>OZ014510.1:5029416-7429416 GCA_963966075.1 Aphodius sticticus
TGTGTGTGTGTGTGTGTGTGTGTGTGTGTGTGTGTGTGTGTGTGTGTGTGTGTGTGTGTGTGTGTGTGTGTGTGTGTGTGTGTGTGTGTGTGTGTGTGTGTGTGTGTGTGTGTGTGTGTGTGTGTGTGTGTGTGTGTGTGTGTGTGTGTGTGTGTGTGTGTGTGTGTGTGTGTGTGTGTGTGTGTGTGTGTGTCTGTGTCTGTGTCTGTGTGTGTGTGTCTGTGTCTGTGTCTGTGTGTGTGTGTCTGTGTGTGTGTGTGTGTGTGTGTGTGTGTGTGTGTGTGTGTGTGTGTGTGTGTGTGTGTGTGTGTGTGTGTGTGTGTGTGTGTGTGTGTGTGTGTGTGTGTGTGTGTGTGTGTGTGTGTGTGTGTGTGTGTGTGTGTGTGTGTGTGTGTGTGTGTGTGTGTGTGTGTGTGTGTGTGTGTGTGTGTGTGTGTGTGTGTGTGTGTGTGTGTGTGTGTGTGTGTGTGTGTGTGTGTGTGTGTGTGTGTGTGTGTGTGTGTGTGTGTGTGTGTGTGTGTGTGTGTGTGTGTGTGTGTGTGTGTGTGTGTGTGTGTGTGTGTGTGTGTGTGTGTGTGTGTGTGTGTGTGTGTGTGTGTGTGTGTGGTGTGTGTGTGTGTGTGTGTGTGTGTGTGTGTGTGTGTGTGTGTGTGTGTGTGTGTGTGTGTGTGTGTGTGTGTGGTGTGTGTGTGTGTGTGTGTGTGTGTGTGTGTGTGTGTGTGTGTGTGTGTGTGTGTGTGTGTGTGTGTGTGTGTGTGTGTGGTGTGTGTGTGTGTGTGTGTGTGTGTGTGTGTGTGTGTGTGTGTGTGTGGTGTGTGTGTGTGTGTGTGTGTGTGTGTGTGTGTGTGTGTGTGTGTGTGTGTGTGTGTGTGTGTGTGTGTGTGTGTTGTGTGTGTGTGTGTGTGTGTGTGTGTGTGTGTGTGTGTGTGTGTGTGTGTGTGTGTGTGTGTGTGTGTGTGTGTGTGTGTGTGTGTGTGTGTGTGTGTGTGTGTGTGTGTGTGTGTGTGTGTGTGTGTGTGTGTGTGTGTGTGTGTGTGTGTGTGTGTGTGTGTGTGTGTGTGTGTGTGTGTGTGTGTGTGTGTGTGTGTGTGTGTGTGTGTGTGTGTGTGTGTGTGTGTGTGTGTGTGTGTGTGTGTGTGTGTGTGTGTGTGTGTGTGTGTGTGTGTGTGTGTGTGTGTGTGTGTGTGTGTGTGTGTGTGTGTGTGTGTGTGTGTGTGTGTGTGTGTGTGTGTGTGTGTGTGTGTGTGTGTGTGTGTGTGTGTGTGTGTGTGTGTGTGTGTGTGTGTGTGTGTGTGTGTGTGTGTGTGTGTGTGTGTGTGTGTGTGTCTGTGTCTGTGTCTGTGTGTGTGTGTCTGTGTCTGTGTCTGTGTGTGTGTGTGTGTGTGTGTGTGTGTGTGTGTGTGTGTGTGTGTGTGTGTGTGTGTGTGTGTGTGTGTGTGTGTGTGTGTGTGTGTGTGTGTGTGTGTGTGTGTGTGTGTGTGTGTGTGTGTGTGTGTGTGTGTGTGTGTGTGTGTGTGTGTGTGTGTGTGTGTGTGTGTGTGTGTGTGTGTGTGTGTGTGTGTGTGTGTGTGTGTGTGTGTGTGTGTGTGTGTGTGTGTGTGTGTGTGTGTGTGTGTGTGTGTGTGTGTGTGTGTGTGTGTGTGTGTGTGTGTGTGTGTGTGTGTGTGTGTGTGTGTGTGTGTGTGTGTGTGTGTGTGTGTGTGTGTGTGTGTGTGTGTGTGTGTGTGTGTGTGTGTGTGTGTGTGTGTGTGTGTGTGTGTGTTGTGTGTGTGTGTGTGTGTGTGTGTGTGTGTGTGTGTTGTGTGTGTGTGTGTGTGTGTGTGTGTGTGTGTGTGTGTGTGTGTGTGTGTGTGTGTGTGTGTGTGTGTGTGTGTGTGTGTGTGTGTGTGTGTGTGTGTGTGTGTGTGTGTGTGTGTGTGTGTGTGTGTGTGTGTGTGTGTGTGTGTGTGTGTGTGTGTGTGTGTGTGTGTGTGTGTGTGTGTGTGTGTGTGTGTGTGTGTGTGTGTGTGTGTGTGTGTGTGTGTGTGTGTGTGTGTGTGTGTGTCTGTGTGTGTGTGTGTGTGTGTGTGTGTGTGTGTGTGTGTGTGTGTGTGTGTGTGTGTGTGTGTGTGTGTGTGTGTGTGTGTGTGTGTGTGTGTGTGTGTGTGTGTGTGTGTGTGTGTGTGTGTGTGTGTGTGTGTGTGTGTGTGTGTGTGTGTGTGTGTGTGTGTGTGTGTGTGTGTGTGTGTGTGTGTGTGTGTGTGTGTGTGTGTGTGTGTGTGTGTGTGTGTGTGTGTGTGTGTGTGTGTGTGTGTGTGTGTGTGTGTGTGTGTGTGTGTGTGTGTGTGTGTGTGTGTGTGTGTGTGTGTGTGTGTGTGTGTGTGTGTGTGTGTGTGTGTGTGTGTGTGTGTGTGTGTGTGTGTGTGTGTGTGTGTGTGTGTGTGTGTGTGTGTGTGTGTGTGTGTGTGTGTGTGTGTGTGTGTGTGTGTGTGTGTGTGTGTGTGTGTGTGTGTGTGTGTGTGTGTGTGTGTGTGTGTGTGTGTGTGTGTGTGTGTGTGTGTGTGTGTGTGTGTGTGTGTGTGTGTGTGTGTGTGTGTGTGTGTGTGTGTGTGTGTGTGTGTGTGTGTGTGTGTGTGTGTGTGTGTGTGTGTGTGTGTGTGTGTGTGTGTGTGTGTGTGTGTGTGTGTGTGTGTGTGTGTGTGTGTGTGTGTGTGTGTGTGTGTGTGTGTGTGTGTGTGTGTGTGTGTGTGTGTGTGTGTGTGTGTGTGTGTGTGTGTGTGTGTGTGTGTGTGTGTGTGTGTGTGTGTGTGTGTGTGTGTGTGTGTGTGTGTGTGTGTGTGTGTGTGTGTGTGTGTGTGTGTGTGTGTGTGTGTGTGTGTGTGTGTGTGTGTGTGTGTGTGTGTGTGTGTGTGTGTGTGTGTGTGTGTGTGTGTGTGTGTGTGTGTGTGTGTGTGTGTGTGTGTGTGTGTGTGTGTGTGTGTGTGTGTGTGTGTGTGTGTGTGTGTGTGTGTGTGTGTGTGTGTGTGTGTGTGTGTGTGTGTGTGTGTGTGTGTGTGTGTGTGTGTGTGTGTGTGTGTGTGTGTGTGTGTGTGTGTGTGTGTGTGTGTGTGTGTGTGTGTGTGTGTGTGTGTGTGTGTGTTGTGTGTGTGTGTGTGTGTGTGTGTGTGTGTGTGTGTGTGTGTGTGTGTGTGTGTGTGTGTGTGTGTGTGTGTGTGTGTGTGTGTGTGTGTGTGTGTGTGTGTGTGTGTGTGTGTGTGTGTGTGTGTGTGTGTGTGTGTGTGTGTGTGTGTGTGTGTGTGTGTGTGTGTGTGTGTGTGTGTGTGTGTGTGTGTGTGTGTGTGTGTGTGTGTGTGTGTGTGTGTGTGTGTGTGTGTGTGTGTGTGTGTGTGTGTGTGTGTGTGTGTGTGTGTGTGTGTGTGTGTGTGTGTGTGTGTGTGTGTGTGTGTGTGTGTGTGTGTGTGTGTGTGTGTGTGTGTGTGTGTGTGTGTGTGTGTGTGTGTGTGTGTGTGTGTGTGTGTGTGTGTGTGTGTGTGTGTGTGTGTGTGTGTGTGTGTGTGTGTGTGTGTGTGTGTGTGTGTGTGTGTGTGTGTGTGTGTGTGTGTGTGTGTGTGTGTGTGTGTGTGTGTGTGTGTGTGTGTGTGTGTGTGTGTGTGTGTGTGTGTGTGTGTGTGTGTGTGTGTGTGTGTGTGTGTGTGTGTGTGTGTGTGTGTGTGTGTGTGTGTGTGTGTGTGTGTGTGTGTGTGTGTGTGTGTGTGTGTGTGTGTGTGTGTGTGTGTGTGTGTGTGTGTGTGTGTGTGTGTGTGTGTGTGTGTGTGTGTGTGTGTGTGTGTGTGTGTGTGTGTGTGTGTGTGTGTGTGTGTGTGTGTGTGTGTGTGTGTGTGTGTGTGTGTGTGTGTGTGTGTGTGTGTGTGTGTGTGTGTGTGTGTGTGTGTGTGTGTGTGTGTGTGTGTGTGTGTGTGTGTGTGTGTGTGTGTGTGTGTGTGTGTGTGTGTGTGTGTGTGTGTGTGTGTGTGTGTGTGTGTGTGTGTGTGTGTGTGTGTGTGTGTGTGTGTGTGTGTGTGTGTGTGTGTGTGTGTGTGTGTGTGTGTGTGTGTGTGTGTGTGTGTGTGTGTGTGTGTGTGTGTGTGTGTGTGTGTGTGTGTGTGTGTGTGTGTGTGTGTGTGTGTGTGTGTGTGTGTGTGTGTGTGTGTGTGTGTGTGTGTGTGTGTGTGTGTGTGTGTGTGTGTGTGTGTGTGTGTGTGTGTGTGGTGTGTGTGTGTGTGTGTGTGTGTGTGTGTGTGTGTGTGTGTGTGTGTGTGTGTGTGTGTGTGTGTGTGTGTGTGTGTGTGTGTGTGTGTGTGTGTGTGTGTGTGTGTGTGTGTGTGTGTGTGTGTGTGTGTGTGTGTGTGTGTGTGTGTGTGTGTGTGTGTGTGTGTGTGTGTGTGTGTGTGTGTGTGTGTGTGTGTGTGTGTGTGTGTGTGTGTGTGTGTGTGTGTGTGTGTGTGTGTGTGTGTGTGTGTGTGTGTGTGTGTGTGTGTGTGTGTGTGTGTGTGTGTGTGTGTGTGTGTGTGTGTGTGTGTGTGTGTGTGTGTGTGTGTGTGTGTGTGTGTGTGTGTGTGTGTGTGTGTGTGTGTGTGTGTGTGTGTGTGTGTGTGTGTGTGTGTGTGTGTGTGTGTGTGTGTGTGTGTGTGTGTGTGTGTGTGTGTGTGTGTGTGTGTGTGTGTGTGTGTGTGTGTGTGTGTGTGTGTGTGTGTGTGTGTGTGTGTGTGTGTGTGTGTGTGTGTGTGTGTGTGTGTGTGTGTGTGTGTGTGTGTGTGTGTGTGTGTGTGTGTGTGTGTGTGTGTGTGTGTGTGTGTGTGTGTGTGTGTGTGTGTGTGTGTGTGTGTGTGTGTGTGTGTGTGTGTGTGTGTGTGTGTGTGTGTGTGTGTGTGTGTGTGTGTGTGTGTGTGTGTGTGTGTGTGTGTGTGTGTGTGTGTGTGTGTGTGTGTGTGTGTGTGTGTGTGTGTGTGTGTGTGTGTGTGTGTGTGTGTGTGTGTGTGTGTGTGTGTGTGTGTGTGTGTGTGTGTGTGTGTGTGTGTGTGTGTGTGTGTGTGTGTGTGTGTGTGTGTGTGTGTGTGTGTGTGTGTGTGTGTGTGTGTGTGTGTGTGTGTGTGTGTGTGTGTGTGTGTGTGTGTGTGTGTGTGTGTGTGTGTGTGTGTGTGTGTGTGTGTGTGTGTGTGTGTGTGTGTGTGTGTGTGTGTGTGTGTGTGTGTGTGTGTGTGTGTGTGTGTGTGTGTGTGTGTGTGTGTGTGTGTGTGTGTGTGTGTGTGTGTGTGTGTGTGTGTGTGTGTGTGTGTGTGTGTGTGTGTGTGTGTGTGTGTGTGTGTGTGTGTGTGTGTGTGTGTGTGTGTGTGTGTGTGTGTGTGTGTGTGTGTGTGTGTGTGTGTGTGTGTGTGTGTGTGTGTGTGTGTGTGTGTGTGTGTGTGTGTGTGTGTGTGTGTGTGTGTGTGTGTGTGTGTGTGTGTGTGTGTGTGTGTGTGTGTGTGTGTGTGTGTGTGTGTGTGTGTGTGTGTGTGTGTGTGTGTGTGTGTGTGTGTGTGTGTGTGTGTGTGTGTGTGTGTGTGTGTGTGTGTGTGTGTGTGTGTGTGTGTGTGTGTGTGTGTGTGTGTGTGTGTGTGTGTGTGTGTGTGTGTGTGTGTGTGTGTGTGTGTGTGTGTGTGTGTGTGTGTGTGTGTGTGTGTGTGTGTGTGTGTGTGTGTGTGTGTGTGTGTGTGTGTGTGTGTGTGTGTGTGTGTGTGTGTGTGTGTGTGTGTGTGTGTGTGTGTGTGTGTGTGTGTGTGTGTGTGTGTGTGTGTGTGTGTGTGTGTGTGTGTGTGTGTGTGTGTGTGTGTGTGTGTGTGTGTGTGTGTGTGTGTGTGTGTGTGTGTGTGTGTGTGTGTGTGTGTGTGTGTGTACCCGTTTTTGTGGCGACGATTCCGGAGAAACTACTAAAGGTATCGGGACGAAACTTCATATTTAGAAGTTTCATAACCAAACTTAGAGCTGAAAAGCTTTCTGTTGAAAAGGGTCCAAAGGAACTGGTGGTTTACTCTAAGCATTTTTCGAAGATTTTGCAAATGAGCCGCTATTTGTATAATGTCGTCAAAATAGTTAAATAATAAATTAAAGGAGAGGAAATTTTCTATAATTTATGTATGCGACATTCTTTGGTAGAATTTATAGTTTAGCTGCATGAGCAAATTCTGTTTCATCGAGATCGGTCGTACTGCATTAAAACTAGTAGCCAGGATATGTCAGATTTTTTTATTCTAATGACAGTAGCTAGTGTCAAACGCTAATGTTTTGAAAATACTACTGTGAATATAGGCTGCGTTCGGATATTGAACACCGTTACTCTTTTTACACCCAATAACACGTAAGTGTCATTTGGACGGTGTACCCGGTGTCAACGGAGTACAATATCCGAACGCAGCTTTAATCGTCATATCTGTCTAGTTCTAGTAGTTTTATTTTAATGCAGACATGGCCGATCTCGATCAAATAGAGTCTCATGCAGCTATACTATTAATTTTATATATAGTATGATAAAGGCATGTGCCTGGCCACATCAGATTTTTTTTTTCACGTTTCGGATTTAGAAAAAAAAGTTGCGGGAGATTATCAGAAATTGTTCAGAACTTCCCAAAATTCAAATCCATAACCACTATTTTTCTTTCACTCTCCCACTCTCTCCTGCAGTACCCAAAAAATGAGGCAACATTTACCCCAAATTTACAATTACGTGATTTATTATTTTTTGACAGAAATTAAAAATTAAAAAATTGTTTAAAATTACCATTTGTTTAAGCAAAAATATACGATGTCACGAACATATTTTTCCATTTGTTGCAACAATTATTAAGTTATTGTTTTTTGTCATTTATTAACTAATTAGCAATTGTTTAAACAATTACCATTTGTTTAAACAAAAATATATGTTGTTACTCACATAGTTTATCCAATTTTGCAGAAATTATTGGGTTATTGGTATTGTTTCTCATTTATTAACTAATTTGCAATTGTTTAAACAAATACCATTTGTTTAAGGAAATATATACATTGTAATGGACATAATTTTCTATAGGTGACGCAAATTTACAGCCCGCATGTATGGTGGCATACAGGCGGGCTGTAAATTTTATTATTGGCAGTTTTCTGTCATTTATTGACGAATTTGCAATTCTTTGAACCAATTTTTTAAACAAATTTACAATGTTTTTTTGTTTATCCTTTTGTAGAAATTAGTATTGTTAAATTGTTGGCATGTTTTTTTTGTAATTTGTTACTTAATGTGCAATAGTTTGAACAGATAATATGTTTAAACAATAATATACAATGTTAGTACGTATTTCATGGCAAAACTTATTATAGGATTTCTGGTATTTTTTGTAATTTTGGAGGTTTTACGATATCGGTCAAACTAGTAATGAAGTTGCAACACTAATTATAATCATAGGTTATAACTGAAAATTAGTTAACAAATTTGGCAACAGAAAAAAACAAGAAATACAATAATAATTTTTGCCAAAAAGATACGTCAGTACCATTGTATATTTCTCTTTAAACAAATTTGTTTAAACAATTGCAAACTAGTTAATTAATGATAAACAACGCCACAAATCTAATAATAATTAAAAAAAAAAATATGTCCGTAACATTGCATATTTTTGTAAACAAATGGTATTTGTTTAAACAATTGCAAATTAGTTAGTAATTGACACAAAAATGCCAAAATCCTAACACTATCCATATCCTAATAGTAATTTCCTTTACAAAATAGAAAGCATGTCCGCAACATTGTGTATATTTATTTAAACAAATGGTTTAAACGATTGCTAATTAGTTAATAAAAAGCCAATAATTTAATAATAATTTAATTCTGCAGAAAATGGAAAAATATGTTCGTCAGATCGTATATTTTTGTTTAAACAAATGACAATTGTTTAAACAATTTCAAATTAGTTACTAAATGACAAAAAATACGTCCATAACCAATAATAATTACTTCTCTCTAATCACAAAAATAATAAAACACGTAACATTGTAAAATTGTAAATTTGGGGTAACTTTTGTATCATATTTAGGGTGCTATGGGGAAGGTGGGGGATGGTGAACAAAAAAATAGTGGTTGTGGATTTGTTTTTTGGGGGTGTTCTGAACAATTTCTGATAATCTCCCGCAACTTTTTTTCTAAATCAGAATTGTGAAAAAAACAAAGGAAAAAAGATACATTTTTGTTTTTAAATGGGAAACTTGAGGTGCTCGGTGGCACATGTTAACGATCACCGATTTGTCTCAAATTTGGGGGGATTTTTTTCTGGATTGGGGGATCGTTGCCCTCTAGCGAAACGTCCGTTCAACAAAACAACCCCCTTCGTGGGGGTTGTTGGTACAACTTACTTAACTCGTGCTTAAATCCCATTTTGAATAAATTTCTTATCTAAATAATTATTCTTTCCCTTTTTGGGTGTCTGTGTCATAAGAGTACATTTCGCCCCCACATGAAGCCAAATTTAATTGATGATACGCACTTCAACGTAGACAAAAAATAACCTAAAAAAATCTAACAAATTAGTCTATCTGCGTTTCTACAACTGTGGGGCTATTAATATCCAGGAGAACAGCTTTCGCTGCGTATTCAGTTGACAACGTAGGTTTCCTCCGCTGTGATGTAGAACGGCCATTATCCTGGACCAATAAAATAACTCCTGGATCCCGTAGGTATTCCTTTGCAGGCTTAGTGATAAGGAACGGGTCTGAGCTGATTTATGCTCAACACGGCCTAGCGAAATTCTCGATAATTTATGTAAATGGAAAGACCCGCTATCAGCGAGAAAATGCATTTTAAAATATGTATTTCTAAAGACGTAATCTTGATTTTAAATAATCCTTTTATCAATTCGTTATCATTGTATAGCTAGATAGAAAAAGCTATCACATGTAGTATGTTAGACGGCGCACGGTGCTAGATTCTGCTTCGCTAGCTGGACAAAAATGAAAAACAAAGTTGCGCTTTTGTAATTCAAACTGCACTTCTACAAATACAGATACATGTTTTTCTTTGTTATATGACGTCATAGAAGTTAAAAAAAATGCATAACATAAGCCTACCTGACGTATTTTATGGAATCAATTATAATTTCCGGGACATACCGGAAGTAGTCATAACTGCATTTGGATTTGGAATCTCAAACAAGAACCTAGATCGTGTGTGGTATCATTGCATAAATATTTTAAATAGAAACATCTTTTATTTGAACAAAAATTTTCTAAACCATACGCTTCACAAAAGAGCCTATATCAGAAGAACAATCCACATATCCATGTTTTATTTTGTTAGTAGTGAAGAGATGTGATAGTATATCGATAGCTAAAGAGTTAGCGCGTCTGATGACAAAACCTTAAAGCCAACAAGTCACCTTAGGACAGTCACCTGTCCAACAAAGGACGACCCGAGATCATATGGTTTATTTCGTAAACCGCATGATTTGGAAAGAAGTGTTTCCAGCAGAAGTTGTTTTGTTTGAAAATATCTTTGCAATGATACCACACATGACCAATGATTTAATTTAACGTTCTGAAAGTGAGTGCTATTGCCAAACTTCGGTCGACTACTGTGTGTGGGTTCATTTAATGTAGAAATTTTCACGCCACATATTATTCGGTTTGGGTGAAAGTTAAAAATCGACTACAATGCGGTGTTGCAGCCGCAAGCTAAAACAAATAGTTATTGGTATGATAAAGCCTCCATATGCAAACCGCCACAATTCGGCCCGTAAAAAATAAAAAAAAATCTGATGTGGCCAGGCACATGACTTTATCATACTATATATAAAATTAATATAATAATATTAATACTATATATTAATAATAATTAATTCTATTAATAAATTAATAGAATTAATTTAGCTGCATGAGATTCTATAGGACTGACTATCTATAGGACGATCAGATCTATAGGACGATCTGTAGGACTAGACAGATATGTCGATTAAAGCTGCGTTCGGATATTGTACTCCGTTGACACCGGGTACACCGTCCAAATGTCACTTACGTGTTATTGGGTGTAAAAAGTGTAATGCAATATGCAAACGCAGCTTATATTGACAGAAATTATTGTCAAAACATTAGCGTTTGACACCAAGACTACCTACTGTCATTAGAATAAAAAAATCTGACAAATCCTGGCTACTAGTTTTCATGCAGTACGACCGATCTAGTAGAAATAGAATTTGCTCATGCAGCTAAACTATTGATTGTACCAAAAAATGTCATAATCATAAATTATTCAGAATTTCCTCATCTTTAATTTATTATTTAACTATTTCGACGAAATTCCAGAAATGGCTGCTTATTTGCAAAATCTTTCAAAAATGCTAAGACTAAACCTCCAGTTCCTTTGGACCCTTTTCAACAGAAAGCTTTTCAGCTCTAAGTTTGGTTATAAAAGTTCTAAATATGAAGTTTCGTCCCGATAGCTTTAGTAGTTTCTCCGGAATCGTCGCCACAAAAAACGGGTACACACACACACACACACACACACACACACACACACACACACACACACACACACACACACACACACACACACACACACACACACACACACACACACACACACACACACACACACACACACACACACACACACACACACACACACACACACACACACACACACACACACACACACACACACACACACACACACACACACACACACACACACACACACACACACACACACACACACACACACACAGACATTTTTTTGTACCTTGGTCAAAAATGTCCAGGGGACCCAAAAAGACATATTTCCGCTAAAATCTCAAAAATTTTTTTTGGCACTATTACAATACTTTACATACTGCGTATGATAAAGTAAAAATCGTTCCTGCAAGTTTCACAATTTTCAAACCAAATTTATTAATCAACCCCCTTCCAAAATCACCCCACAAGTACTTAGATTTTTTTTCGCTTATTTTTGGGAATAATTATATAACACGCACAAAATTCCAAAATTTTCAAAGCAAATTTATTATTCAACACCCTTTCAAAAACACCCCACAAGTACTTTTGATTTTTCCCTTTTTTGCACATTTGCAGGAATAACAGTAGCACATTCACAAAGTTTCAGAATTTTAAAACAAAATTTATTTTCAACCCCCTCAAAAACCACCCCATTGGTACTTAGATATTTTTTTTCATTTTTATTGTGTACTCCTAAGTATAATAATTTCATATTCACAAGGTTCACAAATTTCAACACCCAAATTCATTTGCAACCCCCGCAAAAGCAACCCCCTTAAGGCTTAGATTTTTTTTTACTATTTTTCCGAAGATTTTAAGTGCATTAGAAAAAAAGATAATTTTGTCCGGCTATAAGTGCAAAATCGACCACTGTGCGGCGGAAGCAGATAGAGGCAAAGATCAAAAGCTTGGTCGAAGTTGAGTGTGCGAGTTTAAAGTTTTTAACATGGTCATGGAATTTTTAAGCATTTTTTTAAGATAAAGTGTCAATTTACCTGATTTTGTCTCTATCATTTTTTCAGATTCGTGCCAGGAAGAAGGTGGCTGTGACCGTCCTGATCTTCGTCCTGGTTTTCGCGGTGTGTTTTCTCCCTTACCACACGTTCATGCTGTTCTTTTATTTCTATCCGTACGCCGAAGAGTCGTACAACGGTTTTTGGCACTACCTCCGTATAATTGGGTTCTGTTTGCGCTACTTGAATTCCTGCGCGAACCCCATAGCGCTCTACTGGGTGAGCGGAGCTTTCAGGAAACACTTCAATAGGTACGTATGTATGTATGTATACGTATGTATGTATAGTATATGTGCTTTCGGCCATTGTTCCTTAACAACTACATCGGCTCGCCATGCTAGCGAAATCTGTCAATCGCGTTTTGGAGAATAGGGGAATTTGTATTCATGCTTCCCTGAATTCTATAGTGAGTATAGTGGCTAATGACAAGGGATGTATGGAAAATTGCGTAAAAACATGTCAAGAATAATGTCTGACATCATTCACTGTTGAAAAAAAAAATTGTAACTGTAACCCCGCACGAGAGAATCGCTAAAATCGGATGGTTAGATCAAACACAGTTCGCTTTGACATTTCCAAATATAGTGAAATGGCAGTTTTTTGCAGCTTTTGATACTTTGGCAAGTCATAACTTCCGTACCGTTCGATATACAAAATATCCCATTACTCCAGCGTAATCAACGTACCATGGACCAAAATCTTAATTGGATGGGAAGTAGTTTTGCTTTTGCCAACTGATCAAAATTTTGATAAAAATCGAACTTTTTTACTTTAAATTTGAAGTGGCACAGCTAATTCGAAATCTAGCGCCCGGATCGATATGAAACCTTCGCTATCTTACTAAAATGGATTCGCTGATCACGAATTTACATAGAACAGGTCTCTATCTCTACTGGTTGCCGAGTTGTGCTCAAATAACGTTTTTTTCAAATAACGCGAAAATAAGCGAATTGACCACATAACTTCAATATGGTACTTCTTAGGCATATAAAAGTATACATATTTTTGATGTACTCGTCGAGAGCTATCATTTGGTGGTGGGTTAATCTCTCTATCGCCAACGGTTGCAAAGTAATTTTTTTTTAATTTTTTTTCTATCTCAATGGGCTAAATTTAGATCGAAAAGAATATGAAATTTTTTTGAGAGATAGGGCTGTCTAATGGGGTCGTGCTTATGCATTGGGCTGTGCTGAGTTCAACGGTGTGCTCGGTTTTCCCATAAAGCGTACGGTTTGTCCAGAAAATGTAAAATTAGGATTTTTGCGGTTTTTCGCGTTTTTCTCGCGAACCGCTCAACTTAGAGCAACGCGGTCTTCAGAAATGGTTTCCTCGGCCAATTTCCTATCCAGTGACATGTGAATCGTCAAAATCGGATGGCTACTTGGAACACAGTGCGCCTTAGCAATTCAAAACATAGTAAAATGGCAATTTTAGCAGTTTTTGATACTTTGAGAAGTCATAACTTCCGTACCGTTCCATATAGAAAAAAATCAATTACTCCAGCGTAATCGGCGTCAAAAACTGTACCAGAAACCCAAATCTCAATTGGGTGGGAGGTAGTTTTGTTTTTCCCAACTGTTCAAAATTTTGATAAAAATCGAACTTTTTTACTTTAAATTTGAAGTGGCACAGCTAATTCGAAATCTAGCGCCCGGATCGATATGAAACCTTCGCTAACTTACTAAAATGGATTCGCTGATCACGAATTTACATAGAACAGGTCTCTATCTCTACTGGTTGCCGAGTTGTGCTCAAATAACGTTTTTTTCAAATAACACGAAAATAAGCGAATTGACCACATAACTTCAATATGGTACTTCTTAGGCATATAAAAGTATACATATTTTTGATGTACTCGTCGAGAGCTATCATTTGGTGGTGGGTTAATCTCTCTATCGCCAACGGTTGCAAAGTAATTTTTTTTTAATTTTTTTTCTATCTCAATGGGCTAAATTTAGATCGAAAAGAATATCAAATTTTTTTGAGAGATAGGGCTGTCTAATGGGGTCGTGCTTATGCATTGGGCTGTGCTGAGTTCAACGGTGTGCTCGGTTTTCCCATAAAGCGTACGGTTTGACCAGAAAATGTAAAATTAAGATTTTTGCGGTTTTTCGCGTTTTTCTCGCGAACCGTTCAACTTAGAGCAACGCGGTCTTCAGAAATGGTTTCCTCGGCCAATTTCCTATCCAGTGACGTGTGAATCGTTAAAATCGGATGGCTAGATGGAACACAGTGCGCCTTAGCGATTCAAAACATGGTAAAATGGCAATTTTAGCAGTTTTTGATACTTTCAGAAGTCATAACTTCCGTACCGTTCCATATAGAAAAAAATCAATTACTCCAGCGTAATCGGCGTCAAAAACTGTACCAGTAATCCAAATCTCAATTGGGTGGGAGGTAGTTTTGTTTTTCCCAACTGATCAAAATTTTGATAAAAATCGAACTTTTTTACTTTAAATTTGAAGTGGCACACCTAATTCGAAATCTAGCGCCCGGATCGATATGAAACCTTCGCTATCTTACTAAAATGGATTCGCTGATCACGAATTTACATAGAACAGGTCTCTATCTCTACTGGTTGCCGAGTTGTGCTCAAATAACGTTTTTTTCAAATAACACGAAAATAAGCGAATTGACCACATAACTTCAATATGGTACTTCTTAGGCATATAAAAGTATACATATTTTTGATGTACTCGTCGAGAGCTATCATTTGGTGGTGGGTTAATCTCTCTATCGCCAACGGTTGCAAAGTAATTTTTTTTTAATTTTTTTTCTATCTCAATGGGCTAAATTTAGATCGAAAAGAATATCAAATTTTTTTGAGAGATAGGGCTGTCTAATGGGGTCGTGCTTATGCATTGGGCTGTGCTGAGTTCAACGGTGTGCTCGGTTTTCCCATAAAGCGTACGGTTTGACCAGAAAATGTAAAATTAGGATTTTTGCGGTTTTTCGCGTTTTTCTCGCGAACCGCTCAACTTAGAGCAACGCGGTCTTCAGAAATGGTTTCCTCGGCCAATTTCCTATCCAGTGACGTGTGAATCGTTAAAATCGGATGGCTAGATGGAACACAGTGCGCCTTAGCGATTCAAAACATAGTAAAATGGCAATTTTAGCAGTTTTTGATACTTTGAGAAGTCATAACTTCCGTACCGTTCCATATAGAAAAAAATCAATTACTCCAGCGTAATCGGCGTCAAAAACTGTACCAGGAACCCAAATCTCAATTGGGTGGGAGGTAATTTTGTTTTTCCCAACTGATCAAAATTTTGATAAAAATCGAACTTTTTTACTTTAAATTTGAAGTGGCACACCTAATTCGAAATCTATCGCCCGGATCGATATGAAACCTTCGCTATCTTACTAAAATGGATTCGCTGATCACGAATTTACATAGAACAGGTCTCTATCTCTACTGGTTGCCGAGTTGTGCTCAAATAACGTTTTTTTCAAATAACACGAAAATAAGCGAATTGACCACATAACTTCAATATGGTACTTCTTAGGCATATAAAAGTATACATATTTTTGATGTACTCGTCGAGAGCTATCATTTGGTGGTGGGTTAATCTCTCTATCGCCAACGGTTGCAAAGTAATTTTTTTTTAATTTTTTTTCTATCTCAATGGGCTAAATTTAGATCGAAAAGAATATCAAATTTTTTTGAGAGATAGGGCTGTCTAATGGGGTCGTGCTTATGCATTGGGCTGTGCTGAGTTCAACGGTGTGCTCGGTTTTCCCATAAAGCGTACGGTTTGACCAGAAAATGTAAAATTAGGATTTTTGCGGTTTTTCGCGTTTTTCTCGCGAACCGCTCAACTTAGAGCAACGCGGTCTTCAGAAATGGTTTCCTCGGCCAATTTCCTATCCAGTGACGTGTGAATCGTTAAAATCGGATGGCTAGATGGAACACAGTGCGCCTTAACGATTCAAAACATAGTAAAATGGCAATTTTAGCAGTTTTTGATACTTTGAGAAGTCATAACTTCCGTACCGTTCCATTTAGAAAAAAATCAATTACTCCAGCGTAATCGGCGTCAAAAACTGTACCAGGAACCCAAATCTCAATTGGGTGGGAGGTAGTTTTGTTTTTCCCAACTGATCAAAATTTTGATAAAAATCGAACTTTTTTACTTTAAATTTGAAGTGGCACACCTAATTCGAAATCTAGCGCCCGGATCGATATGAAACCTTCGCTATCTTACTAAAATGGATTCGCTGATCACGAATTTACATAGAACAGGTCTCTATCTCTACTGGTTGCCGAGTTGTGCTCAAATAACGTTTTTTTCAAATAACACGAAAATAAGCGAATTGACCACATAACTTCAATATGGTACTTCTTAGGCATATAAAAGTATACATATTTTTGATGTACTCGTCGAGAGCTATCATTTGGTGGTGGGTTAATCTCTCTATCACCAACGGTTGCAAAGTAATTTTTTTTAAATCTTTTTTCTATCTCAATGGGCTAAATTTAGATCGAAAAGAATATAAAATTTTTTTGAGAGATAGGGCTGTCTAATGGGGTCGTGCTTATGCATTGGGCTGTGCTGAGTTCAACGGTGTGCTCGGTTTTCCCATAAAGCGTACGGTTTGTCCAGAAAATGTAAAATTAGGATTTTTGCGGTTTTTCGCGTTTTTCTCGCGAACCGCTCAACTTAGAGCAACGCGGTCTTCAGAAATGGTTTCCTCGGCCAATTTCCTATCCAGTGACGTGTGAATCGTCAAAATCGGATGGCTAGATGGAACACAGTGCGCCTTAGCAATTCAAAACATAGTAAAATGGCAATTTTAGCAGTTTTTGATACTTTGAGAAGTCATAACTTCCGTACCGTTCCATATAGAAAAAAATCAATTACTCCAGCGTAATCGGCGTCAAAAACTGTACCAGGAACCCAAATCTCAATTGGGTGGGAGGTAGTTTTGTTTTTCCCAACTGATCAAAATTTTGATAAAAATCGATCTTTTTTACTTTAAATTTGAAGTGGCACACCTAATTCGAAATCTAGCGCCCGGATCGATATGAAACCTTCGCTATCTTACTAAAATGGATTCGCTGATCACGAATTTACATAGAACAGGTCTCTATCTCTACTGGTTGCCGAGTTGTGCTCAAATAACGTTTTTTTCAAATAACACGAAAATAAGCGAATTGACCACATAACTTCAATATGGTACTTCTTAGGCATATAAAAGTATACATATTTTTGATGTACTCGTCGAGAGCTATCATTTGGTGGTGGGTTAATCTCTCTATCGCCAACGGTTGCAAAGTAATTTTTTTTTAATTTTTTTTCTATCTCAATGGGCTAAATTTAGATCGAAAAGAATATCAAATTTTTTTGAGAGATAGGGCTGTCTAATGGGGTCGTGCTTATGCATTGGGCTGTGCTGAGTTCAACGGTGTGCTCGGTTTTCCCATAAAGCGTACGGTTTGTCCAGAAAATGTAAAATTAGGATTTTTGCGGTTTTTCGCGTTTTTCTCGCGAACCGCTCAACTTAGAGCAACGCGGTCTTCAGAAATGGTTTCCTCGGCCAATTTCCTATCCAGTGACGTGTGAATCGTTAAAATCGGATGGCTAGATGGAACACAGTGCGCCTTAGCGATTCAAAACATAGTAAAATGGCAATTTTAGCAGTTTTTGGTACTTTGAGAAGTCATAACTTCCGTTCCGTTCCATATAGAAAAAAATCAATTACTCCAGCGTAATCGGCGTCAAAAACTGTACCAGGAACCCAAATCTCAATTGGGTGGGAGGTAGTTTTGTTTTTCCCAACTGATCAAAATTTTGATAAAAATCGAACTTTTTTACTTTAAATTTGAAGTGGCACACCTAATTCGAAATCTAGCGCCCGGATCGATATGAAACCTTCGCTATCTTACTAAAATTGATTCGCTGATCACGAATTTACATAGAACAGGTCTCTATCTCTACTGGTTGCCGAGTTGTGCTCAAATAACGTTTTTTTCAAATAACACGAAAATAAGCGAATTGACCACATAACTTCAATATGGTACTTCTTAGGCATATAAAAGTATACATATTTTTGATGTACTCGTCGAGAGCTATCATTTGGTGGTGGGTTAATCTCTCTATCGCCAACGGTTGCAAAGTAATTTTTTTTTAATTTTTTTTCTATCTCAATGGGCTAAATTTAGATCGAAAAGAATATCAAATTTTTTTGAGAGATAGGGCTGTCTAATGGGGTCGTGCTTATGCATTGGGCTGTGCTGAGTTCAACGGTGTGCTCGGTTTTCCCATAAAGCGTACGGTTTGTCCAGATAATGTAAAATTAGGATTTTTGCGGTTTTTCGCGTTTTTCTCGCGAACCGCTCAACTTAGAGCAACGCGGTCTTCAGAAATGGTTTCCTCGGCCAATTTCCTATCCAGTGACGTGTGAATCGTCAAAATCGGATGGCTAGATGGAACACAGTGCGCCTTAGCAATTCAAAACATAGTAAAATGGCAATTTTAGCAGTTTTTGATACTTTGAGAAGTCATAACTTCCGTACCGTTCCATATAGAAAAAAATCAATTACTCCAGCGTAATCGGCGTCAAAAACTGTACCAGGAACCCAAATCTCAATTGGGTGGGAGGTAGTTTTGTTTTTCCCAACTGATCAAAATTTTGATAAAAATCGAACTTTTTTACTTTAAATTTGAAGTGGCACACCTAATTCGAAATCTAGCGCCCGGATCGATATGAAACCTTCGCTATCTTACTAAAATGGATTCGCTGATCACGAATTTACATAGAACAGGTCTCTATCTCTACTGGTTGCCGAGTTGTGCTCAAATAACGTTTTTTTCAAATAACACGAAAATAAGCGAATTGACCACATAACTTCAATATGGTACTTCTTAGGCATATAAAAGTATACATATTTTTGATGTACTCGTCGAGAGCTATCATTTGGTGGTGGGTTAATCTCTCTATCGCCAACGGTTGCAAAGTAATTTTTTTTTAATTTTTTTTCTATCTCAATGGGCTAAATTTAGATCGAAAAGAATATCAATTTTTTTTGAGAGATAGGGCTGTCTAATGGGGTCGTGCTTATGCATTGGGCTGTGCTGAGTTCAACGGTGTGCTCGGTTTTCCCATAAAGCGTACGGTTTGACCAGAAAATGTAAAATTAGGATTTTTGCGGTTTTTCGCGTTTTTCTCGCGAACCGCTCAACTTAGAGCAACGCGGTCTTCAGAAATGGTTTCCTCGGCCAATTTCCTATCCAGTGACGTGTGAATCGTTAAAATCGGATGGCTAGATGGAACACAGTGCGCCTTAGCGATTCGAAACATAGTAAAATGGCAATTTTAGCAGTTTTTGATACTTTGAGAAGTCATAACTTCCGTACCGTTCCATATAGAAAAAAATCAATTACTCCAGCGTAATCGGCGTCAAAAACTGTACCAGGAACCCAAATCTCAATTGGGTGGGAGGTAGTTTTGTTTTTCCCAACTGATCAAAATTTTGATAAAAATCGAACTTTTTTACTTTAAATTTGAAGTGGCACACCTAATTCGAAATCTAGCGCCCGGATCGATATGAAACCTTCGCTATCTTACTAAAATGGATTCGCTGATCACGAATTTACATAGAACAGGTCTCTATCTCTACTGGTTGCCGAGTTGTGCTCAAATAACGTTTTTTTCAAATAACACGAAAATAAGCGAATTGACCACATAACTTCAATATGGTACTTCTTAGGCATATAAAAGTCTACATATTTTTGATGTACTCGTCGAGAGCTATCATTTGGTGGTGGGTTAATCTCTCTATCGCCAACGGTTGCAAAGTAATTTTTTTTTAATTTTTTTTCTATCTCAATGGGCTAAATTTAGATCGAAAAGAATATCAAATTTTTTTGAGAGATAGGGCTGTCTAATGGGGTCGTGCTTATGCATCGGGCTGTGCTGAGTTCAACGGTGTGCTCGGTTTTCCCATAAAGCGTACGGTTTGACCAGAAAATGTAAAATTAGGATTTTTGCGGTTTTTCGCGTTTTTCTCGCGAACCGCTCAACTTAGAGCAACGCGGTCTTCAGAAATGGTTTCCTCGGCCAATTTCCTATCCAGTGACGTGTGAATCGTTAAAATCGGATGGCTAGATGGAACACAGTGCGCCTTAGCGATTCGAAACATAGTAAAATGGCAATTTTAGCAGTTTTTGATACTTTGAGAAGTCATAACTTCCGTACCGTTCCATATAGAAAAAAATCAATTACTCCAGCGTAATCGGCGTCAAAAACTGTACCAGGAACCCAAATCTCAATTGGGTGGGAGGTAGTTTTGTTTTTCCCAACTGATCAAAATTTTGATAAAAATCGAACTTTTTTACTTTAAATTTGAAGTGGCACACCTAATTCGAAATCTAGCGCCCGGATCGATATGAAACCTTCGCTATCTTACTAAAATTGATTCGCTGATCACGAATTTACATAGAACAGGTCTCTATCTCTACTGGTTGCCGAGTTGTGCTCAAATAACGTTTTTTTCAAATAACACGAAAATAAGCGAATTGACCACATAACTTCAATATGGTACTTCTTAGGCATATAAAAGTATACATATTTTTGATGTACTCGTCGAGAGCTATCATTTGGTGGTGGGTTAATCTCTCTATCGCCAACGGTTGCAAAGTAATTTTTTTTTAATTTTTTTTCTATCTCAATGGGCTAAATTTAGATCGAAAAGAATATCAAATTTTTATGAGAGATAGGGCTGTCTAATGGGGTCGTGCTTATGCATTGGGCTGTGCTGAGTTCAACGGTGTGCTCGGTTTTCCCATAAAGCGTACGGTTTGTCCAGATAATGTAAAATTAGGATTTTTGCGGTTTTTCACGTTTTTCTCGCGAACCGCTCAACGTAGAGCAACGCGGTCTTCAGAAATGGTTTCCTCGGCCAATTTCCTATCCAGTGACGTGTGAATCGTCAAAATCGGATGGCTAGATGGAACACAGTGCGCCTTAGCAATTCAAAACATAGTAAAATGGCAATTTTAGCAGTTTTTGATACTTTGAGAAGTCATAACTTCCGTACCGTTCCATATAGAAAAAAATCAATTACTCCAGCGTAATCGGCGTCAAAAACTGTACCAGGAACCCAAATCTCAATTGGGTGGGAGGTAGTTTTGTTTTTCCCAACTGATCAAAATTTTGATAAAAATCGAACTTTTTTACTTTAAATTTGAAGTGGCACACCTAATTCGAAATCTAGCGCCCGGATCGATATGAAACCTTCGCTATCTTACTAAAATGGATTCGCTGATCACGAATTTACATAGAACAGGTCTCTATCTCTACTGGTTGCCGAGTTGTGCTCAAATAACGTTTTTTTCAAATAACACGAAAATAAGCGAATTGACCACATAACTTCAATATGGTACTTCTTAGGCATATAAAAGTATACATATTTTTGATGTACTCGTCGAGAGCTATCATTTGGTGGTGGGTTAATCTCTCTATCGCCAACGGTTGCAAAGTAATTTTTTTTTAATTTTTTTTCTATCTCAATGGGCTAAATTTAGATCGAAAAGAATATCAATTTTTTTTGAGAGATAGGGCTGTCTAATGGGGTCGTGCTTATGCATTGGGCTGTGCTGAGTTCAACGGTGTGCTCGGTTTTCCCATAAAGCCTACGGTTTGACCAGAAAATGTAAAATTAGGATTTTTGCGGTTTTTCGCGTTTTTCTCGCGAACCGCTCAACTTAGAGCAACGCGGTCTTCAGAAATGGTTTCCTCGGCCAATTTCCTATCCAGTGACGTGTGAATCGTTAAAATCGGATGGCTAGATGGAACACAGTGCGCCTTAGCGATTCGAAACATAGTAAAATGGCAATTTTAGCAGTTTTTGATACTTTGAGAAGTCATAACTTCCGTACCGTTCCATATAGAAAAAAATCAATTACTCCAGCGTAATCGGCGTCAAAAACTGTACCAGGAACCCAAATCTCAATTGGGTGGGAGGTAGTTTTGTTTTTCCCAACTGATCAAAATTTTGATAAAAATCGAACTTTTTTACTTTAAATTTGAAGTGGCACACCTAATTCGAAATCTAGCGCCCGGATCGATATGAAACCTTCGCTATCTTACTAAAATGGATTCGCTGATCACGAATTTACATAGAACAGGTCTCTATCTCTACTGGTTGCCGAGTTGTGCTCAAATAACGTTTTTTTCAAATAACACGAAAATAAGCGAATTGACCACATAACTTCAATATGGTACTTCTTAGGCATATAAAAGTATACATATTTTTGATGTACTCGTCGAGAGCTATCATTTGGTGGTGGGTTAATCTCTCTATCGCCAACGGTTGCAAAGTAATTTTTTTTTAATTTTTTTTCTATCTCAATGGGCTAAATTTAGATCGAAAAGAATATCAAATTTTTTTGAGAGATAGGGCTGTCTAATGGGGTCGTGCTTATGCATTGGGCTGTGCTGAGTTCAACGGTGTGCTCGGTTTTCCCATAAAGCGTACGGTTTGTCCAGAAAATGTAAAATTAGGATTTTTGCGGTTTTTCGCGTTTTTCTCGCGAACCGCTCAACTTAGAGCAACGCGGTCTTCAGAAATGGTTTCCTCGGCCAATTTCCTATCCAGTGACGTGTGAATCGTCAAAATCGGATGGCTAGATGGAACACAGTGCGCCTTAGCAATTCAAAACATAGTAAAATGGCAATTTTAGCAGTTTTTGATACTTTGAGAAGTCATAACTTCCGTACCGTTCCATATAGAAAAAAATCAATTACTCCAGCGTAATCGGCGTCAAAAACTGTACCAGGAACCCAAATCTCAATTGGGTGGGAGGTAGTTTTGTTTTTCCCAACTGATCAAAATTTTGATAAAAATCGAACTTTTTTACTTTAAATTTGAAGTGGCACACCTAATTCGAAATCTAGCGCCCGGATCGATATGAAACCTTCGCTATCTTACTAAAATGGATTCGCTGATCACGAATTTACATAGAACAGGTCTCTATCTCTACTGGTTGCCGAGTTGTGCTCAAATAACGTTTTTTTCAAATAACACGAAAATAAGCGAATTGACCACATAACTTCAATATGGTACTTCTTAGGCATATAAAAGTATACATATTTTTGATGTACTCGTCGAGAGCTATCATTTGGTGGTGGGTTAATCTCTCTATCGCCAACGGTTGCAAAGTAATTTTTTTTTAATTTTTTTTCTATCTCAATGGGCTAAATTTAGATCGAAAAGAATATCAAATTTTTTTGAGAGATAGGGCTGTCTAATGGGGTCGTGCTTATGCATTGGGCTGTGCTGAGTTCAACGGTGTGCTCGGTTTTCCCATAAAGCGTACGGTTTGTCCAGAAAATGTAAAATTAGGATTTTTGCGGTTTTTCGCGTTTTTCTCGCGAACCGCTCAACTTAGAGCAACGCGGTCTTCAGAAATGGTTTCCTCGGCCAATTTCCTATCCAGTGACGTGTGAATCGTTAAAATCGGATGGAACACAGTGCGCCTTAGCAATTCAAAACATAGTAAAATGGCAATTTTAGCAGTTTTTGATACTTTGAGAAGTCATAACTTCCGTACCGTTCCATATAGAAAAAAATCAATTACTCCAGCGTAATCGGCGTCAAAAACTGTACCAGGAACCCAAATCTCAATTGGGTGGGAGGTAGTTTTGTTTTTCCCAACTGATCAAAATTTTGATAAAAATCGAACTTTTTTACTTTAAATTTGAAGTGGCACACCTAATTCGAAATCTAGCGCCCGGATCGATATGAAACCTTCGCTATCTTACTAAAATGGATTCGCTGATCACGAATTTACATAGAACAGGTCTCTATCTCTACTGGTTGCCGAGTTGTGCTCAAATAACGTTTTTTTCAAATAACACGAAAATAAGCGAATTGACCACATAACTTCAATATGGTACTTCTTAGGCATATAAAAGTATACATATTTTTGATGTACTCGTCGAGAGCTATCATTTGGTGGTGGGTTAATCTCTCTATCGCCAACGGTTGCAAAGTAATTTTTTTTTAATTTTTTTTCTATCTCAATGGGCTAAATTTAGATCGAAAAGAATATCAATTTTT
This sequence comes from Aphodius sticticus, assembly GCA_963966075.1. Taxonomy (NCBI): domain Eukaryota; kingdom Metazoa; phylum Arthropoda; class Insecta; order Coleoptera; family Scarabaeidae; genus Aphodius; species Aphodius sticticus. Next base: position 5,053,000 of record OZ014510.1, read on the forward strand.
TTTGAGAGATAGGGCTGTCTAATGGGGTCGTGCTTATGCATTGGGCTGTGCTGAGTTCAACGGTGTGCTCGGTTTTCCCATAAAGCCTACGGTTTGACCAGAAAATGTAAAATTAGGATTTTTGCGGTTTTTCGCGTTTTTCTCGCGAACCGCTCAACTTAGAGCAACGCGGTCTTCAGAAATGGTTTCCTCGGCCAATTTCCTATCCAGTGACGTGTGAATCGTTAAAATCGGATGGCTAGATGGAACACAGTGCGCCTTAGCGATTCGAAACATAGTAAAATGGCAATTTTAGCAGTTTTTGATACTTTGAGAAGTCATAACTTCCGTACCGTTCCATATAGAAAAAAATCAATTACTCCAGCGTAATCGGCGTCAAAAACTGTACCAGGAACCCAAATCTCAATTGGGTGGGAGGTAGTTTTGTTTTTCCCAACTGATCAAAATTTTGATAAAAATCGAACTTTTTTACTTTAAATTTGAAGTGGCACACCTAATTCGAAATCTAGCGCCCGGATCGATATGAAACCTTCGCTATCTTACTAAAATGGATTCGCTGATCACGAATTTACATAGAACAGGTCTCTATCTCTACTGGTTGCCGAGTTGTGCTCAAATAACGTTTTTTTCAAATAACACGAAAATAAGCGAATTGACCACATAACTTCAATATGGTACTTCTTAGGCATATAAAAGTATACATATTTTTGATGTACTCGTCGAGAGCTATCATTTGGTGGTGGGTTAATCTCTCTATCGCCAACGGTTGCAAAGTAATTTTTTTTTAATTTTTTTTCTATCTCAATGGGCTAAATTTAGATCGAAAAGAATATCAAATTTTTTTGAGAGATAGGGCTGTCTAATGGGGTCGTGCTTATGCATTGGGCTGTGCTGAGTTCAACGGTGTGCTCGGTTTTCCCATAAAGCGTACGGTTTGTCCAGAAAATGTAAAATTAGGATTTTTGCGGTTTTTCGCGTTTTTCTCGCGAACCGCTCAACTTAGAGCAACGCGGTCTTCAGAAATGGTTTCCTCGGCCAATTTCCTATCCAGTGACGTGTGAATCGTCAAAATCGGATGGCTAGATGGAACACAGTGCGCCTTAGCAATTCAAAACATAGTAAAATGGCAATTTTAGCAGTTTTTGATACTTTGAGAAGTCATAACTTCCGTACCGTTCCATATAGAAAAAAATCAATTACTCCAGCGTAATCGGCGTCAAAAACTGTACCAGGAACCCAAATCTCAATTGGGTGGGAGGTAGTTTTGTTTTTCCCAACTGATCAAAATTTTGATAAAAATCGAACTTTTTTACTTTAAATTTGAAGTGGCACACCTAATTCGAAATCTAGCGCCCGGATCGATATGAAACCTTCGCTATCTTACTAAAATGGATTCGCTGATCACGAATTTACATAGAACAGGTCTCTATCTCTACTGGTTGCCGAGTTGTGCTCAAATAACGTTTTTTTCAAATAACACGAAAATAAGCGAATTGACCACATAACTTCAATATGGTACTTCTTAGGCATATAAAAGTATACATATTTTTGATGTACTCGTCGAGAGCTATCATTTGGTGGTGGGTTAATCTCTCTATCGCCAACGGTTGCAAAGTAATTTTTTTTTAATTTTTTTTCTATCTCAATGGGCTAAATTTAGATCGAAAAGAATATCAAATTTTTTTGAGAGATAGGGCTGTCTAATGGGGTCGTGCTTATGCATTGGGCTGTGCTGAGTTCAACGGTGTGCTCGGTTTTCCCATAAAGCGTACGGTTTGTCCAGAAAATGTAAAATTAGGATTTTTGCGGTTTTTCGCGTTTTTCTCGCGAACCGCTCAACTTAGAGCAACGCGGTCTTCAGAAATGGTTTCCTCGGCCAATTTCCTATCCAGTGACGTGTGAATCGTCAAAATCGGATGGCTAGATGGAACACAGTGCGCCTTAGCGATTCAAAACATAGTAAAATGGCAATTTTAGCAGTTTTTGATACTTCGAGAAGTCATAACTTCCGTACCGTTCCATATAGAAAAAAATCAATTACTCCAGCGTAATCGGCGTCAAAAACTGTACCAGGAACCCAAATCTCAATTGGGTGGGAGGTAGTTTTGTTTTTCCCAACTGATCAAAATTTTGATAAAAATCGAACTTTTTTACTTTAAATTTGAAGTGGCACACCTAATTCGAAATCTAGCGCCCGGATCGATATGAAACCTTCGCTATCTTACTAAAATGGATTCGCTGATCACGAATTTACATAGAACAGGTCTCTATCTCTACTGGTTGCCGAGTTGTGCTCAAATAACGTTTTTTTCAAATAACACGAAAATAAGCGAATTGACCACATAACTTCAATATGGTACTTCTTAGGCATATAAAAGTATACATATTTTTGATGTACTCGTCGAGAGCTATCATTTGGTGGTGGGTTAATCTCTCTATCGCCAACGGTTGCAAAGTAATTTTTTTTTAATTTTTTTTCTATCTCAATGGGCTAAATTTAGATCGAAAAGAATATCAAATTTTTTTGAGAGATAGGGCTGTCTAATGGGGTCGTGCTTATGCATTGGGCTGTGCTGAGTTCAACGGTCTGCTCGGTTTTCCCATAAAGCGTACGGTTTGACCAGAAAATGTAAAATTAGGATTTTTGCGGTTTTTCGCGTTTTTCTCGCGAACCGCTCAACTTAGAGCAACGCGGTCTTCAGAAATGGTTTCCTCGGCCAATTTCCTATCCAGTGACGTGTGAATCGTCAAAATCGGATGGCTAGATGGAACACAGTGCGCCTTAGCAATTCAAAACATAGTAAAATGGCAATTTTAGCAGTTTTTGATACTTTGAGAAGTCATAACTTCCGTACCGTTCCATATAGAAAAAAATCAATTACTCCAGCGTAATCGGCGTCAAAAACTGTACCAGGAACCCAAATCTCAATTGGGTGGGAGGTAGTTTTGTTTTTCCCAACTGATCAAAATTTTGATAAAAATCGAACTTTTTTACTTTAAATTTGAAGTGGCACACCTAATTCGAAATCTAGCGCCCGGATCGATATGAAACCTTCGCTATCTTACTAAAATGGATTCGCTGATCACGAATTTACATAGAACAGGTCTCTATCTCTACTGGTTGCCGAGTTGTGCTCAAATAACGTTTTTTTCAAATAACACGAAAATAAGCGAATTGACCACATAACTTCAATATGGTACTTCTTAGGCATATAAAAGTATACATATTTTTGATGTACTCGTCGAGAGCTATCATTTGGTGGTGGGTTAATCTCTCTATCGCCAACGGTTGCAAAGTAATTTTTTTTTAATTTTTTTTCTATCTCAATGGGCTAAATTTAGATCGAAAAGAATATCAAATTTTTTTGAGAGATAGGGCTGTCTAATGGGGTCGTGCTTATGCATTGGGCTGTGCTGAGTTCAACGGTGTGCTCGGTTTTCCCATAAAGCGTACGGTTTGTCCAGAAAATGTAAAATTAGGATTTTTGCGGTTTTTCGCGTTTTTCTCGCGAACCGCTCAACTTAGAGCAACGCGGTCTTCAGAAATGGTTTCCTCGGCCAATTTCCTATCCAGTGACGTGTGAATCGTCAAAATCGGATGGCTAGATGGAACACAGTGCGCCTTAGCAATTCAAAACATAGTAAAATGGCAATTTTAGCAGTTTTTGATACTTTGAGAAGTCATAACTTCCGTACCGTTCCATATAGAAAAAAATCAATTACTCCAGCGTAATCGGCGTCAAAAACTGTACCAGGAACCCAAATCTCAATTGGGTGGGAGGTAGTTTTGTTTTTCCCAACTGATCAAAATTTTGATAAAAATCGAACTTTTTTACTTTAAATTTGAAGTGGCACACCTAATTCGAAATCTAGCGCCCGGATCGATATGAAACCTTCGCCATCTTACTAAAATGGATTCGCTGATCACGAATTTACATAGAACAGGTCTCTATCTCTACTGGTTGCCGAGTTGTGCTCAAATAACGTTTTTTTCAAATAACACGAAAATAAGCGAATTGACCACATAACTTCAATATGGTACTTCTTAGGCATATAAAAGTATACATATTTTTGATGTACTCGTCGAGAGCTATCATTTGGTGGTGGGTTAATCTCTCTATCGCCAACGGTTGCAAAGTAATTTTTTTTTAATTTTTTTTCTATCTCAATGGGCTAAATTTAGATCGAAAAGAATATCAAATTTTTTTGAGAGATAGGGCTGTCTAATGGGGTCGTGCTTATGCATTGGGCTGTGCTGAGTTCAACGGTGTGCTCGGTTTTCCCATAAAGCGTACGGTTTGACCAGAAAATGTAAAATTAGGATTTTTGCGGTTTTTCGCGTTTTTCTCGCGAACCGCTCAACTTAGAGCAACGCGGTCTTCAGAAATGGTTTCCTCGGCCAATTTCCTATCCAGTGACGTGTGAATCGTCAAAATCGGATGGCTAGATGGAACACAGAGCGCCTTAGCAATTCAAAACATAGTAAAATGGCAATTTTAGCAGTTCTTGATACTTTGAGAAGTCATAACTTCCGTACCGTTCCATATAGAAAAAAATCAATTACTCCAGCGTAATCGGCGTCAAAAACTGTACCAGGAACCCAAATCTCAATTGGGTGGGAGGTAGTTTTGTTTTTCCCAACTGATCAAAATTTTGATAAAAATCGAACTTTTTTACTTTAAATTTGAAGTGGCACACCTAATTCGAAATCTAGCGCCCGCATCGATATGAAACCTTCGCTATCTTACTAAAATGGATTCGCTGATCACGAATTTACATAGAACAGGTCTCTATCTCTACTGGTTGCCGAGTTGTGCTCAAATAACGTTTTTTTCAAATAACACGAAAATAAGCGAATTGACCACATAACTTCAATATGGTACTTCTTAGGCATATAAAAGTATACATATTTTTGATGTACTCGTCGAGAGCTATCATTTGGTGGTGGGTTAATCTCTCTATCGCCAACGGTTGCAAAGTAATTTTTTTTTAATTTTTTTTCTATCTCAATGGGCTAAATTTAGATCGAAAAGAATATCAAATTTTTTTGAGAGATAGGGCTGTCTAATGGGGTGGTGCTTATGCATTGGGCTGTGCTGAGTTCAACGGTGTGCTCGGTTTTCCCATAAAGCGTACGGTTTGACCAGAAAATGTAAAATTAGGATTTTTGCGGTTTTTCGCGTTTTTCTCGCGAACCGCTCAACTTAGAGCAACGCGGTCTTCAGAAATGGTTTCCTCGGCCAATTTCCTATCCAGTGACGTGTGAATCGTTCAAATCGGATGGCTAGATGGAACACAGTGCGCCTTAGCGATTCAAAACATAGTAAAATGGCAATTTTAGCAGTTTTTGATACTTTGAGAAGTCATAACTTCCGTACCGTTCCATATAGAAAAAAATCAATTACTCCAGCGTAATCGGCGTCAAAAACTGTACCAGGAACCCAAATCTCAATTGGGTGGGAGGTAGTTTTGTTTTTCCCAACTGATCAAAATTTTGATAAAAATCGAACTTTTTTACTTTAAATTTGAAGTGGCACACCTAATTCGAAATCTAGCGCCCGCATCGATATGAAACCTTCGCTATCTTACTAAAATGGATTCGCTGATCACGAATTTACATAGAACAGGTCTCTATCTCTACTGGTTGCCGAGTTGTGCTCAAATAACGTTTCTTTCAAATAACACGAAAATAAGCGAATTGACCACATAACTTCAATATGGTACTTCTTAGGCATATAAAAGTATACATATTTTTGATGTACTCGTCGAGAGCTATCATTTGGTGGTGGGTTAATCTCTCTATCGCCAACGGTTGCAAAGTAATTTTTTTTTAATTTTTTTTCTATCTCAATGGGCTAAATTTAGATCGAAAAGAATATCAAATTTTTTTGAGAGATAGGGCTGTCTAATGGGGTCGTGCTTATGCATTGGGCTGTGCTGAGTTCAACGGTGTGCTCGGTTTTCCCATAAAGCGTACGGTTTGACCAGAAAATGTAAAATTAGGATTTTTGCGGTTTTTCGCGTTTTTCTCGCGAACCGCTCAACTTAGAGCAACGCGGTCTTCAGAAATGGTTTCCTCGGCCAATTTCCTATCCAGTGACGTGTGAATCGTCAAAATCGGATGGCTAGATGGAACACAGTGCGCCTTAGCAATTCAAAACATAGTAAAATGGCAATTTTAGCAGTTTTTGATACTTTGAGAAGTCATAACTTCCGTACCGTTCCATATAGAAAAAAATCAATTACTCCAGCGTAATCGGCGTCAAAAACTGTACCAGGAACCCAAATCTCAATTGGGTGGGAGGTAGTTTTGTTTTTCCCAACTGATCAAAATTTTGATAAAAATCGAACTTTTTTACTTTAAATTTGAAGTGGCACACCTAATTCGAAATCTAGCGCCCGGATCGATATGAAACCTTCGCTATCTTACTAAAATGGATTCGCTGATCACGAATTTACATAGAACAGGTCTCTATCTCTACTGGTTGCCGAGTTGTGCTCAAATAACGTTTTTTTCAAATAACACGAAAATAAGCGAATTGACCACATAACTTCAATATGGTACTTCTTAGGCATATAAAAGTATACATATTTTTGATGTACTCGTCGAGAGCTATCATTTGGTGGTGGGTTAATCTCTCTATCGCCAACGGTTGCAAAGTAATTTTTTTTTAATTTTTTTTCTATCTCAATGGGCTAAATTTAGATCGAAAAGAATATCAAATTTTTTTGAGAGATAGGGCTGTCTAATGGGGTCGTGCTTATGCATTGGGCTGTGCTGAGTTCAACGGTGTGCTCGGTTTTCCCATAAAGCGTACGGTTTGTCCAGAAAATGTAAAATTAGGATTTTTGCGGTTTTTCGCGTTTTTCTCGCGAACCGCTCAACTTAGAGCAACGCGGTCTTCAGAAATGGTTTCCTCGGCCAATTTCCTATCCAGTGACGTGTGAATCGTCAAAATCGGATGGCTAGATGGAACACAGTGCGCCTTAGCGATTCAAAACATAGTAAAATGGCAATTTTAGCAGTTTTTGATACTTTGAGAAGTCATAACTTCCGTACCGTTCCATATAGAAAAAAATCAATTACTCCAGCGTAATCGGCGTCAAAAACTGTACCAGGAACCCAAATCTCAATTGGGTGGGAGGTAGTTTTGTTTTTCCCAACTGATCAAAATTTTGATAAAAATCGAACTTTTTTACTTTAAATTTGAAGTGGCACACCTAATTCGAAATCTAGCGCCCGGATCGATATGAAACCTTCGCTATCTTACTAAAATGGATTCGCTGATCACGAATTTACATAGAACAGGTCTCTATCTCTACTGGTTGCCGAGTTGTGCTCAAATAACGTTTTTTTCAAATAACACGAAAATAAGCGAATTGACCACATAACTTCAATATGGTACTTCTTAGGCATATAAAAGTATACATATTTTTGATGTACTCGTCGAGAGCTATCATTTGGTGGTGGGTTAATCTCTCTATCGCCAACGGTTGCAAAGTAATTTTTTTTTAATTTTTTTTCTATCTCAATGGGCTAAATTTAGATCGAAAAGAATATCAAATTTTTTTGAGAGATAGGGCTGTCTAATGGGGTCGTGCTTATGCATTGGGCTGTGCTGAGTTCAACGGTGTGCTCGGTTTTCCCATAAAGCGTACGGTTTGACCAGAAAATGTAAAATTAGGATTTTTGCGGTTTTTCGCGTTTTTCTCGCGAACCGCTCAACTTAGAGCAACGCGGTCTTCAGAAATGGTTTCCTCGGCCAATTTCCTATCCAGTGACGTGTGAATCGTCAAAATCGGATGGCTAGATGGAACACAGTGCGCCTTAGCAATTCAAAACATAGTAAAATGGCAATTTTAGCAGTTTTTGATACTTTGAGAAGTCATAACTTCCGTACCGTTCCATATAGAAAAAAATCAATTACTCCAGCGTAATCGGCGTCAAAAACTGTACCAGGAACCCAAATCTCAATTGGGTGGGAGGTAGTTTTGTTTTTCCCAACTGATCAAAATTTTGATAAAAATCGAACTTTTTTACTTTAAATTTGAAGTGGCACACCTAATTCGAAATCTAGCGCCCGGATCGATATGAAACCTTCGCTATCTTACTAAAATGGATTCGCTGATCACGAATTTACATAGAACAGGTCTCTATCTCTACTGGTTGCCGAGTTGTGCTCAAATAACGTTTTTTTCAAATAACACGAAAATAAGCGAATTGACCACATAACTTCAATATGGTACTTCTTAGGCATATAAAAGTATACATATTTTTGATGTACTCGTCGAGAGCTATCATTTGGTGGTGGGTTAATCTCTCTATCGCCAACGGTTGCAAAGTAATTTTTTTTTAATTTTTTTTCTATCTCAATGGGCTAAATTTAGATCGAAAAGAATATCAAATTTTTTTGAGAGATAGGGCTGTCTAATGGGGTGGTGCTTATGCATTGGGCTGTGCTGAGTTCAACGGTGTGCTCGGTTTTCCCATAAAGCGTACGGTTTGACCAGAAAATGTAAAATTAGGATTTTTGCGGTTTTTCGCGTTTTTCTCGCGAACCGCTCAACTTAGAGCAACGCGGTCTTCAGAAATGGTTTCCTCGGCCAATTTCCTATCCAGTGACGTGTGAATCGTTAAAATCGGATGGCTAGATGGAACACAGTGCGCCTTAGCGATTCAAAACATAGTAAAATGGCAATTTTAGCAGTTTTTGATACTTTGAGAAGTCATAACTTCCGTACCGTTCCATATAGAAAAAAATCAATTACTCCAGCGTAATCGGCGTCAAAAACTGTACCAGGAACCCAAATCTCAATTGGGTGGGAGGTAGTTTTGTTTTTCCCAACTGATCAAAATTTTGATAAAAATCGAACTTTTTTACTTTAAATTTGAAGTGGCACACCTAATTCGAAATCTAGCGCCCGGATCGATATGAAACCTTCGCTATCTTACTAAAATGGATTCGCTGATCACGAATTTACATAGAACAGGTCTCTATCTCTACTGGTTGCCGAGTTGTGCTCAAATAACGTTTTTTTCAAATAACACGAAAATAAGCGAATTGACCACATAACTTCAATATGGTACTTCTTAGGCATATAAAAGTATACATATTTTTGATGTACTCGTCGAGAGCTATCATTTGGTGGTGGGTTAATCTCTCTATCGCCAACGGTTGCAAAGTAATTTTTTTTTAATTTTTTTTCTATCTCAATGGGCTAAATTTAGATCGAAAAGAATATCAAATTTTTTTGAGAGATAGGGCTGTCTAATGGGGTCGTGCTTATGCATTGGGCTGTGCTGAGTTCAACGGTGTGCTCGGTTTTCCCATAAAGCGTACGGTTTGTCCAGAAAATGTAAAATTAGGATTTTTGCGGTTTTTCGCGTTTTTCTCGCGAACCGCTCAACTTAGAGCAACGCGGTCTTCAGAAATGGTTTCCTCGGCCAATTTCCTATCCAGTGACGTGTGAATCGTCAAAATCGGATGGCTAGATGGAACACAGTGCGCCTTAGCAATTCAAAACATAGTAAAATGGCAATTTTAGCAGTTTTTGATACTTTGAGAAGTCATACCGTTCCATACAGAAAAAAATCGTACCGTTCCATATAGAAAAAAATCAATTACTCCAGCGTAATCGGCGTCAAAAACTGTACCAGGAACCCAAATCTCAATTGGGTGGGAGGTAGTTTTGTTTTTCCCAACTGATCAAAATTTTGATAAAAATCGAACTTTTTTACTTTAAATTTGAAGTGGCACACCTAATTCGAAATCTAGCGCCCGGATCGATATGAAACCTTCGCTATCTTACTAAAATGGATTCGCTGATCACGAATTTACATAGAACAGGTCTCTATCTCTACTGGTTGCCGAGTTGTGCTCAAATAACGTTTTTTTCAAATAACACGAAAATAAGCGAATTGACCACATAACTTCAATATGGTACTTCTTAGGCCTATAAAAGTATACATATTTTTGATGTACTCGTCGAGAGCTATCATTTGGTGGTGGGTTAATCTCTCTATCGCCAACGGTTGCAAAGTAATTTTTTTTTAATTTTTTTTCTATCTCAATGGGCTAAATTTAGATCGAAAAGAATATCAAATTTTTTTGAGAGATAGGGCTGTCTAATGGGGTCGTGCTTATGCATTGGGCTGTGCTGAGTTCAACGGTGTGCTCGGTTTTCCCATAAAGCGTACGGTTTGACCAGAAAATGTAAAATTAGGATTTTTGCGGTTTTTCGCGTTTTTCTCGCGAACCGCTCAACTTAGAGCAACGCGGTCTTCAGAAATGGTTTCCTCGGCCAATTTCCTATCCAGTGACGTGTGAATCGTCAAAATCGGATGGCTAGATGGAACACAGTGCGCCTTAGCAATTCAAAACATAGTAAAATGGCAATTTTAGCAGTTCTTGATACTTTGAGAAGTCATAACTTCCGTACCGTTCCATATAGAAAAAAATCAATTACTCCAGCGTAATCGGCGTCAAAAACTGTACCAGGAACCCAAATCTCAATTGGGTGGGAGGTAGTTTTGTTTTTCCCAACTGATCAAAATTTTGATAAAAATCGAACTTTTTTACTTTAAATTTGAAGTGGCACACCTAATTCGAAATCTAGCGCCCGCATCGATATGAAACCTTCGCTATCTTACTAAAATGGATTCGCTGATCACGAATTTACATAGAACAGGTCTCTATCTCTACTGGTTGCCGAGTTGTGCTCAAATAACGTTTTTTTCAAATAACACGAAAATAAGCGAATTGACCACATAACTTCAATATGGTACTTCTTAGGCATATAAAAGTATACATATTTTTGATGTACTCGTCGAGAGCTATCATTTGGTGGTGGGTTAATCTCTCTATCGCCAACGGTTGCAAAGTAATTTTTTTTTAATTTTTTTTCTATCTCAATGGGCTAAATTTAGATCGAAAAGAATATCAAATTTTTTTGAGAGATAGGGCTGTCTAATGGGGTCGTGCTTATGCATTGGGCTGTGCTGAGTTCAGCGGTGTGCTCGGTTTTCCCATAAAGCGTACGGTTTGACCTGAAAATGTAAAATTAGGATTTTTGCGGTTTTTCGCGTTTTTCTCGCGAACCGCTCAACTTAGAGCAACGCGGTCTTCAGAAATGGTTTCCTCGGCCAATTTCCTATCCAGTGACGTGTGAATCGTCAAAATCGGATGGCTAGATGGAACACAGTGCGCCTTAGCAATTCAAAACATAGTAAAATGGCAATTTTAGCAGTTCTTGATACTTTGAGAAGTCATAACTTCCGTACCGTTCCATATAGAAAAAAATCAATTACTCCAGCGTAATCGGCGTCAAAAACTGTACCAGGAACCCAAATCTCAATTGGGTGGGAGGTAGTTTTGTTTTTCCCAACTGATCAAAATTTTGATAAAAATCGAACTTTTTTACTTTAAATTTGAAGTGGCACACCTAATTCGAAATCTAGCGCCCGCATCGATATGAAACCTTCGCTATCTTACTAAAATGGATTCGCTGATCACGAATTTACATAGAACAGGTCTCTATCTCTACTGGTTGCCGAGTTGTGCTCAAATAACGTTTTTTTCAAATAACACGAAAATAAGCGAATTGACCACATAACTTCAATATGGTACTTCTTAGGCATATAAAAGTATACATATTTTTGATGTACTCGTCGAGAGCTATCATTTGGTGGTGGGTTAATCTCTCTATCGCCAACGGTTGCAAAGTAATTTTTTTTTAATTTTTTTTCTATCTCAATGGGCTAAATTTAGATCGAAAAGAATATCAAATTTTTTTGAGAGATAGGGCTGTCTAATGGGGTCGTGCTTATGCATTGGGCTGTGCTGAGTTCAACGGTGTGCTCGGTTTTCCCATAAAGCGTACGGTTTGACCAGAAAATGTAAAATTAGGATTTTTGCGGTTTTTCGCGTTTTTCTCGCGAACCGCTCAACTTAGAGCAACGCGGTCTTCAGAAATGGTTTCCTCGGCCAATTTCCTATCCAGTGACGTGTGAATCGTCAAAATCGGATGGCTAGATGGAACACAGTGCGCCTTAGCAATTCAAAACATAGTAAAATGGCAATTTTAGCAGTTCTTGATACTTTGAGAAGTCATAACTTCCGTACCGTTCCATATAGAAAAAAATCAATTACTCCAGCGTAATCGGCGTCAAAAACTGTACCAGGAACCCAAATCTCAATTGGGTGGGAGGTAGTTTTGTTTTTCCCAACTGATCAAAATTTTGATAAAAATCGAACTTTTTTACTTTAAATTTGAAGTGGCACACCTAATTCGAAATCTAGCGCCCGCATCGATATGAAACCTTCGCTATCTTACTAAAATGGATTCGCTGATCACGAATTTACATAGAACAGGTCTCTATCTCTACTGGTTGCCGAGTTGTGCTCAAATAACGTTTTTTTCAAATAACACGAAAATAAGCGAATTGACCACATAACTTCAATATGGTACTTCTTAGGCATATAAAAGTATACATATTTTTGATGTACTCGTCGAGAGCTATCATTTGGTGGTGGGTTAATCTCTCTATCGCCAACGGTTGCAAAGTAATTTTTTTTTAATTTTTTTTCTATCTCAATGGGCTAAATTTAGATCGAAAAGAATATCAAATTTTTTTGAGAGATAGGGCTGTCTAATGGGGTCGTGCTTATGCATTGGGCTGTGCTGAGTTCAACGGTGTGCTCGGTTTTCCCATAAAGCGTACGGTTTGACCAGAAAATGTAAAATTAGGATTTTTGCGGTTTTTCGCGTTTTTCTCGCGAACCGCTCAACTTAGAGCAACGCGGTCTTCAGAAATGGTTTCCTCGGCCAATTTCCTATCCAGTGACGTGTGAATCGTCAAAATCGGATGGCTAGATGGAACACAGTGCGCCTTAGCAATTCAAAACATAGTAAAATGGCAATTTTAGCAGTTCTTGATACTTTGAGAAGTCATAACTTCCGTACCGTTCCATATAGAAAAAAATCAATTACTCCAGCGTAATCGGCGTCAAAAACTGTACCAGGAACCCAAATCTCAATTGGGTGGGAGGTAGTTTTGTTTTTCCCAACTGATCAAAATTTTGATAAAAATCGAACTTTTTTACTTTAAATTTGAAGTGGCACACCTAATTCGAAATCTAGCGCCCGGATCGATATGAAACCTTCGCTATCTTACTAAAATGGATTCGCTGATCACGAATTTACATAGAACAGGTCTCTATCTCTACTGGTTGCCGAGTTGTGCTCAAATAACGTTTTTTTCAAATAACACGAAAATAAGCGAATTGACCACATAACTTCAATATGGTACTTCTTAGGCATATAAAAGTATACATATTTTTGATGTACTCGTCGAGAGCTATCATTTGGTGGTGGGTTAATCTCTCTATCGCCAACGGTTGCAAAGTAATTTTTTTTTAATTTTTTTTCTATCTCAATGGGCTAAATTTAGATCGAAAAGAATATCAAATTTTTTTGAGAGATAGGGCTGTCTAATGGGGTGGTGCTTATGCATTGGGCTGTGCTGAGTTCAACGGTGTGCTCGGTTTTCCCATAAAGCGTACGGTTTGACCAGAAAATGTAAAATTAGGATTTTTGCGGTTTTTCGCGTTTTTCTCGCGAACCGCTCAACTTAGAGCAACGCGGTCTTCAGAAATGGTTTCCTCGGCCAATTTCCTATCCAGTGACGTGTGAATCGTTAAAATCGGATGGCTAGATGGAACACAGTGCGCCTTAGCGATTCAAAACATAGTAAAATGGCAATTTTAGCAGTTTTTGATACTTTGAGAAGTCATAACTTCCGTACCGTTCCATATAGAAAAAAATCAATTACTCCAGCGTAATCGGCGTCAAAAACTGTACCAGGAACCCAAATCTCAATTGGGTGGGAGGTAGTTTTGTTTTTCCCAACTGATCAAAATTTTGATAAAAATCGAACTTTTTTACTTTAAATTTGAAGTGGCACACCTAATTCGAAATCTAGCGCCCGCATCGATATGAAACCTTCGCTATCTTACTAAAATGGATTCGCTGATCACGAATTTACATAGAACAGGTCTCTATCTCTACTGGTTGCCGAGTTGTGCTCAAATAACGTTTTTTTCAAATAACACGAAAATAAGCGAATTGACCACATAACTTCAATATGGTACTTCTTAGGCATATAAAAGTATACATATTTTTGATGTACTCGTCGAGAGCTATCATTTGGTGGTGGGTTAATCTCTCTATCGCCAACGGTTGCAAAGTAATTTTTTTTTAATTTTTTTTCTATCTCAATGGGCTAAATTTAGATCGAAAAGAATATCAAATTTTTTTGAGAGATAGGGCTGTCTAATGGGGTGGTGCTTATGCATTGGGCTGTGCTGAGTTCAACGGTGTGCTCGGTTTTCCCATAAAGCGTACGGTTTGACCAGAAAATGTAAAATTAGGATTTTTGCGGTTTTTCGCGTTTTTCTCGCGAACCGCTCAACTTAGAGCAACGCGGTCTTCAGAAATGGTTTCCTCGGCCAATTTCCTATCCAGTGACGTGTGAATCGTTAAAATCGGATGGCTAGATGGAACACAGTGCGCCTTAGCGATTCAAAACATAGTAAAATGGCAATTTTAGCAGTTTTTGATACTTTGAGAAGTCATAACTTCCGTACCGTTCCATATAGAAAAAAATCAATTACTCCAGCGTAATCGGCGTCAAAAACTGTACCAGGAACCCAAATCTCAATTGGGTGGGAGGTAGTTTTGTTTTTCCCAACTGATCAAAATTTTGATAAAAATCGAACTTTTTTACTTTAAATTTGAAGTGGCACACCTAATTCGAAATCTAGCGCCCGGATCGATATGAAACCTTCGCTATCTTACTAAAATGGATTCGCTGATCACGAATTTACATAGAACAGGTCTCTATCTCTACTGGTTGCCGAGTTGTGCTCAAATAACGTTTTTTTCAAATAACACGAAAATAAGCGAATTGACCACATAACTTCAATATGGTACTTCTTAGGCATATAAAAGTATACATATTTTTGATGTACTCGTCGAGAGCTATCATTTGGTGGTGGGTTAATCTCTCTATCGCCAACGGTTGCAAAGTAATTTTTTTTTAATTTTTTTTCTATCTCAATGGGCTAAATTTAGATCGAAAAGAATATCAAATTTTTTTGAGAGATAGGGCTGTCTAATGGGGTCGTGCTTATGCATTGGGCTGTGCTGAGTTCAACGGTGTGCTCGGTTTTCCCATAAAGCGTACGGTTTGTCCAGAAAATGTAAAATTAGGATTTTTGCGGTTTTTCGCGTTTTTCTCGCGAACCGCTCAACTTAGAGCAACGCGGTCTTCAGAAATGGTTTCCTCGGCCAATTTCCTATCCAGTGACGTGTGAATCGTCAAAATCGGATGGCTAGATGGAACACAGTGCGCCTTAGCAATTCAAAACATAGTAAAATGGCAATTTTAGCAGTTTTTGATACTTTGAGAAGTCATACCGTTCCATACAGAAAAAAATCGTACCGTTCCATATAGAAAAAAATCAATTACTCCAGCGTAATCGGCGTCAAAAACTGTACCAGGAACCCAAATCTCAATTGGGTGGGAGGTAGTTTTGTTTTTCCCAACTGATCAAAATTTTGATAAAAATCGAACTTTTTTACTTTAAATTTGAAGTGGCACACCTAATTCGAAATCTAGCGCCCGGATCGATATGAAACCTTCGCTATCTTACTAAAATGGATTCGCTGATCACGAATTTACATAGAACAGGTCTCTATCTCTACTGGTTGCCGAGTTGTGCTCAAATAACGTTTTTTTCAAATAACACGAAAATAAGCGAATTGACCACATAACTTCAATATGGTACTTCTTAGGCCTATAAAAGTATACATATTTTTGATGTACTCGTCGAGAGCTATCATTTGGTGGTGGGTTAATCTCTCTATCGCCAACGGTTGCAAAGTAATTTTTTTTTAATTTTTTTTCTATCTCAATGGGCTAAATTTAGATCGAAAAGAATATCAAATTTTTTTGAGAGATAGGGCTGTCTAATGGGGTCGTGCTTATGCATTGGGCTGTGCTGAGTTCAACGGTGTGCTCGGTTTTCCCATAAAGCGTACGGTTTGACCAGAAAATGTAAAATTAGGATTTTTGCGGTTTTTCGCGTTTTTCTCGCGAACCGCTCAACTTAGAGCAACGCGGTCTTCAGAAATGGTTTCCTCGGCCAATTTCCTATCCAGTGACGTGTGAATCGTCAAAATCGGATGGCTAGATGGAACACAGTGCGCCTTAGCAATTCAAAACATAGTAAAATGGCAATTTTAGCAGTTCTTGATACTTTGAGAAGTCATAACTTCCGTACCGTTCCATATAGAAAAAAATCAATTACTCCAGCGTAATCGGCGTCAAAAACTGTACCAGGAACCCAAATCTCAATTGGGTGGGAGGTAGTTTTGTTTTTCCCAACTGATCAAAATTTTGATAAAAATCGAACTTTTTTACTTTAAATTTGAAGTGGCACACCTAATTCGAAATCTAGCGCCCGCATCGATATGAAACCTTCGCTATCTTACTAAAATGGATTCGCTGATCACGAATTTACATAGAACAGGTCTCTATCTCTACTGGTTGCCGAGTTGTGCTCAAATAACGTTTTTTTCAAATAACACGAAAATAAGCGAATTGACCACATAACTTCAATATGGTACTTCTTAGGCATATAAAAGTATACATATTTTTGATGTACTCGTCGAGAGCTATCATTTGGTGGTGGGTTAATCTCTCTATCGCCAACGGTTGCAAAGTAATTTTTTTTTAATTTTTTTTCTATCTCAATGGGCTAAATTTAGATCGAAAAGAATATCAAATTTTTTTGAGAGATAGGGCTGTCTAATGGGGTCGTGCTTATGCATTGGGCTGTGCTGAGTTCAGCGGTGTGCTCGGTTTTCCCATAAAGCGTACGGTTTGACCTGAAAATGTAAAATTAGGATTTTTGCGGTTTTTCGCGTTTTTCTCGCGAACCGCTCAACTTAGAGCAACGCGGTCTTCAGAAATGGTTTCCTCGGCCAATTTCCTATCCAGTGACGTGTGAATCGTCAAAATCGGATGGCTAGATGGAACACAGTGCGCCTTAGCAATTCAAAACATAGTAAAATGGCAATTTTAGCAGTTCTTGATACTTTGAGAAGTCATAACTTCCGTACCGTTCCATATAGAAAAAAATCAATTACTCCAGCGTAATCGGCGTCAAAAACTGTACCAGGAACCCAAATCTCAATTGGGTGGGAGGTAGTTTTGTTTTTCCCAACTGATCAAAATTTTGATAAAAATCGAACTTTTTTACTTTAAATTTGAAGTGGCACACCTAATTCGAAATCTAGCGCCCGCATCGATATGAAACCTTCGCTATCTTACTAAAATGGATTCGCTGATCACGAATTTACATAGAACAGGTCTCTATCTCTACTGGTTGCCGAGTTGTGCTCAAATAACGTTTTTTTCAAATAACACGAAAATAAGCGAATTGACCACATAACTTCAATATGGTACTTCTTAGGCATATAAAAGTATACATATTTTTGATGTACTCGTCGAGAGCTATCATTTGGTGGTGGGTTAATCTCTCTATCGCCAACGGTTGCAAAGTAATTTTTTTTTAATTTTTTTTCTATCTCAATGGGCTAAATTTAGATCGAAAAGAATATCAAATTTTTTTGAGAGATAGGGCTGTCTAATGGGGTCGTGCTTATGCATTGGGCTGTGCTGAGTTCAACGGTGTGCTCGGTTTTCCCATAAAGCGTACGGTTTGACCAGAAAATGTAAAATTAGGATTTTTGCGGTTTTTCGCGTTTTTCTCGCGAACCGCTCAACTTAGAGCAACGCGGTCTTCAGAAATGGTTTCCTCGGCCAATTTCCTATCCAGTGACGTGTGAATCGTCAAAATCGGATGGCTAGATGGAACACAGTGCGCCTTAGCAATTCAAAACATAGTAAAATGGCAATTTTAGCAGTTCTTGATACTTTGAGAAGTCATAACTTCCGTACCGTTCCATATAGAAAAAAATCAATTACTCCAGCGTAATCGGCGTCAAAAACTGTACCAGGAACCCAAATCTCAATTGGGTGGGAGGTAGTTTTGTTTTTCCCAACTGATCAAAATTTTGATAAAAATCGAACTTTTTTACTTTAAATTTGAAGTGGCACACCTAATTCGAAATCTAGCGCCCGGATCGATATGAAACCTTCGCTATCTTACTAAAATGGATTCGCTGATCACGAATTTACATAGAACAGGTCTCTATCTCTACTGGTTGCCGAGTTGTGCTCAAATAACGTTTTTTTCAAATAACACGAAAATAAGCGAATTGACCACATAACTTCAATATGGTACTTCTTAGGCATATAAAAGTATACATATTTTTGATGTACTCGTCGAGAGCTATCATTTGGTGGTGGGTTAATCTCTCTATCGCCAACGGTTGCAAAGTAATTTTTTTTTAATTTTTTTTCTATCTCAATGGGCTAAATTTAGATCGAAAAGAATATCAAATTTTTTTGAGAGATAGGGCTGTCTAATGGGGTGGTGCTTATGCATTGGGCTGTGCTGAGTTCAACGGTGTGCTCGGTTTTCCCATAAAGCGTACGGTTTGACCAGAAAATGTAAAATTAGGATTTTTGCGGTTTTTCGCGTTTTTCTCGCGAACCGCTCAACTTAGAGCAACGCGGTCTTCAGAAATGGTTTCCTCGGCCAATTTCCTATCCAGTGACGTGTGAATCGTTAAAATCGGATGGCTAGATGGAACACAGTGCGCCTTAGCGATTCAAAACATAGTAAAATGGCAATTTTAGCAGTTTTTGATACTTTGAGAAGTCATAACTTCCGTACCGTTCCATATAGAAAAAAATCAATTACTCCAGCGTAATCGGCGTCAAAAACTGTACCAGGAACCCAAATCTCAATTGGGTGGGAGGTAGTTTTGTTTTTCCCAACTGATCAAAATTTTGATAAAAATCGAACTTTTTTACTTTAAATTTGAAGTGGCACACCTAATTCGAAATCTAGCGCCCGGATCGATATGAAACCTTCGCTATCTTACTAAAATGGATTCGCTGATCACGAATTTACATAGAACAGGTCTCTATCTCTACTGGTTGCCGAGTTGTGCTCAAATAACGTTTTTTTCAAATAACACGAAAATAAGCGAATTGACCACATAACTTCAATATGGTACTTCTTAGGCATATAAAAGTATACATATTTTTGATGTACTCGTCGAGAGCTATCATTTGGTGGTGGGTTAATCTCTCTATCGCCAACGGTTGCAAAGTAATTTTTTTTTAATTTTTTTTCTATCTCAATGGGCTAAATTTAGATCGAAAAGAATATCAAATTTTTTTGAGAGATAGGGCTGTCTAATGGGGTCGTGCTTATGCATTGGGCTGTGCTGAGTTCAACGGTGTGCTCGGTTTTCCCATAAAGCGTACGGTTTGACCAGAAAATGTAAAATTAGGATTTTTGCGGTTTTTCGCGTTTTTCTCGCGAACCGCTCAACTTAGAGCAACGCGGTCTTCAGAAATGGTTTCCTCGGCCAATTTCCTATCCAGTGACGTGTGAATCGTCAAAATCGGATGGCTAGATGGAACACAGTGCGCCTTAGCAATTCAAAACATAGTAAAATGGCAATTTTAGCAGTTCTTGATACTTTGAGAAGTCATAACTTCCGTACCGTTCCATATAGAAAAAAATCAATTACTCCAGCGTAATCGGCGTCAAAAACTGTACCAGGAACCCAAATCTCAATTGGGTGGGAGGTAGTTTTGTTTTTCCCAACTGATCAAAATTTTGATAAAAATCGAACTTTTTTACTTTAAATTTGAAGTGGCACACCTAATTCGAAATCTAGCGCCCGCATCGATATGAAACCTTCGCTATCTTACTAAAATGGATTCGCTGATCACGAATTTACATAGAACAGGTCTCTATCTCTACTGGTTGCCGAGTTGTGCTCAAATAACGTTTTTTTCAAATAACACGAAAATAAGCGAATTGACCACATAACTTCAATATGGTACTTCTTAGGCATATAAAAGTATACATATTTTTGATGTACTCGTCGAGAGCTATCATTTGGTGGTGGGTTAATCTCTCTATCGCCAACGGTTGCAAAGTAATTTTTTTTTAATTTTTTTTCTATCTCAATGGGCTAAATTTAGATCGAAAAGAATATCAAATTTTTTTGAGAGATAGGGCTGTCTAATGGGGTGGTGCTTATGCATTGGGCTGTGCTGAGTTCAACGGTGTGCTCGGTTTTCCCATAAAGCGTACGGTTTGACCAGAAAATGTAAAATTAGGATTTTTGCGGTTTTTCGCGTTTTTCTCGCGAACCGCTCAACTTAGAGCAACGCGGTCTTCAGAAATGGTTTCCTCGGCCAATTTCCTATCCAGTGACGTGTGAATCGTTAAAATCGGATGGCTAGATGGAACACAGTGCGCCTTAGCGATTCAAAACATAGTAAAATGGCAATTTTAGCAGTTTTTGATACTTTGAGAAGTCATAACTTCCGTACCGTTCCATATAGAAAAAAATCAATTACTCCAGCGTAATCGGCGTCAAAAACTGTACCAGGAACCCAAATCTCAATTGGGTGGGAGGTAGTTTTGTTTTTCCCAACTGATCAAAATTTTGATAAAAATCGAACTTTTTTACTTTAAATTTGAAGTGGCACACCTAATTCGAAATCTAGCGCCCGGATCGATATGAAACCTTCGCTATCTTACTAAAATGGATTCGCTGATCACGAATTTACATAGAACAGGTCTCTATCTCTACTGGTTGCCGAGTTGTGCTCAAATAACGTTTTTTTCAAATAACACGAAAATAAGCGAATTGACCACATAACTTCAATATGGTACTTCTTAGGCATATAAAAGTATACATATTTTTGATGTACTCGTCGAGAGCTATCATTTGGTGGTGGGTTAATCTCTCTATCGCCAACGGTTGCAAAGTAATTTTTTTTTAATTTTTTTTCTATCTCAATGGGCTAAATTTAGATCGAAAAGAATATCAAATTTTTTTGAGAGATAGGGCTGTCTAATGGGGTCGTGCTTATGCATTGGGCTGTGCTGAGTTCAACGGTGTGCTCGGTTTTCCCATAAAGCGTACGGTTTGACCAGAAAATGTAAAATTAGGATTTTTGCGGTTTTTCGCGTTTTTCTCGCGAACCGCTCAACTTAGAGCAACGCGGTCTTCAGAAATGGTTTCCTCGGCCAATTTCCTATCCAGTGACGTGTGAATCGTCAAAATCGGATGGCTAGATGGAACACAGTGCGCCTTAGCAATTCAAAACATAGTAAAATGGCAATTTTAGCAGTTCTTGATACTTTGAGAAGTCATAACTTCCGTACCGTTCCATATAGAAAAAAATCAATTACTCCAGCGTAATCGGCGTCAAAAACTGTACCAGGAACCCAAATCTCAATTGGGTGGGAGGTAGTTTTGTTTTTCCCAACTGATCAAAATTTTGATAAAAATCGAACTTTTTTACTTTAAATTTGAAGTGGCACACCTAATTCGAAATCTAGCGCCCGCATCGATATGAAACCTTCGCTATCTTACTAAAATGGATTCGCTGATCACGAATTTACATAGAACAGGTCTCTATCTCTACTGGTTGCCGAGTTGTGCTCAAATAACGTTTTTTTCAAATAACACGAAAATAAGCGAATTGACCACATAACTTCAATATGGTACTTCTTAGGCATATAAAAGTATACATATTTTTGATGTACTCGTCGAGAGCTATCATTTGGTGGTGGGTTAATCTCTCTATCGCCAACGGTTGCAAAGTAATTTTTTTTAAATTTTTTTTCTATCTCAATGGGCTAAATTTAGATCGAAAAGAATATCAAATTTTTTTGAGAGATAGGGCTGTCTAATGGGGTCGTGCTTATGCATTGGGCTGTGCTGAGTTCAACGGTGTGCTCGGTTTTCCCATAAAGCGTACGGTTTGACCAGAAAATGTAAAATTAGGATTTTTGCGGTTTTTCGCGTTTTTCTCGCGAACCGCTCAACTTAGAGCAACGCGGTCTTCAGAAATGGTTTCCTCGGCCAATTTCCTATCCAGTGACGTGTGAATCGTCAAAATCGGATGGCTAGATGGAACACAGTGCGCCTTAGCAATTCAAAACATAGTAAAATGGCAATTTTAGCAGTTCTTGATACTTTGAGAAGTCATAACTTCCGTACCGTTCCATATAGAAAAAAATCAATTACTCCAGCGTAATCGGCGACAAAAACTGTACCAGGAACCCAAATCTCAATTGGGTGGGAGGTAGTTTTGTTTTTCCCAACTGATCAAAATTTTGATAAAAATCGAACTTTTTTACTTTAAATTTGAAGTGGCACACCTAATTCGAAATCTAGCGCCCGCATCGATATGAAACCTTCGCTATCTTACTAAAATGGATTCGCTGATCACGAATTTACATAGAACAGGTCTCTATCTCTACTGGTTGCCGAGTTGTGCTCAAATAACGTTTTTTTCAAATAACACGAAAATAAGCGAATTGACCACATAACTTCAATATGGTACTTCTTAGGCATATAAAAGTATACATATTTTTGATGTACTCGTCGAGAGCTATCATTTGGTGGTGGGTTAATCTCTCTATCGCCAACGGTTGCAAAGTAATTTTTTTTTAATTTTTTTTCTATCTCAATGGGCTAAATTTAGATCGAAAAGAATATCAAATTTTTTTGAGAGATAGGGCTGTCTAATGGGGTGGTGCTTATGCATTGGGCTGTGCTGAGTTCAACGGTGTGCTCGGTTTTCCCATAAAGCGTACGGTTTGACCAGAAAATGTAAAATTAGGATTTTTGCGGTTTTTCGCGTTTTTCTCGCGAGCCGCTCAACTTAGAGCAACGCGGTCTTCAGAAATGGTTTCCTCGGCCAATTTCCTATCCAGTGACGTGTGAATCGTTAAAATCGGATGGCTAGATGGAACACAGTGCGCCTTAGCGATTCAAAACATAGTAAAATGGCAATTTTAGCAGTTTTTGATACTTTGAGAAGTCATAACTTCCGTACCGTTCCATATAGAAAAAAATCAATTACTCCAGCGTAATCGGCGTCAAAAACTGTACCAGGAACCCAAATCTCAATTGGGTGGGAGGTAGTTTTGTTTTTCCCAACTGATCAAAATTTTGATAAAAATCGAACTTTTTTACTTTAAATTTGAAGTGGCACACCTAATTCGAAATCTAGCGCCCGGATCGATATGAAACCTTCGCTATCTTACTAAAATGGATTCGCTGATCACGAATTTACATAGAACAGGTCTCTATCTCTACTGGTTGCCGAGTTGTGCTCAAATAACGTTTTTTTCAAATAACACGAAAATAAGCGAATTGACCACATAACTTCAATATGGTACTTCTTAGGCATATAAAAGTATACATATTTTTGATGTACTCGTCGAGAGCTATCATTTGGTGGTGGGTTAATCTCTCTATCGCCAACGGTTGCAAAGTAATTTTTTTTTAATTTTTTTTCTATCTCAATGGGCTAAATTTAGATCGAAAAGAATATCAAATTTTTTTGAGAGATAGGGCTGTCTAATGGGGTCGTGCTTATGCATTGGGCTGTGCTGAGTTCAACGGTGTGCTCGGTTTTCCCATAAAGCGTACGGTTTGACCAGAAAATGTAAAATTAGGATTTTTGCGGTTTTTCGCGTTTTTCTCGCGAACCGCTCAACTTAGAGCAACGCGGTCTTCAGAAATGGTTTCCTCGGCCAATTTCCTATCCAGTGACGTGTGAATCGTCAAAATCGGATGGCTAGATGGAACACAGTGCGCCTTAGCAATTCAAAACATAGTAAAATGGCAATTTTAGCAGTTCTTGATACTTTGAGAAGTCATAACTTCCGTACCGTTCCATATAGAAAAAAATCAATTACTCCAGCGTAATCGGCGTCAAAAACTGTACCAGGAACCCAAATCTCAATTGGGTGGGAGGTAGTTTTGTTTTTCCCAACTGATCAAAATTTTGATAAAAATCGAACTTTTTTACTTTAAATTTGAAGTGGCACACCTAATTCGAAATCTAGCGCCCGCATCGATATGAAACCTTCGCTATCTTACTAAAATGGATTCGCTGATCACGAATTTACATAGAACAGGTCTCTATCTCTACTGGTTGCCGAGTTGTGCTCAAATAACGTTTTTTTCAAATAACACGAAAATAAGCGAATTGACCACATAACTTCAATATGGTACTTCTTAGGCATATAAAAGTATACATATTTTTGATGTACTCGTCGAGAGCTATCATTTGGTGGTGGGTTAATCTCTCTATCGCCAACGGTTGCAAAGTAATTTTTTTTTAATTTTTTTTCTATCTCAATGGGCTAAATTTAGATCGAAAAGAATATCAAATTTTTTTGAGAGATAGGGCTGTCTAATGGGGTCGTGCTTATGCATTGGGCTGTGCTGAGTTCAACGGTGTGCTCGGTTTTCCCATAAAGCGTACGGTTTGACCTGAAAATGTAAAATTAGGATTTTTGCGGTTTTTCGCGTTTTTCTCGCGAACCGCTCAACTTAGAGCAACGCGGTCTTCAGAAATGGTTTCCTCGGCCAATTTCCTATCCAGTGACGTGTGAATCGTCAAAATCGGATGGCTAGATGGAACACAGTGCGCCTTAGCAATTCAAAACATAGTAAAATGGCAATTTTAGCAGTTCTTGATACTTTGAGAAGTCATAACTTCCGTACCGTTCCATATAGAAAAAAATCAATTACTCCAGCGTAATCGGCGTCAAAAACTGTACCAGGAACCCAAATCTCAATTGGGTGGGAGGTAGTTTCGTTTTTCCCAACTGATCAAAATTTTGATAAAAATCGAACTTTTTTACTTTAAATTTGAAGTGGCACACCTAATTCGAAATCTAGCGCCCGCATCGATATGAAACCTTCGCTATCTTACTAAAATGGATTCGCTGATCACGAATTTACATAGAACAGGTCTCTATCTCTACTGGTTGCCGAGTTGTGCTCAAATAACGTTTTTTTCAAATAACACGAAAATAAGCGAATTGACCACATAACTTCAATATGGTACTTCTTAGGCATATAAAAGTATACATATTTTTGATGTACTCGTCGAGAGCTATCATTTGGTGGTGGGTTAATCTCTCTATCGCCAACGGTTGCAAAGTAATTTTTTTTTAATTTTTTTTCTATCTCAATGGGCTAAATTTAGATCGAAAAGAATATCAAATTTTTTTGAGAGATAGGGCTGTCTAATGGGGTGGTGCTTATGCATTGGGCTGTGCTGAGTTCAACGGTGTGCTCGGTTTTCCCATAAAGCGTACGGTTTGACCAGAAAATGTAAAATTAGGATTTTTGCGGTTTTTCGCGTTTTTCTCGCGAACCGCTCAACTTAGAGCAACGCGGTCTTCAGAAATGGTTTCCTCGGCCAATTTCCTATCCAGTGACGTGTGAATCGTTAAAATCGGATGGCTAGATGGAACACAGTGCGCCTTAGCGATTCAAAACATAGTAAAATGGCAATTTTAGCAGTTTTTGATACTTTGAGAAGTCATAACTTCCATACCGTTCCATATAGAAAAAAATCAATTACTCCAGCGTAATCGGCGTCAAAAACTGTACCAGGAACCCAAATCTCAATTGGGTGGGAGGTAGTTTTGTTTTTCCCAACTGATCAAAATTTTGATAAAAATCGAACTTTTTTACTTTAAATTTGAAGTGGCACACCTAATTCGAAATCTAGCGCCCGGATCGATATGAAACCTTCGCTATCTTACTAAAATGGATTCGCTGATCACGAATTTACATAGAACAGGTCTCTATCTCTACTGGTTGCCGAGTTGTGCTCAAATAACGTTTTTTTCAAATAACACGAAAATAAGCGAATTGACCACATAACTTCAATATGGTACTTCTTAGGCATATAAAAGTATACATATTTTTGATGTACTCGTCGAGAGCTATCATTTG
Source organism: Aphodius sticticus (assembly GCA_963966075.1). NCBI lineage: Eukaryota > Metazoa > Arthropoda > Insecta > Coleoptera > Scarabaeidae > Aphodius > Aphodius sticticus. The sequence goes on from OZ014510.1 coordinate 5,078,998, forward strand.
GTGGTGGGTTAATCTCTCTATCGCCAACGGTTGCAAAGTAATTTTTTTTTAATTTTTTTTCTATCTCAATGGGCTAAATTTAGATCGAAAAGAATATCAAATTTTTTTGAGAGATAGGGCTGTCTAATGGGGTCGTGCTTATGCATTGGGCTGTGCTGAGTTCAACGGTGTGCTCGGTTTTCCCATAAAGCGTACGGTTTGACCAGAAAATGTAAAATTAGGATTTTTGCGGTTTTTCGCGTTTTTCTCGCGAACCGCTCAACTTAGAGCAACGCGGTCTTCAGAAATGGTTTCCTCGGCCAATTTCCTATCCAGTGACGTGTGAATCGTCAAAATCGGATGGCTAGATGGAACACAGTGCGCCTTAGCAATTCAAAACATAGTAAAATGGCAATTTTAGCAGTTCTTGATACTTTGAGAAGTCATAACTTCCGTACCGTTCCATATAGAAAAAAATCAATTACTCCAGCGTAATCGGCGTCAAAAACTGTACCAGGAACCCAAATCTCAATTGGGTGGGAGGTAGTTTTGTTTTTCCCAACTGATCAAAATTTTGATAAAAATCGAACTTTTTTACTTTAAATTTGAAGTGGCACACCTAATTCGAAATCTAGCGCCCGCATCGATATGAAACCTTCGCTATCTTACTAAAATGGATTCGCTGATCACGAATTTACATAGAACAGGTCTCTATCTCTACTGGTTGCCGAGTTGTGCTCAAATAACGTTTTTTTCAAATAACACGAAAATAAGCGAATTGACCACATAACTTCAATATGGTACTTCTTAGGCATATAAAAGTATACATATTTTTGATGTACTCGTCGAGAGCTATCATTTGGTGGTGGGTTAATCTCTCTATCGCCAACGGTTGCAAAGTAATTTTTTTTTAATTTTTTTTCTATCTCAATGGGCTAAATTTAGATCGAAAAGAATATCAAATTTTTTTGAGAGATAGGGCTGTCTAATGGGGTCGTGCTTATGCATTGGGCTGTGCTGAGTTCAACGGTGTGCTCGGTTTTCCCATAAAGCGTACGGTTTGACCTGAAAATGTAAAATTAGGATTTTTGCGGTTTTTCGCGTTTTTCTCGCGAACCGCTCAACTTAGAGCAACGCGGTCTTCAGAAATGGTTTCCTCGGCCAATTTCCTATCCAGTGACGTGTGAATCGTCAAAATCGGATGGCTAGATGGAACACAGTGCGCCTTAGCAATTCAAAACATAGTAAAATGGCAATTTTAGCAGTTCTTGATACTTTGAGAAGTCATAACTTCCGTACCGTTCCATATAGAAAAAAATCAATTACTCCAGCGTAATCGGCGTCAAAAACTGTACCAGGAACCCAAATCTCAATTGGGTGGGAGGTAGTTTTGTTTTTCCCAACTGATCAAAATTTTGATAAAAATCGAACTTTTTTACTTTAAATTTGAAGTGGCACACCTAATTCGAAATCTAGCGCCCGCATCGATATGAAACCTTCGCTATCTTACTAAAATGGATTCGCTGATCACGAATTTACATAGAACAGGTCTCTATCTCTACTGGTTGCCGAGTTGTGCTCAAATAACGTTTTTTTCAAATAACACGAAAATAAGCGAATTGACCACATAACTTCAATATGGTACTTCTTAGGCATATAAAAGTATACATATTTTTGATGTACTCGTCGAGAGCTATCATTTGGTGGTGGGTTAATCTCTCTATCGCCAACGGTTGCAAAGTAATTTTTTTTTAATTTTTTTTCTATCTCAATGGGCTAAATTTAGATCGAAAAGAATATCAAATTTTTTTGAGAGATAGGGCTGTCTAATGGGGTCGTGCTTATGCATTGGGCTGTGCTGAGTTCAACGGTGTGCTCGGTTTTCCCATAAAGCGTACGGTTTGACCAGAAAATGTAAAATTAGGATTTTTGCGGTTTTTCGCGTTTTTCTCGCGAACCGCTCAACTTAGAGCAACGCGGTCTTCAGAAATGGTTTCCTCGGCCAATTTCCTATCCAGTGACGTGTGAATCGTCAAAATCGGATGGCTAGATGGAACACAGTGCGCCTTAGCAATTCAAAACGTAGTAAAATGGCAATTTTAGCAGTTCTTGATACTTTGAGAAGTCATAACTTCCGTACCGTTCCATATAGAAAAAAATCAATTACTCCAGCGTAATCGGCGACAAAAACTGTACCAGGAACCCAAATCTCAATTGGGTGGGAGGTAGTTTTGTTTTTCCCAACTGATCAAAATTTTGATAAAAATCGAACTTTTTTACTTTAAATTTGAAGTGGCACACCTAATTCGAAATCTAGCGCCCGCATCGATATGAAACCTTCGCTATCTTACTAAAATGGATTCGCTGATCACGAATTTACATAGAACAGGTCTCTATCTCTACTGGTTGCCGAGTTGTGCTCAAATAACGTTTTTTTCAAATAACACGAAAATAAGCGAATTGACCACATAACTTCAATATGGTACTTCTTAGGCATATAAAAGTATACATATTTTTGATGTACTCGTCGAGAGCTATCATTTGGTGGTGGGTTAATCTCTCTATCGCCAACGGTTGCAAAGTAATTTTTTTTTAATTTTTTTTCTATCTCAATGGGCTAAATTTAGATCGAAAAGAATATCAAATTTTTTTGAGAGATAGGGCTGTCTAATGGGGTGGTGCTTATGCATTGGGCTGTGCTGAGTTCAACGGTGTGCTCGGTTTTCCCATAAAGCGTACGGTTTGACCAGAAAATGTAAAATTAGGATTTTTGCGGTTTTTCGCGTTTTTCTCGCGAACCGCTCAACTTAGAGCAACGCGGTCTTCAGAAATGGTTTCCTCGGCCAATTTCCTATCCAGTGACGTGTGAATCGTTAAAATCGGATGGCTAGATGGAACACAGTGCGCCTTAGCGATTCAAAACATAGTAAAATGGCAATTTTAGCAGTTTTTGATACTTTGAGAAGTCATAACTTCCGTACCGTTCCATATAGAAAAAAATCAATTACTCCAGCGTAATCGGCGTCAAAAACTGTACCAGGAACCCAAATCTCAATTGGGTGGGAGGTAGTTTTGTTTTTCCCAACTGATCAAAATTTTGATAAAAATCGAACTTTTTTACTTTAAATTTGAAGTGGCACACCTAATTCGAAATCTAGCGCCCGGATCGATATGAAACCTTCGCTAACTTACTAAAATGGATTCGCTGATCACGAATTTACATAGAACAGGTCTCTATCTCTACTGGTTGCCGAGTTGTGCTCAAATAACGTTTTTTTCAAATAACACGAAAATAAGCGAATTGACCACATAACTTCAATATGGTACTTCTTAGGCATATAAAAGTATACATATTTTTGATGTACTCGTCGAGAGCTATCATTTGGTGGTGGGTTAATCTCTCTATCGCCAACGGTTGCAAAGTAATTTTTTTTTAATTTTTTTTCTATCTCAATGGGCTAAATTTAGATCGAAAAGAATATCAAATTTTTTTGAGAGATAGGGCTGTCTAATGGGGTCGTGCTTATGCATTGGGCTGTGCTGAGTTCAACGGTGTGCTCGGTTTTCCCATAAAGCGTACGGTTTGTCCAGAAAATGTAAAATTAGGATTTTTGCGGTTTTTCGCGTTTTTCTCGCGAACCGCTCAACTTAGAGCAACGCGGTCTTCAGAAATGGTTTCCTCGGCCAATTTCCTATCCAGTGACGTGTGAATCGTCAAAATCGGATGGCTAGATGGAACACAGTGCGCCTTAGCAATTCAAAACATAGTAAAATGGCAATTTTAGCAGTTCTTGATACTTTGAGAAGTCATAACTTCCGTACCGTTCCATATAGAAAAAAATCAATTACTCCAGCGTAATCGGCGTCAAAAACTGTACCAGGAACCCAAATCTCAATTGGGTGGGAGGTAGTTTTGTTTTTCCCAACTGATCAAAATTTTGATAAAAATCGAACTTTTTTACTTTAAATTTGAAGTGGCACACCTAATTCGAAATCTAGCGCCCGCATCGATATGAAACCTTCGCTATCTTACTAAAATGGATTCGCTGATCACGAATTTACATAGAACAGGTCTCTATCTCTACTGGTTGCCGAGTTGTGCTCAAATAACGTTTTTTTCAAATAACACGAAAATAAGCGAATTGACCACATAACTTCAATATGGTACTTCTTAGGCATATAAAAGTATACATATTTTTGATGTACTCGTCGAGAGCTATCATTTGGTGGTGGGTTAATCTCTCTATCGCCAACGGTTGCAAAGTAATTTTTTTTTAATTTTTTTTCTATCTCAATGGGCTAAATTTAGATCGAAAAGAATATCAAATTTTTTTGAGAGATAGGGCTGTCTAATGGGGTGGTGCTTATGCATTGGGCTGTGCTGAGTTCAACGGTGTGCTCGGTTTTCCCATAAAGCGTACGGTTTGACCAGAAAATGTAAAATTAGGATTTTTGCGGTTTTTCGCGTTTTTCTCGCGAACCGCTCAACTTAGAGCAACGCGGTCTTCAGAAATGGTTTCCTCGGCCAATTTCCTATCCAGTGACGTGTGAATCGTTAAAATCGGATGGCTAGATGGAACACAGTGCGCCTTAGCGATTCAAAACATAGTAAAATGGCAATTTTAGCAGTTTTTGATACTTTGAGAAGTCATAACTTCCGTACCGTTCCATATAGAAAAAAATCAATTACTCCAGCGTAATCGGCGTCAAAAACTGTACCAGGAACCCAAATCTCAATTGGGTGGGAGGTAGTTTTGTTTTTCCCAACTGATCAAAATTTTGATAAAAGTCGAACTTTTTTACTTTAAATTTGAAGTGGCACACCTAATTCGAAATCTAGCGCCCGGATCGATATGAAACCGTCGCTATCTTACTAAAATGGATTCGCTGATCACGAATTTACATAGAACAGGTCTCTATCTCTACTGGTTGCCGAGTTGTGCTCAAATAACGTTTTTTTCAAATAACACGAAAATAAGCGAATTGACCACATAACTTCAATATGGTACTTCTTAGGCATATAAAAGTATACATATTTTTGATGTACTCGTCGAGAGCTATCATTTGGTGGTGGGTTAATCTCTCTATCGCCAACGGTTGCAAAGTAATTTTTTTTTAATTTTTTTTCTATCTCAATGGGCTAAATTTAGATCGAAAAGAATATCAAATTTTTTTGAGAGATAGGGCTGTCTAATGGGGTCGTGCTTATGCATTGGGCTGTGCTGAGTTCAACGGTGTGCTCGGTTTTCCCATAAAGCGTACGGTTTGTCCAGAAAATGTAAAATTAGGATTTTTGCGGTTTTTCGCGTTTTTCTCGCTAACCGCTCAACTTAGAGCAACGCGGTCTTCAGAAATGGTTTCCTCGGCCAATTTCCTATCCAGTGACGTGTGAATCGTCAAAATCGGATGGCTAGATGGAACACAGTGCGCCTTAGCAATTCAAAACATAGTAAAATGGCAATTTTAGCAGTTTTTGATACTTTGAGAAGTCATAACTTCCGTACCGTTCCATATAGAAAAAAATCAATTACTCCAGCGTAATCGGCGTCAAAAACTGTACCAGGAACCCAAATCTCAATTGGGTGGGAGGTAGTTTTGTTTTTCCCAACTGATCAAAATTTTGATAAAAATCGAACTTTTTTACTTTAAATTTGAAGTGGCACACCTAATTCGAAATCTAGCGCCCGGATCGATATGAAACCTTCGCTATCTTACTAAAATGGATTCGCTCATCACGAATTTACATAGAACAGGTCTCTATCGCTACTGGTTGCCGAGTTGTGCTCAAATAACGTTTTTTTCAAATAACACGAAAATAAGCGAATTGACCACATAACTTCAATATGGTACTTCTTAGGCATATAAAAGTATACATATTTTTGATGTACTCGTCGAGAGCTATCATTTGGTGGTGGGTTAATCTCTCTATCGCCAACGGTTGCAAAGTAATTTTTTTTTAATTTTTTTTCTATCTCAATGGGCTAAATTTAGATCGAAAAGAATATCAAATTTTTTTGAGTGATAGGGCTGTCTAATGGGGTCGTGCTTATGCATTGGGCTGTGCTGAGTTCAACGGTGTGCTCGGTTTTCCCATAAAGCGTACGGTTTGACCAGAAAATGTAAAATTAGGATTTTTGCGGTTTTTCGCGTTTTTCTCGCGAACCGCTCAACTTAGAGCAACGCGGTCTTCAGAAATGGTTTCCTCGGCCAATTTCCTATCCAGTGACGTGTGAATCGTTAAAATCGGATGGCTAGATGGAACACAGTGCGCCTTAGCGATTCAAAACATAGTAAAATGGCAATTTTAGCAGTTTTTGATACTTTGAGAAGTCATAACTTCCGTACCGTTCCATATAGAAAAAAATCAATTACTCCAGCGTAATCGGCGTCAAAAACTGTACCAGGAACCCAAATCTCAATTGGGTGGGAGGTAGTTTTGTTTTTCCCAACTGATCAAAATTTTGATAAAAATCGAACTTTTTTACTTTAAATTTGAAGTGGCACACCTAATTCGAAATCTAGCGCCCGGATCGATATGAAACCTTCGCTATCTTACTAAAATTGATTCGCTGATCACGAATTTACATAGAACAGGTCTCTATCTCTACTGGTTGCCGAGTTGTGCTCAAATAACGTTTTTTTCAAATAACACGAAAATAAGCGAATTGACCACATAACTTCAATATGGTACTTCTTAGGCATATAAAAGTATACATATTTTTGATGTACTCGTCGAGAGCTATCATTTGGTGGTGGGTTAATCTCTCTATCGCCAACGGTTGCAAAGTAATTTTTTTTTAATTTTTTTTCTATCTCAATGGGCTAAATTTAGATCGAAAAGAATATCAAATTTTTTTGAGAGATAGGGCTGTCTAATGGGGTGGTGCTTATGCATTGGGCTGTGCTGAGTTCAACGGTGTGCTCGGTTTTCCCATAAAGCGTACGGTTTGACCAGAAAATGTAAAATTAGGATTTTTGCGGTTTTTCGCGTTTTTCTCGCGAACCGCTCAACTTAGAGCAACGCGGTCTTCAGAAATGGTTTCCTCGGCCAATTTCCTATCCAGTGACGTGTGAATCGTTAAAATCGGATGGCTAGATGGAACATAGTGCGCCTTAGCGATTCAAAACATAGTAAAATGGCAATTTTAGCAGTTTTTGATACTTTGAGAAGTCATAACTTCCGTACCGTTCCATATAGAAAAAAATCAATTACTCCAGCGTAATCGGCGTCAAAAACTGTACCAGGAACCCAAATCTCAATTGGGTGGGAGGTAGTTTTGTTTTTCCCAACTGATCAAAATTTTGATAAAAATCGAACTTTTTTACTTTAAATTTGAAGTGGCACACCTAATTCGAAATCTAGCGCCCGGATCGATATGAAACCTTCGCTATCTTACTAAAATGGATTCGCTGATCACGAATTTACATAGAACAGGTCTCTATCTCTACTGGTTGCCGAGTTGTGCTCAAATAACGTTTTTTTCAAATAACACGAAAATAAGCGAATTGACCACATAACTTCAATATGGTACTTCTTAGGCATATAAAAGTATACATATTTTTGATGTACTCGTCGAGAGCTATCATTTGGTGGTGGGTTAATCTCTCTATCGCCAACGGTTGCAAAGTAATTTTTTTTTAATTTTTTTTCTATCTCAATGGGCTAAATTTAGATCGAAAAGAATATCAAATTTTTTTGAGAGATAGGGCTGTCTAATGGGGTCGTGCTTATGCATTGGGCTGTGCTGAGTTCAACGGTGTGCTCGGTTTTCCCATAAAGCGTACGGTTTGACCAGAAAATGTAAAATTAGGATTTTTGCGGTTTTTCGCGTTTTTCTCGCGAACCGCTCAACTTAGAGCAACGCGGTCTTCAGAAATGGTTTCCTCGGCCAATTTCCTATCCAGTGACGTGTGAATCGTCAAAATCGGATGGCTAGATGGAACACAGTGCGCCTTAGCAATTCAAAACATAGTAAAATGGCAATTTTAGCAGTTCTTGATACTTTGAGAAGTCATAACTTCCGTACCGTTCCATATAGAAAAAAATCAATTACTCCAGCGTAATCGGCGTCAAAAACTGTACCAGGAACCCAAATCTCAATTGGGTGGGAGGTAGTTTTGTTTTTCCCAACTGATCAAAATTTTGATAAAAATCGAACTTTTTTACTTTAAATTTGAAGTGGCACACCTAATTCGAAATCTAGCGCCCGCATCGATATGAAACCTTCGCTATCTTACTAAAATGGATTCGCTGATCACGAATTTACATAGAACAGGTCTCTATCTCTACTGGTTGCCGAGTTGTGCTCAAATAACGTTTTTTTCAAATAACACGAAAATAAGCGAATTGACCACATAACTTCAATATGGTACTTCTTAGGCATATAAAAGTATACATATTTTTGATGTACTCGTCGAGAGCTATCATTTGGTGGTGGGTTAATCTCTCTATCGCCAACGGTTGCAAAGTAATTTTTTTTTAATTTTTTTTCTATCTCAATGGGCTAAATTTAGATCGAAAAGAATATCAAATTTTTTTGAGAGATAGGGCTGTCTAATGGGGTCGTGCTTATGCATTGGGCTGTGCTGAGTTCAACGGTGTGCTCGGTTTTCCCATAAAGCGTACGGTTTGACCTGAAAATGTAAAATTAGGATTTTTGCGGTTTTTCGCGTTTTTCTCGCGAACCGCTCAACTTAGAGCAACGCGGTCTTCAGAAATGGTTTCCTCGGCCAATTTCCTATCCAGTGACGTGTGAATCGTCAAAATCGGATGGCTAGATGGAACACAGTGCGCCTTAGCAATTCAAAACATAGTAAAATGGCAATTTTAGCAGTTCTTGATACTTTGAGAAGTCATAACTTCCGTACCGTTCCATATAGAAAAAAATCAATTACTCCAGCGTAATCGGCGTCAAAAACTGTACCAGGAACCCAAATCTCAATTGGGTGGGAGGTAGTTTTGTTTTTCCCAACTGATCAAAATTTTGATAAAAATCGAACTTTTTTACTTTAAATTTGAAGTGGCACACCTAATTCGAAATCTAGCGCCCGCATCGATATGAAACCTTCGCTATCTTACTAAAATGGATTCGCTGATCACGAATTTACATAGAACAGGTCTCTATCTCTACTGGTTGCCGAGTTGTGCTCAAATAACGTTTTTTTCAAATAACACGAAAATAAGCGAATTGACCACATAACTTCAATATGGTACTTCTTAGGCATATAAAAGTATACATATTTTTGATGTACTCGTCGAGAGCTATCATTTGGTGGTGGGTTAATCTCTCTATCGCCAACGGTTGCAAAGTAATTTTTTTTTAATTTTTTTTCTATCTCAATGGGCTAAATTTAGATCGAAAAGAATATCAAATTTTTTTGAGAGATAGGGCTGTCTAATGGGGTCGTGCTTATGCATTGGGCTGTGCTGAGTTCAACGGTGTGCTCGGTTTTCCCATAAAGCGTACGGTTTGACCAGAAAATGTAAAATTAGGATTTTTGCGGTTTTTCGCGTTTTTCTCGCGAACCGCTCAACTTAGAGCAACGCGGTCTTCAGAAATGGTTTCCTCGGCCAATTTCCTATCCAGTGACGTGTGAATCGTCAAAATCGGATGGCTAGATGGAACACAGTGCGCCTTAGCAATTCAAAACATAGTAAAATGGCAATTTTAGCAGTTCTTGATACTTTGAGAAGTCATAACTTCCGTACCGTTCCATATAGAAAAAAATCAATTACTCCAGCGTAATCGGCGTCAAAAACTGTACCAGGAACCCAAATCTCAATTGGGTGGGAGGTAGTTTTGTTTTTCCCAACTGATCAAAATTTTGATAAAAATCGAACTTTTTTACTTTAAATTTGAAGTGGCACACCTAATTCGAAATCTAGCGCCCGCATCGATATGAAACCTTCGCTATCTTACTAAAATGGATTCGCTGATCACGAATTTACATAGAACAGGTCTCTATCTCTACTGGTTGCCGAGTTGTGCTCAAATAACGTTTTTTTCAAATAACACGAAAATAAGCGAATTGACCACATAACTTCAATATGGTACTTCTTAGGCATATAAAAGTATACATATTTTTGATGTACTCGTCGAGAGCTATCATTTGGTGGTGGGTTAATCTCTCTATCGCCAACGGTTGCAAAGTAATTTTTTTTTAATTTTTTTTCTATCTCAATGGGCTAAATTTAGATCGAAAAGAATATCAAATTTTTTTGAGAGATAGGGCTGTCTAATGGGGTGGTGCTTATGCATTGGGCTGTGCTGAGTTCAACGGTGTGCTCGGTTTTCCCATAAAGCGTACGGTTTGACCAGAAAATGTAAAATTAGGATTTTTGCGGTTTTTCGCGTTTTTCTCGCGAACCGCTCAACTTAGAGCAACGCGGTCTTCAGAAATGGTTTCCTCGGCCAATTTCCTATCCAGTGACGTGTGAATCGTTAAAATCGGATGGCTAGATGGAACACAGTGCGCCTTAGCGATTCAAAACATAGTAAAATGGCAATTTTAGCAGTTTTTGATACTTTGAGAAGTCATAACTTCCGTACCGTTCCATATAGAAAAAAATCAATTACTCCAGCGTAATCGGCGTCAAAAACTGTACCAGGAACCCAAATCTCAATTGGGTGGGAGGTAGTTTTGTTTTTCCCAACTGATCAAAATTTTGATAAAAATCGAACTTTTTTACTTTAAATTTGAAGTGGCACACCTAATTCGAAATCTAGCGCCCGGATCGATATGAAACCTTCGCTATCTTACTAAAATGGATTCGCTGATCACGAATTTACATAGAACAGGTCTCTATCTCTACTGGTTGCCGAGTTGTGCTCAAATAACGTTTTTTTCAAATAACACGAAAATAAGCGAATTGACCACATAACTTCAATATGGTACTTCTTAGGCATATAAAAGTATACATATTTTTGATGTACTCGTCGAGAGCTATCATTTGGTGGTGGGTTAATCTCTCTATCGCCAACGGTTGCAAAGTAATTTTTTTTTAATTTTTTTTCTATCTCAATGGGCTAAATTTAGATCGAAAAGAATATCAAATTTTTTTGAGAGATAGGGCTGTCTAATGGGGTCGTGCTTATGCATTGGGCTGTGCTGAGTTCAACGGTGTGCTCGGTTTTCCCATAAAGCGTACGGTTTGTCCAGAAAATGTAAAATTAGGATTTTTGCGGTTTTTCGCGTTTTTCTCGCGAACCGCTCAACTTAGAGCAACGCGGTCTTCAGAAATGGTTTCCTCGGCCAATTTCCTATCCAGTGACGTGTGAATCGTCAAAATCGGATGGCTAGATGGAACACAGTGCGCCTTAGCAATTCAAAACATAGTAAAATGGCAATTTTAGCAGTTCTTGATACTTTGAGAAGTCATAACTTCCGTACCGTTCCATATTGAAAAAAATCAATTACTCCAGCGTAATCGGCGTCAAAAACTGTACCAGGAACCCAAATCTCAATTGGGTGGGAGGTAGTTTTGTTTTTCCCAACTGATCAAAATTTTGATAAAAATCGAACTTTTTTACTTTAAATTTGAAGTGGCACACCTAATTCGAAATCTAGCGCCCGCATCGATATGAAACCTTCGCTATCTTACTAAAATGGATTCGCTGATCACGAATTTACATAGAACAGGTCTCTATCTCTACTGGTTGCCGAGTTGTGCTCAAATAACGTTTTTTTCAAATAACACGAAAATAAGCGAATTGACCACATAACTTCAATATGGTACTTCTTAGGCATATAAAAGTATACATATTTTTGATGTACTCGTCGAGAGCTATCATTTGGTGGTGGGTTAATCTCTCTATCGCCAACGGTTGCAAAGTAATTTTTTTTTAATTTTTTTTCTATCTCAATGGGCTAAATTTAGATCGAAAAGAATATCAAATTTTTTTGAGAGATAGGGCTGTCTAATGGGGTGGTGCTTATGCATTGGGCTGTGCTGAGTTCAACGGTGTGCTCGGTTTTCCCATAAAGCGTACGGTTTGACCAGAAAATGTAAAATTAGGATTTTTGCGGTTTTTCGCGTTTTTCTCGCGAACCGCTCAACTTAGAGCAACGCGGTCTTCAGAAATGGTTTCCTCGGCCAATTTCCTATCCAGTGACGTGTGAATCGTTAAAATCGGATGGCTAGATGGAACACAGTGCGCCTTAGCGATTCAAAACATAGTAAAATGGCAATTTTAGCAGTTTTTGATACTTTGAGAAGTCATAACTTCCGTACCGTTCCATATAGAAAAAAATCAATTACTCCAGCGTAATCGGCGTCAAAAACTGTACCAGGAACCCAAATCTCAATTGGGTGGGAGGTAGTTTTGTTTTCCCAACTGATCAAAATTTTGATAAAAATCGAACTTTTTTACTTTAAATTTGAAGTGGCACACCTAATTCGAAATCTAGCGCCCGGATCGATATGAAACCTTCGCTATCTTACTAAAATGGATTCGCTGATCACGAATTTACATAGAACAGGTCTCTATCTCTACTGGTTGCCGAGTTGTGCTCAAATAACGTTTTTTTCAAATAACACGAAAATAAGCGAATTGACCACATAACTTCAATATGGTACTTCTTAGGCATATAAAAGTATACATATTTTTGATGTACTCGTCGAGAGCTATCATTTGGTGGTGGGTTAATCTCTCTATCGCCAACGGTTGCAAAGTAATTTTTTTTTAATTTTTTTTCTATCTCAATGGGCTAAATTTAGATCGAAAAGAATATCAAATTTTTTTGAGAGATAGGGCTGTCTAATGGGGTCGTGCTTATGCATTGGGCTGTGCTGAGTTCAACGGTGTGCTCGGTTTTCCCATAAAGCGTACGGTTTGACCAGAAAATGTAAAATTAGGATTTTTGCGGTTTTTCGCGTTTTTCTCGCGAACCGCTCAACTTAGAGCAACGCGGTCTTCAGAAATGGTTTCCTCGGCCAATTTCCTATCCAGTGACGTGTGAATCGTCAAAATCGGATGGCTAGATGGAACACAGTGCGCCTTAGCAATTCAAAACATAGTAAAATGGCAATTTTAGCAGTTCTTGATACTTTGAGAAGTCATAACTTCCGTACCGTTCCATATAGAAAAAAATCAATTACTCCAGCGTAATCGGCGTCAAAAACTGTACCAGGAACCCAAATCTCAATTGGGTGGGAGGTAGTTTTGTTTTTCCCAACTGATCAAAATTTTGATAAAAATCGAACTTTTTTACTTTAAATTTGAAGTGGCACACCTAATTCGAAATCTAGCGCCCGCATCGATATGAAACCTTCGCTATCTTACTAAAATGGATTCGCTGATCACGAATTTACATAGAACAGGTCTCTATCTCTACTGGTTGCCGAGTTGTGCTCAAATAACGTTTTTTTCAAATAACACGAAAATAAGCGAATTGACCACATAACTTCAATATGGTACTTCTTAGGCATATAAAAGTATACATATTTTTGATGTACTCGTCGAGAGCTATCATTTGGTGGTGGGTTAATCTCTCTATCGCCAACGGTTGCAAAGTAATTTTTTTTTAATTTTTTTTCTATCTCAATGGGCTAAATTTAGATCGAAAAGAATATCAAATTTTTTTGAGAGATAGGGCTGTCTAATGGGGTCGTGCTTATGCATTGGGCTGTGCTGAGTTCAACGGTGTGCTCGGTTTTCCCATAAAGCGTACGGTTTGACCTGAAAATGTAAAATTAGGATTTTTGCGGTTTTTCGCGTTTTTCTCGCGAACCGCTCAACTTAGAGCAACGCGGTCTTCAGAAATGGTTTCCTCGGCCAATTTCCTATCCAGTGACGTGTGAATCGTCAAAATCGGATGGCTAGATGGAACACAGTGCGCCTTAGCAATTCAAAACATAGTAAAATGGCAATTTTAGCAGTTCTTGATACTTTGAGAAGTCATAACTTCCGTACCGTTCCATATAGAAAAAAATCAATTACTCCAGCGTAATCGGCGTCAAAAACTGTACCAGGAACCCAAATCTCAATTGGGTGGGAGGTAGTTTTGTTTTTCCCAACTGATCAAAATTTTGATAAAAATCGAACTTTTTTACTTTAAATTTGAAGTGGCACACCTAATTCGAAATCTAGCGCCCGCATCGATATGAAACCTTCGCTATCTTACTAAAATGGATTCGCTGATCACGAATTTACATAGAACAGGTCTCTATCTCTACTGGTTGCCGAGTTGTGCTCAAATAACGTTTTTTTCAAATAACACGAAAATAAGCGAATTGACCACATAACTTCAATATGGTACTTCTTAGGCATATAAAAGTATACATATTTTTGATGTACTCGTCGAGAGCTATCATTTGGTGGTGGGTTAATCTCTCTATCGCCAACGGTTGCAAAGTAATTTTTTTTTAATTTTTTTTCTATCTCAATGGGCTAAATTTAGATCGAAAAGAATATCAAATTTTTTTGAGAGATAGGGCTGTCTAATGGGGTCGTGCTTATGCATTGGGCTGTGCTGAGTTCAACGGTGTGCTCGGTTTTCCCATAAAGCGTACGGTTTGACCAGAAAATGTAAAATTAGGATTTTTGCGGTTTTTCGCGTTTTTCTCGCGAACCGCTCAACTTAGAGCAACGCGGTCTTCAGAAATGGTTTCCTCGGCCAATTTCCTATCCAGTGACGTGTGAATCGTCAAAATCGGATGGCTAGATGGAACACAGTGCGCCTTAGCAATTCAAAACATCGTAAAATGGCAATGTTAGCAGTTCTTGATACTTTGAGAAGTCATAACTTCCGTACCGTTCCATATAGAAAAAAATCAATTACTCCAGCGTAATCGGCGTCAAAAACTGTACCAGGAACCCAAATCTCAATTGGGTGGGAGGTAGTTTTGTTTTTCCCAACTGATCAAAATTTTGATAAAAATCGAACTTTTTTACTTTAAATTTGAAGTGGCACACCTAATTCGAAATCTAGCGCCCGCATCGATATGAAACCTTCGCTATCTTACTAAAATGGATTCGCTGATCACGAATTTACATAGAACAGGTCTCTATCTCTACTGGTTGCCGAGTTGTGCTCAAATAACGTTTTTTTCAAATAACACGAAAATAAGCGAATTGACCACATAACTTCAATATGGTACTTCTTAGGCATATAAAAGTATACATATTTTTGATGTACTCGTCGAGAGCTATCATTTGGTGGTGGGTTAATCTCTCTATCGCCAACGGTTGCAAAGTAATTTTTTTTTAATTTTTTTTCTATCTCAATGGGCTAAATTTAGATCGAAAAGAATATCAAATTTTTTTGAGAGATAGGGCTGTCTAATGGGGTGGTGCTTATGCATTGGGCTGTGCTGAGTTCAACGGTGTGCTCGGTTTTCCCATAAAGCGTACGGTTTGACCAGAAAATGTAAAATTAGGATTTTTGCGGTTTTTCGCGTTTTTCTCGCGAACCGCTCAACTTAGAGCAACGCGGTCTTCAGAAATGGTTTCCTCGGCCAATTTCCTATCCAGTGACGTGTGAATCGTTAAAATCGGATGGCTAGATGGAACACAGTGCGCCTTAGCGATTCAAAACATAGTAAAATGGCAATTTTAGCAGTTTTTGATACTTTGAGAAGTCATAACTTCCGTACCGTTCCATATAGAAAAAAATCAATTACTCCAGCGTAATCGGCGTCAAAAACTGTACCAGGAACCCAAATCTCAATTGGGTGGGAGGTAGTTTTGTTTTTCCCAACTGATCAAAATTTTGATAAAAATCGAACTTTTTTACTTTAAATTTGAAGTGGCACACCTAATTCGAAATCTAGCGCCCGCATCGATATGAAACCTTCGCTATCTTACTAAAATGGATTCGCTGATCACGAATTTACATAGAACAGGTCTCTATCTCTACTGGTTGCCGAGTTGTGCTCAAATAACGTTTTTTTCAAATAACACGAAAATAAGCGAATTGACCACATAACTTCAATATGGTACTTCTTAGGCATATAAAAGTATACATATTTTTGATGTACTCGTCGAGAGCTATCATTTGGTGGTGGGTTAATCTCTCTATCGCCAACGGTTGCAAAGTAATTTTTTTTTAATTTTTTTTCTATCTCAATGGGCTAAATTTAGATCGAAAAGAATATCAAATTTTTTTGAGAGATAGGGCTGTCTAATGGGGTGGTGCTTATGCATTGGGCTGTGCTGAGTTCAACGGTGTGCTCGGTTTTCCCATAAAGCGTACGGTTTGACCAGAAAATGTAAAATTAGGATTTTTGCGGTTTTTCGCGTTTTTCTCGCGAACCGCTCAACTTAGAGCAACGCGGTCTTCAGAAATGGTTTCCTCGGCCAATTTCCTATCCAGTGACGTGTGAATCGTTAAAATCGGATGGCTAGATGGAACACAGTGCGCCTTAGCGATTCAAAACATAGTAAAATGGCAATTTTAGCAGTTTTTGATACTTTGAGAAGTCATAACTTCCGTACCGTTCCATATAGAAAAAAATCAATTACTCCAGCGTAATCGGCGTCAAAAACTGTACCAGGAACCCAAATCTCAATTGGGTGGGAGGTAGTTTTGTTTTCCCAACTGATCAAAATTTTGATAAAAATCGAACTTTTTTACTTTAAATTTGAAGTGGCACACCTAATTCGAAATCTAGCGCCCGGATCGATATGAAACCTTCGCTATCTTACTAAAATGGATTCGCTGATCACGAATTTACATAGAACAGGTCTCTATCTCTACTGGTTGCCGAGTTGTGCTCAAATAACGTTTTTTTCAAATAACACGAAAATAAGCGAATTGACCACATAACTTCAATATGGTACTTCTTAGGCATATAAAAGTATACATATTTTTGATGTACTCGTCGAGAGCTATCATTTGGTGGTGGGTTAATCTCTCTATCGCCAACGGTTGCAAAGTAATTTTTTTTTAATTTTTTTTCTATCTCAATGGGCTAAATTTAGATCGAAAAGAATATCAAATTTTTTTGAGAGATAGGGCTGTCTAATGGGGTCGTGCTTATGCATTGGGCTGTGCTGAGTTCAACGGTGTGCTCGGTTTTCCCATAAAGCGTACGGTTTGACCAGAAAATGTAAAATTAGGATTTTTGCGGTTTTTCGCGTTTTTCTCGCGAACCGCTCAACTTAGAGCAACGCGGTCTTCAGAAATGGTTTCCTCGGCCAATTTCCTATCCAGTGACGTGTGAATCGTTAAAATCGGATGGCTAGATGGAACACAGTGCGCCTTAGCGATTCAAAACATAGTAAAATGGCAATTTTAGCAGTTTTTGATACTTTGAGAAGTCATAACTTCCGTACCGTTCCATATAGAAAAAAATCAATTACTCCAGCGTAATCGGCGTCAAAAACTGTACCAGGAACCCAAATCTCAATTGGGTGGGAGGTAGTTTTGTTTTTCCCAACTGATCAAAATTTTGATAAAAATCGAACTTTTTTACTTTAAATTTGAAGTGGCACACCTAATTCGAAATCTAGCGCCCGGATCGATATGAAACCTTCGCTATCTTACTAAAATGGATTCGCTGATCACGAATTTACATAGAACAGGTCTCTATCTCTACTGGTTGCCGAGTTGTGCTCAAATAACGTTTTTTTCAAATAACACGAAAATAAGCGAATTGACCACATAACTTCAATATGGTACTTCTTAGGCATATAAAAGTATACATATTTTTGATGTACTCGTCGAGAGCTATCATTTGGTGGTGGGTTAATCTCTCTATCGCCAACGGTTGCAAAGTGATTTTTTTTTAATTTTTTTTCTATCTCAATGGGCTAAATTTAGATCGAAAAGAATATCAAATTTTTTTGAGAGATAGGGCTGTCTAATGGGGTCGTGCTTATGCATTGGGCTGTGCTGAGTTCAACGGTGTGCTCGGTTTTCCCATAAAGCGTACGGTTTGTCCAGAAAATGTAAAATTAGGATTTTTGCGGTTTTTCGCGTTTTTCTCGCGAACCGCTCAACTTAGAGCAACGCGGTCTTCAGAAATGGTTTCCTCGGCCAATTTCCTATCCAGTGACGTGTGAATCGTCAAAATCGGATGGCTAGATGGAACACAGTGCGCCTTAGCAATTCAAAACATAGTAAAATGGCAATTTTAGCAGTTTTTGATACTTTGAGAAGTCATAACTTCCGTACCGTTCCATATAGAAAAAAATCAATTACTCCAGCGTAATCGGCGTCAAAAACTGTACCAGGAACCCAAATCTCAATTGGGTGGAAGGTAGTTTTGTTTTTCCCAACTGATCAAAATTTTGATAAAAATCGAACTTTTTTACTTTAGATTTGAAGTGGCACACCTAATTCGAAATCTAGCGCCCGGATCGATATGAAACCTTCGCTATCTTACTAAAATGGATTCGCTGATCACGAATTTACATAGAACAGGTCTCTATCTCTACTGGTTGCCGAGTTGTGCTCAAATAACGTTTTTTTCAAATAACACGAAAATAAGCGAATTGACCACATAACTTCAATATGGTACTTCTTAGGCATATAAAAGTATACATATTTTTGATGTACTCGTCGAGAGCTATCATTTGGTGGTGGGTTAATCTCTCTATCGCCAACGGTTGCAAAGTAATTTTTTTTTAATTTTTTTTCTATCTCAATGGGCTAAATTTAGATCGAAAAGAATATCAAATTTTTTTGAGTGATAGGGCTGTCTAATGGGGTCGTGCTTATGCATTGGGCTGTGCTGAGTTCAACGGTGTGCTCGGTTTTCCCATAAAGCGTACGGTTTGACCAGAAAATGTAAAATTAGGATTTTTGCTGTTTTTTGCGTTTTTCTCGCGAACCGCTCAACTTAGAGCAACGCGGTCTTCAGAAATGGTTTCCTCGGCCAATTTCCTATCCAGTGACGTGTGAATCGTTAAAATCGGATGGCTAGATGGAACACAGTGCGCCTTAGCGATTCAAAACATAGTAAAATGGCAATTTTATCAGTTTTTGATACTTTGAGAAGTCATAACTTCCGTACCGTTCCATATAGAAAAAAATCAATTACTCCAGCGTAATCGGCGTCAAAAACTGTACCAGGAACCCAAATCTCAATTGCGTGGGAGGTAGTTTTGTTTTTCCCAACTGATCAAAATTTTGATAAAAATCGAACTTTTTTACTTTAAATTTGAAGTGGCACACCTAATTCGAAATCTAGCGCCCGGATCGATATGAAACCTTCGCTATCTTACTAAAATGGATTCGCTGATCACGAATTTACATAGAACAGGTCTCTATCTCTACTGGTTGCCGAGTTGTGCTCAAATAACGTTTTTTTCAAATAACACGAAAATAAGCGAATTGACCACATAACTTCAATATGGTACTTCTTAGGCATATAAAAGTATACATATTTTTGATGTACTCGTCGAGAGCTATCATTTGGTGGTGGGTTAATCTCTCTATCGCCAACGGTTGCAAAGTGATTTTTTTTTAATTTTTTTTCTATCTCAATGGGCTAAATTTAGATCGAAAAGAATATCAAATTTTTTTGAGAGATAGGGCTGTCTAATGGGGTCGTGCTTATGCATTGGGCTGTGCTGAGTTCAACGGTGTGCTCGGTTTTCCCATAAAGCGTACGGTTTGTCCAGAAAATGTAAAATTAGGATTTTTGCGGTTTTTCGCGTTTTTCTCGCGAACCGCTCAACTTAGAGCAACGCGGTCTTCAGAAATGGTTTCCTCGGCCAATTTCCTATCCAGTGACGTGTGAATCGTCAAAATCGGATGGCTAGATGGAACACAGTGCGCCTTAGCGATTCAAAACATAGTAAAATGGCAATTTTAGCAGTTTTTGATACTTTGAGAAGTCATAACTTCCGTACCGTTCCATATAGAAAAAAATCAATTACTCCAGCGTAATCGGCGTCAAAAACTGTACCAGGAACCCAAATCTCAATTGGGTGGGAGGTAGTTTTGTTTTTCCCAACTGATCAAAATTTTGATAAAAATCGAACTTTTTTACTTTAAATTTGAAGTGGCACACCTAATTCGAAATCTAGCGCCCGGATCAATATGAAACCTTCGCTATCTTACTAAAATGGATTCGCTGATCACGAATTTACATAGAACAGGTCTCTATCTCTACTGGTTGCCGAGTTGTGCTCAAATAACGTTTTTTTCAAATAACACGAAAATAAGCGAATTGACCACATAACTTCAATATGGTACTTCTTAGGCATATACAAGTATACATATTTTTGATGTACTCGTCGAGAGCTATCATTTGGTGGTGGGTTAATCTCTCTATCGCCAACGGTTGCAAAGTGATTTTTTTTTAATTTTTTTTCTATCTCAATGGGCTAAATTTAGATCGAAAAGAATATCAAATTTTTTTGAGAGATAGGGCTGTCTAATGGGGTCGTGCTTATGCATTGGGCTGTGCTGAGTTCAACGGTGTGCTCGGTTTTCCCATAAAGCGTACGGTTTGACCAGAAAATGTAAAATTAGGATTTTTGCGGTTTTTTGCGTTTTTCTCGCGAACCGCTCAACTTAGAGCAACGCGGTCTTCAGAAATGGTTTCCTCGGCCAATTTCCTATCCAGTGACGTGTGAATCGTTAAAATCGGATGGCTAGATGGAACACAGTGCGCCTTAGCGATTCAAAACATAGTAAAATGGCAATTTTATCAGTTTTTGATACTTTGAGAAGTCATAACTTCCGTACCGTTCCATATAGAAAAGAATCAATTACTCCAGCGTAATCGGCGTCAAAAACTGTACCAGGAACCCAAATCTCAATTGCGTGGGAGGTAGTATTGTTTTTCCCAACTGATCAAAATTTTGATAAAAATCGAACTTTTTTACTTTAAATTTGAAGTGGCACACCTAATTCGAAATCTAGCGCCCGGATCGATATGAAACCTTCGCTATCTTACTAAAATAGATTCGCTGATCACGAATTTACATAGAACAGGTCTCTATCTCTACTGGTTGCCGAGTTGTGCTCAAATAACGTTTTTTTCAAATAACACGAAAATAAGCGAATTGACCACATAACTTCAATATGGTACTTCTTAGGCATATAAGAGTATACATATTTTTGATGTACTCGTCGAGAGCTATCATTTGGTGGTGGGTTAATCTCTCTATCGCCAACGGTTGCAAAGTAATTTTTTTTTAATTTTTTTTCTATCTCAATGGGCTAAATTTAGATCGAAAAGAATATCAAATTTTTTTGAGAGATAGGGCTGTCTAATGGGGTCGTGCTTATGCATTGGGCTGTGCTGAGTTCAACGGTGCGCTCGGTTTTCCCATAAAGCGTACGGTTTGACCAGAAAATGTAAAATTAGGATTTTTGCGGTTTTTCGCGTTTTTCTCGCGAACCGCTCAACTTAGAGCAACGCGGTCTTCAGAAATGGTTTCCTCGGCCAATTTCCTATCCAGTGACGTGTGAATCGTCAAAATCGGATGGCTAGATGGAACACAGTGCGCCTTAGCAATTCAAAACATAGTAAAATGGCAATTTTAGCAGTTCTTGATACTTTGAGAAGTCATAACTTCCGTACCGTTCCATATAGAAAAAAATCAATTACTCCAGCGTAATCGGCGTCAAAAACTGTACCAGGAACCCAAATCTCAATTGGGTGGGAGGTAGTTTTGTTTTTCCCAACTGATCAAAATTTTGATAAAAATCGAACTTTTTTACTTTAAATTTGAAGTGGCACACCTAATTCGAAATCTAGCGCCCGCATCGATATGAAACCTTCGCTATCTTACTAAAATGGATTCGCTGATCACGAATTTACATAGAACAGGTCTCTATCTCTACTGGTTGCCGAGTTGTGCTCAAATAACGTTTTTTTCAAATAACACGAAAATAAGCGAATTGACCACATAACTTCAATATGGTACTTCTTAGGCATATAAAAGTATACATATTTTTGATGTACTCGTCGAGAGCTATCATTTGGTGGTGGGTTAATCTCTCTATCGCCAACGGTTGCAAAGTAATTTTTTTTTAATTTTTTTTCTATCTCAATGGGCTAAATTTAGATCGAAAAGAATATCAAATTTTTTTGAGTGATAGGGCTGTCTAATGGGGTCGTGCTTATGCATTGGGCTGTGCTGAGTTCAACGGTGTGCTCGGTTTTCCCATAAAGCGTACGGTTTGACCAGAAAATGTAAAATTAGGATTTTTGCTGTTTTTTGCGTTTTTCTCGCGAACCGCTCAACTTAGAGCAACGCGGTCTTCAGAAATGGTTTCCTCGGCCAATTTCCTATCCAGTGACGTGTGAATCGTTAAAATCGGATGGCTAGATGGAACACAGTGCGCCTTAGCGATTCAAAACATAGTAAAATGGCAATTTTATCAGTTTTTGATACTTTGAGAAGTCATAACTTCCGTACCGTTCCATATAGAAAAAAATCAATTACTCCAGCGTAATCGGCGTCAAAAACTGTACCAGGAACCCAAATCTCAATTGCGTGGGAGGTAGTTTTGTTTTTCCCAACTGATCAAAATTTTGATAAAAATCGAACTTTTTTACTTTAAATTTGAAGTGGCACACCTAATTCGAAATCTAGCGCCCGGATCGATATGAAACCTTCGCTATCTTACTAAAATGGATTCGCTGATCACGAATTTACATAGAACAGGTCTCTATCTCTACTGGTTGCCGAGTTGTGCTCAAATAACGTTTTTTTCAAATAACACGAAAATAAGCGAATTGACCACATAACTTCAATATGGTACTTCTTAGGCATATAAAAGTATACATATTTTTGATGTACTCGTCGAGAGCTATCATTTGGTGGTGGGTTAATCTCTCTATCGCCAACGGTTGCAAAGTGATTTTTTTTTAATTTTTTTTCTATCTCAATGGGCTAAATTTAGATCGAAAAGAATATCAAATTTTTTTGAGAGATAGGGCTGTCTAATGGGGTCGTGCTTATGCATTGGGCTGTGCTGAGTTCAACGGTGTGCTCGGTTTTCCCATAAAGCGTACGGTTTGTCCAGAAAATGTAAAATTAGGATTTTTGCGGTTTTTCGCGTTTTTCTCGCGAACCGCTCAACTTAGAGCAACGCGGTCTTCAGAAATGGTTTCCTCGGCCAATTTCCTATCCAGTGACGTGTGAATCGTCAAAATCGGATGGCTAGATGGAACACAGTGCGCCTTAGCGATTCAAAACATAGTAAAATGGCAATTTTAGCAGTTTTTGATACTTTGAGAAGTCATAACTTCCGTACCGTTCCATATAGAAAAAAATCAATTACTCCAGCGTAATCGGCGTCAAAAACTGTACCAGGAACCCAAATCTCAATTGGGTGGGAGGTAGTTTTGTTTTTCCCAACTGATCAAAATTTTGATAAAAATCGAACTTTTTTACTTTAAATTTGAAGTGGCACACCTAATTCGAAATCTAGCGCCCGGATCAATATGAAACCTTCGCTATCTTACTAAAATGGATTCGCTGATCACGAATTTACATAGAACAGGTCTCTATCTCTACTGGTTGCCGAGTTGTGCTCAAATAACGTTTTTTTCAAATAACACGAAAATAAGCGAATTGACCACATAACTTCAATATGGTACTTCTTAGGCATATACAAGTATACATATTTTTGATGTACTCGTCGAGAGCTATCATTTGGTGGTGGGTTAATCTCTCTATCGCCAACGGTTGCAAAGTGATTTTTTTTTAATTTTTTTTCTATCTCAATGGGCTAAATTTAGATCGAAAAGAATATCAAATTTTTTTGAGAGATAGGGCTGTCTAATGGGGTCGTGCTTATGCATTGGGCTGTGCTGAGTTCAACGGTGTGCTCGGTTTTCCCATAAAGCGTACGGTTTGACCAGAAAATGTAAAATTAGGATTTTTGCGGTTTTTTGCGTTTTTCTCGCGAACCGCTCAACTTAGAGCAACGCGGTCTTCAGAAATGGTTTCCTCGGCCAATTTCCTATCCAGTGACGTGTGAATCGTTAAAATCGGATGGCTAGATGGAACACAGTGCGCCTTAGCGATTCAAAACATAGTAAAATGGCAATTTTATCAGTTTTTGATACTTTGAGAAGTCATAACTTCCGTACCGTTCCATATAGAAAAGAATCAATTACTCCAGCGTAATCGGCGTCAAAAACTGTACCAGGAACCCAAATCTCAATTGCGTGGGAGGTAGTATTGTTTTTCCCAACTGATCAAAATTTTGATAAAAATCGAACTTTTTTACTTTAAATTTGAAGTGGCACACCTAATTCGAAATCTAGCGCCCGGATCGATATGAAACCTTCGCTATCTTACTAAAATAGATTCGCTGATCACGAATTTACATAGAACAGGTCTCTATCTCTACTGGTTGCCGAGTTGTGCTCAAATAACGTTTTTTTCAAATAACACGAAAATAAGCGAATTGACCACATAACTTCAATATGGTACTTCTTAGGCATATAAGAGTATACATATTTTTGATGTACTCGTCGAGAGCTATCATTTGGTGGTGGGTTAATCTCTCTATCGCCAACGGTTGCAAAGTAATTTTTTTTTAATTTTTTTTCTATCTCAATGGGCTAAATTTAGATCGAAAAGAATATCAAATTTTTTTGAGAGATAGGGCTGTCTAATGGGGTCGTGCTTATGCATTGGGCTGTGCTGAGTTCAACGGTGCGCTCGGTTTTCCCATAAAGCGTACGGTTTGACCAGAAAATGTAAAATTAGGATTTTTGCGGTTTTTCGCGTTTTTCTCGCGAACCGCTCAACTTAGAGCAACGCGGTCTTCAGAAATGGTTTCCTCGGCCAATTTCCTATCCAGTGACGTGTGAATCGTCAAAATCGGATGGCTAGATGGAACACAGTGCGCCTTAGCAATTCAAAACATAGTAAAATGGCAATTTTAGCAGTTCTTGATACTTTGAGAAGTCATAACTTCCGTACCGTTCCATATAGAAAAAAATCAATTACTCCAGCGTAATCGGCGTCAAAAACTGTACCAGGAACCCAAATCTCAATTGGGTGGGAGGTAGTTTTGTTTTTCCCAACTGATCAAAATTTTGATAAAAATCGAACTTTTTTACTTTAAATTTGAAGTGGCACACCTAATTCGAAATCTAGCGCCCGCATCGATATGAAACCTTCGCTATCTTACTAAAATGGATTCGCTGATCACGAATTTACATAGAACAGGTCTCTATCTCTACTGGTTGCCGAGTTGTGCTCAAATAACGTTTTTTTCAAATAACACGAAAATAAGCGAATTGACCACATAACTTCAATATGGTACTTCTTAGGCATATAAAAGTATACATATTTTTGATGTACTCGTCGAGAGCTATCATTTGGTGGTGGGTTAATCTCTCTATCGCCAACGGTTGCAAAGTAATTTTTTTTTAATTTTTTTTCTATCTCAATGGGCTAAATTTAGATCGAAAAGAATATCAAATTTTTTTGAGAGATAGGGCTGTCTAATGGGGTCGTGCTTATGCATTGGGCTGTGCTGAGTTCAACGGTGTGCTCGGTTTTCCCATAAAGCGTACGGTTTGACCAGAAAATGTAAAATTAGGATTTTTGCGGTTTTTCGCGTTTTTCTCGCGAACCGCTCAACTTAGAGCAACGCGGTCTTCAGAAATGGTTTCCTCGGCCAATTTCCTATCCAGTGACGTGTGAATCGTTAAAATCGGATGGCTAGATGGAACACAGTGCGCCTTAGCGATTCAAAACATAGTAAAATGGCAATTTTAGCAGTTTTTGATACTTTGAGAAGTCATAACTTCCGTACCGTTCCATATAGAAAAAAATCAATTACTCCAGCGTAATCGGCGTCAAAAACTGTACCAGGAACCCAAATCTCAATTGGGTGGGAGGTAGTTTTGTTTTTCCCAACTGATCAAAATTTTGATAAAAATCGAACTTTTTTACTTTAAATTTGAAGTGGCACACCTAATTCGAAATCTAGCGCCCGGATCGATATGAAACCTTCGCTATCTTACTAAAATGGATTCGCTGATCACGAATTTACATAGAACAGGTCTCTATCTCTACTGGTTGCCGAGTTGTGCTCAAATAACGTTTTTTTCAAATAACACGAAAATAAGCGAATTGACCACATAACTTCAATATGGTACTTCTTAGGCATATAAAAGTATACATATTTTTGATGTACTCGTCGAGAGCTATCATTTGGTGGTGGGTTAATCTCTCTATCGCCAACGGTTGCAAAGTAATTTTTTTTTAATTTTTTTTCTATCTCAATGGGCTAAATTTAGATCGAAAAGAATATCAAATTTTTTTGAGAGATAGGGCTGTCTAATGGGGTCGTGCTTATGCATTGGGCTGTGCTGAGTTCAACGGTGTGCTCGGTTTTCCCATAAAGCGTACGGTTTGTCCAGAAAATGTAAAATTAGGATTTTTGCGGTTTTTCGCGTTTTTCTCGCGAACCGCTCAACTTAGAGCAACGCGGTCTTCAGAAATGGTTTCCTCGGCCAATTTCCTATCCAGTGACGTGTGAATCGTCAAAATCGGATGGCTAGATGGAACACAGTGCGCCTTAGCAATTCAAAACATAGTAAAATGGCAATTTTAGCAGTTTTTGATACTTTGAGAAGTCATAACTTCCGTACCGTTCCATATAGAAAAAAATCAATTACTCCAGCGTAATCGGCGTCAAAAACTGTACCAGGAACCCAAATCTCAATTGGGTGGGAGGTAGTTTTGTTTTTCCCAACTGATCAAAATTTTGATAAAAATCGAACTTTTTTACTTTAAATTTGAAGTGGCACACCTAATTCGAAATCTAGCGGATCGATATGAAACCTTCGCTATCTTACTAAAATGGATTCGCTGATCACGAATTTACATAGAACAGGTCTCTATCTCTACTGGTTGCCGAGTTGTGCTCAAATAACGTTTTTTTCAAATAACACGAAAATAAGCGAATTGACCACATAACTTCAATATGGTACTTCTTAGGCATATAAAAGTATACATATTTTTGATGTACTCGTCGAGAGCTATCATTTGGTGGTGGGTTAATCTCTCTATCGCCAACGGTTGCAAAGTAATTTTTTTTTAATTTTTTTTCTATCTCAATGGGCTAAATTTAGATCGAAAAGAATATCAAATTTTTTTGAGAGATAGGGCTGTCTAATGGGGTCGTGCTTATGCATTGGGCTGTGCTGAGTTCAACGGTGTGCTCGGTTTTCCCATAAAGCGTACGGTTTGTCCAGAAAATGTAAAATTAGGATTTTTGCGGTTTTTCGCGTTTTTCTCGCGAACCGCTCAACTTAGAGCAACGCGGTCTTCAGAAATGGTTTCCTCGGCCAATTTCCTATCCAGTGACGTGTGAATCGTCAAAATCGGATGGCTAGATGGAACACAGTGCGCCTTAGCAATTCAAAACATAGTAAAATGGCAATTTTAGCAGTTTTTGATACTTTGAGAAGTCATAACTTCCGTACCGTTCCATATAGAAAAAAATCAATTACTCCAGCGTAATCGGCGTCAAAAACTGTACCAGGAACCCAAATCTCAATTGGGTGGGAGGTAGTTTTGTTTTTCCCAACTGATCAAAATTTTGATAAAAATCGAACTTTTTTACTTTAAATTTGAAGTGGCACGCCTAATTCGAAATCTAGCGCCCGGATCGATATGAAACCTTCGCTATCTTACTAAAATGGATTCGCTGATCACGAATTTACATAGAACAGGTCTCTATCTCTACTGGTTGCCGAGTTGTGCTCAAATAACGTTTTTTTCAAATAACACGAAAATAAGCGAATTGACCACATAACTTCAATATGGTACTTCTTAGGCATATAAAAGTATACATATTTTTGATGTACTCGTCGAGAGCTATCATTTGGTGGTGGGTTAATCTCTCTATCGCCAACGGTTGCAAAGTAATTTTTTTTTAATTTTTTTTCTATCTCAATGGGCTAAATTTAGATCGAAAAGAATATCAAATTTTTTTGAGTGATAGGGCTGTCTAATGGGGTCGTGCTTATGCATTGGGCTGTGCTGAGTTCAACGGTGTGCTCGGTTTTCCCATAAAGCGTACGGTTTGACCAGAAAATGTAAAATTAGGATTTTTGCGGTTTTTCGCGTTTTTCTCGCGAACCGCTCAACTTAGAGCAACGCGGTCTTCAGAAATGGTTTCCTCGGCCAATTTCCTATCCAGTGACGTGTGAATCGTCAAAATCGGATGGCTAGATGGAACACAGTGCGCCTTAGCAATTCAAAACATAGTAAAATGGCAATTTTAGCAGTTCTTGATACTTTGAGAAGTCATAACTTCCGTACCGTTCCATATAGAAAAAAATCAATTACTCCAGCGTAATCGGCGTCAAAAACTGTACCAGGAACCCAAATCTCAATTGGGTGGGAGGTAGTTTTGTTTTTCCCAACTGATCAAAATTTTGATAAAAATCGAACTTTTTTACTTTAAATTTGAAGTGGCACACCTAATTCGAAATCTAGCGCCCGCATCGATATGAAACCTTCGCTATCTTACTAAAATGGATTCGCTGATCACGAATTTACATAGAACAGGTCTCTATCTCTACTGGTTGCCGAGTTGTGCTCAAATAACGTTTTTTTCAAATAACACGAAAATAAGCGAATTGACCACATAACTTCAATATGGTACTTCTTAGGCATATAAAAGTATACATATTTTTGATGTACTCGTCGAGAGCTATCATTTGGTGGTGGGTTAATCTCTCTATCGCCAACGGTTGCAAAGTAATTTTTTTTTAATTTTTTTTCTATCTCAATGGGCTAAATTTAGATCGAAAAGAATATCAAATTTTTTTGAGAGATAGGGCTGTCTAATGGGGTGGTGCTTATGCATTGGGCTGTGCTGAGTTCAACGGTGTGCTCGGTTTTCCCATAAAGCGTACGGTTTGACCAGAAAATGTAAAATTAGGATTTTTGCGGTTTTTTGCGTTTTTCTCGCGAACCGCTCAACTTAGAGCAACGCGGTCTTCAGAAATGGTTTCCTCGGCCAATTTCCTATCCAGTGACGTGTGAATCGTTAAAATCGGATGTCTAGATGGAACACAGTGCGCCTTAGCGATTCAAAACATAGTAAAATGGCAATTTTAGCAGTTTTTGATACTTTGAGAAGTCATAACTTCCGTACCGTTCCATATAGAAAAAAATCAATTACTCCAGCGTAATCGGCGTCAAAAACTGTACCAGGAACCCAAATCTCAATTGGGTGGGAGGTAGTTTTGTTTTTCCCAACTGATCAAAATTTTGATAAAAATCGAACTTTTTTACTTTAAATTTGAAGTGGCACGCCTAATTCGAAATCTAGCGCCCGGATCGATATGAAACCTTTGCTATCTTACTAAAATGGATTCGCTGATCACGAATTTACATAGAACAGGTCTCTATCTCTACTGGTTGCCGAGTTGTGCTCAAATAACGTTTTTTTCAAATAACACGAAAATAAGCGAATTGACCACATAACTTCAATATGGTACTTCTTAGGCATATAAAAGTATACATATTTTTGATGTACTCGTCGAGAGCTATCATTTGGTGGTGGGTTAATCTCTCTATCGCCAACGGTTGCAAAGTAATTTTTTTTTAATTTTTTTTCTATCTCAATGGGCTAAATTTAGATCGAAAAGAATATCAAATTTTGTTGAGAGATAGGGCTGTCTAATGGGGTGGTGCTTATGCATTGGGCTGTGCTGAGTTCAACGGTGTGCTCGGTTTTCCCATAAAGCGTACGGTTTGACCAGAAAATGTAAAATTAGGATTTTTGCGGTTTTTTGCGTTTTTCTCGCGAACCGCTCAACTTAGAGCAACGCGGTCTTCAGAAATGGTTTCCTCGGCCAATTTCCTATCCAGTGACGTGTGAATCGTTAAAATCGGATGTCTAGATGGAACACAGTGCGCCTTAGCGATTCAAAACATAGTAAAATGGCAATTTTAGCAGTTTTTGATACTTTGAGAAGTCATAACTT
Source organism: Aphodius sticticus (assembly GCA_963966075.1). Taxonomy (NCBI): domain Eukaryota; kingdom Metazoa; phylum Arthropoda; class Insecta; order Coleoptera; family Scarabaeidae; genus Aphodius; species Aphodius sticticus. The sequence goes on from OZ014510.1 coordinate 5,108,858, forward strand.
CCGTACCGTTCCATATAGAAAAAAATCAATTACTCCAGCGTAATCGGCGTCAAAAACTGTACCAGGAACCCAAATCTCAATTGGGTGGGAGGTAGTTTTGTTTTTCCCAACTGATCAAAATTTTGATAAAAATCGAACTTTTTTACTTTAAATTTGAAGTGGCACGCCTAATTCGAAATCTAGCGCCCGGATCGATATGAAACCTTTGCTATCTTACTAAAATGGATTCGCTGATCACGAATTTACATAGAACAGGTCTCTATCTCTACTGGTTGCCGAGTTGTGCTCAAATAACGTTTTTTTCAAATAACACGAAAATAAGCGAATTGACCACATAACTTCAATATGGTACTTCTTAGGCATATAAAAGTATACATATTTTTGATGTACTCGTCGAGAGCTATCATTTGGTGGTGGGTTAATCTCTCTATCGCCAACGGTTGCAAAGTAATTTTTTTTTAATTTTTTTTCTATCTCAATGGGCTAAATTTAGATCGAAAAGAATATCAAATTTTTTTGAGTGATAGGGCTGTCTAATGGGGTCGTGCTTATGCATTGGGCTGTGCTGAGTTCAACGGTGTGCTCGGTTTTCCCATAAAGCGTACGGTTTGACCAGAAAATGTAAAATTAGGATTTTTGCGGTTTTTCGCGTTTTTCTCGCGAACCGCTCAACTTAGAGCAACGCGGTCTTCAGAAATGGTTTCCTCGGCCAATTTCCTATCCAGTGACGTGTGAATCGTTAAAATCGGATGGCTAGATGGAACACAGTGCGCCTTAGCGATTCAAAACATAGTAAAATGGCAATTTTAGCAGTTTTTGATACTTTGAGAAGTCATAACTTCCGTACCGTTCCATATAGAAAAAAATCAATTACTCCAGCGTAATCGGCGTCAAAAACTGTACCAGGAACCCAAATCTCAATTGGGTGGGAGGTAGTTTTGTTTTTCCCAACTGATCAAAATTTTGATAAAAATCGAACTTTTTTACTTTAAATTTGAAGTGGCACACCTAATTCGAAATCTAGCGCCCGGATCGATATGAAACCTTCGCTATCTTACTAAAATGGATTCGCTGATCACGAATTTACATAGAACAGGTCTCTATCTCTACTGGTTGCCGAGTTGTGCTCAAATAACGTTTTTTTCAAATAACACGAAAATAAGCGAATTGACCACATAACTTCAATATGGTACTTCTTAGGCATATAAAAGTATACATATTTTTGATGTACTCGTCGAGAGCTATCATTTGGTGGTGGGTTAATCTCTCTATCGCCAACGGTTGCAAAGTAATTTTTTTTTAATTTCTTTTCTATCTCATAGGGCTAAATTTAGATCGAAAAGAATATCAAATTTTTTTGAGAGATAGGGCTGTCTAATGGGGTCGTGCTTATGCATTGGGCTGTGCTGAGTTCAACGGTGTGCTCGGTTTTCCCATAAAGCGTACGGTTTGTCCAGAAAATGTAAAATTAGGATTTTTGCGGTTTTTCGCGTTTTTCTCGCGAACCGCTCAACTTAGAGCAACGCGGTCTTCAGAAATGGTTTCCTCGGCCAATTTCCTATCCAGTGACGTGTGAATCGTCAAAATCGGATGGCTAGATGGAACACAGTGCGCCTTAGCAATTCAAAACATAGTAAAATGGCAATTTTAGCAGTTTTTGATACTTTGAGAAGTCATAACTTCCGTACCGTTCCATATAGAAAAAAATCAATTACTCCAGCGTAATCGGCGTCAAAAACTGTACCAGGAACCCAAATCTCAATTGGGTGGGAGGTAGTTTTGTTTTTCCCAACTGATCAAAATTTTGATAAAAATCGAACTTTTTTACTTTAAATTTGAAGTGGCACACCTAATTCGAAATCTAGCGCCCGGATCGATATGAAACCTTCGCTATCTTACTAAAATGGATTCGCTGATCACGAATTTACATAGAACAGGTCTCTATCTCTACTGGTTGCCGAGTTGTGCTCAAATAACGTTTTTTTCAAATAACACGAAAATAAGCGAATTGACCACATAACTTCAATATGGTACTTCTTAGGCATATAAAAGTATACATATTTTTGATGTACTCGTCGAGAGCTATCATTTGGTGGTGGGTTAATCTCTCTATCGCCAACGGTTGCAAAGTAATTTTTTTTAATTTTTTTTCTATCTCAATGGGCTAAATTTAGATCGAAAAGAATATCAAATTTTTTTGAGAGATAGGGCTGTCTAATGGGGTGGTGCTTATGCATTGGGCTGTGCTGAGTTCAACGGTGTGCTCGGTTTTCCCATAAAGCGTACGGTTTGACCAGAAAATGTAAAATTAGGATTTTTGCGGTTTTTTGCGTTTTTCTCGCGAACCGCTCAACTTAGAGCAACGCGGTCTTCAGAAATGGTTTCCTCGGCCAATTTCCTATCCAGTGACGTGTGAATCGTTAAAATCGGATGGCTAGATGGAACACAGTGCGCCTTAGCGATTCAAAACATAGTAAAATGGCAATTTTAGCAGTTTTTGATACTTTGAGAAGTCATAACTTCCGTACCGTTCCATATAGAAAAAAATCAATTACTCCAGCGTAATCGGCGTCAAAAACTGTACCAGGAACCCAAATCTCAATTGGGTGGGAGGTAGTTTTGTTTTTCCCAACTGATCAAAATTTTGATAAAAATCGAACTTTTTTACTTTAAATTTGAAGTGGCACACCTAATTCGAAATCTAGCGCCCGGATCGATATGAAACCTTCGCTATCTTACTAAAATGGATTCGCTGATCACGAATTTACATAGAACAGGTCTCTATCTCTACTGGTTGCCGAGTTGTGCTCAAATAACGTTTTTTTCAAATAACACGAAAATAAGCGAATTGACCACATAACTTCAATATGGTACTTCTTAGGCATATAAAAGTATACATATTTTTGATGTACTCGTCGAGAGCTATCATTTGGTGGTGGGTTAATCTCTCTATCGCCAACGGTTGCAAAGTAATTTTTTTTTAATTTTTTTTCTATCTCAATGGGCTAAATTTAGATCGAAAAGAATATCAAATTTTTTTGAGAGATAGGGCTGTCTAATGGGGTCGTGCTTATGCATTGGGCTGTGCTGAGTTCAACGGTGTGCTCGGTTTTCCCATAAAGCGTACGGTTTGTCCAGAAAATGTAAAATTAGGATTTTTGCGGTTTTTCGCGTTTTTCTCGCGAACCGCTCAACTTAGAGCAACGCGGTCTTCAGAAATGGTTTCCTCGGCCAATTTCCTATCCAGTGACGTGTGAATCGTCAAAATCGGATGGCTAGATGGAACACAGTGCGCCTTAGCAATTCAAAACATAGTAAAATGGCAATTTTAGCAGTTTTTGATACTTTGAGAAGTCATAACTTCCGTACCGTTCCATATAGAAAAAAATCAATTACTCCAGCGTAATCGGCGTCAAAAACTGTACCAGGAACCCAAATCTCAATTGGGTGGGAGGTAGTTTTGTTTTTCCCAACTGATCAAAATTTTGATAAAAATCGAACTTTTTTACTTTAAATTTGAAGTGGCACACCTAATTCGAAATCTAGCGCCCGGATCGATATGAAACCTTCGCTATCTTACTAAAATGGATTCGCTGATCACGAATTTACATAGAACAGGTCTCTATCTCTACTGGTTGCCGAGTTGTGCTCAAATAACGTTTTTTTCAAATAACACGAAAATAAGCGAATTGACCACATAACTTCAATATGGTACTTCTTAGGCATATAAAAGTATACATATTTTTGATGTACTCGTCGAGAGCTATCATTTGGTGGTGGGTTAATCTCTCTATCGCCAACGGTTGCAAAGTAATTTTTTTTTAATTTTTTTTCTATCTCAATGGGCTAAATTTAGATCGAAAAGAATATCAAATTTTTTTGAGAGATAGGGCTGTCTAATGGGGTCGTGCTTATGCATTGGGCTGTGCTGAGTTCAACGGTGTGCTCGGTTTTCCCATAAAGCGTACGGTTTGTCCAGAAAATGTAAAATTAGGATTTTTGCGGTTTTTCGCGTTTTTCTCGCGAACCGCTCAACTTAGAGCAACGCGGTCTTCAGAAATGGTTTCCTCGGCCAATTTCCTATCCAGTGACGTGTGAATCGTCAAAATCGGATGGCTAGATGGAACACAGTGCGCCTTAGCAATTCAAAACATAGTAAAATGGCAATTTTAGCAGTTTTTGATACTTTGAGAAGTCATAACTTCCGTACCGTTCCATATAGAAAAAAATCAATTACTCCAGCGTAATCGGCGTCAAAAACTGTACCAGGAACCCAAATCTCAATTGGGTGGGAGGTAGTTTTGTTTTTCCCAACTGATCAAAATTTTGATAAAAATCGAACTTTTTTACTTTAAATTTGAAGTGGCACACCTAATTCGAAATCTAGCGCCCGGATCGATATGAAACCTTCGCTATCTTACTAAAATGGATTCGCTGATCACGAATTTACATAGAACAGGTCTCTATCTCTACTGGTTGCCGAGTTGTGCTCAAATAACGTTTTTTTCAAATAACACGAAAATAAGCGAATTGACCACATAACTTCAATATGGTACTTCTTAGGCATATAAAAGTATACATATTTTTGATGTACTCGTCGAGAGCTATCATTTGGTGGTGGGTTAATCTCTCTATCGCCAACGGTTGCAAAGTAATTTTTTTTTAATTTTTTTTCTATCTCAATGGGCTAAATTTAGATCGAAAAGAATATCAAATTTTTTTGAGAGATAGGGCTGTCTAATGGGGTCGTGCTTATGCATTGGGCTGTGCTGAGTTCAACGGTGTGCTCGGTTTTCCCATAAAGCGTACGGTTTGTCCAGAAAATGTAAAATTAGGATTTTTGCGGTTTTTCGCGTTTTTCTCGCGAACCGCTCAACTTAGAGCAACGCGGTCTTCAGAAATGGTTTCCTCGGCCAATTTCCTATCCAGTGACGTGTGAATCGTCAAAATCGGATGGCTAGATGGAACACAGTGCGCCTTAGCAATTCAAAACATAGTAAAATGGCAATTTTAGCAGTTTTTGATACTTTGAGAAGTCATAACTTCCGTACCGTTCCATATAGAAAAAAATCAATTACTCCAGCGTAATCGGCGTCAAAAACTGTACCAGGAACCCAAATCTCAATTGGGTGGGAGGTAGTTTTGTTTTTCCCAACTGATCAAAATTTTGATAAAAATCGAACTTTTTTACTTTAAATTTGAAGTGGCACGCCTAATTCGAAATCTAGCGCCCGGATCGATATGAAACCTTCGCTATCTTACTAAAATGGATTCGCTGATCACGAATTTACATAGAACAGGTCTCTATCTCTACTGGTTGCCGAGTTGTGCTCAAATAACGTTTTTTTCAAATAACACGAAAATAAGCGAATTGACCACATAACTTCAATATGGTACTTCTTAGGCATATAAAAGTATACATATTTTTGATGTACTCGTCGAGAGCTATCATTTGGTGGTGGGTTAATCTCTCTATCGCCAACGGTTGCAAAGTAATTTTTTTTTAATTTTTTTTCTATCTCAATGGGCTAAATTTAGATCGAAAAGAATATCAAATTTTTTTGAGTGATAGGGCTGTCTAATGGGGTCGTGCTTATGCATTGGGCTGTGCTGAGTTCAACGGTGTGCTCGGTTTTCCCATAAAGCGTACGGTTTGACCAGAAAATGTAAAATTAGGATTTTTGCGGTTTTTCGCGTTTTTCTCGCGAACCGCTCAACTTAGAGCAACGCGGTCTTCAGAAATGGTTTCCTCGGCCAATTTCCTATCCAGTGACGTGTGAATCGTCAAAATCGGATGGCTAGATGGAACACAGTGCGCCTTAGCAATTCAAAACATAGTAAAATGGCAATTTTAGCAGTTCTTGATACTTTGAGAAGTCATAACTTCCGTACCGTTCCATATAGAAAAAAATCAATTACTCCAGCGTAATCGGCGTCAAAAACTGTACCAGGAACCCAAATCTCAATTGGGTGGGAGGTAGTTTTGTTTTTCCCAACTGATCAAAATTTTGATAAAAATCGAACTTTTTTACTTTAAATTTGAAGTGGCACACCTAATTCGAAATCTAGCGCCCGCATCGATATGAAACCTTCGCTATCTTACTAAAATGGATTCGCTGATCACGAATTTACATAGAACAGGTCTCTATCTCTACTGGTTGCCGAGTTGTGCTCAAATAACGTTTTTTTCAAATAACACGAAAATAAGCGAATTGACCACATAACTTCAATATGGTACTTCTTAGGCATATAAAAGTATACATATTTTTGATGTACTCGTCGAGAGCTATCATTTGGTGGTGGGTTAATCTCTCTATCGCCAACGGTTGCAAAGTAATTTTTTTTTAATTTTTTTTCTATCTCAATGGGCTAAATTTAGATCGAAAAGAATATCAAATTTTTTTGAGAGATAGGGCTGTCTAATGGGGTCGTGCTTATGCATTGGGCTGTGCTGAGTTCAACGGTGTGCTCGGTTTTCCCATAAAGCGTACGGTTTGTCCAGAAAATGTAAAATTAGGATTTTTGCGGTTTTTCGCGTTTTTCTCGCGAACCGCTCAACTTAGAGCAACGCGGTCTTCAGAAATGGTTTCCTCGGCCAATTTCCTATCCAGTGACGTGTGAATCGTCAAAATCGGATGGCTAGATGGAACACAGTGCGCCTTAGCAATTCAAAACATAGTAAAATGGCAATTTTAGCAGTTTTTGATACTTTGAGAAGTCATAACTTCCGTACCGTTCCATATAGAAAAAAATCAATTACTCCAGCGTAATCGGCGTCAAAAACTGTACCAGGAACCCAAATCTCAATTGGGTGGGAGGTAGTTTTGTTTTTCCCAACTGATCAAAATTTTGATAAAAATCGAACTTTTTTACTTTAAATTTGAAGTGGCACGCCTAATTCGAAATCTAGCGCCCGGATCGATATGAAACCTTCGCTATCTTACTAAAATGGATTCGCTGATCACGAATTTACATAGAACAGGTCTCTATCTCTACTGGTTGCCGAGTTGTGCTCAAATAACGTTTTTTTCAAATAACACGAAAATAAGCGAATTGACCACATAACTTCAATATGGTACTTCTTAGGCATATAAAAGTATACATATTTTTGATGTACTCGTCGAGAGCTATCATTTGGTGGTGGGTTAATCTCTCTATCGCCAACGGTTGCAAAGTAATTTTTTTTTAATTTTTTTTCTATCTCAATGGGCTAAATTTAGATCGAAAAGAATATCAAATTTTTTTGAGTGATAGGGCTGTCTAATGGGGTCGTGCTTATGCATTGGGCTGTGCTGAGTTCAACGGTGTGCTCGGTTTTCCCATAAAGCGTACGGTTTGACCAGAAAATGTAAAATTAGGATTTTTGCGGTTTTTCGCGTTTTTCTCGCGAACCGCTCAACTTAGAGCAACGCGGTCTTCAGAAATGGTTTCCTCGGCCAATTTCCTATCCAGTGACGTGTGAATCGTCAAAATCGGATGGCTAGATGGAACACAGTGCGCCTTAGCAATTCAAAACATAGTAAAATGGCAATTTTAGCAGTTCTTGATACTTTGAGAAGTCATAACTTCCGTACCGTTCCATATAGAAAAAAATCAATTACTCCAGCGTAATCGGCGTCAAAAACTGTACCAGGAACCCAAATCTCAATTGGGTGGGAGGTAGTTTTGTTTTTCCCAACTGATCAAAATTTTGATAAAAATCGAACTTTTTTACTTTAAATTTGAAGTGGCACACCTAATTCGAAATCTAGCGCCCGCATCGATATGAAACCTTCGCTATCTTACTAAAATGGATTCGCTGATCACGAATTTACATAGAACAGGTCTCTATCTCTACTGGTTGCCGAGTTGTGCTCAAATAACGTTTTTTTCAAATAACACGAAAATAAGCGAATTGACCACATAACTTCAATATGGTACTTCTTAGGCATATAAAAGTATACATATTTTTGATGTACTCGTCGAGAGCTATCATTTGGTGGTGGGTTAATCTCTCTATCGCCAACGGTTGCAAAGTAATTTTTTTTTAATTTTTTTTCTATCTCAATGGGCTAAATTTAGATCGAAAAGAATATCAAATTTTTTTGAGAGATAGGGCTGTCTAATGGGGTGGTGCTTATGCATTGGGCTGTGCTGAGTTCAACGGTGTGCTCGGTTTTCCCATAAAGCGTACGGTTTGACCAGAAAATGTAAAATTAGGATTTTTGCGGTTTTTTGCGTTTTTCTCGCGAACCGCTCAACTTAGAGCAACGCGGTCTTCAGAAATGGTTTCCTCGGCCAATTTCCTATCCAGTGACGTGTGAATCGTTAAAATCGGATGTCTAGATGGAACACAGTGCGCCTTAGCGATTCAAAACATAGTAAAATGGCAATTTTAGCAGTTTTTGATACTTTGAGAAGTCATAACTTCCGTACCGTTCCATATAGAAAAAAATCAATTACTCCAGCGTAATCGGCGTCAAAAACTGTACCAGGAACCCAAATCTCAATTGGGTGGGAGGTAGTTTTGTTTTTCCCAACTGATCAAAATTTTGATAAAAATCGAACTTTTTTACTTTAAATTTGAAGTGGCACGCCTAATTCGAAATCTAGCGCCCGGATCGATATGAAACCTTTGCTATCTTACTAAAATGGATTCGCTGATCACGAATTTACATAGAACAGGTCTCTATCTCTACTGGTTGCCGAGTTGTGCTCAAATAACGTTTTTTTCAAATAACACGAAAATAAGCGAATTGACCACATAACTTCAATATGGTACTTCTTAGGCATATAAAAGTATACATATTTTTGATGTACTCGTCGAGAGCTATCATTTGGTGGTGGGTTAATCTCTCTATCGCCAACGGTTGCAAAGTAATTTTTTTTTAATTTTTTTTCTATCTCAATGGGCTAAATTTAGATCGAAAAGAATATCAAATTTTGTTGAGAGATAGGGCTGTCTAATGGGGTGGTGCTTATGCATTGGGCTGTGCTGAGTTCAACGGTGTGCTCGGTTTTCCCATAAAGCGTACGGTTTGACCAGAAAATGTAAAATTAGGATTTTTGCGGTTTTTTGCGTTTTTCTCGCGAACCGCTCAACTTAGAGCAACGCGGTCTTCAGAAATGGTTTCCTCGGCCAATTTCCTATCCAGTGACGTGTGAATCGTTAAAATCGGATGTCTAGATGGAACACAGTGCGCCTTAGCGATTCAAAACATAGTAAAATGGCAATTTTAGCAGTTTTTGATACTTTGAGAAGTCATAACTTCCGTACCGTTCCATATAGAAAAAAATCAATTACTCCAGCGTAATCGGCGTCAAAAACTGTACCAGGAACCCAAATCTCAATTGGGTGGGAGGTAGTTTTGTTTTTCCCAACTGATCAAAATTTTGATAAAAATCGAACTTTTTTACTTTAAATTTGAAGTGGCACGCCTAATTCGAAATCTAGCGCCCGGATCGATATGAAACCTTTGCTATCTTACTAAAATGGATTCGCTGATCACGAATTTACATAGAACAGGTCTCTATCTCTACTGGTTGCCGAGTTGTGCTCAAATAACGTTTTTTTCAAATAACACGAAAATAAGCGAATTGACCACATAACTTCAATATGGTACTTCTTAGGCATATAAAAGTATACATATTTTTGATGTACTCGTCGAGAGCTATCATTTGGTGGTGGGTTAATCTCTCTATCGCCAACGGTTGCAAAGTAATTTTTTTTTAATTTTTTTTCTATCTCAATGGGCTAAATTTAGATCGAAAAGAATATCAAATTTTTTTGAGTGATAGGGCTGTCTAATGGGGTCGTGCTTATGCATTGGGCTGTGCTGAGTTCAACGGTGTGCTCGGTTTTCCCATAAAGCGTACGGTTTGACCAGAAAATGTAAAATTAGGATTTTTGCGGTTTTTCGCGTTTTTCTCGCGAACCGCTCAACTTAGAGCAACGCGGTCTTCAGAAATGGTTTCCTCGGCCAATTTCCTATCCAGTGACGTGTGAATCGTTAAAATCGGATGGCTAGATGGAACACAGTGCGCCTTAGCGATTCAAAACATAGTAAAATGGCAATTTTAGCAGTTTTTGATACTTTGAGAAGTCATAACTTCCGTACCGTTCCATATAGAAAAAAATCAATTACTCCAGCGTAATCGGCGTCAAAAACTGTACCAGGAACCCAAATCTCAATTGGGTGGGAGGTAGTTTTGTTTTTCCCAACTGATCAAAATTTTGATAAAAATCGAACTTTTTTACTTTAAATTTGAAGTGGCACACCTAATTCGAAATCTAGCGCCCGGATCGATATGAAACCTTCGCTATCTTACTAAAATGGATTCGCTGATCACGAATTTACATAGAACAGGTCTCTATCTCTACTGGTTGCCGAGTTGTGCTCAAATAACGTTTTTTTCAAATAACACGAAAATAAGCGAATTGACCACATAACTTCAATATGGTACTTCTTAGGCATATAAAAGTATACATATTTTTGATGTACTCGTCGAGAGCTATCATTTGGTGGTGGGTTAATCTCTCTATCGCCAACGGTTGCAAAGTAATTTTTTTTTAATTTCTTTTCTATCTCATAGGGCTAAATTTAGATCGAAAAGAATATCAAATTTTTTTGAGAGATAGGGCTGTCTAATGGGGTCGTGCTTATGCATTGGGCTGTGCTGAGTTCAACGGTGTGCTCGGTTTTCCCATAAAGCGTACGGTTTGTCCAGAAAATGTAAAATTAGGATTTTTGCGGTTTTTCGCGTTTTTCTCGCGAACCGCTCAACTTAGAGCAACGCGGTCTTCAGAAATGGTTTCCTCGGCCAATTTCCTATCCAGTGACGTGTGAATCGTCAAAATCGGATGGCTAGATGGAACACAGTGCGCCTTAGCAATTCAAAACATAGTAAAATGGCAATTTTAGCAGTTTTTGATACTTTGAGAAGTCATAACTTCCGTACCGTTCCATATAGAAAAAAATCAATTACTCCAGCGTAATCGGCGTCAAAAACTGTACCAGGAACCCAAATCTCAATTGGGTGGGAGGTAGTTTTGTTTTTCCCAACTGATCAAAATTTTGATAAAAATCGAACTTTTTTACTTTAAATTTGAAGTGGCACACCTAATTCGAAATCTAGCGCCCGGATCGATATGAAACCTTCGCTATCTTACTAAAATGGATTCGCTGATCACGAATTTACATAGAACAGGTCTCTATCTCTACTGGTTGCCGAGTTGTGCTCAAATAACGTTTTTTTCAAATAACACGAAAATAAGCGAATTGACCACATAACTTCAATATGGTACTTCTTAGGCATATAAAAGTATACATATTTTTGATGTACTCGTCGAGAGCTATCATTTGGTGGTGGGTTAATCTCTCTATCGCCAACGGTTGCAAAGTAATTTTTTTTAATTTTTTTTCTATCTCAATGGGCTAAATTTAGATCGAAAAGAATATCAAATTTTTTTGAGAGATAGGGCTGTCTAATGGGGTGGTGCTTATGCATTGGGCTGTGCTGAGTTCAACGGTGTGCTCGGTTTTCCCATAAAGCGTACGGTTTGACCAGAAAATGTAAAATTAGGATTTTTGCGGTTTTTTGCGTTTTTCTCGCGAACCGCTCAACTTAGAGCAACGCGGTCTTCAGAAATGGTTTCCTCGGCCAATTTCCTATCCAGTGACGTGTGAATCGTTAAAATCGGATGGCTAGATGGAACACAGTGCGCCTTAGCGATTCAAAACATAGTAAAATGGCAATTTTAGCAGTTTTTGATACTTTGAGAAGTCATAACTTCCGTACCGTTCCATATAGAAAAAAATCAATTACTCCAGCGTAATCGGCGTCAAAAACTGTACCAGGAACCCAAATCTCAATTGGGTGGGAGGTAGTTTTGTTTTTCCCAACTGATCAAAATTTTGATAAAAATCGAACTTTTTTACTTTAAATTTGAAGTGGCACACCTAATTCGAAATCTAGCGCCCGGATCGATATGAAACCTTCGCTATCTTACTAAAATGGATTCGCTGATCACGAATTTACATAGAACAGGTCTCTATCTCTACTGGTTGCCGAGTTGTGCTCAAATAACGTTTTTTTCAAATAACACGAAAATAAGCGAATTGACCACATAACTTCAATATGGTACTTCTTAGGCATATAAAAGTATACATATTTTTGATGTACTCGTCGAGAGCTATCATTTGGTGGTGGGTTAATCTCTCTATCGCCAACGGTTGCAAAGTAATTTTTTTTTAATTTTTTTTCTATCTCAATGGGCTAAATTTAGATCGAAAAGAATATCAAATTTTTTTGAGAGATAGGGCTGTCTAATGGGGTCGTGCTTATGCATTGGGCTGTGCTGAGTTCAACGGTGTGCTCGGTTTTCCCATAAAGCGTACGGTTTGTCCAGAAAATGTAAAATTAGGATTTTTGCGGTTTTTCGCGTTTTTCTCGCGAACCGCTCAACTTAGAGCAACGCGGTCTTCAGAAATGGTTTCCTCGGCCAATTTCCTATCCAGTGACGTGTGAATCGTCAAAATCGGATGGCTAGATGGAACACAGTGCGCCTTAGCAATTCAAAACATAGTAAAATGGCAATTTTAGCAGTTTTTGATACTTTGAGAAGTCATAACTTCCGTACCGTTCCATATAGAAAAAAATCAATTACTCCAGCGTAATCGGCGTCAAAAACTGTACCAGGAACCCAAATCTCAATTGGGTGGGAGGTAGTTTTGTTTTTCCCAACTGATCAAAATTTTGATAAAAATCGAACTTTTTTACTTTAAATTTGAAGTGGCACACCTAATTCGAAATCTAGCGCCCGGATCGATATGAAACCTTCGCTATCTTACTAAAATGGATTCGCTGATCACGAATTTACATAGAACAGGTCTCTATCTCTACTGGTTGCCGAGTTGTGCTCAAATAACGTTTTTTTCAAATAACACGAAAATAAGCGAATTGACCACATAACTTCAATATGGTACTTCTTAGGCATATAAAAGTATACATATTTTTGATGTACTCGTCGAGAGCTATCATTTGGTGGTGGGTTAATCTCTCTATCGCCAACGGTTGCAAAGTAATTTTTTTTTAATTTTTTTTCTATCTCAATGGGCTAAATTTAGATCGAAAAGAATATCAAATTTTTTTGAGAGATAGGGCTGTCTAATGGGGTCGTGCTTATGCATTGGGCTGTGCTGAGTTCAACGGTGTGCTCGGTTTTCCCATAAAGCGTACGGTTTGTCCAGAAAATGTAAAATTAGGATTTTTGCGGTTTTTCGCGTTTTTCTCGCGAACCGCTCAACTTAGAGCAACGCGGTCTTCAGAAATGGTTTCCTCGGCCAATTTCCTATCCAGTGACGTGTGAATCGTCAAAATCGGATGGCTAGATGGAACACAGTGCGCCTTAGCAATTCAAAACATAGTAAAATGGCAATTTTAGCAGTTTTTGATACTTTGAGAAGTCATAACTTCCGTACCGTTCCATATAGAAAAAAATCAATTACTCCAGCGTAATCGGCGTCAAAAACTGTACCAGGAACCCAAATCTCAATTGGGTGGGAGGTAGTTTTGTTTTTCCCAACTGATCAAAATTTTGATAAAAATCGAACTTTTTTACTTTAAATTTGAAGTGGCACGCCTAATTCGAAATCTAGCGCCCGGATCGATATGAAACCTTCGCTATCTTACTAAAATGGATTCGCTGATCACGAATTTACATAGAACAGGTCTCTATCTCTACTGGTTGCCGAGTTGTGCTCAAATAACGTTTTTTTCAAATAACACGAAAATAAGCGAATTGACCACATAACTTCAATATGGTACTTCTTAGGCATATAAAAGTATACATATTTTTGATGTACTCGTCGAGAGCTATCATTTGGTGGTGGGTTAATCTCTCTATCGCCAACGGTTGCAAAGTAATTTTTTTTTAATTTTTTTTCTATCTCAATGGGCTAAATTTAGATCGAAAAGAATATCAAATTTTTTTGAGTGATAGGGCTGTCTAATGGGGTCGTGCTTATGCATTGGGCTGTGCTGAGTTCAACGGTGTGCTCGGTTTTCCCATAAAGCGTACGGTTTGACCAGAAAATGTAAAATTAGGATTTTTGCGGTTTTTCGCGTTTTTCTCGCGAACCGCTCAACTTAGAGCAACGCGGTCTTCAGAAATGGTTTCCTCGGCCAATTTCCTATCCAGTGACGTGTGAATCGTCAAAATCGGATGGCTAGATGGAACACAGTGCGCCTTAGCAATTCAAAACATAGTAAAATGGCAATTTTAGCAGTTCTTGATACTTTGAGAAGTCATAACTTCCGTACCGTTCCATATAGAAAAAAATCAATTACTCCAGCGTAATCGGCGTCAAAAACTGTACCAGGAACCCAAATCTCAATTGGGTGGGAGGTAGTTTTGTTTTTCCCAACTGATCAAAATTTTGATAAAAATCGAACTTTTTTACTTTAAATTTGAAGTGGCACACCTAATTCGAAATCTAGCGCCCGCATCGATATGAAACCTTCGCTATCTTACTAAAATGGATTCGCTGATCACGAATTTACATAGAACAGGTCTCTATCTCTACTGGTTGCCGAGTTGTGCTCAAATAACGTTTTTTTCAAATAACACGAAAATAAGCGAATTGACCACATAACTTCAATATGGTACTTCTTAGGCATATAAAAGTATACATATTTTTGATGTACTCGTCGAGAGCTATCATTTGGTGGTGGGTTAATCTCTCTATCGCCAACGGTTGCAAAGTAATTTTTTTTTAATTTTTTTTCTATCTCAATGGGCTAAATTTAGATCGAAAAGAATATCAAATTTTTTTGAGAGATAGGGCTGTCTAATGGGGTGGTGCTTATGCATTGGGCTGTGCTGAGTTCAACGGTGTGCTCGGTTTTCCCATAAAGCGTACGGTTTGACCAGAAAATGTAAAATTAGGATTTTTGCGGTTTTTTGCGTTTTTCTCGCGAACCGCTCAACTTAGAGCAACGCGGTCTTCAGAAATGGTTTCCTCGGCCAATTTCCTATCCAGTGACGTGTGAATCGTTAAAATCGGATGGCTAGATGGAACACAGTGCGCCTTAGCGATTCAAAACATAGTAAAATGGCAATTTTAGCAGTTTTTGATACTTTGAGAAGTCATAACTTCCGTACCGTTCCATATAGAAAAAAATCAATTACTCCAGCGTAATCGGCGTCAAAAACTGTACCAGGAACCCAAATCTCAATTGGGTGGGAGGTAGTTTTGTTTTTCCCAACTGATCAAAATTTTGATAAAAATCGAACTTTTTTACTTTAAATTTGAAGTGGCACGCCTAATTCGAAATCTAGCGCCCGGATCGATATGAAACCTTCGCTATCTTACTAAAATGGATTCGCTGATCACGAATTTACATAGAACAGGTCTCTATCTCTACTGGTTGCCGAGTTGTGCTCAAATAACGTTTTTTTCAAATAACACGAAAATAAGCGAATTGACCACATAACTTCAATATGGTACTTCTTAGGCATATAAAAGTATACATATTTTTGATGTACTCGTCGAGAGCTATCATTTGGTGGTGGGTTAATCTCTCTATCGCCAACGGTTGCAAAGTAATTTTTTTTTAATTTTTTTTCTATCTCAATGGGCTAAATTTAGATCGAAAAGAATATCAAATTTTTTTGAGTGATAGGGCTGTCTAATGGGGTCGTGCTTATGCATTGGGCTGTGCTGAGTTCAACGGTGTGCTCGGTTTTCCCATAAAGCGTACGGTTTGACCAGAAAATGTAGAATTAGGATTTTTGCGGTTTTTCGCGTTTTTCTCGCGAACCGCTCAACTTAGAGCAACGCGGTCTTCAGAAATGGTTTCCTCGGCCAATTTCCTATCCAGTGACGTGTGAATCGTTAAAATCGGATGGCTAGATGGAACACAGTGCGCCTTAGCGATTCAAAACATAGTAAAATGGCAATTTTAGCAGTTTTTGATACTTTGAGAAGTCATAACTTCCGTACCGTTCCATATAGAAAAAAATCAATTACTCCAGCGTAATCGGCGTCAAAAACTGTACCAGGAACCCAAATCTCAATTGGGTGGGAGGTAGTTTTGTTTTTCCCAACTGATCAAAATTTTGATAAAAATCGAACTTTTTTACTTTAAATTTGAAGTGGCACACCTAATTCGAAATCTAGCGCCCGGATCGATATGAAACCTTCGCTATCTTACTAAAATGGATTCGCTGATCACGAATTTACATAGAACAGGTCTCTATCTCTACTGGTTGCCGAGTTGTGCTCAAATAACGTTTTTTTCAAATAACACGAAAATAAGCGAATTGACCACATAACTTCAATATGGTACTTCTTAGGCATATAAAAGTATACATATTTTTGATGTACTCGTCGAGAGCTATCATTTGGTGGTGGGTTAATCTCTCTATCGCCAACGGTTGCAAAGTAATTTTTTTTTAATTTTTTTTCTATCTCAATGGGCTAAATTTAGATCGAAAAGAATATCAAATTTTTTTGAGAGATAGGGCTGTCTAATGGGGTCGTGCTTATGCATTGGGCTGTGCTGAGTTCAACGGTGTGCTCGGTTTTCCCATAAAGCGTACGGTTTGTCCAGAAAATGTAAAATTAGGATTTTTGCGGTTTTTCGCGTTTTTCTCGCGAACCGCTCAACTTAGAGCAACGCGGTCTTCAGAAATGGTTTCCTCGGCCAATTTCCTATCCAGTGACGTGTGAATCGTCAAAATCGGATGGCTAGATGGAACACAGTGCGCCTTAGCAATTCAAAACATAGTAAAATGGCAATTTTAGCAGTTTTTGATACTTTGAGAAGTCATAACTTCCGTACCGTTCCATATAGAAAAAAATCAATTACTCCAGCGTAATCGGCGTCAAAAACTGTACCAGGAACCCAAATCTCAATTGGGTGGGAGGTAGTTTTGTTTTTCCCAACTGATCAAAATTTTGATAAAAATCGAACTTTTTTACTTTAAATTTGAAGTGGCACACCTAATTCGAAATCTAGCGCCCGGATCGATATGAAACCTTCGCTATCTTACTAAAATGGATTCGCTGATCACGAATTTACATAGAACAGGTCTCTATCTCTACTGGTTGCCGAGTTGTGCTCAAATAACGTTTTTTTCAAATAACACGAAAATAAGCGAATTGACCACATAACTTCAATATGGTACTTCTTAGGCATATAAAAGTATACATATTTTTGATGTACTCGTCGAGAGCTATCATTTGGTGGTGGGTTAATCTCTCTATCGCCAACGGTTGCAAAGTAATTTTTTTTTAATTTTTTTTCTATCTCAATGGGCTAAATTTAGATCGAAAAGAATATCAAATTTTTTTGAGAGATAGGGCTGTCTAATGGGGTCGTGCTTATGCATTGGGCTGTGCTGAGTTCAACGGTGTGCTCGGTTTTCCCATAAAGCGTACGGTTTGTCCAGAAAATGTAAAATTAGGATTTTTGCGGTTTTTCGCGTTTTTCTCGCGAACCGCTCAACTTAGAGCAACGCGGTCTTCAGAAATGGTTTCCTCGGCCAATTTCCTATCCAGTGACGTGTGAATCGTCAAAATCGGATGGCTAGATGGAACACAGTGCGCCTTAGCAATTCAAAACATAGTAAAATGGCAATTTTAGCAGTTTTTGATACTTTGAGAAGTCATAACTTCCGTACCGTTCCATATAGAAAAAAATCAATTACTCCAGCGTAATCGGCGTCAAAAACTGTACCAGGAACCCAAATCTCAATTGGGTGGGAGGTAGTTTTGTTTTTCCCAACTGATCAAAATTTTGATAAAAATCGAACTTTTTTACTTTAAATTTGAAGTGGCACGCCTAATTCGAAATCTAGCGCCCGGATCGATATGAAACCTTCGCTATCTTACTAAAATGGATTCGCTGATCACGAATTTACATAGAACAGGTCTCTATCTCTACTGGTTGCCGAGTTGTGCTCAAATAACGTTTTTTTCAAATAACACGAAAATAAGCGAATTGACCACATAACTTCAATATGGTACTTCTTAGGCATATAAAAGTATACATATTTTTGATGTACTCGTCGAGAGCTATCATTTGGTGGTGGGTTAATCTCTCTATCGCCAACGGTTGCAAAGTAATTTTTTTTTAATTTTTTTTCTATCTCAATGGGCTAAATTTAGATCGAAAAGAATATCAAATTTTTTTGAGTGATAGGGCTGTCTAATGGGGTCGTGCTTATGCATTGGGCTGTGCTGAGTTCAACGGTGTGCTCGGTTTTCCCATAAAGCGTACGGTTTGACCAGAAAATGTAAAATTAGGATTTTTGCGGTTTTTCGCGTTTTTCTCGCGAACCGCTCAACTTAGAGCAACGCGGTCTTCAGAAATGGTTTCCTCGGCCAATTTCCTATCCAGTGACGTGTGAATCGTCAAAATCGGATGGCTAGATGGAACACAGTGCGCCTTAGCAATTCAAAACATAGTAAAATGGCAATTTTAGCAGTTCTTGATACTTTGAGAAGTCATAACTTCCGTACCGTTCCATATAGAAAAAAATCAATTACTCCAGCGTAATCGGCGTCAAAAACTGTACCAGGAACCCAAATCTCAATTGGGTGGGAGGTAGTTTTGTTTTTCCCAACTGATCAAAATTTTGATAAAAATCGAACTTTTTTACTTTAAATTTGAAGTGGCACACCTAATTCGAAATCTAGCGCCCGCATCGATATGAAACCTTCGCTATCTTACTAAAATGGATTCGCTGATCACGAATTTACATAGAACAGGTCTCTATCTCTACTGGTTGCCGAGTTGTGCTCAAATAACGTTTTTTTCAAATAACACGAAAATAAGCGAATTGACCACATAACTTCAATATGGTACTTCTTAGGCATATAAAAGTATACATATTTTTGATGTACTCGTCGAGAGCTATCATTTGGTGGTGGGTTAATCTCTCTATCGCCAACGGTTGCAAAGTAATTTTTTTTTAATTTTTTTTCTATCTCAATGGGCTAAATTTAGATCGAAAAGAATATCAAATTTTTTTGAGAGATAGGGCTGTCTAATGGGGTGGTGCTTATGCATTGGGCTGTGCTGAGTTCAACGGTGTGCTCGGTTTTCCCATAAAGCGTACGGTTTGACCAGAAAATGTAAAATTAGGATTTTTGCGGTTTTTTGCGTTTTTCTCGCGAACCGCTCAACTTAGAGCAACGCGGTCTTCAGAAATGGTTTCCTCGGCCAATTTCCTATCCAGTGACGTGTGAATCGTCAAAATCGGATGGCTAGATGGAACACAGTGCGCCTTAGCAATTCAAAACATAGTAAAATGGCAATTTTAGCAGTTTTTGATACTTTGAGAAGTCATAACTTCCGTACCGTTCCATATAGAAAAAAATCAATTACTCCAGCGTAATCGGCGTCAAAAACTGTACCAGGAACCCAAATCTCAATTGGGTGGGAGGTAGTTTTGTTTTTCCCAACTGATCAAAATTTTGATAAAAATCGAACTTTTTTACTTTAAATTTGAAGTGGCACACCTAATTCGAAATCTAGCGCCCGCATCGATATGAAACCTTCGCTATCTTACTAAAATGGATTCGCTGATCACGAATTTACATAGAACAGGTCTCTATCTCTACTGGTTGCCGAGTTGTGCTCAAATAACGTTTTTTTCAAATAACACGAAAATAAGCGAATTGACCACATAACTTCAATATGGTACTTCTTAGGCATATAAAAGTATACATATTTTTGATGTACTCGTCGAGAGCTATCATTTGGTGGTGGGTTAATCTCTCTATCGCCAACGGTTGCAAAGTAATTTTTTTTTAATTTTTTTTCTATCTCAATGGGCTAAATTTAGATCGAAAAGAATATCAAATTTTTTTGAGAGATAGGGCTGTCTAATGGGGTGGTGCTTATGCATTGGGCTGTGCTGAGTTCAACGGTGTGCTCGGTTTTCCCATAAAGCGTACGGTTTGACCAGAAAATGTAAAATTAGGATTTTTGCGGTTTTTTGCGTTTTTCTCGCGAACCGCTCAACTTAGAGCAACGCGGTCTTCAGAAATGGTTTCCTCGGCCAATTTCCTATCCAGTGACGTGTGAATCGTTAAAATCGGATGGCTAGATGGAACACAGTGCGCCTTAGCGATTCAAAACATAGTAAAATGGCAATTTTAGCAGTTTTTGATACTTTGAGAAGTCATAACTTCCGTACCGTTCCATATAGAAAAAAATCAATTACTCCAGCGTAATCGGCGTCAAAAACTGTACCAGGAACCCAAATCTCAATTGGGTGGGAGGTAGTTTTGTTTTTCCCAACTGATCAAAATTTTGATAAAAATCGAACTTTTTTACTTTAAATTTGAAGTGGCACGCCTAATTCGAAATCTAGCGCCCGGATCGATATGAAACCTTCGCTATCTTACTAAAATGGATTCGCTGATCACGAATTTACATAGAACAGGTCTCTATCTCTACTGGTTGCCGAGTTGTGCTCAAATAACGTTTTTTTCAAATAACACGAAAATAAGCGAATTGACCACATAACTTCAATATGGTACTTCTTAGGCATATAAAAGTATACATATTTTTGATGTACTCGTCGAGAGCTATCATTTGGTGGTGGGTTAATCTCTCTATCGCCAACGGTTGCAAAGTAATTTTTTTTTAATTTTTTTTCTATCTCAATGGGCTAAATTTAGATCGAAAAGAATATCAAATTTTTTTGAGTGATAGGGCTGTCTAATGGGGTCGTGCTTATGCATTGGGCTGTGCTGAGTTCAACGGTGTGCTCGGTTTTCCCATAAAGCGTACGGTTTGACCAGAAAATGTAGAATTAGGATTTTTGCGGTTTTTCGCGTTTTTCTCGCGAACCGCTCAACTTAGAGCAACGCGGTCTTCAGAAATGGTTTCCTCGGCCAATTTCCTATCCAGTGACGTGTGAATCGTTAAAATCGGATGGCTAGATGGAACACAGTGCGCCTTAGCGATTCAAAACATAGTAAAATGGCAATTTTAGCAGTTTTTGATACTTTGAGAAGTCATAACTTCCGTACCGTTCCATATAGAAAAAAATCAATTACTCCAGCGTAATCGGCGTCAAAAACTGTACCAGGAACCCAAATCTCAATTGGGTGGGAGGTAGTTTTGTTTTTCCCAACTGATCAAAATTTTGATAAAAATCGAACTTTTTTACTTTAAATTTGAAGTGGCACACCTAATTCGAAATCTAGCGCCCGGATCGATATGAAACCTTCGCTATCTTACTAAAATGGATTCGCTGATCACGAATTTACATAGAACAGGTCTCTATCTCTACTGGTTGCCGAGTTGTGCTCAAATAACGTTTTTTTCAAATAACACGAAAATAAGCGAATTGACCACATAACTTCAATATGGTACTTCTTAGGCATATAAAAGTATACATATTTTTGATGTACTCGTCGAGAGCTATCATTTGGTGGTGGGTTAATCTCTCTATCGCCAACGGTTGCAAAGTAATTTTTTTTTAATTTTTTTTCTATCTCAATGGGCTAAATTTAGATCGAAAAGAATATCAAATTTTTTTGAGAGATAGGGCTGTCTAATGGGGTGGTGCTTATGCATTGGGCTGTGCTGAGTTCAACGGTGTGCTCGGTTTTCCCATAAAGCGTACGGTTTGACCAGAAAATGTAAAATTAGGATTTTTGCGGTTTTTTGCGTTTTTCTCGCGAACCGCTCAACTTAGAGCAACGCGGTCTTCAGAAATGGTTTCCTCGGCCAATTTCCTATCCAGTGACGTGTGAATCGTTAAAATCGGATGGCTAGATGGAACACAGTGCGCCTTAGCGATTCAAAACATAGTAAAATGGCAATTTTAGCAGTTTTTGATACTTTGAGAAGTCATAACTTCCGTACCGTTCCATATAGAAAAAAATCAATTACTCCAGCGTAATCGGCGTCAAAAACTGTACCAGGAACCCAAATCTCAATTGGGTGGGAGGTAGTTTTGTTTTTCCCAACTGATCAAAATTTTGATAAAAATCGAACTTTTTTACTTTAAATTTGAAGTGGCACACCTAATTCGAAATCTAGCGCCCGCATCGATATGAAACCTTCGCTATCTTACTAAAATGGATTCGCTGATCACGAATTTACATAGAACAGGTCTCTATCTCTACTGGTTGCCGAGTTGTGCTCAAATAACGTTTTTTTCAAATAACACGAAAATAAGCGAATTGACCACATAACTTCAATATGGTACTTCTTAGGCATATAAAAGTATACATATTTTTGATGTACTCGTCGAGAGCTATCATTTGGTGGTGGGTTAATCTCTCTATCGCCAACGGTTGCAAAGTAATTTTTTTTTAATTTTTTTTCTATCTCAATGGGCTAAATTTAGATCGAAAAGAATATCAAATTTTTTTGAGAGATAGGGCTGTCTAATGGGGTGGTGCTTATGCATTGGGCTGTGCTGAGTTCAACGGTGTGCTCGGTTTTCCCATAAAGCGTACGGTTTGACCAGAAAATGTAAAATTAGGATTTTTGCGGTTTTTTGCGTTTTTCTCGCGAACCGCTCAACTTAGAGCAACGCGGTCTTCAGAAATGGTTTCCTCGGCCAATTTCCTATCCAGTGACGTGTGAATCGTTAAAATCGGATGGCTAGATGGAACACAGTGCGCCTTAGCGATTCAAAACATAGTAAAATGGCAATTTTAGCAGTTTTTGATACTTTGAGAAGTCATAACTTCCGTACCGTTCCATATAGAAAAAAATCAATTACTCCAGCGTAATCGGCGTCAAAAACTGTACCAGGAACCCAAATCTCAATTGGGTGGGAGGTAGTTTTGTTTTTCCCAACTGATCAAAATTTTGATAAAAATCGAACTTTTTTACTTTAAATTTGAAGTGGCACGCCTAATTCGAAATCTAGCGCCCGGATCGATATGAAACCTTCGCTATCTTACTAAAATGGATTCGCTGATCACGAATTTACATAGAACAGGTCTCTATCTCTACTGGTTGCCGAGTTGTGCTCAAATAACGTTTTTTTCAAATAACACGAAAATAAGCGAATTGACCACATAACTTCAATATGGTACTTCTTAGGCATATAAAAGTATACATATTTTTGATGTACTCGTCGAGAGCTATCATTTGGTGGTGGGTTAATCTCTCTATCGCCAACGGTTGCAAAGTAATTTTTTTTTAATTTTTTTTCTATCTCAATGGGCTAAATTTAGATCGAAAAGAATATCAAATTTTTTTGAGAGATAGGGCTGTCTAATGGGGTCGTGCTTATGCATTGGGCTGTGCTGAGTTCAACGGTGTGCTCGGTTTTCCCATAAAGCGTACGGTTTGACCAGAAAATGTAAAATTAGGATTTTTGCGGTTTTTCGCGTTTTTCTCGCGAACCGCTCAACTTAGAGCAACGCGGTCTTCAGAAATGGTTTCCTCGGCCAATTTCCTATCCAGTGACGTGTGAATCGTCAAAATCGGATGGCTAGATGGAACACAGTGCGCCTTAGCAATTCAAAACATAGTAAAATGGCAATTTTAGCAGTTCTTGATACTTTGAGAAGTCATAACTTCCGTACCGTTCCATATAGAAAAAAATCAATTACTCCAGCGTAATCGGCGTCAAAAACTGTACCAGGAACCCAAATCTCAATTGGGTGGGAGGTAGTTTTGTTTTTCCCAACTGATCAAAATTTTGATAAAAATCGAACTTTTTTACTTTAAATTTGAAGTGGCACACCTAATTCGAAATCTAGCGCCCGCATCGATATGAAACCTTCGCTATCTTACTAAAATGGATTCGCTGATCACGAATTTACATAGAACAGGTCTCTATCTCTACTGGTTGCCGAGTTGTGCTCAAATAACGTTTTTTTCAAATAACACGAAAATAAGCGAATTGACCACATAACTTCAATATGGTACTTCTTAGGCATATAAAAGTATACATATTTTTGATGTACTCGTCGAGAGCTATCATTTGGTGGTGGGTTAATCTCTCTATCGCCAACGGTTGCAAAGTAATTTTTTTTTAATATTTTTTCTATCTCAATGGGCTAAATTTAGATCGAAAAGAATATCAAATTTTTTTGAGAGATAGGGCTGTCTAATGGGGTCGTGCTTATGCATTGGGCTGTGCTGAGTTCAACGGTGTGCTCGGTTTTCCCATAAAGCGTACGGTTTGACCAGAAAATGTAAAATTAGGATTTTTGCGGTTTTTCGCGTTTTTCTCGCGAACCGCTCAACTTAGAGCAACGCGGTCTTCAGAAATGGTTTCCTCGGCCAATTTCCTATCCAGTGACGTGTGAATCGTCAAAATCGGATGGCTAGATGGAACACAGTGCGCCTTAGCAATTCAAAACATAGTAAAATGGCAATTTTAGCAGTTCTTGATGCTTTGAGAAGTCATAACTTCCGTACCGTTCCATATAGAAAAAAATCAATTACTCCAGCGTAATCGGCGTCAAAAACTGTACCAGGAACCCAAATCTCAATTGGGTGGGAGGTAGTTTTGTTTTTCCCAACTGATCAAAATTTTGATAAAAATCGAACTTTTTTACTTTAAATTTGAAGTGGCACACCTAATTCGAAATCTAGCGCCCGGATCGATATGAAACCTTCGCTATCTTACTAAAATGGATTCGCTGATCACGAATTTACATAGAACAGGTCTCTATCTCTACTGGTTGCCGAGTTGTGCTCAAATAACGTTTTTTTCAAATAACACGAAAATAAGCGAATTGACCACATAACTTCAATATGGTACTTCTTAGGCATATAAAAGTATACATATTTTTGATGTACTCGTCGAGAGCTATCATTTGGTGGTGGGTTAATCTCTCTATCGCCAACGGTTGCAAAGTAATTTTTTTTTAATTTTTTTTCTATCTCAATGGGCTAAATTTAGATCGAAAAGAATATCAAATTTTTTTGAGTGATAGGGCTGTCTAATGGGGTCGTGCTTATGCATTGGGCTGTGCTGAGTTCAACGGTGTGCTCGGTTTTCCCATAAAGCGTACGGTTTGACCAGAAAATGTAGAATTAGGATTTTTGCGGTTTTTCGCGTTTTTCTCGCGAACCGCTCAACTTAGAGCAACGCGGTCTTCAGAAATGGTTTCCTCGGCCAATTTCCTATCCAGTGACGTGTGAATCGTTAAAATCGGATGGCTAGATGGAACACAGTGCGCCTTAGCGATTCAAAACATAGTAAAATGGCAATTTTAGCAGTTTTTGATACTTTGAGAAGTCATAACTTCCGTACCGTTCCATATAGAAAAAAATCAATTACTCCAGCGTAATCGGCGTCAAAAACTGTACCAGGAACCCAAATCTCAATTGGGTGGGAGGTAGTTTTGTTTTTCCCAACTGATCAAAATTTTGATAAAAATCGAACTTTTTTACTTTAAATTTGAAGTGGCACACCTAATTCGAAATCTAGCGCCCGGATCGATATGAAACCTTCGCTATCTTACTAAAATGGATTCGCTGATCACGAATTTACATAGAACAGGTCTCTATCTCTACTGGTTGCCGAGTTGTGCTCAAATAACGTTTTTTTCAAATAACACGAAAATAAGCGAATTGACCACATAACTTCAATATGGTACTTCTTAGGCATATAAAAGTATACATATTTTTGATGTACTCGTCGAGAGCTATCATTTGGTGGTGGGTTAATCTCTCTATCGCCAACGGTTGCAAAGTAATTTTTTTTTAATTTTTTTTCTATCTCAATGGGCTAAATTTAGATCGAAAAGAATATCAAATTTTTTTGAGAGATAGGGCTGTCTAATGGGGTCGTGCTTATGCATTGGGCTGTGCTGAGTTCAACGGTGTGCTCGGTTTTCCCATAAAGCGTACGGTTTGTCCAGAAAATGTAAAATTAGGATTTTTGCGGTTTTTCGCGTTTTTCTCGCGAACCGCTCAACTTAGAGCAACGCGGTCTTCAGAAATGGTTTCCTCGGCCAATTTCCTATCCAGTGACGTGTGAATCGTCAAAATCGGATGGCTAGATGGAACACAGTGCGCCTTAGCAATTCAAAACATAGTAAAATGGCAATTTTAGCAGTTTTTGATACTTTGAGAAGTCATAACTTCCGTACCGTTCCATATAGAAAAAAATCAATTACTCCAGCGTAATCGGCGTCAAAAACTGTACCAGGAACCCAAATCTCAATTGGGTGGGAGGTAGTTTTGTTTTTCCCAACTGATCAAAATTTTGATAAAAATCGAACTTTTTTACTTTAAATTTGAAGTGGCACACCTAATTCGAAATCTAGCGCCCGGATCGATATGAAACCTTCGCTATCTTACTAAAATGGATTCGCTGATCACGAATTTACATAGAACAGGTCTCTATCTCTACTGGTTGCCGAGTTGTGCTCAAATAACGTTTTTTTCAAATAACACGAAAATAAGCGAATTGACCACATAACTTCAATATGGTACTTCTTAGGCATATAAAAGTATACATATTTTTGATGTACTCGTCGAGAGCTATCATTTGGTGGTGGGTTAATCTCTCTATCGCCAACGGTTGCAAAGTAATTTTTTTTTAATTTTTTTTCTATCTCAATGGGCTAAATTTAGATCGAAAAGAATATCAAATTTTTTTGAGAGATAGGGCTGTCTAATGGGGTCGTGCTTATGCATTGGGCTGTGCTGAGTTCAACGGTGTGCTCGGTTTTCCCATAAAGCGTACGGTTTGACCAGAAAATGTAAAATTAGGATTTTTGCGGTTTTTCGCGTTTTTCTCGCGAACCGCTCAACTTAGAGCAACGCGGTCTTCAGAAATGGTTTCCTCGGCCAATTTCCTATCCAGTGACGTGTGAATCGTCAAAATCGGATGGCTAGATGGAACACAGTGCGCCTTAGCAATTCAAAACATAGTAAAATGGCAATTTTAGCAGTTCTTGATACTTTGAGAAGTCATAACTTCCGTACCGTTCCATATAGAAAAAAATCAATTACTCCAGCGTAATCGGCGTCAAAAACTGTACCAGGAACCCAAATCTCAATTGGGTGGGAGGTAGTTTTGTTTTTCCCAACTGATCAAAATTTTGATAAAAATCGAACTTTTTTACTTTAAATTTGAAGTGGCACACCTAATTCGAAATCTAGCGCCCGCATCGATATGAAACCTTCGCTATCTTACTAAAATGGATTCGCTGATCACGAATTTACATAGAACAGGTCTCTATCTCTACTGGTTGCCGAGTTGTGCTCAAATAACGTTTTTTTCAAATAACACGAAAATAAGCGAATTGACCACATAACTTCAATATGGTACTTCTTAGGCATATAAAAGTATACATATTTTTGATGTACTCGTCGAGAGCTATCATTTGGTGGTGGGTTAATCTCTCTATCGCCAACGGTTGCAAAGTAATTTTTTTTTAATATTTTTTCTATCTCAATGGGCTAAATTTAGATCGAAAAGAATATCAAATTTTTTTGAGAGATAGGGCTGTCTAATGGGGTCGTGCTTATGCATTGGGCTGTGCTGAGTTCAACGGTGTGCTCGGTTTTCCCATAAAGCGTACGGTTTGACCAGAAAATGTAAAATTAGGATTTTTGCGGTTTTTCGCGTTTTTCTCGCGAACCGCTCAACTTAGAGCAACGCGGTCTTCAGAAATGGTTTCCTCGGCCAATTTCCTATCCAGTGACGTGTGAATCGTCAAAATCGGATGGCTAGATGGAACACAGTGCGCCTTAGCAATTCAAAACATAGTAAAATGGCAATTTTAGCAGTTCTTGATGCTTTGAGAAGTCATAACTTCCGTACCGTTCCATATAGAAAAAAATCAATTACTCCAGCGTAATCGGCGTCAAAAACTGTACCAGGAACCCAAATCTCAATTGGGTGGGAGGTAGTTTTGTTTTTCCCAACTGATCAAAATTTTGATAAAAATCGAACTTTTTTACTTTAAATTTGAAGTGGCACACCTAATTCGAAATCTAGCGCCCGGATCGATATGAAACCTTCGCTATCTTACTAAAATGGATTCGCTGATCACGAATTTACATAGAACAGGTCTCTATCTCTACTGGTTGCCGAGTTGTGCTCAAATAACGTTTTTTTCAAATAACACGAAAATAAGCGAATTGACCACATAACTTCAATATGGTACTTCTTAGGCATATAAAAGTATACATATTTTTGATGTACTCGTCGAGAGCTATCATTTGGTGGTGGGTTAATCTCTCTATCGCCAACGGTTGCAAAGTAATTTTTTTTTAATTTTTTTTCTATCTCAATGGGCTAAATTTAGATCGAAAAGAATATCAAATTTTTTTGAGAGATAGGGCTGTCTAATGGGGTGGTGCTTATGCATTGGGCTGTGCTGAGTTCAACGGTGTGCTCGGTTTTCCCATAAAGCGTACGGTTTGACCAGAAAATGTAAAATTAGGATTTTTGCGGTTTTTTGCGTTTTTCTCGCGAACCGCTCAACTTAGAGCAACGCGGTCTTCAGAAATGGTTTCCTCGGCCAATTTCCTATCCAGTGACGTGTGAATCGTCAAAATCGGATGGCTAGATGGAACACAGTGCGCCTTAGCAATTCAAAACATAGTAAAATGGCAATTTTAGCAGTTCTTGATACTTTGAGAAGTCATAACTTCCGTACCGTTCCATATAGAAAAAAATCAATTACTCCAGCGTAATCGGCGTCAAAAACTGTACCAGGAACCCAAATCTCAATTGGGTGGGAGGTAGTTTTGTTTTTCCCAACTGATCAAAATTTTGATAAAAATCGAACTTTTTTACTTTAAATTTGAAGTGGCACACCTAATTCGAAATCTAGCGCCCGCATCGATATGAAACCTTCGCTATCTTACTAAAATGGATTCGCTGATCACGAATTTACATAGAACAGGTCTCTATCTCTACTGGTTGCCGAGTTGTGCTCAAATAACGTTTTTTTCAAATAACACGAAAATAAGCGAATTGACCACATAACTTCAATATGGTACTTCTTAGGCATATAAAAGTATACATATTTTTGATGTACTCGTCGAGAGCTATCATTTGGTGGTGGGTTAATCTCTCTATCGCCAACGGTTGCAAAGTAATTTTTTTTTAATATTTTTTCTATCTCAATGGGCTAAATTTAGATCGAAAAGAATATCAAATTTTTTTGAGAGATAGGGCTGTCTAATGGGGTCGTGCTTATGCATTGGGCTGTGCTGAGTTCAACGGTGTGCTCGGTTTTCCCATAAAGCGTACGGTTTGACCAGAAAATGTAAAATTAGGATTTTTGCGGTTTTTCGCGTTTTTCTCGCGAACCGCTCAACTTAGAGCAACGCGGTCTTCAGAAATGGTTTCCTCGGCCAATTTCCTATCCAGTGACGTGTGAATCGTCAAAATCGGATGGCTAGATGGAACACAGTGCGCCTTAGCAATTCAAAACATAGTAAAATGGCAATTTTAGCAGTTCTTGATGCTTTGAGAAGTCATAACTTCCGTACCGTTCCATATAGAAAAAAATCAATTACTCCAGCGTAATCGGCGTCAAAAACTGTACCAGGAACCCAAATCTCAATTGGGTGGGAGGTAGTTTTGTTTTTCCCAACTGATCAAAATTTTGATAAAAATCGAACTTTTTTACTTTAAATTTGAAGTGGCACACCTAATTCGAAATCTAGCGCCCGGATCGATATGAAACCTTCGCTATCTTACTAAAATGGATTCGCTGATCACGAATTTACATAGAACAGGTCTCTATCTCTACTGGTTGCCGAGTTGTGCTCAAATAACGTTTTTTTCAAATAACACGAAAATAAGCGAATTGACCACATAACTTCAATATGGTACTTCTTAGGCATATAAAAGTATACATATTTTTGATGTACTCGTCGAGAGCTATCATTTGGTGGTGGGTTAATCTCTCTATCGCCAACGGTTGCAAAGTAATTTTTTTTTAATTTTTTTTCTATCTCAATGGGCTAAATTTAGATCGAAAAGAATATCAAATTTTTTTGAGAGATAGGGCTGTCTAATGGGGTGGTGCTTATGCATTGGGCTGTGCTGAGTTCAACGGTGTGCTCGGTTTTCCCATAAAGCGTACGGTTTGACCAGAAAATGTAAAATTAGGATTTTTGCGGTTTTTTGCGTTTTTCTCGCGAACCGCTCAACTTAGAGCAACGCGGTCTTCAGAAATGGTTTCCTCGGCCAATTTCCTATCCAGTGACGTGTGAATCGTTAAAATCGGATGGCTAGATGGAACACAGTGCGCCTTAGCGATTCAAAACATAGTAAAATGGCAATTTTAGCAGTTTTTGATACTTTGAGAAGTCATAACTTCCGTACCGTTCCATATAGAAAAAAATCAATTACTCCAGCGTAATCGGCGTCAAAAACTGTACCAGGAACCCAAATCTCAATTGGGTGGGAGGTAGTTTTGTTTTTCCCAACTGATCAAAATTTTGATAAAAATCGAACTTTTTTACTTTAAATTTGAAGTGGCACGCCTAATTCGAAATCTAGCGCCCGGATCGATATGAAACCTTCGCTATCTTACTAAAATGGATTCGCTGATCACGAATTTACATAGAACAGGTCTCTATCTCTACTGGTTGCCGAGTTGTGCTCAAATAACGTTTTTTTCAAATAACACGAAAATAAGCGAATTGACCACATAACTTCAATATGGTACTTCTTAGGCATATAAAAGTATACATATTTTTGATGTACTCGTCGAGAGCTATCATTTGGTGGTGGGTTAATCTCTCTATCGCCAACGGTTGCAAAGTAATTTTTTTTTAATTTTTTTTCTATCTCAATGGGCTAAATTTAGATCGAAAAGAATATCAAATTTTTTTGAGTGATAGGGCTGTCTAATGGGGTCGTGCTTATGCATTGGGCTGTGCTGAGTTCAACGGTGTGCTCGGTTTTCCCATAAAGCGGACGGTTTGACCAGAAAATGTAAAATTAGGATTTTTGCGGTTTTTCGCGTTTTTCTCGCGAACCGCTCAACTTAGAGCAACGCGGTCTTCAGAAATGGTTTCCTCGGCCAATTTCCTATCCAGTGACGTGTGAATCGTCAAAATCGGATGGCTAGATGGAACACAGTGCGCCTTAGCAATTCAAAACATAGTAAAATGGCAATTTTAGCAGTTCTTGATACTTTGAGAAGTCATAACTTCCGTACCGTTCCATATAGAAAAAAATCAATTACTCCAGCGTAATCGGCGTCAAAAACTGTACCAGGAACCCAAATCTCAATTGGGTGGGAGGTAGTTTTGTTTTTCCCAACTGATCAAAATTTTGATAAAAATCGAACTTTTTTACTTTAAATTTGAAGTGGCACACCTAATTCGAAATCTAGCGCCCGCATCGATATGAAACCTTCGCTATCTTACTAAAATGGATTCGCTGATCACGAATTTACATAGAACAGGTCTCTATCTCTACTGGTTGCCGAGTTGTGCTCAAATAACGTTTTTTTCAAATAACACGAAAATAAGCGAATTGACCACATAACTTCAATATGGTACTTCTTAGGCATATAAAAGTATACATATTTTTGATGTACTCGTCGAGAGCTATCATTTGGTGGTGGGTTAATCTCTCTATCGCCAACGGTTGCAAAGTAATTTTTTTTTAATTTTTTTTCTATCTCAATGGGCTAAATTTAGATCGAAAAGAATATCAAATTTTTTTGAGTGATAGGGCTGTCTAATGGGGTCGTGCTTATGCATTGGGCTGTGCTGAGTTCAACGGTGTGCTCGGTTTTCCCATAAAGCGTACGGTTTGACCAGAAAATGTAAAATTAGGATTTTTGCGGTTTTTCGCGTTTTTCTCGCGAACCGCTCAACTTAGAGCAACGCGGTCTTCAGAAATGGTTTCCCCGGCCAATTTCCTATCCAGTGACGTGTGAATCGTTAAAATCGGATGGCTAGATGGAACACAGTGCGCCTTAGCGATTCAAAACATAGTAAAATGGCAATTTTAGCAGTTTTTGATACTTTAAGAAGTCATAACAACCGTTCCATATAGAAAAAAATCAATTACTCCAGCGTAATCGGCGTCAAAAACTGTACCAGGAACCCAAATCTCAATTGGGTGGGAGGTAGTTTTGTTTTTCCCAACTGATCAAAATTTTGATAAAAATCGAACTTTTTTATTTTAAATTTGAAGTGGCACACCTAATTCGAAATCTAGCGCCCGCATCGATATGAAACCTTCGCTATCTACTACTAAAAGGGATTCGCTCATCACGAATTTACATAGAACAGGTCTCTATCTCTACTGGTTGCCGAGTTGTGCTCAAATAACGTTTTTTTCAAATAACACGAAAATAAGCGAATTGACCACATAACTTCAATATGGTACTTCTTAGGCATGTAAAATCCAATTACTCCAGCGTAATCAGCGTCAAAAACTGTACCATGGACAAAAATCTTAATTGGATGGGAAGTAGTTTTGCTTTTTCCAACTGGACAAAATTTGGGTAAAAATCGTACTTCTATAATTTTAAATTTGAAGTAGCGCACCTAATTCGAAATCTAGGCCACGTGTCGATATGAAACCTTCGCTATCTTACTGAAATGAGTGCGCTGATTACGAATTTACATAGAACCGGTTTCTATCTCTACTGGTTACAGAGTTGTGCTCAAATTACGTTTTTTTAAATAACACTAATAACTTCTTAGGCATATAAAACTCTACATATTCTTGATGTACTCGTCGATGTACTTTATTTCATTTTTTTCTGTTCAGTAGGTTTAGAGTTATCGGCCTTCAAACACAAAAGTAAATACAATAAGTCACATATGAAATTGTCCAGAAAATTTAATAATTTATTACGTATTTACTACTAAACTCATCTGACGACATGTTAGTGACATTTCCATCGATATACCGAAGATTGCATTATTCAACAGCTTAAAACTTTTTTTGCGAGATGTATTACCTTGCTGTAAATGTTGTTTAATTACTTATTCACACAATATTGGCCGAATTAAGCGTAAATGCCATTTTATTGCGCATTTCTGTCACCGAATAGTTTAAAACAATCCCGTATAGTGCAGAACGAAGTTAATTACAAAATTGATAGCTCTCTGTGCGGTTTATGATTACAATTCTATATGCCGGGGCTCCGTTTGAATGCCGACCGTAATAAAATGCACGAAACTACGAATAAAATTATACGTACTGCCATGAAATAAACCCCGAACGGCCGTAGATTAATTACTGTTTACCTATAAAATATTCAAACCTGTACTTTATTAATTAAAGAGGGTTGAATGTCGATTTAATTAAATAATTTGCGACGCTTCGCAATGAATAAAACAGAAATTAAACCACTATTATGAGGCCACGATTACATTTTTGGTGAATATGAATATACATAACTCAGAAACTAGCTAATTTACTATAGAGATAAATAGGGTTATATCGTCTTAAAATTCCCTAAATAGTAAAGAAGTACTAAAAATTTGATAGAATTACAATTTTTTTCGGGAGATTTCAACGATACATTAGACGACAAACTGTACTCCAACGCCTAGAGTTCTCACAAAAATAAGTTGGGTTATTGCGTTAGAATTTTATGGGTGCAACTACGGTGTGACATTTTCAATTTTAGTACTCCTCGATTTAATTAAATAATTTGCGACGCGTCGCAATGAATAAAACAGAAATTAAACCACTATTATGAGGCCACGATTACATTTTTGGTGAATATAAATATACATAACTCAGAAACTAGCCAATTTAGTATAGAGATAAATAGGGTTAAATCGTCTTAAAATAACCTAAATGGTAAAGAAGTACTGGAAATTTGCTAAAATTACAATTTTTTTCGGGAGATTTCAACGATACATTAGACGACAAGCTGTACTCCAACGCCTAGAATTCTCACAAAAATACGTTGGGATATTGCGTTACAATTTTGTGGGTGCAACTACGGTGTGACATTTTCAATTTTAGTACTCCTCGATTTAATTAAATAATTTGCGACGCGTCGCAATGAATAAAACAGAAATTAAACCACTATTATGAGGCCACGATTACATTTTTGGTGAATATGAATATACATAACTCAGAAACTAGCTAATTTACTATAGAGATAAATAGGGTTAAATCGTCTTAAAATTACCTAAATAGTAAAGAAGTAAGTAGAGGTAGCAAGCCGATTCGGGAACCTCCTCCATGACCTTGACCTTGTACCCAAGGTACTCAAGGTCAAGGTCATGGAGGAGGTTCCCGAATCGGCTTGCTGTTGAAAATGAGTAGTCCTCAAATCAAGGTCAACATGAAAAATGAGGATGTTCCCAAACCGGCTCCTCCTCAATCTTAGCCTTGAGGTCAAAGTATTCAAGGTCTTGAGTAGGTTTCCGATCAGTTTAACGTTAAAAATGAGTAGTCCTCAAATCAAGGTCAATATTAAAAATGAGGATGTTCCCAAATCGGTTCCTCCTCAATCTGAGCCTTGATCTCAGAGGAGGGTTCCGAATCGGCTTGATGTTAAAAATGAGGAGACTTCAAAACAAGGTCAATGTTAAATGAGGATGTTCTCAAATTGAATACTGATTGATGACATTGTTCGCGTATAAAAGGTATTGTGGGAGTTGTGGCGTACACAGTATAACAGCAGCAGCGAAGCAGTGAAATAGTGAAGCAGTGGAAAAGTAAGGTTTGTAAGCTTGAAGAAACGTAATATCAATAGAAACGAATATTTTAGTGTCAACAACGCCAATACAAGCTGTAGGACCGGGTGGTGGCGTACTTGATGCTCCAAAGAAGATAAGGAGAAAACGTAATAGTCATGCACAACCAACGAATTTATTATCAATGTTTAATGGATCGCAAAAGGAACAAGTAGAGTTCGCAACACTTAACCCATTAGATCTTAGCATGGCCAACGTGAATGATGTGAAAGTGCAACCAACACCTAGTACTGATGGATCCGGTGTGCAAAACATGATGCAAGAAGTGACCGTATATGACCTCAACGAGCTAAATCGAACAATCCCAAAACCGTTTCTTTGCCAACATGTGTACTCTTTGAACAAGAGTAACACAAAATTTTTAGCTGTAGGTTTTAAAATGGAATCAGCTTTAGATCCAGCAGTTCGGATATTTGGAAGGGGGCGACAAAACGTAACCTTTACGGCAGAACAGTGGAACGAATTTGTGAAACATGAACAAATAATTACACAATATTTAATGAATATGCAAACTCAAGAAGTGTGTCCTTCAATGCAAAATATGGGTTTTAGAATTACCTGCGAATGGATAGAGCACTATATAAAAGTGCTGAAAATTCATCATGGGGAAGAATGGTTGTATTTATCATTGGATGGACTGAAGGAAATGTGGCAACATAAGGAAATAATTCGTACTCGTTTGGCATACTTAAAAGCTCTAAACATGGGCAGTTATTATAATCAGATTTTGAGTAGAATCGCTTGCATGGATGGCGATATACTGACCAATTTATTGGTAACAATGAATGGTGAACTTTCTGAACAATTTTGTACCATGAAGGAATTCATGACTCTTGGATTTGAGAAGATCAAGTTTGATTGTGAAATACGTCAAATGTTCTTACCTTAAACAAGAACAATAACGCATTGTAGCTGTAATGTAATGTAATGTAATGTAGTTGTAAGTTCATGTATTAATGAAGCATTGATAATAAAGTCATAGTGGAAAGATAATGTGTAATTTATTGAATCGTCAAATATATCTCAACTGATCCATGCAAAGATTTTTATTAGATTGACACTATGTTCAATAAATTGATGCCTTCATTCCACAATTATAGATATCAGTTATTGGATTCATCAAACATCGTAAATATTCATACTTAGGTTGATTTAGCGATAACAAACTTCATGTCATTAAATTAATCAGGTTTCATTTATTGAATGAAAGTGCAATGGCAATGTTGGGGTAATGTTCATTTTTATAAAAAAAAAATCTAGAAAACAGTGTAAAAAGTTTATTTTTTAAAATTTGTTTCGAACATTTTCTTTTTCTTATTATTTAAGAGCTGTAACAAACTCTGCCACACACTGCGTATGACATTTAAGTCGTCCTGAACTGTGTCAATGAGATCATCGAGATCTCTCACACAACAGTTCAGAGACGACGCGACCTCCGCATTCTTTAACTGCTTCAAATACAACAAATATGAAGCGTATTTGTGCATATTCGAATCAATTATGCCAATTACTTGCCGGTAGGAATCATCATTCCTTTCCAGGAAAGATGCCTTCATGCTGGCAATGCATTGCTGCATATGAGGTCGATGCCATACATCAGTATCCAGGAGAGTTTGTTGCAGCGTAGGAGATGGCGTACGTTCCGATCCAATCCCAACAACGGTCACAGTAGCATCGGGTCGACCGTCGAAAGGTGAGCGCAAGAGTCGATCTTCTAAAATGGTGACTTTTCTCACCACACCTTCCGACGAAGCGTCTACATAAGGGCTCAAAACCATTGGAGGACTCAACCCTTCGACAGATGCCGGTGTATTCGGCGCTGTCAATGGTTGAGCCTCGTATGTTCGCGGCCCCTCCGCTTGCACTGAGACTACTGGACCTTTGGAAGGATTGAAACCCTTCGTCACCCGCTGCTTCAACTTCTTAACCGGAGGTTGGACAGCAGTTGCCGATAAGAATATTACATCATCATCCTCTATCTCCTCATCGCCGGTTTTCTTCAACCCCAAACGGGCCAACCGCATGTTTCGCAACACTTCGGCTGATCTCATTCGGGGCTTCTTTGAAAATTCCGGCTTCTGGGAAGGTCCCGGCTGAGGTGCAGACATCGCCTGCTCACACGGCTCCGGCATAGCCATCACCTGCCCTGACCGCTCCGGCTGAGGTACCGGCACGTCCTCCGGCTGCACCTGCCTAGATGGTTCCGGCAGAGGTGTAGATGGAGCAGGTGTAGATGGAGGCATACTTGGTGGCTCCGTGTTCAGGAAATCCACCATTTCCTGGCTAATCAAGGCTGGACCCAAATCATGGCTGGTTGAGAAAGACATGGCTAAGGAAAAACATACATTCTAAGAAGCTACTAATTAATAGTCATGCTAGAACTTACCGTTGGTTGTTGGTTGGTGGTTGCTGGTTGCTGTTTGCTGAGGAGGTACTGGAAGCACTGAAGCTGGTGATGCTGTGCCTCAATTTATATCCACTCATGGTGGAAGAGAATTCGGTGGGAGTTGGTACCAATCCCATTTGGTGCGGATGTATGATGTAATCTTTAGTGGAATGTGAGCGTTGGTTTTTCCATTGCGTCAAACACCGTCTGACCTTTAGCGGATTTTAATTGCCGGGTATTTCCATTGCTTTAAACACCGTCCGACCTTTAGCGGATTTTAATTGCCGGGTATTTCCATTGCCTGAGGCACTGTTCTTTTACACGCCTTCGCTTACCTTGAATGAGTCTCAAACGTTTCGTCTTATGGATGTTTACAGGAAATCAAGTCCTATGTCTAGTTGGTCTAGTGGATATCAAGCATGCCTTGTGTTCGGGATTTTCGGTTTCGATTCTTGCCTTGGACAATTTTTATTTTCAGGTTCATCATCTTATAGGTTACATTCAACAGCCCCCTTCATCCAGATGATTGCAAGGAACGTCACAGGAGTTGGACCGGAAGTGGGTGGAGTCAAACCGGAAGTAAGTGCATTTCACCCCTCCCGGGAGGGGGTTTTGGGGGGGGGGGAGGGGGGGGGGTGAGTGGGCGGCCGGGGGGCTTCGCCCCCCGGACCCCCCATTGGGGGGCTGCGCCCCCCAAACCCCCCCAGTGATCGCCCCGCCGCCGTTCCGCACCTGCATTTTGCTCCCCCACTAACTTCTCCATTGCTATTGATCACCGACCGACTTTTAACCTCACAGCAGAATTTTTTCAACCCAACCACTGACCCAACCCAGCACGATTTACTGTGTAATTTTAATTGAAACGATTTTTTTTACATTTTCAACTTTTTCTTTATTGCAGTTCCGTTACATTGTATAACAAATTTCTAACACTACACTCATTACTGAACGGTTGTCCATTCAATTTATTGCAGCATCTCATTACAACTTCAATATTTAAACATTTTCAATTAGGAGTGTCAATTCCAACGCAATGATCACTTCGATAATTCTCATCGTAATATGGAAGTTTTCTTCGCAAACTTTCATCCTTCTGATATCGGTTTGGTAGCTTCTCCCATATTTGTACCAATTCATAACAATACACCCTACTTCTTATAAATGGCAATGGAATGTAATTAAAATCTTCTTTTGATAGAGGTATGAAAGATCCGTGACTTTCATAGGAATTCAACACTTCCGCACTTTTATTCACCACATACTTCACAATTCCAAATTTCAGCAGAAGACTTAAAACCATTTTCATCACTGACATCTTCGCACGTTCCTTATCCCGCAGACTTTCTACTATTAGTGATTTCCTTCAATTCGCAATCCGCATTTAATACGTTACCAACCATTATGAATTCAGGAGGGGGGTGAGAAAAGGAAGGGTATTAATGAAACTCAAACTCACCTTCATGCTTTTTATTATAAAAAAAAATTATTTAACAAAACTCTTCTTTATCATGTACAATTGCATCACAATATATTTTTAGTGAATAAACATTATTGACTGCACAAACGCATACATTCTTTTCATGAAATGAACACATTGGAACTTGTCTCTCAATTCGACAACTATTTGAATTATCCAACGTTTCAACGATCGCTTTATTTGAAACCAATTGCTGTATGTACTTGGATTTCTCTTCACCCCGCACGTAAATTTTTTCATAATTCTTGGATAGTTCGCCAATTATGTGGTGTATTTTACTGGATGGAATATATCCTGCAGTCCAGTTGATACAATGATGAAATTCCGTCAACCATTCCGCAGACCGTTGGTCCCTCCAAGATAGTAACTTTAATGGTACGGGGGGTTCGAATACAAAATGGCTCGTCTTCCAGTCATGACTTACAACTGCTAATTCCTTTGGTATGAAGATTCCACTAATCCGAAACCCTTGCACGTCAACGATTACGTACTTCATCGCAACAACTTATGATCCTAACTAAGTAATTTTATGATTGTTCTTTAATTATATGTGCAGGCACGTTAGACCGCTTGACTCACAAGCTTCTGAACGGTATTATATTGGAATGCGCGATGGTGCAGAATTAGACAATACGCTGCTGTATCTTTTGGAACATTTTCGCTCGTGGTAAATTCAATTCTTATTTCCACACCTCCCTTATGAACGGCATCCTTTTGATGTGAGCAATCGATCCCTACTAATGGTGCGTTCTCTTTAAACATAGAAGGTTTAAACACAGGTTCGCTATCATCTACCCCGTAATACCTCTCTTGAAAACGAACATACATTTCATATAATACTGCATAACGATTATTTTTAAAATCGATATTTAAGTTATCATATGGGAATCGTTCTCCATTTAAAAATACGGTTAAATTTGTTAAGTTTATGTTATCAAATTTGCTCATGTTTTTTTTCATTTTCCCTTTTCGATCGGTTTGAAAACCAATGATGATGAATCTGGGAGTCTCGGTTTGTGTAGCAGTTTTAACTGACCATGAATGTTTGGTTGTTTCTGGAAGAGAGGGATATTCAAGCATTTCCCAGCTTCTGAATGGTAATTGAATTACGGTATTTCTGCCCATTATTTTCCCTAACGATATTTCCTCTCTTAAACCTACATTGACGTGTGGAACTCGCCAGACTACTCTTTCTATTGTTATGTGCACCTTCTCATCCTTATTCACGTTGGGTACAACCTTTTCAACCACCGCATCAATATCGTCGTTTCCTCTGATTAATATTAGTTCCTGCCTTGCATTGAGTATGACCTTTCTATAATCTTCTGCAAAACCCAACAAGGATTTTAACGGTACGCAAACGCTAAAATTTCCCATGCTGTCCACAATGTCGCTAGTATGGTCATCATCAACATTCCAACCAGCATTTTTCAATCTCACCATATCATTTGGAGTATATGAAAAGTATCCTTTCATTATGGAAGAAAGCCCAACATACCGTACAGAATCTACTTGCACTCCATTTAAAAGGTATCGAATGTCGCTAAAGAGAAAAGCGATGGGATTGCATATGAATTTAGTTGCCTGAGGAACGCCTTCAATGGTTCCGTCTGCTTTTTTGGTTGCTTTTTGCGCGGTTCCATCATCATTCATCAAATTTATCCGTCCTTCTACGTATAAATAACTTTCTCCGGGAACTGTAAAATTATCAACTTCTGGAATGGTAATTCGTACTTCATCGGAGTTATGAAAACTCTGGGATCCAAACGGTTGATGTGAATGGTATTCATAACTAACTATGGAATTATCCGTTCTAATTTTATCCGTAACACTTAAGATGTCCATTACTTAGCGTATTCTATACCCTAATGACTGGAGAAATTTCTTATTGGCGACTGTTAATGTCTTCACAGCTCTGCAACTACTGTCCCTTGTATTTGCTACAGCTTGACATTTATATTTGTTATCAGATTTACAATTGATTATATGCGGTATTTTGACATCCTTCCTGTGCCTCCGTCGCTTTTGTAAACCAATCTTCATTTTATCATTTAACTTCCTGCAGATGTATACGAACTGTAATTTCTTCTCTTTCACCAAACTTTACAACCTTTCCGTGCTGATCTAACACCTTTACGAATACACTTGTGATATCTTTGATCAGTACTGGTAAATAAATCGGTGGTTGTGGACTTTCTATTATTTTAAATCCGGCTGGAACGTTCGGGAAAAAATGATGCAACACGTGAACCTGTTGTCCGTTGTTGTAAGACCCGCTGACCAAATTACAATAAATCTGTAGAGCGTTTACGGGGTTAATATTTACTCTATGTTCGCTGATGTAATTCACATCCTTTACAAGTTTCCTTCGTGTAAATCCCAACAATGTACCGATCGATCGATCTTCGTCAAAGTGGATATCCTCGGTACATTTAATGCTAACCGTTTGAGTATTAGGATTTCCGCGAATTTGCATCTTCACTGATTTATTCTTCAGTTCACTTGTGATGTGATCCGCCAGGTCATCTACATCATACGAGCCTGTGGGAATTTCGATTCTGTCTTTCTTATCGCCATAATACAGTAAATTATTGTCTTCGGTCACGTTCGCAATTGAATTATATGCGTCAAAATTCAAAAGTGCTAACTCATAATCTACATCTTCTTTCAAATTTATTGCTGGATAAAAGTTGCATCCTAATTCTGAACTTGGACCAGTTAATGTGAACGTATAAGAATGTGACCCCATGTTTACAAGTCACCAACAAACCTTCTACTACAACATTTACAACTTCTCATATTGATTTATCAAAAACTGTAAACATAAATGACCGCAATTGTTTGTGTTAGTTTTTTGATAGCGATCGTAGTTATAATGAATTCTATCTCCACCTCGCGACAATAGATAATGTTGAACTGCTATGGGAGGTTGTAAATCACCGAAACTATCGAAATATGAGATTTGATTACCGTCTTTCACGTAACTCGTCCAATGTGTTCCTTCGCCATCATCGTCATCCAAATTAATTATACCGCTTTCAACATTACGAATGCGTTTCGGTAACTTATCCTTCATAAAAATACCTCTAAAATTTGGTATTTTTAACTTTTTAACATATTTCATTAACTGAACGTTGGTCAACGGTTGATGAGGAAGGGAGCTAATCAGTTTTTTGAATTAGATGATATATATAAGCCGCATCCCGCCTTGTACGGTTTCAAATAATAACCGCTACCCGCAATTTTTTGTGCTTCCAGAGCGCGATTGTGTCTTTTAGCCTCTTCCATCTGTTCTCGAGCCACTTTCGCTTGATTAACAGTCTTTGCTATTGCTGCTGCTCCACCACCCAATGAACCTAACGCTCCCAAAGCTGCGAATAGTGGTATTAAGGGAAAAAACCCTCCAGTTTTTGGAATGGGTATTATTCGTCGTCGCGGGGGAGCAATGTTCTTCTTCCTTAGTTTTGCATATGCGATGTTTACATTTGATAACAAACTTCTGTTTTTACCACCGCGGGATATAGCGTTTCTAGCTACCTTCATTGCTTGCGTGAAACTTAACGCACCTCCTCTAATTTTTCTCTTTTTTAACCCTTTTCTCCTCTTTGAAGTTCCCATTCCCAATTTTGTTTTTCCTTTCATTATTGCTGCAACGGTGGACGCCGCTATCTTTTCTCCAAATCTTGCGTCTTTACTTCTTATCCGTTCAACTGCTCTCTCATACAATTGATGGTCGGCTTTGTGTCGATGGCTTAAATTATCACTTTGAGAGTATGCGATATCGTGCTCCTTACAAGCTTCGTCTAACCTATTTACACCTGTATGACCTTTCTCTAATCTTGCTTGAAGCTTCGTTCCTGGCCCGCAAAAATTATAACCTGGTATGTGCAGTTCGAATGGAAGTTTATTAATTAACTTATTGATCAATCCTTGACCTACTCTTTTGCCTCTCCGACGATGAATAATCCGTTTTGCCTCCAAACAGTACATTTAATACTACAGATGTCACACAATGGGTTTACAGAGACTGTCACATTCTTCACGATATCCCCTATATAAATGATAAAACATGCCTCCAAGATCTTTTGCTCAGTGAGCTTCAGACACATTTTTCTAATTTTCCCATTATTACTAATTTCTTATATAACTGACATATGATTGTTGTTCACAATTTTCAACATTTTGTATACCCCAGTTCTCCAATTACTTCATGAACACTTAAAAGATTTACGGTGGAATAATGAAAGTACTATAAAGATTAAGTTTTTATTATCATAATATCCTTACAATAAATGTGTCAGCTACCGCCAGACTTTTCGAAATTCAATCGGTTGAGGATGTTTCTCACCATTAAAAATCAGTTGTAACTGTGTTCCAGTCTTGTTGACATACCGGATTTGATCATTTGAGATCTTTCTTACTAATCTCCTGGGCACAAACAGTTTAACACGGCCGCATAAGTAGCACACAAGTCTGCGAGATGCTTTCAACTTGTAGACATATTCAACAGAGTATCTGACACCGACAATTAGATGTTTCAATTGAACCAGTAGCAACTTATCAACACGATCTTGCAATTCTTCAGCGGTTTTCATGATACATGTTTAGGGTTGGTCGTTGTAAGCCACTCTCACAGAAGCTTGGTAGAAATAAAATACTCCGGATTATATATTCTGCAAGACCCCACCCAAAACGATTCTTGGTGGGGATATTGAAGAGATAATCGTAACATATTTAAAATAAATAAATAAAACAAAAAGATTGTTGTTAAGACTGCTTTTATTTATTGAGCATTATCATTACACATTTGTTGTAAGTGTTTCGGTAAAAGTGTATACAAATCATCTCGTATATTTAAAATCGTTAATTCTTTAAGACGGTTTATTAATTGGTCAATATTGACACGATCTTCTAAGTAGTCTTCACATGTATTCACCCCTGCTTCAAATTCCTTCCGACGTTTTGATAAATATTCAAACTCAAAGTCGCACCGAAAATCGTTTAACGATAATTCAGCTTCACGTTGTAAAATTGAGTACTCCTCCCGTTGCAGATCCACGGCTTCTTTTAAAGTTGTAGCTTTCCGCTGTGAATTGTAGTCAAGGGCATAACTTGCCCACATTGCGGATTATTGTTGGTTGCTCTTGTAGAAGGAATTTCAGACTGAGGTAAAAACTGC
The DNA here is from genome assembly GCA_963966075.1 of Aphodius sticticus. Taxonomy (NCBI): domain Eukaryota; kingdom Metazoa; phylum Arthropoda; class Insecta; order Coleoptera; family Scarabaeidae; genus Aphodius; species Aphodius sticticus. Next base: position 5,152,544 of record OZ014510.1, read on the forward strand.
AATCGTTATGTATTTAATAATCCAACCCCACCACTTGGATCTGTAAGGACGTCATGCAATTTTTGGTCCGGGAGTATTGGACAGCACAGCAAGTACCACCAAAAACTTCCAACGAATGACTGCAGATAATTGTATTAATATAATGTTGGGAACGTAAAAAGTAATCATACTTACGCGAGTAATATCTTCCTCGTCAACATCAGGATGACTTATAGTGCGGGCACACATGTCAGCCTGCAGGTTTTGTTTTTTACCTTCAGGTAGCGTCGATGAGTCACACCATGAGTGACTCATCATACCTGCTACAGTTGCGATAACTGCTATTACTGTGGAATCATTTGCATAGCGGCTTAAATATGTGTGGGTTCAAGCAAGTCACGCTGGAAACCAGTTTACCAGGTTGCAGTCTAGTCCCAGGTAATAACCTCCTCACGCTGTGGTGAGTTTCAAGGTCTACCTCTTGACAATGAAACTAGTTTTTAAGATGTGGACGCTGTGAAGAGGGAACCTTTAAATACACCGTATGCAGAATGAAAGCTCAGTTTGATCTCCTCTATCGTCTTAAACAGTTAAAATGCCTGAGTGTGAGCAGTGTGGTAAAAGTTTCAGTCGTGCAGATAATCTTAAACGTCATCAGAGAACAGCATGTCTTGGAAAGCGTATAAAATTAAATAATCAGCAAGACTTCGCCAATGTTAGAAAATGTGAATTCTGCGACCTTTACGTAAATCAAACATCGTACTCCGCACACCTCCGTAGTAATGCGCATAAAGCAAATGCTTTGGTATTAACCGATGATGGTGTGGAAAGAATAGCAGGAGCGTTTGGGAATAGAATTGTAAGCTATAGAGTAGCAGAGTCAAGACACTACATAGATCTGGATGATTTTAAAAATGACATTCGTGAAAAAGTAATCAATTTAATTGAGAACATGCGTTATCTTCACAACTGTGTGAAGGTTAATGTGGAGTGTTTTACTTTGCACTACCTAGCAACGAAAGAAGATGCTGAAATTAAATCTTTCAATACGAAAAATGCTGTAATTACTAGAGGTGTTGATTTATATGCAGTATATGGACTATTTATGGATGAAATATCTGCAAAAATGTCTGAATTTCAGGAGCGTGACTCAGGTATGATAAATGTGATTGTGAGTAGTGCAATAATGAATAATGGATAATGTTTTCTTGTAGGATGGACTTTAGTTCAAATTTTATATCTGGAGGTGAATATCAATAAATACAACCCCTTGAAGGCGTCAAGTTATATCGATCTACCACCGGACATCAAACGGAAAGAAGCAGTAATCAACGTGCAAAATGATGATCAAGAATGCTTCTGTTGGGCTATAACATCAGCGCTGTGCGATCCAACAGGACTACCACAGAGAACGTCGTCCTATCCGAAACCTCGTACATTATTGAATTTAACAGGTTTGCAATTCCCAGTTAGTTTGCATGATATACCAACATTTGAGCAGAATAATAACATATCTGTAAATGTTTATGGTTTACAAGCAAAATTTGAGAATGGTATCGTTACGAATAATGTAGTAGGACCATTGCATTATACAGAAAGACGACAAAACGCGCATGTAAATTTGTTAATCACAAGTGATGATAGTGGTAATAATCATTATTGTTGGATTAAAAATTTGTCACGACTTGTATCTAGTCAGTTATCGCGAAATGGTCATGAAAAATATATTTGTGAGGGATGTTTGGTATATTTTTCAGAAGAAAGTAAATTGGAACGCCACATGAGGGAAGATTGTAAACGTGTTAAGGCGGTCTTACCCACCGAATCGCTAAGAATAAATAAGTATGGGGAAAGAGTTAGGGAAAATATTTTACAATTTGAAAATTATGAAAAACAATTGAAGGTACCGTTTGTTATCTATGCTGATTTTGAAGCATTGTTGAAACCTACCCATAATGATGATAGAGAATTAGATGAGTCAGTTTCATTTACAACCAAATGTTATGAGCACGAACCTTACGCTTTTGCATATTATATTAAATGTTCGTATGATGATTCTTTATCCAAATTTGTAAAATATAGAGGGGAGCATGCCGCTACAGAATTTATGAATCAATTAGAAAACGATGTGCAGAGAATCTATAAAGAACATTTGGGTATAGTAAAACCAATGAACAAATTAACTGATGAGGAAAATCGTTTATTCGGTGAGACAACCACATGTCATATTTGTGATAAATTTGTGGATGTTAATGATAAAGTATGCGACCATGATCACCTAACAGGAGCTTTCAGAGGTGTTGCTCATTCCCTCTGCAACATTCATTACAAAATTCCAAAATTTGTACCAGTTTTCTTTCATAATCTAAGTAATTATGACAGCCATCTGTTTGTAAAAACAATGGCGTTAAAACAAGAACGAATAGATGTTATTGCTCAAAATAAAGAAAAATATATTTCATTTACAAAACGAATAGGTGTTGGACATATGATTGACGCTAGAGGGAAATTTAAAAAATTATTTGTAAAACTTAGATTTTTAGACACCTTTAAGTTTATGGCGTCATCGTTAGAGAAATTAGCATCGTACTTAGTAAATGACAGCTGTAGAGAATTAAGAAGACATATAAAAGATGATACCAAATTCATGTTACTTCGGCAGAAAGGAATTTTTCCATATTCTTTTGTAGATTCATTTCAAAAATTAGATTATCCGCAACTGCCTACTCCTGATGAATTTTTTGATATATTGTCGGATAAAAGCGTAGATGTGAAAAATTATGAACGTGCCCACCGTGTCTGGCGCATATTTGAATGTAAGACACTTGGTGATTACGCAGATATATATTTAACATCGGATGTGCTGCTTTTAGCTGATGTTTTTGAAAATTTCCGAGATATATGTATTCAAGATTATAAACTTGATCCGGCACAGTATTTTACCGCCCCAGGTTTGAGTTGGGATGCAATGTTGCGTATGACCGGTGTTAAATTGGATCTATTAACAGATATTGACATGTTATTATTTTTTCAAAATGGTATTCGAGGAGGTGTTAGTATGTGTACAAAACGAAAAGAAATAGCAAATAATCCATTTCTTACCAATTATGATAACGCAAAGGAAACATCATACATTCTCTATTTAGATGCTACAAATTTATATGGGCATGCAATGTGTCAAAATCTTCCTTTAGGATCATTTCGATGGTTCACGAAAGAAGAAATCGATACTGTAAACGTTGCAAACCTGCATGGTGATCCTAATGTTGGTTATGTGTTGGAAGTAGACTTGGATTATCCCGCTAATTTACATGACGATCATAATGATTTCCCATTCTGTGCGGAAAGCACAACACCTTTAGGATCCAAAAATCGTAAACTATTAAACACTTTGTCTTCAAAAACAAAGTATATAATTCATTATTCAAATTTAATTCAATGTATAGAGCATGGGCTTGAACTTGGGAAAATTTATCGAATTCTTGAATTCAAACAAAATAATTGGTTAAAACCTTACATAGATTTTAACACGAGTAAAAGAAATGAGGGTGTCAATGAGTTTATCAAAAATTTTTACAAATTAATGAACAACAGCATTTTCGGCAAGACTATGGAGAATGTGGAGAATCGGGTAGACATAAAGTTATTAACGCATTTCGAGTCACGACATAGAAAAATTGGAGCAGAGGTTTTTATTGCGAAACCGAATTTTAAGTCGGCAAAAATTTTTAGTGAAAGTTTGGTTGCGGTTGAAATGAAAATTGTAGAAGTTCATTACAAGAAACCATTATATGTAGGTTTCAGTGTATTGGAAATTTCCAAAAGTATCATGTATGATTTTTATTATGATTTCCTTAAAACGAAGTATGGAGATCGCGTATGTCTCTTATATACGGATACAGATTCTTTAATTGTATCTATTAAAGCTGATAATGTTTATAATGATATTAAAGAGAATATTGATAAATTTGATACCTCTAATTATCCTATGTCTAATATCCATCAGATTCCACGAAACAAGTCTATTATAGGTAAAATGAAAGATGAGTATGGTGGACGAATAATTGAGTCATTTTACGGTACAGGTGCCAAAGCTTATTGCATACAAGTTGCAGGAAGTGATGTGAATGTTGCAGAGGATGTTAAAAAAGCTAAAGGAGTGAAAAAGTATGTTATCGACAAACACTTAACTGTAGATGACTATAAGCGGATTGTGAATGAGGGGGGGCAGATACTTAAGAAAATGTATGTATTCCGATCATATTTGCATACAATGTATACTGAATTGAAGAACAAAATTGCTTTATCAGCGAAAGATGATAAACGATACCTTCTAAATAACAATTGCAATACATTGGCATGGGGACACTATAAAATTCTAAACCCTGAGGCCAATTTAGTGTTAGATGAATTAGTAACTATGTTCTATGAAAATAACTAATCTCTTATACAGCTGTATAAATAACTGGCAAATAAAAAACGTTCTGAATGAAAAAAGTGTTTTATTAAGTTTACCAAAAAAAAAACAATCAACGTTTATAACACATTGCTTTTCGCTATCCAGGAATTATGTGCATCGCTGAGACCCATCCATTTGACGAGGACTTTGTTTCCTTTTCGTTTAATAATCTTTTCAACCAAAAAGACGTTCGGATGTTGAACCTTCTGCAATTCGTATTCATAAAAACCTCCTAATATATCTTCTCCTAGTGAATCTTTTAATAGGTAAGTTCTCGGTAATGTATTTTGAATTCTAGAGATGGTGAAAATTTCATTAGACCAGTTTGGTGTATAGTTTTTGGTGAAGGCCTGTCGATGTTTACTGATGCGAACGTAGTCGCCAATCTTGAACTTTGCATGTTTAGGATCCATAACTTTTAAGGAATTATATGTGCTTTTAAGAATGGTTTTAGCATTTTTCTGATTCACTTTAACTGGTTTAAATCCAGTTGTACTGTGAACAGTATTGTTATAGGTTTTCACTATTTCCGGTAGTAAATTCAACCAGCGATAATTCCCCTGCATGGAAAACTCTTTCCACATTTTTTCCTTCAACGTTCGATTCAACCTTTCAACGATTGAACTTTTCAGACTGGAGTATGTGCTGTAATGGTTTATTCCGTAACGTTTCATTAAGTTTTGGAATGATGCATTGTAGAATTCTTTCCCCATATCGGTTTGAAGATTCTTCGGTATATTCTGTCTCTTTTCGAGAAATATGTTGTTCATCTGTTCTGAAACGTCGTAACCAGTTTTGGTCTTTAACGGTTTAGCCCACGCATATTTTGAAAATGTATTAATAACCACTAATATATACTTATATCCTTTGTTTTCTGTTGAATATGGAATCATTTCGACCAAGTCCGCTTGAAAAAGATCCTTTAGTCCTTTAATAATAACTTTTCGTCTTGGAAAATTTCTTCGTACAGGAGCGTGAATTTCATTGATCAAATCCCTTTTAACTGAACTCATCGTTGGATAGTAATATTTCAACAAAGTAGGATTCTTTAGGTCTTGTACGTTTTGAAATATAGCTCAGGGAAAACGAGTCACCAGGATTAATTTTATATCCAATAGGATCTATAACGACAGCACCGTTGATGATAAGTGTCATGCTTGGAGGAACGTTGACAAGTTTTATAGTTCCTTGGTAAACACGATTTCGATAGAGATCCTTGGAACCCTTGTTGTTAATTATTAAATTGTTTGTGGATGAAAGCGTGCCATCTCCAACAAATGTAATAACGTAATCACTTTTTTGTTCAACACGTAAAGCTCTGTGTTTTGCAATGTATTTCTTATGAATCAAGTGTCTTCCCAAACGATCAATGGTCATGTTAATTGATGTGATAGAACAAAAATGGAATGAATGAATCTATCTGGATTGTGTGTAGCTTTATAAATGAATGTTGTGTGCTCAATACATGATGTTCGCTTCTTTTAATTCTTCAATAATTGAAATAATTTCATTATTATGCCCGTTGTGACCAGCTGATTCGGAAGCTAGTAGAAGACGCAACCGATTGACAAGTTCGTTCGGATTGTCCCAATATTGCAATTGCACCTTTGTATTTGGTTTGAACTGTTTCTGAATATATCCCGAACCAGTTTTCCATGATTTGGTCCACCATACATTCGGCACTTTACCTGCTAATGCAGGTTTGATAATATTCATGTACTTGTACCCTTTGTTGGCAGATATTCGTAATTCCGGATTATATTGCAGTCTAGCAGCATTTGTTCGTCTCAATAGATCTCTGTACTCACGAAGATCTTGAGGTGTAAACTTTCCTGGCTTCTTCTTAAATACTAATTCATATAATCCTGGAGTTCCTTTGTATTCAAAACCGGCAACGCTTAGGTTAGGACCAACAAACTCAACTTTGCTACTTCCTATGTAAAGATCACCTTTATCTTCTCGTACTCCGTACTTTTTGTCGAATATATCCTCAACATCCGTATTATACTCTTCAATGTAAGCGCGAGGTAATGGATGAAATTGTGCTAAGACTGCTTGTACCTGTGGTTGTTGCATATTTTCGGATAACCTTTTCTTGGTTTCTTGAAGACGTTCTGAAACATCACGACTCAATTCACCTAAATCGAAGCTGTCATCATCTTCAACTTCTTCTATGTCATTATCAGAGGGCACATCCGTTTGCTGCGCCTCCGTTTCAGTTGCAGTTGACAGAGATCCAATTTCTTCAAGTTTCAGAAATTTAGGTGTCTTCTTTCGTCGCGATTGTATTGGGGTTGAAGTATCAGTTAGTGATTGAAATTTGGAGAACTTTTGCTTTGGTTTATCATGCGGTATGGATGTCTCATCTGCTTCATATGATTCATATTTAGACGTTTTCCTTTTTTTTTTAGAATTCGTAAATGACTCATCTTCTCCGTATGATTGCTCCAGTTTTGGCATGATTTGAACCGTTTGTAACCGATCTGCAATAGCTTTCAAAGGTTCAGTTATTGGTGTATAAGCTGTCTCTGCACTTTGCCGGGATGCTGCAATTTCAGCTTTTAACAATTTAAGCTTATTACGCAATTCTTCACGGACGTGTAATAACTTTTTAGCAAGTTCCTTATCCATGTTGAATGAATTACAAGTTAATTTCAACTGTCCGTTTTCTGTATTAGAGCTGTATATATGTGTCAAATCCTTTGCGATACCGACCACTGTTTTTTGCACAGTCCAGGTCAACTACTAGGAAACCATATGTATCAGTCCAACATTGACGACAAATATCCTGAAATTTATCAAAAGTCATATCTGCACTAACATGATCGTCGAAAATGTGTTTCAAATTCGTAACATCTTGACGGAAAGCTACAATGAGGTTGCAATTGTCCCTCAACAAATGCTTTGGTATTGCGCCGTAAGATTGACATAAATAAAAACAATCAACGTTCTTATGTCGTCCGAAGGAAAAATATTCCTTTATAACATTTTGCGGTGTACATTGAACATCATCAAAAATGACAACAGAATACTCTTTTACTGTGCAGGGTGTAACCATATCATCTACATCGGAGCACTCACAATAAAAGAATTCATGCATTGGTTTCATCAAACAACGTAAATATTCATACTTAGGTTGATTTAACGATTTGGAGCAGAGGTAAACGTTTTGAAAACGTAATCCATTTGGATGCGTTAGTAGTGTCAGCAAGATGTTTGTTTTTCCGGTTCCCGAACCACCAACGATAATTGCTCGCTTACAAAAACCTCCAAAGAGGTCACTATGCCGTTGAAATGTTCTCAAATCACATTTTACATCAAAATTTTGCACTGGCAATGTGAGTTTATGTGTAACAAACTTCATTTCACTAAATTTGTAAGGTTTCCTTCTTAGGATGAAAGTGGAATGACAATCTCGGGGTAACGCTAATCTTTTATCAAAAAAAATACTATATAATAGTTTCATCGCTACGTTCCTCCTCATCATCTACTTCACCTTCGTCCAGTTCAGACTCGGAATCAGAATAATCAGTTATATCATCTTCTTCTTCTTCATGGAAACCAACTATTCTAATTATCGTTGCACCAGGAGGTACATTACATTCTGCCCAACCTTTTGGAATTTGTAGGACTCCAGAGTATCCAGCTTCAATCTTTTACCGTTATCATCGAAGAAAACGTACCGTATATAATAAGAAACACCCATGACGACTAGTAGTAGTGGGAAGGTAAGGTTTCGTTCTTAGGATGAAAGTGGAATGACAATCTCGGGAATGACGATAACCTTATATAAAAAAAATTCTATAAAACAATTGAAAATATTTATTTGGCTATATAAACTGACGATCTTCAATGAATGTCTCGGCTTCGATGGTAAGAAGTGGACAAGATAGTTGGTAATACAAAAAATAATAAACGTTTATACGATGTATGACTTTATTTTACTCTATATCACAAGTACGTCTAAGCGATTAAGCGAAGGAGTAATGTTTTGTTGAGCAGGTCATCTAACTCTTTACATATGCTGGATAATAAATCATGGTTCTGCATTTTTTCTATGAACATGTCAATAGATATTTTATCATTCAGATATTCCTCACAAAACTTAATACCCAAATAAATTGGTTGAAGTTGCCATTGAAGATCCAAGGTAGCCTCCCACCGATAAACGTATATATTCGGAAGAACAGTATTTTTAATTTTATCTTCTAGATCCTGACGACGAAGATCGTATTGTTGTCGTTGCAACTGAATCACCCGTTTCAGGTCTGGAACCGTTGACAGCATTTCTAACGATATTTAAACAATTAATAACTTCATATTAGATTATTGAAAAGAAGAAACATACTTAATATTTTCGTAATTTGACTGGTTGACGTACGTTAACTTCACTGATTCACTTGTGAGGACTTCAAATTTGCACAACGTTTAATAGTAATCCAGCCGTTATATATATATATAGTGCTTTGTGATGGAAGGGGTTCCAAACCACAAACCATAAACCTTGACCAGTCGCTGATCTCCTATTAACATCAAGCCGATTCGGCAGCCTCCTCTGACCTTGAGTATTTTGAGATCAAGGCTCAGATTGAGGAGGAGCCGATTTGGGAACATCCTCATTTTTAATATTGACCTTGATTTGAGGACTACTCATTTTTAACGTTAAACTGATTCGGAAGCCTCCTCTATGACCTTGAATACTTTGACCTCCAGGCTAAGATTGAGGAGGAGCCGGTTTGGGAACATCCTCATTTTTCATGTTGACCTTGATTTGAGGACTACTCATTTTCAACAGCAAGCCGATTCGGGAACCTCCTCCATGACCTTGACCTTGAGTACCTTGGGTACAAGGTCAAGGTCATGGAGGAGGTTCCCGAATCGGCTTGCTACCTCTACTGAAGTACTAAAAATTTGATAAAATCACAATTTTTTTCGGGAGATTTCAACGATACATTAGACGACAAACTGTACTCCAAGGCCTAGAATTCTCACAAAAATAAGTTGGGATATTGCGTTAGAATTTTGTGGGTGCAACTACGGTGTGACATTTTCAATTTTAGTACTCCTCGATTTAATTAAATAATTTGCGACGCGTCGCAATGAATAAAACAGAAATTAAACCACTATTATGAGGCCACGATTACATTTTTGGTGAATATAAATATACATAACTCAGAAACTAGCTAATTTACTATAGAGATAAATAGGGTTAAATCGTCTTCAAATTACCTAAATAGTAAAGAAGTACTAAAAATTTGATAAAATCACAATTTTTTTCGGGAGATTTCAACGATACATTAGACGACAAACTGTACTCCAAGGCCTAGAATTCTCACAAAAATAAGTTGGGATATTGCGTTAGAATTTTGTGGGTGCAACTACGGTGTGACATTTTCAATTTTAGTACTCCTCGATTTAATTAAATAATTTGCGACGCGTGGCAATGAATAAAACAGAAATTAAACCACTATTATGAGGCCACGATTACATTTTTGGTGAATATGAATATACATAACTCAGAAACTAGCTAATTTACTATAGAGATAAATAGGGTTAAATCGTCTTAAAATAACCTAAATAGTAAAGAAGTACTAAAAATTTGATAAAATCACAATTTTTTTCGGGAGATTTCAACGATACATTAGACGACAAACTGTACTCCAACGCCTAGAATTCTCACAAAAATACGTTGGGATATTGCGTTACAATTTTGTGGGTGCAACTACGGTGTGACATTTTCAATTTTAGTACTCCTCGATTTAATTAAATAATTTGCGACGCGTCGCAATGAATAAAACAGAAATTAAACCACTATTATGAGGCCACGATTACATTTTTGGTGAATATGAATATACATAACTCAGAAACTAGCTAATTTACTATAGACATAAATAGGGTTAAATCGTCTTAAAATAACCTAAATAGTAAAGAAGTACTGGAAATTTGCTAAAATTACAATTTTTTTCGGGAGATTTCAACGATACATTAGACGACAAACTGTACTCCAAGGCCTAGAATTCTCACAAAAATAAGTTGGGATATTGCGTTAGAATTTTGTGGGTGCAACTACGGGGTGACATTTTCAATTTTAGTACTCCAGCTGGAATATAGTAGGTCCGTAGAGAATTGAAAAAGCGCAATAATGGCTTTTCAAACTATTCAGGCCACAAGTTGCATTGGCAAATAAACTTGTCGACGCCGCGGTCGCCTGCAAAAAAAGTTTTTCATCTTTAATATCGCCAGCACCCGTAATAAACAGAAAAAATAACGGACCACAGACTCCCACAGAGTTAAATAAAGTTAAATGGGCGCAGCGTGGCTGAAAAAGCGCGTGAATATTAACAGGGATTAAAGATAAACACTCCATCGGCCGAAAACAGCGGCGAGAGATAATAACTAGAGGGTTTTTTTGCGTGATAAAAGATCTGCAAATGTTGGTTTAATTTTATCAGGTACTAGTTACTTCCGTTTGGACTTTAAAGGCGCTCAAACGGTGGCATTTATCGTTTTGTTTCCTTCAGTTTTTATGTAATAAAGGTTGCGAACAAGATTTTGATGGAAGCCGATATCTCAGGAACGAATGTTAGCAGGACAACGCAGTTAGTGTGCAAATAATCCTTCCTTATTTACTGCGATACATATCCCTTGAATTTAATAGCATTCCGACTATTTGTTAATTTTTAAGACCGAAATAAACATGAACAATATTTTGCGCAGTTCGGCTTCCCTCGCTTGTGGGTTTTGGTGCGAGGCAGTCGAACGAGATGCGAAGTTTTGACGCGATCAGTGAATCCGTGTTTGTAAAATATTGTTGGGTATAATTAATTTTACGTGTAATTACAAAAAGGCTTAGATTCTGATAAAACTACATTAAATTCTCTACAAATTGCGTAACTTAATCAGTTATTTTGGCCAAACTGTGTAGCCGCTAAAGCGCGTTGAAATTTTATGTCACATTACGCGAAACCGCGATAATAAGAGCCCTTCACTAAAAATTCAGTAGAGACCTATATTATTACTATTTATTTATTAACTATATATTTGCTCTTTTTAATAAATAATACTTAATGTATTATGTAATTTTTTTTTAACAACATTCGGGCTCTTGACTTCGCGGCTTCGCTTAGATTAATATGACATAATACAGTAGAGCGTTGATAATCCGAACCTCGGTAATCCGAACGTTCGGTAATCCGACCGTTCAAAAAAATAATAATAAAATAAATCACTGAGTAACCTAGGGAAAGGCCATTTTTGTCGGTTCCTGTTTACAGAAAAATGTTGCTTTTGTTTTATACAGTGCTTCCCAAAAGTAACGGATAAATTCAATAAAACCTTAAATAAAAATATTTCAGAAAAATGCTCTGAGACGTCGATTTTTATTTTTAAATTACTATCCTGACATACACTTTTCAGCCCCCCACCCCTTCGCCCCTAAGGGGTGGCAACCCCAACTTTAACAATTCAAATTGCAAAGTACCCCTTGCGATACCTCAATTGATAGATTTTTTTATTCTGAATACAACGAAAAAAAGATTATCAAAATCAGTTGATAAATAACCGTGATATTTACCAAAATGTATTCAAAGAAGAACGTCAATATTCGAGTAAGCGCTGTTGAAGCGGGCATAGCAATATCGTTCAAACAATTGCAACTTGTTTTTACTTATGTCAAACACAATTCAGATTTTTCGTCATTGAAGAAATAGTAGCAAAATGAGATTTACAGAAACCGAAAGAATCGAAGTTTTAATGATTGGGTTTGGAGATGGAAGCCGGACGCATGCCGAAGTTCGTGTTTTGTTCAATGAAACGCACCCGGACCGTCCGCCAATATCGGAATCTACAGTAAGTCGAATCGAAAACAAATTTCGCGATCACGGTCATGTACGGGATAAGCCTAAGGCAGGACGTCCATTGGCCTTAATTGAAAACCGACAATTGGATGCTATTTTAATGGTGCAAGAAAATCATTCAACCCTTGCGGAGGTCGCTTCACAAGTTAGTGCGTCAAAAAGCACAGTGTCCGATTATTTCGAAAACACAAATTTCACCCGTATGAAGTGCACTTGGTACAAAAATTGTCCGATGATGACTTTGATCGACGAGTGCAGTTTTGTGAGACAATGATGGAACTCTCTAATGAAAATCCTTGCTTAATTAGAAACATTTTTTTCTGTTGAGGCAACATTTTGTCTGAATGGCCAATAAACAAAATTGCCGTTACTGGGCTCGTCAAAATCCGCATTGAATGGTGGAAGCGAACACACAATATCCTCAAAACCTTAATGTGTGGGCTGGTGTGGTGGGTTCTAGAATTATTGGACCAAATTTTTCGACGGAACACTGAATGGTGAACGTTATCTGAACTTTCTACGAAATGAACTACTACCTACTTTAGCGGTATTGTTTCCCAACGCAGAAGATCCTGATAGACACAAGGACAGAATTTGGTTACAGCAAGACACATTATGCGCGACAAGTTCGAGAATACCTCGATCAAGTATTTCCTAATCCAAATATTTTCAAATTTCCTAATGGATTGGTAGATGAAGGCTTATTGAATGGCCAGCAAGATCGCCAGATTTATCCCCACTAGATTATTTTCTTTGGGGCTATTTAAAAAGTAAAGTTTATTTTAATAGACCTGTAAATATTGAGGCGTTAAAGGAAAGAATTCCTGCAGGAATTCACTTAATGACTCCAGGAATGTTCGAAAACTCGAAATAAAATGTTAGAAAATGTTCAACAAGCGTTTGGGGATAGATTAGGGCATTGTCTCGTCGTTAACGCGCAGCACTTTGACAATTAATTAAGGATTAGTTAATTAAATTTTGTTATTCCTCAATTTCATGTATAAATAAAGTTTGATAAATATCGCCGTTATTTATCAACCGATTTCGATAATTTTTTTTTCTTTGTATTCAGATTAAAAAAGTCTATCAATTGAGGTATCGCAAGGGGTACTTTGCTATTTGAATTTTTAAAGTTGTGGTTACCACCCCTTAGGGGTGAACGGGTGGGGGGCTGAAAAGTGTATATTAGGATAGTAATTTAAAAGTAAAAATCGACGTGTCGGAGCATTTTTCTCAAATATTTTTATTTAAGATTTTATAGAATTTATCCGTTTATCCGTTGAAATTCGGATTCAGCACCCCAATAAACATATAAAATGAGAGAAAAAAATCCTTAAAAAAATATTATTTTCTTCTATTTCAGATATTTATTCTGCACCAAACCGAAAAGACGATGTGACACGTGGCATGGCAATCATGCCACGACAATGTCACTGGTGTCATCGAAAAGAAATCAGTCATTCTGCAGTAGAAAAGGTAGGCAGGTGTCCATCAATAGGAAGCCAGATCACGTGATTGGACAAGAAACATCCATCACTCTGTTGGGAAATGGTAATGATAATGCATCTACTAAAATGTAAACGTTATTCAGCAATTTTGATTTTTATTTATTTTTGATTTCACTAAAAACTCCAAATTTAAATTCATTGCCGTGAAGAACCATCACTAGTTCTATCTATACATAGTAGTGATGTACAATTCGGTAGATAATAAATACGGACAAAAAAAATGTGTGTAAAAATTTGTACAGTGTATGAATTAAGATGCAAGGGTGTAGTATCCCTTACTTTATGTGAAATTTTGTACCTAATTTTTACAGTCTGTCGTCACAATATTTTGTTTCTTAAGGGGATCGAACGCTTAATCTAAAATAAAACACAAAGATCTTAAACGTACACCAATATTTAAATATCTATCAATGTAATGAAAATAAACATTATCAACTAAATTATTTTAGGTAAATGCATAATTATAATGTTTGATTCCATCAAATATTAGTTTTGGTATCCATGTTATACAATAGTTTGATTGAAATTTATTGCGACAAGCGTGGTATTGGTGCTAATTTATGCCGCGCCCTCTGGTGTTTGCTATCCTGAACGCAATTGCACTGGGGGCATAGTTCAGGTCAGTACAGCTAATACATCGTGATTATATTGTTTCATGGTACAGATTACGTATATTTGCTAACTATCTACAGGATGTGTCTCAATATATTAGTGGAGGCAAATTAGACGCAAACACTGAGTTATCTCGGTATATATATAACTCTATTTGTTTATTTACTAAATTTTCGTTTATTTAAAGTAGTAAATTTTGTATTAAAGTATTTATGTCCCAAATTCAGACACTAGCTAGCCTTTAGCTAACCTTTCTATTAAAAACCAAAATTAAAATTGAATTTTATTCACGTCCTATCACGTGATTGAAAACGCTCTGTAATTGGCTAAGTCTCCAGTGACGTCATTCGTTAGTACGCTTAGAGCGCGTTCGGTTTGTCAGGGTAGGGCATGGGGAGAGCAATGCTCAGATAACCTGGGTCGGCTGTCTCTCTCTTATATGCAGATAAACGCCTTATGACGTTAGTCCGCCTATTATGCAGCGCGTCACTCTCACCGTACCCTACCCGATTATCCGAACGCGCTCTTATACTTCTCCAGTTTGAATTTAATAGCATTAAAGTGCCATGTAAGCATAACTTTGTAGGTTAGGGTAGCCCTAACCTTAAGCTGTCAGATCAGATAATACCTGGTTCGAAAATACGATAGATAACGTGTCCTAGTCAGTTTTACTTATGTCGAAGTAATCTTCACAACAAAAAAACACTTGTATTGGCCGCTATTTATTTCATTTGGATTTCTACGAGCCAACCACTTTCTTCGCAGTTTCAAATCTTGCGGAACAGCTACAAATAGTTTATCCGGAGTTTTTCTTGACGTATTTCTGCATTGTGGATTTATACACCATTTATAACCCATCTTTATGTAGAAATTGTGAAAACAACACGTCATACAACACAATTACCAAACGGCGACGATGCCGATGCTGACAGACCATATGGGCCGATTTGACATCTACTATCGGGTGACGTCACACAACAGAAAGAATCGTTTTGGCGGGACTTTTTGTGATTCAATTTTTAACGCTGATTTTTATGAAATATTGAGGAAATAATTACGAAAAATAATGCATTTACAATGTAGAGTGAAGGAATAAACACACTAAGATGGTTTTCCAATAATGGTCAAATACCCTATTCTAAAAGATGAGTCGTCTTTTTGTTATAATGTTGCATCAGAATAATAATAAAAGCCCCCACAACCAGCTTTAATTTTTTAAATTTCTCTGGTAGTTAAATAAAAAAAAATTTATACAAAGTTTTAGGCTTATATATGATATTGATAAATTTCCTAATTTGACTCCACTAATGAGGCGTTTAGGTATTTGAAGCTCTACAGGGTGTTCAAAATTTATATTTGTGTTGTTTTTCTGTTTATCATAAAACAAATCCTTTAAATATCTCAAAGATTTAGAATTATTAGCATATTTTATTACTGGCAAAAATGAAAAATAAGCTTTTTAGATCAATCGAATTTATTCTTAAATTTATATTTAAAAAAAAGTATTGTAAATATCACGTAGATGTGTAGGGTTACTGTAAATACACAAAGAAATGATTAAATTATTTTATTATACGTCACATTATATTACTTCTAATGTAATTTAATATTTACATATACATATAAGATAAACTGTGAGAAAAAATGAACAAAGTAGTCGTAATAATAATTGTAATAATCTTAGTTAATCTTAATTTAATATAAAATTTTATTTTCTTTTATTATATTTCCGTCCAATCCTAATTTATTTTGTGATACTTCTCTCTAAATTTAGTGAAAAAAAATCGTACTGTACAGTATTATAAGTTTAAGTACCTGTTCTAGTTTCTAAAAAAAATAGGTGTATAACTCTGTATGTATATAGTACCTACATAAAATGATCTTCATGTTTCATGAATTAAAATTTATTTAATTATTGTTATCACTGCTTTTGATTCCAACCCTACATCTCTCGAAAACATGGTTTTTAGTGCAAAAAAGAACAACACGATGTTACGGTACATTACGTATAAAAACAACGGAACGCCTGAAACTTCTGAAAGCTTGCTGAAAGGCAAGGATGTGTGAGATTCCTTTATTCATTAAGATCAAAGCAACACGAGGGATACCGAGAGATGTATCTCCTTCAAAGGACTTTCTCGCACTTAGTTTAATATTAAAAATCAAGACTATGATATAACATTTGTAATACAGCAAATTTTACATGGAACAATATCAAGAATTTAACGTAATTCCTGGTATTTTTTCACACGAATACAGAATGCGATATTGTCCTGGTTTTGTTTTCGAATTTTTTACAGATCGATACGAGAGCGTGTGTGTGTCTATACAGGACTTTAGAAACGTCCTTTTAGAAGGACATTCCAGCGAACTAACGTACTGAAAAAGTCCTTTTCAATAGCCTGTAGATGTTTGATTTCCAGCGTCGTATGAAAATTCAAGATTGGTGTTCAGTGGGTAAGTAAACTTCCTGTATTCTCTTCCATAGAATTTATTTCGATGCATATGGTTGCACTATGTTTGCAACTACACTGTTAGTTGCATGTAGTTTTAAAGTGGAATGTATTGATTTTGCATTAAAGCAACCAAAGTTGATGTGTTAAAAATTATATTTATATGTACCTCGGTCACAGATGAATTGGGTAATAAATACTGTAAATTACAAATTTATAGTAACGCTATTTTACCATACAGAATTTTTTAAAGTTTGAATTTTAGCGAAAACAACACAAAAATGTTTCACTAAAAAGTTACTTTTATATATGCCTCGGTTACAGATGAATTGGGTAATAAATACTTTAGAAAATAAACTGCTTCCAGGTTATGCCGTGTGTCAAGATTTGTAAATGCGGACGTTTCGCGAACCATGTTACTTGCTTCTTCAGAGCTAACTGAATACTGAAGACCTACCAAAGAAATCTCCCTTATATACCTAAATTTACACCTCACTGCGCACATCTGGAGCTGCCGCTACCATGTGCTTTTCCACCTGACCGCGTTAGGATCGATTTCCAGACCCTACTAACGTCAGTGCCGTCCTCGCGATTGATGTTGTCAGGATGTTTGTAAATTTCGATGGCTTCTCTAATAAGCCTTCGATGATAATTACCAACCCTTGCCAACATCTTCACGTCATCGAAATCCATTTTGTGTCCCGACTCATGGCAGTGTTGAGCAACAGCGGACTGTTGAATCTTGCCTAGCCGGGTGTCTCTACTATGCTCCTTGACTCGACATTCGATGCTACGTCCTGTCTGTCCTACATAGCATGTTCCAGCATGTTATCTTGTATATACCCCTTCGTTCTTCAGGAGTGGTGTGATATCCTTTGGGCCAGGCAAAAGATCCTTTACCTTAGCTGGTGCTCTGTACCTTACCGTGATACCCGATTTCTTCAGTAATCTACCGATTCTTTCTGATACCCCACTTACGTATGGTAAGCAAGCGAACCCCTTCGACTATTGCGGCTCCTCTGAGACTTGAGGTTTTCTTTGTGTGACACCCCGTATGTCAGACTGGTGTATCCATTCTGACGTAGGGTCCACTTCAAGTGTTTCCGTTCGTCGTTCAAGGTGCTGGAGTCGCATACCTTCTCAGCTCTGTTGAACAGAGTGTTAATAACACTTCTCTTCTGTTGACGTTCTGTATACCAGCACATCCAAGAATGTCCTCTTCTATTGCCATCATAAATTTGATGGAAGGACTAATATTGTTCACATTGAAAAAAATCTTAAATGCTGTTTATTTCTTATTCTGATCATTTATATTAGATACCGTATACTAATATAAGACATAGTAATACGATTTTCCATAAAATAAAATTGAATAATTGCATAATTATTATTTTGTATAATGTATTGCATTATAAATCAAATATTATCGTGCATATCTATACAGAGTTAATTAAAATTACAACTAAATAATTCTCCAACTGTAAAAAAAAAATAAAGAAAAAAACATTTTTTTGGGTTTAAACTAGCTAACATTTCCTTTTTCAAATAGAACAATACTGTATATTTCCAAATTTTTTATTCTAAGATTATTTCTAAGAATTTTTTGTAGGAACCATTTTTTTATAAAATGCATCATTTTTAGTTATCAGCAATTAATTAAAACTGCTGAACTTTGAAACTGAATTTTTTCCCCCATACATACACACATTTATTTTAATTTGCTGTTTGAACATTTATTTAACATTTAGTTTTATTTTTCTATTTTATTGTTCTGCTATTTTTTATCCGTTTAGTTAAAATAAAAGTTTGAGTTTTGATTAATTGCTTATTACTAAAAAATGATGCATTGTATAAAAAATGATTCTCACAAAAAATTCATGGAATTAATCTTAATTATAAAATGTAAATATTATGTGTTCTATTAGAAAACGAGAAGGTTTCCAGTTTCCATAATAAAATAAGCACTCTGTATATTAAAAATATATTTAGACGATAGCGTGTTCAATCAAACAACTTATGTTTGATTTTTTGAAAATGTTTACGGTTGGTCAATTATTTAGGTGCTCCGGATATTTTGACCAACCCTGTATACTGGTATGTAACAACGATATTATCAATCAATAACTTAGTAATTGCCCTATGTAGATCGCAGTAGTAATTTGCATCAAAGAACTGTACCAAAATGATACAATAGATTCAGACATCATAGAAAAATAAGACTGGAATAACTTGGAACTGATAAGATTTATTTGAAAGAGTTAAATAAATATTCTTTAGTTTTAATTAATTATTGATTTAATATTGCTATTAATATTAATTTTCATTAGTAGTCTTATAATACGGATGGTTAATTTATTGATATGCATTTGCATTTCTTCAATAATACAGAAATAAATATCATTATCTGGTATATTTTCCATTTTAAATGACAAATTATAGTAATGGGGACGTCACAAATAGAGAAAAAAATACTATCAATACTAAATAATTTATTCCATTCGTTACCTACATTTCGGGTTGCATTGATGCTCGAAGAGCCCCTTCACCGCACGTGTCATAAATCAGACCCCTGTCGTAAATAATACCTTCGGGTACACACAAAAACTGCTATGCGCCTCGTCAACAATCCAGTTCGAATGGATCGATACGAGAACGCACAACTGAGGCGAGTCGCTCGGCGAACGCGTGATTTTTATCCGACTATCTGCATCCGAAGAGACTTCTGGCATTCGAATGTTAGCGAACTTGGGCGAGTGTGGCATCCACACTCTCCCGATTCGCGGTCTCTCGCTATGTCTCGCGAGAGTCTGGAAGAGGTTACAGCTTTCTACAAGTGCTAGTTTACCGCACAGTAAGATTCTTCAAGTTATACGTAACAGAAACTTGATACTTCTTTAATGTTTCATGGAAGTTTTGAGGCTCTTTCTCGGTAACGTAACCAATCCGTACAAATATCATACGAAGTTATACATAAAATCACCCTTGTAGGGTTGTAAGACGTAACGATGTCGACGAGGTTGGTAAAGTTTGATATTATGTAAGCAGAGTTATTCTCCTCTGAAATTAATTAGAAAACGGTCGGGTGTTTACGCAATTGTCAACGAAATAGAAGACCCAATGGCATATTGACAGCGAAGAAGGGCGTAAATACAATAGTCGTGCTTTCCCAATTCTCAAAGAAGGGAATTGTGTCTCGGGAGAACTTCAAGCGAGAATCTCTCCTAGCGTACCCCGATATTTATTTAGTAAAATCGAACTTTAAAGAACTTCGGTCTGGAGACGAATAAGGGTCGTCCTTCCTGTTGAAGGCTCGGATTTGCATCGAGTGCTAAAATTAGTTTTGGACTAATTACTGCGATTGGTTCTAGCGAACTCTACAACTTCACCACTATCGAGATATCACCAAATTTTAAAATCGACTTCGCAGACCGACCTTAATTAAACACATAAATTTAATTGCTCGCGCCAGTGAAGCTCTTAATTTGCTCGACCACGATTTTGCAATTAAGAAAGACTTAGACGCGGAAAGACCACTTCCGGTGACGACACACCGACTTCCGGTCTTAACTAACAAGGCAATTAATAATTTATTACGAATTTATTTCTAAATTCGTCTGACATCAATCCTATTTCAATAAAACGGTTATGTTGATATCTTAGTGCATCTATGGTGTTGGTGTTGTGCATCTCCATCAATACAGGGTGTCCCAGGCTTGGAACAAAGTACATTAATGGCGAAATCGAAATACACGTTTTTTTCATATATAAAAGTTGTAGATAATCATTGGCTCTACGGCCAGAAAATATTTTCATGCGTACAGGCGTCCCACAACAACGTACCAACACAAACTTATGTTTTTTTAAATGGAACACTAGGTATATTATTGCAGTGTTGGATGAAGATTTTTATGGTAATCATTTTAACATCAACTTATATTAGGCTATTGTCAATTTTTCCGAGATATTGTGAAATCAATGTCAAAATCGTGCATTTTTCTAAAAATCATTCTGAGGTAACTAATTAAGATGAGGAAACGAGAAAACTCATTCTAGACAGTAAAAATGTCACTCTTTTTGAGAGATATGGTTTATTTGAGATTCTAACATGAATTATATAAAACAAATAATGATATGTTAAATGTCAAATAACTTAAGAATTTTAAATGGAACACCCTGTATATTATAACACCATTATAAAGTTCGATAGCCAAGCTTTCTAAAAATGCCAAATTTAGTAGGTCTATCATCAACAGATAAAAAGTTATTAAGTATCTAATTTAAAATTTATTACCTACAGACAGAAAAGTGATCTCTCGAACGAAGAGAGAATTACTTGGCTGAAGTAGTTGGTAGGTTCGTATATTCGCGAGATATTATTGACTTCAACCAAGAAATTTTATTTCTGGGAATAATTACTAGATTTAAGAAAGTGGTTACTCTGGTGAAGTAAGTAAACAGTCTTCAATGAAGTGTATATTTTTATTCCCGGTAAATATTTTTAGCTACTTAATGTAAGAATTTTAAAGATTTGCCACAAATACATTTTCTATTGCTAATTAACAAGATAGGTTATATTTACTTACCCGTTCTAAACTGTTGCGTGCGTTACATCAAACTATTCCGTGTTGAAACGTTTATTGTACACTATAAATCACAATACACATCCCCAATAAATCACAAGGCACATCCCCTACGGGTACTTTACTTACGTTGTTTTCGTACTGAGTAGGTTAGGTTTCGTGGCGCCAGCACCACGCGCGGGCGCGCGAGCCTTGACAAAATCACGGTGCGCATATTTACTCCAGAGAAAGGGATTACTTGAAAGAAGTGAGAATCACTTCAGTTAAATAATTGGTGGGTTTTTATTCAGTAAACAATACTTACTTATATTAAATGTCTTATATTTTCTTGGATCAAGTAACTACGCACTTGGATGGATTTACTATTACTTCGTTAGAGAAATTAACATTTTTGGGACGAAAAATTCAATTACTTCTTTCAATGTAATATTGGTTCTTATAAAGAAAGAATTTATTTGTTGACAGCATTTATCTGAGAAATTATTTTACTTATATTGAGTATGTGGCATTTCTTGTATATACCTAACTTTCTACATCCAAGTAAATATGCATTTGAATCTAGTAAATAAATTCAAGAAATTATGTTTTCTCGTGCCAAATAATCACTTTTCTGTGTGTACGCAAGAATTCTTAAATTAATACAAAATATCTAGCTGCCATGATAAAATTCGACAAGCGCACATATGTCAAAATTTAGCGTTTTGTCTATTCGTAGCACAGATTAGTAGCTTGTAACAACTTTTACTCGCAATAATGAATTATTATAATGCAGAACGTGTAAACATGGTTTTCATATTAGGAGAATGTCAAAGGAATACTCTACTCGTTCAAAGAGTATATGGCGAAAGGTACCCAAATGTCCGAATCCCGAGTAAGCGATTCCTCGAAAATTTATTGGTTAGGTTTCAAAATATTGGAAGTACTGCTACCTTGAAACGTAGATATAACAGTTATGTAGTTGGAAGTGAAAATACCCAGTTTAATGTTTTATTGAGCGTACAGGAAAATCCGCATGTCCGTACACGAGAACTGAGTAGAGAACTCCAGATCAGCAAAAGCTCGGTCTATAAAACTTCATAAATTTCACCCATACCACTTAAGTCCACACCAAAAGCTACATGGGAATGATTTCGGAAACAGGATAGCTTTCTGTGAAAGCATGTTACAAAAAATTGATGAACAACCAAATTATGTTTCAAAAATCCTTTTTTCGGATGAAGCTACTTTTAAAAGTAATGGATTGGTAAACCGGCATGATATGCATAATATGCTACGGACTGTTCCACGTGACCTGGGATCGTCGGCTTCCTGCTAGTATTTTTGCAAAAAATTGCATTATTAAACAGCTTAAACCTATTTTTTAAGGCGGATGATTAATTTATTTTTTCTACTTTGCATTCACAATGCACACATTGTAACACTGTTTTCGGTGTTACAATTAACACATTGTAATACCGAAAACAGTAACATTTTTGTCTGATTGGTACACAGTGATATCAAATGCTATATGTCAAACGTACAATACATAACCCAACATAACCACACACTGCATCTTCTTAATCGCTTGCAATCACATAAGCTACGAAATATCAATATTCTATACATATTTAAACATGGGTGTAGCCTGCTATAGTATGGCCAAAGGATTGGGGCTTTCTTAGTTTTGCTGTGTTCATCAAAATACGCCAGCATGACGTTTACGGTGATGTTTTACGACTCTAGTAAGTGATCGTTATCATTCTTTTCAACTAAACATCAAATCCCCTTTTCAGATATAATTCAAGGACCACATTTACTTTAATAAGGTATTATGCGAAGATCAAACCTACATCGTAGATACGAACGGTTTTAATTACTGCTGCGAGATTGTATATGCGCAATAAATGGTTTATCAGCATACACGTACGAAGCTATAGTACATTTAAAGTGTAGAGGATTTCTTAGTTTATGTAACATATAAGTTTTCGGTAATATTTTGGACGCTTGGATGCTCGGTTCAATTCATATTCGTTTTTGTCCGTTGCTTTCGACTTCGTCTTAGTTCTGGCTGTGTGCAACGTATTTGTATTACCTCCATCACATGTAATTTTACTAAGTATAATTTATTCTAATAAACTACTTTGCCGAAATTAGAATTGGGTTTCAATTATAAGTGCTTGTAAATATATAAGCCGCAACGGCTACGTAGCGGAATTAGGTAGACACCGCTATTAAACGTTAAGCGTTATAACAATTCTTTAGTAAGTTCTTGTTCTTCGAAGTAACTAATCAGTCACCGCCAAACACTTCTATTCTGATTATTATACTTATAAAACCACTATTTTAAAATTGTTAACTGTTTAGGTTAAGTTTCATGTATTTATCACAGTAGGGTTAAAAGTGTTGCCCCAAGCTCCATTATGATCATCGTTGCGACCTCGCTGAATATTTATTCAAACTTGTAGGCTAAAGTAGAGTAAAAATATTCACGATTTTGTCATGATTTTATCTCATCGATATCATCCTTAACGAAGTTGACAGTTACTACAGTGCTACCCTAAATACCCTAGATTCTAATTTAGCGCGATATAGTAACCACAATTTCTAAACTTATATAAAATTAATGACGCAAAGTAGAAAAAATAGTATATTACACTCGTTTTATAAGACGTATTGGTGCACTCGTTCCAAAACAACTCGTGCGCCAATTTGACGTCTTATAAAACTTGTATAATAATATACTATTAACGATACTAATAATAATAATAATAGATGAATGTTTATAATAGAGTACTTGTGATCCTGGCCAAGGTCCTTATCTACTGGTTACTGTATAAATTTGTAACTTCAGATAACATTAAACTTCCAAAGCGACTGCAATTAACCACTCAAATAAATTCCGCTTAATAGGGTAGAACGACTATCGAGTAGAACATACGGTTCGTAATTTCTTGTGATTTGTACACCTCTGAAACTCCCTAGAGATAAGGCCTTAAGCAATTTGGGTTACTATAACTTCCAATAAAGCAGAGCTTACGTCCTTTCTTGTTTGTTTTTTTCTCGTTGTCTTCGCGACGTTGTAAACACGAATTTTCTGCTAAAAGGTTGCCTTGAAAACTGCTTTTTTTTCTCTTTTAGTTAGCGTCTGTTGTGTAAGTAATCTTAAACGATACAGGGCGTCGCTATCCAACTAAACATCTACCAGTGCGACTGTCGAATCAAGATGATTGTCTTGTCTTAATGTGGTATATCTAATACGGCCTTAATTACAGTTTAAACCGTCGGGTTATCAAACGCATCCTTAGGGGTGGAATTAAGGACTTATGGGGTGCCTTACCCTCGACGAAGCTCATTGATTTAGGGCTTAATTGATGCTATCTTTCGCAATCGCATAAATCCTATTCTCCTACCAGTATAGACTTCGCAAACTCGTATCATACGTCCGCACTTATGACAATACTCTTGATACAGTCTATGGTATTAAATGAGATGGCTTTTAGAGAGTAGATTCAAGCGAATAATGAAAACTCCCCCCTACTGCGTTCGCGTGTGGGCGATATTGGATTCGTCAAGCAAAGTAGCATTGCTCGAGGCGGAATTTCAAGTTTATTGACAAAAGTGTAGATATACGACTCGAGACGGTGTTAGGTAAATTCATCCAGATTTGAAATCTGTATGTTCCGTGTGTGTTATTGGTGTATGGTTGATATAGCAGCTAAATTTATCACCCAAAGCATCTGTGACAGAGGCTTATTATATAAAATAGTATATTATTATACAAGTTTTATAAGACGTCAAATTGGCGCACGAGTTGTTTTGTTTTGACGTCAAATGGAACGAGTGCGCCAATACGTCTTATAAAACGAGTGTAATATACTATTTCTTCTACTTTGCGTCATTAATTTTATATAAATTTAGAAATTGTGGTTACTATATCGCGCTAAATTAGAAGCTAGGGTATTTTGCGGGTACCACGTGGTAGCACTGTAGTAACTGTCAATTTCGTTAAAGATGAGATCGATGAGATAGCATCATGACAAAATCTAATTGTGAATAATTTTACTCTACTTTAGCCTACAAGTTTGAATAAATATTCAGCGAGGTCGCAACGATGATCATAATGGAGCTTGGGGCAACACTTTTAACCCTACTGAGATTAAATACATGAAACTTAACCTAAAAAGTAAACAACTTTAAAATAGTAGGCCATAAGTATAATAATCAGAATAGAAGTGTTTGGCGGTGACTGATTAGTTACTTCGAAGGACAAGAACTTACTAAAGAATTGTTATAACGCTTAACGTTTAATAGCGGTGACTACCTAATTCCGCTACGTAGCCGTTGCGGCTTATATATTTACAAGCACTTATAATTGAAACCCAATTCTAATTTCGGCAAAGTAGTTTATTAGAATAAATTATACTTAGTAAAATTACATGTGATGGAGGTAATACAAATACGTTGCACACAACCAGAACTAAGACGAAGTCGAAAACGACGGACAAAAACGAATATGAATTGAACCGAGCATCCAAACGTCCAAAATATTACCGAAAACTTATACGTTACATAAACTAAGAAATCCTCTACACTTTAAATGTACTATAGCTTTGTACGTGTATGCTGATATGTTGAAATAAATAAAATAAGTTGTAGTTGTTAGGGAAACAATATATAATAATATTGATTGTCAGTCTTATAATATTTTGTCATATGTATGTCATATAAGAATGTTCTTTGATGTATGAGAAGCTGTTTGAATATACTGTAAAATATATTACAAGAATTTGAGTCTACTCTTCATTAAAAGTACAACAGGTTTTGGTTTTATTTTAACCATTTATTGCGCATATACAATCTCGCAGCAGTAATTAAAATCGTTTGTATCTACGATGTAGGTTTGATCTTCGCATAATACCTTATTAAAGTAAATGTGGTCCTTGAATTATATCTGAAAAGGGGATTTGATGTTTAGTTGAAAAGAATGATAACGATCACTTACTAGAGTCGTAAAACATCACCGTAAACGTCATGCTGGCGTATTTTGATGAACACAGCAAAACTAAGAAAGCCCCAATCCTTTAGCTATACTATAGCAGGCTACACCCATGTTTAAATATGTATAGAATATTGATATTTCGCAGTTTATGTGATTGCAAGTGATTAAGAAGATGCAGTGTGTGGTTATGTTGGGTTATGTATTGTACATTTGACATATGGCATTTGATATAACTGTGTACCAATCAGACAAAAATGTTACTGTTTTCGGTATTACAATGTGTTAATTGTAACACCGAAAACAGTGTTATAATGTGTGCATTGTGAATGCAAAGTAGAAAAATAAGTTTTAACGCATCACCTTTCGATGTTGTCCCACATACTGTAAAATCTGAACATTTGAGATACTGATTTTGCTGTAATTAAAAATATTTCCTGGACCTTTTGAAGTTATGGCATGTTTTGTGATAAATGTGAATAGTGGAATTTGACACTTTGAGGCTTTGATGTTGAATAACTTATGTAATCTTTTACCTATTTTAATGATTCTTTCGGGGAATAGTAAACAAATTCATCATGATTATCACCCACCTTCAGAGTTTTGTAAAAGTAACTTCTTACAGTTGTTATACTGGGGGAGTCAACGTCATGTTTTGGTGGTCCAAGTGTAAGAAACCCTGTTGGGAAAAAATTGATTAAGTTTGTAAGTAGACTGTTAAAAAGCTGTATCAATTCCCAAATTCTTTTGTTTTTGATTCATTCCAATATCTGATGTAAAAACAGCTTTAGCAGTAAAACAATAAACACAATTTTAGTTCAATAATGTTCAGTAATGTTCAATAACTTTTGCGAAGTTTAACCGATTTTGATTATGTTTTCACCACATAAACAAATTGTCAAGAGTAACTAGCACCGGTAGAAAGCTGTATTTTACTTAGTTTATTACCCAATTCATCTGTGACCGAGGCATATATAAAAATAATTTTTAACCCATCAACTTTGGATGTGGTTCCACACAATACAAAATCAGAACATTTTGTCGCAAAATAGGTACAGTGGAGGATTTCTTCTGGCTGTTTAGCGGGGAGTTATAGTATTATAAAAGTGGCGGCGTAGCTATAGAGACATTCCACACATTCTAACATTGCCTTGTGCAATTATATAATAGATCCAGGTAAGCTTGCCGCACAAAAGGCATCTTCTGCGTGCAAGGTTAGATGGCAAAAATTTCGAATATGTGTAAAACGGTTTTGTCCGAACAAAGGAACCAGATCCTCCATTCTTATTTGATCCAACATCGGCGGTATGAGACTCACAAACCACGCTGTAGGAGCCCCACAGCAAAATAAATATTAACCTACACATAGAAAAGTGATTATTTGGAACGAGAAAACATAATTTCTTGAATTTATTTACTAGATTCAAATGCATATTTACTTGGATGTAGAAAGTTAGGTATATACAAGAAAGGCCACATACTCAATATAAGTAAAATAATTTCTCAGATAAATGCTGTCAACAAATAAATTCTTTCTTTATAAGAACCAATATTGTAT
The DNA here is from genome assembly GCA_963966075.1 of Aphodius sticticus. Classification (NCBI taxonomy): domain Eukaryota; kingdom Metazoa; phylum Arthropoda; class Insecta; order Coleoptera; family Scarabaeidae; genus Aphodius; species Aphodius sticticus. The sequence continues at coordinate 5,180,524 of OZ014510.1, forward strand.
TGAAAGAAGTAATTGAATTTTTCGTCCCAAAAATGTTAATTTCTCCAACGAAGTAATAGTAAATCCATCCAAGTTCGTAGTTACAAGACATTTAATATAAGTAAGTATTTTTTACTGAATAAAAACCCACCAATTATTTAACTGAAGTGATTCTCACTTCTTTCAAGTAATCCCTTTCTCTGGAATAAATATGCGCACCGTGATTTTGTCAAGGCTCGCGCGCCCGCGCGTGGTGCTGGCGCCACGGAACCTAACCTAGTACGAAAACAACGAAGTATCCGTAGGGGATGTGCCTTGTGATTTATTGGGGATGTGTATTGTGATTTATAGTGTACAACAAACGTTTCAACACGAAATAGTTTGATGTAACGCACGCAACAGTTTAGAACGAGTAAGTAAATATAACATACCTATCTTGTTAATTAGCAATAGAAAGCGTATTTGTGCCAAATCTTTAAAATTCTTACATTAAGTAGCTAAAAATATTTACCGGGTATAAAAATATACACTTCATTAAAGACTGTTTACTTACTTCACCTGAGTAACCACTTTCTTAAATCTAGTAATTATTCCAAGAAATAAAATTTCTTGGTTGATTCAATAATCTTTCGCGTATATACGAACCTACCAACTACTTCAGCCAAGTAATTCTCTCTTCGTTCGAGAGATCACTTTTCTGTCTGTACAACACAGCGGTCTAAAAACTTTCAATCAATAGATCCCTTAAACAATCCTGAATAATCTCTCAATACGGGAGTCCTTGCAGTGTTTATAAGTAAAGGTATTTGAAAAAAAAAAAACAAACAAAAAAAAAAACAAAAAACGGTCGTAATTTTCAGGACGGTAATAAAGTGAATTCTCAAGTGACTTTGCCCTTTTCGCGGTGTCGAGGGTCAGAATTCAATGCCCACCAATCGGTTTTAATTAAATATTCCAAGCGGTCTTGACCGTTTTCAGCTCAAGATAGTATATTCCCAATGCTGGCTGCTGAAAGACCTGAAAACCGCCGAATTTTCGCTTTGTAAGTGACTTTGAAGGACCTAAATGCGCTGAATGTGTTTTGTGAATCTTGTTCAACTGTAATTTTAATTAATCTAATTAATCAATTCAATCTATTATATTTAATATTCAACAAATTCAGTTATTTCTTTGCAAATCATTATTTAAAACTTCTTGGGGAAGCTCTTGAAGAAATGAAAAATAAATCTGATAAGGCCGTCAACGAAGAAATAAAAAAATGTAAATGAAAGAGGAAGCATAGACCATTATAAAGATGTACTGTTCGGTCAGATCCAATAACAAATCGAAAAGTTATGGACGTTCAAGTTCAGAATGTTCCAATTAATTTCAGATTTTTTCAAGTTTAACAACAATTTGAAGACCTGTTTGAATCCGTAATATTTTTTTGCTATTTTTATATTGAAAGCGCATTTAAATTTGCGTCTAATACGCGTTTGTTTATTAGAATCGGTTGCAATTTAACAGAATTATCAAATTTTATTGACCGGCTAGACACATCACACTACGGAGAAGAAATATACAGGCAGACTCTAAAAAATCCGTAATCTCTACACATTAATTAGACATTACTAGCACTTATATTTACAATGTTATTCTAAAATTATGACACTGTTCTTTTCTTTTCCTTTTTGTAGTTACCTGCCAGACTATCACAATATGTTACTAAGTACATTGGAGTGTACGTTCATTACATTTCCAGGTATATTTGGGTTCAAAATAAATTGCACCAACAGCAAAATTTTCACTCATTTATTGAAACAATACTAAGCCACTGTCGTGATTTATGAAAAATAGAAAAAAGAACAAGATATACAACAAAATTAGAAATGTTTACTCGATCTCCGTCGTTTATACAAAGCATCATCTGTTTCGCGTTTAAGTGACCAGCAGTAGTCTGCTCATGTTGATGGTGTTTTTTCCTTGAAAACGTTTTTCGATAGCTTCCATTTCCTGATGAAATCGTTCACCTTGTTCGTCACTGAGTTGGCCAAGACTATCCGGAAAGAAATTCAAATGAGAATGCAAAAAGTGAATTTTGATAGACATGTTGCAGCCCATTTCACCGTAGGCACTCACAAACTCTTGTACATTTGCGTAGTCGGCACTTTTATCATTTCCAAGAAAGTTACCAAAGTTATACCAATTTGTGGTATTTTTCAACCACTGTTTTACTTTTTACTAATTGTAGCCGATGCTGTTTGTCCACAAGCAATCCGCAGACGTAACAAAACTTATTGCGATTGTCACACATTTTACTTTTTTTATACTTGCACTGAAGCATGCACTAAAACTGATTTCTTATAGCTTATGGATCAGTTTGATTGTTATTTTATATGAAATTTGATGATTAAAAGACCTACATCGTCCTAATAGTATACGCAATTGTAATAGGTTAAGATTGTCGATTAATGATTTTACGATATTTGGGTACAAGTCCAATAGTACTTAATAACATATTAGATAGACTAAAATACAATAAAACAGGGTAATAAACAAAGAAAATAATGTCTAGTTAATGTGAATCAAGAGTACGGTTATTACCAGTGGCCGGACAAAAATGTATGTCTCGCTGTGCTAGAAGTCGCCCAGCTATGAGTGTGCGTAGCGGGCACGCATGAGTCAATGACGACTTATGCGGTCGATTGGATTGATATCCATTTCGCGCCTGGCGATCGGTAGTAAACCGAGTGAATTTAATATTAAATGTTTGTCGTAACTATATGCAACACGTGGCCACTGAATTATTTTACTCATTTCTTGGATATGCATTGAACGATTGTATTACTGCATATTTTTCTAAATTATTTTCAGTAAAATTATTTCGCTTAGATGTTAAAATGTCTTTAAACCTTGAAAATGGTCTTTCTACATCGCAGCTAGTCACAGGCGCAAAAGAATAAACCAACGCCAAATTGGAATATTTTTGTGAAATTCCTTCATCCGCAAATGAATTCGTAGAGATTTGTTTTAAAATATTAAAATCCGGATTTCTATGTACTACCGCATCATTTTTTTTTTGTAATTTTTTACTGATTGGTGCTTCAATGCTTCGTAACCTTTCGGACAGAGATTCAATCCTTTGAAAACTGCTTGCAAGTTCAACATTTTGTTGTTCAAGAAACTTTATGGTTGGCAATACTTGCGCAAAATTTGTATCAATAAATTTTAATTGTTCATGCAAATCTTGTAATGATAGTACTTTTTTGCAGTCTTTAATACTAACTTATTCATCAGGCAAATTTAAGACGAAGGGTTTGATGATATCAAAGTTTCTTGCATAAAAAATTGCCGCTTCTAACCATGTACCCCATCTCGTAATAACTGGTTGTGGTGGCAAAGGTAGATTAGGGCACTTTTCCTTGTAAAGAGACAATCTGGAAGGAGCTTTCAATAATTTTTTTTTGTTGTGCTTATTAGCGTATTCACGTCTGGAAATTCTTCCCGAATAAATTCACAAATTCTATGAATAGCGTGTGCAAAACATGTCAAATGAAGAATATTTGAAAAATGTTGTTTAAGTAATTTTCCAACTTTTAACATAATCGCAGCAGCGTCAGAAACAAACAGTTATACTTTGGTAGCGTCTGTGATTCCTACTTTTTTTATGGCGTCATTTACTATTGTACATATCTCTTCAGCTTTGACGGTACAGCGAAACAGAGTAGATATTAAATAGGGTTTATATAAGTCTTGCGGGTCCAACAATCCGACAACGACGTTGACCACACATCTACCCTTCATATCCGTAGTTTCATCTGCAGAAACCCAAATATATTTATCGGATAGTTTTGACTTTATTTTAGAAATTGTTTTGTCATATTGCCCTTGTACGTAATATTTTCTAATTGTGGATTCATCGGGTAAGTGTCGTCGAAACAGGTCATCAAACTGTCGTTAAAGTTCAGAAAATCTGAAAATAATGGGAAACTTCTGAATTTGAACGTCCATAACTTTTCGACTTTTTATTGGAACTGGCCCAACAGTACATCCTTCTAATGGTCTGTGTTCTCTCTTTCAATCGCATTTTTTATTTTGGAAATCGAATGGAAAATGGCGGAGTTCTGCATTTTTATACACATGCAAGTACCAAAAAACCTGTCTCGTGAACACTATATTTTCACTGTAACACAGGGTTATTGTTGCTCACTTCAACATTTATATTCACTGCCTATGTTCCGTATGTATTTTAGGTTATAATCCGTTCCAAATTAAATATGTATGTAAATTTCCCTGAAACGAACCCTTTTAAGGACTTTTAATTCATTAATTTATGCAGGATAATCTATTAACATCCGAAATTTTCCGATTTATCCCGAATTTGTTCCCTCTGCGTTTGGTGTAGGTTTTCGGGATGCAGGGTATATCTAAGGTACCGTGTCGTTGTAAATGTCGTAAGAGCGCCATCTACAGGCGAGTTAATCCGAAAAGGGCTTCCCATTGGCAACATAATGGAAAGGATTAGGTCATGGCGTAAAATTCAAACAATACAAGAGAGAGAGAGATGGACATAGTGTGTGTAGTACCTAAAGAAAACCGTTTCCCACGATTGGTGCCACTGTTCCCTACGCTATGTATACCTTTGCCCTTAAAATTCCCATGCCCTTGTGTGTCGACATTCGAAAATACCAAGTCACCTGTTCACTGCGATCCATAATAATAAATTTGGTATTGGCAAATTAGAAAGGAGAATTAGAAGACAATTTTGTTAGTACCTACTTAAAACTTTGAAATAGACTTTAGGTTATTTGGCTAAAATTGCTTCTCTGCCCTTGGTGGATATGCTCTTTCAAGGTTAGCCGTTATTGCAGAAACATTATGTATGGTTAAAAAGTGAGCCCAAAAATTAGCTATTTAGGAAAAATGTCTAAGAAATTAATATAAAAAGCTAGAATAATGTTATGCCATATGATAATAGGACCATATTAGAATTATTGCAGCAGTATATTTTTTGATACAGACAAAGTATCAAACAAACAAAGTATTTGACTGTATTAAAAATATGGCTTGTATTATAGTCATCCTAATAGATTACAGTTTAAGAAAACTATTTGTTATTACTTTTCAAAAAAAATGCTTTATTTCTATTAAAAGCCAAAATTAAAATTGAATTTTATTCACGTCCTATCACGTGATTGAAAACTCTCTGTAATTGGCTCAGTCTCCAGTGACGTCATTCGTTAGTACGCTTAGAGCGCGTTCGGTTTGTCAGGGTAGGGTATGGGGAGAGCAATGCTCAGATAACCTGGGTCGGCTGTCTCTCTCTTATATGCAGATAAACGCCGTATGACGTTAGTCCGCCTATTATGCAGCGCGTCACTCTCACCGTACAATACCGGGTTATCCGAACGCGCTCTTATGCTTCTCCCGTTTGAATTTAATAGCACTAAAGTGCCATGTAAGCATAACTTTGTAGGTTAGGATAGCCCTAACCTTAAGCTGTCAGATCAGATAATACCTGGTTCGAAAATACGATAGATAACTTATTCTAGTCAGTTTTACTTATGTCGAAGTAATCTTCACAACAAAAAACACTTGTATTGGCCACTATTTATTTCATTTGGATTTCTACAAGCCAACCATTTTCTTCGCAGTTTCAAATCTTGCGGAACAGCTACAAATAGTTTATCCGGAGTTTTTCTTGACGTATTTCTGCATTGTGGATTTATACACCATTTATAACCCATTTTTATATAGAAATTGTGAAAACAACACATCATACAACACAATTACAAAACGGCGACGATGCCGATGCTGACAGACCATATGAGCCGATTTGACATCTACTATCGGGTGACGTCACACGTTTTGGCGGGTCTTTTTGTGACTCAATTTTTAACGCTGATTTTTATGAAATATTGAGGAAATATATACGAAAAATAATGGTTTTGCAATGTAGAGTGAAGGAATAAATACACTAAGATGGTTTTCCAATAATAGTCAAGTACCCTATTGTATGACAATAAGATAAATCAAAGCAAAATGACGGATCCAGAGGAACTGTGAGAACACTTTGGCTTCGTACGATTTGGCCAGTACTTGTTAATTACAAAAAATGCGGTTGGGTTTTATGACTTCCACTCATTACGGAGATTTCACGAGCTGCAAGGAAATGAGTTAAGCACCGCGCAGTGCTCCAAATTTGATAAATGTTCTCGGGAACTACCACAACGTCTTGCGGAAATAAATCTCTTAAAAAGGGTGCTACTTATTAGAATATATGAGCATGAGGGTTCCCTCAAAATTTTACTCCATGAATTATTATTTTTAATTAGGGCCTCTTACTTGTACACACTAAGATTTCAATTTTGTTTTAGTCATATCATTGGATTATATTATTTATACACTGCTCAAAAAAATTAGGGGAACATTTATTTCGAAACCTGTAACTTTTTAATTAATAGTTCTATACACTGAAAAAAATTTTGATGTGAATTTACAGTAGGAATGGTAGGTTTTTTTTGCCCTGCGACAATCAGTGTAATTTTACATCTCAATTGTATTTTTACATTGTCATTGTATATTGACACTATGATTTTACAAGAATTTGGCTGAAATATTACACCGATTTTAATGTAATTTTAAGTTATCTATGGGGCAATGCGTAATATTTGAACATCAATTTAAATGAAATATGGAGGTAATGCGTAATAATTTTACATCTATTTCAGTGTAATATTCAATGAAATATGCAGCATTTTTGATTTGTATGATTTTATTCTGATCTTGAGTAGATATTAACATTATCTATCATATAATACAAAAAAAAACCAGTAACATCATGCACACAGTCAAACGTTACAATAGTACGGTCAAACAAAATGGTATGGATAAAATTACTTGTAAAGAAATAAATATGTAGACGTACATACAAGTCTAAATTAATTTGAGGAACATAAAAATACATTAAAACTACAGAGAAGCAATTAATAAATACCTAGCGTACGCAAATACTTAAACATAGAAAACACACGGATAAAATATATACATGCACTTCGGTCAACCATGAACATTGAACACACATACTCGTTCACTCTTTTTCTGATAAACACACTTGGTGCAAGATGTTCCTCATCTGTATCTGTAAGAACAAGGAAACATATTAGACAGACCCAAAAAAGTTAACCTAAGAAGAAGATGCACATTATCTTTCTGTTGGTATAAAACCCTTCAATCTTAAAGCAAATTTTCACAAAGAAACGTAGAAGACTGTGCTTACAGCTTTCATCCAGGTATGGCGTTAACGTTAAGACATCAATTTCTAATGGCTATTTGTCGTCGTTGGTAATCTACAAAGGCAATACAATTGTTCTACAGTGTGACATGGTATTTAACCTACACCTACATAGTATCTAGATAAGTTTTAGTTCACCGTATCATTGTTACTTACCGGAGACAGAAATACAACGCGCCCAACTACATATTGCACTCGATGGTATGCGTGCCGGCGTTCGTTTGCAAAACAGCTGATCAAACGTAGCACATGCGTCTGGGCGTTACAATATTAACAAACCCGCTATTATAATAGTAAAATCACAACATACGTTGTAATTTTTCGAATTTAAGGTATATTTCCATTGTATTCGTCGGAGGAACGCGGTGGATATCTGTATGGTAATTGTTGACATCCTTTTCTGACGCAATCTAGATTTGGCGATGTGTTCAATTTTTTTGTCATGTTTAAAAATCGACCAAAGTAGGTAAAAAACTGCATTTTGGGTATAGGACATTTTACACAAGATCTATGTTTCTATAAAATTCCAAAATGCATTTATATGATAGTAGACCAGGCAATAGAGACTTTTTCGTGACAAAAATAGTATCAGCAAGCCGCCGGTCCCAGGTCACGTGGAACAGTCCGTAGATGTATTGTGATGTGTTTTCGACTAGCAAATATCATTACTTAATTTGTTATAAACAAAAAACCTAAAAAAATCGTGCTTTTTTTCGTTGTTCGCTTGTAAAAGCTCAACTGATGGAGCAATCTTGATACTGTCAACAGACGAATTGTAGAGAACGAAAAGACGAAAAAAAAATGAACCACACGGACCCGATCGGATTAATATTAACGGAGGAAATTCGGAAGAACCGGACAAATCTGCATTTTTTTCAAAAATTCATAACTCCGCCATTTTCAAAGTTCTAACGCAGGCTTTTTGCGAGAAAGTAGCGATTGATGGGTACTTTAAGTGTGCACAACCCAGGCGTTGTCCGATGATTAGTTTGTGCAAAATTGCGATTTGAATTTCTTTTATGCAATATGGTTCGGCGAGCCTGGATGCGTCGGAGGTGGTCCGATTTTAATCTTTTTAACGTATTTCGAAAGTAGAAGTATTGTGCTACAAAACGTCTATTCTGATTTTGCGTTAAGATGTTGCGAAATAGGCGAAAAATGCTTGCAAACTTGACCGAAGTCTGCCGCGCGCTCAAATGCTGTCGAGTAGTGGGGTAGCCGGCCGACTCGGGGAAGCGCGCAGCGAGTTGGGATTACTATAGATACGCGCTTCCCCGCGTCGGCCGCCTACCCCCACTACTCGACCGGTTTGGAGCGCGCCGCAGATATCGGTCAAGTTTGCAAGCACTTTTCGCCTATTTCGCAACATTTTAACGCAAAATCGGAATAGACGTTTTGTAGCACAATGCTTCTACTTTCGAAATACGTAAAAAATATTAAAATCGGACCACCTCCGAAGCATCCAGGCTCGCCGAACCATATTGCATAAAAATAATTCAAATCGCAATTGTGCAATAACTAATCATCGGACAACGCCGGGGTTGTGCACACTTAAAGTATCCATCAATCGCTACTTTCTCGCGAAAAGCCTGCGTTACAACTTTGAAAATGGCGGAGTTATGAATTTTTGAAAAGAACGCAGATTTCTCCGGTTCTTCCGAATTTCCTCCGTTAATATTAATCCGATCGGGTCCGTGTAGGGTTCATTTTTTCGTCTTTTCATTCTCTACAATTCGTCTGTTGGCAGCATCAAGATTGCTCCATCAGTTCAGCTTTTACAAACGAACAACGAAAAAAAGCACGATTTTTTTAGGTTTTTTTTTATAACAAATTAAGTAATGATATTTGCTAGTCGAAAACACATCACAATACATCTACGGACTGTTCCACGTGACCTGGGACCGGCAGGCGGCTTGCTGATACTATTTTTGTCACGAAAAAGTCTCTATTGCCTGGTCTATAGGGTTGGGTTCATATGATAGGAGGTTACATACTGATAGGTAGTACCACACTAAATTACGTGGCATTAATATGCAATATCCGTACGCTATCGACTGAAAATTTGCTATGTTAATGTCATTATGAACAGACGGATCGGCACGAAACAAATTTCAGGTCGCAGCGGCGTAAATTGGGTCCGTCAGACCCGATTCGATTTTGTAATAATCCAATATATTAATTGGCTCTACTATACCAACACACCTACCTGTTACATCTACTAAAAAAAAATGTTCTTTGTGAATTCTGGCTTACCGAAAAATATCGAGCAGGAATGACTTGCTCTGATATTGTCCGAAAAATAATTTACACCAATTGATAAATAATATTTCTTTTAGATTTTTAATGAGATATACACAATTTAACAAAAGGTGCCCACTTATCGATTAACTACGTGGATTCAGAGCAAAATTTGGACACAAAAGAGGGTTGTTAACAGACGTTCAAAGGGACAAGGAAATATCAACTCCATTATCACGAAATAAGACTGTGTACATCATTAAAATATACGTTTTTTTTTTTTTAGTAAGACAGAGTAAAGTTTCAGTTGAATAATAACGAAAAAGTTACAACACAAATGTTTCATCAAATGCACAGTACCGTTGTGCTTAGAATAGTTGTATGGCGCGGTGCATATCTTATTATGTACTCTTTGATTTTTCTTCCGTAACTTTAACAATGGTCTTCCGTTCCTTAGAGATTAAACGAAAAATAGATCTACTGCACGCGCCAGACAATCGCAGAAATAATGAATTATTTATGTCCCATCCATCTTTTGCTATCGGCGAGAACTTGGAGTTTGAATTACTTTAAACCGATGGGAAATAAAGAAATAACGTACCGTAAACTTGGGTGACTTTAGTCCACTTTTGAAATTTGAAGTCTGATAACTTTTAACAGATTAGATATAATTACTCATACTTGTGCTATTTTTTGGGTCTTTGATAGTACTTCAAAAATCTCAAAACACTAATATTTCCAACGTCAGGATATACTTCTTTTATGTATATATATATATGGGTGGCCAAAGTCAGAATTCATTATTGGGTCACTTTGGCCATACTACTGTTTATCATGCCAATGAAACGATAAGCTAGTGTATGCTCGAGTTTGGCCGCCAAATATGTTTTAAAAGTGTTCAAGAACAAAATATGTTAAAATCAGCAATAAGATCATGACAAAACTACTTTATGACTATTTTAAAAAATAATGCTAACATGTTATACATTGCGGAAATGAGAAAAAACACGACTATCGGAAAATGCTAAAATTCAATATGGCGCCCATAAGAAAAACAAAAGTTGGCCATGATTACGCCGCCATCTTTGATGTTATTTCAAATTAAAAAGTAACACTGCATTCCTTGTTAAAAAGTCGCTGTAGAATGTTTTTGTTTCAAATGTCTAGCTACGTTTGGATTTGAATAAAAAATTAAAAACGATATCTTAACATTTCAATTTTTTGCGGATATCTTTAAAATGAAAAATGATAGCTAAAATTTCTTTTCAGATAATTGTTCAGCACAAAAATACGAAACTTTGCCAAATTTAAACATAGCCTCTATCTCCACTAATAAGCGAGATCTAATAAGCCTCGAAATTGAATCACCCGGTATAGCTAGACATAATTTTGTACTTCTGGTATAATGAAGAAACCACCTTTGGACGGGACAGGTGTTTTTATTGCTTGTAAAATGTCATCTTTGTCATACCACAAAAATGTCATCATTTGATGGCTATTTCCACTGAGAATGCCCGACTTTACTTTCCTCGATTGACTACACCGAGCACTTTAACTACGCGGGTATTGCAGAAAGATATTCCTAACAAACCACAGGACTAATGTTATCGGCGGCAAATCATAGATGCTGACAGATTACTCAACACAAACAAAGTTGTTCATAGTGACAAAATTGGTCAATTTTCAAAGCTATCTTCTGAACACTGCCACTAAAAAAATAAATTATCATCTAACTTACATTAAGCACCTTTGTATTCAATATAGTATCTAAAATATAAATAACCAAAAATACTCGCAATGTTTGAAATATTAACATAGATCTAAGCAATATAAATAAATTTTCAAATAGTGGCCAAAGTCACCCAGGGCGGCCAAAGTCACCCAAGTTTACGGTAATAAAACATGTGTGATAGAAAATTGATGGGTTGAAAGATATTTTTATATACGCCTCGGTCACAGATGAATTGGTAATAAATGCTGTAAATTACAGCTTTCTACCGGTGCTAGTTTACCATACAGAAGTTTTGGAACTTAGAATTTGAGCGAAAAAAATATGCTTTATTTCTATTAAAAACCAAAATTAAAATTGAATTTTATTCACGTCCTATCACGTGATTGAAAACGCTCTGTAATTGGCTCAGTCTCCCAGATAACCAGGGTCGGCTGTCTCTCTCTTATATGCAGATAAACGCCGTATGACGTTAGTCCGCCTATTACAAATAGCTTATCCGGAATTTTTCTTGACGTATTTCTGCATTGTGGATTTATACACCATTTATAACCCATTTTTATGTAGAAATTGTGAAAACAACACATCATACAACACATTTTGTGATTCAATTTTTAACGCTGATTTTTATGAAATATTGAGGAAATAATTACGAAAAATAATGCATTTACAATGTAGAGTGAAGGAATAAACACACTAAGATGGTTTTCCAATAATAGTCAAATACTCTAATAAGTTTCTAATAACACTCACTGTCGTCCGATAAATACAAAATAAGATCATAGTAAAAAAACAAATTGGTCATCTTTGACCGTAAATAACTCCAATGGATATACCAATAGGGACTTTTTGGACGTTATTGAAGATACCCAACAAAAGGTGTACACAAAATCTAAGATTTGAATTTAAAATAATTCAAAGATTAGGAAGAAAAATATGGGGCTGTCATTTAAAAAAGTGTTGACGTTATAAGTGGAAACAAATTGAAATTCGGATATTTAATTTGATATGGAATGGATCTAATTAGTTATTATCGAACAATAAATTCCTTATTCATTTCATATTATATTATTTTGCGAGACGCGTCAGTATGCAGCAAAAACAAACATGTGCATACTTCGTGCCAAGATAATATTTCCTCGTCGAAATTGAAATATAAAAAGACATCTCGTACTACGACTTGAAAACAATTTTTTTCGATAAGAAAAATGTATTTTTCTGTGGAGCATTGACGGTATGAGTATGTTTTCGTCAAATATTCGAGCAACATTCGGCCTAGTTATTTCACAGCCATAATAGAACACGTTTTTGTCCAGCCGGCCGGTCCACTTCGAGAATTTGAAACGTGTTTTGTGAATGCACATGTCGCACATGTTTCGAATCGAAATAACATTTTCATACTCTAGGAATTTTTAAGCGTTGACTTATTTATAAAATGTCGTACTCCCAGTTTAATTTCTTTAAGACTAATAGGATAATATACTGGGTATTAAAACAACTTATTAGATTTTTTTTTATTTCTGCAACAAATAATATTCAGAACTCTAAGAATACTTTAGTGTTGTTTGTTTTTTTGTGATTATCTAAATTCTAAATAGACACGAGATTTAACGATGCTATTAACTTAAAAAAACCGGTTAACCCAAGAATGTTTAAATACACATTTGCAGAGAAAAGTGATTTGTTGATTAACAAATATATATATTGAATATCTACAACTTAATTAAAATATTTGCGTGGTTATAAATCAATAATATGAAAACAAATCTTTGAATTTGAGCGAAATTAGACTCCAAAATGCTCTTATTTTGCATATGTGGGATAACAGTCAAAGTTGATGGGTTAAAATTATTATTTATATATGCCTCGGCCATAGATGAATTGGGTAATAAATACTGTAAATTACAGCTTTTTACCAGTGCCAGTTTACCACGCAGAGCATTTGAGACTTCAGCGAAATCAGACTCTAAAATGTTCTGATTTTGCATTATGTGGGTCGACATCCAAAGTAGATTTTTTTTTATTAATTAACATCCCCTCATAGGTAATTGTGTATAACACCTAGTCTGATGACTATCTAGCTATATTACTCTAACCTAAATTGCTACGTATAAAAAGTGTTCGATATAAAGTGTTCCCCATTGGTGTAACTTAAATTTAGTTTGGATGCTGACGCTTTAAACTTCACACACTGCACGTTGCTCTGCTTTGTTCACCTATCACTCCACATAACACGGTGCTCTGCTTTTTTAACATCACTTCACCAAGAAGCTGGATCGCCTCAACATTCTGGAGAAGTCTGTTCTGGATGATTCTCTGCAAACTTTCCAATTTCGTTGGTTACTAATTCCATCTCAAGATCCCAGTGGAGATTTCTGTTTCTTATATACCAAGGTGCACCCACGATGTTTCTTAGCACCTTATTTTGGAAGCGTTGAATGATGGCGATATTGCTTGGCTTAGTGCAGCCCCACAGTTGGATACCATAGGTCCACACAGGTTTAAGTATCTGCTTGTAAAGTAGGAGTTTATTATATGTCGACAAAGCCGACTTCCTACCAATAAGCCAGTAGATTTTCTTGTATCTTATGCCCAATTCTGCTCGTTTCTTTTTAACGTGTGCTTTCCAGCGAAGCTTGGTGTCCAGCGTCATACCGAGGTATTTTGCGGTGTTCGAGTAGGGTACGGTAGTGTTATTTATTTTCACTGGAACGTGTTGTATTCGCTTATTGGTAAAATTTATGTGAACGGATTTGGTTTCGTTCAATGCAATTAGCCATCGTTGCATCCAATCACTAATATTGTTGACGGCATTCTGCAGGTTTAGCGTTGCTCCTTCAACATTTTTATCTACTATGATAGCAGTGTCATCAGCAAAAGTGTCAACGGTAACACCATCTGGTTGCGGAATATCATGTGTGAAAGAAGGTAGAGAATTGGGCCAAGTACACTACCTTGTGGTACTCCAGCTTTAATACTTTTGAGAGTTGAGTACTCATTATCTTGCTTTATACGGAAGTATCTGTTAGAAAGGTATGATTTTAATAGTGGCTATACTCGAAGGGTAGTATTCGTTCCAGCTTATAGAGTAGGCCTTCGTGCCAAACTTTGTCGAAGGCTTTTGCCACATCCAGGAATATAGCGGAGCATACCTTTTTTTCTTCTAAAGTTCGTTCTATTATCATTGTTATTCTGTGCACCTGATCAATTGTCGAATGTTTGTTTCTAAATCCAAACTGATGAGCGGGTATAATGTTTCTTGATTGCCTTCAGTCGTTTTGCAAGTAGTTTTTCAAACAGTTTTGACAATGTGGGCAGTAAAGAAATTGGCCTGTAATCCAAAGTAGATGGGTTAAAAATTATTTTTATCTATGCCTCGGCCACATATGAATTGGTTAATAAATACTGTAAATTATAGCAAAATGTTTCAAGATAACAAAAAGTACAGAACGTAGAGCATAACAGTAAAACATAAATTACTTCTTTAGTTACAGTTGCTGGAGCACGACTACAAAACTAATAAGCGAGTACATCATTATCTTCGCATAGCTTCTTCTATCTTGCATATGTTCACAGTCGGTGGATTGAAATTACTCGGAGAATTGGACTAATTTGATGCTCAGAACGCGTCTATCTACATGGTCAACAAAGCAAGTAACTTTTGTAGATTAAAAGCGCGAGACAGATATATATTTGGTTAACAGAAAGTTGAGTTCTTCGAACTTTATTTGGTCCAGGGAAATGAATGCCCAAATAAAAGTTTTCAAATTACGAAATTTGTTGAGTCTCGCGCTCTTACGACGTACTCTTGAAAACTTCTTAATTTTCCATGGTATAATATTTACTTTCGACTTACTTTTCTGATATTCGATCGAGTTATACGGCGAACGATTTTGAACTGTTGTGTGAACTAGAAATAGTATATTATTTATTCATTTCGTGGATTGAAAATTAAACTTTGGATGTTGTCTCACATAATGCAAAATCAGAAGCATTTGAGAGTATATTGTTTGTCAAAAAAAATTTGCCATCGCATAATTTTTATAAACGTCGTAGATACTACACACAGAAAAGTGATCTTTCGAACGAAGAGAGAATTACTTGGCTGAAGTAGTTGGTAGGTTCGTATATACGCGAGTGATTATTGACTTCAACCAAGAAATTTTATTTCTTGGAATAATTACTAGATTTAAGTAAGTGGTTACTCTGGTGAAGTAAGTAAACAGTCTTCAATGAAGTGTATATTTTTATTCCCGGTAAATATTTTTAGCTACTTAATGTAAGAATTTTAAAGATTTGGCACAAATACGTTTTCTATTGCTAATTAACAAGATAGGTATGTTATATTTACTTACTCGTTCTAAACTGTTGCGTGCGTTACATCAAACTATTCCGTGTTGAAACGTTTATTGTACACTATAAATCACAATACACATCCCCAATAAATCACAAGGCACATCCCCTACGGATACTTCGTTGTTTTCGTACCAGGTTAGGTTCCCTGGCGCCAGCACCACGCGGGCGCGCGAGCCTTGACAAAATCACGGTGCGCATATTTATTCCAGAGAAAGGGATTACTTGAAAGAAGTGAGAATCACTTCAGTTAAATAATTGGTGGGTTTTTATTCAGTAAACAATACTTACTTATTAAATGTCTTATATTTTCTTGGATCAAGTAACTACGCACTTGGATGGATTTACTATTACTTTGTTGGAGAAATTAACATTTTTGGGACGAAGAATTCAATTACTTCTTCCAATACAATATTGGTTCTTATCAAGAAAGAATTTATTTGTTGACAGCATTTATCTGAGAAATTATCTTACTCATATTGAGTATGTGGCATTTCTTGTATATACCTAACTTTTTACATCCAAGTAATTCTTTGGCTTAGTTAATGAAAATTCATATAAACATAGGTCCGCAAACGCTTCGTTGCCGATCTACAGGGTGTTTCAAGATTTTTTTTAGTTTTTTCTTTATAGCTCTTGTATCCTAGTTTTAATTTTTAACAGTTGGTGGCGAATAAATGTCAAAATAAATACAAACAAATGGTTATCTAAATCAAGCCAAGGCATACTAGACCAATTATTTAAAAAAATTTAATTTCATCTAGCGAAACACAGAAAAGCTTCTATCTTTTTTCTCGATAACGTGGTAAATACGAAAAAACTACAAAAGATTAAAATGCTTTAGAACAAAACAAAAATGCATTTTGTATTTTAGAATCCACCAGCGGCGCACCGAAAAAAGTTCATGGGGTGAGAAGGGGGCATGACCCCTGAAAAAATATCTCCCTGTAGATTCTTAAAACCATTTGGTATGCCCAATGATGTAAGTCCTACAGCGTAACCCATATTCCAAATTAAAGCTAAATATCTCAAAAACTACATGAGGTATAAAGAAAAAACTAAAAAAATCTTGACATTTCAACACCCTGTAGATCGGCAACGAAGCGTTTGTTTATATGAATTTTCAGTCATTAAATAAGCCAAAGAATTACCCCTTTTCGTATTTACATGATATTTAGGAACACCCTGTATACAATAATTAACGTGGATAACTTAACTTTGGATAAATCGAAAAAATTCTCTATAGTTCGTTCAAGATGTTCTCAGGGCTTGAAAATTTCCCCCCTCCATATCCGTCCACGTGCCAAAACATCTGCTGTTACCGGAACCCCATTGTATCCTGTGCACCTTTATTCAATCATCTCTTTCTCTCAATCCAGCCATCTCTCTCACACGAAGGGTCTGCAGTCTAATCCCTATTTGCTCTCAGTAACGCTATTTTTTCTGTCTGGGATACCTATACACATCAGAAGGCATGGGAAAATAACCCATGAGTTAATAACAAGGTATGGGAACCACCCAGACAATATTTGCCTGAAGGTTACCTTTGACATAACAATAATAATAATAATATAATCCTTAATTAAAAAATAAAACAAACAATTTTAGTACAAACGACAGTATACTTAGAATTTTCGATAGTACCTGTTGACGACGATAATTTTCGACGAGAAAATCAAATCTTGGTATCTGATTGCGGAAGATTATGTGTAAAAGGAATTGGACCAAGTACACTACCTTGTGGTACAGAAATTACTCGTTAGCGTTCGATCATAGAACCAAACAAAGAGACGGTATATTAATTCTGAACCATAGGTCTGTACTCGTTATTTTTTTTTGTAAATCCGTAGTCAGTTTTCAAGGTTCAAAACATCTGTCGCTCTGGCCATGATTGCTGTTTGCCTCTATCATTAAATTACAGAACATCTGTCCCGCGTGTTGTCGTTGAACACCTGGTTTTAGGCGCCAAATATTAAATCTACTTGCATTCATTTAAAAAAGAAAAATCTTCCGATCAAATATAGTAATAAGATCATAATATTTTACGACAAAAAATCACCTAGACAGAAAAAGAACGCCTGCTCAAACTTCTATTCATTCAGTGCAGTCGTTCATAGATGTAACGCTTCGCTATCTATCTAATAACCACCTGTAGCTTCCGGTTTAACCGGAAGTGTGCCCGGCGACCGTGTCTTTACGTATACGCTCGCTTTTACCGTCAAACGCCTTCAGAAAAATTGTGAAATACTTTTACGAAAGCCTCATATTGCAAGTGGGATCTTTATGTTAAAATTATCATCACACGTTTTGTTTGAATTGTGAATTTTGGCTCGTCAATGTGACAGAAAGGCATGAATACGAGTTTTGATTTTCTTTAATTATACTACGTCGCACTGTAAACAATCTTCCCAAATATTTACTTGTGGTTTTAGTGTACATAACATATTAAAGATTTTAAATTACCTACACACAATGCAAAACAGACAAAAATGTTTATTATAAATGCAAAACAGACAGAAATGTTTATTATAAAAATACAGCTTTTTTTACTAATATGCATGGGCGTATCTAGAGGGGGTTGCAAGAGCTGCCCCCCCCCCCCTTTCGTATTTTGGTATTATGTTTATTACATAGCACTCTTTCCCTTATGGACACTAGGGTAGTTATTTTTATTTAAAAAGCAACCATCTCCTCCAAATCGTTTCCAAATTCAAAAAAGTGGACACTTTTTTTTTTTCGATATTTAGATTTTTAATGGTGCCTTTCTAGGCCTCATATTTACATGGGAAGAAGACAGTTTTTGGTATTTTTCGAATTATTGTTCGGGGTTTGGGAAAACTTATGGCAAATTAATGGACTTGTAGAGGACTTTCCAAGGAAGAATTTTACCTATTATACATAAGGATCTGACGTCCCAATCCACCTACAGTGCCCTGAAAACTACACAAGTTAAAAATTTACGTTTTTCTGAAAATTGGCCGTTCTAATCATTTTATTTTCTTTTTACTCATTACTATAAGTCTTGTGGAATGTTTATAAACATTTGTCAGTTAATTTCCATTTGTTTAAACAGATTCTATTTGTTTAAATAATTCGTTTTTCTCGAAAATCCGTCTGAATTCTGTTTTCTGAGTTCGAAATGTCAGTTTATTAACTTAGAGGGACATTATTCATTAAACAATTTCTTCCTATTGTTTAATCAATCAATCATAATTCATTTTCAACTTTTTTTCTAAATATGGTAGAAAAGTCAGGTTATTTGTGAAATTAACTTATAAATTCCATGTTCGAGATATCTAGTCTGTATTATCTAATAAACCCACATTTGTTTAAACAAATGCCATTTCTTTAAACATTTTTTTTTTGCAATTTGCCTAAAATTAATTCTTTTTAGATCAGAAATGCAGAAAGAAATGTGATTAATAAAATTTGTTGGCTTTAGGAAATTTGATATTTTAAAAAGAAACGTACATAACTCCCCAATTTCCCGAAAAAAAATTCCAAACATTTTCATTTTTTCCGAATAAATGATATTGAAAACGAATAATATTTTATTATTTAAACAATGGAAATTATCCCAAACATAAATACTGTCACTTGAGAATAACAGTTGGCCAGACCGATCTAGAAAAATGAATTTTAAGTGATTTGCAAACAAAAATTGTTTAATCAAATGTGGGTTTATTAGATAATATAAATAATAGGTTTGTTAGATATCTCGAACATGAAATTTATAAGTTAATTTCACAAAAAAAGCTGACGTTTCTAGCATAATTAGAAAAAAAGTTGAAAATTAATAATAATTGATTGTTTAAACAATATGACTGTAATATCACTGTAAGATAATAATTTGCCATTTCGAACTCAGAAAACAGAATTCAAACTGATTGTCGAGAAAAGCGAATTATTTAAACAAATAGAATTTCTTTAAACAGATGTAAATTAACTGACAAATGTTTATAAACATTCCACTAGACTTATAGTAATAACTTTTATGAGAAAAAAGAGACTGAAATGATTAGAAGGATCAATTATCCGAAGAATGTACATTTTTTCATTTAAGGGTAGTTTTCAGGGCACTATGGGGATGGGTTGGGGGGGCGTCAAATCCAAAAGTATAATAGGTCAAATTCTTCCTTGAAAAATACCAAAAAATGTCTTCTTCGCATGCATTTTCCCATGTAAATTGAAAGCCTCGACAAGCAGGGATAAAAATCAAAATTTAAAAAAAAAATAATTTTGATTTGGAAACGATGCTCTATCATCACAAAATTTTTGCAATGCATTTTTGAACTACCCTAATGGGCACCCTTCTCCCATACAGTAAGTTAAATTTAGACAACTGCCCCCCCCCCCCATCCGATTTGAGCTGGTTACGCCCATGCTAGTATGCGTGCTAATTTCGACTTTATTTACCTCTTACGTGTAAGTGTAGATAATCACCACACACATAACAGAAATCATCTGGATTGTTTTTGCACTCAAAGGCTCGTTGTCTTTTGCTCATTTTATAAATGTCAGGTGGTGTTAAATGATGCGACACAACCCAATTTATACAACTGTTAAACACTGATGTAAACAGTACAGGGAAATACAACGATTTGCAATACTAATTGTTCTGGAGAAACATGCGTATCTTGGCACAAATCACGTGACGTACTCGTCATCCGAAGGTAGCGGGTCTCTACCATACATTAAACTGCTCTAAATAAAGAAAAATACAAAATAGAGGAAAAGCTGAATTTTGGTAGTTTCGTACCCATCAATCATAATTGATCATAACTTCGTTATTTTTGCATAGATTTTCATCATAAATACTTTGTTGTTTTCGTAAAAGTGCAAACTCTACGTAAAAACTAAGAAACTGAGAGCATATTTTCACGATTTCTACACTTCCCCGGCGATTAAGTAACTGTTCGATTTTCATTTGTGCCAATCATTTTACAAATTGTAGCCCGAAAAAATATATATATTTTTTCAAAAATCATATCTTGAAAACGTATCCATTCAAATTTTTTTTTATGCGGTTTTTGAGTTTAGTGTACCAAGGTAGCTAAGAAAAAATAGTGGCACCTAATATACATTTTGTTTTTTTTTAATTTTGTTGACTAGTGTTATACAGGGTGTCTCACGGAACTGGTACATTAGAAGTTTCTCATGTATTTCTGGACACTTGAAATTTTGGAACTAGAATTTACTCGATCTGATCTCTTCAGCTAAAATATTCTCAAGTTAACAGTCACGTCCGGTCACCGGAAGTCGGTATCAACTTTGTTATTTTAAATGGAATGATATAATTTTTATTTTATTTTTGGATTCTACGTATCAAAACACATAATTTTTGAGTTCTTTTGATTTTACTATTTTTTTTGGTGATTTTCCCGGTTACGTTTAAAATTGAAT
Source organism: Aphodius sticticus (assembly GCA_963966075.1). Lineage (NCBI taxonomy): Eukaryota > Metazoa > Arthropoda > Insecta > Coleoptera > Scarabaeidae > Aphodius > Aphodius sticticus. The sequence continues at coordinate 5,201,499 of OZ014510.1, forward strand.
ATCTCGTTAATTATTGAAACTAGAAGTTTCATGATTGGTTGTCCAAAACTAGAAACATAACCAAATAAGACGATGTTTAGTTCATCATGATATCTTATACAGGGGTTCAAAATTTACATCTCATAATTTAATTTTTAAACGTAAAAAACTCAATTTTTTGAAATGGAACACCCCTGTAAACCGATACGCCATTCGATAGGAAATCGTATTTCCTATCAATCAATATTAGGTTCCCTACATCTATCTTTAGTAGTTTTTGAGATATTGTCAGTATAAAAGAATGCAAACTAAATACAAAACGATTTATTCGTTATTTATAGGAATGTAACAACTTTGGAACAGCGGGAAAACAGAAAAATATTGAAAAGGTTTCTTAAAATTAAAATAATAGATTTGGGATATCTAACTTAAATTAAAACTTAATTATGTTGTTCGAAATGCTGCCCGCTCTGCTCCAAACATTTTAAAACACTTCGCTGTACTACTGTCATCGTCGCTCTTCGGATTTCTTGTCGCTGAGGTCCGTTAATGGCGGCTACTACTCTGTTAGTCAATTCTTCTCGAGTATTAACTGGTGTGGAATAGACCTGACTTTTCACATGACCCCAGAAATAAAAGTCTAATGGTGTTAAAATCTGGTGAGCTTGGTGGCCACCGCCAGGGTCTCCTATTTCCGAACCATCTACTGTCACCTAACATCTGATTAAGTTGAATGGATACCACATGCGAAGAGTGTGCCGGTGCACCGTCCATTTGATAAAAGTAGTCGCGTAAAATATTGAGCGAAAGAGTATCGCAAAAATTGTTCACACATCCACGCAAAGTTTCTAAATATCTATCACTATTTAAATTTTCGTTGTAAATTTCGTATCTAATTTCGTCCCCATTATTAAATGTGAGTATTTAAAATGGATTTAAGGAAAAAGTAACAATATCTCAAAAACTATTAAAGATAGATATAGGGAACCGTAATATTGATTGATAGTTAATTATTGTATTATTGTAATTAGTAATTATTGTGTTGTAAATTTTGAACACCCTGTATAAGATATCATGATGAACTAATCATCGTCGTATTTGGCTATATTTCTAGTTTTGGACAGTTAATCATCACACTTCTAGTTTCAATAATCACCGAGATATTCAGTTTTAAACGTAACCGCGAAAATCACCAAAAAATTAGCAAAATCAAAAAAAATTAAAAACGGTGATATTTAGGTATAGGGAAGCATTATCAAAAATGATGTATATTGATACGTAGAAACCAAAAATAAAATTAAAATTATATCATTCCATTTAAAATAACAAAGTTGATACCGACTTCCGGTGACTGGACGTGACAGTTAACTTGAGAATATTTTAGCTGAAGAGTTCAGATCGAGTAAATTCTAATTCCAAAATTTCAAGTTTCCAGAAAGAGTAGAACATGAGAAACTTCTAATGTGCCAGTTCCGTGAGACACCCTGTATACAATATTTGCAATAATTCAGGTACCAAGTAAAATATGAAAAAGACAGAGGAACTTAGAGTGTGACGCTAACTTCCGTCGGAATATTCATGATAAATCCAAAATCACCAACGTTCGGCAACGAACAACGACTAATGAAAAAGGAGAAGTCAACTATAACATCAAATTATATTGAATTTGAAGAGTTATTTATAGACTAAAAGTACCACTTATATGATTTCTAATTAATAACAATATTAAAATATATAATAGTGGTTGAATTTACTTCCAAAACTGGATACCATAATATCATAAAATTTTCTATTTTTCTCTAACTACATGTAAACAACAATTGTACAAAATTTCATCAAAATCCAAAGTGATGGAATTACCCCCTAACTAAATCTGTTGAAATCCATCAAATATTCTAAGAAATGAGTTTGGTTTAGGGTCCTTAGTGTCTGGTCTGTGTTGCCCTTGTGTGTTTCTATCTCTCTCGCATTTGAATGCAGTCAACCATGGTTGTACACCGAGAGGTAGGTAGCCATAGGTAGCTGGGTTCCCAAGCCCATTTCAACCAGTTTTCTGTGACAGACGCTTGCATATTGTGGTACCGGATCCCGGCCTTTAGTCTGAAAGAACACGCCGGTTGCTACGGACTTACCAAGGATACCAAGGATAATCTACACGCGCTTTTGTGGTACAGTTTGGTTTTAAGAACTGGATGCTTGTTATTTGTGTTTAGTGTACTGTTTTATTGGATATAGTTATTCTAGAAAAGAGTTTCTCTGGATAATTAGTGACCGGTGAGTCTTTTTAATTGGTGAGTGATTAATATGCGTTTAGAAATTGCATGGCGTAAAGAGTTGAATGCATAATGCTTGATGTGACTCATACCGCTGCTTGCTTACTATTTGTAAGATGTTTGCACATTCGTTTTGGTCTGTAAAGTTACAGACCATAATAGCAATATTATTAATAATAATAATTGGGCCATGTGTGTTAAGGGTCTTCTGTCCAGTCCAGATTTATAAAGTTTACACAAACCTGCGTCATTCTGGTCAAAATTCAGTTTGGAAACTGGAGGGCGAAGCCTCTGTTTGTAGAACCCTTTTCGACCCATGTCAAATTATCGCCGCCACTTGACAAAACGCTCGAAATTTCGCACCCCCTGCATCCCCATTAGGTGCAAACAAAAGATCGAGAGGTGCTGTAATTTTGATGAAGGATATACTCAAAATAAATAGTGAAAAAAGCGGTCTATCGAACATTTTTCTCTAGCTGTTTGCGGTTTTGGGTTAGTTGTACCAACAATCCCTTCGTGGGGGTTGTTTGGCACAACGGCAGCTTGTCAGGTGTGAAGGAAAAATTAGGACGAAATAATATAGAAATTTTACTAGTCATTAAATGCTTTTTTAGAAAGCTCGTATATAAAATGGATTGTCGAAAACCCAATATACATAAAGATTTTCTAAACGAACTCTACTGAAGTTAGTTACTTACTTATTAATAGGAACTGAAATCAGTGATTCCCTGAGCGCCCTAGTGTCAACGAAGTTCAGAAATTAGACGAATTCTTATGTTTAATAATCACAGCAGAGTTTTTCTCAGGTTGGAAAGGCCATTTTAACTTTGACACTTTTTAAAATGCTGACGAAAGAAGTTATGTAAAACCTATTTAACCAAATAGTTTGTATATAGTTTTGTATTTCCAATCATTGAAATAATTTCAATTATTTCAACTTTTACAACTTTTAAACACAAACAGGTTGGAAGAAAACGTTTCATGAACCTGTATATTAAGCTGCAAAAAAACGTTAAATATAAAATGTCAAATGTTTCATTATCTTTATCAAAACGTTTTTTAAACGTAAACATAAACGGAATACAAGCGTTTTCTATTAAATTACAAAAATCTGTTCTAAGCAAATCTAACTTATTTTAAACAAACGTTTCATAAACGTATATATCCAGCTACAAAGGAAACGTTAAATATATAACGACTAATGTCTAACACTCGTGATTAAAACGTTTAAAAATCATTCAAATTTACACGTACAGAAAACGCTTTAGAAACAACGAAATATAATGTTAGTCGAACGATTTCTAATTTAAATTAAACCTTCTAAAAACGATTGAATTTTATGTTTAATAAACGTGTTTATTTCGACGTATTAACAACGTTATAAATATAACGTCGAACGGTTAATAAACCTAATATACAGTGTGTCCCCCGATGGACCTAACTATACCTATAATGGACGTAATTTTTAATTTCTCGAGAAAAAGTCATACTTTATAAAGAGTTTTGGATGTCCTAAAAAGTCGAAAGCCATTGTTAATATTTTGATTTAACATACAGGATGGTTAGAAAACACGAAAATGTTAAATTGGCCGAAGAGTAAACTATCGGTTTTTCGGAATTAGAACAAAAATGTTATAGGTAAAAGTTTTTTTTTTGTTATTCATAAATGCATTACAATCTAGTCATAATTGACTAATGAGTAACTTAATTCTAACTTATTTTACTAGTTTAACTTAGCCTAACAGGCACCCATCGATGTCTCTCAGTTGGTCCTGGTATACTTGGCACGTTTTTCTTGCGCACTACGTAGCACTGTCTCTGCTATTAGAACTAACACTTACAACCAGCACTTACTCTGCTTTTCCACTAACTCACCTTCACACTAACTCAAAAGGCTTCTTTCTCTTGAGTCTTCGGATTAATTCGGTGTTGTCGAGGAGCTGGATGGCCTCAACGTTTACGTGATGGTGAAGCCTTTCCGCGTGACTTCTTGCTACTTTTTGGATTTCTTTGCACACAAACTCCATTTTGAGGTCCTTGTGGAGATCATCATTCCTGATGTACCAAGGCGCATTGACAATGCATCTCAATACTTTATTTTGAAAGGTCTGGACAATTTTAATGTTACTCTTTTTGGTGCAACCCCAGAGTTGAGCACCATACGTCCACACGGGTTTTAGAATTTCCTGGTACAGGAGAAGCTTATTATGTACAGACAGCGTGACGTTTCTTCCTAGCAGCCAGTACATCTCTCTGTAGCGGATTCCTAGTTCCTCTCTTTTCTTTTTGACATGGGCTTTCCAGCGTAGCCTGGCGTCTAATGTCATGCCGAGATATTTGGCTGTGTTTGCGTACGGTACTAGTTGGTTATTAATAGTAACCGGGATATGTTATTTTCTTATTGGTGAAGTCAACATGTACTGACTTGAGTTCGTTCAGTTTGATTCTTTTTTTCTTTGACCAGACCTGACAATGACCAAGAGCTGTTTGGAGTTTTCTCGTCGTTTCTTCATTGCTGGTCCCAACAGCTAGGATAGCCGTGTCGTCTGCGAAAGTTGCGACAGTATTATTTTCTAGTGCTGGCAGGTCGCTGGTGTAGAGTAGGTAAAAGACCGGCCCTAAAACACTACCTTGCGGCACTCCTGCTTTTATTTCCTTAAGGACAGAGCATGCATCCCCTTGTTTGACTCTAAAGTACCTCTCAGCCAGGTAAGATTTTAATAGTTGTGCAAACTGTTTCGGGAGGATACTTCCTAATTTATTGTTCATATAGGTAAAAGTGATTTTATATTTAAATTTATGCCCAGATATTAAATTTCAATATTGTATTCTGTTTTATATTTTATTTTTAACAAAGTAATTTAACAAAACATTACTCCACATGTTCGCCTCTTACAGCTTCATATTTTTCCAATCTTCTTCTAAACTCACGATATACCAAATCAATTGTTTCTTCATTTATTTCGTCTACTGCTTCCCTAACTTTTAATTTTAGAATGTCTAGATTATCATGAAAATTATTCCCATACACCTTCTGTTTTAAATAACCCCACAGAAAAAAAATCAAGCGGCGTTAAATCAGGTGAACGCGGTGGCCATCCTATAGGACCGAATCGTCTAATCCACTTATTTGGAAAATGTCTGTTCAACCAATCCCTAACTTGATTTGTGCTATGAGCGGGACAACCCTCGTGTTGATAGTGTAGTGAACACCTGAGCTGTAAGTTAATTTCGTCCAAAGCAGGTAGCAAAACATTTTCCAACATATCAAAATAATTGTTTTGGTTTACAGTACCGTCAAAAAAGTATGGTCCAATTATTTTCTTGTAATAAATCCCACACCAAACATTCACTTTTTTATATTTTTGAGAATTGGTTGTAATACGGAAATTTGGATTTTCTTGAGACCAATATCTGCAATTCTGTGAACTAACAACTCCATTTGTGGTAAACGTCGCTTCGTCAGAGAAAATAGTTTTTCTGTAGAAAAATCTATCGACCATTAATAGGCAATTAATAGGCAAAATTCTAATCGACGAGCTTCATCTCCTTCTACTAAAGTGTGTATCAGTACTGGTTTATAAGAATGAAATTTTTGATTTGAAAAGATCCTTTGCAGGTGGCTTTTACTGATGTTCAAGTCTCGAGATCTTTGCCTCAACGATTTTTTGGGCAAGTGTTCACGGAATCAATTGCTAACATAGCTCCTGCATCATCTTCGCCATTTCGCTTTTTTTCTTGATATTTTTCACGTCTCCTGTTGCATGAAATTTTTTAGCCAATTCATGAACACAATTGACAGAATCGTATACCTCAGGGTATTTTCTGTTAAAAACTTCAATAGCACGGCGGTACGATACCTCACCTATGCCGTAACAAAGAACTAAATAAACCCTTTGCTCTAAAGTCAACATACTTTCAATCAGCTTCTATCAACAAATTGCTGGAATACGCTGTTACTACTGATTATTATCAACTGAGTAATCATAATTGTGGTCTCTAAATTTTTTGTTCATCTTTATGTAATGTCTTTTCACTGGTCCGAGATGTAAAATTTGAAATAGAACATTTAAGTTTGATATTTGAGCATAAGATTAATTCAAACTAACTTTTACCTATAACATTTTTGATCTAATTCCGAAAAACCGATAGTTTACTCTTCGGCCAATTTAACTATTTCGTGTTTTCTAACCATCCTGTATGTTAAATCAAAATATTAACAATGGCTTTCGACTTTTTAGGACATCTAAAACTCTTTATAAAGAATAACTTTTTCTCGAGAAATTAAAAAAAAGGACAATGTTAATCGGTATATCTACACGTATATAGGATTAACATTGGTTGTATTGGGAATTATCCTGTTTTATCACGTTCGGTTTTGATGTAATTTCAACACAGGATGAAGTGGCCACTCATCCCATATAACCAGTTTTCCTGGCAAATGTTGCATGCTAGTAAACATTTAATTTAAATTCTCATTAATTAATTTGAACAATTTTCGATTTGTGTAAATTGTACCAACAACCCCTTCGTGGGGGTTGTTTGGCACAACCGCAACTTGTCAGGTATGAAGAAAAGATAAGGACAAAATAATATAGAAATTTAACAAGCTTGCGTTGTGCCAAACAACCCCCACGAAGGGGTTGTTGGTACAACTGACCTAAAAGGTAAATCAAACATATTTCCCTAGCTGTTAAATTGCTTTTTTACTATTATACACACAGAAAAGTGATCTCTCGAACGAAGAGAGAATTACTTGGATGAAGTAGTTGGTAGGTTCGTATATACGCGAGAGATTATCGACTTCAACTAAGAAATTTTATTTCTTGGAATAATTACTAGATTTAAGAAAGTGATTACTCTGGTGAAGTAAGTAAACAGTCTTCAATGAAGTGTATATTTTTATTCCCGGTAAATATTTTTAGCTACCTAATGTAAGAATTAAGATTTGGCACAAATACGTTTTCTATTGCTAATTATCAAGATAAGTATGTTATATTTACTTACTCGTTCTAACCTGTTGCGTGCCTTACATCAAATTATTCCGTGTTGAAACGTTTATTGTACACTAATCACAAGGCACATCCCCTACGGGTACTTCGCTGTTGTTTTCGTACTAGGTTTTGCTCCTTTACGGCGCCAGCCCCACGCGCGGGCGCGCGAGCCTTGACAAAATCACGATGCGCATATTTATTCCAGAGAAAGGGATTACTTGAAAGAAGTGAGAATCACTTCAGTTAAATAATTGGTGGGTTTTTATTCACTAAACAATACTTACTTATATTAAATGTCTTAGATTTTCTTGGATCATGTAACTACGCACTTGGATGGATTTACTATTACTTCGTTGGAGCAATTGACATTTTTGGGACGAAAAATTCAATTACTTCTTTCAATACAATATTGGTTCTTATAAAGAAAGAATTTATTTGTCGACAGCATTTATCTGAGAAATTATTTTACTTAGATTGAGTATGGGGCATTTCTTGTATATACCTAACTTTCTACATCCAAGTAAATATGCATTTGAATCTAGTAAATAAATTCAAGAAATTCTGTTTACTCGTTCCAAATAATCACTTTTCTGTGTGTACTAACACTGGTATTGTTTCAGATCCAATATAACAAACCAAGAACAAGGATGTACATCTAAAATCACCTTCATCAAAGCAGCAAACCCCACGCCGAAGATGTCATCAACACTTGTACTAACATTGGCCATTGTAACTTTCCTAATCAGAACTTCCGTCTCAGAGGATCTCTTAGATCAATATGTTAACCATGTCGGCATGGTAAACGCCTACACATCAAAAGTTCACGCGAACTCCGCTAAAGACAACCGCCACGAAGTTTTTAACATCGGTTCGAATCGCAAATTACAAAGTTTCGTTTTCGCCAAAGACAACACGGACGACAATAAGTTTAAACGAAGTGTCAGTGATATAAGTTACGAACAGTGGACCCATTCCGAGTATCTGGACCAAGACAGAGCTGTTTTATTACGGTGGCAACTCCGACACCAAGAGATTTTGTTTAGGGTTGAAGCAAAGACTCTGGGGTATGTTGGGATCGGTTTTAGCCCGAATGGTGGCATGGAAGGCGCTGACATTATCATAGGATGGGTGGACGATTATGGAAAAGCAGTTTTGTTGGTGAGTACCGATTTTTTTTGGTGTTATATTGAAGAAAAATTGGTTTTATTTGATGTTATACTCGAAAAATCGGTTAAAAACACGATTCGTGCTGTTTCGTTGAGATTCGTGTAGTTTCGTGGATGTTTCGGGGGCGATCGGGCGTGGTCGGAGGTCTTCGGACAATATCGACACAACAACAACAAAAAGATCGCAAAATGTCTACAATATTTATACCTTCTATTATGAAATTCTTTACTGAAACACTTTAGTCTATAAACTGTAGTAGTAATAAAGTTTATTGCTTTTGGGACTTTGGTAAGTGATATTAAGCTTCTCTGGGATTCTAAGGGTGCAATAATAACTGCAACGAGAAGGGATGATGTGAGGAACAAAGCAAAAATTGAGAGGAAGAGAAACAGAAGATATATTAGAACAGAAGTAGGTAATGAAGTAAAATGACCGAAAACATTCGAGGTTACGAAAATAAAGTCAATAGCTGAATCCAATTATTTTTAATACGTTGCCAACATTTCAAATTTGTCTTGAGGTACGTAAATTATTTTTTTATGGGGGCTGTATCTCGGAAACCAAGCAATTTTTGATAGAGATAAATAGTGTCAAATCGTCTTAGAATTGGTTAAATAGTCGGAAAGTATTATAAATTTGATGAAATTGCTATTTTATTCGGGAGACTTCAACGAGGCGTCAGACGATGAACTGTACTCAAATGCTGTAAAAAAAGTATGTGTCAAATATGGTATACTTCAACGGCATATATTTAATTAAAGAAAATTACAAAAATAGTGTTACAACTCTTTTAAGATACTTCTAAGTTATAATATCGATGACAGTCGGCTTTTTTGTGGATTGGTGAGGTTTAATACGCAGCAGGCACCACATGGTCCTCCAAGATGTTTTCGATATAATTCATGGCATTTAGTATACCAGGAACCACAAGATCAGTTCTGTTCTCTAAACTGATTCCAGCCCAAACCATCACAGATCCACGACCAAATCTATCCGCTTCCTGTATAGTAGCGGCTGCGTAGCGTTCACCAGGACGTCTATATACACGTACTCGACCGTCGCAACGAGTTAAACGAAATATAGACTCGTCTGTAAACAGTACAGGCGTCCAATGACGAAGTTGCCAATCTCTGTTATCCAGAGCAAACTTCATTTTTGATGCTGCGTAAGGCGTGGTGCGCGGACAGGTCTTCTTGGTTTCAAATTCGCTTCTTTTAATCTGTTTCTAACAGTTCGATCAGAAATTTCTATTCCATGTGCTCGTCTTAGGTCGTTTAGGAGGTCTCGTGCTGTGGCAGTACGCTGACGTAGAGAGGAAAGGACAAGAAATCGGTCTTGATTTTGAGTAGTTTTTCGATTTCGATCTTGTCCAGCTCTTCTAACATATTGGCCTCCCGAAACCGATTCCATAAACGCTGAATAACAGAATGGGAAACTGGAAGGTCCCTGCTAACATGTCGAATGGCCACGCTGAATAAGGGCGACAGCACGAGCAACTTGCACTTCACTAAGATGCCTCATTTTACTTCTAATGACGTTTCTAATCAACGAAAATTGACAACTGAATTCATTTGTAATCTTCAGTAGACTTTCATACGTGAATTCAAATATTAAAAATATTATTATATTATTAAAAATATGGCTTGTATTATAGTCATCCTAATAGAGTACAGTTTAAGAAAACTATTTGTTATTACTTAAAAAAAAAAAATGCTTTATTTCTATTAAAAACCAAAACGAAAATTGAATTTTATTCACGTCCTATCACGTGATTGAAAACGCTCTGTAATTGGCTCAGTCTCCAGTGACGTCATTCGTTAGTACGCTTAGAGCGGGTTCGGTTTGTCAGGGTAGGGTATGGGGAGAGCAATGCTCAGATAACCTGGGTCGGCTGTCTCTCTCTTATATGCAGATAAACGCCGTATGACGTTAGTCCGCCTATTATGCAGCGCGCCACTCTCACCGTACAATACCGGGTTATCCGAACGCGCTCTTATGCTTCTCCCGTTTAATTTTAATAGCACTAAAGTGCCATGTTAGCATAACTTTGTAGGTTAGGATAGCCCTAACCTTAAGCTCTCAGATCAGATAATACCTGGTTCGAAAATACGATAGATAACTTATTTTAGTCAGTTTTACTTATGTCGAAGTAATCTTCACAACAGAAAACACTTGTATTGGCGGCTATTTATTTCATTTGGATTTCTACGAGCCAACCACTTTCTTCGCAGTTTCAAATCTTGCGGAACAGCTACAAATAGTTTATCCGGAGTTTTTCTTCACTTATTTCTGCATTGTGGATTTATACACCATTTATAACCCATTTTTATGTAGCCGATGCTGACAGACCATATGGGCCGATTTGACATCTACTATCGGGTGACGTCACACAACAGAAAGTATCGTTTTGGCGGGACTTTTTGTGATTCAATTTTTAACGCTGATTTTTATGAAATATTGAGGAAATAATTACGAAAAACAATGCATTTGCAATGTACAGTGAAGGAATAAACACACTAAGATTGTTATCCAATAATAGTCAAATACCCTATTGACTAAATATCTACACGTGTTTCCAATTTTTACAATTTTTCTCTATGACTTTGTATGCGTGTAGAATGACGCAGTCTTGTAAAAAGTGAATTGATTTTCTGAATGGAGACCTAAAAAAAGAAAACACCAGAACATAAAATAAATCAAACCGAAGTACCGATTAAAAAAGTTTGATTGTGCCGTAATTATTTAATTAGTCATTAATTAAACAGAGTACAATGATATAATAAACGAAAACACGTATGTGTATATCAGTTCAATTTGTATTTAAGTTAAGTTCAGTCACTGAGTTTAAAAAGAGTACAAGATGCAAGTTTTCACGCGGTTATTAATATTTTTATCATTGCTGTGTGTGATTCTAGGCAAATTGGAAAATGGTTAGTAAATTTTGATCAAATTTTACAATTTTAACGACTTATTTTGTAGCCCCACCATGTCTTACTCATGTGGACTGTAAAACTTATTGTTTAAAGAAGAATTTTACCTCGGAATATTGTACGAGAAATGGATGTGGATGTTTTAAGCCTAGAAAAAGGAAATTTTAGTAGAGTTATGTCAATTATGTTGGTTCCCCTATCTTACAGAACATAAATAAATTTGTGTTGGTAATTTTTACTACTTTGTACTTTGTATTTTAATACTTGACACTAAATAAAACAGTTTATGGAAGTTTAACTTCTGTACAGTTTACAGTTCAAGGAATTGGATTTGAAAACGTACTTATAATTTGAATCATGTATACATACTTGGGCGCGTCTTATTTCAACCATTCAGTTCGTGAGTCGCAGGAGGCACCGAGAATTACTTTACATATCCCTGCTCACACATTTTAACTTCGTGGGAGTCTCTGCCATGATTCAATCAAATTGAAATGCATGGCGCAGATCATTTCAACTACGGTTGCATACGCCATCGGTACAGAAACGAATTTAGAATTCCATATTTTGTATGGTACATTGAATATCTATGTATACATGACTAAAATCTACCATGTTTGTAAATTTTGTTTTAAATATAGTATCCAAGAATGCTTTTATACGCGGTTTTATAAAGTTTTAGTTTTGAATTAAAGTTTGCTGAGTGTAGAGTGCTTTACATATATGATCAGCAAGAAAACTGCATTATAGAACTTCTCCTCTAATTGATTTTATCTGTTTCATCTCGTTTACCAAACTTTTCTAACTGAAAAGTCGTACTTAGTTTTAAAGTACGTAGAAATACAAATAATACCATTAATTATGAAAAGAGTTGTTAGTGTTGTTCAGTATATTGGTACGCCAGTTGGTATATTTCAGACTAGGGTATATACGGTCTTTTGTTATAACCAGAAACCACCCCACTATGTATTAACACCACCTGTCCTAAACACGTGCTCATTCGATGCATCTGTCGTTGCGTTCTAGAACGTTATTGACCATATTGCAGTACACGCGTTTATAAAAAAATACAACAATCATTTCTACATAAGTTGTATGACTGTCACATTTTTTGCCTGGCGGTGTAAACACGAGCGAGAGAAATGAGATTTTTACACTTTTAAATTAACGTTTGTCTATCCATTTTTTCCCTCGTAAAAATTTTCAATTTTTGTTTAGGTTGCATTTAGAGCCTTTTCTATAGATTGGCGTTTTTGTTTTCTTCAGTCTTTGTGTAATAATGTAATAAAGGTTGCGTACAAGATTTCTATGGAAGCGGTATATCACAGTAACGAATATTAGCACGATATCGGGATATGCAGGTAATCAATCGTCATATTTTATTTAATGCAACTGTAGAAAAAGAAGTGCATTATAGTTTTTTTCTACTTTGCATTCACAATCCACACATTGTAACACTGTTTTCGGTGTTACAATTAACACATTGTAATACCGAAAACAGTAACATTTTTGTCTGATTGGTACACAGTGATATCAAATGCCATATGTCAAACGTACAATACATAACCCAACATAACCACACACTGCATCTTCTTAATCGCTTGCAATCACATAAACTGCGAAATATCAATATTCTATACATATTTAAACATGGGTGTAGCCTGCTATAGTATGGCCAAAGGATTGGGGCTTTCTTAGTTTTGGTGTGTTCATCAAAATACGCCAGCATGACGTTTACGGTGATGTTTTACGACTCTAGTAAGTGATCGCTATCATTCTTTTCAACTAAACATCAAATCCCCTTTTCAGATATATTTCAAGGACCACATTTACTTTAATAAGGTATTATGCGAAGATCAAACCTACATCGTAGATACGAACGATTTTAATTACTGCTGCGAGATTGTATATGCGCAATAAATGGATTATCAGAATACACGTACGAAGCTATAGTACATTTAAAGTGTAGAGGATTTCTTAGTTTATGTAACATATAAGTTTTCGGTAATATTTTGGACGCTTGGATGCTGGGTTCAATTCGTATTCGTTTTTGTCCGTCGCTTTCGACTTCGTCTTAGTTCTGGTTGTATGCAACGTATTTGTATTACCTCCATCACATGTAATTTTACTAAGTATAATTTATTCTAATAAACTACTTTGCCGAAATAGAATTGGGTTTCAATTATAAGTGCTTGTAAATATATAAGCCGCAACGGCTGCGTAGCGGAATTAGGTAGACACCGCTATTAAACGTTAAGCGTTATAACAATTCTTTAGTAAGTTCTTGTTCTTCGAAGTAACTAATCAGTCACCGCCAAACACTTCTATTCTGATTATTATACTTATGAAACCACTATTTTAAAATTGTTAACTTTTTAGTTTAAGTTTCATGTATTTATCACAGTATGGTTAAAAGTGTTGCCCCAAGCTCCATTATGATCATCGTTGCGACCTCGCTGAATATTTATTCAAACTTGTAGGCAAAAGTAGAGTAAAATTATTCACAATTAGATTTTGTCATGATTTTATCTCATCGATATCATCCTTAACGAAGTTGACAGTTACTACAGTGCTACCACGTGGTACCCGCAAAATACCCTAGATTCTAATTTAGCGCGATATAGTTACCACAATTTCTAAACTTATATAAAATTAATGACGCAAAGTAGAAAAAATAGTATATTACACTCGTTTTATAAGACGTATTGGTGCACTCGTTCCATTTGAGCACTCCTCGCTACGCTCGTCGTGCCCAAAACAACTCGTGCGCCAATTTGACGTCTTATAAAACTTGTATAATAATATACTATTTCCGTCGATCGTTTATTTATGAGTCAGTTTAGTGAATAGGAAATCGTTTATTAAACAACTCTATTAATGCACGATTTCTATTAATGCATGATTTGTTATAGCCAATCACACGACGTAAAGACGTCGTTTGATTGGCCAATCCAACGTATGTGAAATGAAACCTTCCAATCAAAACATACCGCCCTCTAGAACTGTCAGTGTCAAATTACATACATTGTCATATAACCTAAAAAGACATCGAAGAAAAATCTATGTAGACGACGCTAGAAGAATACGATCGACGAAAAAATTTTGTAACCAACTCGAATATTAAACGGCGATTAATGATCTCGACAATTAACGCTCTCGCTACGCTCGAGCGTTAAACAGTCTCGATCATTAATCGCTCCTTTTAATATACTTGTAGGTTAAATAACTATTAAGTAATTTTTAAAGCGATTTAATATGAATGATATAAATTTCGTGCAGCGCGCACTACGTCAATCGTAACGGTAAATGGAAACGTAGCTGGGATAGTGGAGGATTATTTACTATTAGTACGATACGATCAGAACAATTTAATTTCGGAATTTTGAATAGTAGTGCGAGTTAAATATAGATAATGTATTTAGATGTACAATGAATTATACCCAACAATATTTTACAAACACTGATTCAAACGGATTCACAAACGAAACGAGAGATGGCAGTTAGGGCGATTCTCTCGTGCGGGGTCACATATGTTTTATTTTGTGTTTTCTGAAGAGTCTTTTAAAAAAATTTTAAATTTGTATTTTTAAATTATCAGGCGTATTGTTTTTAATTTATGGGAGAACGTATTATTTTGATCTATACAATTTTACAATATTATTTATGGATAAAAACATTGGTTGATCATGATGTACTATGCGCACCAAAAAAGTCGTACACCTTGTAGCTTTGTAAATGGTTCTTTTATAACCTATACGCTGTCATTCTAAAATTAGTCATAGGTATGAAACATGCACCAACTGTCAAGTTGACAGGCCAATATTATATGGTTTCAAAATTAGCTATACGACTTTTTTGGCGCGCATGGTGCATATATTTTGCTGTTTTCTTTCTATGTAGACGAATTACATAGCAGTGGTCAACAAGTTACAAAAGGAAGAGCTAAAGTAAGTGGTTTAGCAGTTTGCTCAATGACGTACCAACGTCAACAATATTTAAAAAGTATTGCTGAAATAAATTGAAAAGAAATTACGAAAGCACAAAAGTTTTTTATAATGACTCCAAAATCCTTGTGTTCGTTAGTTAACATCAAGAAATGCATTTTTGTTATAGGTCCCAATGGTTAAACTTACTGCGTCTATATTTAGGTGTGTCTGGCAAAACTCGAATATAAATTTTCATAATGTAATAGCCTGGCTACCCACTACGGTGGAGCTAGTTTTTTTGACTCAATAACCGTGACGACAGGATGTAGCGGCCATTATAAGAAGCCCAACTTCCTGTCTGCGTCCGCTAATATGGTACCTTCAACACAGCCAAGCAAGTGAGAATTCTAGTCCATGTCGATTCAGGTACATACGTACCTACCGAGCGACGAGATATGAGACTAAATTGATATAAATATCTCACAAGATGCGCTTGTATTGCGCCTCCAACCGCAGAAACAATAGAACAAAGACACTGTATTATCTCACGAGTTGCCAGGTCCGGTACAAACCACTAATTAATTCATATCTTGAAGAGATGCATCCGCCGAAATATACAGGGTGTTCCGTACTCTAAACAGAGTTTAAAGTTTGGACTGTTTAGAGCAGTGGTTCTTAACCTTGTTCGAGCTACTGACCCCCACCAGTTTCATATTCGCGTTCAGCGAACCCTTCTTAAAAACCAACCCAACTTACGGGAAAATGGTGAATTCCTGCCGTTTAAAATATTAAGAAAAGTATCACACAACGTACAATCACTACAGTTCCAATTCGACTACTGGGCGCACCAAATTCCCTGCAGCCAGTGTTGCCAACCGGCGTCAACAAGTTGTTGGTAGAACTGTCCGCCAAAAATCGGTAAATTTTTTCATTACGTAAAATTATCACAAAATGATTATTTGTTTAATTAAAGATGCGTTCTGATTAGTGTATTTACATTAAAAAATTTCCCCCAGCATCATAACTGAGTAAGTTGAACTGCATTATATGTCCAGAAGTAATTACACTAATTAGCTGTCAACACAATAAGCTGGAAGTTGTTGTTGTCATTAACGGTGATAGCTGACAAATCAAGACCACGTTCCTGCGACGTTTCTGACAGCAAATCGGTCTTCCTGATCAATTATGCATAATAAATAAATCGTTAATGACCATTGCGTATAATCGCAATGGATATTAAAATGGTATTATTTTTAAGCACGGTAACGTTGGAGTGTTTCTGACACTGCGTCGCAAATGAACATCCTTTTTTCTTAGTCCTATCTCGATGCCCTTATTCAGTACTCACGTCTACAACAGATATATTAAACCCTATATATAGATTGGTATATACGGTTTTGTAATGAAATTGTGTGTTGTGCAATATGATATACATATAGCGTAGTCTAATCAATTAGCAGATTCATTATTTCACTTCATACAGGAAGTAGACAGTAATACAGTGATAACAAATTGCCTTTAGTATTGCCACCAATTTGTGAGACAAACTTGGGTGACATGAGTGAGAAGTTCCTGAAATGACATATAGGATTGCTTAAAACTTAATTCGTACTACGATGGAAGGAAATAGAAATGTTCAATACAAGTGAAAACTTGATAAATAGTTACCTACAGTAAACACGAAGCTGTGTATACTGTAAATCATGCCGAGCAAACATTTGTGGACATATGCGAACGCTGGTTGCATGTCGCGTTTGAGCGCAAATCTTCGTGCTCTTAGTACTGATATATTCAAACAGATGGCGCAGTTAAATATGAGATAATAAATAATAAATAAATAAATATATTTTAGAAAAAAATAAATCAGCGATTATGTCAACTGAAAAAACGTATATTACAACAGTACAAACATAATTTGAAGCTACTTTTATTAATGTCCGAAACTAACTTTTTGTGCCTTTATCGGCGAATTCTTTACCAATATGAGTAAGAGCAGAAAATTCGAGATTTTTAGCGAGTTCCTAAATAGTACATTTAAATTAGCAAAAAGAAGAGGAAAAGTGTTGGATTTCAATACCTATGGCGCCCGCAAATTTTATTAGAGCTTGGAATCCAACTCAAACTTAACGTGCACGGTCGCGGATCTTCGCATTTACCCCAAAACGGTCACGATTTTGTGATCTTAGCTCCCGAACAACGATATTGTTTATAAAATTCTAAACTCCCATTTTTTTCTCACTGATTTTGGTACATCATTTAATTGTCTAAATGGACCGGAAATATTTTAAATAAAAAGCTTTACATAAGAAAATTTTCGAGATAATGTCAACTAAAAATTTTTAAATATTGATGACTTCACGCTACCGTAAGATTAATTAAGATTGCGTTGTTTAAGTCAGTTAGGGTCGAAGTACCTGTGATTGAAAATGGCGGACCAAGCGTCGCTTGAGGCGAGTTACCGCCTTCAACATGTGGGGTTAAGGTTAGGTAGTTGAGCAAAGCCCTAACAGGGGCCCCCTTCAGTTTAGAGTGATTAAAGTATAGTAAATATTGAGAGGGGTGTCCGCCCCATCACACCAGTGGCGCCCCAACGCACCCGGAGACCCGGCGCCCGACCCCGCCCCCCTTAAGGCCGGCACTGTACGAAATTATAATCGCCTTTGTCGTTGCGTGAACACCCGGTATATGGAACGTCGAAGGTGACTATAATTTTATATTTAATGCCTTCTAATGTTTATTCAACTAATATTTTTGCATAGCATGAAGGTATATTCAACGGAGAAGGAGATTATACTTACGTATTTAAAGCCCTGAAATATTTCCAAATACTTTTTTCAATTAACATTTTTGCATAACTTTTAGCATAACGGTACAAAAACACTGAGGAGTAGTTTTTCATAGTTTTGGTAACACCCGGTACATGCAAGCAGATAAGAATAGAATATCATCATAGTTTCAAGAAACAATATATTGTTATTTTGACTTTTAAATACGTTATAATATTGGCAATATAAAATAAATTAATACAAAACGGACTAATTAATTAGTTATTGCTATATAATTTAGTAGTCTCATATATTTTGCAAAATTCACAAACATCTGGCAACCCTAGAGCATTTTTAAGCCATAGAATTGCAAATAAACAAAGTAAATTTTCAAAAGCTAAGCTGGGATAAAGCAAGCAGTTGTGAACGTTTTTTTCGTATCGTTCATAAACGGACAAAAATAAATCAGGCGACGATTCTTGGTAACTTATAAACCGAAATTGTCGATTATTTGGACGGCTTTGCGGACCAAACTGATAACACAAATGGGACCCGCTGTGTACATAATTTTCGTTGGATGAATTTTCTATATTGATTGCCATTGTATTCCCAGATATTGGCTTCGAGATATTCTCGTGAGAAATCGCCTTTTTGTCCTCCAAATATCGGTTTGCCGTCATAAGTTTCAGAAAGTTGCGTCGTTAATGTTAGATGACTTGCCTCATGTCATTTCATCGCTATTGTTGAAAGTTATTGTTATTATTATCAGGGGGGATGAGACTGATATTCGGTGATGTCTTTTTTGTTTTTTTTTTTACCCGAAATCAAAAAAATAGGCATCTTACAAAATATATTCGTTAAGGGGGAGGTCCAACAGCTGATCGACAGAGACTTGGCTGTTTTTGATAAGTTTAGAAAAATCAGTCGAGAATTGGTCTTTGCGTTGGGATGTCGACGTTTTCGCTAACGCTACTTTGGAACAAGATAGACTTCGCCGACGTGCGGTCAACATTATATGATCTAACGTCTTTAACGCTGTTTCAATTTATTTTTGCACACGTAATCAGGCTGTCTAGTGATTCTTTACGCTTGCCAACATAACATGGTAACTCTAAAAATTACTGTGATATATTGTTGACATAACCGTGACATAACCTCTCTATGTTGAGAATTTGAGATATTTATCATATATTTATATGATAAATAACTTCAACATTTGTCTACGATTTATGAAGTAATATCTGCAAAAACACACGTACTATGAATATGTGGAATATTTGAAAGTGCATTGAGATTATGTGCCCATATACATTTATACCTCCTAAAAACAAACCCGTACCAATAACTTTGGTCACAGATTACTTTTTCTTGGTACGATAGATTATGCACTCATTTCTCAGTCGATACTGAAAAAGACAAATATACATATCGACCCATGCAACGAAGACTATCGTAACTAACAAACTAAATGTAGTTAATATAGTCTTTGTTGCATGGGTCGATATTACATGCGTAGGTATGTACATTAACAGCACAGGGATCTGATGACGTATAAGAAAAACAAAACACTTAATAAATTATTCTTTATTTACCAATTTGTAATTCATATATTATTTATAAAAGACAATTAGACAACATAAGCTTTATAATATTATATAGCTTTATTAATAATATATTATAATATCAAAATCACAAAAATGTTGATCCTCGCTATCATGAGACCACACGCATACGGGTCGTAATGCTTGTTCGGTTCTTCGGGGCTAATTGCAATACTATCTCCGGTTTGTTGTGTTAAACGTAATTCTCCATACACTTTGCACTTGAGAAGAAAAACATCTGGAGTCAGTGGTTGACAAGTCGACTATGTCCCATTATACATTTCTCATATAATAATGTTATAGACGTCATCCAGTAATATTACCAAAAAATTTGATAAAAAATCGGCAATCTTCAGCATACCTCGATAATTTTATTGTCAGTTCATGGAAATTATGAAAATTAGTAATCACATCTCTTGTCTAGAAATACTCTTCGATCAACAAAATAGTACGTAAGGATTTTGATTCCTCGTAATGTGATTTGAATCCAATTACAAAACCCTTAATGAGCTATCTGCATCATACCATACTTGGAGCTTGAATTCTCTGGTAGTAGAATGGATAAAACAGCACTGTTTATATGTATATTCTGCTAACTAACCTAACAATTGAAAAGGAAATTAAAAAAAAAAACAATAGTATACTTCTTTAGGCACAAACCTGATTGATGTCTGATATAATAGTAGAATTTTTATGTATCTCCTAATTTCGATTAGAATACTTCTTTGTGCAGTGTCCCCAAGTTTTCTACATTTTCAGATTATATCGGATTTGTAGGTTAGAACTCTCGAAATCTGTCCCAGTAAATATAAATGTGAATTTTAGCGAGTAACAGCCTTTTTTTTGTGGTATATGGTAGATAGAGATAGACCCATTACTATTATCTTCGTCTAATGACGACTAGTTCTCGAGAACATCGTAGATGGGCACACTGTTCAGACTCGAAGATGGATGGAAAAATTGGGAAAATACGACGCCGATTCTTCAAAGGTGTGGCTTTATTTCTTTTCATTTATTGGATTTTTTTCAAATTGTACATTGACATAAAGTGGAACTACGTCCTCCAATTATACGTCTGAGCCCAATTGATTTAAAATTGGGCATGGGTATAATAAATATGGAGATGTGACGCACTAGAATAGTTAATTCAGATTGTTGTAATCTTATAAGATGCTATCATTATTCAATAATTAACCCACAGGAGCATTGAACTGTTTGAATAATTGGACCAATAGGGGACCACCAGAGCTGAGCAGAACAGACCTGAAGTTAGGCTGAACCAGCCTCTTAATGTTAGATGACTTGCCTCATGTCATTTCATGGCTATTGTTGAAAGTTATTGTTATTATTATCAGGGGGGTGAGACTAATATTCGGTGATGTCGTTTTTTGTTTTTTTTTGGACCCGAAATCAAAAAAAAAGGGTATCTTACAAAGTATATTCGTTAATAATATTATATTCTTACTTTATCATGTAAATAGTTCATTGGTATAGTTTATTAGTAAAACGTTTATTCGTGGTTTATAACTGACAGCGTGAATGATGTAAGGATTTCCGGTCAGTGGTTCCCGTAGCTTAAATTTATGCCTAAATACTTAATAGCCACATGTAGTGAGGTAAATGTTTTCCTGTCTACCTCTGTAATCTCTTGCAGACTATATAGAAGTTCCATCCGCTATTAACTTCGGTGCCATCAGTGGAAAAGGATATATATTATATTGCGTTCATCCTTTCATACAAGACGGGAAACGGGCTGAAAGGAAAATTCGAAAATCACGCCACAAACTCTTCCTGTCTCGTTATAACTTCGGACTGGTTAGTACATTATTAAAACTTTCTTACCACTGAGCAAAAGTCATGAAACTGAATAGAAATTATTATTTTATTCTTCATATTCATTAACTAAAGAATTAATTGTAAAAACCTGGGTAAGTTGTACCAACAACCCCTTCATGGGGGTTGTTTGGCACAACGCTAGCTTGTCAGGTATGAAGGAAAAATTAGCACAAAATATTATAGAAATTTGACAAGCTGCCGTTGTGCCAAACAACCCCCACGAAGGGGTTGTTGGTACAACTAACCTAAACGGTAAATCCGACATATTTCCCCTTATTCTGTCAAAATAGATATTTGCATCTGGGTCCATGTAAGGGTTGCATAAACTTCCATATTTTACCGCATAGACGGCAGCACATACTGGTAACAGTTCGCTCAACTAAAATAATAGTAGTTCTAATAGTAATTTTGTTTCTCTAGAGTTTCATCAAAAACATCTTCGCGTTATTTAATATGTAATTTAATCTCTGCAGCTAAACGTAGCGTAAAATGCTCCAAACCGGAAGCGGTGTACCAGACTCCGGTATCCATAACAACAACCTTAATACGACCATAAAACTTCGAAGATAATGCAACACTTGACACTTGAGAGCATCTGTCCACATAGACGTATAATACTTAAACGTGTTGAATTTAATCACGAAAATCGGGTTATATAATATTAATTTGGTTTATAATTAATCTGCTTAATTAGATAATTAAATAAATAAAAAATTTAATAATTAATAACTTAAGTTATTTAAAGATTTATGTTGAATTTGTAAGTCGACTTGTAAGTTTCAAATATAACTTAAGACTTGAAGGCAGCTGCACAATTTAAGCAGATGGGTGGTGCTTTTTGGTCCGTAATAGTGCTTGGTAGGCAGCTGTCATAGCTTTAACCGATGTTCAACTGTTTCGCTTCACAGAAAACACCTTGACGATGCCAGATATATAAAATGTAATATTAGAAAAAAAAGCGATATTTCAAGTTTGCCATAACTGGTTCTTTGATTTAAGAAATTATTTATTGATCGAAGGAATTATTAATAGCCTTGAAAATGCTGGTGTACAAAGTGATATCGATTATAGTATCTAATTTCTTTACGCTAATGAAGAAAAAGAGAATGCTACCTTTTTACCCAATTAGTCAAATTGGATAATACAAAAATAAATTTTCGGTCTCACACAAAATATATTTTATGCAATAAAATATACGTCAGCGGTTTTATTGATGATGCGTCGCGACATATCAGAAATCTGTCATCGTTAACGTGATATATTGGGGTATTAAACTTAACCGGAATCAGAAAGAAAATTGATTATTTATAGCAAAAATGTTGGCTGGATAATAAATGTTAATACTTTATTACAATTCTTATAGAGAGACGTCATATTTTCCTAGCTGAATCATTTTTACATTGAATCATTTTTACTGTCAAAATTCTTTGCCTCTCGGTGTAAACATGAGCGCGAGAGATGTAAACCACTTACTTGTCTCTTAAACCACTTACCAAAAAAAATTCAGTTTTTGTTCAGGTTGCATTTAGAGCCTCTTCTATAGATTGGCCTTTTTGTTTTCTTCAGTTTTTATGTAATAAAGGTTGCGAACAAGATTTTGATGGAAGCCGATATCTCAGTAACGAATGTTAGCAGGACAATGCAGTTAGCATGCGAATAATCCTTATTTACTGCGATACACATTCTTTGAATTTAATAGTATTCCGAATATTTGTTAATTTTTAAGACCGAAATAAACATGAACAATATTTTGCGCAGTTCGGCTTCCCTCGCTTGTGGGTTTTGGTGCGAGGCAGTCGAACGAGATGCGAAGTTTCGACGCGATCAGTGAATCCGTTTGAATCAGTGTTTGTAAAATAATGTTGGGTATAATTAATTGTACATCTACATTCATTATTTATATTTAACTCGCACTACTATTCAAAATTCCGAAATTAAATTGTTCTGATCGTATCGTACTAATAGTAAATAATCTTCCACCGTCCCAGCTACGTTTCCATTTACCGTTACGATTGACGTAGTTGCACGAAATTTATATCATTCATATTAAATAGCTTTATGAATTACTAAAAAATTATTATGCAATTCTTTTTCTAGTCGCATTAATTAAAATATGACGTGCATATCCCGTTATAGTGCTAATATTCGTTACTGAGATATCCGCTTCCATGAAAATCTTGTTCGCAGCGTTTATTACACAAAAACTGAAAAAAACAAAAACGCCAATCTATAGAAGAGGCTTTAAATGCCACCTGAACAAAAATTGAAATTTTTGTGGCAAACGGTTTACGAGGAAAAAAATTTGAAAGACTCATTTCTCTCGCGGTCATGTTTACACGGAGAGGAAAATAATTTTGACAGTTATACAACATATGTAGAAATGATTTAGGAGTATGACACACTTTATTTAAATTTTTTCTGTTCAGTAGTTTTAGAGTTATGAGCCTTCAAACACAGGAGTCAATATTATCGAAACGAGAGATGGCAGGGTCACATATCCAGGCTGTCTCACGGAACTGGTACATTAGAAGTTTCTCATGTTCTACTATTTCTGGAAAGTTGAAAATTTTGAACTAGAATTTACTCGATCTGAGCTCTTCAGCTAAGCTATTCTCAAGCTAACTGTCACGTCCGGTCACCGGAAGTCGGTATCAATTTTGTTATTTTAAATGGAATGATATAATTTTTATTTTATTTTTGGTTTCTACGTATCAAAACACATCATTTTAGATAATGTTTCCCTATACCTAAATATCACCATTTTTGAGTTTTTTTGATTTTACAATTTTTGTGGTGATTTTCCCAGATACGTTTAAAATTGAATATCTCGGTTATTATTGAAACTAGAAGTTTCATGATTGGTGGTCCAAAACTACAAACATAACCAAATAAGATGATGTTTAGTTCATCATGGTATCTTATACAGGGTGTTC
Organism: Aphodius sticticus; assembly: GCA_963966075.1. Classification (NCBI taxonomy): domain Eukaryota; kingdom Metazoa; phylum Arthropoda; class Insecta; order Coleoptera; family Scarabaeidae; genus Aphodius; species Aphodius sticticus. The sequence continues at coordinate 5,225,903 of OZ014510.1, forward strand.
AAAATTTACAACACAATAATTGAATTATTAAACGTAAAAAGCTCATTTTTTTCAAATGGAACAGCCTGTATACCGATACGCCATTCGATAGGAAATCGTATTTCCTATCAATCAATATTAAGATTCCCTATATCTATCTTTAATAGTTTTTGAGATATTGTCAGTATAAAAGAATGCAAACAAAATACAAATCGATTTATTCTTTATTTATAGGAATGTAACAACTTTAGAACAGCAGGAAAACAGAAAAATATTGAAACGGTTTCTTAAAACTAAAATAATAGATTTGGGATATCTAACTTAAATTAAAACTTAATTATGTTGTTCGAAATGCTGCCCGTTCTGCTCCAAACATTTTAAAACACTTCGCTGTACTACTGTCATCGTCGCTTTTCGGATTTCTTGTCGCTGAAGTCCATTAATGGCGGCTACTACTCTGTTAGTCAATTCTCTCTCGAGTATTAACTAGTGTGGAATAGACCTGACTTTTCACATGACCCCAGAAATAAAAGTCTAATGGTGTTAAAATCTGGTGAGCTTGGTGGCCACCGCCAGGGTCTCCTATTTCCGAACCACCTACCGTCACCTAACATCTGATTAAGTTGACTGGATACCACATGCGAAGAATGTGCCGGTGCACCGTCCATTTGATAAAAGTAGTCGCGTAAAATATTGAGGGAAAGAGTATCGCAAAAATTGTTCACACATCCACGCAAAGTTTCTAAATATCTATCACTATTTAAATTTTCGTTGTAAATTTCGTATCTAATTTCGTCCCCATTATTAAATGGGAGTATTTAAAATGTATTTAAAGAAAAAGTAACAATATCTCAATAACTATTAAAGATAGATACAGGGAACCGTATCGTAATATTGATTGATAGGGAATAAAATTTCCTATCGAATGGTGTATCGGTATACAGGTGTTCCATTTGAAAAGAATGAGTTTTTTACGTTTGAAAATTCAATTATTGTGTTGTAAATATTGAACACCCTGTATGAGATATCATGATGAACTAAACATCGTCGTATTTGGCTATGTTTCTAGTTTTGGACCATCAATCATCAAACTTCTAGTTTCAAAAATAACCGAGATATTAAGTTTTAAACGTCACCGCGAAAATCACCAAAAAATTAGTAAAATCAAAAAAACTCAAAAATGGTGATATTTAGGTATAGGGAACCTTTATTAAAAATGATGTATTTTGATACGTAGATCAAAAATAAAATTAAAATTGTATCATTCCATTTAAAATAACAAAGTTGATACCGACTTCCGGACGTGACAGTTAACTTGAGAATATTTTAGCCGAAGAGGTCAGATCGAGTAAATTCTAATTCCTAAATTTCATGTTTCCAGAAATAGTAGAACATGAGAAACTTCTAATGTACCAGTTCCGTGAGACACCCTGTACAAATTGTAAAATTTAACTGAAAATTAAAGTTGTTTTACACAAATAACTGTTCTTTCTACCAAACGAACATTTCGAACAAATGCATTCTTATCCGCAAAGAAATATTTCTTTGCCTTTATTGAAACACCAGAGTCAATGCATATTTATGTGAATTAAAAGAATTTTTAAATCTGTGTAACCTAAACAACATTTGTTTGAAACTTTTGGTGTTAACATCTTTGAACGGAGTAAATGTGAACCCAAGTTTTCCGGATGTAACAAATAGTTTCACACAGGAACGCGAAAATTTATTACAAGACGTGAATTATACTCGATTTGGGAATATAGATTTGCGCCCCCAAACTAAAATTGCTACCGGGCTTACGTGGGCGGTTCCAGCACTGAATTTATAGTCTAAAAGGAGCAACTAAGCCCTGGACTATTACCTGTTCTTTCGTCTCTCCATAGATTTAGCGAGAGATATATTTCATTTCCATAAAAGAAATTTAAATCAACTAAATCAACTGTTAAGCGTTATTTTGATTTATAAGCTTTATTCAACTTAGCACAAAAGTCAAAGACTCGGTAAAAACAAAAAGAAATATGTCTGGCCTTTAGAATATCATCGTGATTGTCTGTTTTTTGTTTTGCAGGATTGCCACGGCGAAAAAGATGAAGGCAGCGCTCCTGTCAAGGACGACATGGACAATTACACGCTAATGAAAGGAGTTCAAAATGACACCCACACAATTTTAGAATTTAGAAGAGCTCTAGATACATGCGATCCAAAAGATTACATCCTTAGCGTGAGTTTCATTACTTATATTGTATAGTAATCAAATTACTTTTAAATTAGTGTTTTAAATAAATACCTACCTTGTTTTTTTTCCGTACTTGTTCGTAGTAGGTACACTGCTCAAAAACATTAAGGGAACACAAAATCTTTGCTTAAGTGATGTCTTGAGATCTTAAAAATAATGTACAATACGTTTCATATTGGAAAAAAATTTTTAAATGCTTATTTGATGAACATACGGCCAAGCGTCTAGCCGAGCGTACATGCAAAAAGTTTAGCGTGAGAGGTTACAGCCTAGAGACCTATACGCTCTTATATTATTTGGAGGAATTACATGCGTGCTGTGAAATATAACATAAAATATTATAAAACACAAAGATTTTGTGGAAATACCCTCGGTACGTTCGTTGAACTGACGCTAGCCGCACAATGTCACAGCTGTCTGATGTAACGTTTGTTGTTCTTGATTAGTTGGTAAAAAAATAGCAGAAATAATTAGTGACATTCTTGGAGTATATCGTGATCGAAAGAAGTCGAAAGGAAGCAGCAGATTTTCAAATAGAACTAATATGACGAGCATTGAATCGTTTGGAACTAGAGTCGCCTCTGCCTGATAACGTATCCACAGTCCACACCGGTAAAAAACGAATGTCGGTTGAAGACTGTTACAACGTTGAAGTGGATGACATTTAATTATCATCTTTTGAACTTTGTTGTTGTGTTTTCTGCTATTTCGCAAGTTGTAGTGTGTAAAACGTGCAAATCAAATGCGAAATTGGCCGAAAGTGGCAACCGTAACTTAGGATTTCAAATCGTGGTTTCTTGTGAGAATTTTGAACAAACTTTCATTCCGAGTTGCCGATTTGTTCAAAAAGGATATGAAATGAATAGAGGAATTATCGTTGTCATGCGCATAAGAATAGGTGTAGATGTAATTGAAAAGTTTTGCGCATTCAAGGACTTTCCTCGTCAGATTTTTCACTCATTTTACGATGAAGTTGTTCGCACCATTTTTGTGGAAACAGAAGCATTGTCAACAAAGTATGCAGAAAGCAGCAGAAGAAGGGAGGGCTAAAAGTAAATTGAAAATAGTAAAAAGAGAATGGCGTAACTGTCTCGGACGATGGAACATAGAGAAAACATAGCTTTTCTTCTCTGTATGATTGGTGGCGCTTATCAGCTGGAGAAATGTTGTTGATATTCTCATAAAATCTAAATACTTACTGCAAAGCTTGCAAATTTTGGAATAAGAAAAGGAATGCATAGATCACGTGAAAAAACTAATGGCACTCGTCCCCGCCATTTGACAAAAACCAGTTAGGGCCCGGAAGAAAAAGCGAAATTAACCCAGAAGCCTATAAATGAGCTTTCAATTTATGATGGACTAGCCATTCGTCATAATCGTGATTCAATTGATAAAATGAAGAAAATAAATCTGAGCGACACTGTATCATAAATTCTGACCGATGAAATGCCACCTGGTGGTTTCATTTTCATTTTCACTTTCAAGTGGCAAAGTAATTGTGGATATTGCAGTAAGTATAGCTATATGTGTTGTCAATGATACATTATCCAGCCTTATGAAGATTATGTATGAGGGTATTATCTATGAGCATCTAGCCAAACTGCAATAATACCTGCGCGAAGGCTGACGCACGGCGCATCATGTTTTCAGAGCCATCCCTGACTGATGCTGCAAAACAGGCCCGTCTGTCGTCAAAATCAAACAGAAAGAAACAAGAGGAGGAAAATGTTAATTTGAAAAGATAATTCTATGGTCCAGGCTTCGCCGACTATAGTAAAATGTAACAATTCTATATATCAAAGTTACACAATATTTTAAACGGTGTTTTCTCAAAATCGCATTTTTCAAACTGGCCGGAACGATAACTTCAACTGATCTTCATCAATTCACTTGAAATTTTATATGCAGCTTTAGAACAATATTATCTAGAGAAGTACGTACGGATTTTACGATAAGTTCGAAACTTTTTTTGTTATAAACAATTTTTAACCTAATTTTGTACCTAAAAGTGACATTTTGTGTTCAAACGTACGCCATTTTGTTTTATGATTAAGTGAACTTTTTTTTTGTTTCTATGGTTAAGTGAAAAATTACTATTTTTTATTTATTTTATTTTTATTTATTGTGAATATTCCTCAAAATATGAACAATAAAAGGCTTTAAAGAGACTTTGTAATTCATTTACTATATTGTCAAAATATACCTAGAAATTCGCCTATTTTTTCTCGCGCTAGAGTGGCATTACCCCTTAACTCCTGACTTGTTTAAAAAGTTACAGTTTTGAAAAAAGTGTTCCCCTATTTTTTTGGAGCACTGTATTATATCAAGTCATCATTTCAAAGTCAAAATTTTTTCCAGAGTGACACAGTACGCGTAATTTGGGCACTTCACGACAAAGATCCACAAACTGACTACCAGATGATTTACCATGGAGACAGAAGAGGCACCCAAAGCCTTCATTTGTTTGACCCACCACCAACTCCAGAAGATGATGATACAGCTGTGAAATCATGGGATGTTACTCTCAACAATGTAAGTCTTTAACCTTTTTTTTTGCTTTCTTTCTTTCCTTGGTTTTTTTTTTCTTCTCTAAACCACAAACCAATTTTCACTTCATCATTTCTGTTTCTACATAGTTTGTCGTGGATACCAATATGGATACAGTCTACTGGTGTAAGATTTTCAAAGCTCCAACTCTACAGACGAAGCATCACATCATCGGATATGAGCCTGTCATAGGGAGAAATCACACGAACTTTTTACACCATATGCTCCTGCATGAATGCGAGATAGGTCCTGCGACCGGAAATGCAAGGATTCGGCTCCAGTGGGATGAATATTCCAAACAGGAAGGCACCATGTGTTACTCCCCTGAGATGCCTATCGAGTGGGAGAGGTGTACTACCCCAGTGGTAGCATGGGCGGTTGGCTCGAAAGGTGAGTTGAGCTTGAATTACATTATACGGAAAATTACAACGCTCCATCTAATCTACTTTAGTCGGTAGGATTTTTCAAAGTAGCAAAAGCCGTGATATTTGCTTGTTTTGATGTTTCGATTTTACGTTATGTGTCATTACAGGCAAAGTTGATGAGATAAAAATTATTACTAAACACGTTCACCTTGCAGATGAATTGGGTGATTAATACTGAAAATTACAACGCTCCATCTGATCTACTTTAGTCGGTAGGATTTTTCAAAGTAGCAAAAGCCATGATATTTGCTTGTTTTGATGTTTCGATTTTACGTTATGTGTCATTGCAGGCAAAGTTGATGAGATAAAAATTATTACTAAACACGTTTATCTTGCAGATGAATTGGGTGATTAATACTGAAAATTCCAACGCTTCATCTGATCTACTTTAGTCGGTAGGATTTTTCAAAGTAGCAAAAGCCATGATATTTGCTTGTTTTGATGTTTCGATTTTACGTTATGTGTCATTGCAGGCAAAGTTGATGAGATAAAAATTATTACTAAACACGTTTATCTTGCAGATGAATTGGGTTATTAATACTGAAAATTACAACGAACCATCTGTTCTAGTTTAGTCGGTAGGATTTTTCAAAGTAGCAAAAGCCATGATATTTGCTTGTTTTGATGTTTCGATTTCACGTTAGGTGTCATTGCAGGCAAAGTTGATGAGATAAAAATTATTACTAAACACGTTTATCTTGCAGATGAATTGGGTGATTAATACTGAAAATTCCAACGCTTCATCTGATCTACTTTAGTCGGTAGGATTTTTCAAAGTAGCAAAAGCCATGATATTTGCTTGTTTTGATGTTTCGATTTTACGTTATGTGTCATTGCAGGCAAAGTTGATGAGATAAAAATTATTACTAAACACGTTTATCTCGCAGATGAATTGGGTAATTAATACTGAAAATTACAACGCTTCACCTGATATAGTTTAGTCGGTAGGATTTCTCAAAGTAGCAAGCGCCATGATATTTACTTGTTTTGATGTTTCGCTTTTACGTTACGTGTCATTGCAGGCAAAGTTGATGAGATAAAAATTATTACTAAACACGTTCACCTTGCAGATGAATTGGGTGATTAATACTGAAAATTACAACGCTCCATCTGATCTACTTTAGTCGGTAGGATTTTTCAAAGTAGCAAAAACCGTGATATTTGCTTGTTTTGATGTTTCGATTTTACGTTATGTGTCATTACAGGCATAGTTGATGAGATAAAAATTATTACTAAACACGTTCACCTTGCAGATGAATTGGGTGATTAATACTGAAAATTACAACGCTCCATCTGATCTACTTTAGTCGGTAGGATTTTTCAAAGTAGCAAAAGCCATGATATTTGCTTGTTTTGATGTTTCGATTTTACGTTATGTGTCATTGCAGGCAAAGTTGATGAGATAAAAATTATTACTAAACACGTTTATCTTGCAGATGAATTGGGTGATTAATACTGAAAATTCCAACGCTTCATCTGATCTACTTTAGTCGGTAGGATTTTTCAAAGTAGCAAAAGCCATGATATTTGCTTGTTTTGATGTTTCGATTTTACGTTATGTGTCATTGCAGGCAAAGTTGATGAGATAAAAATTATTACTAAACACGTTTATCTTGCAGATGAATTGGGTTATTAATACTGAAAATTACAACGAACCATCTGTTCTAGTTTAGTCGGTAGGATTTTTCAAAGTAGCAAAAGCCATGATATTTGCTTGTTTTGATGTTTCGATTTCACGTTAGGTGTCATTGCAGGCAAAGTTGATGAGATAAAAATTATTACTAAACACGTTTATCTTGCAGATGAATTGGGTGATTAATACTGAAAATTCCAACGCTTCATCTGATCTACTTTAGTCGGTAGGATTTTTCAAAGTAGCAAAAGCCATGATATTTGCTTGTTTTGATGTTTCGATTTTACGTTATGTGTCATTGCAGGCAAAGTTGATGAGATAAAAATTATTACTAAACACGTTTATCTCGCAGATGAATTGGGTAATTAATACTGAAAATTACAACGCTTCACCTGATATAGTTTAGTCGGTAGGATTTCTCAAAGTAGCAAGCGCCATGATATTTACTTGTTTTGATGTTTCGCTTTTACGTTACGTGTCATTGCAGGCAAAGTTGATGAGATAAAAATTATTACTAAACACGTTTATCTTGCAGATGTATTGGGTGATTAATACTGAAAATTACAACGCTTCATCTGATCTACTTTAGTCGGTAGGATTTTTCAAAGTAGCAAAAGCCATGATATTTGCTTGTTTTGATGTTTCGATTTTACGTTATGTGTCATTGCAGGCAAAGTTGATGAGATAAAAATTATTTATAAACACGTTTATCTCGCAGATGAATTGGGTAATTAATACTGAAAATTACAACGCTTCATCTGATCTACTTTAGTCGGTAGGATTTCTCAAAGTAGCAAGCGCCATGATATTTACTTGTTTTGATGTTTCGCTTTTACGTTACGTGTCATTGCAGGCAAAGTTGATGAGACACAAATTATTACTAGACACGCTAACCTTGCAGATGATTTGGGTAATTAATACTGAAAATTACAACGCTCCATCTGATCTAGTTTAGTCGGTAGGATTTTTCAAAGTAGAAAAAGCCATGATATTTGCTTGTTTTGAAGTTTCGATTTTACGTTATGTGTCATTGCAGGCAAAGTTGACGAGATAAAAATTATTACTAAACACGTTTATCTTGCAGATGAATTGGATGATTAATACTGAAAATTACAACGCTCCATCTGGCCTACTTTAGTCGGTAGGATTTTTCAAAGTAGCGAAAGCCATGATATAACCTTGTTTTGATGTTTCGATTTTACGTTATGTGTCATTCCAGGCAAAGTTGATGAGCTAAAAATTATTACTAAACATGTCTATCTTGCAGATGAAGTGGGTAATTAATACTGAAAATTACAACGCTCCATCTGATCTACTTTACTCGGTAGGATTTTTCAAAGTAGCAAAAGCCATAATATTTGCTTGATTTGATGTTTCGATTTTACGTTATGTGTCTACGCAGGCAAAGTTGATGAGATAAAAATTACTACTAAACACGTATATCTTGCAGATACATTGAGTAATTAATACTGAAAATTACAACGCTCCATCTGATCTACTTTAGCCGGCCGGATTTTTCAAAGTAGCTAAAGCCCTTATATTTGCTTGTTTTGATGTTTCGATTTTACGTTATGTGTCATTGTAGGCAAAGTTGATGAGATAAAAATTATTACTAAACACGTTTATCTTGCAGATGAATTGGGCGATTAATACTGAAAATTACAACGCTCTATCTGATCTACTTTAGTCGGTAGGATATTTCAAAGTAGAAAAAGCCATGATATTTACTTGATTTGATGTTTCGATTTTACGTTATGTGTCATTGCAGGCAAAGTTGATGAGATAAAAATTATTACTAAACACGTTTATCTCGCAGATGAATTGGGTAATTAATACTGAAAATTACAACGCTTCACCTGATATAGTTTAGTCGGTAGGATTTCTCAAAGTAGCAAGCGCCATGATATTTACTTGTTTTGATGTTTCGCTTTTACGTTACGTGTCATTGCAGGTAAAGTAGATGAGATAAAAATTATTACTGAACACGTTCATCTTGCCGATGAATTGGGTGATTAATACTGAAAATTACAACGCTCCATCAGATCTACTTTAGTCGGTAGGATTTTTCAAAGTAGCAAAGGCCATAATATTTGCTTGTTTTGATGTTTCGATTATACGTTATGCGTCATTGCAGGCAAAGTTGATGAGATAAAAATTATTACTAAACACGTTTATCTTGCAGATGAATTGGGTGATTAATAATGAAAATTACAACGCTCCATCTGATCTACTTTAGTCGGTAGGATTTTTCAAAGTAGCAAAAGCCATGATATTTGCTTGTTTTGATGTTTCGCTTTTACGTTATGTGTCATTGCAGGCAAAGTTGATGAGATACAAATTATTACTGAACACGTTTATCTTGCAGATGAATTGGGTAATTAATACTGAAAATTACAACGCTCCATCTGATCTAGTTTTGTCGGTAGGATTTTTCAAAGTAGCAAAAGCCGTGATATTTGCTTGTTTTGATGTTTCGATTTTACGTTATGTGTCATTGCCGCAAAGTTGATGAGATGAAAATTATTACTAAACACCTTTATCTTGCAGATGAATTGGGTGATTAATACTGAAAATTACAACGGTCCATCTGATCTACTTTAGTCGGTAGGATTTTTCAAAGTAGTAAAAGCCATGATATTTGCTTGTTTTGATGTTTCGATTTTACGTTATGTGTCATTGCAGGCAAAGTTGATGAGATAAAAATCATTACTAAACACGTTTATCTTGCAGATGAATTGGGTTATTAATACTGAAAATTACAACGCTCCATCTGATCTACTTTAGTCGGTAGGATTTTTCAAAGTAGCAAAAGCCATGATATTTGCTTGTTTTGATGTTTCGCTTTTACGTTATGTGTCATTGCAGGCAAAGTTGATGAGATACAAATTATTACTGAACACGTTTATCTTGCAGATGAATTGGGTAATTAATACTGAAAATAACAACGCTCCATCTGATCTAGTTTTGTCGGTAGGATTTTTCAAAGCAGCAAGCGCCATGATATTTGCTTGTTTTGATGTTTCGATTTTACGTTATGTGTCATTGCAGGCAAAGTTGATGAGATAAAAGTTATTACTAAACACGTTTATCTTGCAGATGAATTGGGTGATTAATACTGAACATTACAACGCTCCATCTGATCTACTTTAGTCGGTAGGATTTTTCAAAGTAGCAAAAGCCATGATATTTGCTTGTTTTGATGTTTCGATTTTACGTTATGTGTCATTGCAGGCAGAGTTGATGTGATAAAAATTATTACTAAACACGTTTATCTTGCAGATGAATTGGGTAATTAATACTGAAAATTACAACGCTTCATCTGATATAGTTTAGACGGTAGGATTTTTCAAAGTAGCAAAAGCCATGATATTTGCTTGTTTTGATGTTTCGATTTTACGTTATGTGTCATTGCAGGCAAAGTTGATGAGATAAAAATTATTAGTAAACACGTTTATCTTGCTGATGAATTGGGTGATTAATACTGGAAATTACAACGCTTCATCTGATCTACTTTAGTCGGTAGGATTTTTCAAAGTAGCAAAAGCCATGATATTTGCTTGTTTTGATGTTTCGATTTTACGTTATGTGTCATTGCAGGCAAAGTTGATGAGATAAAAATTATTACTAAACACGTTTATCTTGCAGATGAATTGGGTGATTAATACTGAAAATTACAACGCTTCATCTGATCTACTTTAGTCGGTAGGATTTTTCAAAGTAGCAAAAGCCATGATATTTGCTTGTTTTGATGTTTCGATTTTACGTTATGTGTCATTGCAGGCAAAGTTGATGAGATAAAAATTATTACTAAACACGTTTATCTCGCAGATGAATTGGGTAATTAATACTGAAAATTACAACGCTTCATCTGATCTACTTTAGTCGGTAGGATTTCTCAAAGTAGCAAGCGCCATGATATTTACTTGTTTTGATGTTTCGCTTTTACGTTACGTGTCATTGCAGGCAAAGTTGATGAGATAAAAATTATTACTAAACACGTTTATCTTGCAGATGAATTGGGTGATTAATACTGAAAATTCCAACGCTTCATCTGATCTACTTTAGTCGGTAGGATTTTTCAAAGTAGCAAAAGCCATGATATTTGCTTGTTTTGATGTTTCGATTTTACGTTATGTGTCATTGCAGGCAAAGTTGATGAGATAAAAATTATTACTAAACACGTTTATCTCGCAGATGAATTGGGTAATTAATACTGAAAATTACAACGCTTCACCTGATATAGTTTAGTCGGTAGGATTTCTCAAAGTAGCAAGCGCCATGATATTTACTTGTTTTGATGTTTCGCTTTTACGTTACGTGTCATTGCAGGCAAAGTTGATGAGATAAAAATTATTACTAAACACGTTCACCTTGCAGATGAATTGGGTGATTAATACTGAAAATTACAACGCTCCATCTGATCTACTTTAGTCGGTAGGATTTTTCAAAGTAGCAAAAACCGTGATATTTGCTTGTTTTGATGTTTCGATTTTACGTTATGTGTCATTACAGGCAAAGTTGATGAGATAAAAATTATTACTAAACACGTTCACCTTGCAGATGAATTGGGTGATTAATACTGAAAATTACAACGCTCCATCTGATCTACTTTAGTCGGTAGGATTTTTCAAAGTAGCAAAAGCCATGATATTTGCTTGTTTTGATGTTTCGATTTTACGTTATGTGTCATTGCAGGCAAAGTTGATGAGATAAAAATTATTACTAAACACGTTTATCTTGCAGATGAATTGGGTGATTAATACTGAAAATTCCAACGCTTCATCTGATCTACTTTAGTCGGTAGGATTTTTCAAAGTAGCAAAAGCCATGATATTTGCTTGTTTTGATGTTTCGATTTTACGTTATGTGTCATTGCAGGCAAAGTTGATGAGATAAAAATTATTACTAAACACGTTTATCTTGCAGATGAATTGGGTTATTAATACTGAAAATTACAACGAACCATCTGTTCTAGTTTAGTCGGTAGGATTTTTCAAAGTAGCAAAAGCCATGATATTTGCTTGTTTTGATGTTTCGATTTCACGTTAGGTGTCATTGCAGGCAAAGTTGATGAGATAAAAATTATTACTAAACACGTTTATCTTGCAGATGAATTGGGTGATTAATACTGAAAATTCCAACGCTTCATCTGATCTACTTTAGTCGGTAGGATTTTTCAAAGTAGCAAAAGCCATGATATTTGCTTGTTTTGATGTTTCGATTTTACGTTATGTGTCATTGCAGGCAAAGTTGATGAGATAAAAATTATTACTAAACACGTTTATCTCGCAGATGAATTGGGTAATTAATACTGAAAATTACAACGCTTCACCTGATATAGTTTAGTCGGTAGGATTTCTCAAAGTAGCAAGCGCCATGATATTTACTTGTTTTGATGTTTCGCTTTTACGTTACGTGTCATTGCAGGCAAAGTTGATGAGATAAAAATTATTACTAAACACGTTTATCTTGCAGATGTATTGGGTGATTAATACTGAAAATTACAACGCTTCATCTGATCTACTTTAGTCGGTAGGATTTTTCAAAGTAGCAAAAGCCATGATATTTGCTTGTTTTGATGTTTCGATTTTACGTTATGTGTCATTGCAGGCAAAGTTGATGAGATAAAAATTATTTATAAACACGTTTATCTCGCAGATGAATTGGGTAATTAATACTGAAAATTACAACGCTTCATCTGATCTACTTTAGTCGGTAGGATTTCTCAAAGTAGCAAGCGCCATGATATTTACTTGTTTTGATGTTTCGCTTTTACGTTACGTGTCATTGCAGGCAAAGTTGATGAGACACAAATTATTACTAGACACGCTAACCTTGCAGATGATTTGGGTAATTAATACTGAAAATTACAACGCTCCATCTGATCTAGTTTAGTCGGTAGGATTTTTCAAAGTAGAAAAAGCCATGATATTTGCTTGTTTTGAAGTTTCGATTTTACGTTATGTGTCATTGCAGGCAAAGTTGACGAGATAAAAATTATTACTAAACACGTTTATCTTGCAGATGAATTGGATGATTAATACTGAAAATTACAACGCTCCATCTGGCCTACTTTAGTCGGTAGGATTTTTCAAAGTAGCGAAAGCCATGATATAACCTTGTTTTGATGTTTCGATTTTACGTTATGTGTCATTCCAGGCAAAGTTGATGAGCTAAAAATTATTACTAAACATGTCTATCTTGCAGATGAAGTGGGTAATTAATACTGAAAATTACAACGCTCCATCTGATCTACTTTACTCGGTAGGATTTTTCAAAGTAGCAAAAGCCATGATATTTGCTTGATTTGATGTTTCGATTTTACGTTATGTGTCTACGCAGGCAAAGTTGATGAGATAAAAATTACTACTAAACACGTTTATCTTGCAGATACATTGAGTAATTAATACTGAAAATTACAACGCTCCATCTGATCTACTTTAGCCGGCCGGATTTTTCAAAGTAGCTAAAGCCCTTATATTTGCTTGTTTTGATGTTTCGATTTTACGTTATGTGTCATTGTAGGCAAAGTTGATGAGATAAAAATTATTACTAAACACGTTTATCTTGCAGATGAATTGGGCGATTAATACTGAAAATTACAACGCTCTATCTGATCTACTTTAGTCGGTAGGATATTTCAAAGTAGAAAAAGCCATGATATTTACTTGATTTGATGTTTCGATTTTACGTTATGTGTCATTGCAGGCAAAGTTGATGAGATAAAAATTATTACTAAACACGTTTATCTCGCAGATGAATTGGGTAATTAATACTGAAAATTACAACGCTTCACCTGATATAGTTTAGTCGGTAGGATTTCTCAAAGTAGCAAGCGCCATGATATTTACTTGTTTTGATGTTTCGCTTTTACGTTACGTGTCATTGCAGGTAAAGTAGATGAGATAAAAATTATTACTGAACACGTTCATCTTGCCGATGAATTGGGTGATTAATACTGAAAATTACAACGCTCCATCAGATCTACTTTAGTCGGTAGGATTTTTCAAAGTAGCAAAGGCCATAATATTTGCTTGTTTTGATGTTTCGATTATACGTTATGCGTCATTGCAGGCAAAGTTGATGAGATAAAAATTATTACTAAACACGTTTATCTTGCAGATGAATTGGGTGATTAATAATGAAAATTACAACGCTCCATCTGATCTACTTTAGTCGGTAGGATTTTTCAAAGTAGCAAAAGCCATGATATTTGCTTGTTTTGATGTTTCGCTTTTACGTTATGTGTCATTGCAGGCAAAGTTGATGAGATACAAATTATTACTGAACACGTTTATCTTGCAGATGAATTGGGTAATTAATACTGAAAATTACAACGCTCCATCTGATCTAGTTTTGTCGGTAGGATTTTTCAAAGTAGCAAAAGCCGTGATATTTGCTTGTTTTGATGTTTCGATTTTACGTTATGTGTCATTGCCGCAAAGTTGATGAGATGAAAATTATTACTAAACACCTTTATCTTGCAGATGAATTGGGTGATTAATACTGAAAATTACAACGGTCCATCTGATCTACTTTAGTCGGTAGGATTTTTCAAAGTAGTAAAAGCCATGATATTTGCTTGTTTTGATGTTTCGATTTTACGTTATGTGTCATTGCAGGCAAAGTTGATGAGATAAAAATCATTACTAAACACGTTTATCTTGCAGATGAATTGGGTTATTAATACTGAAAATTACAACGCTCCATCTGATCTACTTTAGTCGGTAGGATTTTTCAAAGTAGCAAAAGCCATGATATTTGCTTGTTTTGATGTTTCGCTTTTACGTTATGTGTCATTGCAGGCAAAGTTGATGAGATACAAATTATTACTGAACACGTTTATCTTGCAGATGAATTGGGTAATTAATACTGAAAATAACAACGCTCCATCTGATCTAGTTTTGTCGGTAGGATTTTTCAAAGTAGCAAGCGCCATGATATTTGCTTGTTTTGATGTTTCGATTTTACGTTATGTGTCATTGCAGGCAAAGTTGATGAGATAAAAGTTATTACTAAACACGTTTATCTTGCAGATGAATTGGGTGATTAATACTGAACATTACAACGCTCCATCTGATCTACTTTAGTCGGTAGGATTTTTCAAAGTAGCAAAAGCCATGATATTTGCTTGTTTTGATGTTTCGATTTTACGTTATGTGTCATTGCAGGCAGAGTTGATGTGATAAAAATTATTACTAAACACGTTTATCTTGCAGATGAATTGGGTAATTAATGCTGAAAATTACAACGCTTCATCTGATATAGTTTAGACGGTAGGATTTTTCAAAGTAGCAAAAGCCATGATATTTGCTTGTTTTGATGTTTCGATTTTACGTTATGTGTCATTGCAGGCAAAGTTGATGAGATAAAAATTATTAGTAAACACGTTTATCTTGCTGATGAATTGGGTGATTAATACTGGAAATTACAACGCTTCATCTGATCTACTTTAGTCGGTAGGATTTTTCAAAGTAGCAAAAGCCATGATATTTGCTTGTTTTGATGTTTCGATTTTACGTTGTGTCATTGCAGGCAAAGTTGATGAGATAAAAATTATTACTAAACACGTTTATCTTGCAGATGAATTGGGTGATTAATACTGAAAATTACAACGCTTCATCTGATCTACTTTAGTCGGTAGGATTTTTCAAAGTAGCAAAAGCCATGATATTTGCTTGTTTTGATGTTTCGATTTTACGTTATGTGTCATTGCAGGCAAAGTTGATGAGATAAAAATTATTACTAAACACGTTTATCTCGCAGATGAATTGGGTAATTAATACTGAAAATTACAACGCATCATCTGATCTACTTTAGTCGGTAGGATTTCTCAAAGTAGCAAGCGCCATGATATTTACTTGTTTTGATGTTTCGCTTTTACGTTACGTGTCATTGCAGGCAAAGTTGATGAGACACAAATTATTACTAGACACGCTAACCTTGCAGATGATTTGGGTAATTAATACTGAAAATTACAACGCTCCATCTGATCTAGTTTAGTCGGTAGGATTTTTCAAAGTAGAAAAAGCCATGATATTTGCTTGTTTTGAAGTTTCGATTTTACGTTATGTGTCATTGCAGGCAAAGTTGATGAGATAAAAATTATTACTAAACACGTTTATCTTGCAGATGAATTGGATGATTAATACTGAAAATTACAACGCTCCATCTGGCCTACTTTAGTCGGTAGGATTTTTCAAAGTAGCGAAAGCCATGATATTTCCTTGTTTTGATGTTTCGATTTTACGTTATGTGTCATTCCAGGCAAAGTTGATGAGCTAAAAATTATTACTAAACATGTCTATCTTGCAGATGAAGTGGGTAATTAATACTGAAAATTACAACGCTCCATCTGATCTACTTTACTCGGTAGGATTTTTCAAAGTAGCAAAAGCCATGATATTTGCTTGATTTGATGTTTCGATTTTACGTTATGTGTCTACGCAGGCAAAGTTGATGAGATAAAAATTATTACTAAACACGTTTATCTTGCAGATACATTGAGTAATTAATACTGAAAATTACAACGCTCCATCTGATCTACTTTAGCCGGCCGGATTTTTCAAAGTAGCTAAAGCCCTTATATTTGCTTGTTTTGATGTTTCGATTTTACGTTATGTGTCATTGTAGGCAAAGTTGATGAGATAAAAATTATTACTAAACACGTTTATCTTGCAGATGAATTGAGTGATTAATACTGAAAATTACAACGCTCCATCTGATCTACTTTAGCCGGCCGGATTTTTCAAAGTAGCAAAAGTCATGATATTTGCTTGTTTTGATGTTTCGATTTTACGTTGTGTCATTGCAGGCAAAGTTGATGAGATAAAAATTATTACTAAACACGTTTATCTTGCAGATGAATTGGGCGATTAATACTGAAAATTACAACGCTCTATCTGATCTACTTTAGTCGGTAGGATTTTTCAAAGTAGAAAAAGCCATGATATTTACTTGATTTGATGTTTCGATTTTACGTTATGTGTCATTGCAGGCAAAGTTGATGAGATAAAAATTATTACTAAACACGTTTATCTCGCAGATGAATTGGGTAATTAATACTGAAAATTACAACGCTTCACCTGATATAGTTTAGTCGGTAGGATTTCTCAAAGTAGCAAGCGCCATGATATTTACTTGTTTTGATGTTTCGCTTTTACGTTACGTGTCATTGCAGGCAAAGTTGATGAGATAAAAATTATTACTGAACACGTTCATCTTGCCGATGAATTGGGTGATTAATACTGAAAATTACAACGCTCCATCAGATCTACTTTAGTCGGTAGGATTTTTCAAAGTAGCAAAGGCCATAATATTTGCTTGTTTTGATGTTTCGATTATACGTTATGCGTCATTGCAGGCAAAGTTGATGAGATAAAAATTATTACTAAACACGTTTATCTTACAGATGAATTGGGTGATTAATAATGAAAATTACAACGCTCCATCTGATCTACTTTAGTCGGTAGGATTTTTCAAAGTAGCAAAAGCCATGATATTTGCTTGTTTTGATGTTTCGCTTTTACGTTATGTGTCATTGCAGGCAAAGTTGATGAGATACAAATTATTACTGAACACGTTTATCTTGCAGATGAATTGGGTAATTAATACTGAACATTACAACGCTCCATCTGATCTAGTTTTGTCGGTAGGATTTTTCAAAGTAGCAAAAGCCGTGATATTTGCTTGTTTTGATGTTTCGATTTTACGTTATGTGTCATTGCCGCAAAGTTGATGAGATGAAAATTATTACTAAACACCTTTATCTTGCAGATGAATTGGGTGATTAATACTGAAAATTACAACGGTCCATCTGATCTACTGTAGTCGGTAGGATTTTTCAAAGTAGTAAAAGCCATGATATTTGCTTGTTTTGATGTTTCGATTTTACGTTATGTGTCATTGCAGGCAAAGTTGATGAGATAAAAATCATTACTAAACACGTTTATCTTGCAGATGAATTGGGTTATTAATACTGAAAATGACAACGCTCCATCTGATCTACTTTAGTCGGTAGGATTTTTCAAAGTAGCAAAAGCCATGATATTTGCTTGTTTTGATGTTTCGCTTTTACGTTATGTGTCATTGCAGGCAAAGTTGATGAGATACAAATTATTACTGAACACGTTTATCTTGCAGATGAATTGGGTAATTAATACTGAAAATAACAACGCTCCATCTGATCTAGTTTTGTCGGTAGGATTTTTCAAAGTAGCAAGCGCCATGATATTTGCTTGTTTTGATGTTTCGATTTTACGTTATGTGTCATTGCAGGCAAAGTTGATGAGATAAAAGTTATTACTAAACACGTTTATCTTGCAGATGAATTGGGTGATTAATACTGAAAATTACAACGCTCCATCTGATCTACTTTAGTCGGTAGGATTTTTCAAAGTAGCAAAAGCCATGATATTTGCTTGTTTTGATGTTTCGATTTTACGTTATGTGTCATTGCAGGCAGAGTTGATGTGATAATGATGAGATAAAAGTTATTACTAAACACGTTTATCTTGCAGATGAATTGGGTGATTAATACTGAAAATTACAACGCTCCATCTGATCTACTTTAGTCGGTAGGATTTTTCAAAGTAGCAAAAGCCATGATATTTGCTTGTTTTGATGTTTCGATTTTACGTTATGTGTCATTGCAGGCAGAGTTGATGTGAGAAAAATTATTACTAAACACGTTTATCTTGCAGATGAATTGGGTAATTAATACTGAAAATTACAACGCTTCATCTGATATAGTTTAGACGGTAGGATTTTTCAAAGTAGCAAAAGCCATGATATTTGCTTGTTTTGATGTTTCGATTTTACGTTATGTGTCATTGCAGGCAAAGTTGATGAGATAAAAATTATTAGTAAACACGTTTATCTTGCTGATGAATTGGGTGATTAATACTGGAAATTACAACGCTTCATCTGATCTACTTTAGTCGGTAGGATTTTTCAAAGTAGCAAAAGCCATGATATTTGCTTGTTTTGATGTTTCGATTATACGTTATGCGTCATTGCAGGCAAAGTTGATGAGATAAAAATTATTACTAAACACGTTTATCTTACAGATGAATTGGGTGATTAATAATGAAAATTACAACGCTCCATCTGATCTACTTTAGTCGGTAGGATTTTTCAAAGTAGCAAAAGCCATGATATTTGCTTGTTTTGATGTTTCGCTTTTACGTTATGTGTCATTGCAGGCAAAGTTGATGAGATACAAATTATTACTGAACACGTTTATCTTGCAGATGAATTGGGTAATTAATACTGAACATTACAACGCTCCATCTGATCTAGTTTTGTCGGTAGGATTTTTCAAAGTAGCAAAAGCCGTGATATTTGCTTGTTTTGATGTTTCGATTTTACGTTATGTGTCATTGCCGCAAAGTTGATGAGATGAAAATTATTACTAAACACCTTTATCTTGCAGATGAATTGGGTGATTAATACTGAAAATTACAACGGTCCATCTGATCTACTTTAGTCGGTAGGATTTTTCAAAGTAGTAAAAGCCATGATATTTGCTTGTTTTGATGTTTCGATTTTACGTTATGTGTCATTGCAGGCAAAGTTGATGAGATAAAAATCATTACTAAACACGTTTATCTTGCAGATGAATTGGGTTATTAATACTGAAAATGACAACGCTCCATCTGATCTACTTTAGTCGGTAGGATTTTTCAAAGTAGCAAAAGCCATGATATTTGCTTGTTTTGATGTTTCGCTTTTACGTTATGTGTCATTGCAGGCAAAGTTGATGAGATACAAATTATTACTGAACACGTTTATCTTGCAGATGAATTGGGTAATTAATACTGAAAATAACAACGCTCCATCTGATCTAGTTTTGTCGGTAGGATTTTTCAAAGTAGCAAGCGCCATGATATTTGCTTGTTTTGATGTTTCGATTTTACGTTATGTGTCATTGCAGGCAAAGTTGATGAGATAAAAGTTATTACTAAACACGTTTATCTTGCAGATGAATTGGGTGATTAATACTGAAAATTACAACGCTCCATCTGATCTACTTTAGTCGGTAGGATTTTTCAAAGTAGCAAAAGCCATGATATTTGCTTGTTTTGATGTTTCGATTTTACGTTATGTGTCATTGCAGGCAGAGTTGATGTGATAATGATGAGATAAAAGTTATTACTAAACACGTTTATCTTGCAGATGAATTGGGTGATTAATACTGAAAATTACAACGCTCCATCTGATCTACTTTAGTCGGTAGGATTTTTCAAAGTAGCAAAAGCCATGATATTTGCTTGTTTTGATGTTTCGATTTTACGTTATGTGTCATTGCAGGCAGAGTTGATGTGATAAAAATTATTACTAAACACGTTTATCTTGCAGATGAATTGGGTAATTAATACTGAAAATTACAACGCTTCATCTGATATAGTTTAGACGGTAGGATTTTTCAAAGTAGCAAAAGCCATGATATTTGCTTGTTTTGATGTTTCGATTTTACGTTATGTGTCATTGCAGGCAAAGTTGATGAGATAAAAATTATTAGTAAACACGTTTATCTTGCTGATGAATTGGGTGATTAATACTGGAAATTACAACGCTTCATCTGATCTACTTTAGTCGGTAGGATTTTTCAAAGTAGCAAAAGCCATGATATTTGCTTGTTTTGATGTTTCGATTTTACGTTATGTGTCATTGCAGGCAAAGTTGATGAGATAAAAATTATTACTAAACACGTTTATCTTGCAGATGAATTGGGTGATTAATACTGAAAATTACAACGCTCCATCTGATCTAGTTCAGTCGGTAGGATTTTTCAAAGTAGCAAAAGCCTTGATATTTGGTTGTTTTGATGTTTCGATTTTACGTTATGTGTCATTGCAGGCAAAGTTGATGAGATAAAAATTGTTACTAGACACGCTAATCTTGCAGATGAATTGGTTAATTAATACTGAAAATTACAACGCTCCATCTGTTCTAGTTTAGTCGGTAGGATTTTTCAAAGTAGCAAAAGCCATGATACTTGCTTGTTTTGATGTTTTGATTTTACTCTATGTGTCATTGCAGGCAAAGTTGATGAGATAAAAATTATTACTAAACACGTTTATCTTGCAGATGAATTGGGTTATTAATACTGAAAAGTACAACGCTATTTCTCATTTTCTTGAATTGAGAAGTAAATATTAACTTTCATCTAAAGCGATAGCCGCAAGCACATAATTCTCTCACGTTTTGAGAGCGTGCAGTATAATATGTGTAAATAATATAAATTTGCACGGGATTTTAGCTGCTAAAATGAAAATTATGGTCTCCAAATCTCAACCCCTGGGCGAATTAGGCGTTTCTGCGAATCCAATTAAGAATTTCCGCTTTGTCTTATGTCGCAGTATTTCGACATAATTAACCCCTCTTTGCGAAGTTTTGTCGCAAAAATTTATCGGATAATTTAATTACAAGAGATTCCGCGTTGGCGTTAAACTTCTTAGCTATAAATCCCTCACGATTTATTTCGGCCCAAAAAAAAAATTGAAAAATTTACGTTTTCATTTCAAAATCTAACCGTAAATTCCGTCTATGGTCTAAAGTTTGAAACGGAATCGTTTGTTTCTCGTATGCGTAGAACATACTGAGAAAATTAAATTGCTGCTTCGCCTTGCACACCTTGCACATGACAGTGTAATTTTCTAGTACAAAGAATGCATTGAATTTACAATTACATTTCTACAAATCACAAATGCATCTTAATATCTCACAGATATTCCTATATTTCTGTTTTCTATAGGTGAAAATTATCCGAAACATGTTGGGCTACCCTTAGAAAATTCAAGAAATCGTTTTTTCATGCTGGAAGTTCATTTCGACAACCCCAAGAATAGAGGGGCTGTTGACACGTCGGGGATACGTTTGAAATACACGAGGAATCTAAGAAAACACGAAGGTGGTATCATCGCAACTGGCATATCAATCGCTGAGTTGCATGTGATTCCCCCAGCTCAACAAGAGTACAAATCTGTTGGATATTGCAGTACAGATTGCACAAAAGCGGTAAGTCTTATATTTCGAAGGAGTTGTTGCCAACAACCCCTTACAACCAACAACTTGTTGGTACAACGTACACAAATCGTAAACAGCTAGGAAAATAGATGTTGGATTTATCGTTTAGGTTAGTTGTATCAACAACCCCTTCGTGGGGGTTGTTTGGCACAACGGAAGCTTGTCAAATTTCTTGCTCATAGCTTGTCAAGTTAATTATTTCCATTGTACAGCTTTGATATTTTCAAAAATTGACACCATGTCTTGTTCCCTAATCTGTAGATGTTCCCAAGAGATGGCATCAACGTCGTTTCGGTCCTGCTGCACTCACATCTTGCTGGTAGAAAGCTGAAACTGCGACACTTGAGAGGACAACAGGAATTGACACCTTTGGCACAAGTATGTATAATTTGTTTATGGGTAAGTGTCAAGTATTGGGAGATGTAGTGATCAAAAATAGGCATCTTTTCTGCCCAAACCTCATTTATTATGTAACGTTATTCATTTTCTTTTACACGTGAACAATAATTTTGTGATTTTTCTAGAGTAGAAAAATAGGACATGGGTATGCATGTCCGTGATTAATTATACAGTTGCTTTCATTGTATTCTATGCTTTGTCCACCACTTTTGTGTCATCTCGGTAATGTCAAGCTTGCATGTGGGTTACCTTACACGCCACAACCTTGGATGCGCTAATGTAGGGCGCAGTAGTTAGCATTAACGACGCTACACCACTGTTTGATTGATAAGTTCTCGTATTTTTATGTCTTTTGACATCAATATCGTAGTCAGGGCCGGCGGGAGGCATGTGTGAAGTGTGCAGCGCACACAAACGCCGTAATAGAAGGGCGCTAAAGGCTACATTTTCAATGCCAGTGTAAACCATAAACTGAGTTCAAATATACAAAATCGGCATTAAAACCCCCAGTCCGAGAGGATCATAAAAATAAGTGAGAAATGTATTTATATTAAAAATCGATGATGATGGTTAAACAATAATGATTTTTCCAAATTCGGACTTGTACTGACTTTGCCTGTTTTAGTTGTTAAGCCTAGGCGCCCAGTAAGGATTTTTTTATCGCCGCGGATAAAAATTTGCACCACGTGTATGGGCGTAGTTTACAAACCGTGTGTTTCACAACGGCGGATAAAAATTCGCTGTAGGGAAAAAGACAAGTGGCGCCTGGGCTAAAAGCAATAGAAACTTTTCCAAATTTAAAAATGTCGTAAATGGACCAGGAAAAACAGAATAGTTAGTTAAAAATGACAAACTAGCAGGGAAATTTCACGAGACATAGCGAGAGACCGCGAATCGGGAGAGTGTGGATGCCACACTCGTCCAAATTCGCAAACATTCGAATTGCCGGAAGTCTCTACGGATGCAGATAGTCGGATAAAAATCACGCGTTCGCCGAGCGACTCGCTTCAGTTGTGCACTCTCTTATCGATCCATTCAAACTGGATTGTTGACGAGGCGCATAGCAGTTTTTGTGTGTACCCGAAGGTATTATTTACGACAGGGGTCTGATTTATGACATCAAACACGTGCGGTGAAGGGGCTCTTCAAGCATCAATGCAACCCGAAATGTAGGTAACGAATGGAATAAATTATTTAGTATTGAAATAAAAAGATTTCAAAATATTGAACACAATAAATTTATATGCAAAATACAAATAGTGTACATTAATATTAAATTAAATATCCGATAGTATTTTTTTCTCTATTTGTGACGTCCCCATTACTATAATTTGTCATTTAAAATGGAAAATATACCAGATAATGATATTTATTTCTGTATTATTGAAGAAATGCAAATGCTTATCAATAAATTAACCATTCGTATTATAAAACTACTAATGAAAATTAATATTAATAGCAATATTAAATCAATAATTAATTAAAATTAAAGAATATATTATTTATCTCTTTCAAATAAATCTTATCAGTTCCAAGTTATTCCAGTCTTATTTTTCTATGGTGTCGGAATCTATTGTATCGTTTTGGTACAGTTCTTTGATACAAATTACCACTGCGATCTACATAGGGCAATTACTAAGTTATTGATTGATAATATCGTTGTTACATACCAGTATACAGGGTTGGTCAAAATATCCGGAGCACCTAAATAATTGACCAACCGTAAACATCTTCAAAAAATCAAGCATAAGTTGTTTGATTTTAAACAAGCTATCGTCTAAATATATTTTTAATATACACAGTGCTTATTTTATTATGGAAACTGGCAACCTTTCTTTTTTCTAATAGAACACATACATTTACATTTTATTATTAAGATTAATTCCATGAATTTTTTGTAAGAATCATTTTTTATACAATGCATCATTTTTTAGTTATAAGCAATTAATCAAATCTCATAAACTTTTGTTTTAACTAAACGGATAAAACATAGCAGAACAACAAAATAGAAAAATAAAATTAAATGTTAATTAAATGTTCAAACAACAAATTAAAATAAATGTGTGTATGTATGTGGGAAAAAATCAGTTTCAAAGTTCAGCAGTTTTAATTAATTGCTGATAACTAAAAATGATACATTTTATGAAAAATGGTTCCTACAAAAAATTCTTAGAATTAAAAAATTTAAAAATATACAGTATTGTTCTATTTGAAAAAGGAAATGTTACCAAATTTCGATAGATAGTTTAAAACAAAAAAAAATGCTTTTTGCTGTATTTTTTACGGTTGGAGAATTATTTAGTTGTTATTTTAACTACCTCTTTATAGATATGCACTATAATATTTGATTTATAACGCAATACATTATACAAAATAATAATTATGCAATTATTTAATTTGATTTATGGAAAATCGTATTACTATGTCTTATATTAGTGTATGGTATCTAATATAAATGATCAGAATAAGAAATCAATAGCATTTAGGAAATTTTTCAAATATTTGTTATATTTTATATTAAATTTTTATTTGCGTTATTCAAATAACAATTATCAATTATTATTTAATAATAACCACAACTTCAATGAAAGTATGCACACACACTATACGCTGAGGCAGCGGCTACTTCAGCGACGTCCATTCTAAGTCGACAGCAGATGAACAGAGAATGCACGAGCTGAACGCCGAGAATGTGGATAGCCTTCTTTGACCGCTATGTCTCACCCAGCCTAGCCGAACTTTTCGCCGATTTATTCGGGCTGAGTCAGGAGGTAGCATTACAAATAAATATACAGGTTATGTCCACGGATTCAGGTACACAGAGGAAACAAATTTTAATTGTGATTTTTAAAAAATGCCAAACTCCTAATTGTGGGTTATTCCGCTCGAACGTGTCACACCCGTCACGTCCGTTTGACGACTAAAAATTCGCGAACGACCCTAGTGTACAGTTTCTATTCTAATAAAGATATTCTAATAAGATATTCTTAATAAATAATTATAGTTTTTATGTGAAATTTAGGCTAGGTATATTATATTGATTGCATCATGTGTAGTAGCTAGAATAAGCATGTAAATAAGCCAATAATCTTGTCAAAGACGTTCTGCCACTTTAGGCGCTAACCGCTTGAACTCGGCGGACGGCAGCAATTTGGCAGCAACAACATGAACGCGAAGGCCATTGGTTGCTGAGTTCAAGCGCTTAAGCGGCTTAAACTGGCAGAACGCACCCATTAATAACAATAATGGGAGTTAAAATCAACATACTACCTGACAATGTCACACAAACATTTTCCTAATTATATGTAGATATTGTGACATCACAAGATGCCAACTTGGTATTTTTAATTTTAGAAATATATCAAAATCTATGAAAAAACTTCTAAATACCGTTTTTGTCAAAATTTTGATGGTAGTTAGTCTAGCACAGCCTTGCTTTTTTTAAACAGCAAAACTCCGAAGTTGAAACTACGGCATGGAATAAAAACTCATACAAATTGACTGAAGTTTTTAAGGGGAGTTCACTTTTATTCTCCAGTTTTCATTTATTCATTTCGGTAATGATCATTTCGATAATGATCATTTCGGTAATGGTTCCATATTTCTGCAATATCATATTCACTTTAAAAATAAATTTCACACATTATCCCAATACCTGAACATTTACCCTTTATATCATAAAATTCAGATCATTAAAAACTTTATTTTTCTCAATAGGACGACCATTATGACTTCAACTATCAACAATCCAGGACTCTCTCTCACGAAATAAAAATCCTACCGGGTGATGCGTTAGTAACGGAATGCACATATTCTACAGCAAATCGAAGCAAGCCCACCTTTGGAGGTTACTCGACATCAGAAGAAATGTGTCTTGCCTTCATTTTGCACTATCCAAAAACTGAGCTAGCTGGTTGCTATTCAATGCCTCCAATAAAATACTTCTTCGAGACGTTGGGTGTCAAGGAATTCTATAATAACACTTGGGCTGACTTGGAGCATAAAATCCTGCATGCTTCCACCGTTGAAGCCACGTCATCAACTCCTGCTAAGATATCTTTGTTCGATTACAAACCAGGAGATGAATTTTCTGCCGAAGCTAATGCCAAGGCCATAGAGGCCATCAAAAATGGTCCTGACTACACCATACAAGGAGAGAGCGATGCAGCAAAAAGCCCATTTGAAAGGTTGATCATCAAAGAACCACCAGAGTTCCAAAACAAGAGTTTCATGGCACATCTTCAAGACACACCTTTTGATGAACCACTGATCACCAAGAATATCCAGGAGTACTTCCATAAAGGGCTGCACTTGACGTTTTGTAGGAGACGAGATGACAGCTTAGCTATTGTAAGCAAATTTTGAATTTCCGTGGTATGATAACTAAAAAGATCTGTTTTGATTTCAGAAAGAAAACGTGGAGAGCTTTCCTAAATTTACCGAATACGTTTCTAATAAGCAAGCGCAATGCAGTTATAGGAGGAGTGTTTCGACGCCACATGTGGCATCATCAGGGACTAAACAATTGCTGTCGACTGTTGTAGGTTTCTTGATGTTTATGAGATATTTTTTGTGATTTTCAGGCTCCCAAAGTGACAGTTTTGAATGTTGAATGATAAACAGAAAGGAAAACCCACCTCGACTGTACATATCTTCTTTTTACCAAATATTTTAATTAATTAATTTATATGAAGCTGTGAATATCGTACGATAAGTTGTAATATAATATTTATTGAATGTGGTATGGTTTTATTTAGTTTTAGTTGTTTATTGATGAAGATAAATTCGGATTTTTAGGGACTATTTTGAGGTTAGTATGACTACCGATTTTCCATCTTCTTTGATAGTTTCAATCGCACCTGTATTAATAAAGAACTTTTTCCTCAACTTTGTAAAAGCTTTATTTTCATTTTATTTTTTAGGCACTAATAATTTATTGGTTGTTTTGAAAAATATATTGGTTACTGCATTCTTTTTTTTTGTTTCTGTTGTAGGATTTAAATCAGCGACCGAAAATCACCCAGTTAGGGTTGCCAGGTTCAAAAATTGAATTGGCAGGACAGGAGTTTAAAAAAGCAAGTTCCAAAAATCTAGGCCAAACATGGATAAATAAAATTAAAAATTAGGTCAATTGGCTAATAAAGCTCATTTCTCGTGACACTACTGGTTTTTTTTTTATGTATGTAATATATTTATGTATTTGTTTTTGTTATTTCAAAAAATTTAAAATGCATTTTTAATTTTTCTGAATCTACTAAATTAATGAGATTATGTACCTACTATAATAACGTCGTGAATTATACACGATGTGCCTCTTTTTTTTTTTTTTTTTCGAGCAATATTTTTTTTTAATAGTCAATGTTATACTGTGTAAAAAGTTTGACATATTCACAAAATCGTAATTTTAATGTCTCTAACTTCTTCATGAATTGAAAAATGCAATAAGTACGTACGAAACTTTTTACTCAGAATACCATTTACTCTAAAAAATCTGATGTGGCCAGCCACATGACTTTATCATACTATATACAGGCTTTTCCCAAATATCATGTAAATACGAAAAGGGGTAATTCTTTGGCTTATTTAATGACTAAAAATTCATATAAACATAGGTCCGCAAACGCTTTGTTGCCGATCTACAGGGTGTTAAAATTTCAAGATTTTTTTAGTTTTTTCGTTATAGCTTTTGTAGTTTTCGAGATATTTAGTTCTAATTTGGAATATGGGCTACGCTGTAGGACTTACGTCATCGGGCATACCAAATGGTTTTAAAAATCTACAGGGAGATATTTTTTTCAGGGGTCATGCCCCCTTTTCTCCCCATGAATTTTCTTTCGGTGCGCCGCTGGTGGATTCTAAAATACAAAAGGCATTTTTTGTTTTGTTCTAATGCCACCGTTATTGAGAAAAAAAATAAAAGCTTTTCTGTGTTTCGCTAGATGAAATTGAATTTTTTTAAATAATTGGTCTAG
The DNA here is from genome assembly GCA_963966075.1 of Aphodius sticticus. Taxonomy (NCBI): domain Eukaryota; kingdom Metazoa; phylum Arthropoda; class Insecta; order Coleoptera; family Scarabaeidae; genus Aphodius; species Aphodius sticticus. The sequence goes on from OZ014510.1 coordinate 5,254,124, forward strand.
TATGCCTTGGCTTGATTTAGATAACCTTTTGTTTGTATTTATTTAGATATTTTATTCGCCACCAATTGTTAAAAATTAAATCTAGGATGGCGCGGTATTTGTAGCAATCTTGAAATTTCAACACCCTGTAGATCGGCAACGAAGCGTTTGCAGACCTATGTTTATATAAATTTTTAGTCATTAAATAAGCCAAAGAATTATTTTTCGTATTTACATGATATTTAGGAACATCCTGTATATATGAAATTACATAGTTCAGCTGCCTGAGATTCTATTCGATCGAGATCGTTTGTGTCTGCATTAAAATAAAACTAGTTAGCCAGGATTTGACAGATATTTTGATACTATTGACAGTAGGTATTGTCAAAACATCACCGTTTGACACTAGTCACTACCTACTGTCAGAATGGAAATATCTGTCAAATCCTGGCTAACTAGTTTTATATTAATGCAACCACGACCGATCTCGATGAAATAGAATTTGCTCATGCAGCTAAACTATTAATTTTACCAAAAAATGTCGTAGACATAAATTATTCAGAAATTCCTCTACTTTAATTTATTATTTAACTATTTTGACGAAATTACAGAAATTGCGGCTCTTTTGCAAAATCGTTAAAAAATGCTAAGAGTAAACATCCAGTTCCTTTGGACCCTTTTGAACCAAAAGCTGTTCAGCTCTAAGTTTGGTCATTAAACCTCTAAATATGACGTTTCGTCCCGATACCTTTAGTACACTGATAAAACTGAAAAGGTAATTTTACCGTGTGGATTGGCGGTCATTTTTAACCTCCGTGTATCGAAGGGAAAATACTATGTGGTTTGTAATTTTACTTTGAGCTAATAAATTTACTTCTCATATGAATTAAGGTTTCCGATGTGTACGGTTTTATATATACTTTTGTAAGTAAAATTACTGACGTTCAGTAAATTTACCGTAAACACGGAATTGCAATTAATTGTTGTACAGTAAACTTTCTGCAACTTTAATATTAGATTTGTCCAAGCAACTGCAAAACCAGTTAACAATCAGTACTTTTGTGATGGACCACATATGTTGCTATGATAACTCCATTATAAATACCAATGAAACATTATCTAGTTTCTCACAAAAGAACTGTTTGTAAACTGGTTTTGCGACTGCTCGGACAAGCCTGTATTGTCAACTGTAAGATCACTAGTAAAATCCTATTAATGTGGAGATCATAAATAAGAACAAAAAATAATAGCATGAAGTTTTATTATAATTTTAACAATAAATAACATGTGAAACACATTTATAATATATATATCTACATATTTTTTATAAATATTTCATATTTTTAACATTAAATAAATAGACTTCTTGACAAAAATGTAATCATAAGTAAATGAAATAAAATAGGAACCCATGGACTATACTTATCTACATATCGTATAATAAAATAAATCGATCTGCTTGACAGAGAGAAATATATCTTTTAAATATAAATTAAATATTAGTTCAACAATATTAAGTTGAAATACCTATGGTAAACTTACGTCACACACTTACTTAGACTGCATACAAACATTTACTTATTTATTTTAATAATAAGTTTGATCACTTTTCAGTGGATTTGGTTTTATCCTTATTCGTTTTTGAACCCTGACTTGGAGTAATTTTTAAAAAGCTAAACCGTCTCCAGAGTAAGAGAACCTGGGGATAATCCAACCTCAGCATATAATATAGTCCAAAATGTGTCACCGGAAATCAAAATAAGAAGTACATGAGTCATATATCATATACAGAGTATAATAATGTCAGCAGCTGCTTTCCTTTGAGGTGCAGAGTGTGTGTAAAGTTATTAATGAGTGTTTATAGAAAAGTATTTTTTATATTGGTGATTGAAATGATATGTGTTATGCAAGTTAGTAATAAATTTGATTGTAAGACCGCATGTACGATAAAGAACAATAAACGAAATCTTACCTATGGACACTACACAAGTCCTTGAATTTGTAGAATGTCAGTATCATCAACACTTGTATCCTAAAATGAACATCCAATTAGTGAAAGTGGAATTATACATACCAAGACTGCAAACTGTCACAGAGGCACTAACAGTGTTAAATTAGTTGTATTTAACAATCGCACTCAATAGAACTCTAACTTAGCAGCTGTAAACACAACCAAACGGATGACGAACGGAACTCGAACTGTATATCCCATTATTGCGCAAGCGTGATAAAAATTATCTCGGTAGCACTTTACCATCTAGAAAGGAAAATTGCACGAGCAGAAGGCAAATTTACATATCAGACAGTAGTTTTAATGTATAGATATGTAATTTTATTCCGTTGAAGTAATTGTTATTATGAAATTTACAAACTTATTAGCAAATTTACATACAGTTTGTACAATTAATGAATGTAACTGCATTTTCAATGGTATTTAGTATTTTTGCTTAAAATTATGGTAAAATTGCCGACAAATAGGGTAGGTTTACTGAAAAAAATGTAAATTTCATTTGTAAATTCGCACTCATTTTTATCAGTGTAGTTTCTCCGGAATCATCGCCACAAAAGCGGGTACACACACACACACAGACATTTTTTGTACCTGGATCAAATATGTTTAGGGGACCCAAAAGGACATACTTCCGCTAAAATCTCAAATTTTTTTTTTGCACTATTACTATACTTTATCATACTGCGGATGATACAGTAAAAAATCACAAAGTTTCATATGGATTTATTTGTTTCTACATTAGTTACCTCAATTTATTTTTATTTTTTTTTACATACATTATATTTATATATATACCTACTTTGTTTTGTTAATCTTTTAAACGGCTGTAAATCTTTAAGGATTTGAAATAAGTAATAGGCCCATATGAAAAGTTTCACTCATAATGCCATTTTCTAAAATAAAAAAATTTAAATATTAATTATTAAAATATTTTTTAGCTTTTGACTTTGGATTTGATATCAGCAACTCCAAAAACCTCAGAGTTATGAGTTTGAAATTTGTCAAATCAGATATATTTTATAAAATAAACCGCAAAAATAGTGTACGCATTGTTCTCAGTGAAAATAAACGAACGAACAGCTGACTACGATTACATGAACCGAATTGGTAGAAGGTTAGCCGTTATTTCTGAAACACCCTGTGTAAAGTAACGTTTAATAATAGCGACGATGAAAAATGATTTTCCGATATGCATGACTAACAACACAGCCCCGGATTGTTCTCGTTTGTTTTCTGGATACAGGGGTGCTTAATCTCGGCCAGCCCACGCGAATAAAGAAATTCCCTTTTCTCCCTTTTCCTTACAATCACCCCACACATCCTATATCCCACAGGTTCAAGCGTGTTTGCACACGAGAAAAAAACGTTTACAGTTGGCTGTTGAAAAACGTAATCGTATTTTTCCCCTTGTGCTAGAGATATTTATCTGGAGTAATCACAAATAAAAAACGTTCACCCACATTCGTGGGATATTGGTTTGAATATAAAGAAAAGTGTATTGCTAGAAATACAAAACGTGTACCTGATAGCACGCTTAAATCTATGAGTATAAAATGCAACAGAAATCTTTGTAGGTCATCAATAAACCTTTAAGGAATTTGTACTGTTTGAAATAACACATTAGCAATTGTATAGCGATATACAACAGCATGAGTTGAAAGCATGAAGGTTACTTGCTTATGGATTATTTTAATCCTAGTTTTACCCGATTGTTTTGGACTAAAAAACAAAAGAGGCGAACCAGACCATGTTCCAAACACCATTGACGATAGATTCATATTCGAGAAGTTGTCAAAATTGGTACCATGCAGTGATAAGAAGTTAACTAAAACAGCTGAAATGCGAGGCAAGTTTTGGGTGTTGTATAACTTCGTACAACCAGAATATTCGGCCAGATGTCATGAGAGCATAACCTATACCACCCACGCAGATTTCAGCTTCTTGGATAATTTGGTACCTTTAGTAGAGAGATGGAATGGGCCAATAAGTTTAGCTGTCTACGCTCCAGGAACTGATTTCTTAGTTTCGCTAAGATCTATAGCATTTTTAAGGAATTGTAGGTCACCACAGGTCAGGAAATACGTTAATTTCCATGTGTTTTTTGATGTAGGACATTTACCACCAAAGGTAATTATTTTTAGGTTTAATTTGTATCTAAACAATGCGGCGTTATGCCATCATGGGACCCTGGGCAGTTTTGAATTAGGGGCCTCCATATATAGTGTTAAATTGAGAAGAATTACTTTTTATATAGAAGTTTTTCTCTTCTAACTTAGTCAAGGATTTCTCATTAGTCTCGTACAATATTTATTAGATAAAAATAACACTGCGACAAATTTTGATCAACTTTCTGCCTCCCGGGAAATTTTAGCTAATAATGATTCTATATGACCCCCTCAACACATCCCCCAAGGCCATTTTCGGTTTAGGTTAGCTCGAATAAGCTGATAAGAAAACACTCTGTATACTATGGCAAAATAGTCCAATCAAATCGTTTCCGAGGGTGCCTGTTCCAGGAAAAAAAAAATCTGATGTGGCCAGGCACATGACTTTATCATACTATATATAAAATTAATAGTTTAGCTGCATGAGATTCTATTTGATCGAGATCGGCTATGTCTGCATTAAAATAAAACTAGTAGAACTAGACAAATATCTCGATTAAAGCTGCGTTCGGATATTGTACTCCGTTGACAGCGGGTACACCGTCCAAATGACACTTACGTGTTATTGGGTGTAAAAAGTGTAACGGTGTTCAATATCCGAACGCAGCCTATATTGACAGTAGCATTTTCAAGACATTAGCGTTTGACACTAGCTATTGTCATTAGAATCAAAATAATCTGACATATCCTGGCTACTAGTTTTAAAGCAGTACGCCCGATCTCGATGAAATAGAATTTGCTCATGCGGCTAAACTATAAATTCTACCAAAAAATGTCATATACATAAATTATGGAAAATTTCCTCTCCTTTAATTTATTATTTAACTATTTTGACGACATTACACAAATAGCGGCTCATTTGCAAAATCTTCGAAAAATGCTATGAGTAAACCACCAGTTCCTTTGGACCCTTTTCAACAGAAAGCTTTTCAGCTCTAAGTTTGGTTATAAAACTTCTAAATATGAAGTTTCGTCCCGATACCATTAGTAGTTTCTCCGGAATCGTCTCCACAAAAACGGGTACACACACACATACACACACACACACACACACACACACACACACACACACACAGACATTTTTTTGTACCTTGGTCAAAAATGTTCAGGGGACCCAAAAAGACATATTTCCGCTAAAATCTCAAAATTTTTTTTTGGCATGATTACAATACTTTACATACTGCGTATGATAAAGTAATATAGAATTTTCTTCTCTCATTCTATATATTTATTGGGGTGCTGGTCCGAATTTTAACTTCGCTACTTCCCACGGATGTGGCTTCCCAACAAAAATCGCAAAAGAACTAAAAATTTTCGACCGTTTTCCAGTTTTTTGCGAAAATTCCTAAAAAGGCTACATAATTAATGTGATTAATGTGGTGTTACTTTTTATTAACAATATTTTTAATGTTTACTCTAGATTCTGATAATGCACATCGAAAATCGTGCTTTACATTGAGCCGATTCCTAGATTTTGTTTTTATAGAGACTAAAGTTATAAACCCGCTTTCACATTTATAACTAGTACCAAATGGAACAAAAATTCTTAAAGCCCTGTCGGCTAAAATGGAATATTAAGTCCACATTTTTGTCCAAAATGTAGGTATATCATGATCTTGTAATTCCACATTTAATGAGGTGCCTTCGCGTAGTTCCAGAAATTGAACTCAAGCTAAAAACTTAAGCTTCGTCTTTAAACATTTGGACGTCTGTAGAAAATGGTCTTAACACCCAGCAATAAGCTTGACGATTATTTATTCCCGGGAAATAGCAATTCAACGAATCTATGAAAAAATACAGTAGCTGAATGCTGGAATTGGTGAAGCGGCATTTTTTCTTCGTTGTGTGAACTTTTCATTCGTACAGTTCTAGCTTTCGCAGAAAACCGGCAACTTTATCTTGCGGTATCAAAATATTGCTCATATTTTTTTGCATAGAGACTTTTAAACTGTTACTTTAACTGAAAAAAAATCAGCCAAATACGCTAGCATATCGATAAATGTGTCAAAAAACAAAGGTTGTTTCTTCACACAGCTTAAGCACTTTATTAAAAACTTTTTCCCTTGACAACAGTTCAAAAATTCTAGAATTTGAACTATGATATAGGGCTGACCCTTCCTCCATGGGGCTGACGAATACACGAGTCAATTGACCAAAAAAATCTAGAGCTCGGTTACCCATCCCAGATTGCAATTTTACCCCCAAGGGGGTAAATACCCACAGGTTAAGAACCACTGATCTAAGCGAAGCCGCGAAGTCAAGAGCCCTAATGTATACAAAAAAAATAAAAAATTACATAATACATTAAGTATTAATTATTAAAAAGAGCAAATATTAAGTTAATAAATAAATAGTAATAATTACAGATCTCTACTGATTTTTGGTGAAGGGCTCTTGTTATCGCGGTTTCGCGTAATGTGACATAAAATTTCAACTTCAATTTCAATTTCAATTTCGCTTTAGCGGCTACACAGTTTGGCCAAAATAACTGATTAAGTTATGCAATTTGTAGAGAATTTAATGTAGTTTTATCCAGGGCTGTGGAGTCTGTAAAAAATCTGTCGACTCCGACTCCGACTCCAGATAATTTTGGTAGTCCGACTCCGGCAAAATTTTATTTGTTTCCAGCGAATTTAATGGCAAAAAAATTAAATCTGACATAATCTAATTGTAAATAAAATCAAAAAGGCCTGTTGATCAGACCACAAAATTATGGCCATATTTAAAAAAGACGCTTTTTTATATTTTCAAAAGATCTCTGAAATCATTAGAGCTTCAACTGTTTTCTCATTAGAGAGCACATAATTCTGAACTAGTTTGTCACTTGAACCGATGTTCTATCTTTACTTATAACAAAAGTATAGTACAACAAAACCACTGTATAGTACAAAATAAAATTTATTTCAATGAATGCAACATTAAGTGCAAAATAAGCTGAAAATAATCTCAACTCTTACTTCTGTTAGTGGTAATGACGTCACAATTCTGGCTGCAACGAGTATGACTTGCATCCATGGATATTCCGACATTCCAACTTAAGGTAGAGTTTAAATCGGAAATGCAGTTATAATGTTTAATTGGCTATTATACATATATTATGCATGTTTAAGTTTATGCATTAAAAATTACGTTAGAGTGAAGTTTGTACTTTTGCTAATAATAAAAATATATCTGGCTCAATTCTGTCAAGTGTAGGTGACGAAATCTGCGAATATCGGTGTTTTTTAGTTGATCGCAAGAAGACTACGACATAGCCGCCAATAATCTTAAAATCCGTAACCTACACTCGACAGAATCAGTAACAATTTAAAATCTCTACATATTTTGTTAAATACAAAGGGATGTGATTATACCATAATATTGTATAATCAAGGGTGATACTTTTGATAAATTTGTTCATGTGCCAAAAAAAGAATCAATTTCGGTTAAACGTTTAAAGTTATCAAACATTAGAGCTAAAATTGCAAAGTTTTACTAGTAAAGCATTATCTTTTACAAACATTCAGATATTGGGACAAATAAAAATAAAAAAAATGTTGAGAGTTGATAATACGACTGTGATACATACCATCACGTTGTTTCTTCTGGTACAAAAGCTGTAGGAGACTGTTTTTTCTTTTTAAAATTGCAAGGGAATATCATTAAAATACTTTTTGCATTATTTAATGAATTGTTCAGCTGTTCTTTGTGGTTGAACGAATAGGAGCAAATTCTCGTAATTTTGATGAATAAGAAAAAAACCACACGTTGACGCTTCACTTTGAAAAGTTCTAATTCGTCTATAAGTATGCATCGAAGTCCGATTTTTTTATTTGTAGATGGTCTAGCTATCATAATTAGCATATTGAAGTTGGTTATTGGAAATGGGAAATACATAAACTCAATATGCGACGCGGCAAGCGACTCACAATAATCATTTTGCTAATCATCACTCACCACCGATCTGTGTGTTTTGTAGTTAAACTATATTTACTTTGTAAAAGACCTAATAATATGTTTAGTTAATCGTTTACTATCTATTGAGGCAACGGCCATCTGGCATGTCTTTTTCTACATTATTTAAGTAGCAAAGTTGAAATTCGGATTCAGCTCCCCAAAAAACATATAGAATAATAGAAAAACAAAACTTCTATATTTTTTTCCTTGCCAAAACACCATGTGAATGGACTAAAATTATGAATAAAATTAACTAACATAGAAAAACGCCTTTGTGGAAATGTTCAGGGGTCATAGAGAATCATTATTAGCTAAAATTTCCCGCGAGGAAATTTTTTTGTTGCACAGACTACTCTAAAGTTAAAATTTAATATTACTACTACGGTAATTAATTAATTAATTAGTTAATCTAGTGTTTATAAAAGATTGTTTCTAAACTATCAATTTCAGACATCTGACTCCATACTGAAGACCTACAACGACAACTTCGACTGCAGGCTTGGGCCACCTTTCAAAACAAAGAATTCTTACAGATTCTCCAAAAATCTAACATACCCCATTAACGTAGCTAGGAACATAGCAAGACAATCAACGCAAACACACTTCATCTTCGCTTCTGACATTGAATTATATCCATCCCAAGGTTTTATCGACAAATTTCTTCATATGGTAGCCAATAATCCAAACATCCAACTCAGGGGGAACCCAAGAGTCTTTGTAGCACCAGTTTTCGAGCTATTAGAACACGCAAATGTCCCAAGGAATAAGACAGAGTTACAAGAGTTACTCAGGAACAACACTGCGTTGTTATTTCATCACAATTTATGCCCGATGTGTCATAGGGTACCAGAAATGAACACGTGGAGAAAAATGAACGAAAGTGATAGTTATAACGTGATGGTTATTGCCAAGAGAACCAAACGGTTCAAACATTGGGAACCGTTCTATGTTGGTACAAGAACTGATCCCCTTTTTGATGAGAGACTAACATGGGAGGGGCAGAGCAATAAGATCACGCAAGCGTTTTCCATGTGCCTTCTGGACTATGATTACATGGTTTTGGACAACGCGTTTTTGGTACACCGTCCAGGGCTGAAGAAAGCTAAAGACCAAATTGTGAAGTTCTCTAAAATTATTTCTAAGACGAACCATTTGCTGAGGAATGTTATCCAGCCCGAATTATTGAAAATATACGGAAAACGTAAAGACTGTGGGTTGTAATTTATAATAAATATGTTTAAAACAATAAAACTGATTTATTTCGTTTAAGTGTTAACTGTTTTTTAACTGTCTTTTGTACATAGTTAGTTACTTTTTAACCCAAAGTTTGTGGGTTATGGAATTCGTCTGCTATGCTTGTGGGAAAATGAAACAAACAAAAATCGTATTACAATTTTCAACAATTGCCAACAAGGGGGCACTAAATCTGTGCAAACAACACAATCAACTGAAACTAATAATTTAAATTAATAACGGTTTCACTACGCTTTCGTCATTTGACATTATCGTTACAGAGAGAGCCATCTATCGACAAAATTATAAGAACCGTCTGTGGCAGTAGAAGAAATCTTTTGCTCCACTTTTGTGATGTTTTCAATCTAAAGAAAATTTATTGGAAGTGCTAACTGTAATATTGTTCTGTATAGAAAGTATATGGTAGTTTGATGTCTTTAAGGGGTAATAGAAGCGGTAATTCAGATTGCTGTCGACCCTCGAGCTTTTTAAGTCGCCCGAGGGTATAAACATCAAGTAATGCCCGTGGTACATACAAAATTTTATGTCCTACAATGGTTTTGTTCCTCCGTTTGAATATTAATAAATATTTTGACGTAATCAAGTGACATGCGTATCTACGGAGTTGAATTACAATACAAACAATTCGGAGTTGAGTGACTATGCAGACAATTAATTGTCAAACAGTAAGATTATTCTGTTTGACAGTTAATTGTCTGCCAATAATTGACGATTTAAAATTTAGAAGTTGAATGTCAAATATTTGATGTATCTGACGTATAAACCATGGCAACGCTTAATGCCCGCGCGGGCGTTAAGAGCAATAAAGTAGCTGTTTTTGCCCCGATATCTAAGATGTAAAATGTCACTTTATGGTCATGTAGGACATAAAGAATTTTATATGAAATTATTATCAAGATTACTCATATTATCATTCATATCATCCCAATTTTGAATAGGGTATTCCGGTCATGTCAAAATTTAAGCAGATATTCAGTTTAACCTATTGTACAATTTATGAGGATTCATAAAGTTAAGCTATTAGCTTTTTGATTTAGATTTTCTATGAGATAATTGCAATTAAAAGTGCATTTCGTTTGAATTCACCGACCACCCTCGGAAATACACGATGATTACCGATCCCTAGTAGCGGTGGCAACAGCGGACAGCTCTCGAACAGCTGATCGGCCAAGTTGACGGTTGGCGACCCTGTTGTTTGACAACGAATAAAGGTACCTTTTTTGAGAGATGATTTGATCATTGAAACTTGAAGCCAAACATCTCTCATCTCGCTAGTCGGCAATGTAAAGAAAATCTTATCAGAAGTTACTGTTCTACTGGTGTTATAGCCCCGCACAGAACATTGTCGGCGTTGGAGTTTATAAATTTTGAACAAGTGTTTGATATAACCTCAATAACCAAAGCAGATGTCAACAAACGAGCGATTCTAAACGTTGACACAACAGAAGACAAAAATTTACTACGTGCACCCTAGATATAGCAACGTTGTCAAGTCGCTCACTTTGAGCGGTCTTTGTGACGTCACAAAGACCAATCCTAATTCAAACTTCAAACAACGATTTCTCTTAATTTAAAACAATGTTTGATATTTTACTTGTGAAGTAGCAAACAGTAGCACCCATACTTTATAAAAAATGACAATTTCAAAAACACCGGAATACCCCATTGTCTCTTCAGAAAAATAACCTATTTTAAATCAAATTAGCAATGACAGTAAGTAGATATTATTGTTTTTTTTGTACTGAATACAAATCTGTTCTCAAACGTTACTAATAGGTATGTTCGATTGCTGGCCGCGATCTTTTCAAGTGATCGCGTTACGATCTTTTTGATCGCAAATTTGAAATACTTGCTTCCTATTGGTGGAATCAGTTTGGTTCAGACGTCAAACGAGCAATCGAACTGCACTTTAGCCAACTTATCGCTAATCACATTGAACAGAACTAATCGCATATGGGATTTCGAACCCAACTACCGCTACGCGAAAAACGAAAAAGATGGGGGTGGGCGAGAAATTTGTGATCGATCTTTGATCACAATTGAAGACCGATAAATAGATCTGATCGATGAATCGGTTATTATCGTATCAGATAAATCTGTTCATCATAGATCAGGTTGATCTTTTTGATCAGATCGATCTCGCAAATGTCAAACCAAATTGAAAGCTATGTATTTATTGGACAGACAGGTCGGTCGCCGCCCGGCGTGTATGTAAAATATTTTCGCGGCTAGGCTTGAACGTTATTAACTAAACGCCTAGCGGGCAATTAGCATCTTTCGTGTCCCCACAAAGATGCAAAAATGACGTTTTTGTATAATAAAGAATGAAAAAAAAAATTACTAGATAAATGATGACTATTCCGAGTATTATCGCCTGTTGTCACCAATGTCAATTTTATTAGATACGTTATAGATGCAATACTGTGATATTGCCCTCTCGTAGCAGTCGCGAAAGAGCCACAAGATGACAAGATACGGTATCTAAATTTTGCGCTGTAGTCCAAAATAAGTATTGTTGTATGCACTTTTCTTTGATCGTACTTATTAGATTCCATTACTTCGCAATTTTTAGCACTGCTGAGCAGTTTATCTTAATTACACTGGGTGTTAAACTAATAAGTGAAGAATATATAGATAAGGTATAATAGTCAACTTTTGAGAGTAGACCAACCTTTGATAACGAACTCATGTCAAGATAGACGCCGTTTAGGTACTGCAGAGAGCCGGAATATTGTACCAACTTTAGAAATTGCAATAATTGCAATAGTTGTATGAAGTATCATAGATTAACTATTTTACAATCAAATAATTTAAAAAGATTTAAAGATAACCCATTATTGGCCAAAATTGGTAGCAAAATTACAAAACTTCGGTTAATGAAAAAGGGAGTTTCAAAAACGTTAAATAATAAAAAATTTCAGACAAAAGTTATTTGGTATTAAAAGGGGCATCCTACATAACAATAGATTCTCTATGGTGTTTGTAATATTGGTACCATTTTCTGACTCACTCCAGCGTTGACAAAATACATTTCCGTACATGAGTTCGTTCAAAAGTTAGTAGTTGACCTAACATTGTCGCCTTACAAGTGTTCAAGTATAAAAGTAAAATAAAAAAAAGTTATTCCGTCGTCGATTACCCTTAACATAGAATTTTCAAATTAATTCACCTTTCTCTACATTTACTCATTATTTCTTGTTAACGGGGTAAATTTGAAAATAATATTGTTGCCTTTTTATTGTTTATCAATTTGTTATTAAGATATTGTATCAGATGCTTGATGACCAGGAGCTGGAAATTATTATAGAAAATTAACAACAATTTCTTCTAGCGTATTAAAAAGTAATAAAAAGGCTAGAATATTGGTTGAAAATCATACAAAATCATAAATTCTAGAATAAGAGTTCAATGATTCAGAAACAAAATATATTCACAAACAATTATTAATTAAAAATATTAATCCCACATTAATAAACGATAGAAAGACGGCAAAATGACTTGATATTCAATGAATATCAATATATAATAAGTAAGTGTTGTCGCGCATACAGGGATCACAACCATGGATGGCTATAACACACAAAAATGTGAACTAAAACATTAAACCCTAAAAACCCTAAAAACACCTTAAAGCGATAGAAATTTTTCAGTGTATGCAAGATAACAAGACGAAAATGCGGCAAAACAGTTAATGGCATAGTCCTTAATATTACGTCACCATTTAATACTAAAAAAGATTTTGCCCCCCCCTGGAACACTTTCAAACGGCGCCCATGCACATACCACTACATAAATACCATACTACTCTTTAAGTTGCAAACATCACAAAAGCTGGTAAAATAGTTATAGGACATAGGATTGAATATCAATTGAACTTCAATTAAAAATGTTTAAAACGTTCTTTTTAAACTCACTGAAATAAGCAAACTAACATGCAACCAGTTTTAGCTTTTTCATATTTGTGTCGCGAATAAATCAAAGTGCATTTGTATTTAGAAGAAATTATATAAGTCAGACAGTAAAAATTTTATAGATTTTAATCATTGCTTTTATTACCTTTTATAGAGTTATTAAAACACAGAATATAGAAAAAACTTTATTGCTGAAGAATAGAAACAATAGGAAAATAAATAGGAAAATTTATCTTCAATATACACTAATTAGAGATGTCTCAAATTAAGAAGAGGGTATTATTTTGATACGCCTCTGCATAACTTTTGAAAATCAACATATAATGTTTAAAAGGAAAACTGGTTAATCGACGGTGAGATATATAAGGAGAAAGGTGTTTTTCGGGCAATTCCGTCATACGAAGATCGAAGAAGCAACCGTAGACACGTGTCTACGGTTGCTTCTTCGATCTTCGGAATTGCCTGACAAATACCTTTCTCCTTATAATGTTTAAGAATAAAAGCCGATTTTAAAGCTTTTCCTTCTCCCCCCTCCACATTTCCTTAAGTATTGGTCCTAAATTTCAATATGGGCATTTATCACTATTTTTTCTTCGTTGTCCTATGTATGCTTTTTCATATGAGATCTAATAGTACGACGCAGTAAACAAGAATAATCACACAATGTACATTTAAATGGTTTCTCTACCGCATGATTTCTCATATGCTGTGTAAGATACCTACTTTTTGCAAACGTATAATCACATAAGGCGCACCTAAACGGTTTCTCTCCGCTATGCGTTCTGATATGATCTGTAAGATAACTATGGTATGCAGTAGCAAAATCACATATGGTACATTTAAATGGTTTCTCTCCGCTATGCGTCTTCATATGCTTCGTAAGTGCAGAATTTTCTCCGCAAGCAAAATCACATAACGTACATTTAAATGGTTTCTCTCCACTATGTCTTCTCATATGCTGCGTAAGAGCACCCCTTTGTGCACTAGCATAATCACATGAGTCGCATTTAAATGGTTTCTCTCCGGTATGCGTCCTTATATGCCGTATAATTCTATTCTTATATATAGTAGAATAATCACATAAAATGCATTTAAATGGTTTCTCTAAGCTATGGTTCCTCATATGCCGTGTAAAATGATTCCTGTTTGTACTGCTATAATCACATACGGTGCATTTATTTAGCTTCACTGGCTTACAAACTTCCAGACGTTCTTTAAGATGCGTTGATTGTGCAATTGCGTTGCCGTACTTGCTATACGGGAAGACTTCCTCAAGTGTTTCTACCTTAGGAGCATCTATAGAACGCCCGTGAACTGTGACAGTCAGTTCTGTAGTTTCCACTTTCTCATGTTTGATGTTCAGTCTGTAAAATATGAAACCACAATAAGCAATAGTTTCGTTTACTATACTCTGTTCGCGTTAAAACTCCCGTATCCCCCATTCAAACGTTGAGTTGCCGCTCTTTTCCCCAGACGTTCCAAACAAAGATTTACTTGACGTAGATGGCGACACAACTTCCAAATCTGTAATTATCCCGTATATTTTTATTTGCGGAAAGAATCCACCCCACCACAAATATCTAACCAATTGGTTTATGACAATTAATATAAACGAAGGGAAGTTATTGGTCATTGTAACCAACAAATAATATATGCAGTACATTTGTGACTAAATTATAAATGGAACATAAACAATATTAAAAAATAAGCTTTAAAGCCTTTTCATGTTATATGTGGATATTGTTATACATCAAAATAAAGGTTATTATTATTTGAAACCTTACATTAAGTAAATAAGTAATCTGACCCAAATGACTATCATTCCTGAGAAAGTAAACATTGGTCTAAGATAGTAACAATTTTAGGAAATGACTTAAGCTACAAACTTGAATGATTTTTTAATATACGATTGTAAGAAGCAGACCAAATTCACTTTTTACTTTATCATACGTAGTATGTAAAGTATTGTAATCGTGCCAAAAAAATTTTTGGGATTTTAGCGGAAAAATTTCTTTTTGAGACCCCTAAACATTTTTGACCAAGGTACAAAAAATGTCTGTGTGTACCCGATTTTTGGCGATGAGAGGAGAAACTACTGAAGGTATCGGGACGAAACTTCATATTTAGAACTTTCATAACCAAACTTAGAGCTGAAAAGCTTTCTGTTGAAGAGGGTCCAAAGGAACTGGAGGTTAAGTCTTAACATTTTTGAAATATATTTCAAATATTTCTGGAATTTCGTCAAAATAGTTAAATAATAAATTAAAGTAGAGGAAATTCTGAATAAATTATGACTATGACATTTCTTGGCAAAATTAATAGTTTAGCTGCATGAACAGATTCTATTTCAGCGATTTCGCTCGTACTGCATTAAAACTAGTTAGTCAGGATTTGTCAGATATTTCGAATGACAGTAGGTAGTGTCACTCGCTGATGTTTTAACAATACCTACTGTCAATGTAATCAAAATATCTCTCTAGTTCTAGTAGTTTTATTTTAATGCAGACATGGTCGATCTCGATCAAATTTTAATCTCATGGAGCTAAACTATAAATTTTACATATAGTATGAAAATCTAGAATGACAGCTAGAAACAGAGGTATTTTTTAAACAGATAGAATGCACTTACGTAAATTCTGATGTCACTTGTTCGTCAGCTAATTCCGTGCTGTCAAACTCCTCCTTTTTAACAGCGGCTAATAACAAACGTGAAACGCACGTTAGAGTTTAAAAATCACAGCGTTAAATCTATAAGCTTACTTGGTTCTACGCCTAACCTGTCCTCGGGATTATTGATGTCCTTGCAAAGGTTCAAGTGGTTCCTTAAAAACTTTTCTTCGCTAAAACTGAACCCACATAACCTGCAAATCCATTTCTTATGTAACGACAAGTCCTCATTATCACTGATCTCTTCCTTGATTGATAATTGTGGCTGAAGCAAACTCATGTTTCCTTTTGATTTCTACAAACGTACAAAACACGGTTCATAAACTTTTCATATTGTAATACTGTACTACTTACAAACTGACTTATTTCTTCTTATTAGTATTATTGTGCAGGATATAAATGGTGTTTAAGCCAATTAACAGTTTTTTTATAGAATTTAGAATTAAAATAAAATACAGGTAGTTATCCCAATAACTAAAAGAAAGAAGAAAGTGGCAAGTGTGCTGCCAACTGCCACAACGTTAACCTAAAATATCTCAGCATTGTTTTTGTTGGTTCACTTCATACGCTGTAAGTATATATTTTATTAATTAACAACTTACTAAGTGTTGTTTTTTTAGCTAAAAGATGTTGAGAAGACCTGCAACCGAAATCGAGCTTAGTTTGGACGATTTGTCTGAATACGATGAGATAAGACAAAATCGAGAGGTTCGAAAAAACTTGTTCGGAGGCAAGACTACAAAACCTGAGAACGAGGTTCCCAAGTGGCAGATGGGTCAGAAAAGCACCAAGGAAATTTATAGCCGGATAGGTTATAATCCACGAGATCGAAGCCAGAGTCCAGCGTATTAGCACGCAAATTTTTTATTTTTTTTTAGGGTTATTCGTGTAACGATTGTTTTGTTCATGATGTTCGATTGTAATATTGTTTGTATTGATGGAATGAATTAATTATACCTTTTGGTATCGGTATTTATTTGTTTTTTTCTTGTGAATTGACAAAACATTCAGAATTTTAGATACTACGTTTAGATTTAGGTTATTCTCGTTATCGTCTTTTTAAAAAACTTTTTCTGCGGCTATTGTTCCAATTTTAATCCTTTATTTATCTAGTCTCGGAGTATTTCACATATGTACTTTCAGGTTATGTAATTTGTTAAAAATGCAATAATCTAATAGTACAGTCATTCCAGATTTTTATTCGGAAATTCAAGTGCAGTTGGCGAAACTGATTGGTATCAGTTTCATTAACTGCAATTAATCTTCCGAATACAACGTATATCAAAAATCTAGAATGATTGCACTATAAGCTGCGTGACTATGCTGACCAACAATGAATATCAATATTGACTATCATAGCAACACCGCACAAAGACACGAGCTAGTAAACCTGCTAGCCAGCCACAATCTAGAAATGATGGTTGACGGTAACACAAGGGAAACACAAACCAGTGCATCATGCATTGATTGGGTAATCACCAATGCAATTCTACACACAAAGACAGAAATTTTAAAACTAAACCTATCAGACCACTATGGACAGCTGCTGACATTGTTGGAAACAAAAAATACACACATAAACACAACACAGCTGACTAGACCAATAACAAATAAAGGAATTCAAGACCTGAAAGACAAATTGACAACCATTCAATGGGAAAACGATATCACTTATACCGAATTCCACGCTACATTTATGTACCACTTTACCAAAAATTTCCCAACCAAACTTGCAAAAGGTGAACGAAAAAACAATAAACAAAAGATTTGGTTTGACGAAGAACTGAGACAGATAAGAGAGACACTACACTTCATGGAAGATGCACATAAAAGCAAACCTCAACTCCAACTGGGCGAAACATGCAAAAAATATAAAAACTTCTACAAACACAAATTAAACGAAAAGAAGAGAGAACAAATCACCACAAGAATAGTGCAATCAGACAACAAAAGCAAAGAAATATGGACAATAATAAATGAAGAAACTGGAAGAATCAAGAATAACGATCTTGACACCACCCTAACCCCAGACGAACTCAACAGCTATTTTGCAAACATTGGACCTCTACTGACTAACCAGATGGATGCTGCAACAGCTCAAATCAACACAATTAAAACTCCAAGAACAAAAAGAACAATGATATTAACTCCAATAACTGAAGCCGAAGTAAAAGCCATTACAAAAAACCTCAAAAACAGCAATGCAAAAGACATCTACGGATTCTCTGTTCACCTCCTCAAAAGTATTAGCGACGAGATTGCAGAACCAATGAGTAAAGCCATTAATAACAGCTTTTACACTGGATATTTTCCTGATGAACTAAAAATATCCAAAATAACACCGATATTCAAAAAAGGGGACAAAAACGAAGCAGGTAACTACCGCCCAATTTCCATACTGCCAGCATTCTCCAAGTTATACGAGAAGGCAATCTACAACAGACTAGACTCATTCATTGAAAAGGAAAAAATTGTGAACAAAAGCCAATACGGATTTAGGAAAAGCAGAACCACAACGCATGCTATCGAAAAAGCCACCACCTCAATCCTAGACGACCTAGAAAAAGGCATTCACACTGAAGCAATACTATGTGACTTGACAAAAGCTTTTGACACTATCAGCCACAAAAGACTTCTTGCCAAACTAGAACACTACGGGGTGAGAGGCGCACCTTACAACTTACTCGAATCCTATCTGGCCAACAGACAACAACTAGTAAGTGTAAAAAACAAATTTTCTACACTGCAGAGATCCACAACAGGCTGTCCACAAGGAGGAATTCTCTCTGCTTGTTTGTTTACAATATATGTGAATGACCTACCAGACAACATCGAAACGCAAGTAGAAACAATACAATTCTGCGACGACACTACATTTCTTCGGCGGATAACAAATCCAACCACAAGAGAAGACATCCAGCAACAGGCTAGTAAATGGTTCATGATGAATCACCTGGTAAACAATGAAGAAAAAACACAAGTAATCTCCTTCAAAGCTAAGCTACCGCAGAAGAAAGTTCAAAAAGAAAGTGTCAAGCTGCTCGGGATACATCTCGACGAAACATTGCGATGGGACATCCACATAGACCATCTATGCAGCAAACTTGCTAAGACTACCTACACGATACGAAAAATGAGACAGATATCAAATGAAAAAACAGCTAAATTGATATTCCACGCCCTCTTCCAGAGTAACATACAATATGGAATCCTCATATGGGGAAACTCGGTGCACGCCAGTAGGGTCTTTGTTATGCAGAAGCGAGCTGTCAGGGCGATAGCTGCTGCCAGATCGAGAACACCATGCAGGCCTCTGTTCCAGAAACTTGGCATCCTCACCATGCCATCCCTCTATATACTGGCATGCGTGAGAGGAATTCTGGAAAAGAGGAAGGATCTGCAAACAAATGCTGATGTACATGCCCACAACACACGGATCAAACATCACCTCCATCCACCTCCAGTGCAACTAACAATGGCCCAATCAGGAAGTCGCTATTGGGGTTTTCGTTTCTTCAACAAGCTACCGCAGCATGTACAAGACCTTCCACCGAAGAAGCTAATCACGATGCTCAAAACTGCACTTGTCAAAAAAGCCTTCTACACAATCGAAGAATTTACAACAGCAACAGAAGTAATCTGAAGACCATATGCACAACTACACTTCACCCACATTTCCCTTTGACTTGTGTACACTGTATGGGAGTATATTGTATGTATATGTATATATGTATGGATATATTACTATTTTGTATTTACATGAATAAATATTTGAATTTGAATTTGAATTTGAATAAAATCTAACAAGTGATAATTGTTTTTGATATGCTTCTTTCCATAGAAAGTTAATCTGAAGGCATAAATTTTGACTTGATCCTAGTTTTTGAGAGAAACAATGCTAATAAACAGCAAAAATTTCAAAAAATGTGTTTCTTTTCTTGAAAACTAGATGCAATTTATAATTTTTGCTTTCAGATTCAGATTGTATGAAAAAAAAAGCATATCAGAAACAGTTTTCACTTGTCCGTAACTACAGAAACTGCGTCTCTAATAGCATTACATTAAAGTATTTAACTCAATTATTTAGTCCTATTTTAATTTAATTTGACACTGAAATATCAAAAGACTCAATTTCTATTGTTACATATCTTAAACTTATAAGTTTTTTAAGTCTAATTTTTCAATAGCAACTGGAATTATTCAATAATAAATATTGTGCATTAAATAAATGTACATTACATAAAAAATTACATATCGTGCCCTAGAATGGATAACTTGTGCATTAAAATAATACATATTGAGCATTAAATAAATATGAATATTTGATAGCGCTTTTTTCTATTAGTTTTTACGCGCTTACTATATGTGTGCTACAGGTTGCAGAACTTAGTGCACATTATATTCAGTGATGCTTTCCCAAAATTTTACCAGGGGGTTCGCATTGGCAGTGAATATTTTCAAACCTTTTTTAAAAAATATTACTATTCCCATTAAAATATTATTTGGCAGAGTAGCACACTTGCTGATGAATATTAAACTATCAGGAAAAAACAATTTATCGTTCATATTTACTTTTATTTTGTTTACTAATTGGACAAGACACAAATTTATTTACATAAATTAGAATTCTGAACTTTCATGTATTCATAGTATTAATATTACGTATTAAAATATTTTTTGTATTGGTCAAATATTTTATCAAATGCTTACAATAAATGCACGTTTTATTTTATTTATTGCGAATGTAATTTGTATTGAATTGTAAACAATGTTGTCATCAAAACACAGGGTATGCAACCAAAACAGCATCGAAACGGATTGTCGTGAATATAGTTATCTAACCTAACAACGGTAACTACAATTACCAACCACAGATGTCGTTAGACACGAATCGCTTGGTATTGATTTAACAAAATGCGCATGTTCGTATTAATTCCACGTCAGTATCCCCTATCATAACCGTTTTATAAAACCAGTTGGTAAAGCCAAATCTCGCAGTTGTGCGCAGCAAGTTACCAACAAGTGATTTTATCTTTTTCTAAAATTTTGCGAAAACCGCAGGATCTCGAGAGGTTTCGTTTAATTATTAAAGTTTTTTGTTTAAACGAATAAACAACACAGGGTTTTCTTTATTTTTACTGTAATATGTATAATTGAAGATTTAAGTTGAAAAAGGGGAATACATTCTTGTATATTGTGTTTATATAGTGGTATCTGTATAATAAAATGGTTTCTATGATATAATAATAATAATAAAGATATCATCGGATTTATCTGTGGTGTGATTTTCGTTATTTCTACCTTAGAGTATAGAAAATCGTTCTGTTGACGATGTTTGCAGCTAGCGTAGTAGAGCGCACGGTTGGCCGAATAGCAACAGAGACGCAATATAAAGGAAAACGATACGATTTTACACGAAATCGTCCGGCGTTAGAAGCGACGGACGTCCGGGCGCGTCCTTGTTTCGCGCATGCCGGAGCCGCGCGGCTGGCGCGACGTACGTCGCTGCTCGTTTCAAGGCGGAGCGGCCAGTAGGGAGAGTACAGTCGTATGGCACAGTGCAGTGAGTGAGGCGCAAAATACACACTGAATGTTGCTGCTCGTCGAACCGCAAGCCAGTGTTTTTTATTTTCTTCAGTTTTTCTTTTCAAGTGGGCCGCCGTATCCAGGAGATTCGTTCATTTTCGGTTTGTGCTATGTTGGAAAGTGATGATGTGCAGTGGAAAGGTTAGTTGTGCCGTTGTGGAAGAAAAATCAGTGCGTTACTAGCTTCATTCGGTTGTGTGGAGTGCCTCCTGCGTTCTCGAAGTGCGTTTTTCGCGGTGTGTTTGTCCGCGATGGTTCCGAATTCGATACCCGTGAAATAGTGGCTCTTTCTAAACACGAGTGCCTACGTGCGATTATTCTCAATGAGGTGTTTACAGCACAATGGTCAGAGAGACTAGACATCTTTGGGTCGGTAATTTGCCGGATAACATTAGAGAGGACCGAATAAGAGAACATTTCAAACGGTAACTATTTACTACTACCTTATTCCACCACGTACATTTCTAGCGCGCGATATTTTCAGCGCGGCTAGTACGTCGCTCGCTTTCCATGGCCAACGTAGACGCCTGACTCGCTCCTATTATTTTTCAGCCCTTTTTGTACTATTTTAGCCCGAAAAAACGACGCGACATAACCTTATTTACTGTGTACGCCCGTAATCTTGATATTCCATCGTAAAACGAGGTTTATTAATATGCGCTGTCGACGTTTTCAGGTCGGTCCGTACGCGCCGTGGTGTATTATGCCGTTTTTACCCTATGTGTGTATTGGCTAACGGATACAAATGTTTTAATATTAACCCTTATTGTGCTCTACGAAAACACGGGGCTTGCAATACAGCGGACCCCTCTAAAATGAAATGCGTTTTGGACAGTTGAAGTCAACTTGCAGCCGCATTTGACCATATTGTTTTACGTTATACTTGTTTATTCTTTGTTTGTTTGGTTCTTACGTTGTTTTTAATTGATTTATTATATAAATATAAATGAATATTATTTCTATTAGAAAAAAGCCAAAGATGTAGAAGTAAAATTATTTTTATCTTTCCAAAAAATTATTGTTCGTCCAGCCCAATATATCTAAGAAGTTACACTGAAAATTTCATAAACTTTGAACAATAAATAACGTTTTTATTTGAAAAGTAATTCAAATTATTAGAAGGAATTAAATAAAATTGATTATAGTCACCTTCAACGTTCCATATACCGGGTGTTCGTGCAACGACGAAGGGGATATAATTTCGTATTTAATACCCTTTAATATTTCTAACCACTTTTTTCAAATAACATTTTTGCATAGCTTTTTAAATAAAAGTACTTTACTCTTAAGAGTTTTTCATAGTTTCGGTAACACACGGTACATGCAAGCAGATAATTACATTCTAATATTTGCATTTTAAGTTTAAGACAATCCAGAAGCTTTTATAAAGAATACAATTTTCTGAAAAGTTAATAATAAAAATTTTATAAGAACAGTCAAAAAGTAACATTATTTTTATCATGTATTAGTTAATATTCGCGAAAAATCGTTAAATATTGATAAGTCTGAGTGATATGAATGTCGTGTTCCATAGACTTCTGTACGCTGAATACAAATCCGACCTAAAAAGTTTCCTATCACGTAAGGTTTTCAAAAAAAAGCCGAGATAAAAATTGTGAACATCTTTTTTTATACACCCTGTATATCACCAAAAATACCCAAACTAACCTTATCAGTAAACTTACGACATCAAATATAGACCACGTAGATCTCGTGTTTGGTTAAAAATCTCCCAAAAAATACCAGATTTAGAGATAACAGAGAAACAGTTACGAAACATCTTTAAAAACAAGTGCTCTCCGGTACATTTCGACCCGAATGCGATTTTTTTCCACGCCAACCGCGTTTTCCACACTTCAACAAAGATCGTCACTCGATTGTTTCATCTTTTACAATGAGCTCCATTCTTCTACCTTTGCCGAGAGTTGCAAAAATATTCCTAAACGAGCATAGAGAAAAACTAGGTGTCGGTCTACAGAGGTTATTGCACTTTAGTGGCAAATTTTGCAATGTTGTACAGCGTAACAATTTCTATTTTAAAATCGTCGAGTTTCGATATAGCTAGAGCGTGGTTTGAGATATAAAGGTAGGCGATGAAACACAGCCTGCTTGACTTGAACGTTGGCGACATTCGTCATGTTTGCAGTCAGGTTTTAGCCTTGGTCGGGTGGTCTTTTTAACTTGAGACTCCTAAATATCTCGAGAAATATGCATGGTACGACAAAAGTGTCTTAAGTAAACTTGTAGGACGTAAAGGGGGAAATGAGATGGCGATATCAGTTTCATTGCAGATGGCGCTGCAAACAGTAAAAATGAGGTTAACTTCATTTTTTTAAATGGGAATACCCAACTTTTCTATAAAATTATGATTTTACGCTAAATAAGAACAACCTTTTGTCTGAACATTTTTCTCGTACGATGCATCTATCAAAAGTTATTGACGATGGAAGTTTGTGGCGTCTGCGGTAGTTACGACCGCTGCCACTGCATGGGATGCGCTCGCCGTCTGGCAGTCAAAGCGACGACTGAGCAGACACTCATGGTACAACGTAGGAAGGTATGTGCATAACGGGGACACGTTTTGGGATCTCGCGCGTTGACCCGTCATGCGCATAGGGTTTGTTTACGCACGAAAAAAATGCATCGTACGAAAAAAAATTTTAGACAAAAGATTTAGCGTAAAATCATAATTTGATAAAAAATTAGGGTATTCCCTTTTAAAAAATGAAGTTAGCCTCATTTTCACCGATTGCAGTGCCATCTGCAATGAAACTGATATCGTCATCTCATTTCCCCCTTTGAGTCCTACAAGTTTATTTAAGACACTTTTGTCGTACCATGCATATTTCTCGAGATATTTAGGAGTCTCAAGTTAAAAAGACCACCCGGTAGGTATATGTAAGGACTAAATAATTGACTAAAATTACATGCAATGGAGGTAACAGAAATAGTTGCACACAACTAGAACTAAGACGAAGTTGGAAGCGACGTACAAAAAAGAATACGGTATTGGCACGACCAGAATTCTGTCCACAATGTTACCGAAAACATATACGTTACATAAACTAGGAAATCCTCAACACTTTAGATGTACTATAGCTTGCTACGTGCATGCTGATATTCAATAAACTATTTATTGCGCATATACAATCCCGCGGCAGTATTTGAACCCGATCATATCTACGATGTAGGTTTGATCTTCGCATAACTCCTTATTCAGGTAAATGTGGTCCTTGTATTGTATCTAAAAGAGGGATTTGATGTTTAGCTGATGAGAATGATAAATGGGCGTATTTTGATGAACAGAGCAAAACTAACAAAGCCCCAACTGTTTGGCAATACTTAATATGTATATAAGCGATTCTAAAAAAAGGCAGTTTGTGGTTTGTGTATTTAGGCTAATATTTGCATTTTATGTCTTAAGACAATCCAGAAGCTTTTGTGAAGAATAAACTTTTTGAAAAGTTGATTTAATAATAAAAAAATCCCATTTGTGTCCAAGTTAGTGCCGGACACTGTATATGTTTACTATTTTAGTCTCATATATTTTTTTAAGTAAAATATGGCAAGGTTTCATACAACTGTGTCCATGCAGAGTTATTTTTCATCTTTCAAGGTTTGAGAGGTTGTAGAAAATGCCTCGTGTGTCGCATTTAGAATCATTACGGTTTGTTCAGGTAGTGAACAAAAAAATAGGGTGTTCCAGGTACTACCCTTGGCAGAATTTAAAATCGTATGGGGTGACACAAAGGCGTCATCAAACTTTATTGCCGTACTAAAGTTAGGGGACTTTCCAAGTTGTAGGGTCCGAAAATAGAACATAATTTCGATCTTTAGCTACAGTATGTATGGTACAGCAAATTTAAAAGATGGGCAAGCATACATGGTAACAAAAATACATATGTGAATTGAAAAGCAAAATTTACAATAGTAACTTTCTTTAATCTAACATCAACTGACAGAATTTCTGTTTAACTTGACTTTGCAGGTCATTTTTCCTTTATACCAGACAAGGTTGCGTTGTGCCAAACAACCCCCACGAACGGGTTGTTGGTACAACTAACCTATACAAACGTGTATATACACTACGGTGGTTCAAATTGGTTATTTTTATTTTGAAAGCAACGTATTTTTTTTTCGAAATTTTGATTCCTAATGGTGCCTGTCGAGGCGTCAAATTTACATAAGAAAATGCATGGGAAAAAGACAATTTTTGGTATTTTTCGAATAATTGTTCGGGGTTTGGGAAAACTTAAGACTAAACTTATAGGACTTGTAGAGGACTTTCCAAGGAAGAATTTGACCTATCATACATATGGATTTGATGCCCCCAACCCACCCCCACAGTGCCCTGAAAACTACCCTTAAATGAAAAAATGTAGATTCTTCAGAAAATTGACCCTTCTAGTTATTTCATTTCTTTTTTTTCTCATAGAAGTCATTATTATAGGTCTAGTGGGATGCCTATAAACATTTGTCAGTTAATTTCCATTTGTTTAAACAAACTTTTAGGTGTTTAAATAATTCGTTTTTCTCGAAAATCCGTCTGAATTCTGTTTTCTGAATTCGAAATGGCAGTTTAATATCTTAGAGTGACATTATTCATTAAAAAAAAATCCTCCTATTGTTTAAACAATAAATTATTATTCATTTTCAACTTTTTTCTAATTATGGTAGAAAATTTAATATTTTTGAAAGAAATGTAACTCCCCAATTTCCCGGAAAAAAGGATTTGAAATAAATTCAATTTTTTCGAATAAATGATATTGAAAACGAATAATATTTTACTTAATAATGATTTGAATCAGGTCCCAGGTCCCTGGTTCAAATCCAGGTTGTGGCTGTAATTTTTAATTTATTTTAAAATTTACATACCACCTTGTTTATCACCATTATGCATTTGAATAATATTTTATTATTTAAACAATGGAAATTATCCCAAAATATAAATGATGTCACTTGACAATAACAGTTGACCAGTCCGATCTAAAAAATGAATGTTAGGTGAATTGCAAAAAATTTTTTTAAACAAATGGAATTTGTTTAAACAAATATGGGTTTATTAGCTAATAACATAGGCAAGATACCTCGAACATGAAATTTATAAGTTAATTTCACAAAAAACCTGACTTCTACCATAATTACAACAACAGTTGAAAATTAATAATCATTGATAGTTTAAACAATAGGAAGAATTTGTTTAATGAATAATGTCACTCAAAGATAATAAACTGCCATTTCGAACTCAGAAAGCAGATGTCCGACGGAGTTTCGAGAAAAGCGAACTATTTCAACAAATGGAATTTGTTTAAACAAATGGAAATTACCTGACAAATGTTTATAAACATTCAACTAGACTTACAGTAATGATTTCTATGAGAAAAAAGAGAATGAATTCTGAAGAATGTACATTTTTCATTTAAGCGTAGTTTTCAGGGCACTGTGGGGGTGGGTTGGGGGCGTCAAAGCCATATGTATAAGAGCTCAAATTCTTCATTGGAAAGTCCTCTACAAATCCTATAACTTTAATCTTAAGTTTTCCCAAACCCCGAAGAATTATTCGAAAAATACCAAAAAATGTCTTTTTCCCATGCATTTTCTTATGTAAATTTGATGCATCGATAGGCACCATTAAAAATCTAAATTTAGAAGATAAAATGAATACGTGTCCACTTTTTTTGGATTTGGAAACGATTTGGGGGGATCGTTGCTTTCTATCATCACAAAAAATTTTACAATGCATTTTTGAACCACCCTAATATACACATATGTGACCAGTGACCACGAGCGCGAGAGAAATAAGAAAATGGTCCCCAAGTTTTACAGTTTTTAATTAACGTTCGTCTTTCCAGTTCTTTCCCTCGTAAACCGCTTGCCACAAAATTTTCAATTTTTGTTCAGGTTGCATTTAGAGCCTCTTCTATAGATTGGCGTTTTTGTTTTCTTCAGTTCTGTGTAATAAAGGTTGCGTACAAGATTTTCAAGGAAGCGGATATCTCAGTAACGAATATTAGCACGATATCGGCATATGCACGTAATCAACCGTCATATTTTCTTCAATGCGACTGTAGAAAAAAGAATTGCATTATAATTTTTAAGTAATTTTTAAAGCGATTTAATATGGATGATATAAATTTCATGCAGCGCGCACTACGTCAATCGTACCGGTAAATGGAAACGTAGCTGGGACAGTGGAAGATTATTTACTATTAGTACGATACGATCAGAACAATTTAATTTCGGAATTTTGAATAGTCGTGCGAGTTAAATATAAATAATGAATTTAGATGTACAATTAATTATACCCAACAATATTTTACAAACAAGGATTCAAACGGATTCACTGATCGCGTCAAAACTTCGCATCTCGTTCGACCGCCTCGCACCAAAACCCACAAGCGAGGCAAGCCGAACTGCGCAAAATATTGTTCATGTTTATTTCGGTCTTAAAAATTAACTAATAGTCGGAATGCTATTAAATTCAAGCGACATGTATCGCAGTAAATAAGGATTATTTGCATGCTAACTGCGTTGTCCTGCTAACATTCGTTCCTGAGATATCGGCTTCCATCAAAATCTTGTTCGCAACCTTTATTACATAAAAACTGAAGAAAATAAGTAGTTTTGGAGTTATGGGCCTTCGAACACAGGAGTCAATACTATCGAAACGAGAGATGTCAGTTAGGGCGATCCTCTCGTGCGGGGTCACATATAACAATCGTTAAAATACAAAATAATAACAAAATACATCCATATAATGCAACTTTCTACTTTAAAATAGTAGGTACTACTACTTTTATTTCTTACGAGCACAGCGATATATATACAGGAAGTAGGATGGTTGGTTGTAATATCTGCCCACATGCACGCCTATGGGTTCTCTGGTTGCCTGCGTATTCACTATTCACACGAAGAGAAAGGAAAGTTGACCTGCAGTGGGGCATACAGGTCGACAGGCAGCACAAAAACAATTCCAGGGTCTTAAAATATAAGACAAGCAAACGCATTATTGAGGCAGCCCGCTATACATACGTTGTTGGTCCGTCTGGTCTTCATATGGCTTGTAAACCCATCACAGATGTGTAGAAATGTGACTGTACAAAGTATATTTCGTAAAATGGTTAAAAATTAGTTTATTTTTTAAATACCAAAGACACCTAACACAAACTATTCACGGTTTTCTACTAGTTTTTGTATTAGTCTAAAAGCGATTCATATTTAATAATAATAATTTATCAAACAACATAATTGCATAGCTGAAATTTTAATAATATGCATAAAACATGCAAATGAAAGAGGAAGCATAGACCATTATAAAGATGTACTGTTCGGTCAGATCCAATAACAAATCGAAAAGTTGTGGACGTTCAAGTTCAGAAGTTTCCAATTATTTTGAGATTTTTTCAACTTTAACAACAATTTGATGACCTGTTTGAATCCGTAATATTTTTTTGCTATTTTATTATTATTTGCTTATTATTGGATCTGACCGAACAGTACCTACATCCTTATAATGGTCTGTGTTCCTTCTTTCAATTGCATTTTTTATTTTGGAAATCGAATGGAAAATGACGGAGTTCTGCATATTTATACACATTCAAGTACACACAGAAAAGTAAATACTTCACTCAAAGCAATATGCTTTCATCCAAGTAAATGATTAGTTTGCTATAGCCGCAAGTAGATATTTTCTCAAGTTAAGAATAAAGAGATATTGTTGAATTGAAATGATCATATGCTTGTATATCTGAGAAAATATTTTCTTGCAATGAGTATAGATATTATTCGTTCAAGAAAACTATTCTCACGTTGAGAATAATGGAATTTTCTTAAAGTGAATATATATGCTCTACAATAAGAAAATATTTTCTTCAAATGAGTATAGATATTATTAGTTCAAGAACATGATCATAATGTATTGAATAGAAATTACTGTTTTAGTTTTTTTTTTAAAGGTAGGGAATTGTGTGAAATAAGTAGACAATAACTTAGCGAATGATATTTGTTTTATTGTATGAAATTTCTTTGCTTAATTACATATATACTTACCTATTTATAAATTATCACTACCTACCATATCTAAGGCATGGAAAAAACACCATATTCTATTAGACATCAAATTGCTTCCATTATATTACACAAGTAACTTTTCTGTGACATGTATGTTGATTTGGTGACCACTATATGGCTAGGCAAAATTTACGTACCGTGTGCGTCACAAGTCACAACTACGAACTGCGTCGCAAATACGTTGAACATAAGTACTGTAGGCTATTCACGCAAAATTAAAACTATATACTTTCATAATATTATAGATCGCGTAGTTATTGCGTACAGTACCTACAAAATTAGTAAAGATACACTTACATATTGAACTCTTCCCGGACAACGCTCGGTAGTCAGCGAACACTACGCCATAGCAGACCCCAACTAACTGAAGGCAAAGGCCGATGCGAAAAATCTTAAATCTCGGCAACGTTCGTGCACGTTTGAGTGTAAATGCGCAAGCGCGTTGCAAGCAATGGCTTACTTGATTCAAGATATTGATCAACTTCGTGAATTGACAATTTAAACTACTTGGTTTGAAAATTATATACTTAACCGAAACTAATAACTCTGAGATTGGGATATTCTTGAATTGTGAGAACAAGGAATTCTTAAATGAAAGAAATTGTTTCAAACCAAGTAAATATTAACTGTCATCTAAAGCAATAACCGCAAGTAAATAATTTTCTCACGTTTTGAGAATATACTTCGTTGTGTGTAACCAAAAACAGTTTTTTTTTTAAATCGAGATTTGGGGATGTTTGGTAAATTTTTTATATGCCACAAATCAGCTGCTACACAGAGAGAAAAAGCAGTGTTGAATCAAAGAATCCATTTCTTAAACAAATATATTGGCCCTAAAGAGATATTTTATTAACGTAAATAGATTTTTATTTATAAGAAAGAATTCAGTTTCTTACATGTTTTGAGTCAAATAAACACATTTTTTGTTGATTTGCTAACAACAACAAAATATTTGTTTATTTGAAACTTTATTTCTTTAATATAAAACAACCTAAATATTTGCTTTAATCAAACGATTGTTGTGATTTATGAAAGTAGGTGTTTTGAAAATAATGTGAAGGATGCCGATAGATGGCGCTTTAGTTTCTCGTCGTAAGAGAGGTCTCCTAGAGGGTATATAAGCGCATACATGTCTATGCAGCATCAGTGATTGTGCCATTATATCATCAATGTACCTGACGTAGAAATGTCCAACAGCTCTAATATTGATGCGTCTATGCGTGTAATAGTTTATATCGAAGAAATGTATAAATTTGTGAATATAAAATCGAAGGAAATTTTAGCATTTGAATGGAAAGAAGTTATACTTGATTTCACCATATATTTATTAGGTGTAACAAACTTAAATTTTTAAATTTAACAAATATATGAAAATATTAAATATATAAACAATTAATTTAATAATTTCTAATTTCACTTACAATGGAATATTTCTTTGGAGTTGAACAATATTATGTTAGTAACAAATGAATAGTTTGCTGTATCAAACGAATTGGAACTTTGATACAACTAACTAATTTTACATACAATATAATATTTCTTTGTCCTAAAACAATATATGTTAATAACAAATAAATATTTTGCTGTATCAAGCAAATTCCTGCTTTGATATAACTAACGAAAAATGTTTACTTCAAACTAAAGTTTATTTGCTGATATTTTAGTTTCTTTCCTGTGTGTACACGAAATAATTAAAAAACTCATGAAGTGATACTACAGTAATGTCTGTATGTTTTTCAGGTTTATATTGCTTGTTATCTTATATATAACAAATCAAGTTATAAACCAATAATTGTTATTTTTTTGGAGCAACACACCTGTATATTTCCAGAACACTGCGTCGTATTCTGTATTATACCGGAAGTGGGGTTTTGAAACCTCAACAACACGCTTGAGGCGTCACCTTGTACACGAGTTAAAATTTCACTCGGACTTTGTTACAAAAGAAACACGTTACCCAAGCCTACTTGACCGAGAAGCTTGTATCACACCATACAAAATCTTATATTATGTTCGAGATATTTATTTTAGCTTTTTTCTTAGTTTTTTTTTGATGTTTCGTTAATTTTAAGAAATCTTGAACATTCTTGTAATGTTATTTAAATAAGAGATTATGCGGAACATCTTGTATATTTCCCACTCTGATACTAACAAATTAAACAAACAAATTAAACAAACAGACTTTCTAAAATATCAACAAACATAGAACGCTAGTTGACATTTTTCAACACGCAAATTTTTATTATCTTTTTTTAGATTCACTGTGTCATTAGATTGATTGGTAGGTAAGTTTGCGTCGTAATGGTTGCAGTAATTTATTAATAAAATCGATAATCTGAATTGAATAGTGTGCTCTGGACTGCCTCTGTGCATGTATACGTAGAGGTAGGATATTAAAACGATTTCTGGTGCTTTATTATTGATGTGACCTCATTCTGTTTTGTATGTACGCCGTATAATAAATGTATCGGCCGAGCTATTACCGTGATAGCATTCGGAAATAGGTCAGAATGTTTTGGTGTGTCTTTATTATTGGCTGAACTAAACTAAAGAACCTAATTTAATTTTTATATCGATCTTTCGATATACAGAGTGTTCCATGTAGAATTCGTAAGTTATTTCACATTACTAATATACGTTTTTCACATCGCTTTTCACATCGCTTTTCACATCGCATATGTATATCAAATCTACGCTAGAATTGCAAGAAAACCCATATGCGACATGGAATGAAGAAAAGTGATTAGTGACCAAAAAATTCGACTTCGAGAATTTGTCAAAATCGGATAGCCTCTGAAAAGATCGATCTAAATCCGTCAAAATCTGAAAACCGATTTTTGTCACTAAACACGTTTCTTCATTCCACCACAAACTAAAAAAATTTAATTTTGTTCCCGCTAACTAATTATCCCTTACTCATATCTAATAATTATATCAAATCTACACTAGAAATGCAAGAAAACCCATATGCGACATGGAATGAAGAAAAGTGATTAGTGACCAAAAACTTCGACTTCGGGAGTTTGTCAAAATCGGATAGCCTCTGAAAAGATCGATCTAAATCCGTCAAAATCTGAAAACCGATTTTTTTGTCACTAAACACGTTTCTTCATTCCACCACACAAACTAAAAAAATTTAATTTTGTTCCCGCTAACTAATTATCCCTTACTCATATCTAATAATTATATCAAATCTACACTAGAAATGCAAGAAAACCCATATGCGACATGGAGTGAAGAAAAGTGATTAGTGACCAAAAACTTCGACTTCGGGAGTTTGTCAAAATCGGATAGCCTCTGAAAAGATCGATCTAAATCCGTCAAAATCTGAAAACCGATTTTTTTGTCACTAAACACGTTTCTTCATTCCACCACACAAACTAAAAAAATTTAATTTTGTTCCCGCTAACTAATTATCCCTTACTCATATCTAATAATTCATAAAAACTTCGACTTCGAGATTTTATCAAAATCGGATAGCCTCTGAAAAGATCGATCTAAATCCGTCAAAATCTGAAAACCGATTTTTTGTCACTAAACACGTTTCTTCATTCCACCACAAACTAAAAAAAATTAATTTTGTTCCCGCTAACTAATTATCCCTTACTCATATCTAATAATTATATCAAATCTACACTAGAAATGCAAGAAAACCCATATGCGACATGGAATGAAGAAAAGTGATTAGTGACCAAAAACTTCGACTTCGAGAGTTTGTCAAAATCGGATAGCCTCTGAAAAGATCGATCTAAATGCGTCAAAATCTGAAAACCGATTTTTTTGTCACTAAACACGTTTCTTCATTCCACCACACAAACTAAAAAAATTTAATTTTGTTCCCGCTAACTAATTATCCCTTACTCATATCTAATAATTATATCAAATCTACACTAGAAATGCAAGAAAACCCATATGCGACATGGAATGAAGAAAAGTGATTAGTGACCAAAAACTTCGACTTCGAGAGTTTGTCAAAATCGGATAGCCTCTGAAAAGATCGATCTAAATCCGTCAAAATCTGAAAACCGATTTTTTTGTCACTAAACACGTTTCTTCATTCCACCACACAAACTAAAAAAATTTAATTTTGTTCCCGCTAACTAATTATCCATTACTCATATCTAATAATTATATCAAATCTACACTAGAAATGCAAGAAAACCCATATGCGACATGGAATGAAGAAAAGTGATTAGTGACCAAAAACTTCGACTTCGAGAGTTTGTCAAAATCGGATAGCCTCTGAAAAGATCGATCTAAATGCGTCAAAATCTGAAAACCGATTTTTTTGTCACTAAACACGTTTCTTCATTCCACCACACAAACTAAAAAAATTTAATTTTGTTCCCGCTAACTAATTATCCCTTACTCATATCTAATAATTATATCAAATCTACACTAGAAATGCAAGAAAACCCATATGCGACATGGAATGAAGAAAAGTGATTAGTGACCAAAAACTTCGACTTCGGGAGTTTGTCAAAATCGGATAGCCTCTGAAAAGATCGATCTAAATCCGTCAAAATCTGAAAACCGATTTTTTTGTCACTAAACACGTTTCTTCATTCCACCACACAAACTAAAAAAATTTAATTTTGTTCCCGCTAACTAATTATCCCTTACTCATATCTAATAATTATATCAAATCTACACTAGAAATGCAAGAAAACCCATATGCGACATGGAATGAAGAAAAGTGATTAGTGACCAAAAACTTCGACTTCGAGAGTTTGTCAAAATCGGATAGCCTCTGAAAAGATCGATCTAAATCCGTCAAAATCTGAAAACCGATTTTTTTGTCACTAAACACGTTTCTTCATTCCACCACACAAACTAAAAAAATTTAATTTTGTTCCCGCTAACTAATTATCCCTTACTCATATCTAATAATTATATCAAATCTACACTAGAAATGCAAGAAAACCCATATGCGACATGGAATGAAGAAAAGTGATTAGTGACCAAAAACTTCGACTTCGGGAGTTTGTCAAAATCGGATAGCCTCTGAAAAGATCGATCTAAATCCGTCAAAATCTGAAAACCGATTTTTTTGTCACTAAACACGTTTCTTCATTCCACCACACAAACTAAAAAAATTTAATTTTGTTCCCGCTAACTAATTATCCCTTACTCATATCTAATAATTATATCAAATCTACACTAGAAATGCAAGAAAACCCATATGCGACATGGAATGAAGAAAAGTGATTAGTGACCAAAAACTTCGACTTCGAGAGTTTGTCAAAATCGGATAGCCTCTGAAAAGATCGATCTAAATCCGTCAAAATCTGAAAACCGATTTTTTTGTCACTAAACACGTTTCTTCATTCCACCACACAAACTAAAAAAATTTAATTTTGTTCCCGCTAACTAATTATCCCTTACTCATATCTAATAATTATATCAAATCTACACTAGAAATGCAAGAAACCCCATATGCGACATGGAATGAAGAAAAGTGATTAGTGACCAAAAACTTCGACTTCGGGAGTTTGTCAAAATCGGATAGCCTCTGAAAAGATCGATCTAAATCCGTCAAAATCTGAAAACCGATTTTTTTGTCACTAAACACGTTTCTTCATTACACCACACAAACTAAAAAAATTTAATTTTGTTCCCGCTAACTAATTATCCCTTACTCATATCTAATAATTATATCAAATCTACACTAGAAATGCAAGAAACCCCATATGCGACATGGAATGAAGAAAAGTGATTAGTGACCAAAAACTTCGACTTCGAGATTTTGTCAAAATCGGATAGCCTCTGAAAAGATCGATATAAATCCGTCAAAATCTGAAAACCGATTTTTTTGTCACTAAACACGTTTCTTCATTACACCACACAAACTAAAAAAATTTAATTTTGTTCCCGCTAACTAATTATCCCTTACTCATATCTAATAATTATATCAAATCTACGCTATAAATGCAAGAAACCCCATATGCGACATGGAATGAAGAAAGGTGATTAGTGACAAAAAAATTCGACTTCGAGATTTTGTCAAAATCGGATAGCCTCTGAAAAGATCGATCTAAATCCGTCAAAATCTGAAAACCGATTTTTTGTCACTAAACACGTTTCTTCATTCCACCACACAAACTAAAAAAATTTAATTTTGTTCCCGCTAACTAATTATCCCTTACTCATATCTAATAATTATATCAAATCTACGCTATAAATGCAAGAAACCCCATATGCGACATGGAATGAAGAAAGGTGATTAGTGACAAAAAAATTCGACTTCGAGATTTTGTCAAAATCGGATAGCCTCTGAAAAGATCGATCTAAATCCGTCAAAATCTGAAAACCGATTTTTTGTCACTAAACACGTTTCTTCATTCCACCACACAAACTAAAAAAATTTAATTTTGTTCCCGCTAACTAATTATCCCTTACTCATATCTAATAATTATATCAAATCTACGCTATAAATGCAAGAAACCCCATATGCGACATGGAATGAAGAAAGGTGATTAGTGACAAAAAAATTCGACTTCGAGATTTTGTCAAAATCGGATAGCCTCTGAAAAGATCGATCTAAATCCGTCAAAATCTGAAAACCGATTTTTTGTCACTAAACACGTTTCTTCATTCCACCACACAAACTAAAAAAATTTAATTTTGTTCCCGCTAACTAATTATCCCTTACTCATATCTAATAATTATATCAAATCTACGCTATAAATGCAAGAAACCCCATATGCGACATGGAATGAAGAAAGGTGATTAGTGACAAAAAAATTCGACTTCGAGATTTTGTCAAAATCGGATAGCCTCTGAAAAGATCGATCTAAATCCATCAAAATCTCAAAACCAATTTTTTTGTCACTCAACACTTTTCTTCATTCCAACTCACAAACTAAAAAATTTAATTTTATTCCATCGAATTATCTCTTACACATACATATCTAATATATCAAATCTAAGCTAGAAATCCAGAGAGCGAACGGTTCCAGTGTACAGCGGTTAAATACTTCGAATCTCGTGCTCCGAGTCGTGGCTGGCTGTGGACACGCAGCCTACTATTTTATGCCAAACGTTTGACGTCACGCGCGGTACGTGAGTTTCCAGCAGCACTCGGCGGAGAGACAAGCCGCCTTCGATTGCTTACATAATTTCGCGACGTTGTCGCGTCTCAGCAGCGCGCTCGACTAACTACGATCAGAGCCGACCACCGCGTTGCCAAGCTTCTCGGCTCGCTAGCCGTATTCCATGCATGGCCCACTATATTTAGACGAAAGTTTTGCGTATTTAACTTTGTTGATGGTATTTTTCGATTGTTTTAACAAGGAAATGTTGATTTATTGAATGAATAGTACTAATTTAATACAGAATACTTGTTATTTATTTATATTATACTCAGTTTATACGCCCTTTTTCTGCTATTTTTATAGGTACTATTTGGTCCTTATTATTTATTTTTCTCTTTCTATTGTTTATTAATTTGTTTTTAGAAATTTGTATTGCAAGTGAGGTTTTTTTGGCACAACGCAAGCTTGTCAAAACTCCTAATTATTTTAAAGAATATACACTGCTCAAAAAAATTAGACACTTTTTCGAAACCTGTAACTTTTTACATAATAGTTCTAGGGAAATAAAATTTGGTATACTTGCGAATATCTTTGGTTCAAGAGTATCACTTGTTTCTATACACCGCAGAGAGATCATTTGTTTGGTTGAAGAATACGTTAAAATAGTCGGAACAAGACTAACATTTTCTTGGTATTCCAAGTATTATATTTTCTTATTTTAAATATTACGTGCGTGTTTGAAATGAAAATGTGTACTAGTTGGACGAAAATTACCGGTTTCTCGATCTAACTATCTCAATATTTCTAAAGAAAACAATAGATCTTTTCAATGAAGTATGTCCGTTGCTTGAAATGAGAACATAGGCTCCTTGATGTTAGAACAGCGTTTGCTTCTACCAAACTAACTGCTGCTTCAGTCAACGCGTGGTTTTTGTTGAACGAAAAATTACATTTTAATAAATGAGCTTTTATTTTTCATGGTCTAAAAAACTATTTATTTGTTCGAGAAACATGTATTGTTCAATTAAGAAATGTATTCTTTTAATTTAAAAGGAATTTAATGTTCAAATAAGTAAAAAGAAATTGAAAGCAAAAATACGAATTATTTCATTCAACAGTATTAATTTACTCTAACTAGTAGTATGTATACTTAATAATAAATATATAAATCAATTGGGTTACCAATATATAGGTAACTATGTATAAAAATATCATATCTTGCAAGAATTTTTGTCAATCATATTACTTAATGTATATCTTATTAACATATGATTGACAAAATGTCTTGCAAGATAATATATTTTTATAGTTAGGTACCTATATATTGGTAACCCAATTGATTTATTATTAAATATACATATTACTAGTTAGAGTAGATTAATACTTTTAAATGAAATATTATTCGTATTTTTGCTTTAGATCTTTTTACTTATTTGAATATTAAATTACTTTCATAGGTACTAAATAAAAAATAAGAAATATTTTTATAGTTGTATAGCCAATATATTCGCAACCCCATATATTTATTGTTATACACATTACTAACTATTCTAGTTTTATATGCTTATGCCACTTACCGTCGTTCTTCTAACTAGAAGTTTATGAAAACCAACTAGAATAATAATGGAATACTTTGGAATATCACTTGGATTTGAAAAAATTTCTGGAAGGTAACTCATTTCAATCGTTATGTAACCATCATATACCAGCCCATTAATAGAACTTCTGTTGTTGCATTTATTAGGATAATATATGGAAGGAAGAATAAATAGGAATAAATATGAAATCAAAGAAATATTTATCATAAAATTTGTTTTATTACAAAATATTGAAAATAATAATATATACAATAATAATATACATATAACAGCAACATTGAGATCATTCATAAACATTGAGATCATACATATATAAACACAGTATGCCAATAAGGCATACGAATCAAGTAGTTAAATAATACCTAACATTAACGGAACACAAAAGTTATTCTGTATTATAAAAACACAGTATGCGTATAAGGCATATGAGTTAAGTGTTAAATGAATAGTAACATTACTATAATATTGATAGCCTAGCTGAAATACCACGTATCACCTATGCTTTAACCATGATGATACGTGGTATTGCAGCTAGGCCACCAACTTGCCAATTCGATAAAATAGCATTACATATATCAAGGGCGTATAGGTGCAATACCACGTATGATCATGGTTAAAGCATAGGTGATACGTGGTATTGCAGCTAGGCCATCGATATACTTAATGCTATTTTATCCAATTGGCAAAGGAACATAAAGATCATTCTGTATATCCCGTATTTTTGTTGGGTATAAGGTAAATAAATTTGAGTGCTTAAGTACTATATTTCGCCGCATAGGCGCCGCCGCTCGAACTTTTTCTATACATACACGTATGAGCCTGTCGCAGACGCGCATATACTTATCAATTACAGACTGAAATTTGCAGTTAACTGCATGATCATACAACACCAAAACTGTGTATATGTTACGGATTATGACCCCATATATATATATATATATATATATATATATATATATATATATATATATATATATATATAAATATACTTAATAAGTACAAATACATAATGTATTAACTGGTATGCAAAATATAAATTACATCTAGATACATACCTTCAAATATTTGGAGTAGTTCGCCCAGATTCCACTGCTTCAGAGTCTGTTCCAAAGTTAAACTCATTATTTTCACTAGATAGGTAGGAACCTAATTTACATATAATATTATGATCTACAAATTTCCCAGCAAATTAACCTGCATCGCCGACTCAGCTAACCAACAGAATTGGAAATGATATACCGCTGCGCATGTACGACCGATCGTGCGACCGATGTGATGCCCCCACTCCATAGCAAAATGCGACTTGAATTGTCGTTTCACAATCAAGTATTTCAGTATCTTTAGACGAATAATGTATTTATTAGATGGAACATGTACATTTTTCATTCAAGAATATTTTTACTTGGTTCAATACGTACATCGAGTTCTTCTTCCAAAAATAACTTATTCTTCGATAGACGTAATTATTCTTGGAATAACCATACTATACGCTTCAACAATAAGAGTATCCCATACTTGGAACAACTATATTAAGACAGTTGTTGGAAAAAAATACTATTTGGTCTGAAAAAAAAGCGTCTTCATTTTACACAATAGACGCAAGCATATCGTTTCTTGATATCCAAGAATAGAGTTCTCTCTGTGTAGTATCGATGACAGTCTCGTGCTGTGGCAGTACGCTGACGTAGAGAGGAAAGGACGAGAAATCGGTCTTGATTTTGAGTAGTTTTTCGATTTCGACCTTGTCCAGCTCTTCTAACATATTGGCCAGTCTCTCGAAACCGATTCCATAAACGCTGAATAACAGAAGGGGAAACTCGAAGGTTTCTAACATGTCGAATAGAGTGCCCATGCTGAATAAGGGCGACAGCATGAGCAACTTGCACTTCACTGCGATGCCTCATTTAATTCTAATCAACGAAAATTGACAACTGAATTCATTTGTCATCCTTAGCAGGCTTTCATACGTGAATTCAAAGCATGCTTGACATTTTTTCCATTTCGTTTGCGTTATTAATTTACATTTTCAAGTGTAACTTAGAAGTAACTTGAGTTGTAAGATTGTTTTTGTAATTTTCTTAAATAGAATATCTTCCTGACAAAGAAATTTTTTATTCTGTGTAAGAAGTGTAAGACGGATTAACAGAAAAATATTTTTTAGTGGTCAATAGCAGCATTGTTCACGGTTAGCACAATATGTTCAGTGTTAAGCCAAATTTAGAGGCAATTTAGACAGTTAGTTTAAGGCAATTGTCAGTTAATTCTGGCCATAATTCACTGTTAATTTTATTGTCTGGTCATGTCATGCGGGTTAGTTACTTACTTATCTATAAAATTACTTAGTTTTCTAGCTACCCAATACACGTAATATCTCTAATAAATGAGCACCTGTGTAATATAAATAATTATTGTCATTGAAACGTATGTTGAACGAGCCAACTGACTAGTAATTTTTCTTTTTCTTTTTTTAGCTGTGCAGCGTGTCCAAAAATGAGGTATATTGACGTATTTCTGTTTTTCATATATATATATTTCGGTGTTTCTCTCTTTTTGCTAAATCATGAATTGATTTTTTTCATTATTTTTCGTTTTTTATAAACCTTACACCAATAGAAAATCTTAATGTTTCAAATCTGATAAATTTGTCAAAATTTATCCGATTTATTCAGATTCACTGCTTTTTGAAAATAACTAAATTGTTAATTCACTTATTATACCAGTGAATCTACTAAACAAAAAAAAATCATGCATGAGAATATGTTATTTTATTTATATAATTTTTTATCACGAATGTTTGTATCATCTATACGTTGCACTACTTTACTAATTTACATTATTGGTGGACAGTTTTTTGTAAAATATGAGATGCTATACATACTTCGAAATATGGACCTGGCATAGTAAAAAAGGAAAACGAAAAATTCTTGTATATTCCACCATTAAAAAAATAAATAGAATATAATTCTAAAACTGCATGATTGTTTCTGTTGTAACCCATGTATGCTTTGGTGTCAAAATTTTGTACTTTTTGTGTCTATATGTGGCATGTTTTACCCAAAAATGTTCTATGTATACATACAGTGAAACATCAACTACACTACTCAAAAAAATTAACACTTTTTCGAAACCTGTAACTTTTGAAATAATAGTTGTAGGCAACTCAAATTTGGTATATTTCAACGGTATATTTATATATTTTTCGTGGATTGGTGAGATTTAATACAGTGTATGCCCTCCACGAGCACGAATCACTTCCTCACACCTGCGTGGCATGCTTCGCACTAGTCTGCGAAGAGATTCTTGGGGTATGCTTTCCCATTCCTCAATCAGGGCTTGTGTCAGTTCCTGTATGGTTAGTGGTGGATTAGGGTGCTTGCGAACACGTCGGTCAACCTGATCCCAAACGTGTTCAATAGGATTCAAGTCAGGACTTAACGCCGGCCATTCCATGACCAGAATTCCACGTTCTTGTAAAAAGTGATGCCGGCGGTATGTGGCTTTGCATTGTCCTGCATTAGGACGAAATTTCGACCGACGCCATATGCAGCAGGCACCACATGGTCCTCCAAGATGTTCTCGATGTAATTCATGGCATTTAGTCTACCAGGAACCACAACAAGATCAGTTCTGTTGTCTATACTGATTCCAGCCCAAATCATCCACGACCAAATCTATCCACTTCGTAGCGGCTGCGTAGCGTTCACCAGGACGTCTATATACACGTACTCGACCGTCGCAACGAGTTAAACGAAATCTAGACTCGTCTGTAAACAGTACAGGCGTCCGAAGTTGCCAATCTCTGTGATCCAGAACAAACCTCATTCGCGGTGCTTTGTGATGCTGCGTAAGGCGTGGTGTTCGGACAGGTCTTCTTGGTTTCAAATTCGCTTCTTTTAATCTGTTTCTAACAGTTTGATCAGAAATTTCTATTCCATTTGCTCGTCTTACGTCGTTTAGGAGGTCTCGTGCTGTGGCAGTACGCTGACGTAGAGAGGAAAGGACGAATTCG
Source organism: Aphodius sticticus (assembly GCA_963966075.1). Lineage (NCBI taxonomy): Eukaryota > Metazoa > Arthropoda > Insecta > Coleoptera > Scarabaeidae > Aphodius > Aphodius sticticus. The sequence goes on from OZ014510.1 coordinate 5,296,344, forward strand.
GTCTTGATTTTGAGTAGTTTTTCGATTTCTACCTTGTCCGGCTCTTCTAGCATATTGGCCAGTCTCCCGAAACCGATTCCATAAGCGCTGAATAACAGAAGGGGAAACTCGAAGGTCCATTTTGTTTTGCGGTATTAATTTACATTATTAAGTGTAACTTAGAAGTAAGTAAAAGCTGTAACATTGTTTTTGTAATTTTCTTTAGTTAAATATATGCCCTTAAAGTATACCAAATTTGATTTGCATAGAACTATTACTTAAAAAGTTACAGGTTTCGAAAAAAGTAATTTTTCTGAGCAGTGTGTTATATTACAATTAATTTTATTATGTGTCACTCTGTATATCACTTACAAGGTTGGCACGCGTATTTACTAACATTTGCTTAGCAAATTCAAAACAGACGCTCCGCGGTATTTTTAGCCAAACTTTATACAAAAAGTTGACTGTGAGCGAAATTAATGACGCCGAAAATATATTTGACGTAAATGCTTTCCTGATATTCTTGGCGCGCCTGTATACTTAGCACGGTATACCTTAAAATTTTTCAAATTTCTCTACTTTGTTTTCACAAGTTTGAACACATCAAGTTTAAACAACCGGTTTTTTTATGTATACATACACGAACAGAATTTATATTATATACCATGCGATTGTTTATCTATATTAAATATTGATTGTTACTTACAGACGGAAAAACGTAGAGATACTTATTACGTTGTATAAATAATATATCATTTCACTCAAACATATGTACAATGCTTGTAAAGTAAACATATTTGATCAGACGTGTTTATTTTTCATTACAATAACAATGGTGTTCTTTCATATTTGTCCTGTTTTCTGTATTTTTAATATTATGTACACCTGGAGGAAAAAAAACTTTTTTTTTTGGACCAGGGGTCTATAGTTTGTTAAGTTATTATTTCTTAGTGTAAAACAATCTTTGCGAATTACAGAAAATGCAACAATGAACATTGTTTGTATCCGCAATTCTTAAATATTATTGCTAATAATACGATTGTTTATTTCCTTGAAACTGAGGTTCGCCTTTAAAATAAATATGTTGTTTACATATTTAGAACAACAAGGTCATCATGATTTAAAACGAATATACAAACGAATGCAAGTTTTGCGTTCTTCTGTCTAAAATATTTACTACGTCGAAAATTTCAGGGTCTCAAGTACTCTATTACAAACATCTAACCATTCTCAACATTTTGTTTTTTTAATCATCCCAAGATCTAAATTTTTCTAGAAGAAACACAGTTTCAAGTAAACCTTTGCCATATCTGTGCTACCAGAAAATTGATCTGGAACAAAGTACTGAAAGTTTGCAACTGACAAAATTTTAGTGTAGAGATCATATCTAATGGTACAATGGTTCACAATGGTATTTGGTTGTTCATATTACCTTATTATACTACATTAATAATATTTAATAATAAATAATTTATAATAATTACAATTTACGCAGAATAATCTTCAATTCTCCAACGTTTTTCTACAAACTTAGAAACAAACTACCAAAATAGCCTCACTTTTAGCGCTAGCGACGTCACACTGCTCTAATTATCTATTTTCTTTAGTTTTTGAGGTTAAATCACATATGTCGTTGTTATTTTGCTGATTTTATCGTTGAAATACAAATATTGCCGTTTATTTTCAGGTTTTTTTTCTTTTTCGTTAAATTACATGCTATGTCGTATACATACCTATATTTGAATTTACGGCTTAAATCGCTGTCAATTTAAATTACCGTTGGTAATTTACGAGTAATTTACCGAAAATTTTAATTACATTTGTTAATTTACCGGAATTTATAAATTAATTTTAAAAACCTTCCATCAGTACTTGCGTGAGTGTACCCCACCACTCCTAAGCAGTCGACAAGTGCACTGTTGTTTGTGCTTTGCCTGGGAGGTACTTAGGGGTGTAAGAGCGTAATTTATCGGGTAAATTACTGAATAAATTACCGTAATTATTGGTAATTTCCGGATTTTTAATTACTTAATTCAGCGGTATTAACGCCGGTTTAATTTAACATTTTGAATTCTTAATTACCCGGCAATTTAAACCAGTATAATTTACCATTTTTAAAAATTTTTGTTACCGTAATTTAATATCCCTGGTTGTTTAATGTTCAGATAATGACATTCTTAACATAATTTATTTGTTTTATGACAACACATACCTACTTATGATAAGAATATTTCTTTAATACAAAACAATCTAAATATGTGCTTTAGGGAAACGATTGTTTTGATTCAAGAAAGTCGTTGTTTTGAAAATAATGTGATGGATGCAGGTAGATGGAGCTTTAGTTGTCTCGTTGTAAGAGGGTACATACATATATGTAGGCTTACCATACGTCCCGGTTTGAGACATCGGTCCCGGTGTCCCGGCCTGATATTATGTCCCGGTTAAAATTCTTAACATACTATAACAGATTTCGATCTTAGTTGTCAGCAAGTGGAAATATTTTAGAAATGTACAAAGAGCGCAAATCAAATTTTCTCTGTCAAGAAAACTGCCCTCATGCTTTTGATGCTGCCTTTTATGAGAAAGATACATATTATCATGATTTGAAGGCTGGCTATCAGCAACAAAGTGTTAAATAGTGACTAATCGATTAGTGATTGTAACAATATTTCAACGCAATTCCACAATTGCGAATTTATAGAACAAATGTATCTCTGTTACAGAAAAATGTTTATAACTTTTACAAAAATTGTTTATCATTTCTCTGCTAAACGAAATTGTAGATGAAAAACATCCATATGACAATATTAGGTAGAGCATTGACTGGAGGAAATTTATATTTTAGTTGGCTACGTAAATAAAATGTTTATGTTTTTTAAAAGCAACTTTGAATAACTTTCTATCATACACAAAATTGTAGGTTATTAGTTAGGTTAGTCATACATGAATGCTCCGCGGCGAACTACTGAGGTGTCTTCATTTGAACATGGAATATACATTTCGGTGTTCTGGTTTAGCAAAATATTTATAACTTTTCCAAAAATGACTGCATAATTGTTTACCATTAGTCGAATTAAAGTTGTATAATGAAGGTTGTATAGTCCTTTGGTATTGATTTTAGAATATTATGTACAGGTGTCCCACGCTATAAACAAAGTATATTAATGGGCTTAAGAATCAAATTTACGTTTTTTCCATACAGTTGCAGACAGTCATAAGCTCTACAACAAGAAAATATGTTGATGCTTACACAATATCCCACAACAACATACCAACACACACTTATGTTTCCTTAAATGGAACACAAGGTATATTATTGCAGTTTTCAGTAAGATTTTTATCCTAATTGTTTTGACATCAACTTATATTAGGCTTTTGTCAACTGTTTCTGAGATATTGTGAAATTAAAATCAAAAACAAGCATTCTTCAAAAGATCTTTCCGGGGTAACTAATAAGGATAAAACAAAGGAACTAATTTTGGATAGGAAAAGTATCGCACTTTTTGACAGTTATTATTGATTTGCGATTCTAATATGACTTATCCCGAACAACTTGACCTCTGCTAAGTAAAGTCAAATAGTTTAAGAATTTTAATTGGAATACTTCAAAAGATCGACAACAGCTAAAAAGTTATTCACCATATAATTTGTCATTTGTGACAACAATAATAATACACAATAATTCATAAATTAATATTAAATATCCAGATTGATCGACAATCTTGTTGGTCGAAATTCAACAATCTCACAAATGTAGTAATACTTCTGTTCATGCAACAACTTACAGCCATTGTAAGCTACTATGAATTTATGTCACAGTGTCAGTAATACTTTCATAAGAATAAATAATTAAATAAATGGATAATTGAAAACTGAATAAATAATAGTTATTTCAGTACGATTGTCAAGAGTGCACATGTCAGCCCTCTCAGGTCAATGCGTATAAGTCTCGAACTTCAAATTCTCGGTGGAAATATTACATTTTCCATTGTTCCCACAAAAATATTTTGGAAACGCCATCTTATTTTATTCTTCATGTTCGCCATCGTAGTTAATATCCCCATAAATTTCTTCCTCCGCGTTAGAGTAAGTCCGAGTATTTCCAACGATAGTCTAATTGGACTTCATTTATTGTTCTACAAAATAAATGTTGGCGTGTCAAATTTTATGCAATGGTTAAAACAGATAATATTTTTTTTTAATTTTTATCAAATACTAATCCTTATCTTTAGAAAAGTACACTATCCAAAATTAGAAGTGGTTCAATAAGTAATTATACGTAACTCTTTCTGTTTTTTTTTCTAATGTCAACCGACAATCATCAAACAATCGTTTGACCTTAGAACGAGCATTTCTAAAGTCATCTGACCGGTTGACGTGAAATCGCAAAAAAATACTTTAATAAACTATACAAAATGAACTGTTCATTTTCTCGTATAGGTTCCCTAATCCTTTTCATGGTAAATTTTGTCTGCTACAGTGTGGTCTTTTTTATTTTTGCGCATAAGTGAGTGAGATTCGAGGAATGAAGGATTAATGTCTGACAGGTACAATTTTTCAATGGTTTTTCTATACTAGAGTAGAATCAGAAACTGCGTAAAACACTGGTGCGAATGCGACGTTGCCAGGTCTGTAGGGGCTGGGGGGAGTATACGCAGGGTCGGCAACGTGGCGCTCTCTGGCTGGCATCCGGATAACTCTAGAAACGCGGCCGTCAGACTCCGGGCCCGGACTTTCCAGTTGTTCTCATTCAGACCCCGTTTGCAGCAGGGTGCCCAAAGTTTGAATTATTGATTCGGGCCAGCCAGAGAAGGCCTCGCCACACAGCTATACTACACCACCAGCACCCCGACCGACATAAACCACCCTCTCGCTATGACTGTGCAAGCAAACATCATCTTCTATACCCAAAACATACGTAGAAAATTACGTTTTTCAATTATTGATATTTTAGGTAATATCGGTATACAGCGTGTCTCACGGAACTGGTAAGTTTCTCATGTTCTACTGTTTCTGGAAACATGAAATCTTGGAATTAGAATTTACTCGATCTGAGCTCTTCGGCTAAAATATTCTCAAGTTAACTGTCACGTCCGGTCACCGGAAGTCGGTATCAACTTTGTTATTATAAATGGAATGATAATTTTAATTTTATTTTTGGTTTCTACGTATCAAAATACATAATTTTTAATAAGGGTTCCCTATACCTAAATATCACCATTTTTTAGTTTTTTTGATTTGACTAATATTTTGGTTATTTTCGCGGTGACGTTTAAAACTGAATATCTCGGTTATTATTGAAACTAGAAGTTTGATTATTGATGGTCCAAAACTAGAAATATAGCCAAATACGACGATGTTTAGTTCATCATGATATCTTATACAGGGTGTTCAAAATTTACAACACTATAATTGAATTTTCAAACGTAAAAAACTCATTTTTCTCAAATGGAACACCCTGTATACCGATACGCCATTCGATAGGAAATTTTATTCCCTATCAATCAATATTACGGTTCCCTATATCTATCTTTAATAGTTTTTGAGATATTGTTACTTTTTCTTTAAATCCATTTTAAATACTCCCATTTAATAATGGGGACGAAATTAGATACGAAATTTACAACGAAAATTTAAATAGTGATAGATATTTAGAAATTTTGCGTGGATGTGTGAACAATTTTTGCGATACTCTTTCCCTCAATATTTTACGCGACTGCTTTTATCAAATGGACGGTGCACCGGCACAATTCTTCGCATGTGGTATCCATTCAACTTAATCAGATGTTAGGTGACGGTAGGTGGTTCGGAAATAAGAGACCCTGGCGGTGGCCACCAAGCTCACCAGATTTAACACCATTAGACTTTTATTTCTTGGATCATGTGAAAAGTCAGGTCTATTCCACACCAGTTAATACTCGAGAAGAATTGACTAACAGAGTAGTAGCCGCCGTTAATGGACTTCAGCGACAAGAAATCCGAAGAGCGACGAGTATTACAGCGAAGTGTTTTAAAATGTTTGGAGCAGAACGGGCAGCATTTCGAACAACATAATTAAGCTTTAAAAATCTTTTTGTTTTATGTGCAAATGAACACCAAAGAATGTCTTTTGTCGGTAGACTTATGAAATGTGGGAAATATCTTTCAGCTTTTTTTTTATGATGTGTAGTACGAGTTCAGACGCGACATTACGGACGCGACAGTTTTTTCCCAAAGCATAAAATACAATAATGTTCATTTCAACTCTAACTTTATTTCAGAAATTTAACATAAAATTAATTCAGTTGCAATAATATAGTAAAATTGGATTACTACACGCTACTATACCAATCAGAACGTAAACGTGCGTTCTGATTGGTGGTAATGGTAGGTAATGGCAGTGGTAGCAGACGAAATTATAGTATTTCTCACCAGCCGTGATAGTGACACATATTAGTTTGCACGTACATAAATTTGAGTCACTAACACTTGCTATCAGAAATACTATAATGGCATCTACTACCACTGCCATTACCACTAATCAGAACACATCTTAAGCATACTTGATTTGAAATCGGACCTGTTTCAAGGTACAACCGTTCCAACGTACAGCTTGAAACAGGTCCGATTTCAAATCAGTAACTTTATAAACAAACTTTCAGTAATTTTACTCATGTATTTACTGAAAATTTTATGGTTTACATCTTTCAAAAATATCTCAACAAGCACCCTGTTTGCTGTAGCAGTCTGTATTTCCATATACAGTAGAGCGCCGATGATCCGAACTAATTGGGACCGAAGGTGGTTCGGATTATCAAATTGTTCGGATTTTGGAAAATAACCTAGAAAATGACACTTAGGCTTAAGAAATGTCTAAAAATGCCTAAAAACATGCACTTTAGTCGATTAAGTATACATCTATTACACAAACTATTACATAATTATGTATTTAAACTCTTTTAAAACGCGTTCGGATTTTTGACGTTTCCGATTTTTGACGTTTATTAACATTAAAATTTATTTATTTTATATTTATTTTAATCAAAATATGATTTTTTTAGCGGAAATAAACCTGTTTTAACCGTCAAATAAAGTATTTTTTTGAGGGAAATACATCTTCTTTTATACAAATAGATATAAATTTAAAGTTTGATAAATTATTCTTGAGAAATTATAGCGAACTGTCCAAAAAATAAGTTCTTTTCATAATCCGATATATGGTCTATTTGGTAAACCATATGGTTGAGTGAGATTTTTTTCCAACGAAAGATAGTTTATATTAAGATATATTTTCAATCATACCACACATGACTTAGGTTTTAATATAAAATTCTGAAAGTGAGTACACATGGTTTCAGAATTTTAACAACAAGAGAAAAAGTACACTCAGACACGTCCTGTCAAAACAAACATGCAAACAACATACCAAAAGTCACGAACAAAAATAAACGAATGTTTCTTGTAATAATATTATGCTGTGGTCGTGAAATATGTACTGTAGCACCGTTGTTATTATTTTATATACGTATACAAATATTTATGATTTAATCTGACCTGTATGTATATCATCATGCTATCAAAATTCTCACGACGTGCTAAAATGCAAGCACAGCTTTCTGCGAATTTTACGATGTTATGCTTACTTATATCTAGCTGAAGTTGTGATACAAAAATACACTACTCAAAAAAATTAGGGGAACACTTTTTTCGAAACCGATGACTTTTTAAATAATAGCTCTAGGCAAATCAAATTTGGTATACTTCAACAGCATATATTTCACTAAAGAAAATTACAAAAACAATGTTACAACTCTTAGTTACTTCTAAGCTACACTACTTCTAAGTTCCTGTATGGTTAGTGGAGGATTAGGGCGCTTGCGAACACGTCGGTCAAGCTGATCCCACACGTGTTCAATAGGATTGAGGTCAGGACTTAACGGCAACCTGATTTCCAAGTTCTTGTAAAAAGTTTCTGGTGATGCCGGCGGTATGTGGCTTTGCATTGTCCTGCATTAGGATGAAATTTTGACCGACGCCATATGCAGCAGGCACCACATGGTTCTCCAAGATGTTTTCGATTTAATTCATAGCATTTAGTGTACCAAGAACCACAACAAGATCAGTTCTGTTGTCTATACTGATTCCAGCCTAAACCGTCACAGATCCACGACCAAATCTATCCACTTCCTGTATAGTAGCGGCTGCGTAGCGTTCACCAGGACGTCTATATACACGTACTCGACCGTCGCAACGAGCTAAACGAAATCTGGACTCGTCTGTAAACAGTACAGGCGTCCAGTGACGAAGTTGCCAATCTCTGTGATCCAGAGCAAACCTGCTTTGTGCTAATGCGTAGGCGTGGTGAGCGGACAGGTCTTCTTGGTTTCAAATTCGCTTCTTTTAATCTGTTTCTAACAGTTTGATCAGAAATTTCTATTCCATGTGCTCGTCTTAGGTCGTTTAGGAGGTCTCGTGCTGTGGCAGTACGCTGACGTAGCGAGGAAAGGACAAGAAATCGGTCTTGATTCTGAATAGTTTTTCGATTTCGACCATGTCCAGATCTTCTAACATATTGGCCAGTCTCCCGAAACCGATTCCATAAACGCTGAATAACATTTTGAGCAGTGTATTATATTATGTGTTTTGCTCTGGAATTTTTTTATTGTTGTATTTGTAAGCTTCGACAAAATTCGTACTGTGACCTTGGATATGTGAATCATATTTTTTAAATATTATTGTCATGGCGAAAAAATAAATGTGTTTTTTTTTAATCACTGGTTTAACTTCCGTGTTTTTCTTGTTTTGGTGCTATGGCCAGCTAATGTTGCGTAAAACCACATTTACATTATGACGCCATTCAACGTCAGTTGTTTTATACTTAGAGTTATCAAAAACCTAGTCACTTTCAATTCAAATAATATCTTAAAAACAGCCTTATTTTATCAATTTCTTAAAACTCTTCACACAAATAATAACTGGTTTGCAAGTCACTCTACATTCACCTTAAAAAAAAACATATAAAACTGTATAATTTTTGATCCAATACTACAATAGTTTTAACAAATAATTTAGTTTAAACTTACAACTTTCTACGCAGAATAAATTGCGTTCTACTCAAAATATTTTGCTATTTGTTTCATGAATAGTGTTTGCACTTTGTCACATGTTTTTATGATAATCTTTATCATTACTGGTCTAAAATTAGAATTGTCGATTAAAATCATAATTTTGCTACACTATTTCTATTAAACAACAAAATCTCATTTATTATTTTTGTGTCTTGACTTTAAAAGCAAAGAAGAAAAAATGGAATCTTTATGGGATCACTGTTTTGCCTGTGTAACTGTTTAATGTCTTAGATTTCCCCAAAAAAAAATCTGATTTGGCCAGGCACATGACTTTATCACACTATATATATATATATACAATTAATAGTTTAGCTGCATGAGATTCTATTTGATCGAGATCGGCTATGTCTGCATTAAAATAAAACTAGTAGAACTAGACAGATGTGTCGATTAAAGCTGCGTTCGGATATTGTACACCGTTGACACTGGGTACACCGTCCAAATGACACTTACGTGTTATTGGGTGTAAAAAGTGTAATACAATATCCGAACGCAGTTTATATTGACAGAAGTTATTGTCAAAACATTAGCGTTTGACACCACCTGCTGTCATTAGAATCAAAATTTCTGACATATCCTGGCTACTAGTTTTAATGCAGTACGACCGATCTCGATGAAATAGAATTTGCTCATGCAGCTAAACTATTGATTGCACCAAAAAATGTCATAGTCATAAATTATTCAGAATTTCCTCTAGTTTAATTTATTATTTAACTATTTCGACAAAATTCCAGAAATGGCGGCTTATTTGCAAAATCGTCGAAACATGCTAAGAGTAAACCACCAGTTCCTTTGGACCCATTTCAACAGAAAGCTTTTCAGCTATAAGTTTGGTCATGAAACTTCTAAATATGAAGTTTCGTCCCGATACCTTTAGTAGTTTCTCTGGAATCGTCGCTACAAAAAATGGGTTACACATACAGTGCTTCCCAAAGGTAACGGATAAATTCTATAAAATCTTAAATAAAAATATTTGAGAAAAATGCTCCGACACGTCGATTTTTACTTTTAACTTACTATCCTAATATTCACTTTTCAGCCCCCCACCCCTTCACCCCTAAGGGGTGGTAACCACAACTTCAAAAATTTAAATAGCAAAGTACCCCTTGCGATACCTCAATTGATAGACTTTTTTAATCTGAATACAAAGAAAAAAAATTATCGAAATCGGTTGATAAATAACGGCGATATTTATCAAAATTTATTTATACACGAAATTGAGGAATAACAAAATTTAATTAACTAATCCTTAATTAATTGTCAAAGTGCTGCGCGTTAACGACGAGACAATGCCCTAATCTATCCCCAAACGCTTGTTGAACATTTTCTAACATTTTATTTCGAGTTTTCGAACATTCCTGGAGTCATTAAGTGAATTACTGCAGGAATTGTTTCCTTTAACGCCTCAATATTTACAGGTCTATTAAAATAAGCTTTACTTTTTAAATAGCCCCAAAGAAAATAATCTAGTGGGGTTAAATCTGGCGATCTTGCTGGCCATTCAATAAGCCTTCATCTACCAATCCATTAGGAAATTTGAAAATATTTGGATTAGGAAATACTTGATCGAGGTATTCTCGAACTTGTCGCGCATAATGTGGAGGCGCACCGTCTTGCTATAACCAAATTCTGTCCTTGTGTCTATCAGGATCTTCTGCGTTGGGAAACAACACCGCTAAAGTAGGTAGTAGTTCATTTCGTAGAAAGTTCAGATAACGTTCACCATTCAGTGTTCCGTCGAAAAATTTGGTCCAATAATTCTAGAACCCACCACACCAGCCCACACATTAAGGTTTTGAGGATATTGTGTGTTCGCTTCCACCATCCAATGCGGATTTTGACGAGCCCAGTAACGGCAATTTTGTTTATTGGCGTTGCCATTCAGACAAAATGTTGCCTCAACAGAAAAAAACGATGTTTCTAATTAAGCAAGGATTTTCATTAGAGAGTTCCATCATTGTCTCACAAAACTGCACTCGTCGATCAAAGTCATCATCGGACAATTTTTGTACCAAGTGCACTTCATACGGGTGAAATTTGTGTTTTCGAAATAATCTGGACACTGTGCTTTTTGACGCACTAACTTGTGAAGCGACCTCCGCAAGGGTTGAATGATTTTCTTGTATGTCAGGATAGTAATTTAAAAATAAAAATCGACGTGTCAGAGCATTTTTCTGAAATATTTTTATTTAAGGTTTTATTGAATTTATCCGTTACTTTTGGGAAGCACTGTATACACACACACACAGACTTTTTTTTGTACCTTGGTCAAAACTGTTCAGGGGACCCAAAAAGACATATTTCCGCTAAAATCACAAAAGTTCTTTTTGGCATGATTACAATACTTAACAAGTAAAAAGCGTTTGAACAACGTGTGTTGATTTGATACCATGACAACCGTACTGACAGCATAATATGTATAGTTTGTTAATTGAAATATAGAGGACAAGCACTAAAAATTTTGAAGGTCGAAAACATCGCAATACTAAAATAGCCCGCCCGCACGAAGTTAAACATGCCCAACTATTACTGTAAATATTGCTCTGTCCGTGCTATTTTCATTCTTAAACATATTTGATCATTGTGTCATCGTGTGAAAAGTAAATACAACAAATACAAGACGTTTCTGTACAGCAAAAAATCTAAGTTTGATTCAAACAATTATATTTGTATACAAAAAGAGACTTATTTCCTTTTGATTTGGCTTTAAAATAGGTTTTCTTCTGCTAAAGAAAATAAATATATTTTTTGTGTGAATACTTACCTCATCCAACTGTATCGTTAGATAGCGCTGTAAACTCTCTCCTCGCAGTTCGGCCTTATTTTGAGTATAAATAGTAGACTGGTGAAAGCCTACCGCTCAGTTTATGTCATGCGCCTGACTAAATTGCTAAAAAGGCCGTGTGGTCGGCAGTGTAGAGCACAGTGCATGCAGGTTCAAGTTCCGATTCCGAATCAGCGTACACTTTGCTACCCTAACCTTGACTATATGTAGGTCTGGGAAAACCAACCACTGGTCGAGGATGTGCGACATCCCAAAAGGCGGTGACACGTGGTGATTTTGCTCAACTGTACCCTTCGAAAAGTTCTAGTCAATAATAGGTCCCCACATTAATTCCTTCAACAAACTAATAATTTCTTTAATCAAAGAACCATTTCAACCTTAACATATCGCATTTTAACTCGATCAACAATTTCGTTAATTTAAAAAATTATAATTCTTTCACTCAACACAATACCAAATCGTAAACAGCTGATATTCCATCATTCTTAAGTAATCAACTCCAGCTGAAGTTTTCTACGACCTGTAAAAATAATCTTCAATATTTATACAGAATACTGTCATTTATTTGTATTATAACACGGTGTATACGCCCTTTTTTCTGCCATTTAAGAATGTGCATGTTAAATGTCAATTTGCAGCCACGGACAACAGCAATCCTACGTTTGTGCTCTATCACGATCTCTTTGCAATTCTTGCACATTCGAAGAGATATCGTGAATCTCAAACAACAGGCTCTATGTTCTTGTACTTACTACGTACAGGCAGAGAGGCTATATATTGCTATTGGCCATACCTTTGCAGTCTTAACGCAGGTGCAGCATGAAAGAATTAAAATAATGAGAGTTTACTGAACAACGGTCATCGTACCACGTAGTATAATGTTATATACAGTAGGGTGGATCGAAAATATGAAAATTTGAATTTGAAAACCTGTTGTTAGGCACCTTGAGTGTACCATTTTTCCTGGATTGCGTTTTTCTAATCTACTTGGGACATTCTTCTATATCAATTACTCTGCAAATATCTGTGATATGTTGCTGATCTGTACTTAGATCGTTGCTGCTTACAAGTAGCAAATCATATTCAATTCTCTTAAGTTGAACAACTGAATAAACTTCTCATTGCTGTAAATCTTATCCTATAGGACCAGCAAAAGGTCGCCGGACAGTTGTTGATTTATCAAAATTCTTGAAGCGTTTACTTAGTTCATTTGAGTATAGTTGAGCAAATAAACGGTTGCCGGGGCATTTGTTTTGCGGTACAAATGAAAAACCCCGGATAAAAGCCGTAACAGATCATATTTTGCCAGTATTGGTCACCGTGTCATCACAACCAACCGTATTTGTTTGTGAATCTATCAAGTTCTTATCAAAAAACTCCAAGAAGTCCCAGAAGTTAACGAAACACGTTTCATATAAACGGAACCAGGCTCTTGTAACAAATATGTGCTCTTGTCAACTTTACATCGATTTTCAGTTGTCGTAAGAGCTTACCGACTATCAAAATAATGTCCAAACATTGTGGTCGCTGAATGTAGCCACTGCTTCACTTTTTAAAATATGTATTTATAAATTTTGTCTGCTGCCTAGAGCAGTCTTGGTACTATTGCATCTTCTGCTCTGTCTGAAATAGAGTATTCCGGTCAGGTCAAAATTTAAGCAGATATTCGGTTTAACCTATTGTACAATTTATGAGGATTCATAAAGTTAAGCTATGAGCTTTTTGATTTAGTTTCTCTATGAGATAATTGCAATTAAAAGTGCATTTCGTTTGAATTCACCGACCACCCTCGGAAATACACGATGATTACCGATCCCTAGTAGCGGTGGCAACAGCGGACAGCTCTCGAACAGCTGATCGGCCAAGTTGACGGTTGGCGACCCTGTTGTTTGACAACGAATAAAGGTAACTTTTTTGAGAGATGATTTGATCATTGAAACTTGAAGCCAAACATCTCTCATCTCGCTAGTCGGCAATGTAAAGAAAATCTTATCAGGAGTTACTGTTCTACTGCTGTTACAGCCCGGCACAGAACAATGTCGGCGTTGGAGTTTATACATTTTGAACAAGTTTTTGATGTAACCTCAATAACCAAAGCAGGTGTCAACAAACGAGCGATTCTAAACGTTGACACAACAGAAGACAAAAATTTACTACGTGCTCCCTAGATATAGCAACGTTGTCAAGTCGCTCACTTTGAGCGGTCTTTGTGACGTCACAAAGACCAATCCTAATTCAAACTTCAAACAACGATTTCTCTTAATTTAAAACAATGTTTGATATTTTACTTGTGAAGTAGCAAACAGTAGCACCCATACTTTGTAAAAAATGACAATTTCAAAAACACCGGAATACCCCATTCTACGATTCAGCTTCCTTTATTACGAAAGGTTTGGTTGACTTGAATTAGTTTGGGGATGAATTGGATTGGTGGTAAATTAGCGGCAAATCTCTCGCTCTTGTGTTAAAAGACCCATTATATTAACTGTTCTAATGAATAAATAAATATACCCCCACGGTATGAATGTTGAACTTAAAAACGATTCCACTATAGACCATTGTAGTAGCAACACATGTTGTTTTCCGTAATAAATTTATTTTACCTACATAATGTGTATAATGTATAATATAATACTATAACGTTTTTTTTTCTATGACATATATAATAAGTTTACTATATACGTACCTTTAACTATTTAATCCCTAGCTGATATACGCCGAATATTATGATGACAGTAGCTTTGTAGAACCACGACAGTGCTTTTGAATAATGACTTCTCTCAAAGAAACTAGTAATCATACAAAGCTGTTGGCAACACTTACGGTGGTTGACAGTTCGCCTCACTACCATTGACAAATATATTAAAAATATTTTATATAAACTGGAATTTGAGTCTTAGATAAAACGTCGTATTGACTCGTACATAACGGATATAAATCGCTTACGGCTCGTGTATAAACTTCAAGCTCGAGATTTATATCCTAAAGTATGTGCTCGTTAAGTGGCCTGTCCAACAGCTGATCGACAGAGGCTTGGCTGTTTTTGATAAGTTTAGAAAAATCAGTCGAGAATTGGTCTTTGCGTGGGGATGTCGACGTTTTCGCTAAAGCTACTTTGGAACAAGATAGACTTTGCCGACGTGCGGTCAACATTATATGATCTAACGTCTTTAACGCTGTTTCAATTTATTTTTGCACACGTAAGCAGACTGTCTAGTGATTTTACAACGGTTACCAACATAATATGGTAGATCTAAAAATTACTGTGATAAATTGTTGACATAACCGTGCCATAACCTATGTGGAGTATGTGAGATATTTATCATATATTTATATGATAAATAACTTCAACATTTGTCTACGGTTTATGAAGTGATATATGCAAAAACACGTACTATGAATACACGCACACGTACTGAATATGTGGAATATTTGAAAGTGTATTGAGATTATGCGCCCATATACATTTATACCTCCTAAAAAACAAACCCCGTACCAATAACTTTGGTCACAGATTACTTACTCTTGGTACGATAGATTATGCACTCATTTCTCAGCCGATAATACACTTATGCCTAGCTACTGAAAAACAAATACATATCGACCCATGCAACGTAGACTATCGTAACTAACAAACTAAATGTAGTTATTATAGTCTTTGTTGCACGGGTCGATATTACATACGTATGTACATCCACAGCACAGGGATCTGATGACGTATAAGAAAAACAAAACAGTTAATAAGTTATTCTTTATTTACCAATTTGTAATTCATATATGATTTATAAAAGACAAATAGACAACATAAGCTTTATTAATATTATATTATAATATCAAAATCACAAAAATGTTAGTCCTCGCTATCATGAGACCACACGCATACGGGTCGTAATGCTTGTTCGGTTCTTCGGGGCTAATTGCAATACTATCTGCGGTTTGTTGTGTTAAACGTAATCCTCCATACACTTTGCACTTGAGAAGAAAAACATCTGGAGTCAGTGGTTGACAAGTCGACTATGTCCCATTATACATTTCTCATATAGTAATGTTATAGACGTCTTCCAGTAATATTACCAAAAAATTTGATAAAAAATCGGTAATCTTCATCATACCTCGATAATTTTATTGTCAGTTCACGGAAATTATGAAAATTAGTAATCACATCTCTTGTCTAGAAATCCTCTTCGATCAACAAAATAGTACGTAAGGATTTTGATTCCTCGTAATGTGATTTGAATCCAATTACAAAACCCGTAATGATCTTCTGCATCATACCATACTTGGAGCTTGAATTCTCTGGTAGTAGAATGGATAAAACAGCACTGTTTATATGTATATTCTGCTAACTAACCTATAAATTGAAAAGGAAATTTTCAAAAACAATAGTATACTTCTTTAGGCACAAACTTGATTGATGTCTGATATAATAGTAGAATTTTTATGTAATCTCCTAATTTCGATTAGAATACTTCTTTGTGCAGTGTCCCCAAGTTTTCTACATTTTCAGATTATATCGGATTTGTAGGTTAGAACTCTCGAAATCTGTCCCAGTAAATATAAATGTTAATTTTAGCGAGTAACAGCCTTTTTTTGTGGTATATGGTAGTAATTTACCATTTTTAATTTCTATTTACGTGGTAATTTAATATTTGAAATTAATAATTTTAATCTCAACGATAATTCACGAAAAGAATTAATTACCGTAATTTAACATCCCTGCTAAAAGGTAATGAATAGAACTTAGCCGCCGGCGTAAGAATCTATCACCAAACATGGGTGAACGCGGCCAATGAAAACAAACGCCTGCGACACGGGTTGCATCTCAGTCGTGACAAAACGTTTGACGGTGTGTGTGCATTGACCGGCGTTCCTGATTTCTATCGACTATTTTGCCGAAATAAGTGCGCTATGCGACCTATAACTGGTATGAGTGCATGTGTCCAGATATCCCGAAGGATGTTGTACCCTTTTCCATACCGGATAGCCAAGGGTGAGTCTATTTTTTGCCAAAATGCGAAGTGGCGAAGTCCTCGCAAAATCCACATGGCCCGGCGGCCATGTTGTTTGTTATCGTTGTGACCACAATAAGCGTATGAACAGGTGTTTCTTGTATCGAAAAGAGAACGCGACGAATATAATAATTAATAAACCTTGTTTTGTGATTTTTGCGGGGGAATACGCGATTTTGGACGGTATTGTGTGTTATAAGGTCGGATTTTCGTGATTCTTTCGGTATTTCGGCTGTATTTACAATGAAGTCCATACTAGATCGATGTTATTATTATAGGTTAGGTTTTATATGCGACTTTTGCGCTATAGAACATTCCAGGTTTTCAATTAGGCGTAAGTTTGTGCAAGTGTTGTCGCTCAAACTGAAATTTCGACTGCCTGAAAGCATCCTCAAACTCTTTGTGAGTCTTATATTGGACCAGAGAGAATTCAAGATACAAATCGATGTTTAAGTAGTGTAAAATTAGAGTTTCTTAGGAACGTTCAACAGACTTAAACAATTTTCAACAGCGTTTCTTACATTTAAGCTATACATCATTCGAAAACAACTAAGGGCGATTTTTATCTGTAATTATTAATTAATGATGCAAATATTAGGGGAGACCTCTAAGAAAACAAATACTTACTTTTGGAAAGTTGAGTGTTTCTTTCGTGAACCTTATGATTTAGAAATAATTTTTTCCAACAAATGTTGCTTCTTATTGAAATATCTATCCAATTATACCACACACGACCTCGCTTCTGGTTTTAAATTCCACCCATTGCAGTTTTATCACTACTTTCGGTGCATTCTGGAATTCAAAACTGTTAAATACGTCAGATAGGCTTATGTTATGCCAATTATTTTCGTTCTGTCTATATCTCTGTCTTTTGTACGCACACTGTTTTCCAGGCTTATCTAACAAACCCATCCCATTTCAGCTTAATTAAAAATGACTGCTGACAGTTCATTATCCAGTTCATTATTTGCCAGTTTTAATAAAAAAAAATACGCTGCGTAGTCCAGTGTTGTTTGTTAATGGAGCCAATAATCAACTAACCAACTGCATTATGTTAGCATTTATTTATCTTGACATTGAGGTTTTTTATAAGAATAAATGATCACCCAAAAACAATTTGTTTGCTATCATATGTATGGGCATTTCAAAGAAAAATCAACAACAAAAGTAACATGAACAATTTATTAAAGATATTACATAATAACGATGTCTATAAACACTAAAATAAGGACAAAATAGTTTAGAAATTTGACAAGCTTGCGTTGTTCCAAACAACCCCCACGAAGGGGTTGTTGGTACCACTAACCTAAACGATAAATCAAGTTGTACCAACAACCACGGGCGTATCCAGGTATTTTGGTATTATGTTTATTACATAGCACAGTTCCCTTATGGACACTATGGTGGTTATTTTTATTTAGAAAGCAACGACCCCCCCCCCCCAATCGTTCCTAAATCCAAAAAAAGTGGATACGTATTCTGTTTTTCGAAATTTTAATTTTTAATGGTGCCTATCGAGGCCTCAAATTGACATGGGAACAAGACCATGTCAAATCAACAGAACAAGATTTTTTGGTATTTTCCGAATAATTGTTCAGGGTTTGGGAAAACTTATGTTAAAGTTATAGGACTTGTAGAGAGCGTTCCAAGGAAGAATTTGACCTACTATACATATGTATATGACGCCCCCAACCCACCCCCACAGTGCTCTGAAAACCATCCAAAGGAAAAAATTACTTTCTTAAAAGAATCGACCGTTCTAATAATTTCATTCTCGTTTTTTCTCATTTCCATTTGTTTAAACAAATTCTATTTCTTTAAATAATTCATTTTTCTCGAAAATCGGTCTGAATTCTGTTTTCTGAGTTTGAAATGGCAGTTTATTATCTTAGAGTGACATTATTCATTAAAAATGTTCATTGTTTAAACAATCAATTATAATTAATTTTCAACTTTTTTTCTAGTTATGGTAGAAAGTCAGTTTTCTTATGTGAAATTATCTTATAAATTTCATGTACGAGATATCTAGCCTGTATTATCTAATAAACCCACATTTGTTTAAACAAATGCCATTTATTTAAACAATTTTTTTTGCAATTCGCCTAAAATTATTTTTTTTTAGATCGGTCTGGCCAACTGTTATTCTTAAGTCTCATTTATATTTTGGGATAATTTTCAGTGTTTCAATAATAAAATAATATTCGTTTTCACAACATCTTGCCACACACAGTGGTAGGAAATCAGAATAAGAAATGGAGAAAGAAATGTGTTACCTATATTAATTAATAAAGTTTGTTGACTTTAAGAAATTTAATATTTTAAAAAGAAATGTAACTCCCCAATGCCCCAACAAAAAGGATGTCAAACTATTTAAATTTTTTCGAATAAATGATATTGAAAACGAATAATATTTTATTATTTAAACAATGGAAATCATCCCAAAATATAAATGATGTCACTGGAGAATAACAGTTACCCAGACCGACAAAAAAAAATAATTTTAGGTGAATTGCAAACAAACATTGTTTAAACAAATTGAATTTGTTTTAAAAAAAAGGTGGTTTATTAGATATCTCGAACATGAAATTTATAAGTTAATTTCACAAAAAAGCTGACTTTTCTACCATAATTAGAAGAAATGTAAAAAGTAAATAATAATTGGTTGTTTAAACAACAGGAATTGTTTTTTTAAATTTATAATGTCACTGTAAGGTAATAACTTGCCATTTCGAACTCAGAAAACAGAATTCAGACTGATTTTCGAGAAAAACACATTATTTAAACTATGTATTAGAATTTTTTTAAACAAATGTAAATTAACTGACAAATGTTTATAAACAGTTCACTAGACTTACAGTTATAATTTCTATGAGAAAAAGCAGACTGATGTGATTAGAAGGATCAATTACCTGAAGAATGTACATTTTTTCATATAAGGGTAGTTTTCAGGGCACTATGGGGGTGGGTTGGGGGCATCAAATCCATATGTGTAGTAGGTCAAATTCTTCTTTGGAAAGTCCTCTACAAGTCCTTAAGTACTCTTAAGTTTGCCCAAACCCCGAACAATAGGGTATTTAACTGTATTAAACATATGGCTTGTATTATAGTCATCCTAATAGATTACAGTTTAAGAAAACTATTTGTTTATTACTTGTCAAAAAAATATGCTTTATTTCTATTAAAAACCAAAATTAAATTTTATTCACGTCCTATCACGTGATTGAAAACGCTCTGTAATTGGCTCAGTCTCCAGTGACGTCATTCGTTAGTACGCGTAGAGCGCGTTCGGTTTGTCAGGGTAGGGTATGGGGAGAGCAATGCTCAGATAACCTGGGTCGGCTGTCTCTCTCTTATATGCAGATAAACGCCGTATGACGTTAGTCCGCCTATTATAGCACATTAATAGCACTAAAGTGCCAAGTAAGCATAACTTTGTAGGTTAGGATAGCCCTAACCTTAAGCTGTCAGATCAGATAACACCTGGTTCGAAAATACGATAGATAACTTATTCTAGTCAGTTCTACTTATGTCGAAGTAATCTTCACAACAAAAAACACTTGTATTGGCCGCTATTTATTTCATTTGGATTTCTACGAGCCAACCACTTTCTTCGCAGTTTCAAATATTGCGGAACATCTACAAATAGTTTATCCGGAGTTTTTCTTGACGTATTTCTGCATTGTGGATTTATACACCATTTATAACCCATCTTTATGTAGAAATTGTGAAAGAAGACATCATACAACACAATTACCAAACGGCGACGATGCCGATGCTGACAGACCATATGGGCCGATTTGACATCTACTATCGGGTGACGTCACACAACAGAAAATAACGTTTTGGCGGGACTTTTTGTGATTCAGTTTTTAACGCTGATTTTTATGAAATATTGAGGAAATAATTACGAATAATAATGCATTTACAATGTAGACTGAAGGAATAAACACACTAAGATGGTTTTCCAATAGTAGTCAAATACCCTATTATTTGAAAAATACCAAGGAACATCCCTTTCCCATGGTTAGTTGTACCAACCTTCATGGGGGATGTTTGGCACAACTATTCTAAACGGTAAATCCGACATAGCAAATATATAAATAATGATTTTTGTAATCAACTAGCACAGGTTAACGTCCGGCTTCAATGATTCAATAAATTACTTAGCCAAAATTTCATTGATTTGGTTTGCTATGACTTATTTTACTTCAGCGTGCCTATTGCTTACAAGTTAATAAAATATGTCAGTAATCAGCAACAGGAATACGTTAACATGTTGATAGTTAGGTGTTTAAATTACCAACTGATAAAACAAAACACGAAACAGTAGGCAGCACATTGTGGTAGGAACAGTGTTAAATGTCAAAATAAACCTGATATTTTGGCTAGTATCAACGACTATCGGTTTTGGCGCTTGCATTCGGCTATACATCTATTAGAAAATTGAATTTGATTGGTCAGCTTAGTATGTATTGTACATACTGCAAGGTGGTTGTCTAAGTGTTACATAATTATTTTTAAAGCAGGTGGTCACTAATTTGTAGTCCGTTTGAAATGATTGCTTCAACGTTTTTGACAAAACCAGACAGGTGCGTGTTTTTCTGTTATTCTTTCAAGTAGTAGGTATATTAATTTAAAACTATTCTGGAAAGTATTTGTAATGTATTTGTAACATGAACATTATCGATAATTTTTCTACATCCAATTTTGTCAAACAAGTATGCACTGCTCAAAAAAATTAGGTGAACACTTTTTTCGAAACCTATAACTTTATCAATGATAGTTCTAGGCAAATCAAATTTGATATACTTCAACGGCACTAGTCTGCGAAGATATTCTTGGGGAATTTTTTCCCATTCCTCAATCAGAAATTTTGACCGACGCTATATGCAGCAGGCACCGGCACCACATGGTCCTCTAAGATGTTTTCGGTGTAATTCATGGCATTTAGTCTACCAGGAACCACAACAAGATCAGTTCTGTTGTCTATACTGATTCCAGCCCAAACCACCACAGATCCACGACCAAATCTATCCACTTCCTGTATAGTAGCGACTGCGTCACGTAGTGTTCACCAGGACGTCTATATACACGTACTCGACCGTCGCACAGTGTGAAAAATTCCCAAAAAGCTGGCCAAAATTCATATTTTATAGTTTTCAAAATAAACAGAATTGACCCTACATAACAACTCTTTGATCACTCGCGTATCAGAATCGTAAATTGTAAAAATGTTTGCTGAACCGGTTAAGAATGGTATCGGTTCAAAGTTGTCGATTTGTGCAAAGCGTATGTTTGGGTGTTTGACACCATTGCAATTGTAATTTTCTGTGGGCTTGTTGACAACAACTAAATTATTTTTCTGAAATGAATAGTGTTCCTCAAGGTATGTAAATACGTTTTATAATTTATTCTATGTAGTTAAATAATTTAACATGTCTTTTTGCTATATTTATTACAACGTAGCAAAAATTTTACAAACTTAAAGTTCGCCTAGACTTTTAAAAAGTTCCCCGCATATCCCCGGTTAGAATTATAGCTCATTGAAAAGATCAGACTTTGTACATTTTGAATATGTAGACAGTTTCTCCTCATTCTTACTCAAAATGAATTTCTGTTTATTTTCAGAATGTAATACATACAATTTACGTATGCGTCTAAAGGAGGGCTGTTTAATTTTTTTTCTTGTGAAGCTAGAATCAACTTTGTTAAAGGATTTCTAGTTCTCTGAGATTCTTGAGGTTGGATTGATTTTTCTTACCAAAAATTGCGTCATCCTTTAAATGTTTTATTGTTTTGATAGGACGACTTGAAAAACTGCCGACAACTGAGCACAAAAATTAAATAATTTTTGAATATTATAATTAATTGTAGCAATAAACAAAAAAAATTAGTTTTGCTAATCTTGGTGATAAAAATTGCTAAAATGTCGTTTTTGGATGCAGGCACGTGTGCCTCGATATTGAAAGGGACCGATTCCAAAGCAGAATGATTTTAAACGCAAAAAGCAGTTTTAAAGCTCTGAAATTAGCCATAATGAAAAATATTCAGTTAGTCATGAAGAAGCGAACAACATGGTTTCCAAAACGTCAGCAATGAATTATTTGGCCAATGGCATAACCAGGAATCAATTTATTTTCTAATATCATCACAATTAGTACCAAAAATTGTATCAACGGAACTTGAAAATAAAGAAGACAGTTCCGAATATGAAGTTGTAGAAAATGAAGTATAGATGAATATAGTGAAGCTGATGATGAAGATGAATAAGACCAAGACGAATGAACAAATACTAATCTCTTTTATAATTTTATAGTATTCAATAGGCACAATATCTTTTTATTTACTAAATTTTTAAAATTAATTATTTCATTCATATTTCAATTATTAAAGAAGAATACTAAGCAAAACCATATTTACATTTTAACCTTTAGTGCCTAGATAAATGCTCTGTTACATTTTGTATGTTCACTATGATAGAAACTTAATTAAGTGCGTTTCCATTTCATAATACGGGAACAACCGGATTTAAACCTGGTAGGGACATACTTTTCAGGATTTGTCGTTGTTATTAGGTTATCCGATTAAAAGTAATTTTGGGTTTGTAATTACCAACCCCGAATACTAAATTTCAACTAAATTAAAAAAATTTCAACTAAGTTTGAGGCAATGGATATTTATTTCAATTAAACAAAATTTTCCATCTGTGTCGAGTATATTTTCGTAGTTTAGTAAACCAACAATAATATAATAGCGTTATCGTAATATAGCAATCATCTAAACGAACATTTGAACCAGTTTTGTTTCGATATATATCGTAATATAAATGACTAACTTGTTTTTCGATATTTTGAGTGGTTCAAACTTCGTCGTTACGTTTTCCCTGTCAGATTATTGTTATCTTATCAAGTTATTTGCTCAGAGAACAGGTAACACTTAGATTTCGAGATATGATATGAGATTAGCGATAGGCTCGTATTGTTAATAAAGTATTACGTACAATATTTGAAATACGTTCATTTTTTTTGTAAGACTGATTTGTGAGATATTTTGGTAGAGAACGAAAAAAATATAACTAAAAGGGAATAAATTTGGCTTAAATAGGTTTTAAACCATTCCTTCATATATTATAATGAATTGTCATTTTTTTAATGGCAATTTCACATAATTGAATAGTTTATTGACATTTCGAAAAAAAAAATATATAATAACAAGCCAAGAATGTTATGCAACTAACAACACTATATTTTTAATTTTATGTGTATATTACTTCTCGAATTAAATAAAAAAATAGACAAAATAATACTGCGTTTGGCATACAGAAAATTCTGTGTAATATTCTGTATAATATATACTTTAGCTGTGCCGCTCACCTTATAGAGTGAACCGCGCTGAACTTATAAAACTGTTATTTATGAATTGTATACCTCGTCTCGAGTTACTGTTAGGTACCTAGTTGTAATGTTATTTTAACTGTCCCTTGGTTACATCTTGATTCCACTATTTTAGTGTTTATGTTTACAGACCAATATATGTATTTTTAACGATTATTGTCTGAGGTCATTTCTTATTTTGACGTTATTGACAATACATAAGCACCAATACAATCGAAATATTAGTAAAGTACATAATAAGTGCAAAGTCCAGTTTTGTTAATCTGTTTCTTAGACAATATTTCATCACGCATAGTTGATTGTTAAATTTCTATGAATCGTGAAATACAGAGCTCAAAAAAAATTTTTTTCGAAACCTGTAACTTTTTAAATAATAGTGCTAGACAAATCAAATTTGGTATACTTCAACGGCATGTATTTAACTAAAGAAAATAACGGTTCCTGTATGGTTAGTGCTGGATTAGGGCGCTTGCGAACACATCGGTCAAGCTGATCCCACACGTGTTCAATAGGATTCAGGTCAGGACTTACCGCCGGCCATTCCATGACCTGAATTCCACGTTCTTGCAAAAAGTTTCTGATGATGCCGGCGGTATGTGGCTTTGCATTGTCCTGCACTAGGATGGAATTTTGACCGACGCACAGTGTGAAAAATTCCCAAAAAGCTGGCCAATATTCATATTTTATAGTTTTCAAAATAAACAGAATTGACCCTACATAACAACTCTTTGATCACTCGCGGATCAGAATCGTAAATTGTAAAAATGTTTGCTGAACCGATTAAGAATGGTATCACTTCAAAGTTGTCGATGTGTGCAAAGCGTATGTTTGAGTGTTTGACACCATTGCAATTGTAATTTTCTGTGGGCTTGTTGACATTAACTTAATTATTTTTCTAAAATGAATAGTGTTCCTCAAGGTATGCAAATACGTTTTATTATTTATTCTATGCAGTTAAATAATTTAACATGTTTTTTTGCAACTTTTATTACAACGTAGCAAAAATTTTATAAACTTAAAGTTCGCCTAGACTTTTAAAAAATTCCCCGCATATCCCTGGTTAGAATTACAGCTCATTGTAAAGATCAGACTTTGTACTTTTTGAATATGTAGACCGTTTCTCTTCATACTTACTCAAAATGAATTTCCGTTTATTTTTAGAATGTAATACATACAATTTACGTATGCGTCTAAGGGAAGGCTCTTTAATTTTTTTTCTTGTTAAGCTAGACGAATCAACTTTGTTAAAGGATTTCTAGTTCTATGAGATTCTTGAGGTTGCATTGATTTTTTCTTGCCAAAAATTGCGTCATCCTTTAAATGTTTTATTGTTTTAATAGGACGACTTGAAAAACTGCCGACAACTGAGCACAAAAATTAAATAATTTTTTAATATTATAATTATGTAATTGTAGCAATAAACAAACAAAAATGGGTTTTGCTAATCTTAGTGATAAAAATTGTTAAAATGTCGTTTTTGGATGCAGGCACGTGTGCCTCGATATTGAAAGGGACCGATTCCAAAGCAGAATGATTTTAGACGCAAAAAGCAGTTTTAAAGCTCTGAAATTAGCCATAATGAAAAATATTCAGTTAGTTATGAAGAAGCGAACATGGTTTGCAAAACGTCAGCAATTAATAATTTTGACGCATGGCATAACCCGGAGTCAATTTATTTTCTAATATCATCACAAATAGTACCAAAAATTGTATCAATGGAACTTGAAAATAAAGAAGACTGTTCCGAATATGAAGATATAGAAAATGAAGTATAGATAAAAAAAAGTGAAGCTGATGATGAAGCTGAAGAAGACTAAGACGAATGAACAAATACTATTCTCTTTTATAATTTTATAGTATTCAATAGGCAAAATATCTTTTTATTTACTAAATTTTTAAAATTACATATTTCATTCATATTTCAATTATTAAAGAAGAATACTAAGCAAAACCATATTTACATTTGAACCTTTAGTGCCTAAAATAAATGCTGTGATACATTATGTATGTTCACTATGACAGAAAGTTAATTAAGTGCGTTTCAATTTCATAATACGGGAACAACCGGATTTAAACCTGGTTGGGACATACTTTTCAGGACTTGTCGTTGTTATTAGGTTATCCGACTAAAAGTAATTTTTGAACAAATGTCCGCTATTTTTCTACTCTTCTAATTTTGAGTTTTTAATCACCAACCCCGAATACTAAATTTCAACTAAATTCATTTGCTTTTTTATTTTTTGTTCGAATTTATAATCATCTACCTCAAATGCCCCCAAATATTGAATTTCCACTAAATTGAATGCAGTTTTCGTACAAATGTCCGTACTTTGAATTTGATTTATAATCAGATTTATAATCAGCGGTCCCAAATCCCCGTCTAATAACAAATTTCAGCTAAATTGAAAGTACTTTAAGAACTGATGTCCGCCATATTGGATCCGCCATATTAATTTTTTGTTTATTTATTTCGGATTTATAAGCAGCTACACCAAATCACCACAAATACTTAATTTCAACTAAATTGAAAATAGCTTTCGAACAAATGTCCGCCATATTGGATCGGCCATTTTGTTTTTTCAACTTTTGATTTCGGATTTGTAATCGGTGACCCGTCAAATCTTAGATTACCGAGTTTTACCTAAATAGAAAATGCTTTCGACTTTTGGCCAGGTTTTTGGGACGCCATATGCAGCAGGCACCACATGGTCCTCCAAGCTGTTTTCGATGTAATTGATAGCATTAGGCTACCAGGCACCACAACAAGATCAGTTCTGTTGTCTATACTGATTCCAGCCCAAACCATAACAAAATCCACGACCAAATCTATCCACTTCCTGTATAGTAGCGGCTGCGTAGCGTTCACCACGACGTCTATATACACGTACTAGACCATCGCAACGACTTTCTTGGTTTCAATTCGCTTCTTTTAATCTGTTTCTAACAGTTTGATCAGAAATTTCTATTCCATGTGCTCGTCTTAGGTCGTTTAGGAGGTCTCGTGCTGGGGCAGTACGCTGACGTTTCCAATCAACGAAAATTGACAACTGAATTCATTTGCCATCTTTAGTACGCTTTCATACGTGAATTCAAAGTATACTTGTCATTTTTTTCATTTTGCGTTATTAATTTACATTTTAAAGTGTAATTTAGAAGTAACAATCTAAACAACATTCCCAAATAACATTTTCCGGTAATATTGAAAAGAAAGGTACTTTACTCTTAACAGAAATCCATAGTTTCTGAACTACCCAGTATACGGTGCGTAAATCGTAAAATTTTATGATATCAGTATTAGTTTTGAGGAGTCCACTAACTTTTATAAAGAATAACATTTTCTCAGAAATCAATAACAACAAAATTACCAATTTGTTTCCAAACTCTCCGAAACACTTTGTATATTATTCCACCACCACCAAGTCCCTCTCGAAAAACGACTTACCAAACCCCCCAAACAATTTTTCCATATCTCTCATACTTTCCGAGTTATAATCGGAAAAATCGGAAATAACACCGAAATTTACGTATCGTGTATAAATGGCTATGCGCCGCACCTATTAAATAGCGGTACGCGAGTACGGTAGCCTAGAACTGTAGTAAACCTCGTATCCCGGTCAAACCTCTACGCTACGATCGAGGCAGGCCTGGGCCGACCGCTTGGCAACGCCGCCGTAGCAACGCCCGGCAACGCCGCCTATCGATTCACACAGCCACCCGCTATTTTATTTTTAGTGGTGGGGCATGCGATGCGCGCGAGAGAGACATGATACGAGCGCTCCCGACCACACGCGAACAAATACGAACGGTTCGAGTGCAGGTACAGCGCGCCTAGAGGGGGGATATTATGTGCTCTGAGCGTATTCAGAGTTTCTATGGTATTTTCTATGGGAATTTTGTATTTTTTTGTAATTATTTTTTGGGAAGGTGTTTGGTTGTTAGATATTAATGATTGTTGATGTAATTTTTGAGGTTAAATCGTGGTTTAAGGACCAAAATGTAGCTTGTTATGACTGTTCTTTAAAATATTTTTTATGATTATCTTTTAAAAAGAGAGTCAGTATACGTTGTGAATTCTGTATATGGGGCTACATCCTTGTCAGTGGGTTGCTACTTATGAATATTAAAATCACAACCGATATAACTCTAATAATATATTCACTAGCAACATCAAGAAAAAAAATATTTAAATCTGTAGTATTACAAAATCGTTTAATTCATGGCATCGTAAATATCTTGACAATCTTGATCACCTTCGTCATTTCATAGAGAAAGATTCTGCCATTTCTATACGATTTTTTGTAGCACAGTGTAACGGACTGCATAGTAAAACAGTGAAAATATTGCAAAAAAAGACCACACCATAATGGTACAACATGAGAACCCATTGTAAGCAACATTTTGCAATAAATTCTATTGCATAACAGACAGAGTTCAACGTATTTTTTATGGCAAACGATTTCGCATCACCGTCACCTGTGTGTATGCGCGCTCATGCAAATTTAGTTACGTGATTTTTTGTATTATTTCGCGAGCAATTTTCATATATATATATAAAGCAGTATATAATTTTATGGTATTACAGTCCAAATATTTCGTCTACATCCTGAATGTGTTTAATACTAGTTTAACCAAATTCAAATTATGTACATGAGCACGTATATATAATGAGTCGTAACTCACAAAACTCCCGGAAATGGCAGTTGTTTGTTTGGCTGGGGTTATTTAAAAAAAATAGCTCTTTGTTTGGTATACGTACATCTGCTGTGCCATTTCCGGTGTGCAGGTGCTTTTGTTTTGTTATGAAATGACGTGGAAATAACGTTGATGCGCTGTGCAAAAGTAACATTAATTAATTTATTAAGGATATTATACCTATATGAACAATTTTTATAAACGCTGAGTACGAAATGAACAAAAATTCTGTTAAAATTTATAAAATACGTTTGACACTGACAAGAAATGACTGTTGTAAGATCGAGTAAATTACTACCTAGAAATTTGACAAGTAAAAATTTATTCTTCCAAACAATCGTTTTTATTATATATTTGCCCGTAAGGAAATAATTGTTTTGATTTACGAAAGTCGTTGTTTTGAAAATAGTGTGAAGGATGCCGATATATGGAGCTTGAGTTTCTCGTCGTAAGAGGGCTCTCCTAGAGCAGCGTTTCTCAAACTTTTTAACATGGCGACCCAATTTTTAATTTGATATATTATAATCTTTAACAAAAAATAATAACATATTCATTGCGGAACTTATGGATTACGGAATTTGTGTTTTGTTATAATCATCATTGAAAATAGACTTTCTGCCGATACGTTGTCGCAAACGGAAGCAATAATTTAATCGATTTTTCGGACAAAATTGGATATTTGTTCTTAACATTTAACATGAGTTTAGGTTTCTTTAAATCTTATTTACAATCCTCTGTCTGTTGGTCAGCTTTTGCTTTTCCTCTAAAGTTAAATTATTTGAAGTATCGTCTTTGAAGGTACTTATTTTCTACATACTTCCCAAACAAATATCATCTTTGGGTGGAAAAATATTTATAAGTTGTTCTTTCACATTTAATAAGGAGGCATTCTATCACCTCTTTGCATAATGTAAGTTTCTTGTTTAGTTATTATTTTGTCCTCTACTATCTGTGTAAATGATGGAAACACATCAAAGTTATTTTCGTGTTTGACCTTCTTCGCCCTGAATTCCAGTTTTTACAGGCTTCTATTTTATTAATTTTATTATTCAAAATACAAGGTTTGTCTGTTAACCCTGCAGAGATCGTCGTTCATAAGCGAAAATATATTGGCTAATTACGCCACCTTAGCGAGCCGCAAATGAGTTTCAAAATATTCAGTGATGACTTCTGGTCTCTTAAAAATAATTCAATTTACACTCGAAGTTCGAACAATCCAAACTTGTCTTCTTAAAAGCCATCTGATATGTGAATAAGAATAGCCCCTGTTTATGAGCTGAAGCTACTTTGTTAAACATTGTACGGGTTTTTATACCAGTCTTTCTAATATAGTTCACTATTTGTACCTCATTGTTAATGCGGTACTAAGTTCGTCATTTCCCTTGTTCGTCATTTCCGCAGCCACATCAGAATACATGCTTTTTTTTGTTGCAAAATAAGGATTGATACTTCTAAATATCTCTTCGGCTGTTGTTCTGGCTTCCAATTTTAAACTACATAATTCCACATCTACTTGTTTGACTGTATATTCAATATATCTGACGTACACTAATAATATTTCGTCATTTGAAACGTTTGTTGATTCGTCCAGTTGAACTGCGTAGTAATTTTAGATTTCTGTGTATTTCCTACTAATTGCAATTTAATATTATAAGACAAGTCTTCTATTCAGCGACTAACCGTATCAATTGACATAGGTATAGCAGTAATTTTTATTTTAAATTCCCTGGCAGACAATTCTCTGCAGATATCTGTCATGCAACGCTTTAACAATGTTTCTCCAAATATGAACACTTCAATATTTGATTCAAATTAGATTTACTTGTTTTTAATTTATAGCGGTTTATTCAAACTAAATCTAAATCCTCGAGTTTACTTTTTATTGATTGTGATTTGATTCTAAATGTCTCATTAGTTTATTAGTAGTTGTTATTAGTAGTTTCATTAAAGCGTTGACCAATACATTTGCACAGATTACACACTGTGGTAAATCTATTCCATGTTCTCTGTTAAATGTAAATCCGAATGTAATATTTTTTTCTGGATAACTATAAGTGAAGTTGATATAGGACTCTTCTATTATTTATTGCTACTGGTTTGCTTGTGCTAGGTTTCGAAAAAAGAAGTAGGTGAATTTTTTGTCCAAGAATGTCAGCTGATTAATCGAAATACCCAACCTTTTGATTCAAAAGAACAAATTCTTAAGCCAAAGAAGTATATTTGTACAATCTTAAAGTACCACCTTACATGTACCTCTCACTGGCAATTTTATTCTATTAAAGATCGCGTCAATTGTGCTGATATAATTCAGACCTCAGCACTTGTGTTTGTGTTGCTTGGTGTGTTTATTTTTGCCTGATGGGCAATTAGGAATTATTGCTATTATTACCACTATTGTTGCTCGCTTGATCAGTAGTGCATATTATACAGTTCGTGTATACATGATTTAGTTGTTGTTTTAGAATGCATTTTGTATTATGTAACCCTACATGAGTAAGTGTCAGGTCTTGGAGAATGTAATTCCCATGCTATGCTAAGATCAAATATAGGCATCTTTTCCGCCAAAAATCAAGGCAAAGTTTGGCCAAACAGAAGATATCACAAGATATCATTTCTGTAATGGTCTCAAACTTCATTTATTAGGTAATATACATCTACAACTTCCTTAATTTTGTGATTTTTCTAGAGGAGAATAGTAGTTTTTGTTCCGGCTGCATCTAGAGTCTTTTCTATAGATTGGCGTTTTTGTTTTCTTTAGTTTTTATGTAATAAAGGTTGCGAACAAGATTTTGATGGAAGCATATATCTCAGTAATAAATGTTAGCAGGACATCGCAGTTAGCATGCAAATAATTATTATTTACTGTGATACATGTCCCATGAATTTAATAGCATTCCGACTATTTGTTAATTTTTAAGACCGAAATAAACATGAACAATATTTTGCGCAGTTCGGCTTCCTTCGCTTGTGGGTTTTGGTGCGAGGCAGTCGAACGAGATGCGAAGTTTTGACGCGATCAGTGAATCCGTTTGAATCCGTGTTTGTAAAATATTGTCGGGTATAATTAATTGTACATCTAAATTCATTATTTATATTTAACTCGCACTACTGTCAAAATTCCGAAATTAAATTGTTCTGATCGTATCGTACTAATAGTAAATAATCTTTCACTGTCCCAGCTACGTTTCCATTTACCGTTATGATTGACGTAGTGCGCGCTGCACGAAAATTATATCATTCATATTAAATCGCTTCCAGATTATTTAATAGCATATTATTATACAAGTTTTATAAGACGTCAAATTGGCGCACGAGTTCTTTTGGGCACGACGAGCGTATCGCGCTAAATTAGAATCTAGGGTATTTTGCGGGTACCACGTGGTAGCACTGTAGTAACTGTCAACTTCGTTAAGGATGATATCGATGAGATAAAATCATGACAAAATCTAATTGTGAATAATTTTACTCTACTTTAGCCTACAAGTTTGAATAAATATTCAGCGAGGTCGCAACGATGATCATAATGGAGCTTGGGGCAACACTTTTAACCCTACTGTGATAAATACATGAAACTTAACCTAAAAAGTTAACAATTTTAAAATAGTGGTTTCATAAGTATAATAATCAGGATAGAAGTGTTTGGCGGCGACTGATTAGTTACTTCGAAGAACAAGAACTTACTAAAGAATTGTTATAACGCTTAACTTTTAATAGCGGTGTCTACCTAATTCCGCTACGTAGCCGTTGCGGCTTATATATTTACAAGCACTTGAAACCCAATTCTAATTTCGGCAAAGTAGTTTATTAGAATAAATTATACTTAGTAAAATTACATGTGATGGAGGTAATACAAATACGTTGCACACAACCAGAACTAAGACGAAGTCGAAAGCGACGGACAAAAACGAATATGAATTGAACCGACCATCCAAGCGTCCAAATTATTACCGAAAACTTATACGTTACATAAACTAAGAAATCCTCTACACTTTAAATGTACTATAGCTTCGTACGTGTATGCTGATAAACCATTTATTGCGCATATACAATCTCGCAGCAGTAATTAAAATCGTTCGTATCTACGATGTAGGTTTGATCTTCGCATAATACCTTATTAAAGTAAATGTAGTCCTTGAATTATATCTGAAAAGGAGATTTGATGTTTAGTTGAAAAGAATGATAACGATCACTTACTAGAGTCGTAAAACATCACCGTAAACGTCATGCTGGCGTATTTTGATGAACACAGCAAAACTAAGAAAGCCCCAATCCTTTGGCCATACTATAGCAGGCTACACCCATGTTTAAATGTGTATAGAATATTGATATTTCGCAGTTTATGTGATTGCAAGCGATTAAGAAGATGCAGTGTGTGGTTATGTATTGTACATTTGACATATGGCATTTGATATCACTGTGTACCAATCAGACAAAAATGTTACTGTTTTCGGTATTACAATGTGTTAATTGTAACACTGAAAACAGTGTTACAATGTGTGCATTGTGAATGCAAAGTAGAAAAAAATTATTATGTAATTCTGTTTCTACAGTTGCATTCAATAAAATATGACGATTGATTACGTGCATATCCCGTTATCGTGCTAATATTCATTACTGAGATATCCCCTTCCATGAAAATCTTGTTCGCCACCTTTATTACACAAAAACTAAAGACAACAGAAACGCCAATCTATAGAAGAGACTCTAGATGCAACTTGAACAAAAACTGAAATTTTTGTGGTAAGTGGTTTAAGACAATAAAAACCGGAAAGACGAGCGTTAATTTAAAACTGCAAAAATCGGGTACTTTTTTCACTTCCCTCGCGCTCATGTTTACACCGAGAGGCAAACAATTTTGACAGTCAATTTCTCGAAATTCCTACAAATGATTACTGCTGAAGGATAGAAATATACTCTAAAATTCAGTTTTTTTTCCTGAGCCGGTACATCTATAATATTTTGTTTCTTATATCTCTTCTCCATGCTAAGGTCATGATAGAGCGTTCAGAATGACTATGTGAAATCTTTCAACCGTTGTTTGTGGATCTGACAGTCCAATAGTAGAGGAAACCAGTTCTCTCATCATAGTCCACTCGATGACGATTGCGTTAAAACCAATTGTGTCTTCGTTGTTATACAATGCTCAAAAAATTAGGGGAACTCTTTTCGAAATCTGTAACTTTTTAAATAATAGTTCTAGGCAAATCAAATGTGGTATACCTACTTCAACGGCATATATTTAACTAGAGAAAATTGCAAAAATAATGTTACAACTTTTAGTTACTTAGGGCGCTTGCGAATACATCGGTTAAAGTGATCCCACACGTGTTCAATAGGATTCAGGTCAGGACTTAACGCCGGCCTGAATTCCACGTTCTTGTAAAAAGTTTCTGGTGATGCCGGCGGTATGTGGCTTTGCATTGTCCTGCATTAGGACGAAATTTTGCCCGACGCCATATGCAGCAGAGGCACCACGTGGTCCTCCAAGATGTTTTCGATGTAATTCATGGCTTTTAGTCTACCAGGAACCACAACAAGATCAGTTCTGTTGCCTATACTGATTCCAGCCCGAACCATCACAGATCCGCGACCAAATCTATCCACTTCCTGTATAGTAGCGACTGCGTCACGTAGTGTTCACCAGGACGTCTATATACACGTACTCGACTGTCGCGACGGTCGAAAAATTCCCAAAAACCTGGCCAAAAGTTGAAACCATTTTCTATTTAGGTAAAACTCGGTAATCTAAGATTTGAAGGGTCACCGATTACAAATCCGAAATCAAAAGTTGAAAAAACAAAATGGCCGATCCAATATGGCGGACATCAATACATAAATTATTTTCAATTTAGCTGAAATTCGATATTGGGGGGGATTTGGGGTCGCTGATTATAAATCTAAATTCTAACTTTAAAAAACAAAATGTCCGATCCAATATGGCGGACATTTGTTCGAAAGCTATTTTCAATTTAGTTGAAATTAAGTATTTGTGGTGATTTGGTGTAGCTGCTTATAAATCCGAAATAAATAAACAAAAAATTAATATGGCGGATCCAATATGGCGGACATCAGTTCTTAAAGTACTTTCAATCTAGCTGAAATTTGTCATTAGACGGGGATTTGGGATCGCTGATTATAAATCTGATAAATATGATTATAAATCAAATTCAAAGTACCCACGGACATTTGTATGAAAACTGCATTCAATTTAGTGGAAATTCAATATTTGGGGGCATTTGAGGTAGATGATTATAAATTCGAACAAAAAATAAAAAAGCAAAATAACAGATCATATATTAGCTGACATTTGTTTTTATATTTTGAATTTAGTTGAAATTTAGTATTCGGGGTTGGTGATTAAAAACTCAAAATTAGAAGAGTAGAAAAATAGCGGACATTTGTTCAAAAATTACTTTTAGTCGGATAACCTAATAACAACGACAAGTCCTGAAAAGTATGTCCCAACCAGGTTTAAATCCGGTTGTTCCCGTATTATGAAATTGCAACGCACTTAATTGAGTTTCTATCATAGTGAACATACATAATGTAACACAGCATTTATTTTAGGCACTAAAGGTTAAAATGTAAATATGGTTTTGCTTAGTATTCTTCTTTAATAATTGAAATATGAATGAAATATGTAATTTTAAAAATTTAGTAAATAAAAAGATATTTTGCCTATTGAATACTATAAAATTATAAAAGAGAATAGTATTTGTTCATTCGTCTTAGTCTTCTTCAGCTTCATCATCAGCTTCACTTTTTTTTTATCTATACTTCATTTTCTATATCTTCATATTCGGAACAGTCTTCTTTATTTTCAAGTTCCATTGATACAATTTTTGGTACTATTTGTGATGATATTAGAAAAGAAATTGATTCCGGGTTATGCCATGCGTCAAAATTATTAATTGCTGACGTTTTGCAAACCATGTTCGCTTCTTCATAACTAACTGAATATTTTTCATTATGGCTAATTTCAGAGCTTTAAAACTGCTTTTTGCGTCTAAAATCATTCTGCTTTGGAATCGGTCCCTTTCAATATCGAGGCACACGTGCCTGTATCCAAAAACGACATTTTAGCAATTTTTATCACCAAGATTAGCAAAACCCATTTTTGTTTGTTTATTGCTACAATTAATTATAATATTCAAAAATTATTTAATTTTTGTGCTCAGTTGTCGGCAGTTTTTCAAGTCGTCCTATTAAAACAATAAAACATTTAAAGGATGACGCAATTTTTGGCAAGAAAAAATCAATCCAACCTCAAGAATCTCATAGAACTAGAAATCCTTTAACAAAGTTGATTCGTCTAGCTTAATAAGGAAAAAAATTAAAGAGCCTTCCCTTAGACGCATACGTAAATTGTATGTATTACATTCTAAAAATAGACAGAAATTCATTTTGAGTAAGTATGAGGAGAAACGGTCTACATATTCAAAAAGTACAAAGTCTGATCTTTACAATGAGCTGTAATTCTAACCGGGGATATGCGGGGAATTTTTTAAAAGTCTAGACGAACTTTAAGTTTATAAAATTTTTGCTACGTTGTGATAAAAGTTGCAAAAAAAACATGTTAAATTATTTAACTGCATAGAATAAATAATAAAACGTATTTGCATACCTTGAGGAACACTATTCATTTTAGAAAAATAATTAAGTTATTGTCAACAAGCCCACAGAAAATTACAATTGCAATGGTGTCAAACACCCAAACATACGCTTTGCACAAATCGACAACTTTGAACTGATACCATTCTTAATCGGCTCAGCAAACATTTTTACAATTTACGATTCTGATCCGCGAGTGATCAAAGAGTTGTTATGTAGGGTCAATTCTGTTTATTTTGAAAACTATAACATATGAATTTTGGCCAGCTTTTTGGGAATTTTTCACACTGTGGCGTCGCAACGAGTTAAACGAAATCTGGACTCGTCTGTAAACAGTACAGACGTCCAGTAACGAAGTTGCCAATCTCTGTGAAGGACAAGAAATCGGTCTTGATTTTGAGATACGTGAATATAAATCATACTTATTTAGAAAGTTACAGGTTTCGAAAAAAGTGCTCCCCTAATTTTTTTGAGCAGTTTACCAGGTAAATAAGTTAATTTTAAACTGTTGGCAGCTGCAAAAAAATACTATAATTCTTAATATTAAATATTATTATTTATTTTTGTTATTTTCACACGAAAATCTCGTGTTTTGTTCTGTTCTTCCACACCGATTTTAAATGCGTTTAAAATATGACTTATCCGCACTATATTTTACATTATTATACCTACAAACGCACACAATGCTAGTTTTGAGATGTTATAAGAATAGTAGAAGATGCCTGCCATAGGCCGCCATGAATAGAAAACGCTTTTTTCTCCTTTATTTCCGGCTCGTACAAGTCGAGAATGTCTGCCGTACGAAACCCACGTGACGTTTGAGTCGGCACTTGTTATTTTTGCATAGCGCTCTTTGATCATATAAAATGGCTGCTGACTCATCTGTACAGACCGTCCAGAAAACGTAGAACCACTTATAATACGTTATAGGTGTATACCTGCGCGCTCCCGGCCTACTACGTTTCAGTTCATACATAAAGCAAAACGTCTATTAAACTATAACAGCCTACTAGATAGAATACATCAAAAATAGTTTTTGTTTGTCCTGAATACGAAAATAACGAAGGGAAATAATAATAAAATGAATAATAATGATAATTTTTTTAGGTGAATAGGTAGTTTTGTTATCTTGTATAAATTTAGAATAAATAAAAATACGTAAATACGCAAATTCCTATTCTATCGTATGTTAGTTGATTTATGATAGAGGCCGAGATTGTTCTCGCTTGTTTTCGTGTTCATTTGGATAAACAAATCCGAGCCCTCCCATTGGCTGTCTGTTTTTAACTGTCGACATCGCAAAGGCCGTGCTATAGAGATACGCGCGTGGTCAATTCCTCGTTATTTTACCAGATTCTTAACGATTTCTCTGCCGATTTCGAATTACACCTCAGTTTTGTTGCGATTATTATTAAGTTTTCTCATAACATTAATATAAACGCCCCAAATATTAAGTGTTTTAAATATTGTTAATAAGATTTATTATTAAGAAATGTTAAAATATTTATGTTTTACCATTTACCATATGTTTTACCATTTTTTTAAGGAAACAATGTATAAAATAAGTCCGTAGTCTTCTTCAGTCTGCCCTCTCTACCTCATCTGTATTTTAATTTTTCTTGCATCTCGAATTTTTAGTGTTTTTGGTGCAGCTTTTTGTTCTGTTCCTTTTTTCCCTTCCTTTCTTATTTTTCTAGAATGATTTTCTTTTGTGTTTCCTTCTTTTATATTAAAAAATATTGTCACCAAGAATCAGAGATAGTTACAGAAGAACAGTTTCTTTTTACTTTATCATACGCAGTATGTAAAGTATTGTAATCATGCCAAACAAATTTTTTGAGATTTTTGCGGAAATATTTTTGGGTCCCCTGAACATTTTTGACCAAGACACAAAAGTGCCTGTGTGTGTGTACCCGTTTTTGTGGCGACGATTCCGGAGAAACTACTAAAGGTATCGGGACAAAACTTCATATTTAGAAGTTTCATAACCAAACTTAGAGCTGAAAAGCTTTCTGTTGAAAAGGGTCCTAAGGAACTGGTGGTTTACTCTTAGCATTTTTCGAAGATTTTGTAAATGAGCCGCTATTTGTGTAATTTCGTCAAAATAGTTAAATAATAAATTAAAGGAGAGGAAATTTTCTATAATTTATGTATATGACATTTTTTGGTAGAATTTATAGTTTAGCTGCATGAGCAAATTCTATTTCATCGAGATCGGACGTACTGCTTTAAAACTAGTAGCCAGGATATGTCAGATTTTTTTATTCTAATGACAGTAGCTAGTGTCAAACGCTAATGTTTTGAAAATACTACTGTCAATATAGGCTGCGTTCGGATATTGAACACCGTTACACTTTTTACACCCACTAACACGTAAGTGTCATTTGGACGGTGTACCCGGTATCAACGGAGTACAATATCCGAACGCAGCTTTAATCGAGATATCTGTCTAGTTCTACTAGTTTTATTTTAATGCAGACATAGCCGATCTCGATTAAATAGAATCTCATGCAGCTAAACTATTAATTTTATATATAGTATGATAAAGTCATGTGCCTGGCCACATCAGATTTTTTATTTTAAATTTTACTTACATTTAGCAACCGATGTAAAATATGTTTTTTTTTGTGTAAAAACACGCAATGTCTGATTTGCGGACGTGCTACATTTGCTTATACCTAATTCCGACAATCCGAAATTTGTAAATAATTGTGGTTAAAAGGGCAATACACCGTATTATTATGAAATTATAATATGTAGTATATGTATTATTATACAAGTTTTATAAGACTGTCGCTTGAGTTGAGACAACCAGTGAATAAAGGATACAATTATAGAAACGTAACCTAAAAAGTTAACTTAAAAATAATGTCTAATAATTATAATAGCCAGAATAGAACTGCTTCTAATTTCGGTGAAGTAGTTTATTAGAATAAATTATACTTAGTAATATTACATGCGATGGAGGTAACACAAATAATTTCACACAACTAGAACTAAGACGAAGTTGGAAGCGACGTACAAAAAAAGAATACGGTATTGGCACGACTAGAATTCCGTCCAAAATGTTGCCGAAAACATATGCGTTACATAAACTAGGAAATCCTCAACACTTTAGATGTACTATAGCTTGCTACGTGCATGCTGATATTCAATAAACTATTTATTGCGCATATACAATCCCGCGGCAGTATTTGAACCCGATAATATCTACGATGTAGGTTTGATCTTCGCATAACTCCTTATTCACGTAAATGTGGTCCTTGTATTGTATCTAAAATGGGGGATTTGATGTTTAGTTGACGAGAATGATGCACAATTATTTACAAGAGTCGCAAAACATCACCGAAAACGTCATGCTGGCGTATTTTGATGAACAGATCAAAACTAAGAAAGCCTAAACCCTTTGGCAATACTATAGCATGCTACACGCATGTTTAAATATCTATAGAATATAGATAGAAAAAAGTTACTAAAAACGGTGTTACAACACCGAAAACAGAAAAAACCTCATATTTATTATTCACTTGAAATTAAAACCACGTCTGTATTTTCAAATCAATCCATTTTTTACTTTATTATACCCAATATCTATAAAATATCGTAACATTTATACTTAAAACTGACACCAAAAACAAATTTAACACCAAATTAAAGAAACATCACCAGACACACAAAGTACCTCAACAAAACGCTCAAATTTCTCCAAAAGTCCGCTTAAAAACCAAATAAAACGCATCACCCAATCAAAATACGCTTAATGTTAACCCTTTCGTCGCTATATCGACCGTAAAAACTCAATAGAAGTGGTAGAAAACACGCAAAATGTGTTTTTGTTCCGCGTTCGTTCGCCCGACCGACACGCACGCATCTCTACTTGCAGGTTTCGCTATTTCTCGTTATAAATCAACAAGACGGCTGTGACGTCACTGGCAGTCGGGCAACGCCGCACAGCGGACCAAGCAAAATCTTGGTCGGCTATGACTTGCCTGCCTCGTATCTTGGGTTTTTGTATGCAACGTGGTATTAAGTTAACGTATAGGAGAAGATCTATGTAGTGATTTGAAGAGTTGTCTTGTGGACGGAATATGAGTTTGAGGGCACGGAGGAAGATAGTTTTGAGCGTATTTTGTTGTTTGCGTGAAAGAATTGGTGTTAGATGTAGGAATAACCCAGAAATTGATAGAAATTGGACAAATTTAGTTTAACTATGTAGTTTTTTTGCTATGTCACCGAATTTTAATTCGTTTTCGGCACTTAAAATAATTAGCGTATCAACGAATTGTCTGATAAAAATTTGTGATTATGTGGGTACACATTTTTTTGTATCTAGCGTGTTACTATTGGGAATCTTATCTTGTTTTGACGCATAAAATAATTAAAAACGACTGATAATTGTTTATTTTTAACGAACGATTGTTTAAATATACATGTGCCCCATGGGTATTTGTAATAACGCCGACAACACATCATTTTTTGTCAGTCTAATATTTGAATTTTTCTTATTTTACCCCAAACTACTCTCTACCTTGTCTGAAATCGCTCATAATTCCTTCAAACTTGGGTGTTTTGAATGACCCTGAATCTAATCTGGCATAAACATTGCAAAATTCAAACTGGTCAATTTTTTTATTAAAATTCAGGAGATCGTATATCGTCAGATATCAACTTGTGCAATAGGGTATTTGACTATTATTGGAAAACAAGTGTGTTTATTCCTTCACTCTACATTCTAAATGCATTATTTTTCGTAATTATTTCCACAATATTTCACAAAAATAAGCGTTAAAAATTGAATCACGAAAAGTCCCGCCAAAACGATTCTCTGTTGTGTGACGTCACACGATAGTAGATGTCAAATCGGCCCATATGGTCTGTCAGCATCGGCATCGTCGCCGTTTGGTAAATTGTGTTGTATGATGTGTTGTTTTCACAATTTCTACAGAAAAATGGGTTATAAATGGTGTATAAATCCACAGTGCAGAAATACGTCAATAAAAACTCCGGATAAACTATTTGTAGCCGTTCCGCAAGATTTGAAACTGCGAAGAAAGTGGTTGGCTCGTAGAAATCCAAATGAAATAAATAGCGGCCAATACAAGTGTTTTTGTTGTCTTCGACATAAGTACAACTGACTAGAATAAGTTATCTATCGTATTTTCGAACCAGGTATTATCTGATCTGACAGCTTAAGGTTAGGGCTATCCTAACCTACAAAGTTGTGCTTACATGGCACTTTAGTGCTATTAAATTCAAACGGGAGAAGCATAAGAGCGCGTTCGGATAATCGGGTAGGGTACGGTGAGAGTGACGCGCTGCATAATAGGTGGACTAACGTCATACGGCGTTTATCTGCATATAAGAGAGAGACAGCCGACCCAGGTTATCTGAGCATTGCTCTTCCCATACCCTACCCTGACAAACCGAACGCGCTCTAAGCGTACTAACGAATGACGTCACTGGAGACTGAGTCAATTACAGAGCGTTTTCAATCACGTGATAGGACGTGAATAAAATTTAATTTTGGTTTTTAATAGAAATAAAGCATATTTTTTTTGACAAGTAATAAACAAATAGTTTTCTTAAACTGTAATCTATTAGGATGACTATAATACAAGCCATATTTTTAATACAGTCAAATACCCTATTGTGCATCATTCTGGACAACTAAACATAGTCTATTGATTATCAGGATGCACGTAGCAAGCTATAGTACATCTAAAGTGTTGAGGATTTCCTAGTTTATGTAACTGATATGTTTTCGGTAACATTTAAGACGGAATTCCATCGCATGTAATTTTACTAAGTATAATTTATTCTAATAAACTACTTCACCGAAAGTAGATAGTTATTAAACGGTAAGCGTTATAACAATTCTTTAGTAAGTTCTTGTTCTTCGCTACACACTATTTTTCGCTTCTTTACTACACACACTATTTTAAAGTTAACTAAAGGTTATATTTCTATATCTTTATCCGTTATTCACGTCTTATAAAACTTGTATTATAATATACTTATATTTTACCACTGTAGATCAATATTTCAAAACCATAATAAAAGCACCGCGAAACGATGTTAAATTTTTATCAATTTCTCCCGAACGTATCTCTAGTATGACCTTAGTTGTGACGCAAATGAGTTCGATAAAATCCAGCAGCAGAAAACAACACACAAACGCGTGTGTGTTGCTACCCAAAAAAGCTCTCCTAAACATTCAAGCTCGCCTCTATAAGCAATATAAGCACACAAAACAAAGCTCCGCTTTTTCCTATGGAGCTCTTCCGTAATAATTCTGTCCGAGATCGTCATTCAACTATTGATTCGTCCGTAGTTCATATTTTTCACGCGCAGTATTCATCTGGTCCGCTGCTTTGACATGAACCGCAATGGAAAGCAGTGTTCGAAACTAGGCAACGTCGCATTTAGCGGGACCCGACCCAGCGCCATAGGGAGGGGATAAATGAAAGCCTGGTTAGGTCGGTGGAGCGGGGGGGGGAGGGGCGCGGAGGGGAAAATCGATTCTCTAGCTGGCATAGCCGCCTTTTATTATTTCGACGGGTTTAGGCCCTGGAAAGACCAAAAAAACTCTGTTTTTTGTAGGCCGGTTTGTTAGTTTCGTGTTTTTTTTTTATGTAATAAATATATGGATACTGTACCTTGTAGTATTAAGGAAATAATTAATATCCAGTTTGGCTGACACACTATAAAAACCCCCACACAAATCGTGTTCTTTTTAATCAAAAAAATGTTATCGCACTAAATAAACTTGTCGATTTTAGCGCAACCAAACTCAATAATCCAAAAGAAAGACCTATAAATCCAAAATGCAGCATAATCCACAATTGGTATCACTGTTTTTCAACACACTCCTTAGTTGTTTTTGGTTCTTCTACAGAAGAATTATATAAGAATCCCTTTTTTAAAAGTTGTTATATTAAACCTTCCTGTTCAGATGTTCATTCTCGAATGTACTCCAACGTACTACGCAATACGTTTTTATACAGGCTTTCAACTGTCATGCGCGTCCAAACCCACCTCGGTCCGTTTATTTCTAGACCAAGTCATCACAGACATACGTAGCATATTCACCTACACGCTCTGGCCCTGCATTTGCGACGTACGTCTCTTCGCATAACTCGCCCGTTTGCATAACTCTGAATAGCTGCCTTGAAAATAACAAAGTTTTCAACCAAATTTGCACGCAAACTGATTTGTTATTAATATTTATACCTTTTTTATTATTTCATATCTTCTTTTTATTAATATTTTATATTAATAAATTCCATATCTTTTTAAGTTTACGATATAAAACTGATTGTACATATTCCAAAAATATTGTAGGGCGTCGTTTAAAATTCTAAAGACGACGTCACTTCCTGAAATACCGGAAATCATATCAACAAAAAATATTTGTTTTCAAGATAGGTGGCTGTGGTTTTAAAATTGGATAAAATTCTTAGGCCTAAACAACATTTTCAAGTAACATTTTTCGGTAATATTAAAAATAAAGGTACTTTACTCTTAATACGAATT
This sequence comes from Aphodius sticticus, assembly GCA_963966075.1. NCBI lineage: Eukaryota > Metazoa > Arthropoda > Insecta > Coleoptera > Scarabaeidae > Aphodius > Aphodius sticticus. The sequence continues at coordinate 5,340,454 of OZ014510.1, forward strand.
CACAGTTTCTGGAATACCCCGTATTCGGTGGAAAAATCGTAAAATTTGATGGTCGCAGTATTAGTTTTGGAGGACCCCCCAACTTTTATAAACAATAAAATTTTCTGAGAAATCAATAATAAAAAAGTTGCAGATTATTGCAAACTTTCTGACACACGTTGTATAAAATCCTGTAAGTCGGATGTTTCTTCTTCGATTGTCAAATTGTAAGTTGTGGTTGAAGAAGGGAAGACAGACCTTTAAAACGACGTATACTTTATTTTATTGAGATGAAAAGTAACGAAGTTATAGACGAAAACAAATCGGAAGCCGTAGTGTCTAACAAGTAAAAATTTCATTATATATATCTGTAACCTAGTTTTTCTTTTGTAAAATAGAACACTTTTAGAAGAAAATCGCTCTTTAGCGCCCTTGCTACTACTTCATCGATTATATTAAACCACATTTCATCAAAATAAACTTAATATTTACCTAGAAATTTAAGAAAAACATTTTTTTTTTACCAAAAATAGATATATATATATATATATATATATATATATATATATATATATATATATATATATATATATATATATATATATATATATATATATATATATATATATGTATATATGTACTTATTACAAAATTTTATGTCCTACAATGGTTTTGTTCCTCCGTTTGAATAATATTAATAAATATTTTGACGCTATCAAGTGACCTGCGTATCTACGGAGTTGAATGACAATACAAACAATTCGAAGTTGAGTGGCAATACAGACAATTAATTATCAAACTTATAACCTTAATCGCCAATGATTGACATTCATGAGTGACAATACAGACAATTAGTTCTCAAACTTATACCCTTAGTCGCTAGTAACTGACATTGACGATTTCAAATTTACAATTTGAATGTCAAATATTTGATATATTTGACATATAACCATGACAATCCTTTATGCCCTCGGGCGCAATAAGAATCTTTATTGCCCTAGGGCGCAAAAAGAAGCTGTTGTCCCGGTATCTAAAATGTCACTTTATGATCATTTAGGACATAAAAAAATATTTAAAAAAGTCGCGCTTTAGCGCCCTTGCGGTTACTTCATCGATTATATCAAACCACATTTCATCAAAATAAACTTAATAATTACCTAGAAATTTAAGAAAAACTCTTTTACAAAAAAAAATGTTTTAAAATCGTCGCTCTTTAGCGCCCTTGCGGTTACTTCATCGAATATATTAAACTACATTGCACCAAAATAAAAACACTTCTCTAAAAAAAAAAAAAAATTTAAAAAAAAATCTCTCTATAGCGCCCTTGCTATTACTCCCACGATTACACCAACCCAAAATTCACGAAAATAACCTCAACAATAACCTAGAAATCTGGTAAAAACCGGCACAAAAGCTCGATTGTTCGACTAATCGGTGTTATTTTTCGTTGTTTTACAACGAAAACAACGATTTTAAAAAACAATTTTAAAACAATCTCTATAGCACTCTTGCTATCACTCCCGCGATTACACCAACCTAAAATTCACCAAAATAACCTCAATAATAACCTAGAAATCTTGTAAAAACCGACACAATAGCTCGATTTTCGACTAATCGGTGGTATTTTTCGTTGTTTTGCAGCGAAAAGAACGATTTTAAAAAACAATTTTAAAAAATCTCTCTTTAGCGCCCTTGCTATTACTCCCGCGATTACACCAACCCAAAACTCACGAAAATTACCTCAATAATAACCTAGAAATCTGGTAAAAACTGACACAAAAGCTTGATTTTTCGACTAATCGGTGTTATTTTTCGTTGTTTTGCAGGTATGGCCGCGTGCAAAGTGTCAAGCTGTTACCGAGGAGTACGAAGGAGGACACGGGCGAGAACACGATGGCGTGCACGGTGGCGTTCATGGACATCAAGAGCGCGTCAAAGGCGAGGGACGCCGAACACAAGATCGACGATCGCACTCTGACCACAGAGTACTACGAACCTGTCGCCATTCCGTCCGCGGCGTCGCCGCAAAACGCACCATCCTCATACTCGACGTCCCCAGGGAGCACCAGGTTCCCAAACGGACACGGGTAAGGCTTTTCGAAACACGCTTCCGTATTGAAAACGTCCCGTAACTCGGAAACGAAGCGATTTCGTATAGGGATAAATGCGGCTTAAACGTCTTAAAATTTATCGATTAGTCGGATAACGTTATAAAATCGTTGAGAAATTGAGAAATTTTTCGGAGATTTCAATAGAAGATAAAGCTGTAAACCCGAAAAAAAATTTTTTTTTAGTTTTTGTGTTGTAACTTTGTAATATGGGTACAACCGATGTTAATTGACCTGAGAGATAGAAAAAAAGCTATCTTATGTACAGAGTCCGAGTAACGTGACTTTAAAAGTAACGGGATCTACCTGCAGTTGCAGAGGTAAGAGCAACGCGCGAATACACCGTAACATAAATTTATTGCTGGCTTGCAAGGTTATTTTTACGACAGTGTGAGCAAACTCGTAGGTTATAGTGTTTGTGGCGAGAACAGAGAGTGGCTCTGACTCCTCGTTTAGAACACTGCTAAAAAAATTAGGGGAACACTTTTTCGAAACCTGTAACTTTTTAAATAATAGTTCTAGGCAAATCAAACTTGGTATGCTTTAAGGTCATATATTTAACTAAAGAAAATTACAAAAACAATGTTACAAATCTTAGTTACTTCTAAGTTACACATAAAAATGTAAATTAATCACGCAAAACAAAATGGAAAAAAATGTCAGGGTTGCTTTGAATTTACGTATGAAAGCCTACTAAAGATGACAAATGAAATCAGTTGTCAATTTTCGTAGCACGAGACGTCCTAAACGACCTAAGACGAGCACATGGAATAGAAATTTCTGATCAAACTGTTAGAAACAGATTAAAAGAAGCGAATTTGAAACCAAGAAGACCTGTCCGCGCACCACGCCTTAAGCAGCACCACAAAGCAACGCGAATGAGGTTTGCTCTGGATCACAGACATTGGCAACTTCGTCACTGGACGCCTGTACTGTTTACAGACGAGTCCAGAATTAGTTTAACTCGTTGCGACGGTCGAGTACGTGTACATAGACGTCCTAGTGAACGCTACGCAGCCGCTACTATACAGGAAGTGGATTTGGTCGTGGATCTGTGATGGTTTGGGCTGGAATCAGTATAGACAACAGAACTGATCTTGTTGTGGTTCCTGCTAGACTAAATGCCATGAATTACATCGAAAGCATCTTGGAGGACCATGTGGTGCCTGCTGCATATGGCGTCGGTCAAAATTTCATCCTAATGCAGGACAATGCAAAGCCACATACTACCGGCATCACCAGAAACTTTTTACAAGAACGTGGATTCAGGTCATGGAATGGCCGGCGTTGAGTCCTGACCTGAATCCTATTGAACACGTGTGGGATCAGCTTGACCGACGTGTTCGCAAGCGCCCTAATCCACCACTAACCATACAGGAACTGACACAAGCCCTGATTGAGGAATGGGAAAGCATACCCCAAGAGTTTCCTAAAAGTGTTTCCCTAGTTTTCGTTAGCAGTGTATGAGAAATTTGTTCAGTTCTCTGTAGAAACATTATACACAGTTAGTTGGACACTACTCTATTTCATACTAGCTGCTTTTTTCTAAATACTTGTTCGCAAATAGCTTACCGAACAAAATAAAAAAATAACAAACCGTCCAAGGTGAATTTTAATTTGTATGACAAATGCAAAATACGTACACGTGCGCAGTTAAATCATGTTCGATTCGCTACTGTTTTTTTTTTGTTTCTCTTTATAATGACTTTGTTCTATACAGGTTTTTTTATTTAAATGGTGGGTATGACTCAAAACCTTGTTTTGTTCTTGTAATCAACAATAGCGTTGGTTAAAGGTAAATCTCACTTTAAGTATTTAATGCAAAAACTCGCTAAATGTAAATTTATAACGCAAACAAATAGAAATGACTGCCATAGTATCAATGACAGTCGTGTTTTCTGTAGATTGGTGAGGTATAATACAGTGTATGCCCTCCACGAGCACGAATCACTTCCTCACACCTGCGTGGCATGCTTCGGACTAGTCTGCGAAGAGATGCTTGGGGTATGCTTTCCCAATCCTCAATCAGGGCTTGTGTCAGTTCCGGGCGCTTGCGAACACGTCTGTCAGGCTGATCCCACACGTGTTCAATAGAATTCAGGTCAAGACTTACCGCCGGCTGAATTCCACATTCTTGTAAAAAGTTTCTGGTGATGCCGGTGGTATGTGGCTTTGCAATGTCCTGCATTAGGGTGAAATTTTGACCGACGCCATATGCAGCAGGCACCACATCGTCATCCAAGATGTTTTTGATGTAATTCATGGCATTTAGTCTACCAGGAACCACAAAAACATCAGTTATGTTGTCTATCTATACTGATTTCAGCCCAAACCATCACATATCCACGACCAAATTTATCCACTTCCTGTAAACAGGCGAGTGACGAAGTTGCCAATCTGTGATCTAGAGCAGGGCTTCTCAAACTTTGTATCATCGGCGATCCACTTGTACCCCACACAATTTTCCACGACCCCACTCAAAATTATAAGTGCAATTTACTGTCGTACTTATTATTTTATCTTTTGTTAGTAATAAAAATTATATATTATTTACTTTTAAATTTTGACAACAAAGGGTTTTGAATCCAATCTGATTTAATGTGTTCCCATTCCGACCCTAAGTATTTCTTCAAGATTTCTTTCTAGACAATCAAATGCTCAATTAACAAAAAAGTTTGCTTAACCAAATGCTCAGTAAATGAAACATAAATGAACATTTCCAAAGAGTTATCTTCGATTTAAGCTTCCATATCTATTTTATTTTAACGCCTGAATTTTGTCTTTGAGTGAAAAAATATTCTTGACTTCCCCTTGGAGAGACATATTTAGAGCGATTAGTTTCGAAAATGAGTCAAGATAAAATAATTTACATACCTAATTTTCGTTATGAAACAAACAGAAGAAATAACATTTAATTTTTTAATGCCAATAGCCGCATCAACACTTGCACCTTTGACAGACATCGCACTTCTATATGAATGGAAGCGTGCTGAAATCGGAAGCCATATCTTGGTTTAATAAATTTGCAAAGAAACGACTACTAGGTGCACGATTTATAATGAAATTTATTACCTTAACTGCATCTTTTAATACGGCATTTAAATCACTACAATTCGTTTAGCCGCATGTGCCTTTCGATGAATCGTACAATGTGTTAAAAAAACAAAAAAACTTTAGCATAGAATCCAGATATGTATGTGTCTTCAGTCTTGTCATTGCCGTTGCACCGTCTGTACAAACTCCAACACAGTTATTCCATTCTTGTCCTACTTCCTCGAAAAAATCATTAACATTTTGGAAAATTGCCCCACCTGTTGTACGTCCATCTGACGAACGAACAGTAAAAAAACAGTAAATCTTCGTAAACACTGTTGTCATAACAATACCTAACATAACCCAAAAGCTGTGCGATTTTTATGATCTCAGTCCATTCATCCGCTGAATTGCAAATTTTGGACTGTCTCTTATTATTATAATTAGTTGTTCTCGCTGGTCTTTGCTAATTTCTAAAATTCGTGGACTCACCCTATCATTTCACATGAAAATGATTCTTAACTCGTCTGCATATTTTTTTCCGTGGGGAATTTCATTAGTTTTTATCGCAACTAGTTGAATTAATTCTTCACCAATTGTGTAAGGTGTGTTAGCAGGCGTAATTAATTTACATTTTTAAGTGTAACTTAGAAGTAACTGTGAGTTGTAACATTGTTTTTGTAATTTTCTTTAGTTAAAAGTATGTACAGTAAACTCTCCTACAACGCGGTTTAATATTACGCGTTTTATGAAAACACGTTATAGGAAATTGAGGATCGCAAATTTTGATGCATGCGCGTTGTACGAAAATCGCGTTATATGAATATGTAGTCGAAAAATGTTTTGCGCGTTTGTAGTATTTCGCGTTGTAGGAACCGCGTTATAGGAGAGTCTACTGTATACCAAATTTGATTTGCCTAGAACTATTATTTAAAAAGTTAATAAAAATTTTGCTAAAAGAGTGTTTTCTTATATCTCGTTTCCACCTCATTTTGGAGCAGTTATACAAATTTGTAGGACATGTTCCTCTATATATCCGTCAGACAAATGTTAAAACTGAATCTAACTATCGTTACTATCTTGTAGGCCCACCGAGGAACACAGCAATTTCTCGGACAGGTTCTACGATAGGCCGGGGACGGCCGTCGGTGTCGTCAGTCGCGTCCCCGACCCCGAATACCGGGCGATCCGTACGGCAGCGGCGTATCACGAGAGCAACAATCGCGGCCGAAACAGAGATCGGACGTACAGGACGAACGGCCCTTACAACAACATCATCGACAGGCCGGCCGCACACCGGATCAACGCCACCTCATGGTCGACGACGGGTACCACGTACGACGCAAATACGACGGGTTCGACCGCAAACACGACGACTTCGGCCGGCGCCACCAGATATAATAATACAAACAGCGACACAGGGTATAGTACGACGCCGAGCGAACCAAATGAGAGGCGGAATGACGCGGCTGCGAAGAAAAAGACGAAATCGAGAAGCGGATCGCGGTCACCCTCGCCATCGGGGTCGAATTCGAGTCGATCGGTAAGTTGCACAAGGGAAAACAACCCCTAATTTTCGAACACCTAAAAAAAGTTACTTGCATAAATGAAGAGTTGAAGTAAATAATGATCTAAGTCCCAAAAATTGAAAAATTGGTTTTGATACTGTATGCTACTTCCTGACTCAGCCCGAATAAATCGGCGAAAAGTTCGGCGAGGCTGGGAGAGACATAGCGGTCAAAAAAGGCCATCCACATTCTCGGCGCTCGGCTCGTGCATTCTCTGTTCATCTGCTGGTGACTTAGAATGGACGTCGCTGAAGTAGCCGCTGCCTCAGCGTATAGTGTGTGTGCATACTTTCATTGAAATTGTGGTTATTTTTAATTAATAATTAATTGAATAACGTAAATAAAAATTTAATATAAAATATAATAAATATTTGAAAAATTTCTTAAATGCTGTTGATTTCTTATTCTGATCATTTATATTAGATACCATATACTAATATATGATATAGTAATACGACTTTCCATAAAACTAAACTAAATAATTGCATAATTATTATTTTTTATAATGTATTGCGTTATAAATCAAATATTATAGTGCATATCTATACAGAGTTAGTTAAAATTACAACTAAATAATTCTTCAATCGTAAAAAATAAAGAAAAAAACATTTTTTTTTTGTTTTAAACTAGCTATCGAAATTTGGTGACATTTCCTTTACACACATTTATTTTAATTTGCTGTTTGAACATTTAATTAACATTTATTTAATTTTATTTTTCTATTTTGTTGTTCTGCTATTTTTTATCCGTTTAGTTAAAACAAAAGTTTATGAGTTTTGATTAATTGCTTATAACTAAAAAATGATGCATTGTATAAAAAATGATTCTTACAAAAAATTCATGGAATTAATCTTAATTATAAAATGTAAATGTATGTATTCTATTAGAAAACGGAAAGGTTGCCAGTTTCCATAATAAAATAAGCACTGTGTATATTAAAAATATATTTAGACGATAGTTTGTTTAAAATCAAACAACTTATGTTTGATTTTTGGAAGATGGTTACGGTTGGTCAATTATTTAGGTGCTCCGGATATTTTGACCAACCCTGTATACTGGTATGTAACAACGATATTATCAATCAATAACTTAGTAATTGCCCTATGTAGATCGCAGTCGAAATTTGCATCAAAGAACTGTACCAAAACGATACAATAGATTCAGACATCACAGAAAAATAAGACTGGAATAACTTGGAACTGATAAGATTAATTGGAAAGAGATGAATAATATATTCTTTAATTTTAAATAATTATTGATTTAATATTGCTATTAATATTAATTTTCATTAGTAGTCTTATAATACGGAAGGTTAATTTATTGATATGCATTTGCATTTCTTCATTTTTACTTTGCTTATATGATTTTTTTTCCTGAGAAATTATAGTAATGGGGACCTCACAAATAGAGAAAAAAATACTATCGGATATTTAATTTAATATCAATGTAAACTATTTGTATTTTGCATATAAATTTATCGTGTTCAATATTTTGAAATCTTTTTATTTCAATACTAAATAATTTATTCCATTCGTTACTTACATTTCGGGTTCCATTGATGCTCGAAGAGCCCCTTCACCGCACGTGTTTGATGTCATAAATCAGACCCCTGTCGTAAATAATACCTTCGGGTACACACAAAAACTGCTATGCGCCTCGTCAACAATCCAGTTTGAATGGATCGATACGAGAGCGCACAACTGAAGCGAGTCGCTCGGCGAACGCGTGATTTTTATCCGACTATCTGCATCCGTAGAGACTTCTGGCAATTCGAATGTCAGCGAATTTGGGCGAGTGTGGCATCCACGCTCTCCCGATTCGCGGTCTCTCGCTATGTCTCGCGAGAGTCTGGAAGAGGTATTAAAGACATAAGTTTCAATACAGTTTGTTCATTATCGTGGGCAAAAAAGCGGTACACATTTTTAATTACTCGTTTTTCTGATAATATTTAGTCAATTCAAATATCTTTAAAAAAAGGATTGCTTGTATTGTGAAGAAACCATAAGAAATTCGCATGTTCGGCTAGGCAGCATTTCTGACAGGGTTATTATAAAAACGCTTCTTTTATTTTAAACAAAACAAACATGTTTTTTATAAGTAATGTTTTTTTATGAATAATGTTTTTTTACGGCAATGTTATTAAACACTTTACAAAAACATGTTTTAACATGAAATAAAACATGTTTTAAATCACACGACAAGAAAAAACATGTTTTAAACAAGGAATATTTTTTTTTTAAATATGTTTTAGATAATGCAGTTATCATTCCTTACTTGACTTGCTCTTCCTCACTGTTCTTGTATCACCATATTTTATGAAAAACTTCTTATTTTCATAATAAATACGAAATTTAATTTTTTTTTTATTTTTTAATTGACCTATGCATACAAATCTTAAAGACCAGCATACAGCCCTCATTAAATAATTAAATATGCTGTTCAAATTTAACATTTAAGACAAACTGTTTAAAATATGTTTACAAGAAAATAATTTAAAGCCAAATATTTGTTTTAAAATGTATAAAACACTGTTTTAAAACAAAGTTTTAAACATAACAACCCTGATTTCTGATAATATCGGGTCAATTTAATGAGAAATTACAGGTGTATTAAAATCAATAGGCAAATTACATTTGTCTTGTTTTGATAAAATTGGACAGTAGAGATTTTATAGCATTATATACAGGGCGATTTTTTGTCGTCTAGAGGGTCACATTTTGTATGTTTTTTATAGTTTTTACTAAAAAATAGCTAATATAAAAACACTGCAAAAACAATAACATACAAGTTTGTATGTTATTGTAATAAATCTACAGCCCAACAAGTGTGGTATAATGTCGACCCATGCAACGAAGACTATCGTAACTAACTAACAAACTAAACGTAGTTACTATAGTCTTGGTTGCATGGGTCGATATGTAAAACAGAAGCAAGAAAAATCCTTCAAAAATGTCAAAATCAAACATGGCGCCTATGAGAAAACTAAAAGTTGGCCATGGTTTCTCCACCGTCTTTAAAGATACCGATTTGTGGTTCGACCGCTTTTTTGAGTAACAACAGTAAAAAGATGCTATATAATCTCTACTGTTTATTTTGGCCAAAAGCAAAAAAATTCATTATCTACCTTATTTAATACCTCTTACATTTCACATGAACTAGACCCGACATTATTAGAAATATAACTAGAAATAAATATACGGACATACCGTATCATATTGAGTAGAGTATTGTGCTAGCGATACAAAGGTCCCTGGTTCAAATCCAGGTTGTGGTTGTAATTTTTGATTTATTTAAAATTTGCATCATCTTCTATACATTGATTAATTATCAGAAATGTTGCATAACCATACATAAAGTAACATAAGAGTGAATTTTAAGTTCACTTATTGCGAATATGGTATGATTTCAATAATAATAATAATAATAATAATATATTTATTCAAACTCAAGCAATTACAGTTTATGTCACTCGAAGTAGGTAGGTATTTGCATATTATATATGTATACTATATTGCAGCTGCGTTGATGGGATGAAAATATTCCTCGATGCTGTAAGGAACTCTATCTAGTAACAGTTCCTTTACCCTCTTTTTGAGGGTAAAAATCTACACAATATAAGCTGTTTTTTTAAAAGAAATGCTTAAATTAATATCATTGGAAGTAAGAGTAATTGAAAATTACAGTACATTCAATTAGCTATTTTACTTATTTTATGGTTTTATTTGTGGCCACCTGAAGAATATTATTTTAAATATATTTTTTTATTTATTTTATTTTTGTGGGGGGACCTTTTTGGTGGAATTTTCCTCCTGGACAACAACACCTGATCAGCGATAATGTGTGCTCAAACATTGTAATTGATTTCTCAAAAAATGTTATTCTTTATAAAAGTATGGGTATGCTCTAAAACTAATATTGCAATATTCCTTATAGGTATCCAGGTCGAGATCGCGAAGTAGTTCTTCATCTTCGAGTAGCGCAACATCAAGGGATACCTCAGCGACAAGTTCGCCCAGATCTAGGAAAGACCGTAACCATCAAGAGGACAGGCGACCTTTAGCAATCTGCGTAAAAAACTTACCATGTCGATCGTCCGACACCTCGTTAAAAGACGGCTTATTTCACGAATACAAAAAGCACGGAAAAGTAACATCGGTCAAAGTCGTAGGCCAGAGTTCGGAACGCCACGCGATAGTCTGCTTCAAAAAACCCGAAGACGTAGAGAAAGCCCTCGAAGTCAGTTACGATAAATTATTTTTCGGAAGCAAAATCGAAGTCGCCCCTTACCAAGGCCACGAAGTCGACGACACAGATTCTAGATTATTCGAAGCTGATATCGACGAGTTTAATCCGAAAGCAACACGAACGTTATTCATCGGAAACTTGGAGAAAGACGTGACAGCCTCCGATCTCCGGAAACATTTCGACCAATTCGGTGAGATCATCGAAATCGATATAAAGAAGCAAGGCGCTGTTAGTTCGTACGCGTTTTGCCAATACAGCGATATAATGAGCGTTGTAAAAGCTATCAGGGCTCTCGATGGGGAACATTTAGGAAACAATCGAATCAAATTAGGTTTCGGAAAATCCATGCCCACGTCGTGCGTTTGGATCGATGGTATTACGGAAACCGTTAGCGAGAAATATCTGATAAATCAGTTTGAAACCTTCGGAGCGATACAACAAGTTATTGTCGATCGGGAAAAAGGCCAGGGTTTGGTGTTTTTCGAGCAGGTTGTGCAGGCGCAAGCGGCGGTGAATAAAATGAGGGGAGTGACGTTGGGGCGGAGTCGAAAATTGCAGATTGATTTCGCCAGTCGGGAATGTCAGGATGCCTTCTACGACCATCTGGAGAAGCAGGGGCACGTTACCGATCGGATAGCCTTCGAGGAGAGGATACCCAGGGAGACTCCAACGAACACATCAAGGTTTTCAAGGTAAATATTGTTTTTGTCGTTTCGAAAAAGTGCCGTAACTCCTAAACCGTTGATTTTTGCATATGGATAAATTAGCCTCGATAGTCTTAAAATCTTTAGATTTATTAGATCTGATCATAAAATCATGGATCTATCCAAGTTTTTAGTGGAGAGTTCAATGGTGCCACAGGCAGCAAACCCGCGAAGATTTGTCAAAGTGTATTTCAACAGCTGAAACGTGATTTCGGTTTATGTGGCATGACGTCTAAAGTTGATGGGATGAAAATTATATTATAAATCCAAGCTATATCCAAGTTATCCAAACTTTTGGTTTATTTGACATTACGTTCAAAGTTGACCGAATAAAATATATTATTATATATTCCTGGGTCACAGATAAATTGGGTAATTAATCCTGTAAGTTGCAACTTTCTACTAGTTATAGTTTATCCTGGAGATTTTTTGAAATTCTGAATATCTGCAAAACTAGGTCTAAAATGTTGTGATTTTGATTTATTTGACATTACGTCCACAGTTGATGGAATAAAAATTATTATTATTTATGTCTGGGTCACAGATAAATTGGGTAACTAATCCTGTAAGTTGCATCTTTCTACTGGTTATAGTTTATCCTGGAGATTTTTTGAAATTCTGAATATCTGCAAAACTAGGTCTAAAATGTTGTGATTTTGATTTATTTGACATTACGTCCACAGTTGATGGAATAAAAATTATTATTATTTATGTCTGGGTCACAGATAAATTGGGTAACTAATCCTGTAAGTTGCATCTTTCTACTGGTTATAGTTTATCCTGGAGATTTTTTGAAATTCTGAATATCTGCAAAACTAGGTCTAAAATGTTGTGATTTTGATTTATTTGACATTACGTCCACAGTTGATGGAATAAAAATTATTATTATTTATGTCTGGGTCACAGATAAATTGGGTAACTAATCCTGTAAGTTGCATCTTTCTACTGGTTATAGTTTATCCTGGAGATTTTTTGAAATTCTGAATATCTGCAAAACTAGGTCTAAAATGTTGTGATTTTGATTTATTTGACATTACGTCCACAGTTGATGGAATAAAAATTATTATTATTTATGTCTGGGTCACAGATAAATTGGGTAACTAATCCTGTAAGTTGCATCTTTCTACTGGTTATAGTTTATCCTGGAGATTTTTTGAAATTCTGAATATCTGCAAAACTAGGTCTAAAATGTTGTGATTTTGATTTATTTGACATTACGTCCACAGTTGATGGAATAAAAATTATTATTATTTATGTCTGGGTCACAGATAAATTGGGTAACTAATCCTGTAAGTTGCATCTTTCTACTGGTTATAGTTTATCCTGGAGATTTTTTGAAATTCTGAATATCTGCAAAACTAGGTCTAAAATGTTGTGATTTTGATTTATTTGACATTACGTCCACAGTTGATGGAATAAAAATTATTATTATTTATGTCTGGGTCACAGATAAATTGGGTAACTAATCCTGTAAGTTGCATCTTTCTACTGGTTATAGTTTATCCTGGAGATTTTTTGAAATTCTGAATATCTGCAAAACTAGGTCTAAAATGTTGTGATTTTGATTTATTTGATATTACGTCCAAAGTTGGTGGAATAAAAATTATTTCTATGTATGTATGTCTTCATGCATAATTTCTCTACATTATTTCACATATTATCCTCTTCATATCCACCTAATTCTTAATATATTCTTCACAGATATGAAACACCAACTCGGCCCCGTACAGCCTCCTATAGCAGCAGGACAAACTCCACGTCTCAGCAGATAAATTCAACAGCAGCGCCATCTCCCGGAGCGACACCTGGTTCGGTAACTCCACGGGGTTCCCGGTCATCCCGAGTCCCTCGACATCCCTCCGAATATTACGACCAAGCAAATTTTCGAAGTTACGACGAATACAGCCAAGGTAGCGGTGCTTCACACGAAGAACCTTACGACCACGAATATCCGTACCACGAAAGTCCTTCGTCGCATGTTGAACCCACGGAGAGGATACCCAGTTCGACTGTAAACGACCACCCTGTAACTTTTCCTGCTCCGGACATTCGAAATTTGCAAAAAGAACGGGTGCATATTTTGGAACAGTTGGACGACTGTAGTAGTGGGGATGAGGTTATCAGTCCGAAGAAGAAGATCAAGCTGGATCATCAGGAAAGCGGGTTAAACTGTGATGTGATAATTGAGGCGAATAGGGATCATAGGTGAGCTCGATTTTTAGTTTTAAGGCAGTTTGATGCTTGGTTTAGCGTTATTTGACAATACGTCCAAAATTGATGGGATAAAAATTATTATTGTATATGTCTGGGTCACAGATAAATTGGGTTATTCTTTCTGTAAATTACAGCTTTCTACCAGTTATAGTTTAGCCTGGAGATTTTTTGAAATTGTGAATATCTATCTGTTCACGTAGGTCTAAAATGTTGCGATTTTGGTTTATTTGACATTATGTCCAAAATTGATGCAATAATAATTATTATTTTATATGCCTGGTTCACAGATAAATTGTGTAGTTAATCCTGCAAATTACAGCTTTCTGCCGGTTATAGTTTAGCCGGGAGATTTCTTGAAATTGTGAATATCTGCTAAAGTAGTGTTACTATTCACATTTTAGAACTTCTGGTAACTTCAAAAAATCATACCGTCCTTCTCATATGTTAGAATGGTATACTATATCTTTTATATTGTGTATTGATGCATCAACAATAATTATTGTAAATTTCATCAAGATCCCTTGCTTATTTTTTAATTATGATTTTTTTCGTGTTACTTAATTCACATTTTAGAACTTCTGGTAACTTCAAAAAATCATACCGTCCTTCTCATGGGTTAGAATGGTATACTATGGCTTTTATATTATGTATTGATGCATCAACAATAATTATTGTAAATTTCATCAAGATCCCTTGCTTATTTTTTTAATTATGATTTTTTTCGTGTTACTATTCACATTTTAGAACTTCTGGTAACTTCAAAAAATCATACCGTCCTTCTCATGTATTAGAATGGTATACTATGGTTTTTATATTGTGTATTGATGCATCAACAATAATTATTCTAAATTTCATCAAGATCCCTCGCTTATTTTTTTAAATTCTGAATTTTTTAGTGTTACTATTCGCATTTTAGAACTTCTGGTAAGTTCAAAAAATCATACCGTCTTTCTCATGGGTTAGAATGGTATACTATGGCTTTTATATTATGTATTGATGCATCAACAATAATTATTCTAAATTTCATCAAGATCCCTCGCTTATTTTTTAAATTATGATTTTTTTAGTGTTACTATTCACAAATTATAACTTCTGGTAACTTCAAAAAATCACACCGTCCTTCTCATGGGTTAGAATGGTATACTATGGCTTTTATATTGTGTATTGATGGATCAACAATAATTATTGTAAATTTCATCAAGATCCCTCACTTATTTTTTTAAATTCTGAATTTTTTAGTGTTACTATTCGCGTTTTAGAACTTCTGGTAAGTTCAAAAAATCATACCGTCTTTCTCATGGGTTAGAATGGTATACTATGGCTTTTATATTATGTATTGATGCATCAACAATAATTATTGTAAATTTCATTAAGATCCCTTGCTTATTTTTTTAATTATGATTTTTTTTCGTGTTACTATTCACATTTTAGAACTTCTGGTAACTTCAAAAAATCATACCGTCCTTCTCATGGGTTAGAATGGTATACCATGGCTTTTATATTATGTATTGATGCATCAACAATAATTATTCTAAATTTCATCAAGATCCCTCGCTTATTTTTTTAAATTTTGAATTTTTTAGTGTTACTATTCGCATTTTAGAACTTCTGGTAAGTTCAAAAAATCATACCGTCTTTCTCATGGGTTAGAATGGTGTACTATGGCTTTTATATTGTGTATTGATGCATCAACAATAATTATTGTAAATTTCAACAAGATTCCTCGCTTATTTTTTTAAATTATGATTTTTTTAGTGTACTATTCACATTTTAGAACTTCTGGTAACTTCAAAAAATCATACCGTCCTTCTCATGGGTTAGAATGGTATACTATGGTTTTTATATTGTGTATTGATGCATCAACAATAATTATTCTAAATTTCATCAAGATCCCTCGCTTTTTTTTTTCAATTCTGAATTTTTTAGTGTTACTATTCGCATTTTAGAACTTCTGGTAAGTTAAAAAAATCATACCGTCTTTCTCTTGGGTTAGAATGGTATACTATGGCTTTTATATTATGTATTGATGCATCAACAATAATTATTGTAAATTTCATCAAGATCCCTTGCTTATTTTTTTAATTACGATTTTTTTCGTGTTACTATTCACATTTTAGAACTTCTGGTAACTTCAAAAAATCATACCGTCCTTCTCATGGGTTAGAATGGTATACTATGGTTTTTATATTGTGTATTGATGCATCAACAATAATTATTCTAAATTTCATCAAGATCCCTCGCTTATTTTTTTAAATTTTGAATTTTTTAGTGTTACTATTCGCATTCTAGAACTCCTGGTAACTTCAAAAAATCATTCCGTCCTACTCATGGGTTAGAATGGTATACTATGGCTTTTATATTGTGTATTGATGCCTCAACAATAATTATTGTAAATTTCAACAAGATTCCTCGCTTATTTTTTTAAATTATGATTTTTTTAGTGTTACTATTCACATTTTAGAACTTCTGGTAACTTCAAAAAATCATACCGTCCTTCTCATGGGTTAGAATGGTAAACTATGTCTTTTATATTGTGTAATTGGATAATTAATTCTGTAAATTACAATTTTCTACCGGTTATAGTTTAGCCTGGAATTTTTTTTAAACATGGTGATTACATAAACAGTCAGTAAATTTAAACATGGACAAACAAATGAACCGGTCAAGCTATCACCTAGCAATTCGACAAGCTGCCGTTGTGCCAAACAACCCCCACGAAGGGGTTGTTGGTACAACTAACCTAAACCACAAATCCACCACATTTCCCCAGCTGTTCACAATAGCAACTCTAAAACGTTGTAATTTCTTCCGCCAAACAGGAAAGTCATGGAAGTCCGACGCCTATCGGACGCGAGCGCAAAACACCACTCGCGGCGCCCCTCCATCGACAGCAAACACCGCGAGCTCACAGGCCACGACAGGAACAACCCCTACCTCCCTCACGCCATCTGCAAACGCCGCAAGACCGCCGGCAGCGACAACGGTTCGCGCGCGCACCACTACGATCAGTCCGGCTCGGAGAGCGTCGGCGGTTCTCGGCCGGGCACGCCTCTATGCGACGAGAAGCCAGAGCACCTCCCCACGGAACCCAGACGCACCCCACGTGACCGCGAGGGGCCCCTAACACTCCCCCTACCCCGTTTCGCGGCGCAGGTCCTACACAAAGGCAGTATTTCCGTCGCGGGAATCAAAGGCCAAAAAGATTGCATCTTATCTAGTCCGCCAGCAGCTGTTACGAGTCCGAGAATCACGAAACCTCCTAGTCCGGTCCACGTACCCCCTCCGGCATCCCCTCCACCGAGGCCGCCGTCTTTGAGTTCCAGTTCGAGTGACAGTGATGGGGCACCACCTAGTCCGTCTCTTGACGAGAGGATACGATCGTTGGATGAGAAGTATGAGAAATGGTCGGGGTCGAGGGCGTTAAGTGCGGCCGGGGGTGACGCGTTGGCTAAGTTGGACGCGAATCGTGATAAGTTTAAGATAAGGCATAAGTTGTTGGACTTGAACGTGTTGACGTTAAAGGATCTTCAGCCGTCGGAGATTGTGAAGTCGGTGATGGCGAAGAGATCGGTTTTTGATGAGGATTCGAAGAGGCTGGAGAATCTGGGGGAGAAATACGAGCCTAGGGAGTTTTGTCTGTTTCCGAAGGCGGGAACGCTACCGCAGCCCGTACCTGTGATCCCGACGGTGGCCGTCGCGACGTCCAGCTTATTGAAGATCTCAACGGCGGTCACGCAGCTGCCCAAGACGCCCGTGGTGTTGTCACCGAGGTCCACAAGTAAGTGTTTTTTTGGTTATTTTTAGGTTTTTGTATAAAAAAAAGTTTTCTACAAATGTTCTACAAACGTCCATAATGTTCTACAAACGTCTATAATGTTCTACAAACGTCCATCAAGTTCTACATTGCAAAATTATTTCCATTCATATGGGATGTTGTATTTACAGTATTTACAAAATCTATCACCCCTTTTCAAACTACATTTGACATGAAACTACCAAACACCCTGTATACACAGTAATGTGAGGTTAGTAAACAGCCATTAGAGGCGCAGTAGTGGATATTTGTTTTATCTTAAAAGATGGAAACAATATTTTCTACAAATGTTCTACAAACGTCCATGATGTTCTACAACCGTCCATTATGTTCAACATTGCAAAATAATTTCCATTCATACGGGATGTTGCATTTACAATATCTGTCACCACTGTTGTGCAAAACATAGTTTTTACCTTGTTTTAAGAATAAACAAAGAATTGAATGTCGCGGAAATACAATACATTTTGATAAGTTAGAAAACCCACTTCCTTAGTATTCATAATATGATTTGATATACAGGACATCCCATTAAAAACTGTATACCCTTTCCGCCACGCCTATATGCAACACTTTGTATATAAAGAAAATAATTTTGTAGAAAATTACGAACGAGCCAAACAAATTTAGTATGTTTTTTTTCTATATCTTAAGATAATTGAAATATCGTCCACTGCGACTCATCTGATGTAGTTCCTGTATTAATTTTGTCATAACTCACAAACCACACAATTTTCCACATAAATAAATAACGCTCAATCGCTTTAAAATCAGTAAATTGTTTATATTTACTCATAAAAATGACACAAAGGCAGTTTTTACCCGGAGACTCCAACGCCGAAATACAAAATAGACTACAAACCCGCTGAAAACGGACCCGGAAATTATGTTTGCCCATTTCCAGGTACGGGCATCATACCTGCTAAGGGTCTGCAGTATCCGTTTCCCAGCCATCCGCCAGTGCAGCAAATCCCATCCAGTTCAACGACGCCCCAAACGGCCCTTCAGATGCCGACAACGCCGCCAATGCCCAGCGCGGCGACGTCGACAACCAACTGCCCCACGCCGGCAACCCCAACCACCCCCACCACGCCGAGAAGCACCGCCGCGAACAGTGAGAACAGACTTAACAAACAGTGCAGCATCGCGCCGCAAACAAGTGACGACAGTAGGACGCAACAAACAGCAAACAAAGTGTGCGCGAGTGTAAATAGGACTTCGACGAACAATCAAAAGACCGGAAGTGATACAAAAGTAAGCATTCCATTGTCAAGGGACGAAGCGCCGAGCGAAAAACCCGGGAAATCTTCGAAATCGCGGCGAAATTCGGTAGTCGGCGCTGGTGGTAGCGAAAATCCTACGAAAACTCGACGGAATAGTGAGTGCGGGAAGTTAGACAACTGTGATAGTGCCGAAATTAAGGACAATACGGAGGAGAAGGAACGCGAAGAGCGACTGCAAAGGGAGAAGGAGGAGAGGCTACAAAAAGAACGCGAGGAACGGTTAGAGAAAGAGCGGTTGCAGAAAGAACGCGAGGAGAAACTACAGAAAGAGAAGGAGGAGAGGCTACAAAAGGAACGCGAAGAGCGACTACAAAAAGAACGCGAAGAGCGACTACAAAAAGAACGCGAGGAGAGGCTACAAAAAGAACGCGAAGAGCGACTACAAAAAGAACGCGAGGAGAGGCTACAAAAAGAACGCGAAGAGCGACAACAAAAAGAACGCGAGGAGAGGCTACAAAAAGAACGCGAAGAACGCTTACAAAAAGAACGCGAAGAACGCCTCCAAAAAGAACGCGAAGAACGCCTACAAAAAGAACGCGAAGAACGGCTAGAAAAAGAGCGTCTACAAAAGGAACGCGAAGATCGACTACAAAAAGAACGCGAAGAAAAGCTACAAAAAGAAAAAGAGGAGCGGCTACATAAAGAACGCGAGGAACGTCTACAAAAAGAACGCGAAGAACGCCTACAAAAAGAACGCGAAGAGCGTCTACAAAAGGAACGCGAAGAACGTGAAAGGCGAGACCGCGAAGATAAAGAGCGTAAAGATAAAGAGGAGAAAGAAAAGCGAGAACGCGAAGAGCAAGACCGCCTAGAGCGAGAGAAACAAGAGAAGGAGGAAAGTGAGAGACTACAAAAGGAGAAAGACCGCGAACGCGGTGAGAAGGAACGCCGGCGTGAGAAGGAGGACAGACACAAAGAAGACAATCACCATAGGAATAGAGAAAACCACAGCGAGAACAACAAGAAAGACCATGAAATTAGGAAGGAGCATGACTCGAGGAACCACGACTCGAGGGAGCAGAAGAAGCACCATTCCGATTCCAGAGATTCAGAAAGGAGGAAAGAGAACACCAAAGAGAATAGAGAGAATAACACCTACGAGAAATCGAAGAATAATAACGAAATCAAGGATAGGCCTTCCTTGGAGACGAGACACCTATCCATAGATTTGGACAAGAATAGGCAGACGGAATCGTCGAAAGGTGATCCAAGTCGGAGGAAGGAACGTAACAACAGCCTTCCAGCCCATGTTGGAAGCAAGCGACGCCTCAGCGGCCATGAGGAAGACCCAGAAGCCAAGAAACTCAAATTGGACCATAAGAAGATCGTCGAGAGGAGGAATTCTAAAGACGGCAGCAGTCGAGACGACAAAAACAAGAAGTACATCAAGTCCAAATCCCACGATCACAAGCATAACAACGAGAAACGCAAAGATAAAGACAGAAGTGAGCGAAAATCCGAAAAGATGAAGAGTAGCAGCAAAAGCAAGGAGAAATCCCGGGAGAAGGAATCGCCCAGTACAACGCCAACAACCCCGGGGAAGGACATGGCTTTGGAAAAGGACTTCCTATCCAGGCTGGAGCTATCTGAATCCGAGAAGCACAAAAAGGAGAAGAAAGATCGCGAGAAACGCAAGCTCGAGGAAGAGGAACGCTCCAAGGACAAATTCCCTTCCATCGAGCGCAAACGCGAGGAGATGAAACAATTGAAGAAGGAGCGTATACGAAAGCTAACCACCACGAACAGCTCAGAGAATTCGGACTCTGACGAACCTAAGAAGCACTCGATTTTCGATATCGTTGACGACGAGCCGGCGTATATCTCCATGTACGATAAGGTAAAGGCGAGGTCCTGCAAGAACATGCAGAAGCAGGAGGAGGAGAAACGGCAGGAGAAGATCAAGGCGAAATTCAGCCAGCTGAAGCAGAGTAGGGCTAAACGGGAGGAGAAGAAGCGATCCACGTCATGGGACGAGGATTCTGACTCGGACCACGAGGCGAAAGAGATGGGCAAGAGGAAGGGCAAGATGCTTATCCAAAGTTCCGACGAGGATGAGGACGGGAATCCAAAGATGCACCGGAAGAAAGAGTATTCGGATAGCGATAGTGACCGGAACAATCATAACAAGAACTTTGATACCAGCGACGATGACCACATCAAGAGTTTGCAGAGGAAAGGATCGAAATCCAGGATAACCAGCGATACCTCGGACGATGACTTCAAACCGTTACCGATCAAAAACGAGATCTTCACCGATAACGAAGACCAGTTTGATTTCAACGAATCTCTCTTCAAACCGATCAAAGAAGAGATGGACTTCCCCAAGAAAGAGAAGAAGTCTAAGCTGCAGGATGACATCAGCGTTCAGATCTTTGGAGAAGCATCGTCGGCCGACGAAAGCATGGAACACAAAGAAAAATTGGAGATTCGGAAGAAGCACAAGAAGAAACAAAAGAAGAAATCTTCCATTTCCGATGACTCGGTCAAAGATGAACCAAATTCCTCCGAGACCTCTGAAAAACTCAAAAAGAAACAGCATAGTAAGAAAGACAAGAAGCGCGATAAGTCTAAAGACGAACTGCGCGAGAAGTCTAAGAAATCCAAGAAGCTCAAAGAGAATAAGCGTGATGGTAAGATGGAGAATATATTCGGATCTCTTTCTGATGATTCAGAAACCGGTTCCAAAGACCAGAATGAGCATAAGTCTTATAATATGATGTTAAACGAAGATCTAGCTGGGTACCTAAGCGATTCCGATGGAGTTCCAGCACCTCCAGAAGCTAAAAACGAGGAAAAAGAACGTATCCTCAAGGAAGAGCATAGAAAGCGCAAAGAGAAGAAACGCCGCGAGAAAGAACGCCAGAGGAGGCGAGAAGAAGCCAACGAGAACAGCATGGACTTCTCTGACCTAGGTAAACAGCTGGAGGCAAACATCAAAGATGATAGTAACGAGATTCCAGAAATAAAGGAAGTTATCAAAGTGGAACCGGTTGAAGCTAAATTTGAAACCGTCGAAGATCCTGAATACAAAAAAGAGGAACGTAAAGATAAGGAGAAGAAAAAGAAACGGAAGAAGTCTAAAGACGAAAAGAACAGGCATCACCACCACCATCACCATCACGAGAAAAGCAAAGTTAAAGAGGTCATCGTCGAGGAAGAAGCTCCGCTTCCTAATTTGGAGGTAAAGATCCAGGAAACCCTGCCCGAAGAAAGCATCTTGGGTATTCCCAGCCCGCCACTAACAAAGTCATCGCCCACTTTGGACACCCCGATAAGCCCTACTGAACTCGTCAAGAGCCCCACGAAGGAGAAGAAGAAATTCATCCCGGGTTTTGGGGTCGAGATCGACGAGGCGATACACGAGAACGCCGTCAAGTCGATATCGGAATTCGAGCCGACCAAAGAAGTCTTGGAGAAAGACGAAATCAAAGAAGAGAAGGTTGAACCAGCCGAAGAAAAACCTAGAGTCGTCATAAGCCAGGAGGAGACAGAAGACGCGGTCGCAGCGTTGCTAGGAGAAAGCTTTGGGTCCGCGCAGTTTGAGGATTACTCTGAGCAACCCATAAGTCCTATAAATCCTCCTATTATCCATGAGGACGTCCAGGATGATGAGGAAATGCGCCAAGCTGTGCAAAGCTTAAACTCGACTGAGTTGGATATTAAACCGGAAACGCCGCAGAGCGAGAATGATCTCCAGATTGATACTGATACTGAAGACCAGGAGGATATTTCGTTGAGGTTTGATCAGCCGCCCAAGACACCAGACGCTGCTGATCTAGCTCAGCCACCTAAAACGCCTGATATACCTAATTATTACAAGACTGAAGCCAAAGCATCAGTTGTTGTGAAGACTAACATAGGAAGCCCACCATCTCTGACTCCGATCAAGCCTCCTCAGGTCGAAGCTGTGAAGAAATCTTTGGAGTTACCTTCTCCAGCGATTGTCCCAGAGAAGCTTCTTCCGCCAGTGGTCGAAGAAAAGGTCAAGGTTGAAGCCAAGGTGGTTGAAGTCGTAAAAACACCACCAGTATCCTTGGCTTCTATGCCTCTGCTGAAAACGGAGAATCTGGATGCACCAAAAGTGGAATCTCCGAAACCTATCATCGAACAAAAGCCTCAACCACAAGCAATACCAAACACCAGCGGGCATAACGTACCATCCCACATCCCGCCGTTTGTGTCTCAGAAACAAGACTTTGTGTTATCTCCGAAAAATATGAACAGGCTACCGATAACCACCGGATGTGTGACCAAGTCTTTACAACCAGCAACCTTGGTGCTTCCTCAAGCGAAAATCGCTCAGACCATCGACCCTGTAAAGTTCATCAACGAAAAACCGAGAACTTACCCACCAACCCAAGCAAGGCACCATCTTGGCTTCATACCAAATCCAAGCGTCAGCAGGTCTCCGTCATTATACACTTCGTACCAACTCTCGATGCAAGGCACTATCGAGAAGCCAAAAGTTGAAACTTCAAGCTCTGGGATGCCACAATACCGAGGTCTTCAGCAATCCCAACCTTTGCAGATCGAAGCTTCTGTCAATATAAGCCTCACAGACCTATCGGTGTCTTCACCATCACGCCAGATGATGACGCCACAGTTCGACCAAGCACCTCCATCCATAATAGTGTCGTCGCAAGGGAAATCGAATATTTCGATATCTAATATTAGTGTGAACGAAGTTCCAGCTAAGCCTTACATGCCGGTGATACAGGAGACGCCTAAGGTGTCCATGTCTGATGTTCGGTCTCCTACGATTATCCAGCAAGCACCACCGATCATCCAGCAGGCTCCGCCGATCATCCAGCAGGCTCCGCCGAAGATCAGCTGTTCGGTCGATGTTCCTAAGATTGAGGTTAAGGAAGGTTTGTTGAAAGTTGAGGATATGCGGACTTCAACACCCAGCCCGGTCATTGTGATGAACAAGGAGGTCAAGATGGAAGTCAAGGAGGAGTTGCCACCTCTTACCCCGGTACTTCCCCAAGTCATTCCTCAAGTTGTGTCTCAAGTTATGCCTCAAGTTGTTCCTCAAGTGATGTCTCAAGTTCTTCCATCAATAGTTCCATCGATAGCTCCATCAATAGTTCCGTCATCAGTAGTTCCATCGATGGTTCCACCAGTTAACCAACCGGTAAAACAACCGGTTATCCAACCTGTTATCCCAGTTCAATCAGCAATTGAAAAGGTGACGGAGGAACTGAATCTATCCTTGGAGAAGGAGAATCTGGTGGCTAAGGATGTTAAAGTGGAGCCTGAGGAGCAACCAGAAGAAGAAGAATCTAAGGAAGAAGTACCGAAGGTGGTTCTGCCAAGAGAGGAAGTGCCAAAACTGGAACTGCCCAAAGAAGTCGAACCTCCCAAAGTGATGATCAAGCCTGATGAGGAACCCATTAAAAAGGAAGAGTTAATCAAACCAGTGGAAGACTCGATCTCTGTCATCAAGGAGATCGAGAAGATCGACGAAGAAAAAGCGGAGACAGACAGCGTGGTTTCCGACATCAGTAAAGAAAGATTTAGCGCTGAGATCCTAAGCAACAAAGACGACCCTCTAGACTCGAAAGAAGACAGCGACTACTGGTCGGCCAAAGAAGTGAATATAGACTCGGTCATCAAGAAAGTCGATGCTCTATGCTCAGCGGATGAACTTTCTGATCGTAGCAGTGAAATTGGTAAAGAAGACTGGTTTGATGATGCGAAAAAGCTGGAAGAAAAGCCAGAAGAAGAAAAATTAGTTGAGAAAATCGGTCGTAGAGGTGGGCGTGGCCGGGGTGCGCGTAAAACTAGGGGAGCAGATCGTGGGGGTGTCCAAACCAGGCGAGGGAAGATCACCACGACTAAAGAAGTCACCACGCCACGCCGTGGCGCGCGAGGTGGCCGCGGAGGTCGCGGCGAACGCAAGATAACCAAAACCGAGCAAGACGCCGACGTCTACGAATTCCGTGACGATTCCGACGACGCCAAGGACCGCTCGAGGTTCATCCTCACCATCCACAAGCCTACGTTTTCCGCGAACGGTAACGTCCAGCAACAACCAACCGCGATCGTCCGTGAAGTCTTGAAGTCACCGATCAAACCGTCAGAGGTCAAGCAAATTGATGTTAAGCAGACTGAGATGAAACAACCGGAGATGAAGCAACCTGAAGAGTTTGCTTCGCCGGTCTCCAATACGAGGAAGTCGAAGAGGTTGCAAGAGAAGGATGTCTCCAAGAGTAACGTTGATGACACCATTGAGGATGTGATTAAGAATACCCCGACTGGGCGAGGTGGGAGGAGGTCCCAAAGGGCTACAGTCGTGGCAAAGGCTGATACGCCTAGGAAGTCTCCAAGGGCGAGGAAGAACGATAGGAGGGCTTCGGAGACAACTGATGATTCCTCCGAGGAGAAGAAGAAGGTTGAGGTGTTGGAAACACCGAAGGAGGTGGCCAAAATCGAAAACGGGGAACCTCCTAAGCCTAAAGAGAAGCCCCATGAAGGTCTGAAAGCAGCGGTGTTGAGGAGAGTTAAAGACGAGATGAGTTTAGAGCCGATGACGCTGATTGACCCAGTCACCGGGCATTTGACACCGATGAGGGAGTGTGAGGAAGGGAAGTATATCCCAGTGGCTCTGCAAAACCAGAAGAACGCTATGGCCAATGCTATGCAATCACAACAAGCTTCTACGGTGCTTGTTAAGCAGAAACCTCATCCGCTAAAGGCTCACGTCTTATCCTTCCAAAACGCTAATAAACTGGCTCAAAACCCGGTTGTTACTCCACCTGTGCAACCCCAGAAACCAATAGTGACACCGATTGCCTCCACACCTCCAGCGTTTATACCAAGGTCGAGCCCGTTGCCGGTTATGCAGAGTTTGAACGTCAATGTTTCCATCCCAAGCTACGTGCCTCCGCATGTTTCACCGAGGCCATCTTCAAAACCTGTACCATCGCAGTTATCGCCTATTTTGAAGCCACAACCACCTTCGAAGACCTTAATCTTGAATCCTATCATTCAACCACCGGTGAACACCCAAATTGCGCATGCGCAAACTTCGGTGGTCAAGCAGCCTACCTTCAGTGGTCCAGCAAGCAAGCCGATTCAAGCACCCATGCAGCAGGTTAAAGCTCCCGTTCAGCAAGTGCAAGCCAAGCCTCAACAACCGAAGCCTTTGGTGCAACAAGCTAAGCCTCTGGTGCAACAACCTAAGCCTTTGGTGCAACAACCGAAGCCTCTGGTGCAACAACCGAAGCCTCTGGTGCAACAACCGAAGCCGCTGGTGCAACAACCCAAGCCTCTAGTGCAACAACCTAAGCCACCTGTTCAGCAACAACAACAGCCGATGGGTTTGAGCAACAAGATCGTGGTGAAGCAGCATGGGATTCCTCAGGGTCTTGGATTTCCTGGGAATCGTGTGGTAGTCCAGCCGTCCAAGGATGTTAAGGATCTGGGTGGACCAGCTGTGCCGAAGGTCAACAACGTTCCTCAGCAGAGGCATGTGCTTCCTGCTGGAATGCCTGTTCCTGCTTATGATGCAAGTTTGGTGAGTTTTGTTTTTGTTTTAAACTGTTTTGTCCATGATGCGTTTGAGTCAGTGAAGTCAGAAGTGATAATTTGTGACTTCATTGGGTCATCTTATCGATGGAGATGTGTCTTTATGTACAACTGTTCCTGTTTCGACTAATGTTCAATTGTTTACTAACAAGCAGCACGGAGACAGGACGGTATTTAACCACAATCGTAGCCCTCCTCCCGCCCATCAAAATTTACCATCACCACAGGTTACCATCCTTTTTCATAATAGTTATACTAAAATATTTCATTCGTAGTTTTTTTTTGGCCACAAGCCGAAAGTGTAAATTGGTGGTCGGAAAAGTGTGGTTAAAAATCCCAAACGTCAATATTAAAGGCAGTTACTGTCGATTAGGTCCACCAATTTCCACTAACACTAATATTAGTAATCTTGTTTATCGACATAGAAACATAACCCTATTTCATAACCCTATAATCGATATTTTTTGGTCTATAGGGCGAAGGTATGGCTGCACATTTTCCTCCTGGGTCAATTCAGATGCGATCACATGATCTTCCGCCACATTACATGCACGCTCCGCATATGATGTACCAACAGTTGATGAGGCAACAGTTCATAGCGAGGTACGTAGAAAAATTTTTAGGTTAATTCTTAACGATGTCTAATATGATTTTTTGGTTAGGTCTCCGATGGTGCCCATGGAGAAACGGGATGGTGACGGTCAGGAAGGCGAAGAAGCACCGGTAACATCGCCACCTCTCGAGCTGCGTAGACCTGGATCCGTGGGGCTTGCGTTGAACAGAACGAGCACTGTACCACACAGTTTGCAGTCTCCAAAAGATAGGACGACAGGTTGGTGTTTTTATGTTGTTTTTGGACAATTTTGGGTACAGTCATTCTGGATTTGATACAGAAGCCGTAAAGAAACCTAACCTAACCTAACTTTTTTCAGACTCACCACAAGTTTATGGCATGCACACGGCAAGGATGCAACATTACCACGCAGTAAACAGGATATTTGATCATGAACCACCACCAGCGCACAGGGCGGTCGCAAGCACCTTACCGCCGATAACAAACGAGCAACGGCCGTACGGAATGGGCGGGGCCCCAGTGGGTATCGTCCGCCCCGACAGGCCGTTGAGCAACGATCGTTTCACTCCGTTGGGTCAACCAGATCGACCTTTAAGCACGCATTCGATGACGATGGATCGCCCCATGCCATATAATTTGCCCCCCGAACGGAATTTGAATATCGGCAATCAGACGGTCAATCAAAACTTACCCCCGAACTTGATCAATCCCAATCAGATCCCGAAGGAGATTGTGGGGCCTTTGACGACAGCTATCGTCGGTGGGATAAGTGTCTGCGTTGCGGATGCTCTGGCTAGGCAGTTGGACCAAGGAGGCCCTCCTGGGGCTCGTAGTGGGCCGGTTTCTACGCCGCCGCAGATGCAACCAGCTGTGCCTCCGAAAGGGAACCTATACCAGCTCTTACAGGTACATTTTTGTTTATTATTGATAATTTTAGTTTTAGATAATTTTTTACCGGAAAAGTACTAGGTTTTTTTTAACAATGGCTCTTTTACGCTCTTAAACCATCCCTCCTGCAAACTCTCCAATTTTTCTAACGTAAATATCTCAAACGGGTAACCTAAAATCCGGGAATTACCAAAAAGACCTCGCAATATTTTTGTAGAACATTACGATTTTATTTCCGAAAAACTATTAGATCT
This sequence comes from Aphodius sticticus, assembly GCA_963966075.1. Classification (NCBI taxonomy): domain Eukaryota; kingdom Metazoa; phylum Arthropoda; class Insecta; order Coleoptera; family Scarabaeidae; genus Aphodius; species Aphodius sticticus. The sequence goes on from OZ014510.1 coordinate 5,368,648, forward strand.
GAAAAAGCAGCTCTCTAACGCTCTTACATCATCCTTCCTGCATCCTCTAAAATTTATCTCACGTAAATATCTCGAACGGTTACCTATAATCCGGAAATTTTTCTTTGGTAATTTACGAAAAATGTTTGTAGAAATTTACGATTTTTTTACTAGAGAACTATTAGATCTTTTAAAAAAACCGGTTCTGTTACGCTCTTAAACCATCGTTCCTGCAGCCTCCCGAATTTATCTCACGTAAATATCTCGAACGGTTAACCTGAAATCCAGAAACTACCAACGAGTCACTAGCAAACTATTAGTAGAACTTTACGATTTTATTACCGGAAAACTATCATTAAAAAAAAAACAACGGGTCTTTTACGCTTTTAATCGATCCTTCCTGCAACCTATCAAACTATTCTCACGTAAATATATCGACCGATTAACCTAAAATCCGTGAATTACCAAAGTGACCCCGCAAAATGTTTCTAGGATTTTGATATTTTTTACCAGAAAACTAGTAAATCTTTTCAAAACCGGCTCTTTAACACTCTTAAACAATACTTCCTGCACCTTCTACAATTTATCTCACATAAACATCTCGAACGGTTAACTTAAAATCCGGGAATTACCAAAAAGGTATCACGCGAAAATTTGCATACAAGACGCAGGGTTATTTTTCCAGCACGTACGGTGCTATAACCGTCTCGTACTAATACTTGCCGTAATCGCAAAGGTTACTTTACAGATGCAACACTTCCCGATCATGTGGCAGGGCCTACTCGCTCTCAAAAACGACCAAGCAGCCGTGCAGATGTACTACGTCTCCGGAAACGACGAAGTGGCTAAGATGAGCCTTCCGAAGAACATCGATGGGTCGACTCCGCCTCTGAGGATATTCCAGAGGATGCGACTCGAACCTCCGCAGGTAGAGGGTGTCACAAGGAAGATGCAGGTACGAATCTTAACCTAACCTAATTTTACTTACTTAACTTACTTAACTTTAAATTTTTCTTTTTTTTATGTGTATCTGTTTATGTTTATTGTTTTCTTGTTTTGTAGGCGGAGAAGGAACATTGCATGCTGATTGCGTTGCCCTGCGGGAAAGATCACGATGACGCGTTGGAGCAACACACGAACTTAAGCAACGGACTTATTAACTATCTCACGCAGAAACAAGCTGCTGGAATCATCAATATCGCAGCTCCTGGAACAACACAACCAGTAAGTAGTCTTTTGTTTTGCTTCTCAAACTGGAACTTTTTTTGTGATACTAGAAACTATTATCTACAATTTGACAAAGAATTAATTATAAACATTTTTCTTTTGAGTGACTACTAGGTTAAATTGTAGCTGATATTAACGAGCTAACCTATTTTTAAATTTTGTCTGACGATTTTTTCTCTCTTTTTTTATAGCCTGCGTATGTGGTGCACATTTTTCCATCGTGCGATTTTGTGAATGACAATTTGAGGAGGGAAGCGCCGGAGCTGCTGCGTAGTTTGGGCGATTTGGCGCATCTCCTCATCATAATTACGACGGTGTGAACGGAGAACTCCGTAGAAGAGTGAAGATAACCTCAAAATGACGTCCTCTGCGGCAGAGAGAGCTTAGAGGAAGATGGCCGTCAGAGACTACGACACGATTGTGACTACTTTCGCGGCACACCCAAGGTTTGTCGCTGTACCTAACCGCACTTTCTCGAAATATCCCGAAATTTACTACACACACACACACACAACGCTCGCTTTGTAAGGGAGTAAAACTAAGCGTAATAAACGTAAGAAAGGCGAAGGATAGAGAGGGAAAAAAATAAACGAGAATAAATATTTAAATTTCACTGTGATTTCTTGACAAATGTAGTTAATATTAAAAATACTATTATGAAAATATTTTAAAAAGTATATATTAAAAAAAAATTGAAATAAAACTTACTACCTATTTAAGAGATCTCATAAAACAATTAGTTGATAACGATTTTTTTTGTTTTATAATTATTATTTCTTTTTATTTAAATAGGATCTTTATTTTCTTACTTTGTCGTGTATGTTTTGATTTTTGGAAGGTACCTGCTGCGTACCTTTCAAGTATCAGACAAATTTCTTCTTTTTTTGTGAGGTTAGTTCTCACCTCTCGACTTGGAAATACGGCCTGTCGTAATTTCTAACGTTAAAATATTTTGCTGTGGTATTTTAATGGCCGTTCGTTGGTCACGCACTTGTTACCGCGTTTTTTGTTAACTTCTTTTAAGGTTATGTTGTTTTTCTTCCGGAAGTAACTAGTGCGAGATCTGGGAAAAGTCGACGCTGAGAACAAGCCTTTTTTATTATTCGTTACCTTTAAACTTAGCCCCCCGACGCAAGATGTGGCTAATATAATATAGACATAATATTTATATAAATATATATAAATATTGTAGCATAAAGAAGAAATAGTTATATGAACGAGAGAGTGAGAGAGAAGGAAATCAATCATTTTTCAGAGTTAACATTGTAATATATATATGTGAATATAGTTTTAGTTATTCGGTTTTAGTTGATAAGGCCACACACTATTTTTTTCTTTTGTTTTTCGATGATACTATGTTTCTTTTTATCATTCTTTTCGCGTTTTTAGTTGTCGTTAAATAAAAAATATCGAGAACTTCTGTACAGTGTATCTAGCAACTAAGTATTGTAAGTTTAGAATGTTACAAAAAATATTATAGGGAAATTGTGATGTCTATATATTTACTGTAAATTTTGTACATAAAAAAAATACTGTGTATTGTGAGTAAAAACATTATAATAACTATTACATCATCTAACGTCTTTTTATTTATCCAAGGAAAAAAATTTAGGGTTGCCAGATTTTTAATTCCGAGTATACGATCTAACGGCTCGGGTAGGGTTGCCAGATTTTTTTGTACAAAATTCAATTTGAAAGGTAGGGTTGCCAGATTACGACGAAATGTGAAAAAGGGTTGCCAGATCATGGCGATCGGAAATTTTAAAAGTAGGGTTGCCAGATTTTCTTAAAAAAATTTCGTGCGTCATAATCTGGCAACCCTACTGTATAATTTTTGATCGTTATGATCTGGCAACCCTTCTTCACAAATTGACGAAATCTGGCAACCCTACCTACCTTTCGAAATTGAAAGGTAGGGTTACCAGATTTCCTCGATTTGTGAAACGGTTGCCAGATCATGGCAATCGGAAATCTTAAAAGTAGGGTTGCCAGATTTTCTTTAAAAATTTCGAGCGGCCATGATCTAGCAACCCTACTTTACAAATTTTTACTTTTATGATCTGGCAACCCTACCTTTCGAAATTGAAAGGTAAGGGTTACCAGATTTCGTCGATTTGTGAAACGGTTGCCAGATCATGGCAATCAGAAATCTTAAAAGTAGGGTTGCCAGATTTTATTTAAAAATTTCGAGCGCCCATGATCTGGCAACCCTACTTTACAAATTTTTACTTTTATGATCTGGCAACCCTACCTTTTGAAATTGAAAGGTAGGGTTACCAGATTTCGTCGATTTGTGAAACGGTTGCCAGATCATGGCAATCGGAAATCCTAAAAGTAGGGTTGCCAGATTTTCTTAAAAAATTTCGAGCGACATGATCTGGCAACCCTACTGTACAATTTTTAATCGTTATGATCTGGCAACCCTTTTCAACAAATCGACGAAATCTTGGCATGATCTGGCAACCCTACCTCATGACTCGTGGGCGGGATAGGGTTAAAGGAAAACAACAAGCTTAGGTGAATTATTATTTTATTTTTGTATTGTATAAGGACAAAAAGGTACACAGATTGATTTTACTCTTAAATGTTACTAACTTGTTATATGTCTCGCAAGAACAAACAAATTAACAGATTCGGATGCTTAAAACTAAAGGTTTAGTAGAAAGACAGGAAACGGAAAGATATTAGAATATGTGGGAAAAGGAGTGTTAAATCGGATAAAATACATCGAAAACAAAACTTGTTAAAAACGGCGACTACAACTCTCCGTTTTTCTACAAAAATTTACACGATACATTTAGGCGATATCACTTTTTAGAAAATACTATACATCTAAAGTTTTCCGCAAGGCCCTTTGAAGAAAAATAAATCAAAACAGAGATTAGGTGATGAAAGAGGTCACTTTGTAACATTTTTGATTATCGTTCCTTACATAATAAAGCTTTATCGTTTAATTTAAAAGATTATTAAAGACAATATTTATACAATCGTGAAAGAAATAAGGAAATAAGTTACAGTAGAACCTCCTTATACAGAAAAGAAGTAAAGATCAATAATAATAATAATATTCTCTCGTTAAATACTAAGTTAATATTTATATAATATTTACAGGTTAATAATTTAGGTAGATCTTCTAGGTAGTTCTTAATAAAAATTTCATTTTTTGGGGAATGTCACTTTGGTATCAACGTGTTGGTAATACGTAAACGTTTAAGCTAAAACTTACAAATAATAAATTATTAAACTAAAAATACTTCCTCTTACTGCGTGTTGAACGCAGCAAACGACAAAAGAATACTACAGGGGATAGACGATAACTATTAACAATATCACAAAAACAAACAGAACAAACAAAAAAAATACAAAGATTTCCTCCAAAAAAGTCAGACAGTATTTCTACAGATTCTGCGTGATGAAAAGCCTAACGTAGTCACATACATTGGTGCGCTTTTTGCTAATTGACAATACATTTATATATATATATATAGATCAGTAATTAATCATTTTAAATATTAAAACAATAATTACCGTTTAACTAAGTAATTAAATATTTGCACTCGCATATTAAATAATACGTATTATATAATAAATCTATATAAAAGTTCAACTGTATAGAAAAGAAAATAAACTGAAAATATTAACTCTACGTAAAAGTAAATTTGTAATTCGTACAAAAAGAAAAAACTTTCAACTAGATTTTGCGCAAGTTTTGCGGTTTATACCGGAGACAGTTCACCGTTCGGGCTGTACTCCTTCAGCAAATCTCGAAGCCTCATAATCTCCTTCGTCGCCACTTCCAGATCACTCTGCAGCATCAATTCTTTCTCACGTAACCTCTTCATGTCACGTTGACAGATCTGAAAACAAAGGAACAAAAATTTGTTAAAAAATTAGTCCTAAACTAAACAACTGCTTAAGGTGGGAGTTTTTTCCACAGCTTTACACCATCCTTTGTGCAGTAAACTGTTGCCGAAGTTTGCGGCTTTTTTCGTCTAATTTGACCAACTATATATAAGATAAAAAAAAAACTTACCACATTCTGCCGTAACAAATCCAGTTTATCACATTTGAGCATCGTCACTTCCTGTACGAGGACTTCATTGGCGCCGTTGGTGCTATTAGGTCGCTCCTGGTGGCAGAAACTACAAGCTTTCGCGGCAGTTTCAGCACTCGACATGCTCTCGAGGCCTGTGTCGCTGTCAACATAACCTCCGCCTCCCAGATGTTCCAAATCTTCACTCGTCAACGAAGAGTCGTCAGAAGCTTCAGACATCGCTGGTCGACTGTGAGCATGCGCTGTCAAATCTGGAGAAGACGCCGTCGAAGAAGTACCACTCTTCTTACCGTTGGAGACAATCGAGCTTTTAGACAGTGACCTTCCGCTCTGAAAAAGAAAAGAAAAAAGACATGAATATATTGTTGTCGGGTAATAATGGTAATAACATTAGGAGAGTCTTGTTGTTTATTTCAAAAACATAATTTTTTCTCCCAGAATAATCAATTGGAACATCTTATTTTGTTTCAGGGGTTAGTAATATCTAGTCTGAAGCAAAAAATACTCACCCCGAAACTCAATGTGTCATTTTGAAGCGACTTGCTTTAAAAATTCTTTTTTTACGAGCACTTTAAATTTTTTTTTAACAATGGATGATGTCTTACATTATTCTTGACATGTTTTTATGTTCATTCAAGCAAATAAAAAAAATTTAAACGTATTGTTATTAGAATTTCTGGAAACTTGAAATTTTGGAATCAGAATTTTTTTTATTTTTGTTTTATTTTTGGTTTGTACGTATTAAAATACAGGGTTAGAGAAACATAACCAAATAAGACTATGTTTAGTTCGTCATGATATCTTATTCAGGGTATTCAAAATTTACCACACCATAATTGAATTTTCAAACGTAAAAAACTCACTTATTTCAAACGGAACACTATGTATAACGGTACGCCATTCGGTAGGAAATCTTATTCCCTATCAATCAATATTAGGGTTCCCTATGACTATCTTTAATCGTTTTTAAGAAATTGTCAGCATAAAAGAATGCAAACTAAATACAAAACGATTTATTCTTCATTTATAGAGAATGTAACAACTTTGGAACAGCAGGAAAACAGAAAAATATTGAAAAGGTTTGTTAAAACTAAAATAATATATTTGGGATATCTAACTTAAATTAAAACTTAATTATTTTGTTCGAAATGCTGCCCGTTCTGAGTCCTCAAAATGGATTTAAAGAAAAAGTGACAATATCTCAAAAACTATTAAAGATAGATATAGGTAGGCTTACGATACGTCCCGGTTTGAGACATCGGTCCCGGTGTCCCGGCCGGTTTGGTATTATGTCCCGCTTAAAATTCTTAAACATACTATCACAGATTTCTACCTTAGTTGTCAGCAAGTTGAAATATTTTAGAAATGTACAAAGAGCGCAAATCAAATTTTCTCTGTCAAGAAAACTGCCCTCATGCTTTTGATGCTGCCTTTTATGAGAAAGATACATATCATCGTGATTTGAAGGTTATCAGCAACAAAGTGGAAATAGTGACTAATCGATTAATGATTGTAACAATATTTCAACGCAATTCCGCAATTTCGAATTTATAGAACGAATGTATCTCTGTTATAGAAAAATGTTTATAACTTTTACAAAAATTGTTTATCATTTCTCTGCTAAACGAAATTGTAGATGAAAAATATCTATATGACAATATTATGTAGAGCTGGAGGAAATTTATATTTTAGTTGGCTAAGTAATTGAAATATTTTGTGTATATTTTTTAAAAAAATGTTTGAATAACTTTCTATCATACACAAAATTGTAGGTTATTAGTGTGGTTAGTCATACATGTATGCTCCGAGGCAAACTACTGAGGTGTCTTCATTTGAACGTGGAATATTCATTTCGGTGTTCTGGTTTAGCAAAATATTTATAACTTTTTCAAAAATGACAGCATAATTTTCTACCATTAGTCGAATTAAAAATGGAGGTTGTATAGTGCTTTGGTATTGATTTTAGAATATTATGTACAGGCTGTCCCACGCTATAAACAAAGTATATTAATGGGCTTAAGAAATCAAATTTACGTTTTTTCCATACATACAAGTTGCAGACAGTCATACGCTCTACAGCAAGAAAATGATGCTTACACAATATCCCGCAACAACGTACCAACACAAACTTATGTTTGCTTAAATGGAACACTAGGTATATTATTGCAGTTTTCAGTAAGATTTTTATCCTAATTGTTTTGACATCAACTTATATTAGGCTTTTGTCAACTGTTTCTGAGATATTGTGAAATTAAAATCAAAATCAAGCATTCTTCAAAAAATCTTTCCCGGTAACTAACAAGGATAAACAAAGGAACTAATTTTGGATAGTAAAAGTATCGCACTTTTTGACAGTTATTATTGATTTGCGATTCTAATATGACTTATCCTGAAAAACTTGACATTTGCTAAATAATGTCAAATAGTTTAAGAATTTTAATTGGAACACCCTATATATCTTGACTGATTTCGAAAGATCGACAACAGCTAAAAAGTTATTAAGCATATAATTTGTCATTTGTGACTTAACAATAATCATACACAATAATTCATAAATTAATATTAAATATCCAGATTGGTTGACAATCTTGTTGGTCGAAATTCAACAATCTCACAAATGTAGTCATACTTCTGTTGATGCAACAACTTACAGCCATTACTGCTACTATGAATTTATGTCACAGTGTCAGTAATACTTTCATAAAAATAAATAATTAAATAAATGGATAATTGTAAACTGAATAAATAATAATTATTTCAGTATGATTGTCAAGAGTGCACATGTCAGCCCTCTCAGGTCAATGCGTATAAGTCTCAAACTTCAAATTCTCGGTGGCAATATTACTTTTTCCATTGTTTCCACAAAAATATTTTGGAAACACCATCATATTTTATTCTTCATGTTTGCCAATCGTAGTTAATATCCCCATACATTTCTTCCTCCGCGTTAGAGTAAGTCCTAGTATTTCCAACGATACTCTAGATATAGGGAATCCTAATATTGATTGATAGGGAATAAGATTAAAAAATGATGTATTTTGATACGTAGAAACCAAAAATAAAATGAAAATTGTACCATTCCATCACAGATCGAGTAAATTCTAACCGCAAAATTTCAAGTCCCCCGAAATAGTAGAATACGAGATACTGCTAATGTACCAGTTCCGTGAGACACCCCGTATAATATAAGTTTACTTACCGAGGGTGTGGACTCCGAGATTGTCAACTGGCTTGACTTCTTTGACAGCCGTTCGTGGCCATTAGAAGTAGACAAATTATTATCAACGCTCTGGCTGGTCTTGACCCTCGAACTCAATGCCTTTCGCACGGTGTCAATGAATCTTGAACCAGGTCCTGAATCACTCTTAGGAGTTCCCGGGACAATATTTCCATTACCACCCAAAAAATCCTGCGTCTTCTCTTTCAGTTCATCAGTCAAAGATTGAAGAAGCGACGTCCTTGTTCGCAGCTCAAGTTTGGCGAATTTTTCAGCTTTGTAGCAAGCATTTTCGGCGTTTATCAGCTTAGTGAGGAGGAACTCCTTAAATTCGGAACTGTGCTGGAAAATCGCCGGCGTCGGTAGCGTTGGTCCGAAAAATGGTACGTCATCCCTTGCTGTTACACTGACTTTATATCTGAAAGTAAAAGATACACGATAGTGTTAGCATAATAGTAATAACAACAGTCAAAAGACTCATCAAATTTCTATATTATTTCGTTGCCGTTGTGCCAAACAACCCCCACGAACGGGTTGTTGGTACAACTAAACAAAATCATAAACAACTGTATTTTAGAAAGTACCTCTTAGAAAATATACCAATACAAAATGTTGCCAATACAAAATAACAGCTGTTTTACACGACCGAGAATAATAACGAAAATAATAGCCAAAATTATCGCTATAATTTTTGTGAGAAATATTGGCAAATGAATTTCAAACGATAGTTAAAAGTTGTTTGACACACAGCAATTGATTTCGCTATTAATGTAGTCATGCGCATGCGTACTGTAGCAGATTTTCTGATATACATACGCGATTGTCAAGGTCTATAAAGTAGTAAGGTTATCCAGAAACGAGATTTCTCAGTTTGAGGGGTAAAGGGAGATCGTGACGTCACTAGAGTCGTGCGCTGCCACCAATTTGAATGCTTATTTCGTTGTATGATTTAGGTTAAGTAGGTGCATAATTATATTGAAAAAATAAATGCATCTTTATTGTGATCATTTTTAAATGATTAGGATGGAAAAAAAATGATGAATGTGATTATCACAACATGCTATTTCAATAATTTGTTAATAATGCTGAATAAGTACATTAGTATGTAATGTATGTCCGATTAAAGAAATGTGTTGTGCTAAACCAGGTCTCTGCAGTTGGAATCAAAATTTAGCAGAAATTCAGTGAGTGGAGTCAACCTACAAACAAAGTCAAGAGCCGGAGTCGAAGGTGGTATAACGGCAACCACATATTTTTGCAACCATGCAAATTGGGGGTTGAAACACTAAAATTATCAGGAATTGAAGTCGAATGTTTGGTTTACCGACTCTACAGATAAATAAATAGAAAAACTATAACTAAATCAGTATTGGTATAACTTGCTTATTAAATCACTCATTGGCTTGTCCTGATTACAATATTTGGTTAGAACATACGTACAAAGAGAAAATAAAAAATCAGTAAGAAGCTTTATTGTACAAATTTTCTCATCTTTGTTGTAATTTTATTTTTAATATCAGCTACTCTTCGTTAAATATTTAGATTTTTTTGCTGTTGAAAAGTAAAATTTAAAAAAATTTATCCGTACATATATTCTTTGCTCGACAAAAGCTTTCAAAACTATGGTATCAATAATTGGATCTTGTTTTAAAAGTTCTCTTCTTAATTTACTGCTAATTCTTTTCGAATTATTAATCCCATCCCCCGTAAGTCTTTCGAACTTGCTAATTCATTTTATTAAACAAGCGTTTAAATTCTTCCGACGGATTTCTTAGGCCGTCAAAAGATAAATGACGTATCCAGGATGGAAGGGAGTATGGGTGCTCTTGCTGGTCTTCGTATGAGTAATGTCCCAGATGTGGATGAGTTCTGCTTTAAACTTTGATCACGTGGAAAAGTAAAATATGATATTGTTAATCCAATGTTGAAATGTTATACCTCATACCGCAACCCGGTACGGAGCAAACCATAGGCATCTAAAATTGGTACATGATTTAGAATAATGTAATTTCCAATATAAATTAATATCTTACCTTTACTAACTTAATTACATAAAATACTACACTAATAAAACAACCAATAACGTAAAACTATCAACTATTGAATATAACAATATAAACGCAGAATAACGATTAAACACGAACAAAAGCAACCTTTCTAATTCACTAAAAAACCTATAACGAGCTGAGCTGGCAATAATTAAACGTATCTTTGAACAAACTAAACGAGCGATGTATGCGACGTGATGCGAAGTGTGCCGGGACTCTAGTGACGTCACGAATATAGAGCATATAGGGATCTGAGGGGGGTATATAAAGTGGACTATAGGAAACATAGCAAGCTGTGTCTCTTTATAGACCTTGCGCGATTGTAACCAAAAGTTGGAGAAAATAAACATAACCTATACAATCGTTGGTTGTATTTCTAACAAGGGAAGGGAAGAAAAGTATGATAGATTCTTTGGCAGCTTTCTGCTTCAACGACTGAAATTTGTTTTGTAACTCCTGCTGCGCACTTCTGAATCGCATCCCATGCCGTTTTTCTGCGATTTGTATAGATTAGGCCACTTCCTGTATTCCTCAATTATCATCACTTCGGCACGGGTCCACGACGTCATAATGCAGCTGTAATAAATCCTCACAGAACGACGATTCTTTCTCGGCAATACATGCACAATACCAGATTCCGCGTGGTATGTTCTCACTCTTTTGAGGTTAACAGCGCGGGCAGACCAATATCCAATATGATCGGCAATTGTACGAAGTGCGCATGTTATCGCGCATAATCTCGCGGTGAATAGACCAAGTCTGGTATTTTTCTCACAAAAAGTTTCGCTATTATTTTCGTTATAAAATATTGGTTTTACACGTCCGATTTTCATCGACAAAACTTTTGGTTATTATTTTCGCTATTATTTTCGTTATAATTCTCGGTAGTGTAAAACAGCTCTAAGATAGCAAGGTTTTATTTAAATTTGCGAACGCAGTGCCGTAAAATCGAGTTGCCAAACGCAACCGTTATCTTTACCGTTTCGTGCCATTCGTATAAGGAAAATTCACGTTGACGACACTGTATTTAATTAATTAATTCATGTTGCCCGAGAGTCGCACAGTGGGCGCAGATGAAAATCTAGACATACATAAATCGAAAATTGACCACGTTTAAAATATTGGTAAGATTATAAGAATTTCAGGTTAAAACATTTTGCGGCTTTGCAAAAAGTATCAAAGCAATTCTTCAAAGTACCGACTCGAGAATCCACTTGCAAGTTCTCGCTTATTGCTGTTACCATGGCCACAAGCGCGCAGAAACCGAATTTATTCATTTTGCATCCACGCTGCGTTGGAATGCAACGGATTTCTTTGTAGCTAACTAGGGGGAAAACGGACTAAAATCGATACCGTAAGCACGCTATATTTCAGCACAAGGGGAAAGAAGCAATCAGGGAACTTTGCTTTATGGAAAAAGAGTTGTTTACTATTTGGGTAAGTTGTACCAACAACCCCTTCGTGGGGGTTGTTTGATACAACGGAAGCTTGTCAAATTTCCCCCGATGGACCTAACTATACCTATAACGAACGTAATTTTTAATTTCTCGAGAAAAAGTTATTCTTTATAAAGGGGGTGTCCTAAAAAGTGCCATTGTTAATATTTTGGGTTAACATACAAGATGGTTAGAAAACAAGAAAATGTTAAATTGGCCGAAGAATAAACTATCGGTTTTCGGAATTAGAACAAAAATGTTATAGGTAAAAATTGTTTTATATTTAAATTTATGCCCAGATATGAAATTTCAATGTTGTATTAATTGATATCCAAATCATTTGTTTCTTCATTTATTTCGTCTACTGCTTCCCTAATTTTTAATTTTAGAATGTCTTCATTATCATGAAAATTATTCGCATACACCTTCTGTTTTAAATAACCCCACAGCCAAAAATCAAGTAGTGTTAAATCAGGTGATCGGCCATCCTATAGGGCCGAATCGTAGCAAACAAATTTCCAACATATCAAAATAAGTGTTTTGGTTTACAGTACCGTCAAAAAAGTATGGTCCAATTATTTTCTTGTAATAAAAAATCCCACACCAAACATATATTTTTATATTTTTGAGAATTGGTTGTAATACGGAAATTTGGATTTTTTTGAGACCAATATCTGCAATTCTGTGAACTAATAACTACAGCGACAGTAAACGTCGCTTCGTCAGAGAAAATATTTTTTCTGTAGAAACATCTATCGACCATAATTCGTTCTCCCATTAATAGGCAAAATTCTAATCGACGAGCATCATCTCCTTCTACTAAAGTGTGTATCAGTACTGGTTTAGAAGGATGACATTTTTGATTTGAAAAAATCCTTTGCAGGTCTTTGCGAGATCTTTGCCTCAACGATTCTTTTGGGCAAGTGTTCACGGAATCAATAGCTAACATAGCTCCTGCATCATCTTTGCCATTTTGGTTTTTTTTTCATATTTTTCACGTCTCCTGTCGCATGAAATTTTTTAACCAATTCACGAACACAATTGACAGAAACGTTTACCTCGAGGAATTTTCTGTTAAAAACTTGAAAGCACGGCGGTACGATACCACACCTATGCCGTAATAAAGAACTAAATAAACCCTTTGGTCTAAAGTCAACATACTTTCAATCAATCAGCTTTTATCAACAGATTGCTTGGATACGCTGTAACTAACTACTGTCAACTGATCTAAATTTTTTGTTCACCTTTTCAGTGGTCCGAGATGTAAAATTTGAAATAGAACATTCAAGTTTGATATTTGAGCATAAAATTAATTAAAACTAACTTTTACCTATAACATTTTTGATCTAATTTCTAACCATCCTGTATGTTAAATCAAAATATTAACAATGGCTTTCGAGTTTTTAAGACATCCAAAACTCTTTATAAAGAATGACTTTCTCGTGAAATTAAAAATTACGTCCATTATAGGCAACCGATGAATACTCGGAACTTAAAGAAGTAAAAGCTGGGGTACCACAGGGTAGTGTCTTGGGACCAATTCTCTATCTACTATATACCTACAAGTGACCTACCACAGCTGGAAAATGTAACAGTCGCCACATTCGCCGATGACACAGCTCTATGGCAGTGGGATCAACTATTGGAGAATCTACTAAGAATTTTCAACAAGCTAGTAAAAAAATATATAAATGGACCAAAAAATGGAAGACCAAGTTCAACGAACTGAAATCTGTCCACATTAACTTTACAAACAAAAGAATCGAGGACATACCTCATGTCAAGATTAACGACGACATAGTTCCATATGCGAAAACTGCAAAGTATTTGGGTACGTCTCTGGATACAAAACTAAGGTGGAAAGAACACGTTACGAAGAAAAGACTAGAGCTTGGCCTCAAATACTGGCTTCTGCGAAGAAACTCTCACTTATCAGTACAGAACAAACTACAAATTTACAACCAATTACTAAAACCGATTTGGTTATACGGCATCCGGCTTTGGGGTTGTCGCCTAAGCCATGACGTCAACGTAAAGGCCCTGCAGCTACTGGACTACCAGAATCAAGTGAGAAGACTAAAAAGAACCAAACCCCTCGTACTAGTGAATCAGTGAAATGTGTAAAAAACAGAGCACAGTGAGTGAAGTGTTAGTGCTTCTTGTTTAGGACAAAGTAAATATATCTTATGCTTAAACAAAAAAACAAAACTTACCTTTTGTTCGGTGTATTCCCATCCACGACTTGCACGACGATGAACGCATGAAGAAAATGCGAAGCGATCATATCCGGTGAAAAGGGGGTGTTCTCCTCTTGGAAAACAATCGCTACAATATCATTCCCGATATGCCTCTTCCGCTGCAACTGTTGCGGATCACTCTCAGTGTACGGAAGCAGCGTAGAAACATGAAACATGATCTCCCTGTCTTTAAAAACCTCGTAGACAGCCTGATCCCCAGTATGGCCGTTCTGGATGTCCAAACCACCCCTATATCCCCTGTGGTCCTTCAACTGGATCCTTCTGCCCAACAAACTCAAAAAATCGTCAAACGCCGGAGTTGTCACGTTATTACAGAACAACTCCTCCTCTGTGGTTTGGCCAAACTTCTGGTATAGCACGCCGAATTTGAAGTTTGAAACTAAGACGTGTTCGTCGTAGTTCGCTATGAGTTGGGAGGCTTTTGGATAGAGGACTGGCGTGAAATTTTCGATGTTCAGTTGTTCGTTGAGGAGCTTCGCCATCTTGGCAGGGCTGGGCTGGGAACCGAGACACGATGATGGTACTATTTCGTGCATGGTACCGATCTTTAACCGGAGAAGTATCCTGGTGTGTTCTTGGTTCGCTACGTTTTCAGTTTTGACCGAAATCAGGGCCGGGCCGAGCGTTTCGTCATAGCCGATGAGTGTCGTGTGTTCCTGGAAGAAAATGAAAGAATGGGTTTAGAATTATCTAGGATTAGCATTATTCTTGTTATTTTTACAACGATCTATTGTCAAATATCTCTGATGGGACCAGGACAAAAAAATCCGAAACTTTCAAAATTAATTCATCTTTTCATAAGGTTTAATAATAAATAAAAACATTCTTGAGTATTGCACTGTGTTTTGAATAACAGCCCTTTAAAACGAGAGACAAATCACATGACGGTAAAACAAATTTAATTAAAAATTCTCAGTAAATACAAAACAAAGCATACTATTCATAACAATTATGTCATTTTTTACAAAAGAGACTTATAAAACTAAGTGATCTTCATACGTTTTTGAAGTTGATGTGATGTAAATTCTTATTACACCTTCTATTGGTTGAGGAGAGAATTTGTGGTGCAATACACAAGAATGCTTTTATTTATTATTAAACCTTATAAAAAGGTAAATTAATTATGAAAGTTTCAGATTTTTTGGCCTGGTTCCATCAGAGATATTTGACATTAAATATAGCAAAAATGAGAAATTTTCAAATTTCAATAGCGTGTTATCAATAGAGGGAAGGAGTAAGAAAGCTAATTTATTTATTACAAGCCCTTTGCATACAATGTTATAACTAAAAAATATTGAATGGACAAATGAAGTACCCCTTCATGTCAAAAAAAAATCTTTAAAACGGTGTGATATTTTTTAAAATAGAAAATAAACGTAAACTATACGTATTATATACTTAACAGGTAGCTTGAAATCTGCTTAATAGAGTGGTTTTTATTACAATACTCTAGGACCAACCCAAAAAAAATATTTCGTTTAACGCAAACCAATGCCAAAAATGTCGGATTCGCTGACACAAAACTGGGCGCCATTTCTGAACGGAGTAAAATAATTTTAAAAAAAAATGGTTTTGTACTCCCACAACAAATTTGGTTTCCTTAGTACAACTTATCAAGTATTTAAAATTAGCCAATGCAGTTTATTATTTATACATTTATACAGGGTGAGTTATTAGTATCCCGGCGGTCTATAGTTAATAAATCGTTTGAGAAAGAAAAAATATTTTATACAAAAGTTGTTTGACTCGCCATTTTCTATAACGTAAAATTATTGTCATTTAGATAAATTGTTATCATTCATACGGAAAATATGTACCGTGTAAGTTGCTAAGTCACAGCGTTAATAGTTCGAGAGATATTCAACTGTTTTTCCAAAGTATGCCCGTTCCAGGATCTTTTTAAAAGCTATGTAAAAACGACATTTTTGCCGATTTTGCCTTTAAACTATCTGAGACAATAGTCAAACCCAGTAGGTAGATGATAGTATCCAAAGATGGAATACCACTCTGTACACTATACAGGTGTTCATTGAACTTAGTAAATTTTGATGTTTTTCAAACGGCTTTTTCTTGGTTTTTTTTTTAAATGGAACAGCCTGTATAATATGTGTTGGTTGTAATAACCCTTCATTTCGCTCCAATTTACATCTAGTATGTCAAATGTTACTATATTTTGTGATATTTGCAATTTAACAAAAATGTAATGCAATTGTAAATTTTAATATTGCTGTGAATAAGTTATTTGGTAGTTTGATGTAAAGTCTTCAAGTGGCGATAGAAGTGATAGTTTATAAACGATTTAACCAGCTTGATCCTTATACAAAGTATTACCGTTATCAACATATTAATAAATTTTATATGAAATTTTGTAAGTATATTTTGCCGTCTATCGTATGACAACCGAAGACGCGATTTTTAAAATTTCAAATTACTGCTAAAGTAAACCCTAAACCCTGTACTTTCAGGTTAACAATCATGAAAATTTGTTGACTTCTGAGTGTTTAAAATCAGACTTTCTTTGATGTGATTTATGTGCTCACACACAAAAACCAAATATGCAACAAAAACAAACTGATAAGCATCGTTAGATTCAGATTTTCATTCATAGCAAAAAAAGATCTATTAAAAACACTTCCAAATAACCCACTTTCCATTCACATTATCAATATTACTCATACTATCATTCATATTACTAATCCCAATTTTGAATTGTCTTTCCAGAAAAATAACATATTTTAAACCAATTAACAATAGTAAATGGATATTGTTGGTTGTTTTTTGTACTGAATACCAATCCGTTCTCAAACGTAGCTCATCAAGACAGGTTTTAGCGTTTCTGTTTGTTTTTGTGTATGAGCGCACATACTATTACAATGAAACGTCTCCGCACAATTTTCACACAAGCGAACAATTTTTCACGATAGTCCTCCTAAAATTACACTGTTTCTGGTTTACTTCGTGCCCCAACTGAAGTTACTAGGTCTTAAGAGGAATCACTAGAGGTAGTAGCGTACTACCAAACAACACTACATAAAACCAAACATCCTGAGCTTAATTGTGTGTTAATAATCACGTGTAATACATTAAATTATAGATAAAGGTGTATTACGTTGTTGCGTTGTTGTTTTGTTTTTTACCCTTGCTAAAGAAGCCAATAATTGGTAATTTTTGTTATTTTTTTTTCCAAATCCGAACCAAACATCAAAAAAGCAATATTACAACATTTTGTATTGAGCCTTCATAAACTTGTGTAAAAAAATGACAACAAAATATAATTGTTGTAATGATTTAACCTTTGATTTTTTGAACATGTGAATGAGACGAGAATAACATATTTTATCGTCGTACGGTGCAGCCATCTGTTGGATAAACACCACATCATCTTCTTCGACCAATCAAATTCAAATGGTACAGTCTGAAGCAGCAGCATGAATACGTAGCCAGGGGAATCACAAATATTGAGCAATTTCGGCCTAACAAAAATATTGATCGCATGTTGACACGGGAGGTGTAGCGGCGCCGCGCCCGGCAAACGAAAGCCATACGAAAAATAAATTTTACCGTGCTGGTGCTACGTAGATAGCAGCGACTCGCTTATAAATTAGGACAGCATGTTCTTGCGGAAGAGTATGTGATCAACATGAATTGTTGAATTTCGACCAAAATAGGCTAGAAACCGAATACGAGAAATAATTTTTTGCCGTCCTGATGGACTCTACGCAGACAGCACAGAGCGAGTTATAAATTAGGAGCGCATGTTCCCGCGAGGGTTTATAGTGCAGTTCCCGTACGACACACGGAACGAAGAATAATCAACAACCGCAATACCTACTTACAATGTAACAACTACTAAATAATTAATAGGAGTTAAATAAATTATTACTAAGGAAATACAAGTAATTTAATTTTTAATCAGTCATTTATTTTTCGTCATAGAATTTCAAATATATTAGTATTTAGATTTAGAAAATAATATTAATACCAAACACTTGTCGCTTGGCAATGCATTCTGGGCAATCGCAATCTATGTAGGATGGTTGGCTTTAGTTCTACTTGTTGTACAACAGACGTAGAACAGACGCTAGAAATATGGGCAAATTAAAAAACCAGCTGCCTTTATGTGGCCCACGTTCTAAGAAAACTAATAACTTGCGAGAGTACCTGCGGTAAGTGTATATGTAGATATTATACGTGTAGTGTAATTCTTCGCTAATTAACTTCGCTAGTTAATTTGGGCAATACTCTCTTATAGGCGTAAGCGTGCCGGATTACCATATATGGCAAAAAACTTTTATAAAGGTCTAAAATATTTGAACATGTATCTATATAATATATAATAAATGACTTATACATATACATAAAGCTGCCTGTTTTATCGAAATCGCTATTTTTTCTCATACCTACAATTGAAATTGAAGTACGTATACTACCAAGTCTATACATAGCAATAATAATTTTGAGTAAAATTTCAAAATGCAGTATCCAACTGTATCTAGAATTTTTTATAGGAATATTATATTTACGAACACCTACTTGCGTCACCCGATAAAAATTTGAATTTTCATATGAGGTGTGTTTTACCTGAAAGTATCGATCTCTGCTAAGTACGATCGAGACATTCGAGATTATTGATGCACAAAGAAAACGTTAAATGGATTTAAATAAGTATCTGAGTACGAATGCTTTCACGGCCAGAGTCATTTAAATTTAGATGATAAATAGTTACCGGTTTATGCCGTGAGTAAAAATTCATAATTACTGTCTTCTCGAACCATGCTGTTCGCTTCTTCGGAGCTAACTGATAATTAGTTACTAATTCTAATAACAAATGTAAAGCAATAAATGATTTATGTAAGAAAAGCTGTCTGTTTTACCAAAACTACAATTTTTTTCAACATACAAAAGGTAAAATGTTCAACCGTAGTTAGTAGCAAAATAGGAATGTTATAATAAAGCAATTATTTAATTTGTATCGCTGTATTGTTTTGTGGAATTGTATTTGTATTTAAAATATACAAGAAAAGCAGTTCAGAACATGCGATGATAGTCACGTACACAAAATTATTAGGAAACGGTTCGGCGCCAGTCGACACCGCACGGCCCCTTTGATCTTCGCCGCCAAAGAACGATACCGCTGTTCCCCTCATCTAATCAGTGCGTTGCTTGCATTTTCTGCGGAGTGTACAGTGGGCGCGGCTTGTTCCCTCCTCTCGCCCCTCAGTTTCGTCGAACTTTTGAGGCCGGTGACTAACATTTACTCTTAAGAGACATTTAAATTAGTAAATAATATACATTATATAGTGCATCTAATTATATAGTGTATAGTGCATCTAATTTTTCATGACATCAGCATCTAGCTATGGAATTAGTTATTAGGTGACAAAATTTTTAAGACAATATCTGCAAAAATGTAGTATTAACGT
The DNA here is from genome assembly GCA_963966075.1 of Aphodius sticticus. NCBI lineage: Eukaryota > Metazoa > Arthropoda > Insecta > Coleoptera > Scarabaeidae > Aphodius > Aphodius sticticus. Next base: position 5,388,290 of record OZ014510.1, read on the forward strand.
AGTTTTTAAGATAGGCCTGCAATTGCCAATTTTTTGACAAACAATTGAATATCTCAGAATTCGGCTACTTTATTATTATTTTTTTTATTATTGTTACGCATTATCACTTTTAGAATTTTCCATGTTCTCTCTGGGTTGTTTTCATTCTCGTGTAAAAAAAACCATGGACAAAATGATATAGAAAAATTATCTCCAAACATATTTCCTTTCTAAATCTGCTCAAACGTAATTATAGAGCATAGTACGTGCTATTTTCAAGCTGCACGTTTATTATAATATTCTAGCTAGGCGAACGAAGGTACCATTATGGTACAGGCAACAATTTCTCGCTGTCGGAATGGGTTGGGCCACATTATGAGGCGTCTATGTAGCCTTTTTTCCAGACTTTCAACACCCACTAGCGCCCAACATTGTACAATACGGTTTCTCCACAGAGGCCTCTCTCATAGTTCTTACCTCTCTATCTAGGTTCTCTTATATTCTCTCACAAAGGTGTTACGTACGGCGTTCGAAGCTACAATCGAAGGATTTATTTATTGTATCAAAAGCGCTGGAGGTGGGCATAATAAAAGAAACACGAGCGAAACTAGGATTTCCAACGAAAAGGCGGCCTATGTTTGTTTAAATAAGTTATTTTCGGAACTGGATCTAAACAATCTTTGTCCCAGCATTGACGCAAGTGTTGCGGAGCCTGCGTCGGTTCACTAGGTCGGAGAAAGCTGTTCTCTATATTACAATACGTACATATAATTCGTATTATGACGATTATTATTCATACAGTTTTTTATAAAAATGTATCCGTATACAGTGTCCCCCCGATGTACCTAATTATACCTATAACGGACGTAATTTTTAATTACTCGACGAAAAATCATTCTTTATAAAGAGTTTTGGATGTCCTAAAAAGTCGAAAGCCATTGTTAATATTTTGATTTAACATACAGGATGGTTAGAAAACACGAAAATGTTAAATTGGCCGAAGAGTAAACTGTCGGTTTTTCGGATTTAGATCAAAAATGTTATAGGTAAAAGTTAGTTTGAATTAATTTTATGCTCAAATATCAAACTTGAATGTTCTATTTCCAATTTTACATCTCGGACCAGTGAAAAGACATTACATAAAGGTGCACAAAAAATTTAGAGACCACAATTATGATTGATCCGTTGACAGTAGTAACAGCGTATCCAAGCAATTTGTTGATAGAAGCTGATTGAAAGTATGTTGACTTTATAACAAAAGGTTTATTTATTTATTTTTATGTTATTGAAGTTTTTTTGCTATTGTTTTTTGCTATTAAAATACCCTGAGGTATACGTTTCTGTCAATTGTGTTCGTGAATTGTTTAAAAATTTTCATGCAACAGAAGACGTGAAAAATATCAAGAAAAAAAAGCGAAATGGCGAAGATGATGCAGGAGCTATGTTAGCTATTCACACAGCGAAGTATATTCTCAAAACGTGAGAAAATTATTTACTTGCGGTTATTGCTTTAGATGAAGCTAATATTTACTTGGTTTGAAACAATTTCTTTCATTTAAGAATTCCTTGTTCTCACAATTCAAGAATATCCCAATCTCAGAGTTATTAGTTTTGGTTAAGTATATAATTTTCAAACCAAGTAGTTTAAATTCTCAATTCAAGAAGTTGATCAATATCTTGAATCAAGTAAGCCATTGCTAGCAACGCGCTTGCGCATTTACACTCAAACGTGCACGAACGTTGCCGAGATTTAAGATTTTTCGCATCGGCCTTTGCCTTCAGTTAGTTGGGGTCTGCTATGGCGTCGTGTTCGCTGACTACCGAGTATTGTCCGGGAAGAGTTCAATATGTTAGTATATCTTTACTAATTTTGTTGGTACTGTACGCAATAACTACGCGATCTATAACATTATGAAAGTATATAGTTTTAATTTTGCGTGAATAGCCTACAGTACTTATGTTCAACGTATTTGCGACGCAGTTCGTAGTTGTGACTTGTGACGCACACGGTACGTAAATTTTGCCTAGCCATATAGTGGTCACCAAATCAACATACATGCCACAGAAAACTTACTTGTGTAATATAATGGAAACAATTTGATGTCTAATAGAATATGGTGTTTTTTTCCATGCCTTAGATATTGTAGGTAGTGATAATTTATAAATAGGTAAGTATATATGTAATTAAGCAAAGAAATTGCATACAATAAAACAAATGTCATTCGCTAAGTTATTGTCTACTTATTTCACACAATTCCCTACCTTAAAAAAAAACTAAAATGGTAATTTCTATTCAATACATTATGATCATGTTCTTGAACTAATAATATCTACTCATTTCAAGAAAATATGTTCTCATTGTCAAGCATATATATTCACTTTAAGAAAATTCCATTATTCTCAACGTGAGAATAGTTTTCTTGAATGAATAATATCTATACTCATTGCAAGAAAATATTTTCTCAGATATACAAGCATATGATCATTTCAATTCAACAATATCTCTTTATTCTTAACTTGAGAAAATATCTACTTGCGGCTATAGCAAACTAATCATTTACTTGGATGAAAGCATATTCCTTTGAGTGAAGTACTTTTCTGTGTGTTGATTCCGTGAACACTTTCCCAACAAAATCGTTGAGGCAAAGATCTCGAGACTTGAACATCAACAAAAGCCACCTGCAAAGGATCTTGTCAAATCAAAAATTTCATCCTTATAAACCAGTACTGATACACACTTTAGTAGAAGGAGATGATGCTCGTCGATTAGAATTTTGCCTATTAATGGGAGAACGAATTATGGTCGATAGATTTTTCTACAGAAAAATTATTTTCTCTGACGAAGCGACGTTTACCACAAATGATGTTGTTAGTTCACAGAATTGCAGATGTTGGTCTCAAGAAAATCCAAATTTCCGTATTACAACCAATTCTCAAAAATATAAAAAAGTGGATGTTTGGTGTGGGATTTATTACAAGAAAATAATTGGACCATACTTTTTGACGGTACTGTAAACCAAAACACTTATTTTGATATGTTGGAAATTTCTTTGCTACCTACTTTGGACGAAATCAACTTACAGCTCAGGTGTTCACTACGCTATCAACACGACGGTTGTCCTGCTTATAGCGCATATCAAGTCAGGGATTGGTTGAACAGACATTTTCCAAATAAGTGGTTTGGACGATTCGGCCCTATAGGATGGCCACCACGTTCACCTGATTTAACGCCGCTTGATTTTTTTCTGTGGGGTTATTTAAAACAGAAGGTGTAAGAATAATTTTCATGATAATATAGACATTCTAAAATAAAAAATTAGGGATCAGTAGACGAAATAAATGAAGAAACGATTGATTTGGTATATCTGGAGTTTAGAAGAAGATTGGAAAAATGAGTAGCTGTCGGAGGGGAACATGTGGAGTAGTTTTGTTAAATTACTTTGTGAAAAATAAATAAAATATAAAACTTAGAATACAACATTGAAATTTGCTATCTGGGCATAAATTTAAATATAAAACAAGTTTTACCTATAACATATTTATTCTAATTCCGAAAAACCGATAGTTTACTCTTTGGCAAATTTAACACAATAGCTTTCGACTTTTTAGGACATCCAAAACTCTTTATAAAGAATGACGTTTTGTCGAGAAATTAAAAATTACGTCCATTATAGGTATAGTTAGGTCCATCGGGGGACACACTGTATACATAATGTTATTTCAAATGCGGTGAAAAACAATATTTAAATCAGTACAAGAATACAAAAGCTTTACGTACACATACAACTGAAATGTATTAATATTAGCTAGGTACCTAGTTAGTTGGAGTGTGAAATATGCTGGACATTCCATATTAGCCATATTCCATCATACCGCAATAAATCAAATATGTACTCCATTACTGTTAAATGAAATAAATGGGCATGTTGTGGTTTGCAGTATTATAATACATTTGGGGTATTTAATAATACGATGCATACAGCATACTGCCATGTGATTATTTCATTCAAATAATAAATAATACGGTAAATAAAACAACTGTTTATAGCATTCTTGGCTATAAAAAAAGGTCAGCGCGCGCGTTTTTATAAACTGCGATATTATGCAGGTTACGCAATAATAATTTTTTTTTCTATTCACTAACGTCCACTGTTTTTGTCTAACGATGCATTGTTTCTAAAGTAAGCAGCTTTACTCGCGTTTCCCAAACATTTCAACACTGGAGTGTTGAATAGTGCCTTGTGACTGCATTGTTATTCGCTGAGAATCAGGTCTCTATCGAAACAATTGAAAATGTTATGCAGAAATACACATTTTTTTCTCTCTTAAAAAGTTTGAATCCTTGTAATATATAACAGCTAACTGTTTGGTACAACGCAGGCTTGTCAAATTTCAATATTATTTCGTCCTTATTATCGTTATACCTGACAAGCTGCCGTTGTGCCAAACAACCCCCACGAAGGGGTTGTTGGTAGAACTTACCCTGGGAATAATGTTTAAAACAATGAGACTATACATAGTCTTCTTTATTTTTCGTGAAGTACATGCTTTCGAAGTCCATAACGTATTGAATTTTAACCTTAACCTAATTTCACTTGCACACTAGAAAGTGTTTGAGATTTTGTCTGCTGGTAACACAAAGAGTATCTCATCCATCGGGTATATATATATACATGACCCACTCCATTCAACAATGAAAAGACCACCTTATACGAAAGATCCTAATCTTGATAGATCAATATTACATCGTAATTTTCCGAAAGAAACTGTTTCATCTCTGTATCATCGTACGGCTTGATATTGGACATAAATAACGTTCGTTCTGTTTGCTACGTTTCTATTTGCGGATGTTTGATCGATGTTTGAATTATGAATAGCGCCATAAAATAGGGTGGACCGTCACGATATTTAACCGTTAAAATTTAAATTTAACCCGGCCCCCGAAACTTTGTTCATGGTGAACGTTATCGTGAAATATACACTGATAAAAATGAGTGCGAATTTACAAATGAAATTTACATTTTTTTCAGTAAACCTACCCTATTTGTCGGCAATTTTACCATAATCAAAAATACTAAATATCATTGAAAATGCAGTTACATTCATTAATTGTACAAACTGTAGGTAAATTTGCTAACAAATTTGTAAATTTCATAATAACAATTACTTCAACGGAATAAAATTACAAATCTATACATTAAAACTACTGTCTGATATGTAAATTTGCCCTCTGCTCGTGCAATTTTCCTTTCTAGATGGTAAAGTGCTACCGAGATAATTTTTATCGCGCTTGCGCAATAATGGGATATACAGTTCGAGTTCCGTTCGCCATCCGTTTGGTTGTGTTTACAGGAGCTAAGTTAGAGTTTTATTGAGTGCGATTGTTATATACAACTAATGTAACACTGTTAGTGCCTCTGTGACTTATCCTTTATCGGTGTCGTGTGGAATATTTGCCCCATATGGTTCTATAGTATTAAAAGATATAATATTGGTACATTCATCTCTTTGTATATTATGGAGGACTTTGCAAATATATACTACAAAGTGCAGGTAAACGTTTGCAGTTTTGATATGTATAATTTCACTTTCACTAATTGGATGTTCGTTTTAGGATACAAGTGTTGATGATACTGACTTTCTACAAATTCAAGGACTTGTGTGGTGTCCATAGGTAAGATTTCGCTTATTGTTCTTTCTTGTACATGCGGTCTTACAATCAAATTTATTACTAACATGTATAACACATATCATTTCAATCACCAATATAAAAAAATACTTTTCTATAAACACTCATTAATAACTTTACACACACTCGGTACCTCAAAGGAAAGCAGCTGCTGACATTGTTATACCCTGTATATGATATATGACTCATGTACTTCTTATTTTGATTTCAGGTGACACATTTTGGACTATATTATATGCAGTGGTTGGATTATCCCCAGGTTATCTTACTCTGGAGACGGTTTAGCTTTTTAAAAATTATTCCAAGTCAGGGTTCAAAAACGAATAAGGTGACGTAAGTTTACCATAGGCATTTCAACTTAATATTGTTGAAATAATATTTAATTTATATTCAAAAGATATGTTTCTCTCTGTTAAGCAGATCGATTTATTTTATTATACGATATGTAGATAAGTATAGTCCATGGGTTCCTATTTTATTTCATTTACTTATGATTACATTTTTGTCAAGAACTTCTATTTATTTAATGTTAAAAATATGTAGATATATATATATATATATATATATATATATTATAAATATGTTTCACATGTTATTTATTGTTAAAATTATAATAAAACTTCATACTGTTATTTTTTGTTATTATTTATGATCTCCACATTAATAGGATTTTACTAGTGATTTTACAGTTGACAATACAGGCTTGTCCGAGCAGTCGCAAAACCAGTTTACAAACAGTTTTTTTGTGAGAAACCAGATAATGTTTCATTGGTATTTATAATGGAGTTATCATAGCAACTTATGTGGTCCATCACAAAAGTACTGATTGTTAACTGGTTTTCAGTTGCTTGGAGAAATCTAATATTAAAGTTGCAGAGAATTTACTGTACAACAATTAATTGCAATTCCGTGTTTACGGTAAATTTACTGAACGTCAGTAATTTTACTTACAAAAGTATATATAAAACCGTACTCATCGGAAACCTCATTTCATATGAGAAGTAAATTTAAGCTCAAAGTAAAATTACAAACCACATGGTTTGTAATTCCCTTCGATACACGGAGGTTAAAAATGACCGCCGTGCCACACGGTAAAATTACCTTTTCAGTTTTATCAGTGTATAGATAAGAGGTGGCGTTGTGTATTCCGGTGGCTTTGATATCGGAGAAATGAGACCAAGCTCGACTGTTTTCTTTCTATCCTGTGGTTTCGGAAATAATAATAATAATAAGTTTGGTCATGACATACTTAGATTATAATATTAGTCATTAATTTTAGTGGTTTTGTTGCTCATTGATTCTTCGTAGATTACAAAGCACAGAGAGAGGCACCGTTTGCGTTCAGGTGTACGCGCGAACGGTGGCCACGATGCAGTTCCCATGTCGTGGCATGGTTCAGTGGCCATAAAGGCCTCCCCCTTTCGCCTCCGCGTCCCCTTATAGTGGGTGCAAGTCCTGGTTTTGCCCTCCCCGGTTCGCCGAGACCGCGGTAGATCAAATATTCAGAACCGCGCGGGTTTAATGTTTCAGTTACACAAGAGAGAGCAAGATCTTCTTCTCTCACGTGTTGGCGCACACAAATACTCACGTACATAGTCGTACACAGAGAGAGAGGAAACTCTGTTCCAGTCGCTAAGCGCCGAAGAAACAAAATATGAGTGACGGTTTTCTCGAAATATTATAAATGAAAAGAACAAAATTATACAGAAATTCGACAAGCTTGCGTTGTGCCAAACAACTCCAACGAAGGGGGAGGGGGGCAGCGTTCTCTGGTTTCTTTCCGAACCGAACACTAGGTTTTTCGAGTTGGCTCGCATTTGTTCGGTTAAAATTCGAGTCTCAATACCAAAAGCGAGCGATTACTTGTAATCAAGCATATTGGCTTGAATAAACGTCAAAGCATTGGTTGTATCCAAGCAGTGGTATGATAGAACAAACTTTTAGTGTGGCAAAATGACAGTTAATCAGACCGACTTGTGTTCGATACGAAAAAAGCGAGCGCTCGAACAGCCCTCGTGCCCTGCATGACGTTCGTGCAAAAACTGTCAAATATAATCAGGAAATAAAGTGTAATATTGTACTTATCACATTATTCTACTCATATTCTACATACATTTCAGATTTTTTAAATAATAAATCTATTAATTTACAATCATTGTTTTATTTATTTATTCTACCTCGACTACTCCCTTGCCTTCAGGCTTCTTTACATAAAATTTTCAGGTAAGACAATTGTTTTGTGATACTGCAAAACAAATGTAAAATCCCAGAATGGATCGTCTCTAAAAATCGATGCAGAAAAAGTTCGCTTTTGGACCATACAACAAGGTTAATATTGGCGATGTGTAATTTGATTTTAATTTGAATTCGATAACAGTAAGCATGTCCTAGTTGGTTAAAATCCTCACTGAATTGAATATTTTCCATAATAAACCTGCAAAAAACACGCGTTTCAAACATAACCTATTCAATAAGGTCCACACACCCAGAAAAAATCCAAGCTGAATCACTATCGTATCAATTGGTTTATTTTAAGCTGATTTAGAAAGCCAGAAATGCATGATCTCTTATGGCGCTTTTGCTTTGTTTTCCCCCCAATGAAATTAAGAGAGATGCAAGATGTCACGCCGTCTCTGTTTCTGTCAAACGTGAAAATGATGGATTCTCGTGAAATTTGACATCCATCAATACATACTAACGCGTGCCCAAAGCAGCACAACATTGAAAATAAGTTGAATTTAATATAAAAAAAAATAAAAAAGACCGTTTGTTTTACTATCATAAATCGAACAAGTAAAAACTGTTTCTGGTGTGCTTTCGTAGAATCTGAACTTGAAATCCGAGATTCTGAATTATGTCTAGTTTTTATCACTGATTTACTTAACAACTTGTGTCAATTCCGAATTGCGTCCTTCAGATTCATATTTTACGGAAAAATTATACCAGAACGAGTTTTTATTTGCTTTTTCATTAAATAACTGTGGTATATCGTATATAAATGTTTTTTTAATATTATTAATCTAAACTTATTCTTGATTTTCAGGGCACTTCATGGGGGCGTGAAGGCATGGGTCATTGGGGTTAAATATATTGATTTTTCAAACTTCACAGGAATAAAGTATGAGAGTATCTTGCATAAAAATATAAAAGTTCAAAAATAAGAACCAATTTTATCAAAAAGAGGACATTTTAGGGAAAATCTGGAAAATATATATCTGCTAAACCTAATGTACATTACATGTTACACTTTACATATGTTAGTAGTGATATAACTATATATATATATAAAATGGTGAGTAAAATGATGGTAAAATGGGAATTCCAACTCCGACTCGGCAAAATTTTATTTGCTTCTAGCGAATTTGTTGGCGAAAAAAATTAAACTGACATAATCTAATTGTAAATAAAATTAAAAAAAGGCCTGTTGATCGGATCACAATATTATGACCATATTTAAATAATATTTTTTCAAAATATCTCTGAAATCATTAGAAATTCGACTGTTTTCTCATTAGAGAGCACATAATTCTGAATTAGTTTGTGACGAATTCTGCGAATATCGGTGTTTTTTTAGTTGATCGCAAGAAGACTACGACAGAGCCACCAATAATTTTAAAATCCGTCACCTACAATCGACAGAATTGAGCCGGAAATTTTTTATATTATCAGCAAATGTTCCAAGTTCACTTTAACATATAATCTGAATGGAATTACGTAATCACTTCGGTGTAAATCTGATTACAATATTATGATGTATATTTGGTTGCCTACCCAATCCAAAGCCAACCTTAAATAAAAGGTCCTATTTCACAATCTCAGTAACAATTTAAAATCTCTACATATTTTCCGCTGCTCTTTGTGGTCGAACGAATAGGAGCAAATTCTCTTAATTTTTATGAATAAGGAAAACCTCACGTTGTCGCCTCACCTTGGAAAGTTCTAATCCGTCTAAGTATACTTCGAAGTACGATTTTTTTATTTGTAGATGATCGAGGTATCATAATTAGCACATTGAAGTTGGTTGTTGGAAATTGGAAATAAACTATACAGTGCTTCCCAAAAGTAACGGATAAATTCAATAAAACCTTAAATAAAAATATTTCAGAAAAATGCTCTGACACGTCGATTTTTATTTTTAAATTACTATCCTGACATACACTTTTCAGCCCCCCACCCCTTCGCCCCTAAGGGGTGGCAACCCCAACTTTAAAAATTTAAATAGCAAAGTACCCCTTGCGATACCTCAATTGATAGATTTATGCTGAATACAACGAAAAGAAGATTATCAAAATCAGTTGATAAATAACCGCGATATTTACCAAAATGTATTCAAAGAAGATCGTCAATATTCGAGTAAGCGCTGTTGAAGCGGGCATAGCAATATCGTTCAAACAATTACAACTTGTTTTTACTTATGTCAAACACAATTCAGATTTTTCGTCATTGAAGAAATAGTAGCAAAATGAGATTTACAGAAACCGAAAGAATCGAAGTTTTAATGATTGGGTTTGGAGATGAAGCCGGACGCATGACGAAGTTCGTGTTTTGTTCAATGAAACGCACCCGGACCGTCCGCCAATATCGGAATCTACAGTAAGTCAAATCGAAAACAAATTTCGCGATCTCGGTCATGTACGGGATAAGCCTAAGGCAGGACGTCCATTGGCCTTAATTGAAAACCGACAATTGGATGCTATTTTAATGGTGCAAGAAAATCATTCAACCCTTGCGGAGGTCGCTTCACAAGTTAGTGCGTCAAAAAGCACAGTGTCCAGATTATTTCGTAAACACAAATTTCAACCGTATGAAGTGCACTTGGTACAAAAATTGTCCGATGATGCCTTTGATCGACGAGTGCAGTTTTGTGAGACAATGATGGAACTCTCTAATGAAAATCCTTGCTTAATTAGAAACATCGTTTTTTTCTGTTGAGGCAACATTTTGTCTGATTGGCACCGCCAATAAACAAAATTGCCGTTACTGGGCTCGTCAAAATCCGCATTGGATGGTGGAAGCGAACACACAATATCCTTAAAACCTTAATGTGTGGGCTGGTGTGGTGGGTTCTAGAATTATTGGACCAAATTTTTCGACGGAATACTGAATGGTGAACGTTATCTGAACTTTCTACGAAATGAACTACTACCTACTTTAGCGGCGTTGTTTCCCAACGCAGAAGATCCTGATAGACACAAGGACAGAATTTGGTTACAGCAAGACGGTGCGCCTCCACATTATGAGCGACAAGTTCGAGAATACCTCGATCAAGTATTTCCTAATCCAAATATTTTCAAATTTCCTAATGGATTGGTAGATGAAGGCTTATTGAATGGCCAGCAAGATCGCCAGATTTAACCCCACTAGATTATTTTCTTTGGGGCTATTTAACAAGTAAAGTTTATTTTAATAGACCTGTAAATATTGAGGCGTTAAAGGAAAGAATTCCTGCAGTAATTCACTTAATGACTCCAGGAATGTTCGAAAACTCGAAATAAAATGTTAGAAAATGTTCAACAAGCGTTTGGGGATAGATTAGGGCATTGTCTCGTCGTTAACGCGCAGCACTTTGACAATTAATTAAGGATTAGTTAATTAAATTTTGTTATTCCTCAATTTCGTGTATAAATAAATTTTGATAAATATCGCCGTTATTTATCAACCGATTTCGATAATTTTTTTTTCTTTGTATTCAGATTAAAAAAGTCTATCAATTGAGGTATCGCAAGGGGTACTTTGCTATTTGAATTTTTAAAGTTGTGGTTACCACCCCTTAGGGTTGAAGGGGTGGGGGGCTGAAAAGTGTATATTAGGATAGTAAGTTAAAAGTAAAAATCGACGTGTCGGAGCATTTTTCTCAAATATTTTTATTTAAGATTTTATAGAATTTATCCGTTACCGTTCCGTTAATATGTTTAGTTAATCGTTTACTATCTATTGAGGCAACGGCCATCTCGCATGTCTTTTTCTACATTATTTAAACATGGACCCGGAGTCGGAGTCGGTACATATTTTCCGACTCCTCTGAGTACAACTAACCTAAAAACAAAGTAAATTCACAACGTGGAGAAATAGATTAAAACGTAAATCAGAAACTTGTTTATTTTTAATTTGTTATTATTATACGCGATCGAGTAACAATATTCCAAGTCTAACTAAATTTAGCAGAATCGTGCGTCATCTCACAAGGTTGTCGAGTAAACTCAACTGCAGTACGTAAACTAATTAAATAATTAAAATAAATTACGACGTTATAAAATGCATCGATGCTCGAGTGAAATTTTGTATCATTCTCGTTGCTTTACATAACGTAAATATTTTTTTCAATTTTGCATTTTTGCTCATACAAACTTCCACAGCTATTCATGCAAGCTGGACAATCATTTATTCGTCAATATCCGACCTATTAAAAGCCCTATTCAGACCAATCGAGCTCGCTGTTTGCAAAGGAACACAGAAAACATTTTAGCCCCATTTCCATACGGGCTTTATCTCGAATATTCCACCGGCGCTTTGCAAGTTTTAAGCCCTCTAATAATGCAAATATTCCGCTCGAGCCAGACTCTATCTAATATTGGAGCATATTCGAACGTATTAACGATTCAAAAGCTGCATTTCCGTCTAAGTGGTAAATTTTTGCGATTATCGAGTTCGAGAGAATAATGGAGATTCAGTGTACGTTCTAGAATAGGAGATGGTTGGGATATAATAGTTTCGTCGCCGGTTCAAGAGTGCGAAGTAAGAGGGGTTGATAATAAGGGGATGTTACGGCGCGACGAAGAAATCTGTGGGGGACATACGAGAGCTGGAGACGAAAGAAGGGCTTGGCAGATCTCACCAGGATAACGATTCTCGCAAGTCAGTCGTGTGTAGGCAGAGTAGAGATTTATTCTATTAATAGAAAGAGGATTTACGTCTGTTGACTCTTGCGCTTCCACGTAGTAGAATCATGGGTGCAGCTCAAGCTTTATATTGCAGCGAAATGAGAAAAATATAAGGGATATAAGGTTGTTAAAACTAAAAGGGAATATAAGGGAACTAAAAAGGTTACGATTTGGGTAAGTTGTACCAACAACCCCTTCGTGGGGGTTGTTTGCCACAACGCAAGCTCGCCAGGTATGAAGGAAATAAGAACGAAATAATATACCGTAAAACGGAGTGAGATTGACTTCACACCTTGAACCGCACGCAGATAGGTGTCATTTTTTGTGACTGAAAATAAACCATGAGAAAAGAGCCACAATACGCATAAAACTTTTAGTTACTGGACCACTAACGGGCTATATTGAAAACTATGTATAAAACGAAACTGTACACTCATGGAATTAAGTAAGTTCTATAAATATTTTAGCAGTGTGTCGATGATACATCCAAGTACAAGTTTTTTGTTATTCTGGTCGACCGCTCGGCCGCTAAGTGCAAAAAATTGTCCGTTTACGCTTCAACTCGTATATCGGAAATTTATTATTTGCGAAACCTTGTTCGAATGCTTTGAATTGGTTTATAATGATTTATATGTTTCTATTTATTAGCTTAATGTGTAATTAATTAATGTAATTCATACATTGCAATGTAATTGTGTTTTTATTAAATATGACGTTAATTTTATATTAATAAACATAAAAGTTTTCGATTACATGAAATGAAAATCTCATTTCAAGATATTGCATACAACACAACAAATTATACTTACAACCTTATTGCATCTAATAGCTTTTTTCGTGTTAATAAATACAAAAATCAATTTGTTGTTGTCAATATTTTTACTTTTCAGGTTATTTCAGAACTGACATATGTATTAACATTTATTCACAAAATAGAAATAAATTAAAATTAAATTGCTTTAAATTTGTCTTTATGGTAATTTGTTAATTGTGATTTACTGGTGCTTTCGAGATATTTAGCTTCAACGATATTTTGCAGTGTTTAACTTAATAAACAGAAAGGAGTATGTATTTTATATAGCATGAATGTATCTTACTATTTTTTTATATTATTATTTTGTATTTACTTTACAGCAATATGTTTCAAATATCTGACAACTGAAAATAATGGCAATTATGTATACCACTAATTTACAAAAATTTTTGGAAATTTACGACGAAAAATTTTCGACAAATTTTGATGGAATGTAAATATGTTATAATTATTAAAAAAAAAATAAACTAAAATATACGACCATCTAAAAGAACATTTATACAACATAAAAATTATTTCATCAAACTTGACCTGGGATGAGTATAAATTGTGTTGGTAACGGGTATATAATTTCCCAAAAGGAGACGCTTCAGAAAGAAAAGTCGTTGGTTTCTCTTACGTATAGCTTTTATTGCATATTAATTACTCACAATCATATGCAATAAAAGGTATACGTAAGAGAAACCAACAACTTGACGATTTGAACCAGGGACCTTTGCGTCGCTAGCACAATGCTCTCCCATCTGAGCTATTGACATTGTGCTAGCGACGCAAAGGGGGCCTTGGTTCAAATCCAGGTTGTGGCTGTAATTTTTGAGATATTTAAAATTTACATCCCGCCTGTATGTTATGTTGGTTAAATTATACCAAGACCATCAGTCAGGTTGTTAAAAATATTTAGTTTTGATTATTTTGTTTGCTTGTAGATTGATTTTTTTAAAGTTGTAATTCGGTGGGGGTAAATAATTTAAGGGCTGCTCGAGCCGCAAATGATTACAGGAACACCGAAAACATTTTAAGCCCATTTCCATAAGCTTCAGGGGTGAAATTGTTACGCAGAGCAAATACAACCCTCGACCCCTTTGGAATAATGAGGATATCGGGCGAAAATTGGCAGATCCTTCTAGGATCCTTCAAAGGATTTCACGCCAGACCGTGGAATAATTTCTAAAAGAACCCTCGAGAAGCTTAAAAAGGAGCCCGAACAAAGCACATCCGGTCTGGCCGACTATTTCAATTTGAACTGTTCCCGCAATAAAAAATGCAGAGGAAAATAAAAACTTAAACGTAGGAGGACGAATTTAACATGAAGAAGAAGAAGAAGAAGACTCCCACTTAGATTCAGGTGACTTCCTTTCAATGTGACTGAGAATATTCTCATAGTTAAGTACAATAGCGACCGTAATTAGTAAGACGAGATATACTGTTAATTTCTACAAAATATGCAGCGGAAGAACGTTTTGCCACACGTTTTAGTCTTCAATTTTTACCTTAAATATTTCAACAGGACAACAGAAATGAGTTTACTCACCAATAACACTGTATATTAAATTTGTAGGTTATGTTCGTAGTGATATTTTGTTGGGAAGTAGTTGCTAACGCCTGAATGCGCAAGTATAGTGTAGAAAAACTAGGTACGGACCTAGTTTGTAAACTACCTTCTAGTATAAAAACTGTCTTGTTTTTTTTTTCAGAATAACATTATCCAAGTTGATACAAGCGCATAAGGCTAATTCAAGCCTTATGCGAGTCGTCCGTCGTGCTTCGGAAGGCACGTAAACACTTTCTCACGTCTATACGATACTATGGCAGTTAATTACGACTTAGAGGGTACCCTAATAACCTAACGGGGGAAGCATAATTGCGTACTCACCCTTCCGACGAAGAATCTCCGGTAACATTTCGCCGTGTCGTCAGTTTCAAATTTTGCCCGCCAGGTGGTGTTCGGTATGGTATTCCTCCTGTCATAGTCGCTATCGTGGTCGGTCCCGTCAATCCAGTAGCCTTTAGGAGGAGTCGCTATCATGGGATACGGGGAATGCCTTTGGAGAAGATCCTGGAGCAACCTTCTAGATGCTGTCGCTGGTTGCGGAGAAGCAGGAGGGGTGGGTTGCGACGCAGGGGGTGAAATCTTGACATTGTTGTTCGAGAGTCTGTCCTCCTTCTCAATCTGCCTCTGAGATGGCGTCTGAAAGAACAAACATGAGGTATTATCAGTGATGGCTAGTAGCTAATATTAGTGGGGTGCTGTTCCAGAAATGTTTTTGTCATTATTTTAAAAAATATTGTGTTACAGGAAAAAAAAGTATAAAAAGAAAATTTATTTAGAAACTTGATCAAATCGGTCTTTGGCGGCGAAGATCAAAGGGGCCGTGCGGTGTCGACTGGCGCCGAACCGTTTCCTAATAATTTTGTGTATGTGACTATCGCATGTCCTGAAATGCTTTTCTTGTATATTTTAAATACAAATACAATTCCACGAAACAATACAGTGATACAAATTAATTAATTGCTTTATTATAACATTCCTATTTTACTACTAACTATGGTTGAACATTTTACCTCTTGTATGTTAAAAAAAAATTGTAGTTTTGGTAAAACAGACAGCTTTTCTTACATAAATCATTTATTACTTTACATTTATTATTAGAATTAGTAACTAATTATCAGTTAGCTCCGAAGAAGCGAACAGTATGGTTCGCGAAGACAGTAATTATGAATTTTTACTCACGGCATAAACCGGTAACTATTTATCATCTAAATTTAAATGACTCTGGCCGTGAAAGCATTCGTACTCAGATACTTATTTAAATCCATTTAACGTTTTCTATGTGCATCAATAATCTCGAATGTCTCGTTCGTACTTAGCAGAGATCGATACTTTCAGGTAAAACACACCTCATATAAAAATTCAAATTTTATCGGGTGACGCAAGTAGGTGTTAGTAAATATAATATTCCTATTTTAATTCTAGATACAGTTGGATACTGCATTTTGAAATTTTACTCAAAATTATTATTGCTATGTATAGACTTGGTAGTATACGTACTTCAATTTCAATTGTAGGTATGAGAAAAAATAGCGATTTCGATAAAACAGGCAGCTTTATGTATATGTATAAGTCATTTATTATATATTATATAGATACATGTTCAAATATTTTACACCTTTATAAAAGATTTTTGCCATATATTGTAATCCGGCACGCTTACACCTATAAGAGAGTATTGCCGAAATTAACTAGCGAAGTTAATTAGCGAAGAATTACACTACACGTATAATATCTACATATACACTTACCGCAGGTACTCTCGCAAGTTATTAGTTTTCTTAGAACGCGGGCCACATAAAGGCAGCTGATTTTTTAATTTGCCCATATTTCTAGCGTCTGTTCTACGTCTGTTGTACAACAAGTAGAACAAAAGCTAACCATCTTACATAGATTGCGATTGCCCTGAATGCATTGCCAAGCGACAAGTGTTTGGTATTAATATTATTTTCTAAATCTAAATACCAATATATTTGAAATTCTATGACGAAAAATAAATGACTGTTTAAAAATTAAATTACTTGCATTTCCTTAGTAATAATTTATTTAACTCCTATTAATTATTTAGTAGTTGTAACATTGTAAGTAGGTATTGCGGTACTGCAATATAAACCCTCGCGGGAACATGCGCTCCTAATTTATAACTCGCTCTTTGCTGTCTGCGTAGAGTCCATCAGGACGGCAAAAAATTATTTCTCGTATTCGGTTTCTAGCCTATTTTGGTCGAAATTCAACAATAATTCATGTTGATCACATACACTTCCGCAAGAACATGCTGTCGTAATTTATAAGCGAGTCGTTGCTATCTACGTAGCACCAGCACGGTAAAATTTATTTTTCGTATGGCTTTCGTTTGCCGGGCGCGGCGCCGCTACACCTCCCGTGTCAACATGCGATCAATATTTTTGTTAGGCCGAAATTGCTCAATATTTGTGATTCCCCTGGCTACGTATTCATGCTGCTGCTTCAGACTGTACCATTTGAATTTGATTGGTCGAAGGAAATGATGTGGTGTTTATCCAACAGATGGCTGCACCGTACGACTATAAAATACGTTATTCTCGTCTCATTCACATGTTCAAAAAACCAACGGTTAAATCATTACAACATTCATATTTTGTTGTCATTTTTTTTACACAAGTTCATGAAGGCTCAAGACAAAATGTTGTAATATTGCTTTTTTGATGTTTGGTTGGATATGGAAAAAAAAATAACAAAAATTACCAATTATTGGCTTCTTTAGCAAGGGTAAAAAACAAAACAACAACGCAAATGAAAAAAAGTGGCATTCGTACCCGGTGTAATACACCTTTATCTATAATTTAATGTATTACACGTGATTATTAACACACAATTAAGCTCAGGATGTTTGGTTTTATGTAGTGTTGTTTTGTAGTACGCTACTACCTCTAGTGATTCCTCTTAACAGTTAAATTTTTTTATCCTTTATGCATTGGCACCGGCAATCTGTCCACGTGCAAAATGTCAACTCGATTGGATATTGGGAAGTAGGTAAAATATCGATCACAAGATTGTAGCAAACAAACAAGTTAAGTTAAGATAAGCGTAATTCTTCTTGTTTTAATTAGCGCGAAAATATCAATAATTTTATCCTTGGTCTCTGGATGAAAACTGAGGAACTTTTTCTCTATTGAAAGAGTACTGCAATTGTTGTAAAATACGTATTGCCTTTTGATATGCCATCCGCAGTTTCTAAAACTACCTTCCACCAGCCGAGGGTCGGCACTGCGGGGACAACAGTTCTCTCTAGTCTCTGTATCCAACAGGCCGCTGCTTGCCTCGCTTGCCGCTGTTGTGTGCGCGTGCGCACAACAGCCAAACAGCTCGCCTACTGAAACTGTGCAGATCACAGTTCTATACAACGATTTTTGAATCTTTTTCTTTAACTGGGGGATGGCTACTGACATTAAGGATTAAGGATTATACTTTATACAAGTATAAAGAAAGAATTAAATGAAATAAGACTCATTATATAAAATATTATCCACATTATTAAGTAGAAATAATAGGGGATGCTGTTATAATACCGTATTATAACTTAAAAAGTATGAGAAGTCATAAATAATATCATAAATCCTTTATCTTAACGTATAACAGGCTATGGACATAATTTTTGTTATGACTATCACTAGTATTAATGGTTTTAGAGATAAGAGGCTAATATAATAAATCATTGATTTAGATGCTTCTTAGTTTATGATGTATAACTGTTAAGGGTTTGACTTATAGCATGTTGAACAGTGGTTTATTATTATTATATTGGGTACTTGGATCGTCAACCTTGACCTTATTGTGCCATGTTACGAGTCGATTGTTTCAACGGGAACTCTGTACGTGTATGTGTTTAGTATCGATTGGCAGTCTGACTCATTTCGAGAGCTAATGGTAAATTTGTAAACGAGTTACTCGCGTGTCCGCAGTTCATGTTCTTAAATCAATATTTGAACTTAGTGGAAGGAAAGGATAAGACCGTGTATTATAAAAGAGGAATAAACAATTTGATAGGCTGTTACCGCAAGGCTGTGCTAGAAAAACTACCATCAAAATTTTAGCAAAAAAAGTTATTTATATAATCATCATTGATTATTAATATAAATACATTTCTCACTAATTTTTAAGATTCCTTGGACTGGGGTCTTTAATGCCGATTTTGTATATTTGTATACTTTTTTTTTGTATACTCAGTTTATGGTTTAAACTGTTAATAATAATAATACTTGGTAGTAGAATTGTTATCAGTCAACCAACCCAGGCGTTTATCTAAAAACGTCGATCTTGGTAATCTCTAAACAAACACTCGGGAGAAAGTTTAAAATTGTGTATTCAACTTGGCCTCTCTATGTTGCCAGCAATGTCCATCGCTTTCGTCGATATCACAAGCGACATTTGTCGATTTCACTCGACAACAACACAGCGAACAACTTCAAATTAGTCCGAGTTTTTTTATGCGACCACTTTCATCTTGTAGAAAGGTGGAACGTGGTCAAAATCGTAACAGATCATTTAAAATTTTATAATCGTTGAGTAACGAAGTTACGGAAAGAAATTATAATCGTTAAAAAAAAGTTTATGCAGTCGGAAGTATGTAAACTTTCACCATTTGTTACTTCCGGTACTTTTCTGATAAAAACATTCAACAACAGATGGCTAATTAAAATTAATTGTATGTCGTATGTCTAATGTCAGATTTGACGTGGTTATAATAATCTGTTCTTAGAAAGTTTTTTATCGACTTGTGTGTACGTGTGTTAATTAAAATATTAAAGATTTGTGCAGAAAGTTAATGTTAATCAGTCGCATGGTATTTCTTTTTCAGTTGAGGTTTTGTCATTTAACTAAATAAAATACCTTTGCACGTTGGGATCTTTTTTGCAACGTTTTAAAAATATCTGCACACATGATGATGTCATTATTATAATGCGTCGTTTCATTATCCAGTGGTTTTGTATTTCCGTCATAGCGGCTTCCTTTCAACTTTACTAGAGACCGTATGAAACGCTATCAAATCCAGACTGTGGTTTACTGATTACAAATTCTTACTTCCGTTATAATCCACACAACACATTTTAAAATATAGTTATTTTACTTTGCCTTTTGTACAATTTGTTTTCAATACACGTAAACAAGATCACGTAATGGAAAAAATATCAACTATCCTTTGAATTCACGTATAAAAGCCTCATAAAGATGACAAATGAATTCAGTTGTCAATTTTCGTTGGTTAGAAACGTCATTAGAAGTAAAATGAGGCATCTTAGTGATGTGCAAGTTGCTCGTGCTGTCGCCCTTATTCACCATGGCCACTCTATTCGACATGTTAGCAGGGACCTTCGAGTTTCCCCTTATGTTATTCAGCGTTTATGAAATCGGTTTCGGGAGACTGGCCAATATGTTAGAAGACCTGGACAAGGTCGAAATCGAAAAACTATTCAAAATGAACACCGATTTCTTGTCCTTTCCTCTCTACGTCAGCGTACTGCCACAGCATGAGACCTCCTAAACGACCTAAGACGAGCACATGGAATAGAAATTTTTGATCAAACTGTTAGAAACAGATTAAAAGAAGCGAATTTGAAACCAAGAAGACTTGTCCGCGCACCACGCCTTACGCAGCATCACGAATGAGGGTTGCTCTGGATCACAGAGACTGGCAACTTCGTCACTGGAGTACGTGTATATCGACGTCCTGGTGAACGCTACGCAGCCGCTACCATACAGGAAGTGGATAAATTTGGTCGTGGATCTGTGATGGTTTGGGCTGGAATCAGTATAGACAACAGAACTGAGCTTGTTGCGGTTCCTGGTAGACTAAATGCCATGAATTACATCGACAGCATCTTGGAGGACCATGTGGTGCCTGCTGCATATGGCGTCGGTCAAAATTTCATCCTAATGCAGGACAATGCAAAGCCACATACCGCCGGCATCGCCAGAAGCTTTTTATAAGAACGTGGAATTGAGAACACGTGTGGGATCAGCTTGACCGACGTGTTCGCAAGCACATGGAATAGAAATTTCGATTTCGATTTACCTGGAACTAATATTTAAAAAGTTACAGGTTTCGAAAAAAGTGTTCTCCTAATTTTTTTTAGCACTGTAGTTCTGCCTATTTATACTGTCGGTTTCCAGTATCCGTAGTTCTAGGGGTTTACATCTGCGGTCGCAGATAACCGTTTTACGTGCCATCAATGGTAAATAATGGCCGTAGCGCTTCGTGAAAAAGATAAATCACGTGGTCTCCCAGCCTCCTCAGCATAGGAAGCCAAACGAGCAAAAGGTCAAACCCGGCAAATAGAACGTGGCAACTATTGTTGTCACCTCTAGAAACTGTTTTCCCACATTATACCGTGCGTTATAACTTCATACCGACGAGGACGTAACGGGTTTTCACAATAACATAATTTTCTGAAGGCTGTAACTCGGAAACGAAGCAATTTCGTATAGACATAAATGCGGCTTAAACGTCTTAGAACAACCTAAACAACCAGAAACTACTAAAAAATCGACGAAATTGTATTATTTTCCCGGAGACTTCAACGATGCGTTAGGCGACGAACTGTACTCCAAACGCTTAGAATTGTGCCTAGACGGGTATACTGAGTTCCTGTGCCAGTGGCACACCGAGAGGTGACAGAAAACCAGCTTATCGCGGCGGACAAGTGTCCCGCAGCAGTAAAGAGATGGAATGACCACCAGCGCTAGTCTGTGGTCTTGAGTGAAGGTAACTGTTCAACCTATTTACCTTATTTCGCAGCTTCTCGCATCTCTGTGTGTGTGTGTGTGAACGAGCCAGTGTATCCGTTGTCCAGCCCAGGTCAGCATATGTCTTATATCCGTTAATCTAGCAACCAGATGCTTGGACAGACGTTACGTGTACCACTTGGCGTTAATTAGACAATTTTAAAAAGAAAGGTTTGTTTCAACTCTAAAATGAAAGGGTCACCCTGTATATTATCTTATGATTTTCTAAGCAACCATGTTATACATATACACATAGATACGCTTTTCAGAGAAACGATTAGCATAATTATTAGACCCAATGACAAAAGCCGATATAAAATTTATTGCACTGTGTGGCCATTGCATTAAATGAATATATAATTATGTTTATTGCTAATGGCTAAACAAAACATGTTCGGTGTGCATTGCAAAAACGGGTCGCATTCATAATTCGGTTGACACATGGCATGTTAAGAAATGTTTAATATAAAAGACACAAACTAAAAACTTGACTGTTTCCAAGATATGCTATTCTAAATTCTAACACTGATATACAAAATTTTGTTGTTCCTTTTTTAGAATGGAATATGTAGTGTATAGCAAAGGAAGTGGCTATGAGAACAGTTGAGCCGGTAATGTTGAAATCTGCAAAACCGCATTTAAATTAAGACCTGCTATGGCTGGATATTGCAGCACTACTCTTGCTAGAAAAGTCAAGGCTGCCAATATCGCGTCAGACAACACTAAATACCTACTAATTTATACAATAAAAATTGTTTGAGATTTTAGCGAAAATATGTCTTTTTGGGTCCCCTGAACATTTTTACCCAAGGTACAAAAAAATGTCTGTCTGTGTGTGTGTGTGTGTGTGTGTGTGTGTGTGTGTGTGTGTGTGTGTGTGTGTGTGTGTGTGTGTGTGTGCACCCGTTTTTGTGGCGACGATTCCGGAGAAACTACTAAAGGTATTGGGACGAAACTTCATATTTAGAAGTTTCATAACCAAACTTAGAGCTGAAAAGCTTTCTGTTGAAAAGGGTCCAAAGGAACTGGAGGTTTAGTCTTAGCATTTTTGAAAGATTTTGCAAATAAGCCGCCATTTCTGGAATTTCGTCGAAATAGTTAAATAATAAATTAAAGATGAGGAAATTCTGAATAATTTATGACTATGACATTTTTTTTGTACAATCAATAGTATAGTTGCATGAGCAAATTCTATTTCATCGAGATCGGTCGTACTGCATTAAAGCTAGTAGCCAGGATATGTCAGATTAAATGTCAGATGTGACTTTAATGACGGTGTAGATAGTGTCAAACGCTAATGCTTTGACAATACTACTGTCAATACAAGCTGCGTTCGGATATTGTACACCGTCACTTTTTACACCCAATAACACGTAAGTGTCATTTTAACGATGTACCCGGTGTCAACGGTGTACAATATCCGAAAGCAGCTTAATCGACATAATATCTGTCTAGTTCTACTAGTTTTATTTTAATGCAGACATAGGTGATCTCGATCAAATAGAATCTCATGCAGCTAAATTATTAATTTTATATATAGTATGATAAAGTCATGTGCCTGGCCACATCAGATTTTTTTGTATAAAAATATATTTGGTTTGATCAAAAATAGATTTCTTTGACGAAAGGAAACGTATTTTTAAAACAACACACAAATATACATTAGAGAAAAGGAATTTTTATTTGTCTACAATATAAAAAGCCTGTATACAGGGTGTGTATAAATTGGCGGAAAAGCTATACGTGGCGATGTGCTTCGTAAAATTCTGAGTCAACAATCTTTATACTAAAATGTTGTAGCGTCATTATTGTGCCCTCAGGAGCCATTTGAAAGAAACATAGTCTTGGCAACGCTGAATCCAACAGGTGTTCGTGTTACTATGCACTGTAAACAAACAAGTCAAATTACTTAATTTGATTATACAGCTGTCAAAAGTGACAAATGCCAAAATTAAGTTACCCATGTTCTACAGTGTTGCCGAATGTATTTTTATGACAAAATTAACGAAATACCGAAATTAAAAACAAACTTTTTAGGCAGAAAGATAACATTTAGGAAAAGAAAAATTTTCAATATTGTTCTTTATTCTAAACTGCAGCTTCTCCATCAATAGATTTCAAATAATAACACCATTCAAGAGATCGGATATCATGACTTTGGAGACCTCGTGAAGACTCAAGAAGCACGGTACAACATTTTAGATTATAGATTGTCTACTCAGAATTTTGCGAAGAACACCGCCACGTGTAGCTTTTCCGCCAATTTATACACACCCTGTATACAACGAAGTAAATATTTTGTCAAATTATTGATCCTTCATATTCACGAAGTAGCATGCAAAACTGACCTAGATTTCTAAGATATATCGCACCACTAAATTATAACGTATAACCCCCAAATCACCCTACATTTTCAGATGTTAAACCACCCCTTGCAAAAATTCTTCGGGGTACTCAAAAATATTACCAAACTCTCCTAAAAAAAATGACGAATACGCAAATCGTCAGCCAGAATTCATCAATAGACATCCAAGGCATATTCCAATCCTGACGCACAAAAAAGACGAACAAATCGATTTTTGAGATCGTTTTTTAGTTATACTTAGACAAACTCGAATACAAAATTAGAATCGGTCTCCAATTGGAATTTTTAAAAGGATCGCTTAGCACACGTGCGTCTCGCCACGTATTTTTAGGTTATGTCAACCGTCGAGAACAGCCGGAACACGCCTGATGCAAAGAAAAAATAGAGAACATCCATGGTGCTAAAGGAGAGATGCGACAGACTTGAGGCGAAAATACTGGAGAACGAAAATAGATTAGAAGATTCCTACATGATAGCTACCATATGCTCAGAGTGCTCAAAATTAACTTCGAAATAAATACTAATCTTGCAATACACCCTGTATATTTATTATGTCCGACAACACACATTTACTGGTTACCGTATATAAAGTATAATTATTACAGTGTTATGTAAGTAACTGTACAGAATAATTACACATTTATAAAAGTTGTTAAACATGCTGTCTCTTTGTACATACTAAGTACACAACTACATTGCAATACCAGTTTTATCGCTAAAATTGGTAATTTTGCAACCAGAATATAATTACAGTACTTGTGTCTGGCTTATTAACAAATTATTGATCGAACATTTTCATTATTTCTTATCTGTAGGTGTGCCAACGTAAAATTTAGTAACTGTTTTGTGTAACCTTTATATTATATTAGGTACAACGGTATTATTCATTAGACTATTGAAATATAGGTACATAATACACTAATCACTATCAACACACATTTCTTCATGTTAATAGAAATTTATTGCAAATCTAATTTTATTTATTCTGAGGTTCATTTGTCATAGTTGTATAATCAAGATGTTTATTTAACTTTGTAGGTAACGTATTATATGATTTAAAACCCACGGTCTATTGTTTTCGTTAAATTGATGTACTTATATCATCAAATACGGTGAACAAATTTTTATTTTAAGGTTGGTACAATGGATTACAAATTTAAAATTGAGTTTCCGTTACGAAGATTTCTGTATTATCGACCTACAGGTATCATTGTTATAGTAATTGAGATTTCTATCTATGGACAAGGTCCTGACATTTTCAATGAACCAGCTTTAGAAAGTATGGTGCGATCTTGAATCTTGTATATAGATTGTGTTGTATTAAAGAATAAGTGAATTATTCGTTGTTGTATTATTTCGTATATTCGAGATTTTATTTAAATTTCTATCGTAAACTTTACGTATATTGTCCCCACCCCATTTCCGTGTTTTCGCTGTAATAAAAACTCGTATAAACCCCCCCTGTAAAGTCGTATAAAAGCACATAAACCATAAACACATGCAACGTGCTTGAAAACATCTACACCATTTGTATCCAAAACGAAAGAATAAAGGTTTGAACCTAAATCAAAAGTTACGATATTATTTTCGTTTGTTGTTCTCTGTTTTTCTATATAAAATCTCACATCACAGACTAATAATAATTTCATTACGTTCACAACCTTGATGACGTAATACACCGGTAGATTTATTACAAAAGTAAGAATATCACGACAAAACATTCCCTTGTTTTTTGCCGACATTCAACATCCCGCCACAATGTTACGCAAAAGTATGGACACGGCTTTAAAAACTAAAAAAAAACTACAGGAAACTTAAAAAAAGACACAGTTGCGACTTTTGCTCGCCATCTGTTTTTCGCTCTTCCTTTGTCTACGAATAAAATACGCTATGACAAGAGCGGTGTATTCTTTCGACTTAGATGAAATAAAAACGAAAAAAAAAAAATAGGTTAACACTCTTGTGTCCGCCAACTATAGTACGTTCACTTGATCGTTTGTGAAAGTACAACCTCCGGATAGTTGAGAGAACTTGTTGGACGGTTCAACTGTTTTTAGCACCGCCTACCTTGACAGTAAACGATCTATATTGACTTAAACTTACTCTTAAAAATGTAAATTAATAACGCAAAACAAAATGGAAAAAATGTCGCCACTCAGTTCGACATGTTAACAGGGACCTTCGAGTTTCCCCTTCTGTTATTCAGCGTTTAAAGAGCTGGACAAGATCGAAATCGAAAAACTACTCAAAATCAACACCGATGTCTTATCCTTTCCTCTCTACGTCAGCGTACTGCCACAGCACGAGACCTCCTAAACGACCTAAGGGCGGTCGCCCATATAGCTGGTGTGGCGGAAGTGTGATAGTGACGTGGCAGTGATATGGTTCATTGGCCAATGTAAACAAATGCATGAACGCCCACCAAGGTGATGCGGCAGTGCTATGTAACTGTCGTGGTACTGGATCGGATTCCACTCGTCTCTCAATGCTTAATCTCGAGTGGCAAGCGCGCCAAGCGCCTCTCGCCCGTCGCCGCTCCTGTCAATAACTGCAGGCTCAGCTTCGTGTGCTCTTTCGGATTGTTTACTATTTTTGTTTTTTTTTTATGTTTATTGTGTTATGTAACAATCGTTTTGTAATGAGCAACATATAAATGCAAGAAATAATGTATGTGATAAACGACAGAAATATTTTCATAGGTGAGTAAATATTAAAATCATAAGCTATACCTATCTGATGACCTGTATTTTTCAGATTCCATTCAAGCCACCCGAATATATTAAATATATAGAATAATAAGAAGCAAACATTGGAACTCTCTAAATATAGCAAATTGTGTTGTGCGTTCTCATGCTAGACAACGACTATGACAATTATACTACGTTCAATAGGTTGGCTATTGAACATAGCTGCACCTGCATCCAGTGTTTTTTTAATTTCTACCACATATACAACAAAAACGCAAAAGACATCCCAAGACTCATTTTGGTCTCTAAATCTTGATCTCAGGCTCTTGCGTTGATGTCCAAGCCTGCCGTAAGTAATTATTTTCTTAACCTATATTATTTCAAGGTTAGATTTCACGAAGCAATGACAACATTGTTTTATTTTCAGATAATTCAATCCTACAAACCTCATCAATAAAATTTGAAACGGACTCTGTAGGGACAGAGACTGTCCGAACTAAAGGGAAAAATATAACGCTCCAATAAAAAGCTTGCCGCAGAAGATATCAACGTTAAAGTGATTAATCGTTAAGTTGAAGAAGCAATTGTGTGCCACATATTAGAATATTTTTTACTGTTTCTTCTAAAATGCACAATTAACAAGATTAAGTTAAATGGGTTCTAGCAGAAACCACTACAGTAATTTATTAAAAACTCCTAGAAAAGCGTATATAAAAGTTTAAACATTTTTCTCAAAGGAAAACCTACTGTGCAGTCAAATAAGAATTTACATACTTATTTTTCATTAAAGATAGTATATTTTTGTTAAAATTAATAATTTTTGTAATTATTTATATTTGTACCGGTAAATTTACCAATATCAGATTATTCTCAAAAGAAAAAACAATAATGGAATATATGTATTACATTAGTAATTGTTTTTTTTTATAACGATCCTATCTCCATACATTTTCAACAATTAAGACTTATTGACTACTACAATAACTGTCAAACAAATATTTTCTTTCTATACCTAACTAGTAAATTAACTAAAAAACCTAAAGTTAAATGGCATAACATATTATTTATGTACAGTTCGATCGACATAATATGTAATGAATGTTCATATTTAGGAAATTGGTGATAATTCATACCAGTATCGGAATTAGCGCCATCTAGCGAACGTACCGCGCACTCATAATATTACAGTTTACATACATATTTGACTCTGACTAACCGATTAGTAAGTATTGGCGAACTGTACGATTTCGCAGTGGGATATAGGAATAATGTGGGAACGTAATGCAAGATTTAATTTTATGTTTGTTCTTCATATGTGTGAAATTAGTATGAGCGGCATGCGAAACAATTCCATCTAGCGGACTATTACGATATTACAGAATGAGACACGGACGCAGTGAAACAACAAGCGCTGCGTGCCGGCGCGCCACCTAAGTGGGCGTTGAACCACGCACTCGTCATTTCACAATCTAGCCACACTTATACCTCCCCAATATCACTTGCCACTGCCACAACCACGCTTCCGCCATACCACCTATATGGGCGACCTGCCTAAGACGAGCACATTGAATAGAAATTTCTGATCAAACTGTTAGAAACAGATTAAAAGAAGCGAATTTGAAACCAAGAAGACCTGTTCGCGCACCACGCCTTACGCAGCATCACAAAGCAGGTTTGCTCTGGATCACAGAGATTGGCAGCTTCGTCACTGGACGCCTGTACTGTTTACAGACGACTCCAGATTTCGTTTAACTCGTTGCGACGGTCGAGTACGTGTATATGAGGCGTTTATTAGCAAAAGTCACTAATCGCCAAAATTTAAAAAATTCTTTTGCAAAGTTACATAATTATTTATTGAGGAATCGATTGCTTTTGTCAGAATTGTTAGATACAACCTATTTATTAACTAAAGTTGGATGTTAAAGTGTAAGTTATTTGCAAAATTCTCTGTTTGCTTTGAACGTTCATCTGCAAAACTGGCCGTCTACAGCTCAACCAATAGCTTGGTGCTCTAGTGTTCACAGAGCAAACAGTTTTTCTTTGTACACGCAGGAAAATAAATTCGTTTCAGTCTAAACATCAATGTTCTAGTGCGTTGTGATTTTTAACGGCAGTTTTGTTGTTGCGATTTGTTAGCATGGATGAGATAAATACTCAATGTGAAATTTTACCCTATCCGAAAGGAAAAGGATGCAAGAAAGAGCGACAACCAGAAAACTACTCTAGGAATGTTAAAAAAAGGTATGTTTTAAAAAGTAGAAAATTTTAGGACATACCAAATTAATGAAAGTAGGAATTACTTTTGTATCCTATAGATACAAAAGTAATTCCTACTTCCGTCACAAGAATTAACTTCTTCGCTGACGGTTGAGGTGGTCAAAATAAAAACACTGCAATGATGACAAGGTTAGCGTGCTGGCTTCTTAATGAATCACCACCAAACATTAAGAGATCACATTTCCAATCGTAGGACATTCCTTTATCCCTCCTGATCGAGCTGTTGGGTTATAGAGAGAGAAATTAAAAAAAAACTCCTGTTATTGTACAATCCAGCCACTAGGATGACATCATAAGTAGACACGCCACAGTCAGAAGAATTGGCATTGACTGTAAGGTAGATGACTGGAAGAATGAAGCAAGGAAAAATGTAAAGGTTCCTGGAGCCTGGCATTTCAAATTTAGCCAGGCAAATCGTTTCATTTTTTACAAAAAAGAGTACTGTTTTAATACAGGGCGAGATTAATTACGCCAGTAACGTTGGAACAGCTAAAGGAATTTGTAAAAAAAAGAATTGTTCAATTTCATCCATTCAACCATGCGAGGTACTACTAGGCAAGGAGCTTAAAGGCGACCAAACATCTATTATTGGTTTGCTGGTTAATCATTATGGTGGCAATTGGCGACAATTACCAGAACTCGCTTTCTACAAAAACATACTGCATGAAGAGGATCAAGACTTGCGTTAAAACGAAAATGACATTAAAATCCTTTCATTGGTTTTTCAAAGTTTCGTTGGCATATAAATAAGAGGTTTTTTAAGTTTTTTTTATTTGAAAATCTTTTTTTCAATACTAATTACAGATTACTTACTGTATAATGAAACAACTTTCTTTAATGATTTATTTTTATTATTTGCAAAACTCTCTCTTTGCACCAAAATCTTATTTTGTTCTCAAAATCTGTGATACTTCAGGTTTATCAGGTTTAGAATCATTCAATTTATTATAAGTGCCCGGTAAACTACAGCAACCAAAATAAATTAATACGAAAAAATAATTTTCATGTTCGCTAAAACGTGTTGCTCCTGAAAAGTAAACCAAGTAGCAAAGAGGAAGTTTTGCAAATAACGGCCTCATATAGACGTCCTGGTGAACGCTACGCAGCCGCTACTATATACAGGAAGTGGATAGATTTGGTCGTGGATCTGTAATGGTTTGGGCTGGAATCAGTATAGACAACAGAACTGATGTTGTTGTGATTCCTGGTAGACTAAATGCCTAACTGACTAAAGTCCTGACCGGAATCCTATTGAACACGTGTGGGATCAGCTTGACCGACGTATTCGCAAGCGCTATATCGCTTGTTCCACAAGCTTAAAACCTCTCATTTTAGCATAAAGGACTGATATTACGAGCTAATAAAACAATTTTAACCGCGCTATAGTAAAGTGCCAGCATAAATTTAACCCTTTATTGCGAAACCCATTAACGTCCCTACTCTTTTCGTACAGCGTAGTTATATCTAAGGTACAAAATTAATTTTACAAGCCGGAAAGTACCTTAGAGTGGGCTCGTATCGTTACCTAAACTTACTGGTACAGTTTCAGCTTGGGCGAGTGTAAAAGGGTCACAGTCTGTCCCCTGTAATTTTAAGATAATTTTCAGTCGAGTTCGGCTTTGATTTACAGTGCAAGATAGCCGGTAGATGATAGATTACTTGAAGTAACTTTTGACTGGCTGCCAAGACGCGTCTTCTCTTTGTAACCTCTTTCTCAATTTCGTATTATATAAATAGAAGGAGTGAAGCAGATGTTGTATTGAGGATGACGTTTGAATTATTGTTTCCTTATAATTCGTTTCCTGTTGACAAGCGTCTAGTACTTTGAGTGTTAACGATATAAGTTTTATAGCAGTTTAAAAATGGACACACTGTTCGAGTACCCGAGGTATATATTTTGAAAGATATTTCTTATTCACTAGTTTCTTATTTATATACAAGGTGTCCCACACTAGAAAAATATAGTATACATACTTCTTTTCATGCAGCAGCTTTCAGTAACAGCATTCTGTTACAATTTTTGAATTATACAAACGTATAATTTGCGATATTGATTTTATTGAGTATCAGCATGCACGTAGCAAGCTATAGTACATCTAAAGTGTTGAGGATTTCCAAGTTTACGTAACGTATATGTTTACGGTAACATGTTGGACAGAATTTTGGTCGTGCCAATATTCCCTGAACACTTGCCCAAAAAAATCGTTGAGGCAAAGATCTCGAGACTTGGAACATCAGTAAAAGCCACCTGCAAAGGATCTTTTCAAATTGAAAATTTCATCCTTATAAACCAGTACTGATACACACTTTAGTAGAAGGAGATGATGCTCGTTAGTTCACAGAATTGCAGATATTGGTCTCAAGAAAATCGAAATTTCCATAGTACAACCAATTCTCGAAAATATAATAAAGGGAATGTAATAGGACCATAATTTTTTGACGGTACTGTAAACCAAAACATGTTGGTAAATTTTTTGCTAGCTACTTTGGACGAAATCAACTTACAGCTCAGGTGTTCACTACACTATCAACACGACGGTTGTCCTGCTCATAGCGCATATCAAGTCAGGGA
This sequence comes from Aphodius sticticus, assembly GCA_963966075.1. NCBI lineage: Eukaryota > Metazoa > Arthropoda > Insecta > Coleoptera > Scarabaeidae > Aphodius > Aphodius sticticus. The sequence continues at coordinate 5,419,865 of OZ014510.1, forward strand.
TTGGTTGAACAGACATTTTCCAAATAAGTGGATTGGACGATTCTGCCCTATAGGATGGCCACCACGTTCACCTGATTTAACGTCGCTTGATTTTTTTCTGTGGGGTTATTTAAAACAGAAGGTGTATGCGAATAATTTCCATGATAATGTAGACATTCTAAAATTAAAAACTAGGGAAGCAGTAGACGAAATAAATGAAGAAACAATTGATTTGGTATATCGGGAGTTTAGAAGAAGATTGGAAAACTGTGTAGCTGTACGAGGGGAACATGTGGAGTAATGTTTTGGTAAATTACTTTGTTAAAAATAAATAAAGTATAAAACTTTGAAATTTGATATCAGGGCATAAATTTAAATATAAAACAACTCTAACCTATAACAGTTTTAACACTTGATTAAAACACAATAAGATTTTGTCATGATGTTATACCAACTTTACGAAGTTGATATTTTACTATAGTACCAACAGTACTACAACACGGTACCCGCAAAATACCCTAACTCATGCGCCAATTGTACGTCTTATAAAACTTGTATAATAATATACTATAATGAATTAATGTGCACGAGTTACAGAGATTTAAAACAGAACTCATTAAAAGTTTTAATAACTGAAAAAATTCTACTTACAGCGACAGTTTCAATCGCTTGGCACCGCTCCCTTACCTGTAATCAGAAATAAAAATTAGCATTTTTATAGCTACAACCCCGCAAAAATCACAATTCAGCACACAATATAGGATCATCCCTTAAAATATTACAGAATCACGTTTTCCAATCCCTAAACCAAAACAACTTGGGTGGTATTTTCATAAATAGAAGAAATAGAACCCCTGAAAACCCTCTTAAAAATCCGTATATACCACCCGTATTATACGCTATATTTACTTTGTTTCAGGAGGGATACCCAGAAAAAAAATCCCTAGTAATTTGATACTAAAGTTACAGAAAATTAAACAAGTGACTGTCTACGAATTCTTTCAGAGCCGACATTGTAATACTATATCGTCGAGAGCTTCTAAACAAAAGCTAGAGAGGTCAAAAAGGCCAAAGGGTCGGAACAAAAGTGGGGAAAAGGATGACCCGTAATTACTAGGAGGAAGATAATAATTATAGAGGACTCACACAGGATGGTTTTTATATTGAATAGGAGGAATTTCATTTGTTAGGAATTTTGTTCCTCTGCTTCGTTGCTAGTATTCATTTAAATTCGTTTAAAAGTGCTTTTTTATCACTTCTACGACGTTTCTAGCCGAATGAGTATGGTTTGTCGCCTAACGCATCGTTGAAGTCTCCGGAAAATATTGTGATTTTAACAATGTTTTATTACTTTCTGGTTATTTAAGCCATTCTAAGAAGATTGGGCCCTATTTATCTCTATACGAAATTGCTCGGTTTCCGAGATATACCCGATTTAAAATTTCAAATTTGAAAAAAAAATGATGGGAGGTAAATTCAAGGCTAGCGTAAATCATTAGCTGGACAGACAATGGTACATTTGTAACGTTTCATCAACTGAGCGGCTGCCTCACGCAGAGTTTGACGAGTCGCAATCAACGCAGCAAGAACAATAGGCTATTAAATTTCAAACGGCCGGTAATGAACACACCGGCTAAACAATAATTTACAAGGCGAAGCTATGGGGGCCATTAGACCGTGGTGGTACATAATATTCAATATACCTGTTACCCACAATTAGAGTTTTCCAAAAAAAAAACGTATTTTCTGGGATTTGGGTAAGTTGTACCAACAACCCCTTCGTGGGGGTTGTATGGCACAACGGCAGCTTGTCAGGTATGAAGAAAAAAATCCCGATTTTTGTATATCAACAATTACAGGTAAATATCTTTATATCAAACATTGTTAAAATTAAATCAAGGAATAATAAAGATATAATAATCAGTTGAAACGTTTTTTACTTAGTAGATAGTATATAATTTTTAATCATTTAATTTTCAGTAATAAAAGAGAATTATAATTAGTTTTTGAATAAGAAAAGTATATTTAAAAACTTTATTTTTAGTAGAGTTTGAAATGCTAAACACGTTTTTCAAACTCAACCAAAAAGAAAGGAACGATCTTAGAAACACTAGAGCATTGAATGTAGAATCTCTTAAACGGGATCAAATTTGTATAGATTTGTGATTCCTGAAGTTCTCTGTATCGCTGACCCGCGCTTCTTACAAGGGTAGTTATAAAAACCATTTTTTTTAATTTTAAACAAGACATACATTTTTTTTTATAAATAGTATTCTTTTAACGTAACAAACGAAACACTTTACAAGAAAAAATCTGATGAGACCAGGCACATGACTTTATCATACTATACAGCAGTGTCAAACGCTGATGAATCAAAATATCTGTCAAATTTTGGCAAACTACTTGTAAATGCATATACGAGCGATCACGATCAAAGAGTATGTTTTGAGGCGTGTAGTCGGGTTAGCGCTGGTTCAAATGGAAGCTGCTAACGCGTCATTAAACTATTTATTGTATTTACATAATGCACAAAGCGACCAACAGGGTCAACTGCTATGCATGACTTTCAAAGTTAAAGTTTGCTCATGCAGCTAAACTATTAACTTTACCAAAAAAATGTCGTAGACATAAATTATACAAAATTTCTTCTACTTTAATTTATTATCTAACTATTTTGACGAAATTACAGAAATGGCGGTTCATTTGCAATATCGTTGAAAAATGCTAAGAGTAAACCTCCAGTTCCTTTGGGCCCTTTTGTACAAAACTTCTTTCAGATCGTCTTTTCATTTTTTTACTTTAATTGCTACCACTGTTATTATATTACTATATTTTAGGAATAACATTTTATTCAATTGATAAATACAAAATTTAAATTAGTTTTGATATATTGATTGATCTATGCATACCACTCTTAAAGGCTGGTTAAATAACTAAAAATGCTTTTCAAATTTCGGTAGTTTAAAACACAACATTTAAAACAACCTGTTTAAAACATATTCAAAACAGAATATTTGTTTTAAAACATATTTTATGTCCTACTAGATACCGGGGCAAAAACAGCTACTTTATGTTTATGCTCGCAAGGGCATTAAGGATTCTTAACGCCCGCGCGGGCATTAAGCGTTGCCATGATTTATATGTCAGATACATCAAATATTTGACATTAGAATTGTAAATTTTAAATCGTCAATGTCAATTATTGACGATTAAAGTTATTCTGTTTGACAATTAATTGTCTACATTGTCACGCAACTCCGAATTGTTTGTATTGTTATTCAACTCCGTAGATACGCATGTCACTTGATTACGTCAAAATATTTATTAATATCATCCAAACGGAGGCACAAAACCATTGTAGGGCATAAAATTTTGTATGTACCACGGGCATTACTTGATGTTTATCCCCTCGGGCGACTTAAAAACAAAGTGTTTTAAATATAAGAACCATCTGCGCTATTTTCACATCAGTTTCGGGACTGATCGGAATTTTTCAGGATATATCGGGATTTTTCGGGATTATTCCGAATAGAAAAATTGTCAGGATCCCGAACTTTCGGAATTGGAAACCCTACTGAAAAGGGTTGTACAATAAATACATGGTTAAACAAAAGCGGAATTTGTGTGTCCAGTTGTAGATTATATCTCTCTGATTCGAATGTCCTGTCGAACGGTTGGTATTACGTTTGATTAATTGGTGTTTTAGATTGGCCGGTAGCCGTCTGTCAACCGTATAAATAACGGGATGTTTGAATAAAATATACAACGAATCAATACTGATGGAGAATCCACCAAGTGTTTTCATTTAAATTCGTTTAAACGTTTTTTTTTACATCTCTATGAGCATTCTAGGCGAATGAGTATGGTTTGTCGCCTAATGCATCGTTTAAGTCTCCCGATAAAATTTCGCAAATGTCACAAATGTTCAGTACTTTTCGACAATTTAGGTAATTGTAAGACGATTGAACCCTATTCATCTATATGTATCGTAGATTCGAAATGCTAGAATCTTATTCATTAACGACCGTTTTTTAGTAATTTAGCCAGACGCATGACATCAACTGAGCGGTTGGCTTTCACCAGTCTATTATTTATACTCAAGATAAGGCCGAACTGCGAGAGAGAGTTTGCAGCGCCATCTAATACAGTTGGATGAGGTATTCACGCTAAAAATATATTTATTTGAATCGAAATATGATTTCTTTGGCGGAAGTAAACCTATTCTTAAGTCAAAGCAACATGATATCTTTGAGGGAAATAATCTCTTATCATCAGTGGCCGGACAAAAATGTATATTTTCCAGTGTCGTGCATGGGACACGTGCTGGTGGGGACGCGGTAGCCGGTCTGGCTTCGGCTCATGGTGTACATACCACTACACCTGCTTTGGCGTTGATCGAGTACAGTCGCTTGCCTTGTTTAAATTTCCGCTTCGTCGATAGATAATTTGAGCAGTTTCTTTCAATTGTGTTGTTTCTTGAAATTTTGTGTGAATATCTGTTTTTATTTTCCATTTCGAATTTGTTCTTCTGTTTTATACTTAGAGTTGAATTATTTTTTTATTTTATAGTTGTACTTAGTTTGAAAATCCTGCAATGAATCGTTTGCTAGCTGAGTTTGGCAATACTTTCACGTTCGTTAAGAAAGGGGAAGTGGTTTGCAATTTCACGAAATTTAGTTATTCGTAGTAAACAATGTCTTCGGGCTCATGTAAAAACAAAAAAAACACATGGAAAATGTATCAGGAACGTCAACTAAAAACTTTTTTGCTGATTTATGTGAAACATGTATTTCTGCTAATATACCTTTCACAAAAATTAATAATCCCGTTTTTAAAAAAATTATCAAGAAGTATACTGGACGAGACTTACCCGATGAATCCACAATTACAAAATATTACGTACAAGGGCAATATGACAAAACAATTTCTAAAATAAAGTCAAAACTATCCGATAAATATATTTGGGTTTCTGCAGATGAAACTACGGATATGAAGGGTAGATGTGTGGTCAACGTCGTTGTCGGATTGTTGGACCCGCAAGAAAAAAATCCTATTTAACATCTACTCAGTTTCGCCGTACCGTCAAAGCTGAAGAGATATATACAATAGTAAATGACGCCATAAAAAAAGTAGGAATCACAGACGCTACCAAAGTATTACTGTTTGTTTCTGACGCTGCTGCGATTATGTTAAAAGTTGGAAAATTACTTAAACAACATTTTTCAAATATTCTTCATTTGACGTGTTTTGCACACGCTATTCATAGAATTTGTGAATTTATTCGGGAAGAATTTCCAGACGTGAATACGCTAATAAGCACATGCAAAAAAATTTATTGAAAGCTCCTTCCAGATTGTCTGTTTACAAGGAAAAGTGCCCTAATCTACCTTTGCCACCACAACCAGTTATTACGAGATGGGGTACATGGTTAGAAGCGGCAATTTTTTATGCAAGAAACTTTGATATCATCAAACCCTTCGTCTTAAATTTGCGTGATGAAGCAGTTAGTATTAAAGACTGCAAAAAAGTACTATCATTATAAGATTTGCATGAACAATTAAAATTTATTGATATAAATTTTGCGCAAGTATTGCCAACCATAAAGTTTCTAGAACAACAAAATGTTGAACTTGCAAGCAGTTTTCAAAGGATTGAATCTCTGTACGAAAGGTTGCGAAGCATTGAAGCACCAATCAGTAAAACATTACAAAAAAAAATGATGCGGTAGTACATAGGAATCCGGATTTTAATATTTTAAAACAAATCTCTACGAGTGTAGAAGGATCATTTTCAAGGTTTAAAGACATTTTAACATCTAAGCGAAGTAACTTTACTGAAGATAATTTAGAAAAATATGCAGTAATACAATTGTTCAATGCATATCCAAGAAATGAGTAAAATATTTCAGTGGGCACGTGTTGCATATAGTTACGACGAACATTTGATATTAAATTCACTCGGTTTACTACCGACCGCCAGCCGCTTCGCGCCTATGGATATCAATCCAATCGACCGCATAAGTCGTCATTGACTCATGCGTGCCCGCTACGCACACTCATAGCTGGGCGATTGCTAGCACTGCGAGACAAACATTTTTGTCCGGCCACTGCTTATCATAGTCAAATATATTTTTTTGAATCAAAATTTGAATAAACCGTTACTAAAGCCATTCATCCGCAGACCGTATGCATACAAATCCTATTTTAACACAGCGTGTAATTCCACTCAATCAATTTTATGTCCCATAAAAAGAACACTCGGTATACTTAGGCACTCTGGCTACTCGGTACAACCCCGAAAAAAAACCAAAACAATTTCCTGAATTTTACAACTCGGTCTAAACACGTTAACGTGAAAGGAGGGGCGCCGCAAAAGATCGGAAAGCGATAACTCTTGTACTTTACTGCCGGGTCCTGTAAACACATTATTTAACCGAAAGAACTAACGACCAAGAAACTTAACACCGACTTTCTTGCAAGCGGCTGCCCTCAATGCATGCAGTGAACGAACGAACGTGTGTGGGCAAGTCAAAACTACGCCAGTAGATTTCCTAAACAGCGCACTGCGAAATATTTTATCCAGAAAATGGAGTCGGCAAGTTACGAGGTCTGATCGTACGATAAGTTTGAAGTTTCTAGAAGCCAGTTCCCATAGGGCTTCAGTATTTCACCCAATGACAGGTTGGCATACTGCAAGCTAAAATATAATCAATGCTGCAGTCAGCTAGTGCATATATTATAGTATTATCTCTGCCTCTCGGTGTAAACAGATCTAGAGTCTCTTCTATAGATTAGCGTTTTTGTTTACTTCAGTCTTTATGTAATAAAGGTTGCGAACAAGATTTTGATGGAAGCCGATATCTCAGGAACGAATGTTAGCAGGACAACGCAGTTAGCATGAAAATAATCCTTATTTACTGCGATACATATCCCTTGAATTTAATAGCATTCCGACTATTTGTTAATTTTTAAGACCGAAATAAACATGAACAATATTTTGCGCAGTTCGGCTTCCCTCGCTTGTGGGTTTTGGTGCGAGGCAGTCGAACGAGATGCGAAGTTTTGACGCGATCAGTGAATCCGCTTGAATCCGTGTTCGTAAAATATTGTTGGATATAATTAATCGTACATCTAAATCCATTATTTATATTTAACTCGCACTATTATTCAAAATTCCGAAATTAAATTGTTCTGATTGTATCGTACTAATAGTAAATAATCGTCCACTGTCCCAGCTACGTTTCCATTTACCGTTACGATTGACGTAGCGCGCGCTGCACGATATTTATATCATTCATATTAAATCGCTTTAAAAATTACTTCAAAATTATTGTGTAATTCTGATTCTACAGTCGCATTAAATAAAATATGACGATTGATGAACCAAAACGCCAATCTATAGAAGAGGCTCTAAGTGCAACCTGAACAAAAATTGAAATTTCTGTGACAAACGGTTTACGAGGAAAAAAAATGGAAAGACTAACGTTAATTTAAAAATGCAAAAATCGGAGACCTTTTCTCCTTTCTCTCGCGATCATGTTTACACCGAGAGACAAAAATTAGTAAATTGATTAGTTTTAAACCAAAATAATAATGAATTCATCAGTCAAATTAAAAAAAAAATTCCTTCCCCATGTCTGGAAAGTAGCAAAAGAGCTTTTTTTATACGTGACTAGGTTCCACATGTGTCTAGATTAGGTCCATACATCCTTTTTACAGATCCCTATCGAACTTCTCTTGTTTTCTTTCGGTTTGATATGCACCTGGTGGCCAGCTGTTGACCTGTGTAGAAATTGAGCTATTTTGACGTAAGATGGCGATAAAAAAAAGGTTGGAACGAACCCAAAGGAATTGCAGAGCGTTCAAGCACAACAGATCGCAAAAATGCGAAACGAATCAATCGAAAAAATGAGGTATTTTAAGCAACACAATTGTGTAACTCAACTGCTAAGTTAAATTTGGAATACTGTATTTGACTGTATTAAAAATATGGCTTGTATTATAGTCATCCTAATAGATTACAGTTTAAGAAAAAGCTATTTGTTATTACTTTTCCAAAAAAAAAATGCTTTATTTCTATTAAAAACCAAAATTAAAATTGAATTTTATTCACGTCCTATCACATGATTGAAAACGCTCTGTAATTGACTCAGTCTCCAGTGACGTCATTCGTTAGTACGCTTAGAGCGCGTTCGGTTTGTCAGGGTAGGGTATGGGGAGAGCAATGCTCAGATAACCTGGGTCGGCTGTCTCTCTCTTATATGCAGATAAACGCCGTATGACGTTAGTCCGCCTATTATGCAACGCGTCACTCTCACAGTACCCTACCCGATTATCCGAACGCGCTCTTATGCTGCTCCCGTTTGAATTTAATAGCACTAAAGTGCCATGTAAGCATAACTTTGTAGGTTAGGTTAGCCCTAACCTTAAGCCGTCAGATCAGATAATACCTGGTTCGAAAATACGATAGATAACTTATTCTAGTCCGTTTTACTTATGTCGAAGTAATCTTCACAACAAAAAATACTTGTATTTGCCGCTATTTATTTCATTTGGATTTCTACGAGCCAACCACTTTCTTCGCAGTTTCAAATCTTGCGGAACAGCTACAAATAGTTTATCCGGAGTTTTTCTTGACGTATTTCTGCATTGTGGATTTATACACCATTTATACCTAACCCATTTGTATGTAGAAATTGTGAAAACAACACATCATACAACACAATCACCAAACTGCGACGATGCCGATGCTGACAGACCATATGGGGCGATATGACATCTACTATCGTGTGACGTCACACAACAGAAAGTATCGGTTTGGCGGGAATTTTTGTGATTCAATTTTTAACGCTGATTTTTATGAAATATTGAGGAAATATTTACGAAAAATAATGCATTTACAGTGTAGAGTGAAGGAATAAGCACACTAAGATGGTTTTCCAATAAGAGTCAAATACCTTATTCTATAAAATTTCAAGTGAGAAAAATATTAAATTAACACGCACGTGCACGCCATGCATTGCGGACTACGAAATGATGAATTAGCATCAGCAAAATGCTCAATCATGTTAGAGGTTTTAATTGCACGTGCTATATTGATGTCGGGTAACCGACGTGACAGCGCTGTCACCGTTCGAATTAGTTCCGAATTAAAACGCTAGGGGGCGCGCACGAAATGCAATCAGGCAACCAGTTCAATCATGAATCGATTTTTGAATTCCCCGCGTATTCTAATGGAACCTAATGATACGATATCGGTATGTTGTACCAACAACCCCTTCGTGGGGGTTGTTTGGCACAACGGCAGCTTGTCAGGTATGAACGAAAAATAAGGACAAAATAATATAGAAATTTAACAAGCTCTGATGGGGGTCTCTGATTCCAAATACGATATCAGATTTTCAAAATTCAAAATTGCTGGACCAAGATGGCGACAAAAACTAATAAAATATAACCGATTTGCATGAAACTTATTTCCTGCGATATTGCTAGACTTCTCATTCCTAATCTGATAATAGATTTTTGACATTCAAAATGGCGGAGTCAATATCCTGGATTTAGACAAATTATATCTAACAATTGTCATAGGCCTCAGTAGCTCAGATGGGCGAGCATTGTGCTAGAAACGCAAAGGTCCCTGGTTCGAATCCAGGTTGTGGCTGTAATTTTTGATTTATTTAAAATTTACATCCCGCCTGTATGTCGCCATATTATTAACCTGTAATAATAAATAATGTAATCTATTAGGATGACTATAATACAAGCCATATTTTTAATACAGTCAAATACCCTATTGCAGCATTTTCATTATGTTAGGTTTTGGTCAGCTTTTCGGATATTTTTGCTATAGTTGTATGTCTAAACAATAACAAAACACAATCTACTGATTGTACCGATTACAAGTATTCATAAAACTATTGATATATCGTTCTAGTACCCTAATTATCGCTAATGCACCACCGGGAGAGTTCTTTGTCGCGTTTTCTCATCTACTTAAGAGCATTGCGGACCGGCGGGCCAATGTGAAAGCATTAAGGGCCAAATTAGGTCAGACCAAACACAGTTTTATTGGTGACCAGCGCACAGCGACAGGCCCCATTACAAAATTATTCGCGTCTCGAATACTAATTTCGCTAGGTTTGCGACACCGTAGGTAATAATATTTCACGTTGACGTCACCCGCGACCACCCTCAAGAAACAATTGCTCCGATTGCATAACCTCAAAAGTCACAGTCACCGTTATTAGAATTAGATTGATTAATTATTCTACTACTAAAAAATAACGTAGCAAATTTCTATAGCATTTTGTTTTAATTTTTCAAATGATAAACAACTAGGGAAATATATTTCTATTTTATATAGTATATAGTAGGATATTGAATTCCTAATCACCAATTTGGTACACAAACTAAAGAGTATGCAACCTTTACAATACGTCGAGCTGCTAACATCCTATATATCTGATAGACTATTCAGAATAAAACAGACCGATGAATACTCGGAACTAAAAGAAGTAAAAGTTGGGTTGCCCCAGGGTAGTGCATTGGGACCAATTCTGTATCTACTATGTACAAGTGACCTACCACAGCTGGAAAATGTAACAGTCGCCACATTCGCAGATGACACGGCTCTGATGGCAGTGGGATCAACTATTGGAGAATCTACTAGGAATCTTCAACAAGCTAGTAATAAAATATATAAATGGACAAAAAAATGGAAGACCAAGCTCAACGAACTGAAATCTGTCCACATTAACTTTACAAACAAAAGGATCGAGGACATACCTCATGTCAATATTAACGACGCCATAGTTCCATATGCGAACACTGCAAAGTATTTGGGTACGTCTCTGGATACAAAACTAAGGTGGAAAGAACACGTTACGAAGAAAAGACTAGAGCTTGGCCTCAAATACTGGCTTCTGCGAAGAAACTCTCAGTTGTCAGTACAGAACAAACTACAAATTTACAACCTAGTACTAAAACCGATTTGGTTATATGGTATCCAGCTTTGGGGTTGTGAGAAAAAAGGCAATATGCAGATTTTCCAAAATAAAGTAATATGGTTAACGCTCCTTGGTACATACGGAACAGTGACCTGCACCGTGATCTTGGTGTCCCACAAGTCATCCAAGAAATAAAAATATTCGCCACTAAGCATGAATCTCGCCTAAGCCATCACGTCAACGTAGAGGCCCTGCAGCTACTGGACAACCAGAATCTAGTGAGAAGACTAAAAAGAACTAAACCCTTCGAACTAGTGAATCAGTGAAATTTGTAAAAAGCAGAGCACAGTGAGTGAAGTGTTAGTGCTTCTTGTTTAGAACAAAGGAAATATAGGACATCAGTGGATAGAGCCTGTTACAGACAAGTACCTAGTTTTAGACAAGCTGCGGTTGTGCCAAACAACCCCCACGAAGGGGTTGTTGGTACAACTTACCCAAATCTTAATCTGCTAGGGATGTATGTTGGATTTAAAATAGAAAACAGATAAATAATAGTCAATTATTCCATATCTTAATTATTTCCGGAAATTTTCCAACTTAAACTAAGAGGTATGAATCAAACCTAACAAATTTCGATAAAATGACCCCAGTTTTAGTCATAGCACACGCGTTATTTTTAGGAATGCGTACAACTATTTCACAGATAAGTGTTTTAACAACCTGATATATATGGAACTGAAAACCTGCAACAAAATTCTTGTTTTACGTACTGTACAAAAATCGTATACACAAACGGAGTAACGGAAGTTGAAGGTAGTGGTGCCATAAAGGTGCGATGCCAGCGACACCTATGAACAATAGGATCGTCACGTAGTTACGGTACATATCCGTCAGGCAGAAACTCTTCTTAACTGTACCTCAAAAATCATCAACCCGTTTCAATCTATTGTTTTCTTTAACAGACAATACCTCAATTATTATTTCACCTTTGTTATAAAATAACGATCGAAAGACAAGATGGGAGAGAAGAAATAGAACACAAACAAAAATTATTATTAGTAGATTTATCAGAAATGAATCTAGCAAAATCGGTACAAGAATAGATTAAGGTTTTATTCATCGAATTGTGGATTTATTTATCCAAGTTAACCTCAAAACATTTGGTCGGTTGTGCTACAAAGTATATACGTTCAAGTGTGTGTATAACATAAACAAACAATAATGTTTACTTTGGTTGAAATCTCTACATAATATAACCTTGTGTGAATGTTTAGACGCTCTGTTATAATCGATTTGTTTTAACGTTAATTAAAAATAGATTTAGCCAACTTTCTTGACTTTAAACTAGGCGCCAGCTTGACAACAACCCTCTTGTGTTTGTCAATAGTTTTACCAGAAAAGGTCTTAAAACCTACACAGACTGTCTATCTCAAACATTAAGGAACTTATACATATTATATTGATTATTGTTTGGTGAGAACACGTATTTTCCTGGCTGTTTGAGATTTGGGGAAGTTGTACCAATAACCCCTTCGTGGGGGTTGTTTGGCACAACGTCAGCTTGACAGGTATAAAGTAAAAAATAAGGACAAAACATGGGCATATAAAAATTTAGCACCTGTAATGTTGTGGTGCTTCCTCTCTGCAAGGTGTCGCCCCTCGAAGGGGTTTGTTCCTTCCATCGAAATACCCCCATGACGGCTTGCTTGACCCACCCTCTGGGCAAGGTATTCCTATCGCTTTCCGAAATATTTCGCATCACACCAAAAAACGACGCGAAAAAACGACTATTTTCAAGTTATTAGTTACATTTATATGCACAGGGGGAAAACAAAAAAACGAACGCACTAGAGACACCCGCACTATCGATATCCAATGTTTTACACACCGAAAAAATACGAGGGAAACATTTTTTAAACGCGCAATATGTTGGTTCAACGTAACATTTTATTTTCTTGAAAAGAGAACGCTCGCTTTTGTAGAGCTGAGCGACGCGTAGGCGATGGAAGTTGAACGCAAACTGAAGAGTATTTTCCAGCGTCGCAGACGCGGGTCGCGTTTGAATTCTGCGCCAATGGAAACGCTTGGATTCGCGCGGTCGGAAATGATCGGAAGCGTTCGGGAAAAATTCAAATCGTAAGCCTGGATGTTGCTTTTTTTCTGTCGTTTCGAAGTTTGTTTTTTTTTGGTGGGTTATTATTAATACTCACTACGTTTTTAATATTTGATTTATGGCGCATCAAGTATCCGATACCGGTAAAGTAAATATTTAGGTTTGTTATGCAAGTTGGATAAAAAATAAATGTTGATAGACCAGACAATATTAGTTACAATTAGAATTTATTTACTAGATCCAAACGCATATTTACTTGGATGTAGAAAGTTAGGTATATACAAGAAATGAAAAAGTTAATTTCTCAAACGAAGTAATAGTAAATCCATCCAAGTGCTTAGTTACTTGACCCAAGAAAATATAAGACGTTTAATATAAGTAAGTATTGTTTACTGAATAAAAACCCACCAATTATTTAACTGAAGTGATTCTCACTTCTTTCAAGTAATCCCTTTCTCTGGAATAAATATGCGCATCGTGATCTTGTCAAGGCTCGCGCGCCCGCGCGTAGGGCTGGCGCCGTAAAGGAGCCTAACCTAGTACGAAAACAACAACGAAGTACCCGTAGGGGATGTGCCTTGTGATTAGTGTACAATAAACGTTTCAACACGGAATAGTTTGATGTAACGCACGCAACAGTTTAGAACGAGTAAGTAAATATAACATACCTATCTCGTTAATTAGCAATAGAAAACGTATTTGTGCCAAATCTTCAAAATTCTTACATTAAGTAGCTAAAAATATTTACCGGGAATAAAAATATACACTTCATTCAAGACTGTTTACTTACTTCACCAGAGTAACCACTTTCTTAAATCTAGCAATTATTCCAAGAAATAAAATTTCTTGGTTGAGTCAATAGTCTCTCGCGTATATATACGAACCTACCAACTACTTCAGCCAAGCAATTCTCTCTTCATTCGAGAGATCACTTTTCTGTGTGTAGACAGAAATATCTGCGATGTTACAGAAAATGAAGGTAATTGTTTTTACAGAATTCACATATTCCTGTGAAATTAGAACACATTAATTTTACATAATTTAACATTATCACCTTAATTTTACACGGGAATTTTTTAAATTTTACAGGAAAAATACTTTAATAATAATAAATGCTTCACAGTAGTAAGTAATATTCAATCATTGAACTGCGTTTCTTTACAGACTTGTATTTGGTTACTTGAAATACGTTACACGTTTTTCTGTACGAAAAAAAAAATATTCGAAATGCCTTGGAAAGGACATTGTATATTTTTGTTGGGGTTCCGCCAGGTTAATATTTCTATTAAAAAAATTATTTAAATAATATTTACAAAGACATTAAATTGTTTGGAGTCAAAGTTAAGTTTTTTTACGTTAATTTTTCGGTTGAAAAAATTAAAATGCACCTTGTGGGGAGTTTGTTTCCCATTATGGTTGACTCTGTCGGACACACCGGATGTTTCCTATACCTAATGTAGGTGGCGCAGCACACCTGCCGTTTCAGGCATATGCCGAATGACGTTCGGTTTTCTGTTACGTACACCAGTCATAAAAATGTTGCAGCAGGTCCCGACCTCTGCTATCGATTCGTTCTTTAAGAGTCTAGAAAGAACTGGGGCGAACACACCGTAAAAATAAGACGTGCACCTCGAGTAGTACTCGAGTTAGGATGACATTTACCCAGCTAAATTGAGAAGTCGTCCTAGTTTGGAAAAGAAAAAAAAATTTTTTTGGTGGTCCCGTGTCTTTGTATGTTGAGACGTGACACGTTAATTTTATGTTACATACCTGGTGATTACCCAAAAATCTATTTTGTTTAGAATTGATATTCTACATACAAAATAAGACGTGCACCTAGAGTAGTACGCGTGTTACGATGACATTTATCCCGCTAAATTGAGAAGCCGTTCTAGTGTTTAAAAAAACGAAAAAAAAATTTTTTGGTGGTCCCGTGTCTTTGTATGTTGAGACGTGACACGTTAATTTTATGTTACATACCTGGCGATTACCCAAAAATATATTTTGTTTAGAATTGATATTCTACATACAAAATAAGACGTGCACCTCGAGTAGTACGCGAGTTACGATGACATTTATCCAGCTAAATTGAGAAGCCGTCCTAGTTTGTTTAAAAAAACGAGAAAAAAAATTTTTGGTGGTCCCGTGTCTTTGTATGTTGAGACGTGACACGTTAATTTTAAGGTACATACCTGGTGATTACCCAAAAATCTATTTTGTTTAGAATTGATATTCTACATACCTGAAACAAAAGAAAAATAGGGTTAGGACCGTTGAAAGCAATCAATCAAAAAAATTGTAGTGAGATGGATTTCCCTAATTTTCCGATGCCATGCGCGTCGCGATCTATAAGACGTGATCAATCGCGACGAGGTAAAAAAAAGGGGAGAGAAGGGCTTAGTACGTAGTGTGCGTCAGGTTGGCAGCAGTGAAAAATGACGTGACAGCTGATACAATGCCCCATTTTTAGCCCCTAGGAATAATGGGCGTCTGCATTATCATTTTTCATCCGAGACCGGGAGACGTATTTAAATTGATTTTTTTTCTAAAGTAGCAAAAAAATCAATTCTTTTCTAACAGTTACTCGACTCATTACGTGATCACTACAAGCAACTCATTATATTCCTTTCACATTTAAAATAATAAGAACAACATTCGCATATAACGACAATTTTATACGACATACATACAGCGGTAATTGCTTATATAATTTGTATAACTGTACACAACAGTATGGCTAATTTCAAATTCAGAGTAAGCGCACCGCTTCCATTTCGTTATAATCACAAATCATACCGAATAGAAAATATACGTACGTATATAAAACTCGTTAAAACTATTTGATATTTTCTTAAAGTTGAATTGTTAGAACGAACTGTTGTAGCGGTAAATTGTCTTTCAACTGACGTTTCTATCTCGCAAAGATGACAACAGTTAGATTCGGTTTTCTAGCTCTCTAAGAACAAATTTCGTGTCATAGAAATCTGGAAACGCATCAACGGTTCCAAATTAGCGTTAAACTGGGTTCAATTGCCGCGGATGAATTGAGAAACGTCACAATGCGCAGCGGTTTTACAGTCGACAGATAAATGAATGAAGGAATTGAGAAAATATGTTTGGTTGTGTAAAAACTAAGGCAAAATTCGTAACGACAATAATTGAGGTAAGAAAGATTTTGTATTTTCACGTTTAATTTTAATTGTGTTAGATTTATGGAACGGTTTAAAAACCGGCTTTAAATAAGCTTGGTTTGTGCAATTATAATATAGATAAAATTCAATTAAAAATATTGTATTTAATTGTATCAATTCAATATTTAAATTGTCAAAATAAATAATAGTACGAATAATACCAATAATTTCAAACTTATCAAAAACATTAATTTTGAACAATTTGAGACACTTAAATATATATAAATATAGTATACTTGCCAAATATCAAATATTTGCCAAGTATAATAAAAATCATTGTCAAGAAAAAACCTGCTCTATTCAATTCGTAGCGAGTCCACCTCTAAAATTAATTTATATATTCGACGTTCGGCTGTGCGGACGAGTTTTTTTACGCCATATACTTGGTATTTGCAATACCCAGTTGACGTGGGTATAGCAAATGCAAAGGCGACAAATATTGGTGCATTTATTTGTACTCGATGAACATTTTAGTACGCAGTTTAATTTTTCCATTTTTTAATTTCGTTTTGTGTGTTGTAGGTCGTATACGAAGATTGACAATAGATTTGTAATTATTAGTAAGATTTTTGATTTTTCTAAAGGGCGAAAACCGCATAAAATTGTAATTTTGTGAAACCGTCAGACAGACACCGCGGAGAAGTTAGCCATAAAAGATAGCCATAACTTTTTTTTTCGAATCTTATTATGAAACATATATCAAATGATAGGGGTGTTCAAGTACTATACGCCAGAGTTTTGCTCCGAAAATTCATTAAACGGTGTTGTCGGAAATTTGATTTATTTCGTTACGCGTCACCTTATAAGAGCTCTTGTCATCTCAATAAAGAACTGCCCATAACTTTTTGCAACAACCCCATAGAGAAACAAGTGATACAAATTCGGAAAGCGCATAAAATTTTGCATCCAATAATGGTATTGGGAAGGTGCTACCCCTAATATCACCTACCCCAATACACCTATAATACAAGAAATTGCGCGCCGGTCGACTAACAAGTGGTATTAATGAACATAACTCACGGTAAAATTATTGCATAACTTTCCTAAGTACGTCAAATTATAGGCAATTAAATGTACTATTTACCTTTGAAAGCTCGGAATTTTGCTCGACGGCGAACAACCCTTAAATGACGATAATGTCAGTACGCGACCGTCCCCGCCGGCAATCATATGTCGGGTGGTTGTGGCAGGAAAATGTTTATAACTTTTGTAAATATTGTTGCATAACTTTCTATCATACATCAAATTGTAGGTAATTAAAAAGACTTCTCACCCTTCGCAGCTCGGAGTTTTGCTCGACGGCGAACAACCCTTAAATGACGATAATGTCAGTACGCGACCGTCCCCGCCGGCAATCATATGTCGGGTGGTTGTGGCAGGAA
The DNA here is from genome assembly GCA_963966075.1 of Aphodius sticticus. Taxonomy (NCBI): domain Eukaryota; kingdom Metazoa; phylum Arthropoda; class Insecta; order Coleoptera; family Scarabaeidae; genus Aphodius; species Aphodius sticticus. The sequence goes on from OZ014510.1 coordinate 5,437,475, forward strand.
AATGTTTATAACTTTTGCAAATATTGTTGCATAACTTTCTATCATACATCAAATTGTACCGTTTAATGAAATTTCGGGGCAAAACTCTGGCGTATAGTACTTGAACACCCCTATCATTTCATATGTTTCATAACAAAATTCGAAAAAAAAAGTTATGGCTATCTTTTATGTCTAACTTCTCCGCGGTCAGACAGACAGTTTTCCGGAAATAGTCAAACAGAAATTAAAAAACCATATTGTTGTTTTTACCTGTCCACGTAAACGCAATGTTATTTCTTTCCAAGAAAAACGTACACCATATACAGAGTGTATCCTAAGCTGATGCTTTTCTATGAACAATATAGATGATACTCATTTGTGAGCTTTCAAAATATAACTTTTTTGCTAAATAAAAAAGCTACACAAAATTGTCTATACTATTAAAATATTTGTAATCGTTTTCGTTTCTCTTCAAGTAATAAACATCATAAAAATTTAATTACAGCATGTTTATAAAATATTTTATTAGGAAAATTATACTTTATTTGCTTGTATTTATATATCTGTCGATTTTTATGATGTTTATTATTTGAAGAGAAATGAAAGTGGTTAAAAATATTTTAATAGTAGAGACAATTTTGTGTAGCTTTTTTATTCAACAAAAAGGTTATATTTTGAAAGCCCATTTGTTTAAATTTTTGTTTCAGAAGTTAATTGATCTGTATTTCAGACAATATTAGGACATATTTATACAACAAACCTAGTAGTACAATTGGATTTAGTAGAACTTTAAAGATGACGAAGAAACCATATCATTTCTTTTATGGGCAATATTTTCCAAATTAAATAAAAAAATATATATTCTTTCTCATTAAAATAATAATTTACTTAAACTAGTTCACATCGAATGACCAATTTTATTATTTTACAGTCTGTTAAAATTAGATGCTGCGAATTAATAATACAGACAGCTGATGAATTAAACAAAAAATCATTAAAATGAAACAGTTTCGTCAAGATTTGTTTTGTAAATTTCCACAAGAATGCCCTTGTTAGTACGCAGTGAATTCTACACTTATGAAATTAAAAATATGTCGGCATTATAAAATAGAACCTTGCTTGTTCGTAATCAAATTATCAGTTTGATTTGAAAAAGCTAATGTGCAAATAAGGCGAACTAATCAACCAAATAGCTAGTGCCCATTCGGTACGCACATGTAGCAAGTCCTCAAAGAAGATTTTCACGTAGTAGAAAATGCTATGTGGCGATGCATTAATGTCCGATGCATTTACTGTTGCAGTGCAGCTCTGACGGTCCGAAATCACAAACGAATATTGTACAAATTTGTTGGTATGTCATAGATTTTTTTGAGTTTTATAAAAATCAGCCGGTAATCAAGTATGGATGAAAAATATTCGGTGAACGAACTTAAAAGTAAAAATAAATCACTCATGGCATCGGTTAGACCCAATAACACAAATATTCGATTTGCGTGGCAAATATATTTGCCAAATATTTAACATGTGGCAAATATTAGATATTTGGCAAGTATACGAATATGTAGCTCTGGCTTAAAATTAATGCATATAATACAGACGAATAAATCTCATATTTTGCTCAATTTTTGCCGTTAAAACAGGTTCGTTTACATTTTCTGTAGTTACAACACACATTTTGTCGTTCAAAAGTCATTCTATCTCTAGTTCCATAGCGTTCAGTTTCGTCTGCTTTCCATTGAGTGAATATTCCGTATCAAATTTACACGTGCCCCCACGTTACACCTGAAGCCTGCAAAAGACCCCCTAGGGAGGAAATGGAACCACGAAGCATGATTCCCGTTTCCGCACTTTACTCCTAGGTTACGTACCTTTCCTTTGTACGTGGCGTCGCCTTTTTAGCTCAATTTTCTCCGAGAAATTATCCGCCGTTCTCTGCGAACGATAGACTTTTGCCTTCTGAAGGCATATCACCAGGAAATCGCGACTTTGGCCGCAATTCCGACGGCGTATAGACCGGGAAACGTATCCGATCGAATTTTATTCGACATGCAGGACACAGGAAAAAGGATACGCATAAATTTGCAAGGTGTCGCCGGACATTGGATATGGTTTTATTTTGTTGAATTATTTCGAATTTAGATTAGGTCGGATGAGAGGTTAAATAAGTGACAACCGGTAATATAATTAGTTAATTATCGGTGATTTAGATTGCTTATTGCGACTGTCATCCGGTGTGGGAGATTGTATTTCCCGGATAGATGGTTTACCATAAATCTTTAAAACATCTTCGCTTCTTAATATTGAAGAAATAAAAACTCGAAATAACTCGAAAACAAAGCAATTTTACATACACATAAATTAAGCTTAATCGTCTTAAAATCTAAAGATTGATCAGATTTAATCTAAAAATTTTCAAAAAAATTGATTTTTTCCGGAGACTTCAATGCTTTTACGAAAATTAGACAACAAACCCGCGAACACTTTTTGGATGAAGGCCATGGACACATTATTCACACGTGACGTGTTGACTCGTGTTAACACGTCACGTCTTATACACACGCGACGAGTTAACTCGTGTTAAAACGTGTTAAAACCGTAGCTTAAGCCACACTCTAAGGCAGCGTTTCTCAACCTTTTTACTCTTGCAGAACCCTTTAAATTGGTTAATAATATCGTCGTGACATACAGGCGGGATGTAAGAAAAACATTAAAAAAACAAACATTTTCACCTTTAACTTGGGGTGGAACCTGGCGGATCCCCAACAAAAAAATATACAATGTCCTTCCCTATGCATTTCGAGCATTTTTTTACGTAGAGAAAAACATGTAATGCAGTTTTTCAAGTAACCAGATACAAGTCTGTAAAGAAAGGCAGTTCAAAGATTGAATATTACTTACTACTGTGAAATTAAAGTACTTTTCCTGTAAAATTTTAACAATGCCCTGTAAATTTACGGTGGTACTGTTGTAATTTCACAGGAAAATGTATGTGGAATAAGTGAATTCTTATTCTAGAGGTTATTTTGTTTATATGTAACAGATAATTGTAAGTGTAATATTGTCAATTGAAGTGAATACTCTAGAATGTGCCCGTTGGATACAATATCGAAATAATAGTGGTTTATTGGGTTAGAAGAGCACCAAATTAAAATTATTCATGGATTGACATTGTTTATTAATCCAATATTTAAAATAATAATCCCATGCTAAAATAATACATAAAAATAACCATGAACAATGTGTCCATGAACCGGTGATCGCCACCGCTATTTGTTACTAACCCAAAATCACTGTTATAGGTAAAACTACGAGAGCTGAAGGTGAGTCATCGATTCCAGCTGTTATTTTGCTGATACGTTACAGACCATTCCCGTGCGTTAGAAAGAAACAGAGTGCTTTTTCGATCGTCTGTTCTTACGTTTTTAGGCGATGACTCACCTTCAGCTCTCGTAGTTTTACCTATACTGACACAAAATCAAATTTACGGTGTTTAGCCGGCCAAAACTCGAAAACAAAGCAACTTTAACATAAATAATTTAAGCTTAATCGTCTTAAAAACAAAAGATTAATCAGATTAAATTTCAATATTTTCAAAAAAATTGACTTTTTCCGGAGACTTCAATGCTTTTGCGAAAATTAGACGACAAACCCGCGAACATATTTTGAATATAAGGCCACACGTCACACGTGACGTGTTAACACGTCACGTCATACACACGTGACGAGTGAACTCGTATTAAAACGTGTTGGCGCGTGTTAAAACCGCAACTTAAGCCACACTTTAAGGAGACGGCTGTATAGGTATGCTAACAAGCGGTCGGTAGCAATAAAGACCGCAGTTGGGTAAATAAGGGAAAAATATGGGCAAAATAATATAATCATTCGACAAACAGCGCTCCTCATACTCATTGACATCTTCACCATTATTACAACAACTATAATCCACTTCCTCGCAATGTTTCGTGACGTACGCCCATGATATCGCATGGCAGACGATCAAGCCTGGTCACGTCACCTCACGGCTCAGGTAAGCCCACAAAACACTTGAAAAAAAAATCGAGAAGAAAGACTACAGCCTCGTATATCCTCACGTTTAAGCATACGTGGGTAAGTTTATTGTCTTGCAGACCTGGGGGATAGCACGAGTCCAACGTTGCGAGACGGTCACATCCGCTGCGTCTTTCCGGTGGCCGATGATGGCAGAGTGCACGCATGGGAAAACAAAAGACGAACGCGCACGGCCGCCAACAACCGAAAAGTTGCAGAGAGAGGCTCAAGACATAAGACTCCTACGTGTGTGAAGCTTTGTTATGCCGCATGCATTATTTATGGGATTTTCATAGGAGACGGAGGTCTCTTTGGCGCCTGGAGTAGCTTGCATAAAAGGTGTGACGTTTTACAGACGATTGCGAATGTTTTCGGTGCAAGAAAAAGTTTTTTAGACCATATTTTATACTGTGTGACTATGCTTTTGCTTTTAGTTTTAACAGAAACTAGTGGCACCGTTATTGGGGTTGCACTAGAACCACTGCACCCCTGTTTATATACAATTTAGGGTCAGCAATTCAGGTACCAAAAAATAAATTGAGTTATTGTGTTAGTACGTTTTAAAAGATATTGTATTTCATACCTGGCATAGTTGTAATTTAAAATGAAACACATTTTGGTTCTCCACATTTGATATTTGTAAATTGTCTCGTCATTTTTAGGTGTGCCCTTTTGTGAATATAAACCCTGCTTTATCGAACGAGCGAAGCCAACAAACATCGTTAACATACACGCCCATCTATTGAGTGCTAATGTGTTACTCATCAACTCGAATCTAAATGTATAGGTGCCACACCACCCGGTATATAGTGATGTCGGTGTAAATTTACACAAACCATTTTCTGTATATAGTAAAGTGGACCAATGAATTAATAGTAGGAGTAATATAGAAGGAGTTTTTACGCTGTTTGCAAAAAACTGACATCGTATTCTTGTTGAGAGAACAGAAGAACCAAATTTATGTGATTTTTTTAAAATGCCTAAACTCCTAGTAGTGGGTTATTCCGCTGTAACGTGTGACACCCGTTTAACGACTATACAAACGCAATGGGGGCTTTTATTATTATTTTGATGCAACATTATAACAAAAAGACGACTCATCTTTTAGATTTGTCTTAGAATTGTCTGTGCTGATACATTTTTAATAGAAAATCAAAATATTATTTTTACAAACAAATTAAGAGAAAGGAATACTAAATTAATGGTTAATGCCATTAAATAGGGCATAAACTATCTATCCACTGTTGCAGCTGTTGCTATCGGTACCGGCAGAAAGTGAGTAAGAACGAGACAGGACGTACCAGAACTATCAACATTTGCTATGTCGCCTGACTGGCTTAAACTAAGTTAGCTAAACTTTGATATTCAATAACTTTTGTAGACTATGACCGATTTTCATTATTTTTTTCAAAACATGTAAGGAATATTATCAAATTTATGATACATAATATACTTTGATAATTAAAGAAAATAAGATACTAGGAGATCAAAAATTGTGCTTTTGGTCATGTTTGAGACATCCTGTGGGATAATTAAGCAACTTTTTCTCTCGCAGGTTGGCAACTAGGTCATCTCTTACAAAACCATATCAATTCTCAACATCTTCTCTCAACATCTTCTCAACATCTTCAAGTTTTATATGAAATTGTTTATCTTCTTCAAAATTCAGATATTAGAATGAACCAAAAATAAAATGTTCAGAATATGCCAGTCAGCGTATTTTTTCTCAAAACTGTACCTGAAACTTGGCATATCTGTCTGTGCTGTACAGGGTCGTTAGATTAGAACATATTATGTTTGTTATTTTTTTACCTTAAGATTTACTTATTAACCATAAAAAGATAATTCATCTTTCCTAGTCTTCTATATATACTTCTATATATACTATATATAAAATTAATAGTTTAGCTGCATGAGATTCTATTTGATCGAGATCGGCTATGTCTGCATTAAAATAAAACTAGTAGAACTAGACAGATATCTCGATTAAAGCTGCGTTTGGATATTGTACTCCGTTGACACCGGGCACACCGTCCAAATGACACTTACGTGTTATTGGGTGTAAAAAGTGTAACGGTGTTCAATATCCGAACGCAGCCTATATTGACAGTAGCATTTTCAAGACATTAGCGTTTGACACTAGCTACTGTCATTAGAATCAAAATAATCTGACATATCCTGGCTACTAGTTTTAAAGCAGTACGCCCGATCTCGATGAAATAGAATTTGCTCATGCGGCTAAACTATAAATTCTACCAAAAAATCTCATCTACATAAATTATGGAAAATTTCCTCTCCTTTAATTTATTATTTAACTATTTTGACGACATTACACAAATAGCGGCTCATTTGCAAAATCTTCGAAAAATGCTTTGAGTAAACCACCAGTTCCTTTGGACCCTTTTCAACAGAAAGCTTTTCAGCTCTAAGTTTGGTTATAAAACTTCTAAATATGAAGTTTCGTCCCGATACCATTAGTAGTTTCTCCGGAATCGTCTCCACAAAAACGGGTACACACACACACATACACACACACACACACACACACACACACACACACAGACATTTTTTTGTACCTTGGTCAAAAATGTTCAGGGGACCCAAAAAGACATATTTCCGCTAAAATCTCAAAAAATTTTTTTGGCATGATTACAATACTTTACATCCTGCGTATGATAAAGTAAAAACATACTAAGAATAAGTTGTGTTTATCAAAATCCTAGAATTTGTCTATTTTCGAGTACGATCTTTGGAAAAGACGTTTGGTTTTATTACTACCCCCCCGCCCCGCCCGCTACTGTCCCGTTTATCTACAAAAAAAAACTGGTCACCTTAGCTAAGATAGTGACTAAAATTAGGTCATCGCTCAACGATGAAACATTGAATATTTTGAGTTTTATAAGATCTCATTTTAAGAGTAAATGTTAGTCACCGGCCTCAAATGTTCGACGAGACTGAGGCGCGAGAGGAGGGAACAAGCCGCGCTCACTGTACACTCCGCAGAAAATGCAAGCAACGCACTGATTAGATGAGGGGAACGCGGTATCGTTCCTTGGCGGCGAAGATCAAAGGGGCCGTGCGGTGTCGACTGGCGCCGAACCGTTTCCTAATAATTTTGTGTATGTGACTATCGCATGTTCTGAAATGCTTTTCTTGTATATTTTAAATACAAATACAATTCCACAAAACAATACAGTGATACAAATTAATTAATTGCTTTATTATAACATTCCTATTTTACTACTAACTATGGTTGAACATTTTACCTTTTGTATGTTGAAAAAAATTGTAGTTTTGGTAAAACAGACAGCTTTTCTTACATAAATCATTTATTGCTTTACATTTATTATTAGAATTAGTAACTAATTATCAGTTAGCTCCGAAGAAGCGAACAGCATGGTTCGAGAAGACAGTAATTATGAATTTTTACTCACGGCATAAACCGGTAACTATTTATCATCTAAATTTAAATGACTCTGGCCGTGAAAGCATTCGTACTCAGATACTTATTTAAATCCATTTAACGTTTTCTATGTGCATCAATAATTTCGAATGTCTCGTTCGTACTTAGCAGAGATCGATACTTTCAGGTAAAACACACCTCATATAAAAATTCAAATTTTTATCGGGTGACGCAAGTAGGCGTTAGTAAATATAATATTCCCATTTTAATTCTAGATACAGTTGGATACTGCATTTTGAAATTTTACTCAAAATTATTATTGCTATGTATAGACTTGGTAGTATACGTACTTCAATTTCAATTGTAGGTATGAGAAAAAAATAGCGATTTCGATAAAACAGGCAGCTTTATGTATATGTATAAGTCATTTATTATATATTATATAGATACATGTTCAAATATTTTACACCTTTATAAAAGTTTTTTGCCATATATGGTAATCCGGCACGCTTACGCCTATAAGAGAGTACTGCCCAAAATAACTAGCGAAGTTAATTAGCGAAGAATTACACTACACGTATAATATCTACATATACACTTACCGCAGGTACTCTCGCAAGTTATTAGTTTTCTTAGAACGTGGGCCACATAAAGGCAGCTGATTTTTTAATTTGCCCATATTTCTAGCGTCTGTTCTACGTCTGTTGTACAACAATTCGAACTAAAGCCAACCATCCTACATAGATTGCGATTGCCCTGAATGCATTGCCAAGCGACAAGTGTTTGGTATTAATATTATTTTCTAAATCTAAATACCAATATATTTGAAATTCTATGACGAAAAATAAATGACTGATTAAAAATTAAATTACTTGTATTTCCTTAGTAATAATTTATTTAACTTCTATTAATTATTTAGTAGTTGTAACATTGTAAGTAGGTATTGCGGTACTGCAATATAAACCCTCGAGGGAACATGCGCTCCTAATTTATAACTCGCTCTTTGCTGTCTGCGTAGAGTCCATCAGGACGGCAAAAAATTATTTCTCGTATTCGGTTTCTAGCCTATTTTGGTCGAAATTCAACAATTCATGTTGATCACATACACTTCCGCAAGAACATGCTGTCATGCTACACCTCCCATGTCAACATGCGATCAATATTTTTGTTTGGCCGAAATTGCTCAATATTTGTGATTCCCCTGCCTACGTATTCATGCTGCTGCTTCAGACTGTACCATTTGAATTTGATTGGTCGAAGAAAATGATGTGGTGTTTATCCAACAGATGGCTGCACCGTACGACTATAAAATACGTTATTCTCGCATCATTCACATGTTCAAAAAACCAACGGTTAAATCATTATAACATTCATATTTTGTTGTCATTTTTTTTACACAAGTTCATGAAGGCTCAATACAAAATGTTGTAATATTGCTTTTTTGATGTTTGGTTCGGATTTGGAAAAAAAATAACAAAAATTACCAATTATTGGCTTCTTTAGCAAGGGTAAAAAACAAAACAACAACGCAAATGAAAAAAAGTGGCATTCGTACCCGGTGTAATACACCTTTATCTATAATTTAATGTATTACACGTGATTAATCCCTATTTAAAATACTTATTTTAATTTTTTTATACATCGAGATTCCCGGTGCCGGGATCCCGGGATTGAAAATTTCCAGCACCGTAATCCCGGTTCTGAAAAAGCAATCCGGGATTGGAAGCACTAAGCTAGAATAAGCATATAAATAAGCCACTAATCTTGTCAAAGACATTAATAACAATAATTGGAGTTAAAATCAAAGTACTAGCTGACAATCTCACATAAACATTTTCCTAATTATAATATGTAGATATTGTGACATAACAAGATGAAAACTTGGTATTTTTAAGTTTAGAAAAATGTGAAAATCTATGAAGAAGAAACTCAGAAATTTGTGACATCATTGTACCTCAAAGGGACAATCTATGATCCTATGGGAGGAGTCACGGGAAAACAATTGAAGAAAAATCGCTGACGCAATCAAACGTGGAATTCCCCCTTATGCTCTGCGTCACCCTTCATTGATACCTCATAAGGGTGTCTCGCAGAACCCTGGATAGACAATAAACCAAGAAAACCAACCCTATAATTCCACCTCGACATTATATTATTTTATTTACTGGTACCTACAAGATATCCTTCAATATCTATTTAACACAAACATCTCCAACCGCGTAAAGGGAGAAGGGTGTTCCCACCCCCTAGCCATGTATATCCGACCCTTGTAATGACAGGTAAAGAGCTTATCTACACTACTGATGTTCCCGAAGCCTTACGATGACATCAAGGGTTACAAACCGACGAGCTGGGCTCAGATAAGACTATATACATATACCGTGATAACTGTCATCGAGTAACAGTTTATGAAACGATGCAAATTAACCGAGACGGTCGGTGTACCTTATTTGGTGTTGACGATGTACGTCAACAGATCCTTGAGAGGTGTTAATTTGTCACTCGAACCTTGATGATAATATTTGTGGGAATAGGTAAGTTGTTTGCCTTATTGGTCCTTCGAATATTTGTTTGGTAAGCAACTTTGTGAATGTGCTACTATTATTCCTGCAAATACGCAACAAAGGGAAAAATATCAAAAGTACTTGTGGGGTCGTTTTGAAAGGGGGTTGATTAATAAATTTGGTTTGAAATTGGTGAAACTTGCAGGAACGATATTTGTTTATTTTTTTTTATTTTTGACAAGCCGAATGGTGGCGGTTTGCATATCGAAGACTTTACCATAACAATAACTATTTGTTTTAGCTTGCGGCTGCAACAACACCGCATTGTAGTCGATTTTGTGGTGTGAAAATATATATGTTACGGTCATAGTGATAAATAGGTTATTATTAATAATTACCGGTTATTATTAATAATAGCGAAGTGGCGAGGTTAAAGTGAAGAATTTATCACATGAACCGGCTATTATTAATAATTTCCAGCATGCTGTGGTCAATGTGATATATTTGAATTCGATATTGCATTAAGGTGATGCTACAATATAATAGAGCCGCAGATTTGAAATTCTGTTAGTATCTACATATTTGCCACACAACGAATCTATTCACTGGGTTTTCAGTGTTGGGCCTTTAGTGACGTTAGTCCTGACTTACTTATTTAGTTACTACTCATGACTAAAATAACGAAGATTATCAAAACGAGACGAAAAGATGCCAATCATGCTTATTTGCACAATTCTTAAAAGCTAAGTAAGTAATAAATCAGAAACTCGGTTTGTATTATTTTGCCAGTGCATACGTACATAGTGCATCTGTATTTTGCAATTCGTGGCAAGAAAAATTATTTTTATTTATAACTTATTATTTATTATCTTTTTAATACAAAACTTTAAAAAATGTTTTATATTTAATTTTGAATACAAAAGTCCTTCTAGACCTTTATTTTTTTTTTGGTAGTACAACAATTACACCATTTATATTGTAAAAATAAAGCAAGATAAAGTTTGTAACAATAGGACGTCATCCTCTTTTGTTTTGTTCACAAATGTGAACTGTACCTGTATTTTATTTTTATTTTATTATTTACTATAAATATTGTTTATTTTTGATTTGTAAGTGCACAAATGTCATACAGATTTTATTTGAGTTACCTACTGTCAACTTTATTTATTCAGAATATATTTTTTTTAAATGATTCCTGGACTTGAGAATTATTGTGTTTTTGTTATTGTTATATTTTTTCATATAGCTAAATAAATAATGTATTTAGAAGTATTTTTTTTTGTTGGCGATAAACACTTTTATAATAACCGCCTTATAAAACAGATTATATCCATCAGATATTAGATATGCTTACGGTAGATATAGGTAATGGACAACCTAATGTAGGGAAGATTGGGGCAAGTTATTACAATGTTTAATCTTTTATTTATAAAATAGTACTTTATTGTCAAACACCAAAAGTAAAAATACCGTGTTAGGAACAGAACCATACAAAAATGTTTGCATCATTTGTGCGGTGCAATTTATGTAAAAACATCTACGTAAACTAGTCTCGCCTATTCTTGCATGTATTTGCATGAAAAAACCATATTAAAAATTAATATTAAATGCGCAAAATTTCAAGATAATTGGGATTTAAGAATTTACTTAATAAATTGTAATTATACATTTACAAAAAACTACCCACATGCATTAAATATAAAATGGGTGTTATTGATAATAAAATGGTTAACCTTTTTGAACACTCTGTATAAAATGTTCTTTTTATGTTTTCGTCATTGAGTCGTGCTTGGGTGTATACCAAATATCATTACCAATATTATATCCAGTAGTTTCTAAAGTACAAGGGAGACAAAAGAAAACATTCTGTATTATCAATGTTTTGTATTATTCGCAATTTTGGTCATTGGGCTAGCCGTACTGCTGATTTGCGTCAAGTAAATAAATATAATAGCTTACATAGTAATCAAAATAACTTAGCTAACTTCTTTGAAGACTGTATACAAAAGATCTTTTGTAAAAAGTAACGTTTTTATCACTTTTACCGTGCCCGTTAGGAAATTATTAATAATAGCCGGTCCATGTGATTATTAAAGTGTTTCTAATCACATTGACCAAATGATGCGGTTATTATTAATAATAGCCGGTAATTATTAATACAAACCACATTTATCACTTTAACCGTAACATATACATTAAATGAACCCACACACACTATAGCCGGCGAATTCTGACAACAGCACTCACTTTCTGAACGTTAAATTAAATCATGGGTCATGTGTGGTATCATTGCACAGGTGGCTGTCCAAAGGTGACTTGTTGGATTTAAGGTTTTGTCATCAGACGCGCTAAATTTTTAGCTATCGACATACTATCACGTCTCTTCATTACTAACAAAATAAAACAGGAATACGTGGATTGTTCTTCTGATCACAGCTTATACAGACAACAACATATTAGGGGTTCTTTTTAGAACCGTATGGTTTAGAAAATTTTTGTTCAAATAAAAGTTGCCTCTATTTAAAATATCTGTGCAATGATACCACACACGACCTAGGTTCTCGTTTGAGATCCAAATCCCAATGCAGTTATGAATATTTCCGGTATGCCATTTTTTTCTGAACTTCTATGACGTCATATAATAAAGAAAATCACATGTATCTGTATTATTATCTGTATTATTATACTGCGTATTATCATACGCAGTATGTAAAGTATTGTAATCGTGCAAAAAAAAATTTGAGATTTTAGCGGAAATATGTCTTTTTGGGTCCCCTGAAAATTTTTGACCAAGGTACAAAAAAAATGTCTGTGTGTGTGTACCCGTTTTTTTGTGGCGACGATTCCGGAGAAACTACTAAAGGAATCGGGACGAAAGTTCATATTTAGAAGTTTCATAACCAAACTTAGAGCTGAAAAGCTTTCTGTTGAAAAGGGTCCAATGGAACTGGAGGTTTAGTCTTAGCATTTTTGAAAGATTTTGCAAATAAGCCGCCATTTCTGGAATTTCGTCGAAATAGTTAAATAATAAATTAAAGAAGAGGAAATTCTGAATAATTTATGACTATGACATTTTTTGGTACAATCAATAGTTTAGCTGCATGAGCAAATTCTATTTCATCGAGATCGGTCGTACTGCATTAAAACTAGTAGCCAGGATTTGTCAGATTTTTTTATTGTAATGACAGTAATGACAGGTAGTGTCAAACGCTAAGTTTTTGACAATAACTGCTGGCAATATATGTATATTGTATTCACTTTTTGTATAACACATAAGTGTCATTTGGACGGTGTGCCAGGTGCCAACGGAGTACAATATCCGAACGCAGCTTTATTCGACATATCTGTCTAGTTCTACTAGTTTTATTTTAATGCAAACATGGCCGATCTCGATCAAATATAATCTCATCCAGCTAAACTATTAATTTTATATATTGTATGATAAAGTCATGTGCCTGGCCACATCAGATTTTTTATAACCTTATGGTGAAAGTTAATTTTATTAGGCGCTAAAAAAACTCAAATTATTACGTCAGTACAGCTTCCAGAAAGTAGTACGCACCACCACACGTCTCCTGCATTGTAGTTATTTAAAATAATTGACAAAATTTAACGTAAACATGCGCTCACACTGACATAGACGAATTTGCGAATGGTTATGCACTTTTGCCACTGAGCGTAAAGTTTAGCTTGTGATGGTGCCACACCAGCGCATTTGAAATTTTGACGACAAACTTGTTAAGATAGTGATCTTTGACTATTTCTCTTAATATTTAGTGCAGTTTGAATCACAAATGCGCAACTTAATTTTTCATTTCACTGGATATACCCTCTTCTACTAGAGGGTATTTCCACCAAACTAAAGCGAAAATCAAGAAGGTCAGCGAACCCTAAACGCAAATATCCAAGTCCAGATTCGCAAAGAATCACGAAGGAAGTTAAACAAAGGGTCCGCCGGTATCCCCGGCTAAGAGAAAAGGATCGCCCCCTCCGAAGAAGGAGGATTCAATCCTGCGGGCTGCTACGGTTTTCCTACGAGCTTCCGGTCATTTCGTAGGCACTATACGACAGCGGAATACGGAAATTCAGTATCCTGCAGACACACAGGACGCGCAGACGAACCGTTAAACCAGTTGATAATGCCTGCAGGACAATGAAGGCTGATTTTAGAATTTCATTTCGAGAGGCTTTAGCAGCCTTGTTCGCGGCATATTGGAAAATTTCCCGATGACAATAAGAGAATGGAAAAAGTGGGATAATGGAAAATTCAAGGGAGGGAGTATGTGGTCGGTATGGCTGGGGATATGGAATAAAATAGGGCAGGAGAAAAGGATGGAGTTCGAGAAATGATCAAATTAACAATACTTGCTTTCTATTTAATTTATTGACTGTGTTTCTTCTGGAAAAATTTAGATATTGCGAAGAATCAAAAAGCAAAATGACGAGAATATATGAACGTTTTTAATACAGTACTTTTCCGAAGTAAATACAACCTTTAACCTTACAATTTCTTTTTTCCCGATAGATAATTAGTTAGCAGGACTTTCTCTCGACATGTTCTGCAAAACAGTGTGGGAAATATTTGTTGAGAACTGCTGACCCACAAACCAGAGGCGCTAATAAACTCCCTTCACCAATTCTCGCTAAATTTTGCTCTCTACACAAATAGAAAAGTTTTCAAAGAAATCACATTTTGATGCAAATAAATATATTTTTAGTAAAAGTTAAAAGTAAAATTTTTTTTAGTTTACCTCGCTGTAAACACACCTCGCAGTTCGGCCTTATTATATTTTATTATATTTTATTTAATGGGACTGTAGAAACAGAATTACAGTATAATTTTTAAAACGATTTAATATGAATGTTATAAATTTCGTGCAGCGCGCACTACGTCAATCGTAACGGTAAATGGAAACGTAGCTGGGACACTGTAAGATTATTTACTATTAGTACGATACGATCAGAACAATTTAATTTCGGAATTTTGAATAGTAGTGCGAGTTAAATATAAATAATGAAGTTAGATGTACAATTAATTATACCCAACAATATTTTACAAACACGGATTCAAACGGATTCACTGATCGCGTCAAAACTTCGCATCTCGTTCGACTGTCTCGCACCAAAACCCACAAGCGAGGGAAGCCGAACTGCGCAAAATATCGTTCATGTTTATTTCGATCTTAAAAATTAACAAATAGTCGGAATGCTATTAAATTCAAGGGATATAAATCGCAGTAAATAAGGATTATTTGCATGCTAACTGCGTTGTCCTGCTAACATTCGTTCCTGAGATATCGGCTTCCATCAAAATATTGTTCGCAACCTTTTGTACATAAAAACTGAAGAAAACAAAAACGCCAATCTATAGAAGAGACTCTAGATGCAACTTTAACAAGAACTGGAATTTTTGTGGTAAGTGGTTTAAGAGAAAATAAATCGGAAAGATGAGTTTCATAAAATCGGAAGTTCATTAATTATTTGAACTAAATAAAACTCGTACAATTTTGAAAATTTTCAATAGGCCACACCTATAGGTGTGATGTATAATAAAATAATTCAAACCGCGACAAGATCCATCAATTAAACATACAACGTAATTTAATTTAAAAGTTTAATATTAAAAATGAATATAATCAAACATTTTCAGGTGATATATCGCCCCTTTTGTTTTTTCATTTCAAACTTTTGACCGCTCACTCGTTTTAATTTTCCGAATCCGCAGCGGTTATGTAAAAAGTTTTCCTTTGTTTTCCAACTTGTCACGTAGGGCCGAAAGGGACCTAGGGCGCAACGTAAAATACACGAATATCCCCGATATTGCGTTTTTTCATACTTCTCAACTCATCAAAATATAAATAAAACTCTATAAGAATTTAATTAAAGAAGAAAAGTTACGATATTAAATTCAGGATGTTTCATAATATAATATTATACCCGAATAAAAACGATGGTGACTCCATCTGTTGACGGTAGAGCGAAGCACAAGCTTCAATAACATTCCGTAAGTTGAGCGCGCAGCGCCATCTATGTGATAGCGGCAGAACTTGCGGTTTCAATCCGCACTAAACGTAATAGTTCCACCGCTCGCCACTAGATGGCGTCAGTCGCAATAAA
The DNA here is from genome assembly GCA_963966075.1 of Aphodius sticticus. NCBI lineage: Eukaryota > Metazoa > Arthropoda > Insecta > Coleoptera > Scarabaeidae > Aphodius > Aphodius sticticus. The sequence continues at coordinate 5,453,525 of OZ014510.1, forward strand.
TTTTTTTTTAATTCCTAAATTTCCAAATAATTATTATACATATAGAAATTTAACAAGCTGCCGTTGTGCCAAACAACCCCCACGAAGGGGTTGTTGGTACAACTAAATTAACGCGCCGTCTAGCGACAATTTTCTAAAACTTTCGAAACGGGAAATTGCCGGAAATACGACAGGATAAAACGTAAAACAAAAGTTAGCTAGCGCGCTATTCTGGTAATTGAAGCAATTATCCCTGTGAATAAATGGGCACCCGCGGCTATACACTAGAACAACTGAATGACGGCGAAGGTCCCGCTTAAGAAATCCCGAGCGAAGCGACCGAGGAGAAGAAATTATCCTGTCTTATTAATATTGAAAAGCTGACTTTACTCGCTTGTCGTGTCTCTCTCTCCCTCGCGAGACAGTGAACCAATTTCGTGGCCAATTTTAAACACTCTACCCTCGGGCTCTGTATTAAAGTTATATTTAAAACGGTGCGTTTATAACATTTCCACCGCGTTTCGAGCTGGACCTCGGTTTAAGGAATCGCACGGTCGAAATTCGGATAACCGAGGTTCGACTGTACGCAAATTCGAAATTTACCCAAAAAAATCTGATGTGGCCAGGCACATGACTTTATCATACTGTATATAAAATTAATAGTTCAGCTGCATGAGATACTATTTGATCGAGATCGGCTATGTCTGCAATAAAATAAAACTAGTAGAACTATACAGATATCTCGATTAAAGCTGCGTTCGGATATTGTACTCCGTTGACACCGGGTACACCGTCCAAATGACACTTACGTGTTAGTGGGTGTAAAAAGTGTAACGGTGTTCAATATCCGAACGCAGCCTATATTGACAGTAGTATTTTCAAAACATTAGCGTTTGACACTAGCTACTGTCATTAGAATCAAAAAATGTGACATATCCTGGCTACTAGTTTTAAAGCAGTACGACCGATCTCGATGAAATAGAATTTGCTCATGCAGCTAAACTATAAATTCTACCAAAAAATGTCATACACATAAATTATAGAAAATTTCCTTTCCTGTAATTTATTATTTAACTATTTTGACGACATTACACAAATAGCGGCTCATTTACAAAATCTTTAAAAAATGCTAAGAGTAAACCACCAGTTCGTTTGGACCCTTTTCAACAGAAAGCTTTTCAGCTCTAAGTTCGGTTATGAAACTTCTAAATATGAAGTTTTGTCCCGATACCTTTAGTAGTTTCTCCGGAAACGTCTCCACAAAAACGGGTACACACACACACACATACACACACACACACAGACATTTTTTTGTACCTTGGTAAAAAATGTTCAGGGGACCCAAAAAGACATATTTCCGATAAAATCTCAAAAATTTTTTTTGGCATGATTACAATACTTTACATACTGCGTATGATAAAGTAAAAATGACCGAAATGCGCGCGGATTTCTTCCGCCGTAATCGTGTCGAAGATTTATCTGTTACCGTTTCGGTAGCACGGCGCCCAAACGCGCAAACCGTGGGCAAGGAGGCGAAAAAAAAAACACTCTCGATCTGCACACCTTGGCGATTTTGTGGGCGTTGACCGTCAGGTTGACTTTTGCGAGTGCCGTAATATACGGCGCTGTATATGTTACGATGTTGCCTACTCGGTAATTCTTAAAAAATAGCGTTTTGTTTATTGCAAAATGCGATAAATTTAATACAATTTGGGTAAGTTGTACCAACAACCCCTTCGTGGGGGTTGTTTGGCACAACGGCAGCTTGTCAGGTATAAATAAATAAAGCATTTGGCGCTATTTCCATTTCGCTTTTGCTTTTTTCCCAGATTTTGCAGATATGCGATTTATTTTGCCATATTCCTGCTTATTTTAACTTTTTACGGATTTTTTGGCAAAAATCACTCAAAAACGCCTCTACTGCATTGTGATATACCTAAGGTGACCAGACGTCTCGACTTTTCAGAATTTTTACAGAATTACTAAAAAAAATAAAAAAACTTTTTTTCAAATCGTTCATTAATTAATTTTTATAATTCGAAAAGAATGTTGTGGGGTCGCCACCGGTTTTCGAAATTAGTATTTTTTACAAAGATTATGAATTACCCATTCTGTCTAATGGAGGAATTTGATATATTTGTACATTTATGAATAATATTAATTGTTATGTGCATACGGAATTTATGGATGTTTATATTTTTTGGACAAAATTGAATTGATATAGATAACCAACCTTGCTGGAATCAATTACTTTTATATTCTTTGACCAATTTCCACTACTTTTTCAGAACATGTAAAGTAAACTTACCTACTTTTGAAAGATAAAGATAATATTGTTCCTACTTATTAAAAAAAAATGGTGCTTTTTGACTAAGTTTGAGACATCCTGTGGGGTAACTAACGAAGTAGTTCTCTCGCATGTTCTCAAGTGCTCAGTTACAAAAACCATATCAATTCTCAGCATCTTATTTTGTAATTCATCCCAATATCTGAATTTTTGTAGGAGATACACATTTGTAAGTAAAATATTGCATTGTTTTTGGACCAGTAACACTGGCAAATCTGGCAGGCTGAATATGCTGCAAGGATCAAAACCGAACTTTGAAACGTATCACTTAGATTCCATGTCGACTTGCTGTTATTTCAACAAGTGCTGTTATTTCATCACACATTATTAAAGTATCACATACACGTTGAGTTTCGCTTAGTATAATTTAGTTTTTTATCCATCTGTTTATCTGTTAATTTCTGGTCATTATCTTTAAATTAATTCGTTGTTGGTACTAAAAAACAATAGTAAAAACACTTTTAATCAAGTAACATTCGCTGCAAGGTGCATTTTAAATTGCAACGGTTTACTTTAAATTATGTATCTTCTAAAAAAATGCAGATACGGGAATGTACTCCTAAATTTGGAATATTTTGTTGTATTGTACAGGGTCGTTAGATTAGAACATTTGCTTGGTATCTTCTTTGACCGTAAGATATGTTTTATTAACCATAAGAATGTAATTAATCTTTCTTAGTCTTCTTAATATTATTTATTGGTTGATGAAAATCTATTTATTTCGTGCAAAAGGCATTTATTTGAAAAATCTATGTTACAGGATACAGTTAATATTTGCAACTTCAATTCCAATCAGAAACGATAACGAAGTACACGAAGTACACGAATACCCCCTGCCCCCTAAAAATTCAGCTTTTTATCTACAATTGTCTGAACTATGACGCAACGGTTCATTATTTAATTAAAACCGCTATTCTAATTTCCAAACAAGACATACAATCTCATACAAATCCAAAAGCCTTTTGTATAAAGCCGACCATAGGTAAATAATTCTACGTTCCACAACAATAGGCTTTTAATTAATATAATTATTATTCCTTCTGGCTTACATAACGAATATATAAGAATCTAAAGGAACAGAATACATACTTTGGCTGTTGATTTGGTTTACGCAGGGAACACCATGTATGCTCATAAATTCATGTAGAACCCGCATGAACAAACATAGCAATTAAAAACAAAGACCTATATATATATATATATATATATATATACGCTTAAGAAATACACACAGACCTCTTATAGAGAGGTTAAATTTTTAATTGCTGCCTTTGGCGACTTAATTGATAATAACCCTATTTATACTGGGTAATAAATTAAATCTCGTATATACAGGGTGATTCGTATTCAATCAATTGTCTTTACTATAAACATATTTCGACAGATTTCTCAGTCACAATATCGTGATGAACTCTTGCCATTCGTGCTGTGGCAATGCTGAAGATAATTCATCAGTGTTATATGAGTGTTAAGTGTCGATATATTACACGTTGCAGACATATGTAATTTTCACTTCTGGACATGCAACCAACTTATCTGATACAAAACGTCTCCGGGAATACGTAACAAGTATTTATATTATTGACTTGAAAGAAACACCAAGATACCAGAACTAGAAATAAGCATAAGTGACCGAAAAGTTCTTGTCAATAAAACGTTCACATTCATTTCTTCCATCAATTAATAATTTCATTTAAGTATGGAAATTCTAGTCAATCCACTGCAGATCTTTCTCGTTGCCTTATTTCGCTTAAAATTGATTAATTATCCCGAAGGATTATGTGTGGTCAGTGTTGTAGGCGAGAACAGACACCCAACAACGAACTATCTCAGCTGCATTTATTTGCACTTGGTCTCCAAGACGAAAGAATAAACGAGACATTTACCAAGAACAACTCTTTAGTTCAACTGTATGGTAATTGGTTTCGTTGTCAGTAAACGACTTAATAGACATATCACTCAATTCAAATCAATTATTTCTTAACCATACACAGACAAGCACGTAGACGCAAATTCATAAAATCAAATTTACGGTTTTAACAGGCTATAACTCGAAAACAAACCAATTTTACACATAAATAAATTAAGCTTAATCGTCTTAAAATCTAAAGATTGGTCAGATTTAATCTAAAAATCTTAAAAAAATTTGTTTTTTTCCGGAGACTTCAACGCTTATGCGAAAATTAGACGACAAACCCGCGAACATTTCTTTGAATATAAGGCCTAAAATAAATTTATATATTCGACGTTCGGCTGTGCGGACGAGTTCTTTTACGCCATATACTTGGTATTTGCGATACCCAGTTGAAATGCAAAGGCGACAAATATCGATGAACATTTTAGTACGCTGTTTAATTTTTCCATTTGTGTGTAGTAGGTCGTATACGAAGATTAACAATAGATTTGTAATTATTAGTAAGATTTTTGATTTTTCTATTGGACGAAACCCGCTTAAAATTGTAATTTTGTGAAACCGTCAGACAGACAGTTTTCCGGAAACCGTCAGACAGAAAGTAAAAAAAATATTGTTGTTTTTACATGTCCACATAAACGCAATGTTATTGCTTTCGAAGATAAACGTACACCATATACAGAGTGTATCCTAAGTTGATGCTTTTCTATGAACAATATAGATGATACCCATTTATGAGCTTTCAAAATATAACCTTTTTGTTAAATAAAAAAGCTACTCAGAATTGTCTCTACTATTAAAATATTTTTAATCGTTTTCGTTTCTCCTCAAGTAATAAACATCATAAAAATTTTATAGACAGCATATCTATAAAATAATTTATTTGGAAAATTATACTTTATTTGCTTGTATTTATATATTTGTCGATTTTTATGATGTTTATTATTTGAAGAGAAACAAAACCGGTTAAAAATATTTTAATAGTAGAGACAATTTTGTGTAGCTTTTTTATTCAACAAAAAGGTTATATTTTGAAAGCTCATTTATTTAAAGTTGTTTCAGAAGCTAATTGAACTGTATTTCAGATAATATTAGGACATATTTAGACAACGAACCTAGTAGTACATTTGGATTTAGTAGAACTTTAAAGATGACGAAGAAACCATATCTAACATTTCTTTTATGGGCAATATCTTCCAAATTTAAATAAAAAAATATATATTTTTCTCATTAAAATAATAATTTATTTAAACTAGTTCACATCAAATGACCAATTGTATTGTTTTACAGTCTGTTAAAATTAGATGCTGCGAATTAATAATACAGAAAGCTGATGAATTAAACAAAAAATCATTAAAATGAAACTAACAGTTTCGTCAAGATTTGTTTTGTAAATTTCAACAAGAATGCCCTTGTTAGTACGCGGTGAATTTTGCACTTTTGTAATTAAAAATTTCGGTATTATAAAATAAAACCTTGCTTATTCGTAATCAAATTATCAGTTTGATTTGAAAAAGCTAATGTGCAAATAAGGCGAACTAATCAAAAAAATGTAGCAAGTCCTCAAAGAAGATTTTCACGTATTAGAAAATGCTATGTGGCGATGCATCAATGTCCGATGCATTTACTGTTGCAGTGCCAACTCTGACGGTCCGAAATCACGAACGAATATTGTACAAATTTGTTGGTGTCATAGATTTTTTGAGTTTTGTAAAAATCAGCCGGTAACCAATCAATAACAAAAATTTTCGATTTGCGTGGCAAATATATTTGCCAAATATTTAACATGTGGCAAATATTTGATATTTGGCAAGTATACGAATATAATATAGCCCCGGCTTTATACACACTAGACGTGTTGACTCGTGTTAACACGTGTTAAAACGTGTTCAAATTCAATCTTTCCTAACCATAGACAGACACAAACCCGTAGCACCAAAATCAAATTTATGGTGTTTAACGGGCCATAACTCGAAAACAAAGCAACTTTACACATAAATAATTCAAGCTTAAACGTCTTAAAAACAAAAGATTGATCAGATTTAACCTCAAAATTTTCAAAAAAATTTATTTTTTCCGGAGACTTCAATGCTTTTGCGAAAATTAGACGACAAACCCGCGAACATTTTTTTGGATATAAGGCCACGGACACATTATTCACACGTGACGTGGTAACACGTGTTAACACGTCACTTCATATACACACGCGACGAGTTAGCTCGTGTTAGCACTCTAAGGAGACGGCTGTATAGGCATGCTAACAAGCGGTTGGTAGCAATAAAAACCGCATTTTAATGATATGCAAGTGCTCGTATCAATTGATACGTTCGGCGAAGAAGATGGCTCAAAAAATGCCACGGCTCTGCTATCTTGGTCCGTTTATGCGGCTGTTAATCATGATGACATTAATAGTTGCTACCGGAGCGATCGGACCGCTCTTAATGAGCGCGTTCTTTTGTTATTTTTCAGGGCGATCGACGGCCCGTCAACGAAAATGTCATCGCGCTTTTATTGTTTCTTCGGCGCACATTCCACGCCATTGTATGGTAAATAGGGCACCCGGTGATATTTCGACGTTAATACGACATTGGGGCAAAAATTGGATTTTTATTAATCTCGTATTACATAAATTTACATATAAACATTTAACTCAATTATTGTAATCAAATGGCTTACCTGTTTAAAGTAAGCAGGTATATCGCATCTCTGGTCATCAAGACGCGAACTTTGTGCTTTCTCGAGAAGTTCAAAGAGATCATAGGTGGTGCCCTTCAGCCTGTCAGGGCTCTGCGTTGGCTGTTGCTGTCTCTGTCCAGCAGAAACTGGCGTGGCATGCCATGTTGTCGTGGTAGGATGCTGTCTTCTGAAACAAAGAAAAACAAATAATTAAAAAAAAATAATTAAAAATTGATAATATTGTAAAAATCCTTGTAATATCGTGCCGGAAAATTCAAAAAGGGTTAACCCCTTTCGCCAGCAATTTTTAATTCGTGTAATATGATCCATCATACAGCCTCGTACAATGGGGTGGGCTTTTTGTGCTGGACGATATTCGGTTCAAAGGGCATGTTTTGCTCCCCCCACCCCTGGAAGGGCAAAGGGTTCCCTTCAGGTATCCAATTTCAAGATTAAACCCCGCTTTCGTTTTCAAATATGCAGGCCAAACACAAATGAACAAACCATATTAAAACTATCGCTCATGAGGGAACTAAAATGAAAGTTTAACGTTTTATCTTAAGAACTAGAACTGCAAAGAACATGTTTTCAAATGCCATAACAACCTTACGCAACCATTCGTTAAACAAAAGCTATACAGGAGTAGGTACATCAATGAATGAATAGACTGAAAAAAAATTATTGAATAACGGTTGTCATTGCGTCACTTAAACAACACATCTCATACTAGGTAATATTAATATTGCAAAATCTTTTTTATTTCATTTTTTGTTTTGGTAAAGCAGATGTTTATTACTAGGGGTGAATTTTTGATTGGGTAATGCATCCCTCACGCGTGTCAAGCCGCAAAACAACACACTGCCGACACACGCAAAGGTAATAATTTAACATATTATAATCAATAATCGCTCTGCTAATAGTCTTTCTACGGTGCTAATTTGTATTATTAGAACTTGAACAACCCCTAGTGCTGGAAGTTTTGCAATTCATGACTAAATGGTGGATGGAAATTTAATAGTTGGCCGATGACAAAGTAAAACCAACCCTTGTTAGCGATAGGGGAGCAATTTGTAATAGGAAATCCAGATGCTAGTTGTTATGCTAGACACATAATGTACATACGTATGTATCTAGATATATTCAGGGCAATTCTGTAACGCAATTGTTACGTAGCAAGTGGTTAAATACCTTAGCAACGTTGCTCAAATATAAAATGATATTCTGGAACATATCCAGTGGTTAAGAGGAATCATTAGAGGTAGTAGCGTACTACTAAACAACACTACATAAAACCAAACATCCTGAGCTTAATTGTGTGTTAATAATCACGTGTAATACATTAAATTATAGATAAAGGTGTATTACACCGGGTACGAATGCCACTTTTTTCATTTGCGTTGTTGTTTTGTTTTTTACCCTTGCTAAAGAAGCCAATAATTGGTAATTTTTGTTATTTTTTTTCCAAATCCGAACCAAACATCAAAAGAGCAATATTACAACATTTTGTATTGAGCCTTCATGAACTTGTGTAAAAAAATGACAACAAAATATGAATGTTGTAATGATTTAACCGTTGGTTTTTGAACATGTGAATCAGACGAGAATAACATATTTTATAGTCGTACGGTGCAGCCATCTGTTGGATAAACACCACATCATTTTCTTCGACCAATCAAGTTCAAATGGTACAGTCTGAAGCAGCAGCATGAATACGTAGGCAGGGGAATCACAAATATTGAACGAAAGCCATACGAAAAATAAATTTTACCGTGCTGGTGCTACGTAGATAGCAACGACTCGCTTACAAATTAGCATGACAGCATGTTCTTGCGGAAGTGTATGTGATCAGCATGAATTGGTGAATTTCGATCAAAATAGGCTAGAAACCGAATACGAGAAATAATTTTTTGCCGGCCTGATGGGGTCTACGCAGACAGCAAAGAGCGAGTTATAAATTAGGAGCGCATGTTCCCACGAGGGATTATAGTGCAGTCCCCGTACGACACACGGAACGTAGAATAATCAACAACTGCAATACCTACTTACAATGTTACAACTACTAAATAATTAATAGGAGTTAAATAAATTATTGCTAAGGAAATACAAGTAATTTAATTTTTAATCAGTCATTTATTTTGCGTCATAGAATTTCAAATATATTGGTATTTAGATTTAGAAAATAATATTAATACCAAACACTTGTCGCTTGGCAATGCATTCAGGGCAATCGCAATCTATGTAGGATGGTTGGGTTATGTTCTACTTGTTGTACAACAGACGTAGAACAGACGCTAGAAATATGGGCAAATTAAAAAATCAGCTGCCTTTATGTGGCCCGCGCTCTAAGAAAACTAATAACTTGCGAGAGTACCTGCGGTAAGTGTATATGTAGATATTATACGTGTAGTGTAATTCTTCGCTAATTAACTTCGCTAGTTAATTTGGGCAATACTCTCTTATAGGCGTAAGGGTGCCGGATTACCATATATGGCCAAAAACTTTTATAAAGGTGTAAAATATTTGAACATGTATCTATATAATATATAATAAATGACTTATACATATACATAAAGCGGCCTGTTTTATCGAAATCGCTATTTTTTCTCATACCTACAATTGAAATTGAAGTACGTATACTACCAAGTCTATACATAGCAATAATAATTTTGAGTAAAATTTCAAAATGCAGTACCCAACTGTATCTAGAATTAAAATAGGAATATTATATTTACTAACACCTACTTGCGTCAGCCGATAAAAATTTGATTTTTTATATGAGGTGTATTGTACCTGAAAGTATCGATCTCTGCTAAGTACGAACGAGACATTCGAGATTATTGATGCACAAAGAAAACGTTAAATGGATTTAAATAAGTATCTGAGTACGAATGCTTTCACGGCCAGAGTGATTTAAATTTAGATGATAAATAGTTAGCGGTTTATGCCGTGAGTAAAAATTCATAATTACTGTCTTTGCGAACCATGCTGTTCGCTTCTTCGGAGCTAACTGATAATTAGTTACTAATTCTAATAATAAATGTAAAGCAATAAATGATTTATGTAAGAAAAGCTGTCTGTTTTACCAAAACTACAATTTTTTTCAACATACAAAAGGCAAAATGTTCAACCATAGTTAGTAGTAAAATAGGAATGTTATAATAAAGCAATTAATTAATTTGTATCACTGTATTGTTTTGTGGAATTGTATTTGTATTTAAAATATACAAGAAAAGCATTTCAGAACATGCGATAGCACATACACAAAATTATTAGGAAACGGTTCGGCGCCAGTCGACACCGCACGGCCCCTTTGATCTTCCCCGCCAAAGAACGATACCGCAGTTCCCCTCATCTAATGAGTGCGTTGCTTGCATTTTATGCGGAGTGTACAGTAGGCGCGGCTTGTTCCCTCCTCTCGCGCCTCAGTTTCGTCGAACTTTTGAGGCCGGTGACTAACATTTACTCTTAAATAGTTTGCCACCAGTTGAGTGGCAAACTGAGTGACTACGAACTACGTAGCAACCGATAGGGAGAGGGACGTGCTGCTAAACACTCTTCAAGTCTTTAACCTTAAAATAAATACGAATTGTTTCGTTTATGGTATATGTATCGTAAATAAACAGGTGCTAAATTACATAGAAGATTAACATGAAAGGCGATTGATTTTGTTTTTACTATTAAATAAGTATGATAGGTATTTTAATTTAATATATATTTTTATTTTAGAGGTTACCTAACAATTGCCAGAAGGAACTTGGGGGATACTTCCTTTGGCTTTTACCTAGGATGTATAACTATACAAGTAAAAAAATAATGTTATAGTAAAATACAATTTTGTATTCGTCGACTATTAAAACAAGTATGTTCAATTTCTTTAATATACAGTGGAAAGATTACCACTGTTAAATGAAAAGATCATTGTTAAAAAATTAAGTTAGTATCCAATAAACGAGAAAACCTTTAAAACTATTAACCACAACTACTAGAATTTAACCAGTTGTCGTATTAATGATCCCCGTGAATTGAAACTTGTGGTTATACGTATCCGAATAACCTAACCTCACAATTCAGAAATGCACTCAGACGCGAAGTCTCAGAAGACTAAGAATAACAACAAGAATAATTCATTTTACGCGATTTTACTTAGCAGCTATCTTCTGTGGACCACTGCACAAATTTAATTTTTTCGTAAATTGTTTCCACAATTCTACGACGTTACGGGCTTCCGTAAACGGAGTTGAATGCGACACAAAAAGACTTTATTTTTGTGAATAAAATTAACCATGACGGTATAAATATTGATTTTGTGTAGTTCTACTCTCGCAGATACTCCTATTCATCCAGTGTCGTTCACATTTATATAGGTTGTTACTTCTGTAATGGAAACATGAAGGGAATTGGTATATTTCACAAATTATCCCTTATGTACAATTTTCATTTATAATAACATATATTTCTTTTGTCTTTTTAGCAAGCTGTGATAGGTCATTGTCAACATTATCCGCGGTTTGTTTTTTTTTTTTTTTTATTTTCACTTGTCGCGATAACAGACAAAAGAGCATCCTGTGAGCGGAAATGTCAGCGTGTATAGAACGCTACGCGCTACAATGCATATATATTTCTTTAGAAAGTGTAACAAATTTGATTTGCAATGTTGTATAAGCCCGTACCCGTGGTTTGTCAAGCAAACTGCACCTACCTAAGTGCGGTACACCTCTAATATAATTGAATATTGTTTCAACGGATTGTAGAGATAGCATTTGTTCCAGCGAAGCGTGACAGTCTATGGAAAACTCATACAGAAAAAAATACATAGATAGATTTCAATCGTTTACTGAATTATTTTTGTTTTAATTTTCTCATCTATTTCCATTACCGATAATGTCCATTCAAGCCATAGTGCACACCTTCTTACATGCTAACCAATTAATTGGCAGCACAAAAAGGCGTAATTTTCATTAGTACTGTAGACGCTCATAACGTTATAAACTTGTAGGCTCGATCAACTACAAAGTCGTAATCGAGATCTAATCTGCAAAAGCAGCCATTACTGGTGCCCGTTATTGGCAATGGTCATTATCCGATTCGCTTTTGTCGTACACCGCCGCGCCGTCGGGTTGATAAAAACATATACATCTAATCGAAGGGAACAAATTTATATATTATTTTATCCGTATTTTTCCTTCATACTTGACAAGCTGCCGTTGTGCCAAACAACCCCCACGAAGGGGTTGTTGGTACAACTTACCCAAATCGTAAAAACCTCACACCCACAACGTAAGATTGTCAAGTTTAATTCAACAATATTAAAACATCAAAAACGCCGAGAGAAATTATAATTCAGCACAATATTTTACCTCCGAGGACTTATTTAAATAATATATTCAAATTCATTCAGTTATTCGAACTCCCGACTATTCTGCTGGATTTATAACCCCCTAATTCAACCTTAAACAACCCCATTTGTATAACCAATCAGTAATATTAAAACATCTAATTAAAAAAAGCATTTCAATGTCAACTGTTAAGCTGATTTTATCGCAAGAATCTATAATGTTCGTTACATGTTCAGCCACAATAAGTCCACACCTTAAAAATACCGTTCGACACGACGGTTTTAGAGCCATTTGCTCAATTTTGTGATGTACAGCACGACAAACGAACAGTTGTGGAAACTTATATATGCAAATACAGGCATACGCCGACGTATGGTCAATTTTAAATTTACAAAACAGTAACGCACATGCTTGGGGATGCCTTTATGGTAATCAGCCAGAAAAGTGGACACGCGCCCATGGTATAGAATAATGTTTATGTAATTAGGTGCAATATGGTATGGTATGGTGAATCGCAAAGATAACACTGTTTTGAATTTTACCGGTTTTTTACATGTGTTTCGAATTGGACTGACATCTGAGAGACATCCAGGACATGAGATATTTAAACTTTGAGATGATTTGATATTCGGCAAAACAAACAACCCCCACGAAGGGGTTGTTTGGCACAACGCAAGCTTGTCGGGCATGAAGGAAAACTGTTAAGCTGATTTTATCGCAAGAATCTATAATATAATGGTGAAAGAATGATATAAACTACAGCTAAGCTGTATTGTATCTATCGCGAAGCCAATTTTGGTCGATCGCTCGCGATGTCTTGACTTAATGTATGATGGTGAATTTAGTCACCTGTACATACACTGATAAAAATGAGTGCGAATTTACAAATGAAATTTACATTTTTCTCAGTAAACCTACCCTATTTGTCGGCAATTTTACCATAATTTTAAGCAAAAATACTAAATATCATTGAAAATGCAGTTACATTCATTAATTGTACAAACTGTAGGTAAATTTGCTAACAAATTGTAAATTTCATAATAACAATTACTTCAACGGAATAAAATTACAAATCTATACCTTAAAACTACTGTCTGATATATAAATTTGCCCTCTGCTCGTGCAATTTTCCTTTCTAGATGGTAAAGTGCTACCGACATAATTTTTATCGCGCTTGCGCAATAATGGGATATACAGTTCGAGTTCCGTTCGCCATCCGTTTGGTTGTGTTTACAGGAGCTAAGTTAGAGTTTTATTTACTGCGATTGTTATATACAAGTAATCTAACACTGTTAGTGCTTCTGTGACTTATCCTTTATCGGTGTCGTGTGGAATATTTGCCCCATATGGTTCTATAGTATTAAAAGATATAATATTGGTACATTCATCACTTTGTATATTATGGAGGACTTTGCAAATACATACTACAAAGTGCAGGTAAAAGTTTGCAGTCTTGATATGTATAATTTCACTTTCACTCATTGGATGTTCTTTTTAGGATACAAGTGTTGATGATACTGACATTCTACAAATTTAAGGACTTGTGTGGTGTCCATAGGTAAGATTTCGCTTATTGTTCTTTCTTGTACATACGGTCTTACAATCAAATTTATTACTAACATGTATAACACATATCATTTCAATCACCAATATAAAAAAATACTTTTCTATAAACACTCATTAATAACTTTACACACACTCGGTACCTCAAAGGAAAGCAGCTGCTGACATTGTTATACCCTGTATATGACTCATGTACTTCTTATTTTGATTTCAGGTGACACATTTTGGACTATATTATATGCTGTGGTTGGATTATCCCCAGGTTATCTTACCCTGGAGACGGTTTAGCTTTTCAAAAATTATTCCAAGTCAGGGTTCAAAAACGAATAAGGTGACGTAAGTTTACCATAGGCATTTCAACTTAATATTGTTGAAATAATATTTAATTTATATTTAAAAGATATGTTTCTCTGTGTTAAGCAGATAGATTTATTTTATTATACGATATGTAGATAAGTATGGGTTCCTATTTTATTTCATTTACTTATGATTACATTTTTGTCAAGAACTTCTATTTATTTAATGTTAAAAATATGTAGATATATATATATTATAAATATGTTTCACATGTTATTTATTGTTAAAATTATAATAAAACTTCATACTATTATTTTTTGTTTTTATTTATGATCTCCACATTAATAGGATTTTACTAGTGATTTTACAGTTGACAATAGAGGTTTGTCCGAGCAGTCGCAAAACCAGTTTACAAACAGTTCTTTTGTGAGAAACCAGATAATGTTTCATTGGTATTTATAATGGAGTTATCATAGCAACATATGTGGTCCATCACAAAAGTACTGATTGTTAACTGGTTTTCAGTTGCTTGGAGACCTCTAATATTAAAGTTGCAGAAAATTTACTGTACAACAATTAATTGCAATTCCGTGTTTACGGTAAATTTACTGAACGTCAGTAATTTTACTTACAAAAGTATATATAAAACCGTACACATCGGAAACCTCATTTCATATGAGAAGTAAATTTAAACTCAAAGTAAAATTACAAACCACATGGTTTGTAATTCCCTTCGATACACGGAGGTTAAAAATGACCGCCGTGCCACACGGTAAAATTACCTTTTCAGTTTTATCAGTGTAGTAGCAAATAAGCCTGACTATAACCCTATTACAAAAACGGTTGTTAACTAATTGCCGAATATACTACTTGAACAGTGAAGAACCTTTGATTTTCTCCCTAAGTATATAACCCTATTGTTAGCGAATGTAGGAGATGAAAGATAGTTTCGAATCAAGAATCAAGTTTCCATCTCACAGAACTGTCCGTTTACCGATAGCAGTTTTTTGCTTATCGCATTGTAACAAAAACCGTTAACAGTAAAAAGTGAGTCTAGTTACTCATGTATTTACAAATAAGCGTGTTTATAATCTTCTATCACTGGCCCAATATCTGAATTATCCAACAAATAAAATAATTCCTAACACGGCCAATACTGTCTATAGCTTTGCTCTCAAAGCCAGTCTCCAGAACTATTGTCCTCAATGATAAACTTGGTCTCGGTAACTCAGTCAAACTTTTCGACAATTCATAATTTGCCGAAATTCAAAGGTGTTACTCATTCGACAACAATCAAGTTGCCAACATGTATTTCTTTTCCTTTTGCGTTCAAAACGCTAAAATTTTTAACTCAAAACAGTTAAATAATTGCAAAAAGCAAGCCACCTTTCAGCTCAGCTACATATATTAGCATGTTAAGCTATAACCTATCAGCCAACAAAATAAATAAATATCCGCAAGGGGTCATCCTTTCAGCTCATGAACATAAACAAATATTAGCAAAGGGCAGACCTTTCATCTCCAACAATATAAACAACTATTATCAAATTGGTAACTTTTCATCTCAACACGATAAACAAATATTAGCAAAGGGCTCATCTTTCATCTCAAAAATTACACAAATATTATCAAAGGGACAACTATACATCCCAAAAAGAAAAACAAATATTACCAAAAGGCTAACCTTTCAGATCAACAAAATAAATTACGTACCACGCCAGTAAAAAGCTGACACAAATATGTATTCGCAAAAAGCTAACCTTCCAACTCAACAAAATAAATAAATTTTAGAAAAGGGCTAACCTTTCAGACAAACAAAATAAATTAACATTTGAGTAAAGAGCTGACCTTCAGCTCGGCAAGATAAACAAATATTCGCAAAGGACTAACCTTTCAACTCAACAAGATAAAAATATTAGCAAAGGGCTATCCTTTCAGCTCAAACCCAATCAAATATGTTAATATTACTCGTAGATAAACAACGTAGGTAGATAAACAAGTTGTTTCAGTACGAGATGAACTCCCACGATCTATTGAAGTCTAAAATTGTTAGAAAATAAGTCTAAAAATCTTCCATGTTAATTTCCCTGGCAAAAAAAAATGTCGCGAAATCTTAAAATTAAATTTTCAGCCATACTGTGCATTTTTATAATGAACTCTGCAAATATGAAAAGTTGAGTAAGGAAATGTATTTTCTTTATGCTTTTAAATCGAAAACTTAATACCTAGGTGATATAAAAAATAAATAGTTTTTAACATATATTTTGCGTACCCATAGCTCGCGGGAGTGCTACGTCTATGACAACATGTCGATCGCGGCATATTTTAAAGATAACACTGCTTCCGGTGTGACGTCATTCTTCAGCATCATCGCGCGCAAACCGATACAATTTTCCAGTAATTTAACCACAGGAAAGTTAAAAATACCCGCTCGCGTTTTATTGCCAAGTTTAACCCTTTATTCAAAACTGCCTGACAAAAGGGTTGGTCAACCGAAAATGGTATCCTGAATGAATTCCAAACCAACGACACTGAAAAGGTCAAAGGACACAACAATATGAGCATAATTGATGAGAGGTCGATTTTTTAGTTCGCATAAGCAATAAACTACCCCGAAAAACAAACTTTTTGCTCGTGGTGGTGTGTAGCCAAGCACCCCCAGTGCTATGATGAAAACCGGATGATTTATATATCCAATAGGACCCTAGAGGGCAGCACCTGAACCCCCCACCCCATAAACGTCTTCCAAGTAAACCCAAGCTTTGGCATTCGAAACCTTGCTTATTAATGTTTATTAATAGCGCTAGATGGCGCCCTCCATCTTCGCAGCGAGCGCAATTAACCCCAAAGGCCTGTTTATAATACAACACGATTAACGTAAGAAATAAGAATACGAATTTGTATTTATTATATAAAATTTATATTTTGTCTCAAAAGTTCATACTTACGAAAAAAATCTGATGTGGCCAGGCAAATGACTTTATCATACTATATATAAAATTAATAGTTTATCTGAATGAGATTCTATTTGATCGAGATCGGCCATGTCTGCATTAAAATAAAATTAGTACAACTATACTCTATTCACTTTAAGAATAAAGCGTTGGATAAGATAGGGCTATAATTTGCGGCTTGTGATTGGCTGAAAGTTGAACCAAATTTACACCAGCCAACGCGCGTATGTCACTTGAATTTTGAAACGTCATGTCATTTGCATCAGATTCAAGATTTTCGTTGTGTTCTAGTTGTTGTGGTCGGAATATTTTGCAGTCTAACAAACGCTTCAAACAAAACTCAGTTCTTTTTAGAACTCCACACTATATTAACATTGTAACAGGTAATCTTAATATTGCCAATAATATTTGTTGTTAATGTTTTACGATGATATTTAATAGTGCTAATATGGATGAGAGAATGCAGGCTGGTTCGTCAAAAAATCCGCAAGGAAAGCCCATTCGCAGTGGACAACGGCTGATGGCCTACAATGCATATCTCGAGTACAGTCGTGAACCTGGAAATTCGAAGTCAGCTTCTGTAAAATTAGCTTCGAAGCTTATAGGTATTGGAGAATCAACAATGTGGGCCATTGTAAAGGAAAACGGCACTTCTGGAGTATTACGTTCTCCAACCAAAAAACGTAAACGGGAAAACACTTACGACAAATTGGATGAATTACAGAAAAATGCAATTAGGCGACATGTTCATTCTTTCTATTTTAACAATGAATTACCGACTATTTCCAAAGTATAAACGGTAATGATATGATTATTTATGTAATATTGAATTTAAGTGGAAATTTGTATAGGCTATTGAAGCAGATGATTTCATACCTACGGTGAAGCGAACAACTTTGTGGAAAATATTGCGTATGTTGGGATTTAAATGGGAGAACCGAAGCAGGAAAAGTATTTTAATTGCAAACAGGATATTGTTTTATGGAGACGAAGATATTTTAACAGTATTAGCTGGTATCGCTCAATGGGGAAAAATCTATTACTTAGATGAGACATGGGTTAATGCTGGTCACACAAAACCAAAGGTCTGGAAAGATACCACTATAACAAGCGCTCGACAAGCATTTGTTCGTGGGTTATCACGAGGAATAACAGATCCTTCGGGAAAAGGAAAACGTTTTATTGTTCTACACATCGGCTCGGAAGCAGGTTTTGTAGATAACGGCCTTCTGTTATTTGAGTCAAAAAAGACTGGCGACTACCACGAAGACATGAACAGCGACGTCTTCACGGAATGGATGAGAAATATGTTGCCACGACTTGAGCCTGGATGTGTAATTGTAACGGATAATGCTCCTTACCATTCCGTGAAGATGGATAAAGTACCAAACAACTCTTGGCGAAAAGGGACATTAATAGAATGGCTTATGTCAAAAGGCGTAACCGTAGATAACAGTATGTTGAAAGTAGAACTTCTAGATATGGCAAAAAAGTATACAAGTGATAACCCAGTCAACTATGTAATCGATCAATTAGTGGAGGAAAGTGGTCGCAAAATCTTACGATTGCCTCCATATCACTGCGATTTAAACCCAATTGAATTAATTTGGGCCCAAGTTAAACACCATGTCGCCGCAAACAATAGAACATTTAAGTTGCCGGAGGTAAAAACTCTGCTTCTTGAGGGTTTGGAAGTTGCAAATGCGGAACGGTGGAAAGCTTGCATCAAACATGTAGTCAGCGAAGAAAACAAATTATATCAACTGGACAATATTGTTGAAGATATTATGGAAGAGTTTATTATAACAACCAATACAGGATCATCATCAGATTTGTGGTCTGATACTGAACCATCTACAAGCGAATGAAATAAGGAATTCCTTTTTATCAAATGACAAACTTTTCGTGTTTTCTTTTACTTTTTTAAACAGTGATATAACGGAAGACGTGTGAGGACGCTTTGGACGCTGTCGGAGCAAATTGCTGCTAGTAGAGATATACGAGAATAAACAGTCATATTTTATTCCTTTTGTAGTGTCTTATTTCTTTGTTTGTTATTCTTTATTGATATCATTAAGTGTTTATTGTGTACTAATATTTAATAAAAGATAGCAGACTTAATATAATGTTTTAATATAACACTACATTACATAACGATGGCTAATTGACAAATCAGGGGTGCGAGGTATAGCACACCATTGTCGTGACATAACCTTTCAATTTGCCGCTTCAATTGACAGCATATTGCTCCAGTGTAAATTGGGCTCAGTTTGCACCCCCCACTACTATGTTCTTATCGTGAATAGGGTATAGACAGATATGTCGATAAAAGCTGCGTTCGGATATTGTGCTCCGTTGACACCGGGTACACCGTCCAAATGACACCGTGTTATTGGGTGTAAAAAGTGCAATACAATATCCGAACGCAGCTTATATTGACAGAAGTTATTGTCAAAACATTAGCGTTTGACACTACCTACTGTCATTCGAATCAAAAAATCTGACAAATCCTGGCTACTAGTTTTAATGCAGTACGACCGATCGATGAAATAGAATTTGCTCATGCAGCTAAACCATTAATTGTACCAAAAAATGTCATAACATAAATTATTCAGAATTTCCTCTTCTTTAATTTATTATTTAACTATTTCGACGAAATTCCAGAAATAGCGGCTTATTTGCAAAATCTTTCAAGAATGCTAAGACTAAACCTCCAGTTCCTTTGGACCGTTTTCAACAGAAAGCTTTTCAGCTCTTAGTTTGGTTATGAAACTTCTAAATATGAAGTTTCGTCCCGATACCTTTAGTAGTTTCTCCGGAATCGTCGCCACAAAAACGGGTACACACACACAGACATTTTTTGTACCTTGGTCAAAAATGTTCAGGGGACCCAAAAAGGCATATTTCCGCTAAAATCTCGAAAATTTTTTTTGGCACGATTACAATACTTTACATACTGCGTATGATAAAGTAAAAAGTAAATAAAAGTAAAAGTAAGTACTGTAATTTCGTGAAGTAGGTAACGTTATTTATTATTATAGGTTATTCTTAGTATAAACAGGCCTTGAATGCGAAAAACGTCAACAACCGGTATTTGCGATTTTCAGCGGTTATTCAGATGTTTTATTTATTGCTTCCAGCTTAATTGTTTCGTCGACAGCGCTGCCGGTATTTACGGCCCCTGTATTACCATCAGTTTTGGGTCGGCCGCGATATAATTAAACCATCTAAATATTTATTGCCTACAATTTTAAATTTATCGCTTTTTCGTGATTTTATATCGATACCCGATTTATTATACCCCATGAGAAGTTTATTTCTCAATTAACTCCGATAGATTTCACATTCAATTTAACTTACTTTTGTCGAGCGGAGAAAACAATTGAAATAAACCGCGAAACATCTGCTAAACGCGAGTTCTACTGTACTATAGATGTAATTAGCGCATTTATTCAAACGTTTCGAAAGTTTTTAGCAAGTGTTTTATTTAAATAGACGTTATTTATCGACAATAGCACAACAGATGTGTCTCTTTGTAACCTAGTTTTCTGCTCAATAGGAAATTGTTAATTGGCTGTAGAGTACCGACAACTTGCGTTTAGAAATTATTAGAAACTGAATTAAAACCTCAAACGAACGAAGTAAAATCAAGGATGTTGCATTACACAAACGAGAAAAATCACTACACCGTATCACCCAACAAAAAAAAATCGATCTTCTTTTTCTAGCTTTAAATATATATCTATACGTTTAGAAAATTTTGTTGAACGAAATAGTAAGCCTCAATATTGGTAAGCGACAATGAACAATTATTGCTTCATACCTACTATCGCAAGCAATAACGACTAATGTCACTATGTGCTTATGTATATGTATATTGTGCAGTATACATTATGTATTTTAAAGTACCTTGGCTCACTTGTACCTTATAGCAAGTTTCTTAGAAAGTGAGTTAAGTACAGGATCTATACTACACTTAAAATATACCCTATTTTGGGGGAAAATAATTCATGTAAACTTCACCTCCCTTAGTAGGCCTTTAAAATTCTATTCAAATATTTGCTAATAGTGTTAGTGGTAAAAGGATTCAAGTGTACTTAAACCATATTACTTCCAACAGTATACGAAAGTTAAGTCACATGATAGCGTCCGCGCTATAGTGTGACATAAAGTAACATGAGTTCTGATATTACTAAAAACAAAAACCCTAAAATATTGTTTCTTGTTTTGATTTGCAATAGGCATTGCCTTCACCCTTATTAACCACTTCTAAAGTATATTTTACTAAAGATTCTTGTATATAGCAATTCCTGCAGACGTCAAAATAAAAATTAATCCGTTTGAGTATTCAAGTCACCAATATAACAGAGATTAAGTTCTATCAGTTAAGTTCCTTGAACCTGGACATACATACATGGAGTGTGACCGTAGTTTTGCTTTATTTGAGAAAGAAAAGGCAAATTCCTCTAGTTTTTGTCAGATTGTGCAGATTGGGAGGCAGTGGCGTAGCTCCCATTCGGAAGAGGTCTGGCATTTTTTGAAAATTGAATTTAATGTATCCCTCTTTCAATTCCAATTTAACAATAGGGTATTCCGGTCATGTCAAAATTTAAGCAGATATTCGGTTTAACCTATTGTACAATTTATGAGGATTCATAAAGTTAAGCTATGAGCGTTTTAATTTAGGTTTTCTATGAGATAATTGCAATTAAAAGTGCATTTCGTTTGAATTCACCGACCACCCTCGGAAATACACGATGATTACCGATCCCTAGTAGCGGTGGCAACAGCGGACAGCTCTCGAACAGCTGATCGGCCAAGTTGACGGTTGGCGACCCTGTTGTTTGACAACGAATAAAGGTAACTTTTTTGAGACATGATTTGATCATTGAAACTTGAAGCCAAACGTCTCTCATCTCGCTAGTCGGCAATGTAAAGAAAATCTTACCAGGAGTTACTGTTCTACTGCTGTTACAGCCCGGCACAGAACAATGTCGGCGTTGGAGTTTATACATTTTGAACAAGTGTTTGATATAACCTCAATAACCAAAGCAGGTGTCAACAAACGAGCGATTCTAAACGTTGACACAACAGAAGACAAAAATTTACTACGTGCACCCTAGATATAGCAACGTTGTCAAGTCGCTCACTTTGAGCGGTCTTTGTGACGTCACAAAGACCAATCCTAATTCAAACTTCAAACAACGATTTCTCTTAATTTAAAACAATGTTTGATATTTTACTTGTGCAGTAGCAAACAGTAGCACCCATACTTTGTAAAAAATGACAATTTCAAAAACACCGGAATGCCCTATTCCAGATTGAACCAAAAACGGAGTTTATATATACAAAATCCTTGAGAAATTCAGTTTAGGGTTTTATGAAAATAAAAAACAATTAGCAAGCTGGCTGTTTTCGATTTCTAATAAATTAAACTAACCCTAATATTCTTCAGATGACAAAAGTGTTTTATATGAATACTGGCATCGTATTTAATGGATTTTGAAGGACTATCTCGCAAATGGTCAAGTTTTAATTGCACGCTATTGTTCCTTTTATTATTAAATATGATGCTCAATCATATTTTTAAATATGTACTTGGGACGCCGAATGGATCGCCCAGCATATAAATACGTTATACGTACTTTTGACGTATTTTCAGACGCATAATTTGAAAACGCCGACTCGTCCTTAAACAATCTATACACATTTTATGTAGAGAATTATAAGATCTAGACCGTGAATAACTAGCAACCCAGACACGATATCGATGGGAACTTTTTACAAGTTATTTCTAATACTCAAACAAAGGCGTATTTAAAAATCCAGTTGGATTTTAACTTTTCCGTAGTGAGAGTTATTTGTTTATCTTCACTGGGATAACACGCGATAGTCTACTATTCCCGTACGTTGAGTTGGCAAGCTTGCATATAAGGCTTGTGGCGATATTTTGAGTGTGCTGTAATGTATATAAATTTATTGTCTATAATTTCTTCTTATTTGTTTTTTTGTGATTATTAATCTGAAAATTTAAAAAATTCTAATATCTACTAAGTTACAACCGCAATATACAAATGCAATAAAATAAAATTTACCATTAAAGTAATAAAACATAAATTTAATAAATTTTCGCAGTTCAAGTGAACGTTGGTTGTGCAGTACAGTCCGTTTTTCTAACCCAATTTAAATGATGTTTAAGCCCTTTTTTTTTCTTGAGTTTACGGACTAATAAGTTTATGAATAATAGGTCTCTCAATTGAAAAACAATTTAAAGAACTAAAATATTAAAATTTTGCTAAAATCTACTACCAATCATGTGACGCATGTGTCTGAGTAATTGAGCATTCAAACACACACCGGAAGTGAAAAAAAAAACAACAGGTAGCTAAAAGCATTGTGTTCTATTACAATATGTCAACCTTGTTATGTCAATTCAGTTTCAGAGTAAATGAAACAACATTAGGAACAATGAGTACTGTAAACATATAATTTCATTTAAGTGTGAAGGCAAAATAAGGACAAAATAATACAGAAATTTGACAAGCTTGCGCTGTGCCAAACAACCCCCACGAAGGGGTTGTTGGTACAACTAACCTAACAAATTGGTAGTCAACATACTTGTGCAGGTTTGTAACCACTGAGCAGGTGACCATTAAGGCACTAATGGAACTGAACCCAAACCATAGAACTTTAAATTCCTGGGGTAAAATTACCCAGTCTGAACAGACAGGCATTAATAAAAACTTCACAGGATTTAGGCCAATCCGAAAGATACGGAAATGAATACGCTTGTTAAAATTATACTTAATTGGTTGATTAGGAGAAACGATAACGAAAACTATGAGATTTCTTGATTTGGCAGGTGTGTATCTATACTATACTATACAGTGTGTCTCACGGGACGTTGGATTGCATGGGTACTATTGTTATTATTAGAGATTGAAAGTCGGTTAAATGGACAAAGTAGTGCATATTTATGTGATCTTTCATAATCTGTTCAGAAAACAGTTGAATTCCAAACGGTTCCCAAGCTTATTTGAAAAAAAAAAACAAAAAATGTCATTTTTTTTATTATGGTCATAACTTCTTTATTTGTGATCAAATCAAAAATGCGTTTTGACATTATAAAATATAAAGGCACTTTTTTTACTACAATTTGAATATGTCAGTTTAAAATTTTTTTCGCCAGTGAATTCGTCAGCAACAAACGAAACTTTTGTTTTTTCTTATGGATATGGTTTTATACATGTTTGGATTCATCATTTCTTTCTGAGTAATTTGGTATGCCACATGCCATGTTTTTAATACAATAAGATAATAGAATTGACTGAACATTGTACACTTCGAGAATTGCTGAAAATCGCACACACAGCGAAATATATTCTCAAAACGTGAGAAAATTATTTACTTGCGGTTACTTGCATTTAAGAATTCCTTGTTCTCACAATTCAAGAATATCCCAATCTCAGAGTTATTAGTTTCGGTTAAGTATATAATTTTCAAACCAAGTAGTTTAAATTCTCAATTCATGTAGTTGATCAATATCTTGAATCAAGTAAGCCATTGCTTGCAACGCGCTTGCGCATTTACACTCAAACGTGCACAAACGTTGCCGAGATTAAAGATTTTTCGCATCGGCCTTTGCCTTCAGTTAGTTGGGGTCTGCTATGGCGTCGTGTTCGCTGACTACCGAGTATTGTCCGGGAAGAGTTCAATATGTAAGTGTATCTTTACTAATTTTGTAGGTACTGTACGCAATAACTACGCGATCTATAATATTATGAAAGTATATAGTTTTAATTTTGCGTGAATAGCCTACAGTACTTATGTTCAACGTATTTGCGACGCAGTTCGTAGTTGTGACTTGTGACGCACACGGTACGTAAATTTTGCCTAGCCATATAGTGGTCACCAAATCAACATACATGCCACAGAAAACTTACTTGTGTAATATAATGGAAACATATTGATGTCTAATAGAATATGGTCTTTTTTTCCTTATGTCTTAGATATTGTAGGTAGTGATAATTTATAAATAGGTAAGTATATATGTAATTAAACAAAGAAATTTCATACAATAAAACAAATATCATTCGCTAAGTTATTGTCTACTTATTTCACACAATTCCCTACCTTAAAAAAAAAAACTAAAACAGTAATTTCTATTCAATACATTATGATCATGTTCTTGAACTAATAATATCTATATGTACTCATTTCAAGAAAATATTTTCTCATTGTCAAGCATATATATTCACTTTAAGAAAATTCCATTATTCTCAACGTGAGAATAGTTTTCTTGAATTAATAATATCTATACTCATTGCAAGAAAATATTTTCTTAGATATACAAGCAAATGATCATTGCAATTCAACAATATCTCTTTATTCTTAACTTGAGAAAATATCTACTTGCGGCTATAGCAAACTAATCATTTACTTGGATGAAAGCATATTGCTTTGAGTGAAGTATTTACTTTTCTGTGTGCATGGTACCATGGAAGACATTTTGTGAAACAATGTGATATCTACCCATCTGTGCCCATCTGTTGAACAAAATTGGTGAAAACCCAGAATTTTATAAAAAAAAAATATTATGGTCCGATGAAACACATTTTCTAACTGCGGTATTTTTAACTGAAAGAAGACGCACTACTGGGTACTGGGCCAGCGAAAATCAGCACCTTTTTGTACCGCGCCATAATCACGTGCGGTTTGGTTTTAATGTATGGTGCGGTATAGTGGCCAACCGATTAATCGGCCCAATTTTTTAAAACAAAAATTTAATTTCGGAGTGGTATCGGCAATATTGCTCTCTGAGGACGTGGAAGAAAGAATTGACGATAAACCGTTGGCCTTACGCTAAGGTATGAGCTTCCAGCAAGACGGAGCACCTGCACATAATGCCCGAATTGTGAGGAACTATTTAGTTATAAGACATTAACGCAGAGGTATTGCTGCTACCTATTCAGAAGTATCATGACCACCAAGATTGCCGGATCTTACCCCTTGTGATTTTTATCTGTGGAGTGACTTTAAAAACAAGGTGTTTATAATTTTGGAAAAGTTGGGGAGTTACGTGACACCGTCATCACGTCTGTCAATTCGATTGACAGAAGAACCCTCGGTAAGGTCACCGTATTACGGAATGCTGTGAAAAATGCCACCACGAAAATAGCGAGATTTTTGAAAACATTATTTAGTTTGTCAAAATGTAGTTACTTTTTATGTTGTGTAGTTAGTACAAATAAATGCATTCCAAAATTTTACTACAACTTGACTATGGGCACATAAATACTGTATCACTCAAACGTGCATTTCATGGCATCATGCGATTTTCAGATATTAAAAAAACTTCAATTTTGTCGGTTGATTGTGTTCTAAATATGGCATGTGGCATACTAAAGTACTCAGAAAAAAATTCTGAATCCAAACATGTATAAAACCAATATGGCGTCCATAAGAATTCAGAAGAATTCAAGAATTCATTGACGAAACAAATTTTAAACTGACATAATCAAATTGTAGATAAAAAAGTGCCTTTATACTGTCAAAACCCTTTTTTCATGAGATTACAAATAAAGAAGTTATGACCATAATTAAAAAAATACAATTTAGGGTTTTTTCAAAATAGCTTGGAAACCATTTGGAATTCAACTGTTTTCTGAACGGATTATGAAAGAGCACATAAATATGCACTACTTTGCCCATTTAACCGACTTTCTATCTTTAATAATAACAAAAGTACACATACAATCCAACGTCCCGTGAGGCACACTGTATATTATACATATATACCTAAAAATATCTCGTACATATAGCTATCTAGATCTCCTATTCTAACATCGTATTTAACAGTCTATACAATGTGGTTTCAGAATGGATTATCTATGGTCAGTACAGCGATTATATTAGGGGAATGAAGATAGCTGCACAAACGGCTTTATTTACTGTTACTGGATTTTGGGCTTACTGGTTTACAGATCAACGATTCCATTGATCTATTTGCGTGTTTGTCGAATCGGCTGCTATTGTTGATTTTCTAATCTGTAGAAAGTACTACCGCAAATACAATTTTATAACAGAAATTTTCTGGTTTCTGAATTATGATCTTGATTTTTTTTAATGGAATTAAAGGCAAATTGAGTACGAAAGCAAATTGAGTACTTTTCAGAAAAATGTATTCTTAAATGATCATAATAAAAGCTTCTAGATAGTCTTAAATCTAAAATGCTAATATTAGAATGTAATTATCTGCTTGCATGTTATCAAAACTATCAAAAATGCTTAATAGTGAAATTATAATCTTCTTCGTTGTTGCACGAACACCTGGTATATGGAACATTGAATGTGACTATATTTCATATTTAATGCCTTCTAATACTTTGAAATAATTTGTTAGATAATATTTTTTAACATTAGAAATGTCTGTTCTAATGTCAAATGATCGATTATATCAATTATAATCGATTATACTAAACTAACCGTTCATTTTCTCGTATATGTTTGCGAACCATTTTGATAGTAAATTGTTGAAAAAGATTATTGTTATTATGTTACTCGGG
Source organism: Aphodius sticticus (assembly GCA_963966075.1). NCBI lineage: Eukaryota > Metazoa > Arthropoda > Insecta > Coleoptera > Scarabaeidae > Aphodius > Aphodius sticticus. The sequence continues at coordinate 5,481,154 of OZ014510.1, forward strand.
TATCAATAGCACATTACCAAATTAACTTGTCAATAATTTGTTCTTAATCATAATTTGTTGACTTTAAAGGGATATGATAAGATAAAATATTAAAATTAAATTGAATCTAAACCAAACTTTTTGAGGAAATATAATTTATAAACAACGTTTTGTTACCAAGAAGCACTAAACTGATTTACTCCAGAATTAATGAGATGTGACAAATTTTTTTAGTTACCTAGGTAATAATTAACCAATTATGTCAGACAGTGAAAGTTATCAAGCTTAGTTTTAATTTCTTAGTAAACACCAAATTTCTCTTAAACAAACATTTGCATTTTGATTAGTATCAATTTTTATTAGCAACGTACACAATAATGATAACAACCATATCAAATCATCTATAGACAGAACGACAATAACTTCAAACCAAACCAAGAACCGAACCAGTTGTTTTTCTTTCTCCAAAACCTCGATAAAACAAGTTTTGACAGGCAAACAAAAAAAAATACTCACATTTTCTTCATATAGCGTTTCCTAGCTATCAAACTATAAGATTCTCGGTGTCCAGTACTAAAATACTTCATTTTCATCGTTGGAAATCAACCAGATTTATAATTATATTGCACACTATATTTATCTCCACTAGATACATAAAAAATACCTATTTTTCTCTAGTTATATTGCACTTAAACGTTTCCCAAAGAACAATTTTCACTTCACAGACCAACTCTCGCGAAAAATGGGGTGTTTTTTTGCACTGTTTACAACGCAGCTACACTTGTCTCTCACCCCATTCAAAAGATATCAAACAAGTTTACTTCATGACCGCCACAAGTCCGTTATATAAGTCTTTGCTACGAGAGAAACAGGCTCAGAAAACACGTGCATAATCGAAAATATTATCGAGCGATCAACAACACTCGCACGTGAGATCTAGCAGGCTGAAAAGCCGTACACACAGCGCGCACTACGGTCAATTCTGTACTAACCGGGCTCGCTAAACTATTGGGTAACATCGTTGCACGCTGAGGCTGCCAGACCATAGAAGCGCGCCCCCCCTCTACAAAATAAAATAGATTCAGCGACGCGGTTGTACGCATTTTTCAAAATGATGCGAATGTACAGAAGAAAAAAATTATTTGTCAGTAAGAAATATTTATTTGTTATTAATATACACTGCCCGAAACAATTAGGGGAAACACTTTTCTAGAAACCTGTAACTTTTTAAATAATAGTTTTAGGCAAATTAAATTTTGTATGCTTTAAGAGGAATCACTAGAGGTAGTAGCGTACTACAAAACAACACTACATAAAACCAAACATCCTGAGCTTAATTGTGTGTTAATAATCACGTGTAATACATTAAATTATAGATAAAGGTGTATTACACCGGGTACGAATGCCACTTTTTTTCATTTGCGTTGTTGTTTTGTTTTTTACCCTTGCTAAAGAAGCCAATAATTGGTAATTTTTGTTATTTTTTTTTTCAAATCCGAACCAAACATCAAAAAAGCAATATTACAACATTTTGTATTGAGCCTTCATGAACTTGTGTAAAAAAATGACAACGAAATATGAATGTTGTAATGATTTAACCGTTGGTTTTTTGAACATGTGAATGAGACGAGAATAACATATTTTATAGTCGTACGGTGCAGCCATCTGTTGGATAAACACCACATCATTTTCTTCGACCAATCAAATTCAAATGGTACAGTCTGAAGCAGCAGCATGAACACGTAGCCAGGGGAATCACAAATATTGAGCAATTTCGGCCTAACAAAAATATTGATCGCATGTTGACACGGGAGGTGTAGCGGCGCCGCGCCCGGCAAACGAAAGCCATACGAAAAATAAATTTTACCGTGCTGGTGCTACGTAGATAGAAACCGAATACGAGAAATAATTTTTTGCCGTCCTGATGGACTCTACGCAGAGAGCAAAGAGCGAGTTATAAGTTAGGAGCGTATGTTCCCGCGAGGGTTTATAGTGCAGTACGACACACGGAACGAAGAATAATTAAATAAATTATTACTAAGGAAATACAAGTAATTTAATTTTTAATCAGTCATTTATTTTTCGTCATAGAATTTCAAATATATTGGTATTTGGATTTAGAAAATAATATTAATACCAAACACTTGTCGCTTGGCAATGCATTCAGGGCAATCGCAATCTATGTAGGATGGTTGGCTTTAGTTCGACTTGTTGTACAACAGACGTAGAAGAGACGCTAGAAATATGGGCAAATTAAAAAATCAGCTGCCTTTATGTGGCCCGCGTTCTAAGAAAACTAATAACTTGCGAGAGTAGCTGCGGTAAGTGTATATGTAGATATTATACGTGTAGTGTAATTCTTCGCTAGTTAATTTGGGCAATACTCTCTTATAGGTGTAAGCGTGCCGGATTGCCATATATGGCAAAAAACTTTTATAAAGGTGTAAAATATTTGAATATCTATCTAAATGACTTATGCATATACATAAAGCTGCCTGTTTTATCGAAATCGCTTATTTTTCTCATACCTACAATTGAAATTGAAGTACGTATACTACCAAGTCTATACATAGCAATAATAATTTTGAGTAAAATTTCAAAATGCAGTATCCAACTGTATCTAGAATTAAAATAGGAATATTATATTTACTAACACCTACTTGCGTCACCCGATAAAAATTTGAATTTTTATATGAGGTGTGTTTTACCTGTAAGTATCGATCTCTGCTAAGTACGAACGAGACATTCGAGATTATTGATGCACAAAGAAAACGTTAAATGGATTTAAATAAGTATCTGAGTACGAATGCTTTCACGGCGAGAGTCATTTAAATTTAGATGATAAATAGTTACCGGTTTATGCCGTGAGTAAAAATTCATTATTACTGTCTTCGCGAACCATGCTGTTCGCTTCTTCGGAGCTAACTGATAATTAGTTACTAATTCTAATAATTAATGTAAAGCAATAAATGATTTATGTAAGAAAAGCTGGCTGTTTTACCAAAACTACAATTTTTTTTAAACATACAAAGGCAAAATGTTCAACCATAGTTAGTAGTAAAATAGGAATGTTATAATAACGCAATTAATTAATTTGTATCACTGTATTGTTTTGTGGAATTGTATTTGTATATAAAATATACAAGAAAAAAATTTCAGAACATGCGATAGTCACATACACAAAATTATTAGGAAACGGTTCGGCGCCAGTCGACAGCGCACGGCCCCTTTGATCTTCGCCGCCAAAGAACGATACCGCCGTTCCCCTCATCTAATCAGTGCGTTGCTTGCATTTTCTGCGGAGTGTACAGTGGGCGCGGCTTGTTCCCTCCTCTCGCGCCACAGTTTCGTCGAACTTTTGAGGCCGGTGACTAACATTTACTCTTAAGGGCATATATTTAACTAAAGAAAATTACAAAAACACTGTTCCAACTCATAGTTACTTCTAAGTTACACTTAAAAATGTAGATTAATAACGCAAAACGAAATGCAAAAAATGTCAAGTTTGTTTTGAATTTACATATGAAAGCGTGTATGGAATCGGTTTCGGGAGACTGGCCAATATGTTAGAAGAGCTGGACACGGTCGAAATCGAAAAACTACTCAAAACCGATTTCTTGTCTTTTCCTCTCTACGTCAGCGTACTGCCACAGCACGAGACCTCCTAAACGAGCTAAGACGAGCACATGGAATAGACATTTCTGATCAAACTATTAGAAACAGATTAAAAGAAGCGAATTTGAAACTAAGAAGACCTGTCTGCGCACCACGCCAAGATTTGTCATCAATATTTGTTGTGATTTTATTTCTATTACTGTGTGAAATTTACAAACACATATATGGCATGTCCTGATTAAACACGCATAATAGACGGATTTAAAATTGAACAATACATGTCGTTTCTGAGTTATATAAGATAATATTTTTGGGTCTGTTATGTTGTAAGAAAATCATGAAAAAAGTTTTATTTTTTAGACCAGTGGTAGAGGAAGAAAATGAAAGTTTACACCAGTCGATATTGTGTAGTGAAACAGTACATACGCTATTCATGCTATTTTCCGTTCGATGCATTCCTTTTAAGACGTGATAGTAGAGACAGCTAAGAACCTATTTAATCATATTTATCACTATAAAAACTATTATTTTTAGTATTATTCCAAAATTGTCTAATACTTATACTTTGTTTCCATGAAAGCTTTCGAAATGTGATCATCCTTCAAGCTGAAACGGTCGTTTTTTTATTGGTATGACCCTAATAAGCATGTTTTGAACCCAGATTCGCATTCCGTATAAACCCATTTATCGAAAACGCCTAACCAGTTTCTATTCACAAGCTTACTATTGTCTCTCCTCAACAATAATCCATTTTAATGCAGAGGACTGTGTATGCGAGTAGGTGCTTTCGATGTATTTTCTTGCCCTGAATATAAATCCGATTCGCTTCAAGCAACAAATTTCCAAAAAATTCACATACAAGTACAAAGTTTAAGGTTTTTTTTATTTTTAAGAGTCTAGGTCATCGGCGTTGTTTGGCTATACAGATCCAAAACGGAAAAATATACGTACATAGCGGCATTTACAACATACAAGATGCATTGAACATACAATTGTCAATATCTTGATAACCGTAATCATTTGTATATAGCTAAATATGGTTAAATGTATTCTAAATTACCTCTACTATCACGGTTTCAAGGAATTGCATCAAATTACATATAAGCTCGTACGTCAATTTTTGGATTTTCCTTTACGTGATAGAAATTAAATCACAAAAACCGCATCCGCACCTATCCGCAGCAGATTTTGCAGTAGTTGTAATGTCAAATATGTGTACTGTAATTTGAACCACTTTCAAGAGCTTAATTAAGCTAAACACTAAACTAAAACACTCAAGTTCTGCATAAAACAGCTTTTTTATAATAGCGAATCTTCTCGGCCCTGCACTAAAGAAAATTGTGGGTAAATTTTAATAAAAACAATGTCGAATGAAAGTTTATACTTGGTTGTAAGGAAGGTATAACAAAAAAGTCACATTTTTCCTTAACACATAAAATTACAACCGTTTTCGAGAGCGTCAACTTATGAACATCTATGTTTAGCCATAGTAGAATCTAACTTTTGGCTGACAAGGACACGTGGCGCAGGGCTCAGGTGAAAAAATATTGCCGCCTTTTAATACATCGGTCCTTTATCTATCCCACAAACTGGTTTACTTTTTGGAATTTAACAATTTAGAAATTTGATTTATGACCAGCTTTTTGGGTGAACGCTACGCAGCCGCTACTATACAGGAAGTGGATAGATTTGGTCGTGGATCTGTGATAGTCTGGGCTGGAATCGGTATAGACAACAGAACTGATCTTGTTGTGGTTCCTGGTAGACTAAATGTCATGGATTACATAGTAAACATCTTGGAGGATAATGTGCCTGCTGCATATGGCGTCAGTCAAAATTTCATCCTAATGCAAAGCCACATACCGCCGGCATCACCAAAGCTTTTTTAATCCTATTGAACACGTGTGGGATCAGCTTGACCGACGTGTTCGCAAGCTGTTTATGTTTGGTACAACGGCAGCTTGTCGGATATGAAGGAAAAACAATTTACTTGCAAATCTCTTAGCTAATAACGCGTCTTTTGTCACGAAACAACCACAAAAAAAAAACCTGCATAGGAATGAGCTCAATACTCTTTATAGGCCCACTTTAACCACCTTTAAGGGGTTCCTTGGTGTACACTTGTTGTCCCAGCGAGCTGTTCTACAACCCTTATACAAAATAGAAACGTTAAGTATACCAAAGCACCTTGTATTGTATTAAAATGGTGCCGAGAGCAGAAGATCGTTGGAACCAGCTCTAACAGTGGTCATTTTTCCTTCAATTGAAGAGCCCTGGTGCACACAAGTCACCACGAAGAAGGGTGCGACCCCCATTCAAAGCTGGAAGACCCTTACAATTCGCAATATTGCATAATAGATGCATAAAGTGGAATGATTGAGTAGCTGAGGAGTGCTTTTCAAAGGGGGAAATGGTTTGATTTTTGAAGGGTTATTGACCACTATATTTGTTGACTATATTAAGAGAGTTCTTAAGGAAATAATAACAGAAGTTATTCTACAGGTAGTCACTGTAGAATAAATGTAATTATTGATCAAGAATTGCCTCAATAGCACGTCTACACGTTATTATGGCATAGAAGGTCACACACGGGTGTACACATTTTGATTTACTGCGATAAAATGTCCATTAAAAGTAAAACTCATAGGCGTTGTCGGAACTCATAAATAAAACCTACAAGATGACTAGAATGGTTAAAAAGTACTTAAGCTAACCAAACTAGGAGAAAAAATATATTTTTTGTGGTACGGTATTTATTCAGTTTAAAACTTAGCAATATAAAGGAATGGTGGCACTTGCAGTATATTTTGAGAATTGTTGTTGTTTCGATAATATTGACACCTGTGTTTGAAGGCGCATAACTCTAAAACTACCAAACAGAAAAACTTGAAATACAGTGCATCCTACTCCTGAATCATTTCTACATAAGTTATATGACTGTCAACACTTTTTGCCTCTCGGTGTAAACATGAGCGCGAGAGAAATGAGAAAAGGTCCCCGATTTTTACACTTTTAAATTAAGAGGCTGGTTCAGCCTAACTTCAGGTCTATTCTGCTCAGCTCTGGTGGTCCCCTATTGGGCCAATTATTCAAACAGTTCAGTGCTCCTGTGGAATAATTATTGAATAATGATAGCATCTTATAAGATTACAACAATCTGAATTAACTATTCTAGTGCGCCACATCTCCATATTTATTATACCCATGCCCAATTTTAAACAATTGCTGTTCAAAGATAGACGTATAATTGGAGGACGGGTGATATCCTGATTTCAGGAATAACATTTCAATTATGTATTTTTGCGATGCGCCGCAGTAGTTCCACTTTATGTCAATGTACAATTTGAAAAAAATCCAATAAATGAAAAGAAATAAAGCCACACCTTTGAAGAATCGGCATCGTATTTTCCCAATTTTTCCATCCATGTTCGAGTCTGAACAGTGTGTCCATCTACGATGTTCTCGAGAACTAGTCGTCATTAGACGAAGATAATAGTAATGGGTCTATCTCTATCTACCATATACCACAAAACAAAGGCTGTTACTCGCTAAAATTCACATTTATATTTACTGGGACAGATTTCGAGAGTTCTAACCTACAAATTCGATATAATCTGAAAATGTAGAAAACTTGGGGACACTGCACAAAGAAGTATTCTAATCGAAATTAGGAGATTATGTATACATAAAAATTCTACTATTATATCAGACATCAATCAGGTTTGTGCCTAAAGAAGTATACTATTGTTTTTTAAAATTTCCTTTTCAATTGTTAGGTTAGTTAGCAGAATATACATATAAACAGTGCTGTTTTATCCATTCTACTACCAGAGAATTCAAGCTCCAAGTATGGTATGATGCAGAAGATCATTACGGGTTTTGTAATTGGATTCAAATCACATTACGAGGAATCAAAATCCTTACGTACTATTTTGTTGATCGAAGAGGATTTCTAGACAAGAGATGTGATTACTAATTTTCATAATTTCCATGAACTGACCATAAAATTATCGAGGTATGCTGAAGATTACCGATTTTTTATCAAATTTTTTGGTAATATTACTGGAAGACGTCTATAACATTATTATATGAGAAATGTATAAGTTGTCATAGTCGACTTGTCAACCACTGACTCCAGATGTTTTTCTTCTCAAGTGCAAAGTGTATGGAGGATTACGTTTAACACAACAAACCGCAGATAGTATTGCAATTAGCCCCGAAGAACCGAACAAGCAGTACGACCCAAACGCATGCGTGTGGTCTCATGATAGCGAGGATCAACATTTTTGTGATTTTGATATTATAATATAATATTAATAAAGCTTATGTTGTCTATTTGTCTTTTATAAATAATATATGAATTACAAAATAGTAAATAAAGAATAACTTATTAACTGTTTTGTTTTTCTTATACGTCATCAGATCCCTGTGCTGTGGATGTACATACGTATGTAATATCGACCCATGCAACAAAGACTATAATAACTACATTTAGTTTGTTAGTTACGATAGTCTTCGTTGCATGGGTCGATATGTATTTGTTTTTCAGTAGCTAGGCATAAGTGTATTATCGGCTGAGAAATGAGTGCATAATCTATCGTACCAAGAGTAAGTAATCTGTGACCAAAGTTATTGGTACGGGGTTTGTTTTTTAGGAGGTATAAATGTATATGGGCGCATAATCTCAATACACTTTCAAATATTCCACATATTCATAGTACGTGTGCGTGTATTCATAGTATGTACGTGTGTTTTTGCATATATCACTTCATAAACCGTAGACAAATGTTGAAGTTATTTATCTTATAAATATATGATAAATATCTCACATACTCCACATAGGTTATGTCACGGTTATGTCAACAATTTATCACAGTAATTTTTAGATCTACCATGTTATGTTCGTCAGCGTTGTAAAATCACTAGACAGCCTGCTTACGTGTGCAAAAATAAATTAAAACAGCGTTAAAGACGTTTGATCATATAATGTTGTTTATTTCAATTTTTGCTGTTCAGTACTTTTAGAGTTATGCGCCTTCAAACACAGAAGTCAATATTATCGATACGAGAGATGGCAGTTAGGGCGATTCTCTCGTGCGTGGTCACATATATTAATAACGGTGAAACTACGACTGTTATAGACATACGGAAAAAACGCAATTGCAATGAAATCAGTGAACTGAAAAAAATAGTACGCCATTAGTCGTAGAAATGCAACTGCAGCGAAATTGGAACAACGTACTCTGTTGCGGTTGAGAATTTCATATTAAACGACGTTTCGCATAGTTTTCATGATAATAAATGATCAATCCGATGACTAATGTTCAGCCACACATCAGTTCCGAGAGTTTCAAGATCTGTTCGATGTGACCAGTGACCACTAAGCAGTGACAAGAAGATAAGAAACCAATTGGCGACGAGTGAGTTATTGCAGCAGATTTTGTTCCATATTTGCAATTGAGAGAGATATAGAAAAAAAAACACGGTGGCATATGTTTGAAAGTATCGCAGTTTTCTGTTCTAGATTACCGAGATGATTATTTTATATAAAGCATTTGCAAGAAGTAAACAAATTGTATATATATATATATATATATATATATATATATGTAATATATATATATATATATATATATATATATATATATATATATATATATAGAATCAACTAAAGAAGCGAATGATAATTAATCCAGGTGAGGATAATTTTTGGAAAAAGCACCTCCGCCTGGATTTGAATTTATTCATATATATATATATATATATATATATATATATATAAAATATATATATATATATAAAATATATATATATATAAAATATATATATATATAATATATATATATATATATATATTATTTCTTTTCTCAAAAATAAGTCTGAATTGTGTTTTCTGAGTTCGAAATGGCAAATTATTACCTTACAGTGACATTATTCATTACAAATTTTTTTCCTATTGTTTACACAATCAATTAATTCTTATTCATTTTCAACTTTTTTTTCTAATTATGGTAGAAAAGCCAGCATTTTTGTGAAATTTCATGTTCGAGATATCTAACAAACCTATATTAAATCTATATTATCTAATAAACCCACATTTGATTAAACAAATTCCATTTGTTTAAACAATGGCAATTCACTTAAAATTCATTTTTTAGATCGGTCTGGCCAACTGTTATTCTCAAGTGACCGCATTTATATTTTGGGATGATTTCCTATGTTAAAATAATAAAATATTATTCGTTTTCAATATCATTTATTCGAAAAAATTTAAATGATTTAAAATCCTTTTTTTTCGGGAAATTGGGGTGTTACATTTCCTTTTTAAATATTAAATTTCCCAAAGTCAACAAATTTTATTAATCACATTTCTTTCTCCATTTCTTATTCTGATTTCCTACCACTGTGTGTCGCAAGATAATGTTGATTTGTTGCTGTCTGGAAAATGTTCCCTGTACTCTAATTTGATGAATTGAAAACGAATATTATTTTATTATTCAAACACTGGAAGTCATCCCAAAATATAAATAATGTCACTTCAGAATAACAGTTGGCCAGACCGATCTAAAAAAAATAATTTTAGGCGAATTGCAAAAAAAAAATGTTTAAGGCAATGGCTATTAGATAATACAGACTAGACATCTCGACCGTGAAATTTATAAGTTAATTTCATAAATAAACTGCATTTTCTACCATAATAAGAAAAAAAGTTGAAAATGAATTATAATAGATTGTTTAGACAATAGGAAGAATTTGTTTAATGAATAATGCCCCTCTAAGGCAGGGTTGTTATGTTTTAAAACATTTGTTTTAAAACATTGTTTTAAACATGTTTTAAAACAAACATTTTGTTTTAAATCATTTTTTTAAACATGTTTAAAACAGTTTGTTTTAAATGTATAAAACACTTTTTTTTAAAACATTGTTTTAAACATTTTTTAAAACAAATATTTTGTTTTAAACATGTTTAAAACAGTTTGTTGTAATGTTTAAAATACTTTGCTTTAACACATTATTTTAATCATGTTTTAAAACAAATATTTTGTTTTAAAGTATTTTATTTTCAACTTGTTTAAAACAGTTTGTTTAAATGTTTAAAATATGTGTTTTAAACTACCGAAATTTGGACAACATATTTAATTAATTAATCAGAGTTGTATGCTGGTCTTCAAGATTTTTATGCATGGATCAATAATTAAAAAATCAAAAAAATATTTAAATATGTATTGTATTTATTAATAAAAAAAAAGTTCTTTATAAAATATAATAATACAAAATATAATACATGCATCAGTGATAACATGTAACTACAATGAACAAAAACTTTTAGAATAACTTAATAACATACCGGGTGACGCACGCCATAGGTACTCCCGTTTATTTTCTTTTGTTTATAAAACTGGACGAATGAATTTTGGGAAAGTGTTAATAGACAAAAAATTCCATTATTTGAGATACTCTTGAGGTTAAGATGACTTCCGGTTTTTCCGGAAATGACGTCACCATTGAAATTTTAAATGGCACCCTATATTCTTTGTGTGATATATTCTATCAGGATGACATTCTGAACACAAAAATATATCGATCGTCAATTTTTATCACGAACGCAAGGCCAAAATCGATTTTGGTCGACATTGCATTACTTGCGCCATCTAGCGTCACAACAAAAAGTCATTCACACAACAGATTTAGCTCTACTGTGAACTGACGTATGAAAAAGCGCCGATGAAAATGTTTACAAATGAACAATTGCGTGATTTAAAACATGTTTAAAACAATTTTTATTCCTTATTTAAAACATGTTTTGTTTTGTGATGTAAAACATGTTTTTCTCATGTTTTAAAACATGTGTTTTTTTGCGAAGTGTTTAAAAACATTATTGCGTGTTTAAAAACATCATTTTATAAAAAAAGCATGTTTGTTTTGTTCAAAATAAAAAAAAAACGCTTTTTATAACAACCCTGCTCTAAGGTAATAAACTGCCATTTCGAACTAAGAAAACAGGATTCAGACGGATTTCCGATGAAAACGAATTATTTAAACAAATATAATATGTTTGAACAAATGGAAATTAACTGACAAATGTTTATAAACATTCCACAAGACATATAGTAATGATTTCTATGAGAAAAAAGGTAATGAAGTGATTAGAAAGGTAAATTTTCTGAAGAATGTACATTTTTCATTTAAGGGTAGTTTTCAGGGCACTGTGGGGGTGGGCGTCAAAGCCATATGTATAATAGGTCAAATTCTCCTTGGAAAGTCCTCTACAAGTCCTATAACTTTAACATAAGTTTTCCCAAACCCCGAACAATTATTCGAAAAATACAAAAAATGTCTTCTTCCCATGTAAACCTGAGGCCTCGAAAAGCACCAGCAAAAATAAAAATTTCGAAAAAAATTCTTGTCCACTTTTTTTTTTTATTTGGAAACGATTTGGTAAGGGAAAAGTGCTATGTAATAAACATAATACCAAAATACGAAAGGGGGGGGGGCAGCCTTGCCCCCCCCCCCCTGGATACGCCGATGTATGTTACCATAGATACATAATGAGTGTATTATTTGTGGGTCGTAGGTAAATAGTTATAATTTGCATCAACGAATTACATAGATAGAAACCTAACCTATGAGAGCGGAATTAAACACAGTTTACCTTTCTAATGCCAAGCGTGGCTTACAGTTTCTACAATTATGCCATATTTCTGGTTAAGCATCGCTTGTTATATACGGTTCCTATGATGACACAGTTTCCTTGTTTAAACTCACGTCAGATGTTCCACTACTAATTGATATATCTACTAGATCAAACATCTGTTCCAGTTTCTCTCTGAGGCAGTATTTATATAGGCCGTTCGGACTCAAGTTCCGATTGAGTGAACTTTGGAGATGCAAGCTTACTGCTATTTTTCCCGGACCATCGTTAATTCTGCCGACACGAGTTTGCCATTAACCAAACGAGATGAGCTTGTGTTAGTTTCGGCCTAACAATAAAAGAAATCGACCAACTAGCTGGCGATTTATCGTCGTGTTTTTTTCAGGTTTAGTCCTTAAATCGATTTCTTTTAGTTCGCTGTTGAGACAATTGTGCCAATTGCCTTGTTATCTACAGTGTGTCCCCAGATGAATCTACTTGCACCTGTGTAAAGTAAATACTTCCCGAGATATTCAATTGTTTGTCCAAAAATCGGCAATTACAGGCCTTTTTCAAAACTACGTAAATACGACATTTTTGGAGATATTGTCCTAAAAATTTTGTCACATAATAACTAAAACCATAGCTAGATGCTGATTCAAACCATTCAAACATTGTATTCGAATGGTTAAATTTACAATTTCCTCAAAAATGGACTATACGAAATGGCTCTTTGTATGACCAGCACGAAGTAACGACGTACCAGAATTATTAATTCTAAAATAACAAAAAAAAAAACTGGTTGTATGTACCTATACTAGATACGCTTTGCCAAACAATGGATCAAAAAGTGCATGCAATAATTCAAATGTACCGAAAATAAAGCAGATCTTGAATTTTTGACCGACAGGCGTGACCGAATTTTAGACGAGGAACTCCCGACCACGCTTAAGCGATAAATAAACCGAAGCAACCCTTTTCATGGTCCGACGGGGCAGCTCCATATATACCAACCCCATATGACAAAACTCGGATGCCGGAACGGATGCAAATGATTGACGTATGCAGATTTTTTCGTGTTGGCGGGTATTTTTTAATTGAGTCCGAATATAGCACGCGCTTGCTATTCTATACAGGGTGTCTCGCGGAACTGGTACATTAGAAGTTTCTCATGTTCTACTATTTCTGGAAACTCGAAATTTTGGAACTAGAATTTACTCGATCTGAGCTCTTCAGCTAAAATATTCTCAAGTTAACTGTCACGTCCGGTCACCGGAAGTCGGTATCAACTTTGTTATTTTAAATGGAACGATATAAGTTTTATTTTATTTTTGGTTTCTACGTATCAAAACACATCATTTTTGATAATGTTTCCCTATATATAACTAAATATCACCATTTTTGATTTTTTTTGATTTTACTATTTTTTTGGTGATTTTCCCGGTTACGTTTAAAATTGAATATCTCGGTTATTATTGAAACTAGAGGTTTCATGATTGGTGGTCCAACACTAGAAACATAACCAAATAAGACGATGTTTAGTTCATCATGATATCTTATACAGGCTGATCAAAATTTACAACACAATAATTGAATTTTTAAACGTAAAAAACTCATTTTTTTCAAATGGAACACCCTGTATACCGATACGCCATTCGATAGGAAATCGTATTCCCTATCAATCAATATTAGGATTCCCTATATCTATCTTTAATAGTTTTTGAGATATTGTCAGTATAAAAGAATGCAAACTAAATACAATACGATTTATTCTTTATTTATAGGAATGTAACAACTTTGGAACAGCAGGAAAACAGAAAAATATTGAAAAGGTTTCTTAAAACTAAAATAATAGATTTGGGATATCTAACTTAAATTAAAACTTAATTATGTTGTTCGAAATGCTGCCCGTTCTGCTCTAAACATTTTAAAACACTTCGCTGTACTACTGTCATCGTCGCTCTTCGGATTTCTGGTCGCTGAAGTCCATTAATGGCGGCTACTACTCTGTTAGTCAATTCTTCTCGAGTATTAACTGGTGTGGAATAGACCTGGCTCTTCACATGACCCCAGAAATAAAAGTCTAATGGTGTTAAAAATGGTGAGCTTGGTGGCCACCGCCAGGGTCTCCTATTTCCGAACCACCTACCGTCACCTAACATCTGATTAAGTTGAATGGATACCACATGCGAAGAATGTGCGGGTGCACCGTCCATTTGATAAAAGCAGGCGCGTAAAATATTGAGGGAAAGAGTATCGCAAAAATTGTTCACACATCCACGCAAAATTTCTAAATATCTATCACTATTTAAATTTTTGTTGTAAATTTCGTATCTAATTTCGTCCCCATTGTTAAATGGGAGCATTTAAAATGGATTTAAAGAAAAAGTAACAATATCTTAAAAACTATTAAAGATAGGGAGCCGTAATATTGATTGATAGGGAATAAAATTTCCTATCGAATGGTGTATCGGTATACAGGTTATTCCATTTGAAAAAAGATAGTTTTTTACGTTTGAAAATTCAATTATTGTGTTGTAAATTTTGAACACCCTGTGTAAGATATCATGATGAACTAAACATCGTCGTATTTGGCTATGTTTCTAGTTTTGGACCATCAATCATCAAACTTCTAGTTTCAATAATAACCGAGATATTCAGTTTTAAACGTCACCGCGAAAATCACCAAAAAATTAGTAAAATCAAAGAAACTCAAAAATGGTGATATTTAGGTATAGGAACCCTTAATAAGAGTAGAGTAATACGTAGAAACCAAAAAGAAAATTAAAATTATATCATTCCATTTAAAATAAAAAAGTTGATACCGACTTCCGGTGACCGGACGTGACAGTTAACTTAAGAATATTTTAGCCGAAGAGCTCAGATCGAGTAAATTCTAATTCCAAAATTTCATGTTTCCAGAAATAGTAGAACATGAGAAACTTCTAATGTACCAGTTCCGTGAGACAGCCTGTATACATGTACTCGACCATCGCAACGAGTTAAACGAAATCTGGACTCGTTTGTAAACAGTACAGGCGTCCAGTGACGAAGTTGCCAATCTCTGTGATTCAGAGCAAGCCTCATTCGCGTTGCTTTGTGATGCTGCGTAAGGCGTGGTGCGCGGACGGGTCTTCTTGGTTTCAAATTCGCTTCTTTAAATTTATTTCTAGCAGTTTAATCAGAAATTTCTATTCCATGTGCTCGTCTTAGGTCGTTTAGGAGGTCTCGTGCTGTGGCAGTACGCTGACGTAGAGAGGAAAGGACAAGAAATCGGTCTTGATTTTGAGTAGTTTATCGATTTCGACCTTGTCCAGCTCTTCTAACATATTGGACAGTCTCTTCTCTTCCAGAAATAGTAGAACATGAGAAACTTCTAATGTACCAGTTCCGTGAGACACCCTGTATATGTCCCGAGAAAGGGAACCCCTGTTTCGAATGGTAACGGTTTGTTGACAGGGATGCGGTGACACACGTCTCAAACATAACCTATATCCTCTCTGGGTTTTATTCATTCGGATCGGCAACTGGGATACAGTTAAAACTGGTATACGATGCGATAAATGAGAAAATAGAGAAGAATTTCGTCGACCAGAAGGTATCTTTGTTTTATGATAAAATTTGCAGTACCTACACGTAAAATTATTTTCATTTATACAGGGTGTTGCATTTAGGTGTGACGGAAAGTATGTACATTTCTTTAAATGGAACGTCCTGTATATTTTATTATATTATGAATACTACTAAATTTGTTTATCCAACTGTGTGTGTTGCTAAGTCACAGCCTTAATAGTTTCAGAGATATTCAACTGTTTTTCCAAAATATGTCCGTTGCAGGATCTTTTTAAAAACTATGTAAAAACCGTTTTTTTGCCGTTTTTGCCTTTAAACTATGCGAGACAATAGTCAAAGCCAGTAGGTTGATGATAGTATCCAATGATATTAGATATACTATACAGGGTATAGTAGTGTTCATTGAACTTAGTAAATTTTTCAAAGGGCTTTTTCTTGAGTTCTTTAAAGGGAACATTCTGTATAATATGTGTCGGCTGTAATAACCCTTTAGTTCGCTCCAATTTACGTCTACTGTTCGTTTCAGTTAAGTTGACCGGTCTGGGGTGGGGCATAAATTCGCCGGGGCGTCAAATCCATAGGCGCGCCGTATAATTTTGTGATGGGTACCGGTAAAATTTAAGTCAATTATAAACAGACAAAATCCATGGTTCTCGAATTATGTCAATACTCCATTGTTAAATATAAATCTAAAACATTTGAAAACAGTATTTGCAGATTTATAGTACATAAAAAATATATAAATGTCAAAGTGACAGTTTGATGTTAAATAAATAAAAACACATACTCAACACAACATTTGTTATTAAAAACGAATACGTATGTGACCAGAAACGGACAAACCGGAATCAGGTAGCTCTTCCTATTGGCAAACCGATGCAGACAAAATAAAAAAATTGTTTTTTATCACTAGGGCGGTTTCTCCGATTCAGGTAGCATATTATAACAGTAACAGAAAATATATACCAACAATACAAATGCTTAAATGATTAATAAAACTTATTTTCAATATAACTCTTCACGGGACTTCAAGGTCGGAGTCCTGCAAAGAATCTTGGTAGGAAGAGGATGTCCAAAACGGTTCATCTCAATACTTCGACAACATTATCTTTTTCCCAGTTTACATTTTCAATATCAATCACATGTTTCACGTACCCCTTCCACTTTTCAGGCGTAATTGTCACAGTGGCATGCTGAGTTAGATCTTTTAAGGCTGTTATGGATAACTTGCCAGTCGTGTTATGGTCCCGAATATAACGCTTCACGTCCGCCCAGGCAAGTTCAATCGGATTTAATTCACACATGGCGGTAATCGTAGAGAGAGAGAACGTGCCCTTCATTTCTTATAATCTCATCAATTTTATAGTGTTTTTCTCTATCCTGACTGGTCCCCATGCGAATTTATTTTGGCCATCAATTCAGTCTTCCTTAAGGCTCCGTTTTAAAAACATCGCAACTTCCAAACGAAATATTTCGTTGCGATGTTTTTTTTTGCTGGGAGTGGTCTGCCTGGCCCCCACCAACGTCAACCAGGCCACAGTTTTACGATAAGGGGAAGTTGGGGGGCTTAGAGGAAGCAGGCAAAGGCGGAGCATAGTCGACGCGGGTACATTCGAAGGGGAAGTACTCAGCCAGTTTGTCGCCGCGCGTCGGTGCTTTCGCTTTCGCTCAAGTTACAATGTATTAGTGTTCTCACTCATCACGGTCGCATATGCATACCGGACTGCATACAGCTGGCTGGCGGCCGCCAGGCGGTAAAAGAAAATATATTGATTTAAGTTAGAGAGAGCGCGCTTGCTGTTATAATATTTAATCTTTTTAACAGGGTGACATACATACTGTATAGTAAATTGACAAAAATGTATTACCTAACTCATGATAACTCATCGGTGAATTATGGACTTCAATTTAGAAAGGAATTAATTAAAATCGAGCAATGAGGACCCAATACATCTATAAACATGCTGGATATCGAACGAACGCACGGCAGTGACACACGAAGACAAAAATAAAAAAAAATAATCTGATGCGTTCAGGCACATTACTTTATCATACCATATATAAAATTAATAGTTTAGCTGCATGAGATTCTATTTGATCGAGATCGGCCATGTCTGTATTAAAATAAAACTACTGGAACTAGACGGATATTTTGATTATATTGACAGTAGGTATTGTCAAAACATCAGCGTTTGACACTACCTACTGACATTAGAATCACAATATCTGACAAATCCTGGCTAACTAGTTTCAATGCAGCGATCTCGATAAAATAGAATTTGCTCATGCAGCTAAGCTATTCATTTTACCAAAAAATGCCATAGTCATAAATTGTTCAGAATTTCCTGTACTTTAATTTATTATTGAACTATTTCGACAAATTTCCAGAAATGGCGGCTTATTTGCAAAATCTTTCAAAAATGCTATAAGACTAAACCTCCAGTTTCTTTGGATCCTTTTCAACAGAAAGCTTTTCGGCTCTAAGTTTGGTTATGAAACTTCTAAATATGAAGTTTCGTCCCGATACCTTAGTAGTTTCTCCGGAATCGTCGCCACAAAAAAGGCACACACACATACACAGAATTTTTTTTTTACCTGGGTCAAAAATGTTCAAGGGATCCAAAAAGACATTTCCGCTAAAACCTCAAAAATTTTGTTTGGCACGATTACAATACTTTACATACTACGTATGATAAAGTAAAATCATAGCACATAGTCCAAAGTTCCCCAAACCATTTATATAAATCCCAAATATTTTGTCACCTACAAGTTCGCTATATTTTATAAACGTTCTGGGCGCCATGAATGCAAGATTCATGAATGAAAACAAATTCTGGCATTGGCTATATCCAATTCCCGCTGTAATACTGCCCAATACAGTCGCTGAACTAATATTCATTAGAGCCGACCCAAGTTCGTCACTGCTAATTGTCTCCTCCTGTCCATAAAACCGACATTTTAAATAAAATGTTCATTTGAGTCCTGTTCTGGTCTCTTTGTCTCATTTGTAATTAAATAATTACAATATTGTTCTTTTAGATTATCTATGCAATATTTTAACTTAGGTGGTACGTAGTCGTCTTTTACTAATTCGTCTAAAGGACAGACGCGGATGTTTAGGTATTTTGCCACGACTTCTACCCATTATTAAACAAATGTACCTAACACCTAGCAGGTATAACTACACTAAGTATAATATCATACAGTATATGACTTTTATCGTGTGTTAAATTTGTAAACCGTGCGTATAAATGTGAAATGCGAGAACTCTGTTCTCCCGATTCAATATACGCTACGGTCATAACACTCATAACTTGTGAACAGTCTAATCTAAAAATAGCAGTAGGCGTGGCGTAGTTATAGGCGGTGTTTAAAACTCCTAACGTCTGCTGTCTACACCGGGCCCGTAATATAGGCAAATTACATACATTTCTGGCAATTACGCTTTGTTATCGCAATTATAATGTTTAGATTAAAATTGTACTTAAATAAAAAATCTATTTTTGTATCATGAGTTGGGCTAAATGTTTTATATTTGAAAAAAACCAAAGATGTAGAAGTAAAATTGATTTTTATCTTTAAAAATTTTTTTTTTCATCCAGCCCAACTCGTTATTTATCTAAGAAGTTACATAAAAAATCTCATAAACTTTGAACAATAAATAACGCTTTTATTTGCAAACGCGTTTTAGGAGAGGTAGAACTGGGTCTTAAGGATAGATCGCGAGGAACATGCATCTTTTGCAACCATGAACTCATGAACCCAAAGTTGCCACATTTGATATAATTTCACGGGCACAGCTACGGAGACTTTGACCCCGTTTTCTTGGCATTGTTCCGCCGTGCCGCTACTGTGGTGAGTGACAGTTCTCGATGATTTATTTTGACGTATGTCAAAATAAATCACAATTGCCCAATAAAGCTAAACATATAACATCTCGGCATATATAGTCATACATTCGAACTTGTATGAATAATTGGACGTTCACTAGCAGGAGTGAGCGGAATCGTTTGTACTCTTTCTATCATTGTTCTAAGATGTATAGAAAAAAGTGCCGCTTCATAGCATAGGTGGACAATGTTACATTCCTTAGACCGCCCAACTTATCTGACACGAACAGTATGTCATCCACCAAATGTTACTTTTTTGTGATATTTTTGTGATTTTTGGTATCCAAATCGTCAGTTAAAGATTTTACATCAAACTACCAATAGTTTAATGTAAAGTCTTTATTAACATAATCATTACCAAACCTCAAGTCACATATTAAGTATTTTAAGTATTACAAAAATAAGAACAACTTCTCAACCGCAATACCGTTATTTTTCTTTATCTATATCTGAGGACAAGCTTCCGTACACAGTATGATTTATTTATGTGTTTCGGAACTCCCAAAAAGTAGGAACGTGCTTTACGTCAACACGAAGGCATTAGACCATTATTTCGAACCACTTAGGTCGTCTGTAGAGTGTGTTTTGATGCAGGAAGAGAGTTGCCCTTTATACTTGGGGTATTTTGCAATATGCACAGCCATCTGGCGCAGTGTGCTGCATCCCATGCTCTGTCTGCACCATATAAATTGGGAAATGTCACCATAAGGCCCACACATGGTTTCCGGAGTACCATATAGTCTGCAAATTAATACGCACTGCTTCATATGTTTGATAAATCACACGGTGTGCAGAGTTTAATTGATAAACTATTTATTTTTTGTCCTTATAAATTAGTTTTTTTGGTTGCTATAAAAAGAAATATGTCAGAAAATAGAATATAGTACATTTTAACAGCATCGTAGCCCATAACTTTTGTTCCGCGTTGCCAACAACATGTAAGTACCATAGACTTTCTAACAGCACGATCAAACACAATGAATTAAAATGCAAATGCAATATATCAGATACGCGTATGATTTACTTGGCGTAAGTATTAATTGTAAGTAGCAGTTGTTATTTATGCATTTCAGCGACCATATCGTTGCAGTAGAGACGTATTGTTGCTATAGTTGCTCGGAGAAACAATGGAACACAGAATGACCTTACCAATTGACAAATAGGCCAAACAATGGAGCTACAAAAGTTCCTTTTACGTTTTTTATTGTAAAAGGAAAACTATTGAAGCAATCTTAATGGTGCAAGGGGATGAACTGTAGCGAATTAAATTACGAAGAGAATGACAGGTCAAACGATCCGATCGGATAATTAGAACCTAAAGAAAGCTGGAAAAACAGGAACATTTTGCTTTTTTTTTAAGATTCATAATTCCGCCACTTTTCTAATATTAACCGATGAAACTTTGCACAGTGGTAGCTATACGTATGTACTTTAAGTGTGCAAAACCTGGGTTCGGTCGGATTAATAGTTTTCGCACAATCCTCATTTGAATTTTTTTTGGCAATATTTTTGCCAAACGCATCCAGCTGCGTTTGAGGTCGTCCAATTGCAATTAAAAAAACGGATTTAGAACTAGACATGAACAGCAACATAACGTTTATTGTGATGTTTCGATAAGACCCGTTTAAGTGAGTAATAAACTACTGAGAACATGAGCGAAAACGCCCACGCTCGCTAGAGTGGTCGAGTGATGGGGGAAGTGTGCGATTAGAGATTTTATCCCCACTACTCGACCGGTTTGGAGCGCGCGGCAGTTTTCGGTCATATTTGCTTCTACTTTCGAAATAAGTAAATACTTCTACTTTCGAAATAAGTAAAAAAAATTAAAATCGGACCACCTCCGACGCATCCAGGCTCGCCGAATCATATTGCATACAAATATTCAAATCGCAATTGTGCAAAAACTTATCATCGGACAACGCCTGGGTTGTCCACACTCAAAGTACCCATCAATCGTTACTTTCACGCGAAAAGCCTCCGCTACAACTTTGAAAATAGCGGAGTTATGAATTTTTGAAAAAAAAACGCTGACTTTTCCAGTTTTTCCGAATTTCCTCCGTTAATATTAATTCAATCGAGTCCGAGCAGGTTTCATTTTTTTCGTCTTTTCATTCTCTACAATTCATCCGTAGAAAGTATCGAGATTGCTCCATCGGTTCAGTTTTTACAAGCGAAAAACGAAAAAAAAAACACGATTTTTTGAGGTTTTTTGTTTATAACAAGGTAAGAAATGATATTTGCGAGTAGGAAACACACCACAATACATCTCTATTGCAAAAATCTCTATTGCCTGGTCTAAAATGACTAGTTATAACGTTTGATTTGAAATTTTCAGGTACTATTAGGCAAACACACAGAAAATAATTACAGCTCGAAAAGGTAACATAATACTGTACAATAGAATTATGAAAAGATGCTATCTCTCCTAGATAATCTAAATACGTTGTAAAATACTGAATTACCTCCCTTTGTTGTCGGTAGAAGTGTGTCCCTTGACACCTTGGTAATTACAGGGATACCTTGTTCTGCAGGATGCACAAAGGGCCTTATTGTAGCAGTAGCGACGCCAGGAAGTACACGGTGACAAAAGTTAATATTGTCTCAAATATCTTTTCTACACAAGCCCGTACTGAATATGCGGGTATATTGTTACAGTTCATACCGTATCATTATTATCATTTTTTTTTTATTTTCCTGTTACCTAGATTCAAGACTTTGCACTAATTATACATATATGTAGTAGGAAACCATACAGGGTGATAATAAAATTAAGTTAGTAATTTTTCTTTAAAATTTTAAAAATCCCCTGTAACTCAGAAACAAAACAATTTTGTATAGAGATAAATCGGGCTTAATCGTCTTAGATTTACTTAAATATCCCGAAAGTATCAAAACCTTGATAAAATTGCATTTTATTCGGGAGATATCAACGACGCGTTAGACGACGAACCATGCTCAAACACCTAGAATTCTCGCAAAAATGAGCCGGGATATGCTCGCCGCTTCTAAATCGGTCGTGCCGATCAATTTGTAATGTTCCATGTACTCGAAACGGTTTCTACAGCCTTTTTTCTCGCCATAGCCTTCTCAATTCTGAACGCAGTTCAGCTCCGCGTGCAGTTCGTGTCGTAATACACGGTCGCGCTATGCTTTACGACGTCATAAAATGCATACGGGATGTCTCTATCGAAATGGAAAGTGGAAAGGCTGGATTTTTAACACCATACATGGCCGAATCGTGTACATCACTAGCATAAGTAGGAATCCTCACAGGTGACAAAAATGATGTCGGAATTGATTGAATTTCATACGGTGTATTTATTACACAGAAGAATTTGTTACTCAAATCACCTATGAAGTCCCGTAACTTCGAAACTAAGCAATTTCGCATATAGATAAATTAGCCTAAATCGTCTTAAAATCTTTAAATTTATGGGATTTAATGAAAAAATTATCAATAAAATAACTTTTTTTCGGAGACTTCGATTGGGTATAGAACGACGAACCTGAACATTTAGGTATCCACTTAAATTGTCGTTAATAATCGAACTAACTCTGTTGCACGTGCAGGATCGTTAAGAAAATTAGCTTCTTCAACTGTTCACGGTAATGATACCCAAGTCTAAAGGACATCTGCTCCCTAAGACGCAATTATTGTTCATAAGGAGGGCATTGGGTTATTTTTGTGTACCTACTTCTTGACACGACTAAGTCGATTAACCGATGAAAGGTGGTCGGTCACGGTCGTGGAATTACAATATTAATAAGTTACGCTCCTTTAGGTCATCTGGGAGTTTATTGAAGCCCGATTAAGTCCAGGTGGACAAGCTGCTTTTTTAGAGAAGCACAATGGGGAAAAAGCACAAAAGACACATCGAAAAACGTAATAGAATAAGAAAGAATTAGACATAAGAATTAAAACTAGACATTTTGGATTTTCAGAACGACACACACTGGTTGATACTGCAAAGTGACATAAGCATGTTCTTAGGTAGCCATATAACTTAAAATCAAAATTCCAAAATTATAAAATTTAATTAAGTTTACAATTTTATGCAGTAACTAATAGCAAATTTTGCAAAATTTTCCTGATTGCTTACTTATTTGGTTACATGACCACGTACATATAATTATCATAATATGCCATATTTGCTTTAAATATTTAAATACATATAATACGCATTTTTCTTTCTTATATGACGCCATAGAGGCTCAGGAAAATAATTTAAATAACATATAAACACTGTTGGACAGTCAACTGTCAAAAAAATAAGCTTTTGCCATAATTCGATATCATATGGTTTATTTCGTGAACTACCTCATGATTGAGTAAGATTTCTTCCCAACGAAAGATGATTTATTTTAAAATATTGAGAGAAAGGAACTAATTCCTAATCACCAATTTGGTTTTAGAGAAAAGCATTCCCCTATAGATCAAGTCCATAGAATAACAGATATAGAAAAAGCATTAGACGAAAAGCTTATTTCAACAATCTTTCTTGATGTGACGCCATAGTTCCATATGCGAACACTGCAAAACTAAGGTGGAAAGAACACCTTAAGAAGAAAAGAGTAGAGCTTGGCCTCAAATACAGAGAACTGTACTGGCTTCTGGGAAGAAACTCTCAGTTGTCAGTACAGAACAAACTACAAGTTTACAACCAAAAACTAAAACCGATTTGGTTATACGTCACGCAAAAAAAAATCAAATATACAAGGAATCCAGACTTTCCAAAATAAAGTACTAAGGAATATGGTTAACGCTCCTTGGTACATACGGAACAGTGACCTGCACCGTGATCTTGGTGTCCCACAAGTCATCCAAGAAATAAAAAGATTCGCCACTAAGCTGAATCTCCCCTAAGTCATCACGTCAACGTAGGGGCCCTGCTGCTACTGGCCAACCAGACTCTAGTGAGAAGACTAAAAAGAACTAAACCCTTCGAACTAGTGAATCAGTGAGTGAAGGGACAAAGTAAATATAGGACATCTGTGGATAGCCTATTAGAGACAAGTACCTAGTTTTAAGAACTCAGATTTAAATTGTTGGTTAATCTTTTACATTAGGTTCAATATGTCAAGCATCTTATGCTTATTAAAAAAATTACATATCTATCCAATGATACCACACACGACCTGCCACGCAATGCCAAAGATCAAATTGTCTTAAACTATGTATATATTGTTATTTCGGAAATACTTATTTAATCTAAGAATTTAAGCAATAATTTGTATAATAAGTATGTTAAAATTCCACTTTTAGTATTTAAACTTTTTATATGAGGCGTTTATTTGCAAAAGTCTCTAATCGCCAAAAATTCGTTTTTGTTTTCTGTTACAAAGTTACATAATTATTTAATGAGGAATCGATTGCTAAAGTGTAAGTTATTTGCAAAACTCTCTGTTTGCTTTGAACGGTCATCTGCAAAACTGGCTGCCTACAGCTCAACCAATAGCTTGGTGCTCTAGTGTTCACAGAGCAAACAGGTGTTTTTTTTTTGTTTCATGAAGGAAAATAAATTCGTTTCAGTCCAAATATCAATGTTCTAGTGCGTTGTGACTTTTAACGGCAGTTTTGTTGTTGCGATTTGTTAGCATGAATGAGATAAATACTCAATGTGAAATTTTATTTACCCTGTCCGAAAGGAAAAGGACGCAAGAAAGAGCGACAACCAGAAAACTACTCTAGGAATGTTAAAAAAAGGCTCAGGTAAGTTTTGATTTTAGGATATACCAAATTAATGAAAGTAGGAATTACTTTTGTATCTATACACACAGCGAAGTATATTCTCAAAACGTGAGAAAATTATTTACTTGCGGTTATTGCTTTAGATGAAAGTTAATATTTACTTGGTTTGAAACAATTTCTTTCATTTAAGAATTCCTTGTTCTCACAATTCAAGAATATCCCAATCTCAGAGTTATTAGTTTCGGTTAAGTATATAATTTTCAAACCATGTAGTTTAAATTCTCAATTCAAGAAGTTGATCAATACCTTGAATCAAGTAAGCCATTGCTTGCAACGCGCTTGCGCATTTACACTCAAACGTGCACGAACGTTGCCGAGATTTAAGATTTTTCGCATCGGCCTTTGCCTTCAGTTAGTTGGGGTCTGCTATGGCGTCGTGTTCGCTGACTACCGAGTATTGTCCGGGAAGAGTTCAATATGTAAGTATATCTTTACTAATTTTGTAGGTACTGTACGCAATAACTACGCGATCTATAATATTATGAAAGTATATAGTTTTAATTTTGCGTGAATAGCCTACAGTACTTATGTTCAACGTATTTGCGACGCAGTTCGTAGTTGTGACTTGTGACGCACACGGTACGTAAATTTTGCCTAGCCATATAGTGGTCACCAAATCAACATACAGGTCACAGAAAACTAACTTGTGTAATATAATGGAAACAATTTGATGTCAAATAGAATATGATGTTTTTTCCATGCCTTAGATATTGTAGGTAGTGATAATTTATAAATAGATAAGTATATATGTAATTAAGCAAAGAAATTTCATACAATAAAACAAACATCATTCGCTAAGTTATTTATTGTCTACTTATTTCACACAATTCCCTACCTTTTTAAAAAAAAAACTGAAACAGTAATTTCTATTCAATACATTATGATCATGTTCTTGAACTAATAATATCTATACTCATTTCAAAAAAATATGCTCTCATTGTCAAGCATATATATTCACTTTAAGAAAATTCCATTATCCTCAACATGAGAATAGTTTTCTTGAATGAATAATATCTATACTCATTGCAAGAAAATATTTTCTCAGATATACAAGCATATGATCATTTCAATTCAACAATATCTCTTTATTCTTAACTTGAGAAAATATCTACTTGCGGCTATAGCAAACTAATCATTTACTTGGATGAAAGCATATTGCTGTGAGTGAAGTATTTACTTTTCTGTGTGTAGGATACAAAAGTAAAATCTATTATTGGTTTGCTGGTTAATCATTATGGTGACAATTGGCGACAATTACCAGAACTCGCCTTCTACAAAAACATACTGCATGAAGAGGATCAAGACTTGCGTTAAAAGAAAATGACATTTAATCCTTTCATTGCTTTTTCAAAATTTTGTAGGCATATAAATAAGAGGTTTTTAAAGTTTTTTTTTTATTTGAAAACCTTTTTTTGAATACTAATTACAGATTACTTGCTGTATAATGATCTTAAAATAAAAATTCAACAACTTTCTTTAATTATTTATTTTTATTATTTGCAAAACTCTCTCTTTGCACCAAGATCTTATTTTGTTCTCAAAATCTGTGATACTTTCAGGTTTAGAATCATTCAATTTATTATAAGTGCCTGTAAACTACAGCAACCAAAATAGAATAATACAAAATAATAATTTTCATGTTCGCTAAAACGTTTTATGTTGCTCCTGAAAAGTAAACCAAGTAGCATAGAGGAAGTTTTGCAAATAACGGCCTCATATGATAGTAACAGTAATCTACACAATTGCTGAGGTGTTAATTTTACAAGAAAGGGGAGGCACTGGTCCGCGCCGAACCGAATAAAACTACCCTAAACTATCCCTAATCCCATCAAAGTTAATTGCAGACATATTCGTTATCTAAACTCGTTATCAAAGGCAACAGTTTCGACTCGTGGCATACAGGTAGACGCGTGGCTTATACCACTTCCACTTAATTATTTCTGTCACACTGAGTAATTTATCAAACCATAATTCTTCTTCTTATGTATTCCAGTTGAACCGTAAAGAAAAAAAGCACTTCCTTCCTGTTCTTTACTATCCCATTAGGGACTTTGTCCACTGTTAAATGTCTTGTAACGTCAAAACGCGATTTTTTTCAATAGGCGTACCACTGAAGAAATGGTCACCCTTCTTACTGAGGTGTGACAACTTCTTCCGTTAGGGTTGCTTCCTTGGGGATGGTTAATGAGGGTCACCAGTGAAATACCTATAATTTTAGGATATATACACAGTTGAAACAAACCGGATGTCCCAAAAATCTTTAATTCTAATTAAAAAGGTAAAACAATGGCGTGTTGTGCGCTCGAATAAAAAAATAATTAACTGATTTCTCTTGCGCATCAAGACCGTTCAATTTATTTACAAGACCTGCTAATTGCAATTTAATTTCTTTGAGAATGTTGTCTGCAGTCTGTCTTTGTTCTAACCAGGGCTGTGGAGTCGGTAAAAAATATGTCGACTCCGACTCCAGATAATTTTGGTAGTCCGACTCCGACTCCGGCAAAATTTTATTTGTTTCCAGCGAATTTAATGGCAAAAAGAATAAATCTGACATAATCTAATTGTAAATAAAATCAAAATGTATTCTCTGATATCATTAGAACTTCAACTGTTTTCTCATTAGAGAGCACATAATCCTGAACTAGTTTGTCACTTGAACCGATGTTATATCTTTAATAATAACAAAAGTATAGTACCTACAACAAAACCACTGTATAGTACAAAATAAAATTTATTTCAATGAATACAACATTAAGTGCAAAATAAGCTGAAAATAATCTCTACTGTTACTTCTGTTAGTGGTAATGACGTCACAATTCTGGCTGCAATGAGTATGACTTGCATACATGGATATTCCGACATTCAACTTAAGGTAGAGTTTAAATCGGAAATGCTGTTATAATTTTTAATCGGCTATTATACATATATTATGCATGTTTAAGTTTATGCATTAAAAATTACGTTAGAGTGAAGTTTGTACCTTTGCTAATAATAAAAATATATCTGGCTCAATTCTGTCAAGTGTAGGTGACGAAATCGGCGAATGTCGGTGTTTTTTAGTTGATCGCAAGAAGACTAAGACATAGCCACCAATAATCTTAAAAGCAGTAACCTACACTCGACAGAATCAGTAACAATTTAAAATCTCTACATATTTTGTTAAATACAAAGGGATGTGATTATACCAAAATATTGTATAATCAAGGGTGATACTTTTGATAAATTTGTTCATGTGCCAAAAAAAGAATCAATTTCGGTTAAACGTTTAAAGTTATCAAACATTAAAGCAAAAATTGCAAAGTTTTCCTAGTAAAGCATTATCTTTTACAAACATTCAGATATTGGGACAAATAAAAATAAGAAAAATGTTGAGAGTTGATAATACGACTTTGATACCATCACGTTGTTTCTTCTGGTACAAAAGCTGTAGGAAACTGTGTTTTTCTTTTTAAAATTGCAAGGGAATATCATTAAAATACTTTTTGCAATATTTAATGAATTGTTCAGCTGTTCTTTGTAGCTGAACGAATAGGAGCAAATTCTCGTAATTTTGATGAATAAGGAAAACCACACGTTGACGCTTCACTTTGGAAAGTTCTAATTCGTCGATAAGTATGCATCGAAGTCCGATTTTTTTATTTGTAGATGATCTAGCTATCATAAGTAGCATATTGAAGTTGGTTATTGGAAATGGGAAATACATAAACTATATATGCGACGCGGCAAGCGACTCACAATAATCATTTTACTAATCATCACTCACCACCGACCTGTGTGTTTTGTAGTTAAACTATATCTACTTTGTAAAAGACCTAATAATGTTTAGTTAATCGTTTACTATCTATTGAGGCAACGGCCATCTCGCATGTCTTTTTCTACATTATTTAAACGGGTCCATTTTTAAAGTTTGTAGAAAAGTTTGGAGTCGGAGTCGGTACATTTCTTCCGACTCCGACTCCACAGTCCTGGTTCTAACCTCTTTGTCTTGGTGCTAAACCAGAGAATTACAACTGTGTACCAACAGTAATATAAAAAAAAATATAACCGCCAGTTCATTTCATTTCAACCCCCTATTTTAATCAAAATAGTTCATGTGTTGCACCTCCAAAATAAAAACATTTACCGACGCATCACTACGTCCAAATTAGAACTAGATTAATTATTTCGGTTCCATAATCGAACACAAAGCCCCCAACGACGACAAAATTAGATTCGATTAAGCAAACTCGAGTGGTCAGACATAATGAAAATTGCTGAAGCCAAATAACAACACTGCACATTTTAATTATATAGAAATTGAGCTCGGAGCATTTTGCCACCTCTGTCCTCGCGTACCCCCATTGTTATTCAAATGTTTCGGAACAGGAGGGGGGGCTGCGGATAATGTATTTAAATAGATGTAAGCGCCCTTAATCCCAAACGAAAAAAAAACTACCCCTAAGGGCTAGGCCCGCTACCGGAATCGTTGTGCATTCATTCGGATTGACATTGATGGAATATAGGAATATTTTATGAAATTGTCTCTTTTTTGGGGTGAGGTTATTGTCGTGGATGCATTGTCGATTATGGAGGTGTTAGTTGCGTGGTTTTCTGGCCCGTGTTTGCTCAGCCCCTGTTCGACATGACGATATGATGAGCCGTAACGAGCTTTTTGTTTGTTGGCAGGCCCTTTCAACAGTTTCAAACCGGGAAGGTTTTTTTTTTAAAGAAGCTGCAATTTACAGGACCCGATTTATGAAATATTTGTGCAGTCACCCTGGATTTTTCATATAGGATGTATTAAGCCGGGGCTACATTCGTATACTTGTCAAATATCAAATATTTGCCACATGTTAAATATTTGGCGAATATATTTGCCGCGCAAATCGAAAATGTTTGTTATTGATTGGTCTAAACGATGCCATGAGTGATTTATTCTTCCTTTTAAGTTCGTTCACCGAATATTTTTCATACATCCTTGATTACCGGCTGATTTTTATAAAACTAAAAAAATCTATGACATACCAACAAATTTGTACATTATTCGTTTGTGATTTCGCACCGTCAGAGTTGCACTGCAACAGTAAATGCATCGGACATTGATGCATCGCCATATAGCATTTTCTTATACGTGAAAATCTTCTTTGAGGACTTGCTTCATGTGCGTACCGAATGGGCACTAGCTATTTTTTTGATTAGTTCGCCTTATTGCCACATTGGCTTCATCAAATCAAACTGAAAATTTGATTACGAACAAGCAAGGTTTTATTTTATAATGCCGACATATTTTTAATTACATAAGTGCATAATTCACTGCGTACTAACAAGGGCATTCTTGTGGAAATTTACAAAACATATCTTTACGAAACGTTTTGTTTTATTTTAATGATTTTTTGTTTATTTCATCAGCTTTCTGTATTATTAATTCGCAGCATCTAATTTTAACAAGAGTGTAAAACAATACAATTGGTCATTTGATGTGAACTACATAGTTTAAATAAATTATTATTTTAATGAGGAAAAAATATATTGCTTTTTATTTAAATTAGGAAGATATTGCCCATAACGAAAATGTTAGGTATGGTTTCTTCGCCATTTTTAAGTTCTACTAAATCCAATTGAAATGCTAGGATCGTTGTATAAATGTGGCTTAATATTGCCTGAAATACAGATCAATTAGCGTTTGGAACAAAAATTTAAAAAATTAGCTTTCAAAATATAACTTTTTTGTTAAATAAAAACCTACACAAAATTTTGTCTACTGTTAAAATATTTTTAAGACCCAGTTCTACCTGTGCTAAAACGCGTTTTCTATTAACGGCGTTATTTAAGGTTCAAAATTTATGAAATTCTCAGTGTCAATTCTTAGATAAATAAGGAGTTTGGCTAGGCCAAAAATAATTTTTTGGTAAGATAAAAATGAATTTTTCTTCTACATCTTTCTCTTTTTTCAAATATAATACACCTAGCCAAAGTCACAATACAATAATAGATTTTTTATCTAGGTACAATTTCAGCCCAAAGAAGATAACTTTTCCGCTAAACGAAAAATGCGATAATTGTCAGATATGTAAACAATGGCCATATTTCGGCTGTTACGTATGGCCAGCTCATCGTAGACACCATAAGCTTTAATCGATACGTAAACCACGGCATCTTATTTCGTAGTTGCGATGTTTTTACAACGGAGCCTTAACTGTTTCCATTTTTTCCCGATTAATATATAAATACAACAAGCTAATAAAGTATAATTTTCCAAATAACTTATTTTATAGATATGCTCATTTATATTGTTCATAGAAAAGCATCAACTTAGGATACACTCTGTAGATGGTGTACGTTTTTCTTGGAAAGAAATAACATTGCGTTTATGTGGATAGGTAAAAACAACAATAACAATTTTTTGAATTTCTGTCTGAGACGGTCTCCAGAAAATAATTTTTTTTTACAAAGTTACAATTCTATGCGGTTCTCGCCCTTTAGAAAAATCACACATGTTACTAATAATTGCAAATCTATTTATTGCCAATGTTCGTAAAAGACCTAGGTACTTCACACAAAGCGAAATAAAAAATAGGAAAAATTAAACAGCGTACTAAAATATTCATCCCGGACAAATAAATCCTCGAATATTTGTCGCCTTGGCATACCCACTTCAACTGGGTATTGCAAATACCAAGTATTTGACTAGTCAGTAAAAAACTAGTCCGCACAGCCGAACGTCGAATATATAAATCTATTTTAGAGGTGGACTCGCTACGAATTGAATAGAGCTGGTTTTTGTCTTGACAAATATTGGAATATTTGATATTTGGCAGGTATACGAATATGAAACGTATGAAACAAAATTATTTTGTCAGTGCAATATCTTGAAAAGTATAGCAGTTAGCTATTTTGTGCCAACAGACAAAATATAAGTAGTTCACAGAGAATTAAATGTATTACATATTTTATTTATATTTGCATTAACAGCAGAGTTATAAACAATCATCATGGACATGTACTGCTTTTGAACTCGACGGAAAAATAGAGTACATTTTTGACAATATTTGTTTATTTAAAGCATTTAAATAATATTTTTATTGTAATGTAGGTATGTATAGTGCTTTTGGCGTCAACAATAAAGTCCTTATTCATTTCATATTATTATATTTTCCGAAACGCATTAGTAATGCAGCAAAAACAAACGTGCAAACTTCGTACAAGGATATTATTTCCTTGTCGAAATTGAAATATAAAAAGACATCTCGTACTATGCCTCGAAAACAATTTCTTTAGACATGAAACATGTATTTTTCTGTGGAGCATTGCCGGTATGAGTATGTTTTCGTCAAATATTCGAGCAACATTCGGCGTAGTTATTTTACAGCCCTAATAGAACACGTTTTTGTCCAGCCGGCCGGTCCGCTTCGAGAATTTGAAACGTGTACATATGCGATGTTTCGAATCGCAATAACATTTTTATACGCTAGGAATTTTTAAGCTTTGACTTATTTATAAAATATCAAACACAGTTTAATTTGCTAAGACGAATAATATACTGGGAACTAAAACAACTTAACATTTTTTTTTTATTTCTGCAACGAATTAAATTGAAAATTCTAATACTTCTAGTACTGTTGTTGGACTAAAATTCTTTGTCTTTTCTTAGATTAAGGATTATTATCTAAATAGATACCAGATCTAACGATGCTATTAACTTATTTGTTGATTTATCAAAGTTGATGTCAACCGACAATCATCAAATAACGTTTGACATTCGAACGGGCATTTCTAATGTCATTTGACCGGGATTAATGTCTCACAGGAAAGAATTTTCAATATTTTTTCGTTATTTAAAAATTTTACGATTTCAATAATCCGCCATAACACCCTATTACACAGAAACCAATAAATCGCACCCCCTTTCCACATAAAATCAAACTAGCCCGATAAATTAAACGCCAAATAAAAACACGCGATACAATTTCCTCCCTAATATAGTACCTTTTTTTCGGGACATTTCATAAACTACAGCGACACAATAAAATCGAGTGACACATGCTTTGTGCAGGGAAAAAAATGGTAACAATCGAGAGCCGACGAAACAAATGCCACTCGACGTCAAGCGGCGCGACCACGCGAGGGTAGAAGACTATACATATACAGGCTGACCCATAAAGACACTACAATTTAAAAATACTTTTAACTTAAAATTATCACTCTCACATTATTTTATAATAAATAAGTAAAATAATCAAAAAAAATCCTTCATAAAAAAATTAATATGAAATTAGCTTGTGGGCCAGCCTGTATAAGGAAACAGCCAACTACTCGAAACAGTGCTGTTTTATCTAACGCCCATAAACAACCCCGGCAATGGTACGTTACTTTTACACCCTGAAAAGTGGATTGTGCCGCACAACCCCTAAAATAAGCGTGCGGTAGTCGACAGGGATGAGGCGGGGTAGTTTACCCCCTACGGTAGTAAAGTGTAACTAACACTAGAGAAAATCCAGAACGATTCAAAGGGTGTACTCTAGAAATATTGTTTAAGTTCGCAGATAAAATTGGAAATGTCACAAGGGGGTGATTTATTTATATTTGGTTCGGATGGAACTATTTTTTAGACCATTTGTTATTTGTGTATACCTGCAATTTGTTATTCCTATTCCCATTGAACAGTGAACAACCCCAATGTACCAATCTGTATGAATCAGAATAAATCAATCAATCAATTGCTGATCTGCTAGGGGCTGGTAGTAAATAAGACATCAAAACTAGCACAATAGTTAATCCTAACGGTTTTTCTATGCTGTCTATCTATTAACTATTAAAGTTTAGGATATAGTAAATTGAAAAGCGACTTAGGCTCTGTTCAATACGCCAGCATGACGTTTTCGGTAATATTTTGCGACTCTGGTAAGTGATCGTGCACCCTTCTCGTCAACTATACATCAAATCCCCCTTTCAGATACAATACAAGGACCACATTTACCTGAATAAGGAGTTATGCGAAGATCAAACCTACATCGTAGATATGATCGAGTTCAAATACTGCCGCGGGATTGTATATGTGCAATAAATTGTTTAATGAATATCAGCATGCACGTAGCAAGCTATAGTATGAACACTGCCGCTCATGGAAGTTCGGACAGATAGTAAACATATAGCAAATAATGATAAAAGCACTGATAACGTAGCAATACGCACCTCTATTTCTACCAAATAGCGAACACATTCTTAACGTTAATTTCCAGTAACATACGACATCATTAAATGTGCTAATTTAAAATAATTTTTATATTTAATTATTATGAAACATTTTTGCTGTTTTGTAACTGGTTGTTGGTAATATTCTAGTTTCCATTAAAGAGATTTTCCGCTTGGAGACGTCGTTTCCCTGTGCTTACGAAAATTGGTCTTTCACGATCGCGATTGACTTCAGAGGTGATTTTAGGTGCGGTCAATTTTCTGTTTTGCTTAAAAATTAATTTTAATCGTTCTTCATCCGCTTGGGAAATTATTCGTGATAGTCCCGGCCGCACTGTTAAAAACCTATGAAAATTTACATAGATTTTACCTATTATATGATGGTAAATTTTCATGAAATAGCTGTAAATATCAATATTTCATATTTTGTTTGTAAATATCAATAAAATGATGTAAAAATACACAAAAAACTCTCCAAAAATACATCTCCGCAGGTAAAATAACATATTTTCCATTTGTTTTGTTAATTTACACGAATAAGGACTACTAATATACATATTTTGTTGCTAAAATTACATTTTATTTCTGCGTTTAGTAGTTTTCGACAATAAAATGTATACACACACAACTTTATTGTAGAATATACATATTGTGATGCAAAATTACACGATACGTTAAATAATATACTTAATAAGTGGAATAAGACATATATAATGAATATCAAGTACATGTTTTAAGTGTAATACACAACAGTATTGTAAAAAAGACACATAGAGTAACACAAAATTACACAAAACGTGAATTAATAAACTCAAAGAGTAAAATTTTTGTATGTTGATTTTAGTTTCATCTAAGTAAGTAAGTTTTGCTTTGTCGTGTTTTCCGTTAACTGTCTTAACTTGAGTATAACCCCCCCATTTTTTCAGAAATAAAAATGACGCAAAAACCTGAATCAGTGTAATCAGGCCTTGTAATCAGTGACTAGAATTTTTTTTTATTGGAGAATTTTGATAAAAAAAACCAAGATTCCAAAACTTGAGATCAGTTGTGTCACTTCTATTTCCTCAGAAAGAGGGGGGGGGGGTACAGGTTTGCTAACTCACTCTATATAATTGAAATTATTGTAAGTATATCATATTTACATTAGAATGTACTTTTATTTTAAACAATACAGATTTTCTAAAGTTAATGTTGTTTAATAGTGTCCTGTGTATTATTGGAAGTGACGGTACATGTTGATTTAAAAGAATAATAAAAGTAGGTAAGTGGGTATATTTTAAGTGGCATTTTTAAAGTTATAATACAAACATATATTTTTGCAGTAATTAATTAATTCAATAATTAATTAATTGATGATACCTACGTATTCACATAATGGATTGGGTGCAGTTGCTATTAGTATGCAAATAAATACTAATAGCGAATACACCAAATTCATTGTGTAAATACAGTGGTGTCATTTATGTAAAAATATATTCTTACGTTACATAATATTGCATGTATTTTAATACACGCAATTATGGAAACTGGTTTACATATATTTATGTATGAAACACATTTATATGTAATAATACTTCTGACATGTAAACTGATTTACACATACATATGTAGATTACATATTTATCTGTATTAATACTTCTGCCGTGTAAATACAAATACATATTTTTATGTATGTTACACATCGATTTGTATTGATACTTATAATTATGGAAAGTGGTTTTACATTGTTTATGTACATTGCACCTAAACGTGTAGAATATACATATTCTCTTGTAATGAATTACATTTTTTTGTGGCTACAAATAACCAGTTAGATATCGTGTAAATTCTGCTAACAGTGCGAACACGTCATCCAAATTCCATGTTTCTTCATATTGGTGAAGAGTGTCACTTATCGCTGACTCACTTATCGTTGACCTATCTCTTGCAATTTCACGAACTGACAATCGTTCCTGATGAAAAGCGATAATTACAAAATGCTGTTCCTTGCTTGTTGGCTTTCCGCGTCGCATGATGTCTTCCGCGTGACAGAGTTATCTTGTGTAAACTGCAGATTGCAGGCACAGATTCGTTTGAATACGAATTCGAGCATTTGATGCAAAAATCTGGTAAAAATGGGGTCGCAACATGTGTCTGAGATGCAGTATTTATGACTATTTGTTATTTCGTATTTAATCCTTTTTAATGGAAACTAGAAAATTCCTAACAACCAGTTACAAAATAGCATAAATGTTGCATAATAATTAAATTAACAAATTAATATTAACAAATGTCATCAAAGAAGACTAATTTAATAATAATAATAATTGTGACATTAGAAGCAAACTTGGAGCACTGTAACTGAATTTCAGTACTGAAGTGCATCAACGCACTTAAAATTTCAATCTGCTTTTTCAGGCACATTGGTCTGTGATTAAGTGCCCAAACAGCTCTAGTTATATTACATATACAAGTATTTATAGTCCACTTATAATAACTTTTGGTTTGAAGTGTTCCAGTTGGCTGTTTAAATTACGAAACAACTTGTAAATAAAACAAAAAAAAAAGATACTTTTATATCTTTCTACACCTAGAAAATATCTAAAAACACTAATAGAATATTTCTCCCAACAAAATAAAGCATTGCTCGGTGCGATAGTTCTACTTCCGGTATTCCAGGAAGTGCTGCTATTGTCTACGTGTCGAATCCTTCAGGATGCAGGATGTTTATGGACCGAGTACGTACGCTCTGCATCTGTGTCCTGTCATATTTATATGCCCTAATCCACGAAAAAGGTACGCGCAACATAATAAAGAATCGTATACGTCGACCACAATGTGGTAACAAAAGAGTTCGACATAATCCAATTTTGTTCGCTATATCGGAAATTCCCTATTATTATCTGTAATACGTATGCCACACAGTTGTAGATTAAAAAATTGGAATTTATGTTGAATGAAATTTGTCAAGGGTGAATATTATTTTTTGAGTGAATGTTGATATCTATGTATGATCATGATGTACCTAAATTATTTCATTAGTAGTTATTATCTACTGTCTAGTTTCAGCTGACAGTTGTTATCTTGACTAAACTTAGTTTCAAACTTGTAACCAAAATAGCAAACCTAGTGAATATCGAGTGTCAGTCACATATTATATACATATCAGAAAATTATGGTAAAGGCAAATATGGCTATCTAGTACTATGACAGCACATGTCCCAGGGTTGTTTATGTACTACAAAATTATAAGATTTCTGCATACTAAAACCGTCAAAACT
Source organism: Aphodius sticticus (assembly GCA_963966075.1). Classification (NCBI taxonomy): domain Eukaryota; kingdom Metazoa; phylum Arthropoda; class Insecta; order Coleoptera; family Scarabaeidae; genus Aphodius; species Aphodius sticticus. Next base: position 5,519,023 of record OZ014510.1, read on the forward strand.
TCAAAATTCAAGACCACTTTTGACAGCAAAAATTAAATTTTTGAGACAGTATTTCTTAATATTACGACTCGTCACAGTGTGGTGTTTTCGCCATTTATATTTCTATGTTTCCTTAGTGCAGTTCCACAATATAATATCGATGGTATTAAACAGTGAAAAGTGAAGAAACCTTAAAAAAAGCAGGCGATTTATTAAAACCTTATACCTAAATATCGATTTTGGTTTTAGCCATTTTAAAAATAAACATTCCAAAATTGAGGTTGTACTTGAGCAACAGGAGAATCTATAAACATCGATAAAAAGTGTTTAAAATAGTTATTTTATTATTGATTATCCAGTCATATGTAGTCTGAAACTTTCCAAGATAATCAGGCCAATTCTGTAACGCAGTTGTTACGTAGCAACTACGTTAACAATTTTCGTTAACCACGTTGTTAAAGTCTTAAAGATTACGCATTCTATATTGAAAAAATTAACCACTTGCTAAGAATCATGCGGTTAACACTAGTGGTTAACTGTTGATGGTCATGCGCATTCAGTACAAAACATTCAATCAGCTGATCAGTACCCTTCGATGTGCTGCGTACACAAAAGTTAAAAATATGCAAATTAATAATGAATCGTAGTATCTGCGAGAGTCGAACTACACAAAATCCATATTTATGCCGTCATGGTTAATGTTATTCACAAAAATAAATTTCTTTTGTGACGCACTCAACTCCGTTTACGGAAGCCCGTAACGTCGAAGAACTGTAGAAACAATTTACGCAACAATTAAATGTGTGCAAAGGTCCACAGAAGATAGCTGCTCAGTAAAATCGCGTAAAATGAATTATTCTTATTCTTCGAGTCTGAGTGCATTTCTGAATTGTGAGGTTAGGTTATTCGGATATGTATAATCACAAGTTTCAATTGAAGCGGTTCATTAATACAACTGATTAAATGCGTGTAGTTGTGGTTAAAAGTTTTAAAGGTTTTCTCGTTTATTGGATACTAAATTAATTCTTTAACATTGATCATTTAATTTAACTGTGGTAATCTTCCCACTAAACATTTAATGAATTTAACAAACGTGTTTTAATAATCGACGAATACAACATTGTATTTGACTATAACACTATTTTTTTACTTGTATCATCCTAGGTAAAAGCCAAAGGAAGTATCCCCCAAGTTCCTTCTGGCAATTGTTAGGTAACCTCTAAAATAAAAATATAAATTAAATTAAAATACCTATCATACTTATTAAATAGTAAAACCAAACTCAATCACCTTTTATGTAAATCTTCTACTTCATTTACCACTTGTTTATTTACGATACATCTACCATAAACCAAACAATTCGCTTTTATTTTAAGGTTAAAGACTTGAAGAGTGTTTAGCAGCACGTCCCTCTCCCTATCGGTTGCTACGTAGTTCGTAGTCACTCAGTTCATTTTATACAGGGTCCTGCAGCTCAGCTCCCGTCTTCTGTAGCTCAGTTACTAATTAAGCTAAGAGTTTGACATTTTGCAAGCTTACCCTGTACTTCAAGGTACATTTCAAGAAATTATTTTTGATTATACAGAGTGTCCCAAAAATGTGCAACGTCAACGTGATATATTTTTTTAAATTGCATGCTATAAATTTGTTCACACATTTGGAAGCCTGTTATGGTTGCCTACATACCACCAAAATTCTATTGCAATCGGTTGAGTGACTGCAGCGCAAAAAAATAAAAACAAAAGAAAATTGATTTTGCATCGTTGGCTTTAAAAATCAATAAAAACCACAAATTGCACCTCGTTAATAAAATTTTGCGACGTCCTTATTAAGTTAGATCTAGTAGTCTCGTTAACCAAGTGTCATTGATCCAAATTATACAGGATGACCAAAATCTAGTGTCAAACTTGTCAAACTTCAAATCGTGTTATTGTTCTTATTTTAAATTGGAACTCATACATTTTTTGAGGTGAAACGATGCAGAATTAAAAAATAAACATTGTTTCTGAATACAACCCCATCACAATTCCCAATATTTTAAAAGTTATTCGCCAAAAACTAATTTTTCAACGTTTCAAACGGCAATTGTTGGTAATAAATATCGTACGTGGCGTTGAAAAACAATTTATTTCATAAAATATAACACAGAGAAGTATTTTAGATTTGAGTGTACTTAATTAAGTACTTAATTAAGTACATTTGGAAAAGTGTGATATGCTAGAGGCGTATCTGGTTTGCAGAAAAAATTCTGCACAAGCTTTTTTACAATACCAGCACACATTCCCGGATCGTCAAGCACCAAGCCAACAATACTTTCTGCGACTGTATCGAAGATTGCGAAACAACGAAAATTCTTTTACTAAAGTAAGAAGAAAGAAGCTCTTTATTATTGATGAAGAAACTGAGACAAATGTGCTAGCGCATTTTGTAGCTTACCCTAAAATATCGATCAGAAACTGCGCAAGAGAATTAGAAGTAAAAAGGGCCACTGTTCACGCAATTTTGAAAAAGAATAAATTCCATCCCTACAAAATGAATAAAGTGCAAACGCTGTTAGCTGGTGATGAAGAAAGAAGATTAGTGTTCTCTAATTGGTTTATAAATTTTTGCAATGAACGACGAGATAATTTTAAGTTTATTTTGTGGTCAGATGAAGCTAACTTTTCAAACACAGGTATGCGCAATAAACACAATGAGCATTATTGGAGTAAAGAAAATCCTTTAGTAGTGGATCCACGTAATCCACAAAACCGATTTAGTTTAAATGTTTGGTGCGGCATAATAGGATCTAAACTTGTTGGCCCTATTTTTTATCACGGCACGTTGTATAATCAAAAATAATTTCTTGAAATGTACCTTGAAGTACAGGGTAAGCTTGAAAAATGTCAAACTCTTAGCTTAATTAGTAACTGAGCTACAGAAGACGGGAGCTGAGCTGCAGGACCCTGTATATTAACAACGTTGCTAAGAAATTTAACCACTTGCTACGTAACAACTGCGTTACAAAATTTGCCTGAATATCTCGTTGTACGGCGCGGCATAGTGCTCGAAAACAATTTCTTTTGTGGACGTATTTTTCTGTGTAGCTATGCTTTTTTTGCGTTTCCCAAACTCGAAACGTTGTTTTCAACTTTATAATATCTGGAAACGCACATATTTGATGATCGGAAATATTTTATTATGTTGATTTCTTATTCACATTGTGCAGTTGATAAATTGTTCATGCGTATTTTATTTTAATTAAGGAAAACAAATTACGATAATAAGTAATGTATGAATATTGATAATAACACTGAAATTAATAAAAGAATAAAGAAATATTCATCACAAGCTTTTCCTTTATTTTCTAATGAAAATCAAATATTTTGTCTGAACGAAGTTTTTTTAATAACTGCTAACATACGGTACAGTACTTATCATTTCAAAACGTTGGCACCAAAATGGTGGCTAATTATTAACACTATTTTAAAAGCTAGGCACGTTCCTTTTTTTTAAATCAACACACACTAAACTGAGATTAAATTAAATATTCTAAATTACTGTAAGCAAAAGTTATTTTTTGTAATTGGCTTTTTCCTATATGAAACGGTTGTGACGTCATGACGTCTTGGCTATATTTTATTGCCTATTTTTATAGCATCGAATAGATAATACCCTACAAATGAAAGATGTAGTAACATAACAGCTAGTTTTGTACTTACGGTACTTTAAAAACAGAAACTGGTTTTGCCAATGCTAGTTCTCGATGTTAAGAATCTTCGCTATGCTATCTTCATCATGATTCAACCACAATTAGGTCCATTGTTGATGGTATTGTTCGACTTACCTATAATCAAATAAAAAGAAACGAATTACACAATTATAACAGACAAAAGAGGCAATTCAATAATTAAATATACAGTTCTGCATTTTTTTTCGAGGTATAATTCCTTTGTATTGCTTCTAGGAAATGATAAAGTTATTCCTGGAAACAACTGAAATACGATTGCTCCCAGACACAAGTACTGTCCCAAAGTAATCAGAACAAACCCTACAGCAAATATTAATAATTCCCAAAGCCGTTATAAGGCGAAATATTGTTCGCAATGTTAATTGTACCCGAACAACTATTGTTAATGATTGAAGAATTCAAACTTTACGATTGAAACATTCTGCTTGTGGGTACAGCAGAACCGACTATATAGATCGTTGCGATTTTTTGCAATTGTAATTATCTAGCGGTACACGATCATTACATCACCGGTACTGTCCTTCAATTGTTATTCTATTACGTGGGTTCGACTTCGTTGTATATCTCCTAGTTCGGACGCGTGTTTTATGTCCTCTGAAGTTAACGAGTGGTATTGTTAAAATAGAACAGGTTAATTAAAGATTTTAAGAACATTTGTTATTGTTTATTAATATGCTATTAAGAATTTTATATTATTATTACAGTTGAAATGTTAATTAACAATTAACTGTAAAATTAACTCTTATAAACCCCGTTTGTTTGTTCATATTAGTATACCAACACACAAATTAATAATTTATGGAATATACTATATAAGTAAGACGAGCTGAGATTTTCTTTCCTCTTGTAGCTCTTATTCTTGCCTGATAGACATCAAATGTTCCACGCTCTTTTAACCTCATTTGAATAACACAGAGAATAATGAAGTTACTTCATTCATATCTCTGCGAAGCCTTAATATTTGGCATTTTATTACGGAAGAGATCTTAGATACCACAGTGACATCTGTCGGACCATTGTTTCAATAATACCGTATTTGAATAATATTCTTGAGAAAATAGGAACTGCCTTTTTAGAATCGCTTGCAATCGCATAAACTGCGAAATATCTATATTCTATACATATTTAAACATGCGCGTAGCGTGTTTTGCGACTCTGGTAAGTGATCGTGCATCATTCTCGTCAACTAAACATCAAATCCCGCTTTCGGCTACAATAGAAGGACCACATTTACCTGAATAAGGAGGTATGTGAAGTTCAAACCTACATCGTAGATATGAACGGGTTCAAATACTGCCGCGGGATTGTGTATGCGCAATAAATAGTTTATTGAATATCAGCATGCACGTACTAAGCTATAGTACATGTGTTGAGGATTTCCTAGTTTGTGTAACTTATATGCTTTCGGTAACATTTTGGATAGAATTCTGGTCGTGCCAATACCGTATTCGTTTTTTGTACGTCACCTCCAACTTCGTCTTAAGGTGCTCCCACACGCAGTGCCAATAGGGGCCATCATTGGCCATCGGAGTGCTTCGCGTAGCGCGACCCAACTGTGCCAATGCACAATGCCAATATGTCGACCTTGTCCGCTTTATTTCATTCTGTTTTAGCATTTTACGTACTACCGATGAAAAGTTTAGTTATCTATCTATGTTTTATCATATATACTGCATTATTTATGTTTGTACGTACTTTAAGGACAATGTCGATTTATTATTTGCCCAAATGCCTGATTGCCCAAATGTAAAAACATGAAAACTTTTTTTAAATATTTTGTAAATTTATTCACAATAATTATGGTTCTTATAAGCATTATATTAACCTTACAGTTACAATAAATTAACAAGCAATAAAATAATATTCTGAAGACAATATTGAAGTCGTTATAATGGGTGACCCACGGCATAGGTACGTTTGTTTATTTTTTGTATTTTTACGCCGAGGGAATGAACGTTGTGTTAATAGACAGAAAATGCCAATTTATGGGATGGTCTTGAGGTTAGTATGACTTCCGGGTTTTCCAGAAATGACGTCATCATTAAAATTTTAAAAATGAATTCGCACACAATGGGGAGGCATACGGTATTTAGGTTCTGGGATTGAGGTCAACCTTATTCGCTAGGGTGGGGTGGGAAAGGTGAGGGAGGGGGTTGGAGGGAAGCGGGATATGAATCTACACACGATGGGGAGTCATACGGTATAGGGGTCCAAGGACTGCGGTCAACCCTCTTCCCTACAATCTTGACTACAATCAAACAAAGTTGCATTTATATAATTAACAACAATTAACTATTTATAATTAACAATTTATAGATTAGTTTTAAGCGGCAAATTTAAATAATCTGATGTATTTAATGTATTCAACAAAGTTTAAAAACTATACTGGATGCTTTTCCTTATTTTGATTATCAGAAAAATATCAAAAAGTATATCTGTTACTAAAAATATTGGGTTGATAATAAATATACCTACATAATATACATACACGGAGTTTTAATATCTATAATTAAAACTCCGTGTATGTAAGGGTTCTCAATTTTTCTTTGTATCTTATTATAAATAATTTCAGTTTTATTATATAAATTATATTTTAAATCAAAATTATGAATTCATCGATTTGACTGAAATGAAATATTTATATAAAGAAACGACACAAATTAACAGGGTCCTGCATAAAAATATAGACCACTCAGTGTATCAGATCTTATCCCATCTTATTCCGCATTGTTGCTTGAAACATAAAGAAAATAAAAAGGGAGATTTCTTTAATGTCACGTGGTAAATATAAAAACTAAATAATTTTGTTTCCTGTATTGCTGTATATTTGTATTCCTTAATGTATTTAATATTTTCGAACGTACTGTATAAATAATGACTGAAAAACATGTTTAATATTTAACAACCTTATTAAACAGTGTCCTCTTTCGAGGGTTCCTTTTTTTAATTCTAAGCAACAATGCACTGCTTAAAATAATGGGAGCTGCGGAAACAGCAATGATATCGTCTTCACTGTTCATTTTTAATTCTCTGCGGGACGCTACGAGCCTTCTACGATACACAGAAATACCTTGCGCCCAATACCAACGTTGGCCAATGTTGGCGAAGTGAATGCGCGCACTACGCGCAGCGCGTCACATCACCAACGTTGGCGAGACGTTGGCACTGCGTGTAGGAGCTCCTTTAGGTCTAGTTGTGTGCAACTATTGTGTTACCTCTATCGCATGTAATTTTACTAAGTATAATTTATTCTAATAAACTACTTCGCCGAAATTAGAATTTGGTTTCAATTATAAGTGCGTGTAAATGTATAAGCCTCAACGGCTACCTAGAGGAATTAGGTAGACACCGCTATTAAACGTTAAGCGTTATAACAATCAGTCACCGCCAAACACTTCTCGTCTGACTATTATAATTATTAGACACTATTTTTAAATTAACTTTTTAGGTTATGTTTCTATATCTATATCCTTTATTCGCTGGTTGTTATATAAGTTTTTATCATAGTAGCTGTTGCGGGTTAAGGCTATTTTACACTATACTACTTTCGTCTTTTGTTTAACTTCTTTTTAGTAACTATAAAAAAGTTCTAAATAGTAGTATAGTTGGAAATGCCGTGCTATTATATTTCCAAACTTTTTCTTAGCAAAGACGCATGCGCAGTGGATGCATTTATAAAGTCAGCCAACAGTGCGAACGTGAATCATTTTGTTTTGTTTTGACATACCGCTGTAACGCGTATGTTAAACCCCACAGTGACGCGCTACGCTTTGTACAAGTGGTTTAATGTATGTAAAATAATTTGCACTGACATGTTTACAGCAAAATATTGCAGACATAAATCGACATAAAGTAAACAAACAACATAACCTTAAATGCAGCAGGTTGGCTATTCTGAAATAAATAAAGAGGTGTGTCTAGTATATCCATCTCTTGTTACTTTAAAACTTTTTTCTAGTTACTAAAAAGAAGTTTAGAAAAAGACGAAAAGTGAAGTACAGTAAAATTATCTACAATAAGATTTTGTCATGATTTTTTCCCAACTTTACGAAGTTGACAGTTTACTACGGTACCAACAGTACTACAACACGGTGCCCGCAAAATACTAGATTCTAAATATAGTAACCACAAAAACTGCAATACCTAATATAGCTACTGTTCCATTTAAAAATAAGAACACGGCGTAATTGTTTTCTTGGCGACGGATGCGTTTGTTTACTACTGACATAATCCATTCGTTATGCCTTCAAACCCTTTCGACACCAAAACTGATCGATAGTTTATTTAATATCACCCAACAATCAATAAACACAATCCACAGAAAAACTACCCAGCATCTGTTGTAATGTTTCCCCAAACAACAAATGAATTCGACAAATCAACACAAACACGTCAAAATCTCTCGACCCAACACACCCTTTCATACAAAACACTCGGTAGGATACCTCGTTTCGGGAATTACGTAAGATTGTTTGTCGCTTTATGGTTGCTACTGTAATTCGTTTGTTTGCGTTGACTGTCGATTGTATGCCATGCTAGTCTCGTGTTATTAAATGCTTTCGTCTCTCTCTTTAGTCTGTCCGTTTTGTATACGTTCCGTATTTACATCAGAAACAATGCACATTGTTTTGCAATGTTACTTTATTATTGTCTATACGCGATGCTTATCAATACCTTCTTATTAGGTCTGCTAAAAGACACACCGACTTTTAGTGACAAATTTTGGTAAGCTAACAACACACGGGCAGTTTTTAAAAAACCTGCAGTTTCAATATTTTTTTTGTGGTGCCAGTGCTCCCCAGATGTTGTCTTAAGTAACAAAAGCTGGCGTGTCTGAAATGCACAACAAAAGGAAACATACGGAGCCAAGAGAAAGTTTTGTCGTTGCAAACAAACAACCTGCTGTAACGTCATTAGACTCACTTGTTCCAAAACAGAAGAAAGTCGACCGGGTATCACAGAAAAATCTCGTAATATTTAAAACAGATAAAAAAATTTATAACGTAAGAACTAAAACTAATTTTCTTATCGCATGACCCATATTTATTATTCGAGCACTTAAAAGATAAATTTAACAAGTTTGATCTTTCATCCCGAGGCCTGCGTGGTTGACACTGACACAGGAAGTTCGTAATTAGAACTTGCAATAAAGATAGTTAAAGTTTAGAGTTTATTACACAGTTTTAGCAGCACTGTGTGGTCTACAAATTTGTACTTGAGAAAAACGACTTGATGTCTAGAAGTTCCTAGTTAGGTCTTGCATAAATTATATTTGTGTACGCTCAAGTGTATACAGTATGGAAATTTAGCTGTGAGAGCAAAGCCATTAGTTTGAAACGCAGGGATGGTATTTGCCTAATGGATGCTTCCCATAATAACCTTTAGAGGGCTCTCATGTAGTCTCTAAGGGCGTTATATAATTTTGCCTGCACGTTCCACGTATTCATGAAAAATGTCCTTTCCTCTCTACGTCAGCGTACTGCCACAGCACGAGACCTCCTAAACGACCTAAGACGAGCACATGGAATAGAAATTTCTGATTAAGCTGCTAGAAATAGATTTAAAGAAGCGAATTTGAAACCAAGAAGACCTGTCCGCGCACCACGCCTTACGCAGCATCACAAAGCAACGCGAATGAGGCTTGCTCTGAATCACAGAGATTGGCAACTTCGTCACTGGACGCCTGTACTGTTTACAAACGAGTCCAGATTTCGTTTAACTCGTTGCGATGGTCGAGTACATGTATACAGGGTGTCTCACGGAACTGGTACATTAGAAGTTTCTCATGTTCTACTATTTCTGGAAACATGAAATTTTGTAATTAGAATTTACTCGATCTGAGCTCCTCGGCGAAAATATTATCAAGTTAACTGTCACGTCCGGTCACCGGAAGTCGGTATCAGCTTTGTTATTTTAAATGGAATGATATAGTTTTAATTTTATTTTTGGTCTCTACGTATCAAAATACATCATTTTTAGTAAGGGTTCCCTATACCTAAATATCACCATTTTTGAGTTTTTTTGATTTTACTATTTTTTTGGTGATTTTCGCGGTGACGTTTAAAACTGAATATCTCGGTTATTATTGAAACTAGAAGTTTGATGATTGATGGTCTAAAACTGGAAACATAGCCAAATACGACGATGTTTAGTTCATCATCATATCTTATACAGGCTGTTCAAAATTTACAACACAATAATTGAATTTTCAAACGTAAAAAACTAATTTTTTTCAAATTTCAAATGGAACACCCTGTATACCGATACGCCATTCGATAGGAAATTTTATTCCCTATCAATCAATATTACGGTTCCCTATATTTATCTTTAATAGTTTTTGAGATATTGTTACTTTTTCTTTATCCATTTTAAATACTCCCATTTAATAATGGGGACGAAATTAGATACGAAAACAACGAAAACTTAAATAGTGATAGATATTTAGAAATTATGCGTGGATGTGTGAACAATTTTTGCGATACTCTTTCCCTCAATATTTTACGCGACTGCTTTTATCAAATGGACGGTGCACCGGCACATTCTTCGCATGTGGTATCCATTCAACTTAATCAGATGTTAGGTGATGGTAGGTGGTTCGGAAATAGGAGACCCTGGCGGTGGCCACCAAGCTCACCAGATTTAACACCATTGGACTTTTATTTCTGGGGTCATGTGAAAAGTCAGGTCTATTCCACACCAGTTAATACTCGAGAAGAATTGACTAACAGAGTAGTAGCCGCCATTAATGGACTTCAGCGACAAGAAATCCGAAGAGCGACGATGACAGTAGTACAGCGAAGTGTTTTAAAATGTTTGGAGCAGAACGGGCAGCATTTCGAACAACATAATTGTTTTAATTTAAGTTAGATATCCCAAATCTATTTATTATTTTAGTTTTAAGAAACCTTTTCAATATTTTTCTGTTTTCCTGCTGTTCAAAAGTTGTTACATTCCTATAAATAAAGAATAAATCGTTTTGTATTTAGTTTGCATTCTTTTATAGTGACAATATCTCAAAAACTATTAAAGATAGATATAGGGAATCCTAATATTGATTGATAGGGAATACGATTTCCTATCGAATGGCGTATCGGTATACAGGGTGTTCCATTTGAAAAAAATGAGTTTTTTACGTTTAAAAATTCAATTATTGTGTTGTAAATTTTGAACACCCTGTATAAGATACCACGATGAACTGAACATCGTCTTATTTGGTTATGTTTCTAGTTTTGGACCACCAATCATGAAACTTCTAGTTTCAATAATAACCGAGATATTCAATTTTAAACGTAACCGAGAAAATCACCAAAAAAATAATAAAATCAAAAAACTCGAAAATGGTGATATTTAGGTATAGGGAAACATTATCAAAAATGATGTGTTTTGATACATAGAAACCAAAAATAAAATAAAAATTATATCATTCCACTTAAAATAACAAAGTTGATACCGACTTCCGGTGACCGGACGTGACAGTTAACTTGAGAATATTTTAGCTGAAGAGCTCAGATCGAGTAAATTCTAGTTCCAAAATTTCAAGTTTCCAGAAATAGTAGAACAACGCTACGCAGCCGCTACTATACAGTAAGTGGATAGATTTCATCGTTGATCTGTAATGGTTTGGTCTGGAATCAGTATAGACAACAGAACTGATCTTGTTGTGGTTCCTGGTAGACTAAATGCCATGAATTACATCGAAAACATCTTTGAAGACCATGTGGTGCCTGCTGCATATAACGTGAAAATATCATCCTAATGCTTTTTACAAGAACGTGGAATTCAGGTCATGGAATGGCCGGCGGTAAGTCCTGACCTAAATCCTATTGAACACGTGTGGGATCAGCTAGACCGACGTGTTCGCAAGCGTCCTAATCCACCACTAACCATACAAGAACTGACATAAGCCCTGAATGGGAAAGCATACCCCAAGAATCTCTTCGCAGACTAGTTCGAAGCATGCCACGCAGGTGTGAGGAAGTGATTCGTGCTCGTGGAGGGCATACAATAATGATTATTTCTAACATATAACTTTATAAAACAATCACACAAACACTATCACAACAAGAGTCAGTGTTCGACATATTGCCGGGACCACCAACTTTACATAGGTACCTTTAGTAACTTTCACCGATCATTTAGTCAATATACGACAAATCTATGCGAGTATTTCTTTTGAATACGTCGAAAAGTGAGCAATAGTGTGTCGGTATTGGTTTGTTTGTAATATCATAGGTATTCGAGCCGAAGTAAGGTCATCTACTCATTCTGGTAGTCATTTGTTTCCCGGTACGAGCCCACCTCATCCGAATGCACAACTTGCCCGTAAGGCATTACGTCTGACCATTAGTGCAACGGTTGTAATGGCCATTTAACATTCACACGAGAAACGCTGCTCAGTTGGAATTGGATGTTTGTCTTTGTCTGTTTTTAAATGTGTCCGGAATTACAGCTGGAGGGACAGCTAGAGAAAGTTGAGAATTATTTGGAAGTAGGCATAGCTGGAATACATTGAATCGGTCTCAGATAATGAGTGTTGTGTCGTTAGTAGAAGATTTTGCTAGCTCAAAAAAGAGATATACAGGTTACAGAGATGTAAAAAGACATGATTTAATCCCGCTTGATTTGTTACCTGGAGACATTATGGAAATATTACAAGTGCGGTAACGAATATGAAAAATAGAATAAAGGTGGCGTATTCAAAATATTTTGAAGAGGTTATTTGGAAATAACTTATTTGTTTTACGTAGTGCACAAGACGAATGACAAAAAACAGCTAAGAGATTGCAATTAATGCAGTCTTATTAAAGGCTCAGAAAAATTCCGAGACTGGAAAAAATTCCGAGACTGGAACTTGGAAAAAAAGAGGGTTCAGTTCCTTGCTTCTGGCAAGCTTATAATATTTGGAAAATGAAACGTATAGCAGGCGGCCAATATAATGAATGGTACGAGGACAACATGAAGACGAGTGCACTGCAAACCATGTAGGTACTTCTCGTAAAATGGAGGTCCGTAAAAGATATGTTTACTAGGTCGGAAGAGAAGCACAATGTTCAATATACCACGTATATTGAAGACGGCGACAGCAAGAACTTCGAGGACATTTTAGATGTTTCACCATATGGCAAGGAAATTATTGTAAAAGAGAAAAAAGCGTTGGACATATTGAGAAAAGAATGGGTAGGTACCAGACTGCGGAATATAAAACAGAAAAATAAGGGCATTGGTGACAAAGGTGTTGGAAAAATGACTGATAAAGTGATCCGAGATTTGACGACTTAAGGTGCTCTTACACGTAGCCACTTTTGTTGCGCGAGATTCTATTGCGACACTATGAAATGGCATGTTGTGTTCACACGTGAGATAAAATCAGTCAAAAGTTGCGCCACTTTCGACTAGCGCCAGCGCCAAGTGGCAGCCACACATTTTAAAGTTGCGATGCTATTCACACAGTACACGCCACTTTTCATTGCTGCAACTTGTAAAAGTGGCACGTCGAATGTCTAGAATTGGTCAAGGAACGACTGCGCACCCTCGTACTTGTAGTGGTTGTTGTTTATTCCATAAAAAATGGATTCAGATTCTGATGCCGATGAGTGGACTAGAGCAACTGCGTGTTATGAGCTAATGTTAATGAGCTATTCAAGGCCGCTTCTGTAGGAAAAGGCTCTTATTGAAATTTTAACTTTGCCGCGTATTATTGCATATTTTGTCGAACCTACAGGAGAAAGTCCCCAAGATTGATAGGAGGATCTAAATGTAGAGAAATTTCATTTTAAGTTTAACCTAACATTCCCATCAATGTCAATTTTTACGATCGTAAAAAAATTATTCGACCAAAAAGTCTCGTCTTGGGTTGGGTTGGGAATTACTTTAACAAGTAGGAAGAAAATTTTGCTAAATGTGCATTATGCGGAAAATATAAAATCAGTTGTTTATTTACGAGGACTTTAGTTGGAATATTTATTGTAATATTTATTTACCTGCTTTTTTTAGAATGACATATTTATTCGAAATTCTTTTTAGAGAAGAAGGATTTATTTTAACTTGCTTCTGTTGTTAACATTGTATGTTGAAATAATAAATATTTATTTATGTTCTTTTCTGTTTAGAGAATTAGTATTTATCGGTTAGCATCCTTTATTTACAAAATTACAATTTAATAAGTTTTTACTAAAGGGTGTTGAAGTTCGATAGTTATCGATAGTTTTAACAATAACTATCGGACACGCCAACTATCGATGTTTAACCAACACTACCGTATATACATCTATAAATGTTGCGCCACTAAAGTGGAAGTGGACCAACACGTCGGTCCATTTCTGTGTGGCGCTAGTAGCGTGTTTGTACCTGTTTACACGCAGCAACATTTTAGCTGTACGCAACTTTAAAAAATTGCGCGCTGTACTGAAAGTGTCGCAATATTTATAGTTGCAGCGTTGTTCACACATTGCAATACAAGAATTGCGCCATTTTTTAACTTGCGCAATACGAAAAGTGGCGGCGTGTAAGAGCACCTTTACTACGGTTTGGCAATTCGTAGGCATTCGGATTCAGTTCAGGCAATGCAGAAAGCCGTGTGGGCATTATTCAAGCATTTTAGTTCAAATCCTCAGTATTAATTCTGTCCTCCTGGTCAAACCAGTTGATGTAAGTGGCGTAAAGCTGATGAAAAACTGGATAAGTTCAATCACAATAAAGCACCCCTTGACAAACTGTTAGCACTAATAAAGCGCATTTACGAAGAACTGACATCAGATTTATTGGAAAGATGTTTAGGAGCGACTACGCAGAATAACAATGAATCACTAAATTCATTGATTTGGACTTTTGCTCGTAAACATATTCATTCAGGGTTAGAAACAATTGAAATTGCCACTTTTTTTTGGCTGTCTCCATCTTCAATGAAGGATTTTCATCTGTTTTGAAAAATGTTATTGGTAATGGGAATTACCATTGGAACCACCGCTGAAATATATGCAAACGCACGAGATCAAACCCGCATCCACCGATCGGAACTACAAGCGTCCAACGCTTCAAAGGAAGCGATGACGGCACGACAAGAAGAAAACTCAGCTGATCGAAGCTTCTTTGAATATGAAGAAGGTGCTCTTTATGGACCTGGGATAGCTATTAACAGTAAGTACGATTTTACCTAAATAATGTAATAAAATTCTCATCAAATCGACATGCAAAACTTTAAAGGCGTTTTTCTCAAAACCATATTTTTCAGAACTGTTGCCATAAAATTTCAATATTATTTTACTGAACCAATTTATTTGAAGCATATACCTTCAGTATGCCTCTATAACTGGTAGTAAAATCATATTGAAAAACAAAATGGATTTTTTTTAGATTCTTGCCATTTCTTTAAATTTCAATATTTTTTGACAATTCTACTACCTGCTATAGCCACATTTATACCGATCACATTTTTTCTTGTTTCATTTGTTTCAGATGAATAGTATAGCTTCTAACGTGGTAACACTTCCCAGAATCCTCCTGCAACGGTAGATCCACATTAACATATAGCTTCATTACTTTTGAAGTTTTTTAATTTTCTTATACGTTTTTGTCAAATCAAAGCATGAATAAAGATGAGTAGTTTGAACAGTAGTTTCTTTGTTAGAAAACTCCTAAAAATAGACACAAATGTGCCGTCCTAGAGTAGAATACCCCTTAGACGCATTGACGTAAGAGGTGCACTAAAAATCTGTTTAAATAGTTTCTAAATTAACTCTTTTACCGCCCCTTAAACATCTTACATCAAAGTACTAAAGTATCACAGCCAACACATCGTACAGTTTTCTATTAAAAAAAAATCTGATGTGGCCAGGCACATGACTTTATCATACTATATATAAAATTAATAGTTCAGCTGCATGAGATTCTATTTGATCGAGATTGGCTATGTCTGCATTAAAATAAAACTAGGAGAACTAGACAGATATGTCGAATAAAGCTGCGATCGGATATTGTACTCCGCTGACACAGGGTACACTGTCCAAATAACACTTACGTGTTATTGGGTGTAAAAAGTGTACGGTATACTATATCCGAACGCAGCTTATATTGACAGTAGGTTGTCAAAACATTTGCGTTTGACACTACGTACTGTCATTAGAATCATATCTGACACATAATCTGACATATCTTGGCTACTAGTTTTAAAGAAGTACGACCGATCTCGATGAAATAGAATTTGCTCATGCAGCTAAACTATTGATTGTACCAAAAAATGTCATAGTGATAAATTATTCAGAATTTCATCTTCTTTAATTTATTATTTAACTATTTTGACGACATTACACAAATAGCGGCTCATGTGCAAAATCTTCGAAAAATACTAAGAGAAAACCACCAGTTCCTTTGGACCTTTTTCAACAGAAAGCTTTTCAGCTCTAAGTTTAGTCATGAAACTTCTAAATATGAAGCTTCGTCCCGATACCTTCAGTAGTTTCTCCGGAATCGTCGCCACAAAAAACGGGTACACACACACACACACACACACACACACACACACACACACACACACACACACACACACACACACACACACACACACCCACATCCACACACACACACAGACATTTTTTTGTACCTTGGTCAAAAATGTTCAGGGGACCCAAAAAGACATATTCCCGCTAAAATCTCAAAAATTTTTTTTGGCACGATTAGAATACTTTACATACTGCGTATGATAAAGTAAAAACTCAAGAAAAAGTCTTTTTAAAATGGTTAGGAGCACTAGGGGGACTTTAGTGACTCACCCTGTATAACATATTGAGCAACTTGCGTAACAACGTCAGCAGAAGACCGAATTAATTCTTATTCGTTACTCATGAGTAATTATCTTCCATTGTAATTTCCTTATAAATTAACAGTTTATAGCAGGTGATTTCATAGCCCATTTATGCGGCATGTAATAAAATGTTTTCCGCAAATTAGCGCAAGCTACACATTACCCACCAAAGCCTAATCAATAAAATGCTATTTAGGATGGAAGTGTGAGGTTATGTAACAACGTTTCATCGAAATATTCCCATTAATTTTTCATTAATTGTTAATCGATAAATGACCTGATAGTTAAGCATCCTTGTTTGATTACAGCATGTAAACTTTGGTATGCAAGGCTGAAAAGAAAAGATTTCTAAACTCGAACAGCAAGAACGTGATTCTATTCGCAATTGGCAAGAGAAATTAGGGTTCGATAATCGTGATTGAATAAGTACCGGTCATTTTATTTAAACAGTTCGTGAAGAAACTCTTTCAAAATGGCCTTAGAACCCCAATTCACCCTTCTTAAAAGAAATCTCTAGTATTTGGTGTCTGTCAATCTATCATTGTTGACAAAAACAATATAATATACGAAGCGGGACAGAGAAATCGTGTATCCTCTGTGATTCATCCGGAAATTGATGATTTTAGGTTCCGGATGACTAAGATTTTCCCCTACGTTTGTAGGCGTCATATGTCGATTCCCACATTTAATGGATGCACAAACTCAAATAAGTCTGCTGTAGATTTGAGTATATCATCAACGTGTGCTAAGATGTGCAGACATGCTATATAAACAGTTAGCGACCTACATTAACCACGCGAGGCATACAATAAGATATTAAACGAATCCTTGACATTCCAAAAGCTACTGCATGAGCTATACTATGCCAGCAATGCCAGACAATCCGGAATTTATAAGAGCACAATTATGTTTTGATGTTTTTATTACTAGATTTATTTAGTTTAAATAATTATTGTTATTGAAAAAATGCTTGTTAAATTATAGGTTTTGTATATGTATGTGTTTGTAGATTTGGGACCGAAGGTGGTGAAAAGTGTTGAGTGTAAACCAAAACGATAAATCCTACATATTTCCCTAGCCATTTGGATAAGTTTTACCAACAACCCCTTCGTGGCGGTTGTTTGGCACAACGGCAGCTTGACAGGTATGAAGGAAAATAAGGACAAAATATAATAGAAATTTGACAAGCTTGCGTTGTGCCAAACAACCCCCTTCCACTAGTGATTTGCTTGGACAATATCCAGTAAAGATACTATGAAGTGCTAATCTCTTTTCTTTTTAGTTTCTACTGAAGATGGCAACTTAGTTGCTGAAATACGTATTTAGGTTCTAAAATACTTGTTGTGGTTAGGGGTTTATAATTTTATTATTAAGTTCGCCACAGTCTCCAAAATATTGTTAATAACCCCCACGAAGGGGTTGTTGGTACTAGTAGCGGATTACCCATAAGGCAATGATGCACGTGCCTAGGGGCCCGGGCTTTCGGGGGCCCCCGGCAAGACATTTTCCCATAATGATTTAAAAATTAATGGTTTTTCTCGTATTACGAAATTTTGATTATTTTTCGTAATTGTACTCAACTATATGTTTTTCTATTTGTCGATTTAGTCAATAGTTAGGAAAGTACGTACTAAAACAAGTTAAAGCAGCAAAGTAGATAGAAAAAAAAGCAAAAAAGAAGAAGAAGAAAGTAGAAGCTAATATGGTAGATGGTAGATATGGTAAAGACTTTTATAATAAGATATGCAGATCCAAGTACATTTGAAGTACACCTAGGGTTTCTGAAATTATTTATTAAAAGTCACACATACAGTGTACAGTGCATTATATGCATTATATGTTTATACAGAGAAATTAAGAATTCCTTAACGTAACGATGCGCAGGTGGGTGCGTAGTAGAAACTGTCAGATATAACCCCCAAAATGTTTGTTTTGAAACTACATTTGATACTGAATGGCAACAAAAACCATCCTCATCGGTGATCCTTTAAATAAAATTGTATCTCAGTGTACTTTTTATGTTTGTTTTGTCAAATAAATATTTTATATGAAATAAAATCTGTTTGAATAAGAGGCGCCATCTTGTGACTCGCACGAAAAGTTTGGTGGTACATGGTCTTCTGTCTTTCCTTCTGGACATTATTAATGTAATATTATTAGTTTCTTCGCGTTTTTTCCCTGCTTTTTACCTGTGGAATGCATCTTCATTTTCATTGTAAATAATTCATTGATACAATATTGTTAGTAGTTTAATGATCCTCCCATAAATGGCACCAAATTAGGGAAGGACCTAAGAGTTAAAACATTACGCCCTTTTCTAGGGAATATTATTTTAATCCCAGTGCTGTCTAAACCAATATACGGTTTCCCTATGTTTTAACTTGTTAAGTTTGGACGTTAAATTACGTTGCGGCTAAGAAAAGCTGACTAAACCCACCATTAGGTATCTTAAATTCGAGAAAGATTTGGGTGAATTTGATTTTTTCGACAACTACCGACAATAAATTGAAGAAACGTAAACTATAAAATTGAAGCTTTTCCCAGAAGCTGCTTCAAGAAACCAGTATATATTTCGGCAAAAAAATCGGTTCAAAATTGAAAGATATTTAACTATACTAACTACTTGTTGGTACAACTAACCTAAACAGTAAATCCAACATATTTCCCTATCTCTTTGCAGTGAAAGAAAATGTCTTAAAATCGACCTGCCTGTACACATAAGTAGTAGTAGTAGATCAGTTGCATTACCTTCAGGGCACAACTCCGGTTATTGGGTCCACGAGCGCACAAGTTGGCCCTGCCCACAACCACGGCATACTTCGATCGACAAAGTGAACCGAAAACCCCATCTCCCAACTTAGACCGGTACATTATCTCGATAAATCCAAGTAGCCCGCCTTATCTCAACTTTCAGCCGCAGATTACATCTGTCATCGCTCGGACTACCGTTTTTGCGAATTATCAGCACTTTAAAGACGATAATACGCCCGGTCTGGCCCGACGCAATTAAAATTCTTCAACGCGGAATCCCAAAACAATGAAAGGCCCATTCACATTCGACCGCGCACCGGTCACGTCACGAGTTTTTGATACGTAGTGAGAATCAACCTTTATTATTTTTATTTTTTTTTTCAAACAAAAAATTGTCTTGTTATTTTTAGAATCGTGCTTATCCACTATTGACATTGTTATTGTATACGTGACACACGTTACTGATGATATGTTTATTAAAACAGGAAGTCACTGTTCCGTTATGAACAAATATTATGTTACATATATCTACAATAACATTAAACTAACAATATAGTATCAGTAACAGTCTCTAGAAAATGATTTTAAATCGCAAATATCCAGAATTTACAAGAAAATAAAATTAAACCATTTAGACCACGATTTAGACCAGTGGTTCTGAACCGGTGCCCAATTTTCAAGTTTTCACAATATTCAAACAATAATAAACATGAATAAAATAAATAAAGATTTCTGAACACAATACAAGTAAAGCAAAAACGCGGATAGCTCTTCTACGCATGTCACATATGGGGCATTTCACGTGAAGCGGACAACGAAAAAAAAAGTGAGGTTTTTAAATTCGTTCATAATCGGCTAAATTGTACGTCTAGAAGATATAAATGTGCATACAGAATATTTTTTTAATGTGAGGTTTAGTTGCCAAGTTATGGCCATCTAACGAATTGATGTGAAGAAAATACGTATCTTTTGGAAGCAATTTTTCAAATTAAACAAATTTACAATAAAATATTAAAAGTTGTAGTTTATATAGAAAATTTGTTGATCTTTTTAATTATGAAATCAAATTTGTAGTTGGAATTTTTTTCTTGTATAAAACCAGAAGTAAATTTTTTAAATTAAATTTTTATTATCTTCGCCCCTTTTTAAAAGAATAATTTTACTCTCATAATAAAGCTTAAAGTGTGTAGATAATACACTGAAAGTTTTAAAATGGGATCTCAAATAGTTTAGGAGATACGTGTATGTAAATACATACGTGTCGTACTGTGCGGGTACTAGGAGCTTGCTGAGCTCGCATTGTTTGCACGAAAACGCATTAAAACAAAATGAAACAGCATTGTAAGAATTTTTAGAGAATTTTTACTATTTTACCAGGAGAATCAATACTAATTTGTTTTACAAGAAGGCCTTCGGTTGATGGAATAAAGGCGTGCATTTTTTTGTTCCTGGAATGGTGATTGCAGCATCAAATCGGGGTTGCAGAAAAATCCTCTGCAGTTTAATATCGGCTGCGGAGCAGTAATAAATGGCCGTTTCTTTTAAAGATGATTTTGCCCATTCGTACAATCGCATGGGTGTAATGATTGCTTTACTTGGAGGTAACTGTAAGCTTGCACGTGTGACTAAGCGTTTGAGATCCCCCCCCAAGACCATCACATGGCCCCTTTCCGTGAGACGTTGCGTGAAAATGAATTTCTGCATCCGTATTAAAATCTTCTTTGTAAAATAATAGATTCACAAAGTTAACACTATATTGCCCGGATAAGTGTACGCGCACATTATGCGTTGTATTCTAGTATCACGTCAAATGACCTTGAGTCCCAGAAAGAGATGGTGCTCGCGCTCAGCAAGCACTTAGTACCCGCACAGTACGTCACGTATGTAGTTACATACACGTATCTCCTACACTATTTGAGATCCCATTTTAAAACTTTCAGTGTATTATCTACACACTTTAAGCTTTATTATGAGAGTAAAATTATTTTTTTAAAAAGGGGCGAAGTTATTAAAAATTTAATTTAAAAATTTACTTCTGGTTTTATCCCAGAAAAAAAATTCCAACTACGAATTTGATTTCATAATTAAAAAGATCAACAAATTTTCTATATAAACCACCACTTTTAATATTTTATTGTAAATTTGTTTAATTTGAAAAATTGCTTCCAAAAGATACGTATTTTCTTCACATCAATTCGTTAGGTGACCTCACATTAAAAAAATATTCTGTATGCACATTTATATCTTCTGGACGTACAATTTGGCCGATTATGAACGAATTTAAAAACCTCACTTTTTTTTCGTTGTCCGCTTCACGTGAAATGCCCCATATACAAAACTCGGAAAATATGCCAGAATTTTGAAATTTATTTCCTAAATTGAACATAATAAATATGATATTTTGATAATATATATATTTTGCCCTCATCTACATATTATCCACATTTTGTCTGGCGATTTATTAAGCTTTATATTAGTATTAAGTTGTATCAAAAATGAGCTTATTTAATCTACCTGCGTATAGGTACATAACTGCTAATATAAACAATCCAGCCAAATTAGCTAAATATCTGACAAATTTGAAAGGTTTTGAAAGTTTTATTATATTTAGATTTACAATACCGCGAACAACTATAATCTCAGATGCTTGGAGGAGCTATCACACTATACCAAATATGTGGTGGCATTTGTAATCACCAGGTGACAGCTCACGAACAAAATATTGTAGACCCAGAAAATCAAAACTTTGCAAGCAATTCGGGTCATCGAAAGCGCCTTTGTCCTCAAATATTGTTACAAGAGTTCGTTTGGAGAAATAAATTTCAAAATTCCCGTTATTTTCGGAAGTTTTTTTGCTCCTTATTATTGTTTGAATATTGTTTCATCTAATTGTTAGATTTATCGAAGAATGTTATTTGTTTTATAATAATACACAGATAGAAATTTTTGTTCGACTTAAACAAATGCGTGTTTAGGCAAAAATGTCATTATTTGCTACAAAGAATGTTTATTTGAGTCAAGTAGGTAACATTTGCTTGGAATGAAGTATGTAATATTTTGAGTCAAATAAACTATTCTTCGCAGCAAATAAATATATTTAAAAATGCGTGTAGCATTGTCAACTAAACATCAAATCCCTCTTTCAGATACAAAACAAGGACCACATTTACCTGAATAAGGAGTTATGCGAAGATGAAACCTATATCGTAAATATGATCAGGTTCAAATACTGCCGCGGGATTGTATATGCGCAATAAATAGTTTATTGAATATCAGCATGCACGTATCAAGCTATAGTACATGTAAAGTGTTGAGGATTTCCTAGTTGATGTAACGTATATGTTTTCGGTAACATTTTGGACAGAATTCTGGTCGTGCCAATACCGTATTCTTTTTTTGTCTGTCGCTTCCAACTTCGTCTTAGTTCTAGTTGTGTGCAACTATTTGTGTTACCTCCATCGCATGTAATTTTAAGTATAATTTATTCTAATAAACTACTTCACCGAAATTAGAATTTGGTTTCAATTATAAGTACGTGTAAATGTATAAGCCTCAATGGCTACTTAGCGGAATATGGTAGATACCGCTATTAAACGTTAAGCGTTATAACTTCTATTCTGACTATTATAATTAATAGACACTATTTTTATGTTAACTTTTCATGTTATGTTTCTATATCTACCTATATCCTTTATTCACTGGTTGTCAACTTTATCAACAAAAAAAAATTCTCTTAGTAACTTGATCCGGGGACATACTGTATAATTCAATCGCAAATTTAACAATACAAATTAATTTCAGACACGTACATATCATTTTCTCCGGCCTACATATGAAAATTTCCACCAATTAACAGTCGATTCTCACACGTCATTGTTCGCTAAAGCTAGGTTACTAGGTTTTCAAATGCATATTATATATAGATAGACTGACCGCTCCACAAACGTTGCTCAGAAATGCAGCGTAGATTTCCTTATGTCCTAAATAGTTTTTCCGTCCGCGTATTGCATAAGAAAAACACGCAATTGTAGAAATAATTAAGTAGAAAACTGTTTTTTACCGGTGTTTATATTGTTATTTCGCACGCTATTCAGTAATTTTTTTTTATATTAATCATAAAGTTAATTGGTCAATTTCTTTAAACATAGAACCATTTATTGCAACTTTGAAATAAACATTATTTACCCTGTATATCAACTTGTATACAATCCAATAGTCTCTATAGTGTCTGACGTACACTCTGGTATGACAGGATATATCTAATTTATTTTTCGCATGACGATTTAATGCAAACATTGGCCCGTTTCCTATTTAGCACTCTTTAGTATATAAAAAAAAAACACACAGCATACGAATGAGTACCAAAACATATGCAGAATAGCTGTCTTAATGTTGTGAACTCGAATTTTCCCATACACACAAAAATAACGGACAAGATATTACAAAATATGTAAATTTGTTATTTCCTTCATTGATATTGATATATTATAAATGTTGTATATGCAAAAAATCAGATACGTAAAAATTCATATAGTAAGTATTTAATTTCTAAAGCTTCATTCCTATCTGTAATTTGTCATTTCTATTTATGGATATTATTTAATTGAAATTCAATATGTACAATAATAATCAATTTATATTTTTCTTTTGTAAAATAAACATAAATGTAAAAAGTTTACATTGTGATTTCAATTCTTTGAAATGCGTTATCTCGCACATACCTTATCATTTTTCGATATATAAACGGACATTAAGTAAATATTAAATAAAAATTGATCTAAGATGAACAATAAACATCCCAAGTTTGACATAGGTCTCTATTTCTTACCTCTGCTCCTAAACAAATATGAGAAAAAGTGACAAGTTTGTATATAATATTTATGATTAGATATATTGGATACCTATCTGATAGTAAATTAGCAGATTACTCATGTTTATAACTTTCTACCAGAACACAACAAGACTAATTTATGTAGTTTAAAGTATATTCTTGCTTGCCAATTAGCGATCTAAGTTTTCACTCAAGTGGAATTTAGAAAAATTAATTAATTGTAAAGCACTTCCGAAAAAGTGCAATTAGTGTATATATTTCACATTTGCAACTACTTTCTACATTATCTACAGGGTGGCTCAACAGTACAATCGCGGAAGATTGTGCCTCTGTTAATGAAGATATTTTAACACATTTTAAAATTATTAGCGTGTATACAGGATGTTCCATAAGGTAGTACCAGCCCAAACTTATGTTTTTTTTTAATGGAACAACCTATATTTCGGCACATTTTGAATTCGTCGCAAAATTTTACGACAATGAAAAATAACATTACCTACCCTAAACTTTATACTTTTTGTTTTATTGGCATTTTTATGGAAAAACAGCAGTCTAAGAAAAATTGTGTACCTATCTCAATACCTGTTTTTAATTTTATTGCGCCCGCTTAGATTATGATTAAATTATGTACAGGGTGGTCATAATCTGCAACAAAATAGAGCAAATAGCTTTTCGTAGGAAAGTTGATTTTTTAAATGGAACACCATGTATCTAATTATTTTTTTTAATTCTACGCATCATTCTGCACAAAAAAGTACTAACACACACCAGTGCTAAAATAAACAATTGCAGAACTAGTCTTCTTCATACAAAAATCGATTTTTCTATCAATAAGTGCCAAAATTTTATTTGAATTTATAATATTGAATTGCAGATGTAATCAATTGTTTCGATTCATTAAAAAAAAAAAGATGAAATCATGCGAGAAAACTGTAATTTAGGTAAATACTTAGCTGGCTTAATGGTTAATGTAGGTGTAAAAGCACTTATTGATAGAAAAATCGTTTTTTTTAATGAAAAAGCTACTTATCTCTGCAATTGTTTATTTTAGCACTGGTGTATGCTAGTACTTTTTTGTGCAGAACGACGCGTAGAATTAAAAAAATTAATTAGATACATGGTATTCCATTTAAAAAAATCAACTTTCTTACGTAAAACTATTTGCTATATTTTGTTGCAGATTATGACCACCCTGTACACAATTTAAATATGGCGGGTAATCATGCTAATAGAACGTTTCTTACTTAGTCATAATCTAAGCATGCGCAATAAAATTAAAAACAGGTATTCAGATATACAATTTTTCTTAGACTGCTGTTCTTCCATAAAAATGCCAATAAATCAAAAAGTATAAAGTTTAGGGGAGGTAATGTTATTTGTCATTGTCGTAAAATATTGCGAGGAATTGTGCCGAAATATAGGTTGTTCCATTTAAAAAGACATAAGTTTGGGTTGGTACTACCTTATGGAACACCCTGTATACACGCTAATAATTTTAAAATGTGCGCCTCGACGTTCTGTATATATGAGTGAAATCAGTTTTAAAATTTCTTCATTAACAGAGGCACAATCTTCCGAGATCGCACTGTTGAGACACCCTGTATAGCTAAATTGTCTTCTATCATATTACGTATTCTATCATAACGACTATTGTTATTACATAAACATTATTGACGAGTAATTTAATGGTTTCCATAAAAAATAATCGTTATTGATTGTGTATTTATGTCCAAATATGTGGAATGACACTTCAAATAATTGCCACTTCTCTTTCATTTGATGGTGGACACCCTTTTTAGAGATACGATGGCTTTAATTATTACTGTAAGGGTTTCTGATCATGGTTAATGCCATTTGGGGGTACTTATGCGGGGTTGCTACCCCTTTTTGGCAAATTTGTCACCCTTCGGACGACATAAAAGGTTAACTTGTTTGAAATAGTAACTGACAGTTTTCTTAATTCGGCTATTTTCACGAATACAAACAAAATACTAGGCTATTTTTAGGTTATAAAAGCTAATTTCATAAATATTACCATCACAACCACCGAAACGTTCAAAATTACAAAAAATCCTGACGAAATTCGATAACATAGCCATCAAATAGGCCAAATACAACAAACCGTTCCAAAAGAATTAGGTTATGTCAACAAAAACAACACAATTTCGACACATACCCGGTATTTTCGTTGCTGACAAGCTGCTCCAGCATCTGAATCTTAAGCATATTGACAGCTCCGAGCCAATTACATAGCCCACCGCGCACAAAAATCCCGAAAACGCGCACAAAATCGCACCAAATAACTCAAAAATTCGGCCGGACAATCGAACGGTAATTGTTACGCACGATCGGTGCCGTCGATAGCCGATTGCGAGCGGAGACGGGCAGCGTCTTGCGACCGAGAACGCCTACGATAAACTGTTTTGTTGAGGAGCGCGCCGAGTCGCGTAGCAGGCCTTGGACGGTGCTCGATGCGACATCTTCGTCGGTCACGCGTGTCTAGATAGCGGCGAAATCGCGACGGACGATGTGGATAGATACGCGGTCACAGCACGCTGCGATGTTATTGCGCTGCGGGGCGGGCAAAATACCAATGCGCGCTTATGCATATTTCAACAGGTTTTTTTTTGCGGAAAATGGAATTTTTAGGTCGGGGAAATGGTTAGATGTGGTCGATTGAGGGTTTGACTATAGATATTTGATATTTTTGTGAGAAAGTTACGTAGAGAAATAAAAATAATTACATTTATGGAATAATATTACATACTTGTAATATTTATTTCTTCATATGAATTAATAATAAATTCTAGTTTTAAATAATTAAATTTTAAATAAGTTATTAAATTTTTAGTCATTTTAAAATTGATTACACGTTGCTATCACCTTAGGTGCTAATATATCACATACCTAAGCGGTTATGTATACGCAAACGAATACATTTGCAATGAATACCTATCATTTATATATGGCAACTTCCTGGTAAGAAGCCATCTGCAAGTTTAAGTCCAAAACGAGACAGGAAGTAAACGCAGAAAGAAGTCTATAGAATAAGAATGTATGTTCACATTTTTTACACGCAATTTTCAGAATTAATTACCAAAATTAACAAAATCAATTTGTCCTTCTTTTTCTTTTAACGAAAAAAAATTGTTTATTTGAAACTAATATGTACCTACATAAAAAATAGATACCTACGCAAAATATATGTCAAAAACTATTTCTTTTTATTTTTTATATCACCTATTAAGAGGAATCACTAGAGGTAGTAGCGTACTACAAAACAACACTACATAAAACCAAACATCCTGAGCTTAATTGTGTGTTAATAATCACGTGTAAGACATTAAATTATAGATAAAGGTGTATTACACCGGGTACGAATGCCACTTTTTTTCATTTGCGTTGTTGTTTTGTTTTTTACCCTTGCTAAAGAAGCCAATAATTGGTAATTTTTGTTATTTTTTTTTCAAATCCGAACCAAACATCAAAAAAGCAATATTACAACATTTTGTATTGAGCCTTCATGAACTTGTGTAAAAAAAATGACAACAAAATATGAATGTTGTAATGATCTAACCGTTGGCTTTTTGAACATGTGAATGAGACGAGAATATCATATTTTATAGTCGTACGGTGCAGCCATCTGTTGGATAAACACCACATCATTTTCTTCGGCCAATCAAATTCAAATGGTACAGTCTGAAGCAGCAGCATGAATACGTAGCAGGGGAATCACAAATATTGAGCAATTTCTGCCTAACCAAAAAATATTGATCGCATGTTGACACGGGAGGTGTAGCGGCGCCGCGCCCGGCAAACGAAAGCCATACGAAAAATAAATTTTACCGTGCTGGTGCTACGTAGATAGCAACGACTCGCTTATAAATTAGGACAGCATGTTCTTGCGGAAGTGTATGTGATCAAAATAGGCAAGAAACCGAATACGAGAAATAATTTTTTGCCGTCCTGATGGACTCTACGCAGACAGCAAAGAGCGAGTTATAAATTAGGAGCGCATGTTCCCGCGAGGGTTTATAGTGCAGTCCCCGTACGACAATGTTACAACTACTAAATAATTAATAGCAGTTAAATAAATTACTACTAAGGAAATACAAGTATGTAATTTAATTTTTAATCAGTCATTTATTTTTCGTCATAGAATTTCAAATATATTGGTATTTAGATTTAGAAAATAATATTAACACCAAACACTTGTCGCTTGGCAATGCATTCAGGACAATCGCAATCTATGTAGGATGGTTGGCTTTAGTTCTACTTGTTGTACAACAGACGTAGAACAGACGCTAGAAATATGGGCAAATAAAAAAATCAGCTGCCTTTATGTGGCCCGCGTTCTAAGAAAACTAATAACTTGCGAGAGTACCTGCGGTAAGTGTATATGTAGATATTATACGTGTAGTGTAATTCTTCGCTAATTAACTTAGCTAGTTAATTTGGGCAATACTGTCTTATAGGTGTAAGCGTGCCGGATTACCATATATGGCAAAAAACTTTTATAAAGGTGTAAAATATTTGAACATGTATCTATATAATATATAATAAATGACTTATACATATACATAAAGCTGCCTGTTTTATCAAAATCGCCATTTTTTCTCATACCTACAATTGAAATTGAAGTACGTATACTACCATGTCTATACATAGCAATAATAATTTTGAGTAAAATTTCAAAATGCAGTATCCAACTGTATCTAGAATTAAAATAGGAATATTATATTTACTATCACCTACTTGCGTCACCCGATAAAAATTTGAATTTGTGTTTTACCTGAAAGTATCGATCTCTGCTAAGTACGAACGAGACATTCGAGATTATTGATGCACACAGAAAACGTGAAATGGATTTAAATAAGTATCTGAGTACGAATGCTTTCACGGCGAGAGTCATTTAAATTTAGATGATAAATCGTTACCGGTTTATGCCGTGAGTAAAAATTCATAATTACTGTCTTCGCGAACCATGCTGTTCGCTTCTTCGGAGCTAACTGATAATTAGTTACTAATTCTAATAATAAATGTAAAGCAATAAATGATTTATGTAAGAAAAGCTGTCTGTTTTACCAAAACTACAATTTTTTTTAACATACAAAAGGTAAAATGTTCAACCATAGTTAGTAGTAAAATAGGAAAGTTATAATAAAGCAATTAATTAATTTGTATCACTGTATTGTTTTGTGGAATTGTATTTGTATTTAAAATATACAAGAAAAGCATTTCAGAACATGCGATAGTCACATACACAAAATTATTAGGAAACGGTTCGGCGCCAGTCGACACCGCACGGCCCCTTTGATCTTCGCCGCCAAAGAACGATACTAATCAGTGCGTTGCTTGCATTTTCTGCGGAGTGTACAGTGGGCGCGGCTTGTTCCCTCCTCTCGCGCCTCAGTTTCGTCGAACTTTTGAGGCCGGTGACTAACATTTACTCTTAAGTTTTCGATATAAAGGCACAAAGAAAATAAGTTTCCTGACTCAATTTTTCACATTTGCAGAGTTCATTATAAAAATGCACAGTATGGCTGAAAATTTGGTTTTAAGATTTCGCGACACTTTTCTTGCCAGAAAAATTAACATGGAAGATTTTTACACTTATTTTCTAAAAATTTTAGACTTTTGTTAATCTATAAATAGATCGTGGGAGTTCATCTCGTACTGAAACAACTTGTTTATCTACCTTCGTTGTTTATCTACGAGTAATATTAACATATTTGATTGGGTTTGAGTTAAAAGGTTAGCTCTTTGCTAATATTTGTTTATCTTCTTGAAATAAATAGTTGTCCCTTTGATATTATTTGTTTAATTTTTGAGATGAAAGATGGGCCCTTTGCTAATATTTGTATATCGTGTTGACATGAAAAGTTACCAATTTGATAATATTTGTTTATATTGTTGGAGATGAAAGGTCGGCCCTTTGCTAATATTTGTTTATCTTGTTAAACCGAATGATTAGTCCTTTGATTATTTGTTTATGTTCATGACCTAAAGGGATGACCCCTTACGAATATTTGTTTATTTTGTTGGGCTGAAAGGTTATAGCTTCACATGTGTAATATATGTAGCTGAGCTAAAACGTGGTTTGCTTTTTACAATTATTTGACTATGTTTTGAGTTAAAAATGTTAGCGGTTTGAACGCAAAAGGAAAAGAAATACATGTTGGCAACTTGATCATTGTTGAATGAGTAACACCTTTGAATTTCGGCAAATTATGGATTGTCAAATGGAAGTTTGAATGAGTTACTCAGACCAAGTTTATCATTGAGGACAATAGTTCTGGAGACTGGCTTTGAGAGCAAAGCTATAGTCAGGATTGGCCGTGTTAGGAATTATATTATTTGTTGGATTACTTCAGATATTGGGCCAGTGATAGAAGATTATAAACACGCTTATTTGTAAATACATGAGTGACTAGACGCACTTTTTACTGTTAACGGTTTTTGTTACAATGCAATAAGCAAAAAACTGCTATCGGTAAACGGACAGTTCTGTGAGATCGAAACTTGATTCTTGATTCGAAACTATCTTTCATCTTCCACATTCGCTACCAATAGGGTTATATACTTAGGGAGAAAATCAATGGTTCTTCACTGTTCAAGTAGTAGGTATATTGGCAATTAGTTAACAACCGTTCTTTTTAATAGGGTTATAGTCAGGCTTATTTGATACTATGTAAACTATGCTTGTCAAATTTCTTACTCACAGCTTGTCAATAAAAATGTAGGACTCGAGAGAATATTTTTAAAACCGAAAATACATTTCCTCCATTAGCTAGTTAAACCACCATTGTTCAAATACGTAAAAAAATACCATCCCTTATGAACAAGCAAATAAATTGACTAATCCAAAACGTAAACAATTGCCATAATTGTAACGGTCGCGAGCCAGAGCGAAAAAGGGGGTAGCAAACGCACACCCCTGCAATCAGACGCTACAATTAAATTAAATTAAGAGTGTTGCATTTAAAAATTCAACTCTCTTCTTGATTTATTACTTGTTAATAAAAGGTACTCAGCCTGGCAGTGTTGACCATCGCGCGTGGTCAATTCATCGAGAACAATGACCACCCTTCGCTATTGTCCGCAGGGATGCAATTTTGCACCCCTACCTTTGCGTTGAACCCCACTGATGAGCCAAACTAAATTCAGGGTCAATAGGGTGGCAAATGCAGATGCAGGTTTTATAATTATGCAGTTCTTTGCCTTTGGAATTAATTACATATATCTAACATAATTTGTTTGTTTTAAAACAACTCATACCTATAATAAGAATATTTCTTTAATATAAAACAAATTAATTTTTGCTTTATACAACCGATTGTTTTGATTTAAGAACGTCGGTGTTTTGAAAATAGTGTGAAGGATGCCGATAGATGGCGCTTTAGTTTCTCGTCGTAAGAGGGGTCTCCTACCGGGTATATAACCGCATATATGTCTATGCAGCATCAGTGATTGTGTTATTATAACGTCGATGTATCTGACGTAGAAATATCCAACAGCTCTGATATTAATGTGAAAAGACACCTGTACAGTACATCATATTCCGTGAGACACCCTGTATAGGTATATCGACTATCTCGCAGAAGATAATTTAGAGTTACCGAACTCGTAGGTGTTCCAGTATAGAGAAGTTTGCCACTATTCTGTGAACACCAACATTTATCATGGTAGACATGTGCCGATATTGGAACATGGCACATTTGATTTAGTACCCATGGGTACATATATCTTGGTAGATTAATATCTAACAATAAAACAACTGAGAGGTAAAATCTCGGGTATCTAGAGACCTTATACGACGTAATAATCGACCATAATTTCCGTATAAAATTTTAATGGATGTGTTGTGGTTTTACGTTGTTATACTGCCAAACGGTTGCAAAACATTTATTATAATAAACTATATTATGGAAATTTTACAAGGAGGAAAAAATGTCTTTGTCAGTAAGAAATTTTATTTAAGTCAAATAAGTGACCCCGCACGAGAGAATCGCCCTAATTGCAATCTCACGTTTCGTCTTTCATTTTCTTTACCTCGTAAACCGCTTGCCACAAAATTTTCAATTTTTGTTCAGGTTGCATTTAGAGCCTCTTCTATAGATTGCCGTTTTTGTTTTCTTCAATTTCTGTGTAATATAGGTTGAGAACAAGATTTTCATAAAAGCGGATATCTCAGTAACGAATATTAGAACGATATCGGGATATGCGACTGTAGAAACAGAATTGCATAATAATTTTTTCTACTTTGCATTCACAATGCACACATTGTAACACTGTTTTCAGTGTTACAATTAACACATTGTAATGCCGAAAACAGTAAAATTTTTGTCTGATTGGTACACAGTGATATCAAATGCCATATGTCAAATGTACAATACATAACCCAACATAACCACACAATGCATCTTCTTAATCGCTTGCAATCACATAAACTGCGAAATATCAATATTCTATACATATTTAAACATGCGTGTAGCCTGCTATAGTATGGCCAAAGGTTGTGGCTTTCTTAGTTTTGCTGTGTTTATCAAAATACGCCAGCATAACGTTTTCGGTGATGTTTTACGACTCTGGTAAGTGATCGTTATCATTCTTTTCAACTAAACATCAAATCCCTTTTTCAGATATAACTCAAGGACCACATTTACTTTAATAAGGTATTATGCGAAGATCAAACCTACATCGTAGATATGAATAATTTTAATTACTGCTACGAGATTGTACATGCGCAATCAATGGTTTATCAGCATACACTTATGAAGCTATAGTACATTTAAAGTGTAGAGGATTTCTTAGGTTATGTAACGTATAAGTTTTCGGTAATATTTTGGACCGAATTCTGTTCGGCTCAATTCGTATTAATTTTTGTCCGTCGCTTTCGACTTCGTCTTAGTTCTGGTTGTGTGCAACATATTTGTATTACCTCCATCACATGTAATTTTACTAAGTATAATTTATTCTAATAAACTACTTTGCCGAAATTAAAATTGGGTTTCAATTATAAGTGCTTGTAAATATATAAGCCGCAACGGCTACGTAGCGGAATTAGGTAGACACCGCTATTAAACGTTAGGCGTTAAAACAATTCTTTAGTAAGTTCTTGTTCCTCGAAGTAACTAATCGGTCACCGCCAAACACTTCTATTCTGATTATTATACTTATGAAACCATTATTAAAGTTGTTGACTTTTTAGGTTAAGTTTCATATATTTATCACAGTAGGGTTAAAAGTGTTGCCCCAAGCTCCATTATGATCATCGTTGAGACCTCGCTGAATATTTATTAAAACTTGTAGGCTAAACTAGAGTAAAATTATTCACAATTAGATTTTGTTATGATTTTATTTCATCGATCTCATCCTTAACGAAGTTGACAGTTACTACAGTGCTGCCACGTGGTACCCGCAAAATACCCTAGATTCTAATTTAGCGCCGATATAGTAACCACAATTTCTAAACTTATATAAAATTAATGACGCAAAGTAGAAAAAATAGTATATTACACTCGTTTTATAAGACGTATTGGTGCACTCGTTCCATTCCAAACAACTCGTGCGCCAATTTGACGTCTTATAAAACTTGTATAATAATATACTATTAAGTATTTTTTAAAGCGATTGAATATGAATGATATAAATTTCGTGCAGCGCGGACTACGTCAATCGTAACGGTGAATGGAAACGTAGCTGGGACAGTGGAAGATTATTTATTATGAGTACGATACGATCAGAACAATTTAATTTCGGAATTTTGAATAGTAGTGCGAGTTAAATATAAATAATGAATTTAAAAACACGGATTCAAACGGATTCACTGATCGCGTCAAAACTTCGCATCTCGTTCGACTGCCTCGCACCAAAACCCACAAGCGAGGGAAGCCGAACTGCGCAAAATATTGTTCATGTTTATTTCGGTCTTAAAAATTATTAAAGCAGTAAATAAGGATTATTTGCATGCTAAATGCGTTGTCCTGCTAATATTCGTTCCTGAGATATCGGCTTCCATCAAAATTTTGTTCGCAACCATTATTACATAAAAACTGAGTTCAGTAGTCTTGCACTGATAAAAATGAGTGCGAATTTACAAATGAAATTTACTTTATTAATTTTTTTCAGTAAACCTACCCTATTTGTCAGCAGTTTTACCATAATTTTAAGCAAAAATACTACTAAATATCATTGAAAATGCAGTTACATTCATTAATTGTACAAACTGTATGTAAATTTGCTAAAAAGTTTGTAAATTTCATAATAACAATTACTTCAACGGGATAAAATTACATATCTATACATTAAAACTACTGTCTGATATGTAAATTTGCCTTCTGCTCGTGCAATTTTCCTCTCTATATGGTAAAGTGCTACCGAGATAATTTTTATCGCGCTTGCGCAATAATGGGATATACAGTTCGAGTTCCGTTCGCCATCCGTTTGGTTGTGTTTACAGCAGATAAGTTAGAGTTTCATTGAGTGCGATTGTTATATACACCTAATTTAACACCGTTAGTGCCTCTGTTACTTATCCTTTATCGGTGTGGTGTGGAATATTTGCTCCATATGGTTCTATAGTATTAAAAGATATAATATCGGTACATTCATTTCTTTGTATATTATGGAGGACTTTGCAAATATATACTACAAAGTGCAGGTAAAAGTTTGCAGTCTTGATATGTATAATTCCACTTTCACTAATTGGATGTTCTTTTTAGGGTACAAGTGTTGATGATACTGACATTCTACAAATTCAAGGACTTGTGTGGTGTCCATAGGTAAGATTTCGTTTATTGTTCTTTCTCGTACAAGCGGTCTTACAATCAAATTTATTACTAACTTGTATAACACATATCATTTCAATCACCAATATAAAAAATACTTTTCTATAAACACTCATTAATAACTTTACACACACTCTGTACCTCAAAGGAAAGGAGCTGCTGACATTGTTATACCCTGTATATGATATATGACTCATGTACTTCTTATTTTGATTTCAGGTGACACACTTTTTTTGGACTATATTACATGCTGTGGTTGGATTATCCCCAGGTTCTCTTACTCTGGAGACGGTTTAGCTTTTTAAAAATTATTCCAAGTCAGGGTTCAAAAACGAATAAGGATAAAACCAAATCCACTGAAAGGTGATCAAACTTATTATGAAAATAAATAAGTAAATGTTTGTATGCAGTCTAAGTAAGTGTGTGACGTAAGTTTACCATAGGTATTTCAACTTAATATTGTTGAAATAATATTTAATTTATATTTAAAAGATATATTTCTCTCTGTGAAGCAGATCGATTTATTTTATTATACGATATGTAGATAGAGGGTTCCTATTTTATTTCATTTACTTATGATTACATTTTTGTCAAGAACTTCTATTTATTTAATGTTAAGAATATGAAATTTTTTTAAAAAAATATGTAGATATATATATTATAAATATGTTTCACATGTTATTTATTGTTAAAATTATAATAAAACTTCATACTATTATTTTTTGTTCTTATTTATGATCTCCACATTAATAGGATTTTACTAGTGACTTTACAGTTGACAATACAGGCTTGTCCGAGCAGTCGCAAAACCAGTTTACAAACAGTTCTTTTGTGAGAAACCAGATAATGTTTCATCGGTATTTATAAGGGAGTTATCATAGCAACATATGTGGTCCATCACAAAAGTACTGATTGTTAACTGGTTTTGCAGTTGCTTGGACAAATCTAATATTAAAGTTGCAGAACGTTTACTGTACAACAATTAATTGCAATTACGTGTTTACGGTAAATTTACTGAACGTCAGTAATTTTACTTACAAAAGTATATATATAAAACCGTACACATCGGAAACCTCATTTCATATGAGAAGTAAATTTATTAGCTCAAAGTAAAATTGCAAACCACATGGTATTTTCCCTTCAATACACGGAGGTTAACAATGACCGCCGATCCACACGGTAAAATTACCTTTTCAGTTTTATCAGTGTAGAGTTATGGGCCTTCAAATACAGGAGTCAATACTATCGAAACGAGAGATGGCAGTTAGGGCGATTCTCTCGTACGGGGTCACATATATTATTGTACGTCAGAGAAATATTATATAGTAAAGTAAACTTGAGACAACCAGAAATTGTTTTGAAAATCAATCAATATCTGACCTCAATTATTCAAATATGCACGTAGCTGAGGCATTTTTAAACGCGAATGACTCAGTTTCCGTGTTATTGTTATGTGCTACTTCGACTGTATGCAAATTAATGTCATTGTTTGACGAATTATTATCGACTTCTGTTTGGGTACTTCGGCTTCAAGCACTTAATATGGCTCGTGTCACAATTTAAAAACGCGTTTTGTTATTATTAAACTACACAACACTCAAGAAATTTGACTACATTAAAGAATTTTTCATATTAGTCAGTATATAAAACTACGATGTCGAATATCTCGCAAACCAAGCAACTTCGTATATAAATAAGTTATCCTCAATCGTATTAAAATCTATAAATTGATCAGATTTGATCATAAAATCATGTTAAAAAAATGTTTTTTCGTGGAGACTTCAACAGTGTATCAGACAACAAACCCGGAAATTTGAAAATCTCTTTTGTATATAGGGCCAAATCTACTCGTTTGTTTGAAGCAGATTGCCCCTACTATACATAATCCTCACACTCGTTCAACCCTGTCAGATGAGCAAACCTATAAATTTCCCGAATTATTTGAACTATTTAATTTCTCAAATGAGGCATGACGCACCCTTATATTCCCTCGTATCATGGCATGGCTCCCCTTATAGAGCACGCAGCTTATTATTTCGACTCCTATTCACTAAATCCATCTGTCCTATAGTTTTGAACCAAAAATTACGTTAAGTCTTTCTCTTAAGTCTTGGGTTTGAATCGGAAATCAAAAAATCTGATGTGGCCAGGCACATGACTTTATCATACTATATATAAAATGAATAGTTAACTGCATGAGATTCTATTTGTTCGAGATCGGCTATGTCTGCATTAAAATAAAACTAGTAGAACTAGACAGATATCTCGATTAAAGCTGCGTTCGGATATTGTACTCCGTTGACACCAGGTACACCGTCCAAATGACACTTACGTGTTATTGGGTGTAAAAGTGTAACGGTGTTCAATATCCGAACGCAGCCTATATTGACAGTAGTATTTTCAAAACATTAGCGTTTGACACTAGCTACTGTCATTAGAATCAAAAAATTTGACATATCCTGGCTACTAGTTTTAAAGCAGTACGACCGATCTCGATGAAATAGAATTTGCTCATGCAGCTAAACTATAAATTCTACCAAAAAATGTCATATACATAAATTATAGAAAATTTCCTCTCCTTTACTTTATTATTTAACTATTTTGACGACATTACACATATAGCGGCTCATTTGCAAAATCTTCGAAAAATGCTATGAGTAAACCACCAGCTCCTTTGGACCCTTTTCAGCAGAAAGCTTTTCAGCTCTAAGTTTGGTTATGAAACTTCTAAATATGAAGTTTCGTCCCGATACCTTTAGTAGTTTCTCCGGAATCGTCGCCACAAAAACGGGTACACACACACACACACACACACACACACACACACACACACACACACACATCCACACACACAGACATTTTTTTGTACCTTGGTCAAAAATGTTCAGGGGACCCAAAAAGACATATTTCCGCTAAAATCTCAAAACATTTTTTTGGCATGATTACAATACTTTACATACTGCGTATGATAAAGTAAAAAATGCATCTACGCCACTGGGTAATCCGCCTATGCTGTAATTTACACCCTGTGGTGTGCGCTGGCCCTCAGGCCTAAGTTATTGGTTTAATAACATGGATGGTTCATTAGCTAAATTGCTCGCAGGTGAACATATACAGGGTGTCTCACGGAACTGGTACATTAGAAGTTTCTCATGTTCTACTATTTCTGGAAACATGACATTATGGAATTAGAATTTACTCGATCTGAGCTCTTCGGCTAAAATATTCTCAAGTTAACTGTCACGTCCGGTCACCGGAAGTCGGTATCAACTCTGTTATTTTAAACGGAATGATATAATTTTAATTTTATTTTTGGTTTCTACGTATCAAAATACATCATTTTTAATAAGGGTTCCCTATACCTAAATATCACCATTTTTGAGCTTTTTTGATTTTACTAATTTTTTGCTGATTTTCGCGGTGACGTTTAAAACTGAATATCTCGGTTATTATTGAAACTAGAAGTTTCATGATTGGTGGTCCAAAACTAGAAACACAACCAAATAAGACGATGTGTAGTTCATCATGATATCTTATACAGGGTGTTCAAAATTTACAACATAATAATTGAATTTTCAAACGTAAAAACTCACTTTTTTCAAATGGAACACCCTGTATGCCGATACGCCATTCGATAGGAGATTTTATTCCCTATCAATCAATATTACGGTTCCCTATATCCATCTTTAATACTTTTTGAGAAAAAGAGGAAAAAGACAAGTGGCGCCTGGGCTAAGAGCAATAGAAACTTTTCCAAATTTAAAAATGACGTAAATGGACCAGGAAAAATAGAATAGTTAGGGCAATTATTTCAGTTCAAAAAGCGATTGCACAGTCAAATAAAAATGACAAACTACCAGAGAAATTTTAAAAATTAAAGTTGGATGCGTTCGTTACAAATAAATATACAGTATATCTCCACGGATTGAGGTATACAGAGGAAACAAATTTTTATTGTGATTTTTCAAAAATGCCAAGCACCTAGTTGTGCGTTATTCCGCAGTTACGTGTCACACCCGTCACGCCCGTTTAACGACTATACATAAGCAACGGGGGCTTTTATTATTATTTTGATGCAACATTATGACAAAGAGACGACTCGTCTTTTAGAATTGTTGTAGATAGATGTTCAAACTGATAAGGTTTATGAAAAACCTTTTTAAATAGCCGTGACGGTCGTTACCAGCACAGCAATCTCTCGGTTTTGGTAACATAAAATTAAAAATTCGCGGAATGACCCTAGTGTAAAGTTTCTATTCTAGTAATAAATTAATAAGTTAATAAATAATTCTAACTTTTATGTGAAATTTAGGCTAGCTACTATTACATTGATTGCATCATGTGTAGTAGCTAGAATAAGCATACAAATAAGCCAATAATCTTGTCAAAGGCATTAATAACAATAATGGGAGTTAAAATCAAAGTACTACCTGACAATGTCACACAACCATTTTCCTAATTATATGCATATATGTAGATATGGTGACATCACTAGATGCCCATGATGGACTCTGTGAGAAACTGGAACAGCAGCTTCCTACTGAATATACAGAACTATTAAAATCATATCTGAAGGACCGTCACTTCAGGGTGAAACAGAATGACGAATACTCCTCGCTACGCAATATCAATGCCGGAGTACCACAAGGAAGTGTATTGGGACCACTTTTGTACCTACTGTATACTTATGATATGCCTGTTACGGGAGAAAGTACAGTGGCAACATTTGCAGAGGACACGGCTATTTTGGCGATTAGTGACAGTGTCGAAGAAGCAACTGAAAAAGTACAGATAGCTGCAAACAAAATCAACCTTTGGGCAAAGAAATGGCGCATCAAACTAAATGAAGAAAAATCCACGCATGTAAACTACCCCAATAAGAGAGTTAACTATATTCCAGTAACCATTAATGGGAACGATATTCCATACGCGGATACAGCGAAATACCTTGGCATGACACTGGATGCCAAGCTCAGATGGAAAGTACATGTCAAGAAAAAGCGGGACGAACTCGACCTAAAATTCCGCAAAATGTATTGACTAATGGGATGGAGGTCAGCCCTGTCAGTGCAAAATAAGCTCCTACTATACAAGCAATTATTAAAGCCAGTATGGGTGTATGAAATACAGTTATGGAAATGCACTAAGCAGTCCAATATCAACCTCATTCAGAGGTTCCAAAATAAAGTTCTAAGGGCCTTCGCATGGAGATGGTAACTAGCGAAATATCAAAATTTGCTAAGAAGCACGAGGATCGTCTACTCCACCACGACAACATTGAAGCCATCCAGCTGCTAGACAACAGTGTGCTAGTGCGTCGGCTGAAAAGAACTAAACCATTCGAACTAGTGCGGGAGTGATCAAAAGCAGAGCACCCGTAGTGTATTCACAGGGATAGTGTAGGTGAAAATAACCACCGTCTACTTGAGTGGTAAAAACTGTCCGACTAAAACAACTTGGGCCAAAGGGCAAAATTGTAGAAATACTCATTATTTTATCAGTTTAGGTTAAGTGAAAATAACTTAAAGTCATTGTTAGGTTAAGTCATTGACTAGGTGTTATGCCACAAACACTCCGTGTTTGAACAAAATAAAAACAAGAAACCAGATGCCAACTTGGTATTTTTAATTTTAGAAAAATATCAAAATCTATGGAAAAGTAGTTTTAAATAACTTTTTGCCAACAATTTGATGGTAGCTATCTCTGGCACAGCCTTGCTGAACAGCAAAACTCCGAACTACGCCATGGAATAAAATTCATAAGCACAAATTTAAAGTTTTTAAAGAGGTATTACGTTATTTTGTGACACTCATGATGATTAAAAAAACTATTTTTATGATATTGCCTTTTAGTATTTCAATTCTACATGCAAATTATAAAATTTCAGTTAATAACTTGCCAAATTATTTTGTTCGTCTGTTTTAAAAATCCCCTTAATAAATAATGCATTTTATCGTAACTACTTTTCTCGTAATCGCAAATGAAGCAAGAAATCATAACATTTTGTTTCTCTCGTTTGTTCTCGTTTTTGTCGCAAGCATGCAGTATGTCATGTTTAATTGATGACATTTAATACGACACAATGTGAGACGCTTGAGAGTTTAGTCTCTAATAAATAAAACAAAAGCGAAACGATGGTTTATTTATAGGGGCGTTGCTACTTTGTCTGCTTGCGCTGTTGGTCAGTTCTTTAATTAATGCTTTAATTGTATCATTCTTATAGCTGTGTTATCAAGGACAAAAAGCAAATTTTTGGCATAATAAATTTTCATTACACCAAAACAAATGTCTCTTTATAAATTATGAGTAATTGAATACAGGCGACTTGCTACAGATTCCCATCTATATGGTAGAGTTCTATATATATCGTAGTCGTTAGGAACCTACACGTTTTGAGTCAAGGATATAACGATTTTGACTGTTGGTGTTCACTTAATTGATAAATAATAGTTTATATCGTTATGGTTGAATTGTCCTTGTTCGAATTTATCGATCTAGCTCACTAATTTTTATTGGATGAATTGGTAAATTGGCAGGTATTGTATATCTGTTTCTGCCCACAAGAAACGATATTATGGATACTAAAAAGCACCGCACTGAAAGGCAAAATTGAAAATAAATAAAGACAAACTAATAAGGAAATTTGACAAGCTTGCGTTGTGCCACACAACCCCGACGAAGGGGTTGTTGGTACAACTAACCTACACGGCATAAAAATAAGTTCAACCGGCTGTTAAGGTGCTCCCACACGCAGTGCCAATAGGGGCCATCATTGGCCATCGGAGTGCTTCGCGTAGCGGGACCCAACTGTGCCAATGCACATCGCCAATATGTCGACCTTGTCCGCTTTATTTCATTCTGTTTTAGCATTGTACGTACTACCGATAAAAAGTTTAGTTATCTATCTATGTTTTATCATATATACTGCATTATTTATGTTTGTACGTACTTTAAG
Organism: Aphodius sticticus; assembly: GCA_963966075.1. NCBI lineage: Eukaryota > Metazoa > Arthropoda > Insecta > Coleoptera > Scarabaeidae > Aphodius > Aphodius sticticus. The sequence continues at coordinate 5,560,858 of OZ014510.1, forward strand.
GACAATGATGATTTATTATTTGCCCAAATGCCTGATTGCTCAAATGTAAAAACATGAAAACTTTTTTTAATATTTTGTAAATTTATTCACAATAATTATGGTTCTTATAAGCATTATATTAACCTTACAGTTACAATAAATTAACAAGCAATAAAATAATATTTTGAAGACAATATTGAAGTCGTTATAATGGGTGACCCACGGCATAGGTACGTTTGTTTATTTTTTGTTTTTGACGCCGAAGGAATGAACGTTGTGTTAATAGACAGAAAATGCCAATTTATGGGATGGTCTTGAGGTTAGTATGACTTCCGGGTTTTCCAGAAATGACGTCATCATTAAAATTTTAAAAATGAATTCGCACACAATCGGGAGGCTTACGGTATTTAGGTTCTGGGATTGCGGTTAACCTTATTCGCTAGGGTGGGGTGGGAAAGGTGAGGGAGGGGGTTGGAGGGAAGCGGGATATGAATCTACACACGATGGGGAGTCATACGGTATAGGGCTCCAAGGACTGCGGTCAACCCTCTTCCCTACAATCTTCACTACAATCAAAGTTGCATTTATATAATTAACAACATTAACTATTTATTAATTAACAATTTATAGATTAGTTTTAAGCGGCAAATTTAAATAATCTGATGTATTTAATGTATTCAACAAAGTTTAAAAACTATACTGGATGCTTTTCCTTATTTTGATTATCAGAAAAATATCAAAAAGTATATCTGTTACCACAAATATTGGGTTGATAATAAATATACCTACATAATATACATACACGGAGTTTTAATATCTATAATTAAAACTCCGTGTATGTAAGGGTTCTCAATTTTTCTTTGTATCTTATTATAAGTAATTTCAGTTTTATTATATAAATTATATTTTAAATCAAAATTATGAATTCATCGATTTGACTGAAATGAAATATTTATATAAAGAAACGACACAAATTAACAGGGTCCTGCATAAAAATATAGACCACTCAGTGTATCAGATCTTATCCCATCTTATTCCGCATTTGTTGCTACATAAAGAAAATAAAAAGGGAGATTTTTTTAATGTCACGTGGCAAATATAAAAAACTAAATAATTTTGTTCCCTGTATTGCTGTATATTTGTAGTCCTTAATGTATTTAATATTTTCGAACGTACTGTATAAATAATGACTGAAAAACATGTTTAATATTTAACAATCTTATCAAACAATGTCCTCTTTCGAGGGTTCCTTTTTTTAATTCTAAGCAACAATGCACTGCTTAAAATAATGGGAGCTGCGGCACCAGCAATGATATCGTCTTCACTATTCATTTTTAATTCTCTACGGGACGCTACGAGCCTTCTACGATACACAGAAATACCTTGCACCCAATACCAACGTTGGCCAATATTGGCGAAGTGGATGCGCGCACTACGCGCAGCGCTTCACATCACCAACGTTGGCGAGACGTTGGCACTGCGTGTAGGAGCTCCTTTAAATAAAAGTTTAAGAGAAATTTAGTCAGAAGGTCGATTTTTTAGATTTTTCTTGCAAATGAGTAACCATTTTAACTGCAAATGTGCACTGCTACAGTACAGAGAATTAGTTATTATGCTATCACGTAATGGAACGAGCTTTGTGCGGAATAATTTAGATTAGTAGGCTATGTTTAGTGTTCCAGAGCGCGCTGCGATAACCGCTATGCATATACGTTTGGCGGCTCTCCTATATGATCAGAATTTATTGGCCAATTTACATTAGTGGATGGCTTAAACAAAAAGCAAAACATGTGTATATTGCAGTGGATATCATTGTTAAATACCAAAGTGTAAATGGGCAGGCAATTAAACATCCAAACTTTTAATGGAGAATACGAGAAAATACATGAAACTATTTTCGCTTGTAAAGGCTGTAACTCAAAAAGTAAGCAATTTTGGATAGAGATAAATGGGGTTAAAACGTCTTAGAATATCCTAAATAACCAGAGAGTGCTAAACATTAGATAAAATTGCAATTTTTTTCTGGAGACTTCAACGACGCGTTAGGCGACAAACCACGCTCAAATGCACCCCCGACCTTCATATTAACTAAATTTGAATGGTACGATGAGCCCTAAGCATTAAACAGAGGAAATGCGTCTTTGCAACAACGCTATCTCTGCAAGTCGTGACCAAACTAAATTTATGCATGACACGGCAAAGAAGTAAATAGGTAGGTAGTACGCAATGACAATTTCGATTCGCTCCGAGGCTGAGCCTGGCCTTGAACACGTTACATTTCCGGTTTGCGTTTTTTTCTGCAATTCACCGATTCAAATGTGACGCGTGGGTTTCGATATGCACTTCTATATAGTAAAATAACACAGTGCAGCAGTCAAAAATTTACCTGCATGCTGACGCGTATGGCATATTTGTGTGATTTTGAATAATCTTTATTATCAGGTACAATGGCAAAATATGATGAAATAAATGCATTAAAATTAATAGTATATTATTATACAAGTTTTATAAGACGTCAAATTGGCGCACGAGTTGTTTTGGGCACGACGAGCGTAGCGAGGAGTGCCCAAATGGAACGAGTGCGCCAATACGTCTTATAAAACGAGTGTAATATACTATTTTTTCTACTTTGCGTCATTAATTTTATATAAGTTTAGAAATTGTGGTTACTATATCGCGCTAAATTAGAATCTAGGGTATTTTGCGGGTACCACGTGGTAGCACTGTAGTAACTGTCAACTTCGTTAAGGATGATATCGATGAGATAAAATCATGACAAAATCTAATTGTGAATAATTTTACTCTACTTTAGCCTACAAGTTTGAATAAATATTCAGCGAGGTCGCAACGATGATCATAATGGAGCTTGGGGCAACACTTTTAACCCTACTGTGATAAATACATGAAACTTAACCTAAAAAGTTAACAATTTTAAAATAGTGGTTTCATAAGTATAATAATCAGAATAGAAGTGTTTGGCGGTGACTGATTAGTTACTTCGAAGAACAAGAACTTACTAAAGAATTGTTATAACGCTTAACGTTTAATAGCGGTGTCTACCTAATTCCGCTACGTAGCCGTTGCGGCTTATATATTTACAAGCACTTGTAATTGAAACCCAATTCTAATTTCGGCAAAGTAGTTTATTAGAATAAATTATACTTAGTAAAATTACATGTGATGGAGGTAATACAAATACGTTGCACACAACCAGAACTAAGACGAAGTCGAAAGCGACGGACAAAAACGAATATGAATTGAACCGAGCATCCAAGCGTCCAAAATATTACCGAAAACTTATATGTTACTTAAACTAAGAAATCCTCTACACTTTAAATGTACTATAGCTTCGTACGTGTATGCTGATAAACCATTTATTGCGCATATACAATCTCGCAGCAGTAATTAAAACCGTTCGTATCTACGATGTAGGTTTGATCTTCGCATAATACTTTATTAAAGTAAATGTGGTCCTTGAATTGTATCTGAAAAGGGGATTTGATGTTTAGTTGAAAAGAATGATAACGATCACTTACTAGAGTCGTAAAACATCACCGTAAACGTCATGCTGGCGTATTTTGATGAACACAGCAAAACTAAGAAAGCCCCAATCCTTTGGCCGTACTATAGTAGGCTACACCCATGTTTAAATATGTATAGAATATTGATATTTCGCAGCTTATGTGATTGCAAGCGATTAAGAAGATGCAGTGTGTGGTTATGTTGGGTTATGTATTGTACGTTTGACATATGGCATTTGATATCACTGTATACCAATCAGACAAAAATGTTACTGTTTTCGGTATTACAATGTGTTAATTGTAACACCGAAAACAGTGTTACAATGTGTGCATTGTGAATGCAAAGTAGAAAAAATTGTTTATTGTTTTAAAAATCTGATGTGGCCAGGCACGTAACTGTATCATACTATTTAGCGGTGTTTCCCAACACAAACACTGATGTGACAATATGTACTGTCAATTGAATTAAAATCTGTCAAATCTTGGCTAACTAGTTTTAATGCAGCCACGACCGATCTCGATCAAATAGTGCATGCTACTAAACTATTAATTTTACCAAAAAATGTCATAGACATAAATTATACAAAATTTTTTAGACATAAATTATACATTTTATACAGAACGTGCTGTAAGAATTTTTCCCTCGTGTTCGGTTCAAATTTCTTGATTAGGGCTTAGACCAGATTGCCCCAAGTTATAACATTAGACCAAGGGTGCCCTCCCTTGATCACTATTGCCTTGGGGTATAAAAAGCCAGACTTTTGACACGTGCTACGTACTATATAACACGCCCACTATACTGTAATGTAATATATTAGGTTTATTGTATATTTGTGACCGCATGTGCTCTATTTCTGGATCATTTGTTCGTATTATAATGTTTATGAATACCTTTTATACCGATCTGTATAAATACCGATCATCTTTTATAATGATCTGTGAAACATTAGCAAAAATCGCATGGTTTAAAGACAAGATTTGTTTCATCAAAATTGCATCGTATGCCCTTTGGTCACCGGTTTTATTGGCAGAATTGTCGCGCACTGGCATAAGGGCTCTAGATCCCTGGATGACGTCACCGGTCGGGTCCGTTGGCATGGCAACGACCGCTGAATTTTAACCCCCCGTCTAGGAATTAATCTCGTAATCTGTCACGGTGCGATTTGCATGGTTGGCTGCACTGAACTGCATAAGATGCGAATTCTTCACGCTTTTGAATAATATGTTTGAGGACAACAATATTCTATCACTTCTAATACTTCCGGTTTTCTGTTATACTACACGGAGGAAAAAATGTCTTTGTCAGCCAGAAATTTTATTTAATTCATTTATAGATAACTGTTGACTATCAGCAAAGAATATTTCTTTAATTTAAAGTAAACATTTTTGGTTAGTTATATAAAATCAGGAATTAGCTTGATACAGCAAAATATTTATTTGTTATTAACATATACCGATGGACCAAAACCTATAATGGACGTAATTTTTAATTTCTCGAGAAAAAGTCATTCTTTATAAAGAGTTTTGGATGTCCTAAAAAGTCGAAAGTCATTGTTAATATTTTGATTTAACATACAGGATGGTTAGAAAACACGAAAATGTTAAATTGGCCGAAGCGTAAACTATCGGTTTTTCGGAATTAGATCAAAAATTTTATAGGTAAAAGTTAGTTTGAATTAATTCTAAGCTCAAATATCAAACTTGAATGTTCTATTTCAAATTTTACACCTCAGACCAGTGAAAATGTGAACAAAAAATTTAGAGACCACAATTATGATTGATCAGTTGACAAGTAGTAACAGCGTATCCAAGCAATTTGTTGATAGAAGCTGATTGAAAGTATGTTGACTTTACAGCAAAGGGTTTATTTAGTTCTTTGTTACGGCATAGGCGAGGTATCGTACCGTCGTGCTATTAAAGTTTTTAACAGAAACTAACATGCAACAGGAGACGTGAAAAACATCAAGAAAAAAAAGCGAAATGGCGAAGATGATGCAGGAGCTATGTTAGCTATTGATTCCGTGAACACTTGCCCAAAAAAATCGTTGAGGCAAAGATCTCGAGACTTGAACATCAGTAAAAGCCACCTGCAAAGGACTTTTTCAAATCAAAAATATCATCCTTATAAGCCAGTACTGATACACACTTTAGTAGAAGGAGATGATGCTCGTCGATTAGAATTTTGCCTATTAATGGGAGAACGAATTATGGTCGATAGATTTTTCTACAGAAAAATTATTTTCTCTGACGAAACGACGTTTAACACAATGGAGTTGTTAGTTCACAGAATTGCAGATATTGGTCTCAAGAAAATCCAAATTTCCGTATTACAACCAATTCTCAAAAATATAAAAAAGTGAATGTTTGGTGAGGGATTTATTACAAGAAAATAATTGGACCATACTTTTTTGACGGTACTGTAAACCAAAACACTTATTTTGATTTGTTGGAAATTCTTTTGCTACCTGCTTTAGACGAAATCAATTTACAGCTCAGGTGTTAACTACACTATCAACACGATGGTTGTCCTGCTCATAGCGCATATCAAGTCAGGGATTGGTTGAACAGACATTTTCCAAATAAGTGGATTGGACGATTCGGCCCTATAGGATGGCCACCACGTTCACCTGATTTGACGCCGCTTGATTTTTTTCTGTGGGGTTATTTACAACAGATGGTGTATGCGAATAATTTTCATGATAATGTAGACAGTCTAAAATTAAAAATTAGGGAAGCAGTAGACGAAATAAATGACGAAACAATTGAGTTGGTATATAGGGAGTTTAGAAGTAGATTGGAAAAATGTGTACCTGTTTGTGTAGCTGTTTGTTAAATTACTTTGTTGAAAATAAATAAAATAGAAAACTTAGAATACAACATTGAAAACTCTTTATAAAGAATGACTTTTTCTCGAAAAATTAAAAATTACGGCCATTATAGGTATAGTTAGGTCAATCGGGGGACACACTGTATTGTTGCAGGTCAAAGAAATATAAGAACCCCTTCATGGGGGTTGTTTGGCACAACGCAAGCTTGTCAAATTTCTTGCAAATGTTAACGTTAATCAACTTTTTATCAATGGAGACTCATCTATCATTAATATTAATTGCCTGACCTTACGCGAGACATCGCGGCGTACATGAAAGTCACATTTATTTACTGTAGTGAGTAATAATAACATCTCTCGAGCAGATAAGATTGCAAAATATCAATGAACCAACAACAAGAAAGAAAGCGTACGTCATATTCATTCATTCAACGCGAAACAGACGCATAGTTTAACAAATATGTACTATAAAGAATTAATTTAATTCTGTTAAATTCGTTTTTAAAAAATCCGGCTTACCGTGTCGGCGATCTGACGGCGATATACCGCCCTCTAACGGGTGCTCTTGGAGGTTCATCCACCAAGTCCTTATTCGTCGAAAAACCGCCATTTTGGAACACCATATCGTCATTACATATCAAAAAAACACAACACCCAAACACTCAAACAATTCACACTCAACACAGGAATACCTCAATCCTAGTTTACTCTAAATTTCACTCAACTTTGTTCACGCAGTTAAAACGATTTATCACCGATGGTTTATCAAATCATACTGCGTCAGTTCTGACATTAAGAATCCCGATCTTGCCATATACTTTTGCAGAATTAACATATAAAAATGCTCCGTCGCATATGATTATAAAGACCGGTGCACATATGGAAGGGGTATGCCCATAATGTCTCGATTTGAATATTGATTTACATTGAAAAAACGAAGTGACAGGTTTATTGGTTTATTTATTTTCCTGTCTGGCGTCTCAATGACCTTGCGTACGTGATATTTTATTGAAACTCGCGGAAAATCAGAAGAACGTATTAGGAAAATCGTATATCATGAATGTTTAATACTTGAAACAATAAAGTAAACAAAAAAATCAAACTCTATCACCATATATCACGATTTGCGAACTATTTTAGACACGTTAAACGCTCGTGTGTCCACCACGTGTTTTGTAACAGCAAAGAGAAAGCAGTGCGCTTGGTTTGAACAGTTCTGTTCGATAGTAAACACTCAACTAAAGCATAACTTTGCTCATTAGCTCAGAACAGCAGAGCACTCTCTTGGAGATTGGTAATCTACAGTCTTGTGGTCTACCAGTTGGTCCAGATGTTGTTCTCAGCCACACGTGACTCAGCGGTATTCAATTTGGTCGATAGTGCCTCTAATCAAAGTCGTTAAATTAAAAAAAAGCTGCAGACAACTTTTATAAATATGTGACTAACTGCCATCTCTCGTTTCGATAGTATTGACGTCTGTGTTTCAAGCAGGGCTGTGGAGTCGGAGTCGTGGAGTCGGAGTTCAGACAAATTTCAGAGGAGTCGGAGTCGGAAAAAATGTACCGACTCCGGGTCCATGTTTAAATAATGTAGAAAAAAGACATACGAGATGGCCTCAATATATAGTAAACGATTAACTAAACATTATTAGGTCTTAAACAAAGTAGATATAGTTTAACTACAAAACACACAGGTCGGTGGTGAGTGATGATTAGCAAAATGATTATTGTGAGTCGCTTGCCGCGTCGCATATATAGTTTATGTATTTCCCATTTACAATAACCAACTTCAATATGCTAATTATGATAGCTAGATCATCTACAAATAAAAAAATCGGACTTCGATGCATACTTATAGACGAATTAGAACTTTCCAAAGTGAAGCGTCAACGTGTGGTTTTCCTTATTCATCAAAATTACGAGAATTTGCTCCTATTCGTTCAGCCACAAAGAACAGCTGAACAATTCATTAAATATTGCAAAAAGTATTTTAATGATATTCCCTTGCAATTTTAAAAAGAAAAAACAGTTTCCTACAGCTTTTGTACAAGAAGAAACAACGTGATGGTATCACAGTCGTATTATCAACTCACAACATTTTTTTTTATTTTTATTTGTCCCAATATCTGAATGTTTATAAAAGATAATGCTTTACTAGGAAAACTTTGCAATTTTAGCTTTAATGTTTGATAACTTCAAACGTTTAAGCGAAATTAATTATTTTTTTTTGGCACATGAACAAATTTATCAAAAGTATCACCCTTGATTATACAATATTATGGTATAATCACATCCCATAGTATTTAACAAAATATGTAGAGATTTTAAATTGTTACTGATTCTGTCGAGTGTAGGTTACGGCTTTTAAGATTATTGGTGGCTATGTCGAAGTCTTCGTGCGATCAACTAAAAAACACCGATTGTCGCAGATTTCGTCACCTACACTTGACAGAATTGAGCCAGATATATTTTTATTATTAGCAAAGGTACAAACTTCACTCTAACGTAATTTTTAATTCATAAACTTGAACATGCATAATATATGTATAATAATGTATTAAAAATTATAACTGTATTTCCGATTTAAACTCTACCTTAAGTTGAATGTCGGAATATCCATGTATGCAAGTCATACTCATTGCAGCCAGAATTGTGACGTCATTACCACTAACAGAAGTAAGAGTTGAGATTATTTTCAGCTTATTTTGCACTTAATGTTGTATTCATTGAAATAAATTTTATTTTGTACTATACAGTGGTTTTGTTGTACTATACTCTTGTTATTATTAAGAGGAATCACTAGAGGTAGTAGCGTACTACAAAACAACACTACATAAAACCAAACATCCTGAGCTTAATTGTGTGTTACTAATCACGTGTAATACATTAAATTATAGATAAAGGTGTATTACACCGGGTACGAATGCCACTTTTTTTCATTTGCGTTGTTGTTTTGTTTTTTACCCTTGCTAAAGAAGCCAATAATTGGTAATTTTTGTTATTTTTTTTCCAAATCCGAACCAAACATCAAAAAAGCAATATTACAACATTTTGTATTGAGCCTTCATGAACTTGTGTAAAAAAAATGACAACAAAATATGAATGTTGTAATGATTTAACCGTTGGTTTTTTGAACATGTGAATAAGACGAGAATAACGTATTTTATAGTCGTACGGTGCAGCCATCTGTAGGATAAACACCACATCATTTTCTTCGACCAATCAAATTCAAATGGCACAGTCTCAAGTAGCAGCATGAATACGTAGCCAGGGGAATCACAAATATTGAGCAATTTCGGCCTAACAAAAATATTGATCGCATGTTGACACGGGAGGTGTAGCGGCGCCGCGCCCGGCAAACGAAAGCCATACGAAAAATAAATTTTACCGTGCTGGTGCTACGTAGATAACAACGACTCGCTTACAAATTAGCATGACAGCATGTTCTTGCGGAAGTGTATGTGATCAACATGAATTGTTGAATTTCGACCAAAATAGGCTAGAAACCGAATGCGAGAAATAATTACGATTGACGTAGTGCGCGCTGCACGAAATTTATATCATTCATATCAAATCGCTTTAAAAAATACTTAGAAATTATTATGCAATTCTTTTTCTACAGTCGCATTAAATAAAATATGACGATTGTTTACGTGCATATCCCGTTATCGTGTTAATATTCGTTACTGAGATATCCGCTTCCATGAAAATCTTGTTCGCAACCTTTATTACACAAAAACTGAAGAAAATTAAAACGCCAATCTATAGAAGAGGCTCTAAATGCAACCTGATCAAAAATTGAAATTTTTTTGACAAGCGGTTTACGAGGAAAAAAATTGGAAAGACGGGCGTTAATTTAAAAGTGCAAAAATCGAGTACCTTTTCTCATTTCTCTCGCGCTCATGTTTACACCGAGAGGCAAAAAATGTTGACAGTCATATAACATGTAAAAATGATTCAGGAGTATGACACACTTTATTTCAATTCTTTCTGTTCAGTAGTTTTAGAGTTATGCGCCTTCAAACACAGGAGTCAATAAGGTCGAAACGAGCGATGGTAGTTAGGGCGATTCTCTCGTGCGGGGCCACATATAGCACAGTGCATCTCAGTATTATCAAGTGCAAAAAAATGAGTGGCAATTGTAATTAACACACTTCCGGCGCGAGCTTAATTCATTTCAGCGCTAATGAACTTAGTATATTGGGAGCATTGAAGAACAGAGAGTGTTTGTGCATTCGACTGCAAACTAACTAAATATAAATTTTCCTACTTGTGCAGATGCTAAAATCATTACAATAAATAAAATACTACATGTAGTAATATCGAAAACCGTGTTTCTTTGTGCCCATTTCCATGGATTTTAAACATATATTCCTTGGTAATTAATTAATAGTAATTAATTGTTCGAAATTGTAGAGAATTAACCTATAAAGTAACATTGAAATCAAAACGACATCTATGTGGATACTGTCAAAGTAACGACTTTTGTCTTGTTATATAATTAAGTACAGAATTCCTACTTATCGACATGGGAGTATAACATAACCTCGTTGACGGATGTTAGTATAGACCGCTGCGCATAGATGGCGGGCTGTCCTATACGGTAAAGCAGCCAAAAATCGAACCTAATTCTAGCACAAACACGTGCGGTAAAAATCAAGGACATTATACAATAAAATTAGATTAGATCTTGCTTAAGCGACCGTCTGTTCAAAATATTTTGGCTTTGTTTATTTTTTCGAGACACGCGTCCATTTTATGAGGGAATTTTAATTGATTATTAGGTAAAAATAAGTAAACGCAAAACGAACGTTATAACCTCTAACAATTTTATTGAACATGTCAAATCAATGGAGTATTCATACAGATTATGTATGTATGTATAATATACCAAAAATACAAGTTAAATTGATAATGTACAGTATCACATATTCTCTTAAATAATTGAAATATATAATATTTATTACATGGAAGATTTTTTATAACGTGTATTGAACATATTAAATTTAAATTAATATTAATACTATGTATACGTAATAATAATTTTATAGGTACAATAAAAACTTATTAGGTAAAAAATTGGACTAGGAAATGCATTATTAATTAGTTGAATCCCACTAAATTAAATTAAAAAGTAATTCATCAACAAGAATAAACATTAATTAAATCTTATTAATAAACAATTTATTATTTAACTATTCAACTTTAGTACTACGATTTTTACTATTTTCAAACCGATCTAACCTCAAAAATCTACTGGCGCATTATTTCATTACCGCCCATTTTTTAGGTTAAATCTAATTTTCCCCCCGAAAATACTATCAATCTACTTAACATCCCTGTTGCATCATTAAATTAGCTAATTTGAAGACTCTCCACCATGCTGTCAAGGGCGGGGTAGGTCTAACATCTTCCTGAGTAGTTGTTGGTTGATTGTGCTCCGGTGTTGCTTCTTCCTGACTACCGGAAGTCGACCCACTCTTGTCTTTTTGTCCGTTTATAGCAGGAGATGTCATATTGGTACCTAAAATTCGTAATTAAATTATAAAATATGTCGATGTAGATATTTCGAATCATGTATTTATAGATTTTAGCGTCATAGTGTTGAAGGTAGCACTGTTTGCAATTATGTCATCACTATTTTTCAAGCGTTTATTATGTAATTTTAAGATCGCACTTGTTTTTAAAGCAAGTAAAATAGTAATTGTGATTTTGTTTGATCTAATTTGAAAGTAATCGCCTCTATGGATGCTGTAATAAAGGTTGTGTTAAACTGACCTAATTCTTTTGAATTTTCCATGCAACAATGAACTGTCCTGACATTAGAAATAAAAGGCTTTGTGTGCATATTATGTTACATACAACCGGACTTGGACAGTTGAAAATAATACTTACTACAGCGATTTAGTTTGAGTATTTTGTTAAAGTGGGCATGCATTCATATCATATCATATTCAACTTATTTTGTTTGCTATTTTAAATGCCGTTGAACCTTGCTGTAAATGTTACTTAATCGAGAATATTAATTTATATCTTGTTGATCTGCTCATTAGGGAACACATTTTTTGACACCTAACTTTTTAACTAACTTTTTCTAACTTTTTAAATAATAGTTCTTGGGAAATCAAATTTAGTATACTTCAACGGCATATAATTAACTAAAGAAAATTGCAAAAACAATGTTACAACTATTAGTTACTGCTAAGTTACACTTAAAAATGTAAGTTAATAACAAAACAAAATGAAAAAATGTCAAGTTTGCTTTCAATTCATGTATGAAAGCCCACTAAAGACGACAAATTAAGTTAAGTTTCCCTTACTGTTATTCAACGTTTATGGAATCGGTTTCGGGAGACTGGCCAATATGTTAGAAGAGTCCTGGTGAACGCTACGCAGCCGCTACTATACAGGAAATGGATAGATTTGGTCGTGGATCTGTGATGGTTTGGGCTGGAATCAGTATAGACAACAGAACTGATCTTGTTGTGGTTCCTGGTAGACTAAATGCCATGAATTACATCGATTATTTTTTGACGTTTCTTAAAACCAATGAAATGCTTCTTTATTTGTCACAAGGGTAAGTTTCAACCAATTATGTCATTGTTATAGTGGGAGTAAATCTCTTGTGATTATTCTCGGGAATAATCACTGTAGCTTTTATTTGCCTAGCAACTGTCAGATACTTGTCAAAATAATTACTTAATTGTGTCACCGCGAAATGGGCGAAAGTCATCGGTTTAGTACCTTTTCTAATGCGGAAATTACAAAAAAGATTTTAGAAACTACTTCGAAAAATACTCTAATAAGTAATCAGTCTACATGGAGACAATTTAAGACCTTCACCAAAGAAAGAAATTATATTCTGGATCAATCTACTACAACAGCTACTCTGGCATTGATTTTAAAAGATTGGGCTTATAACATGAAAAGAAAAGACGGAAATGATTATAAAGAAGCAGTAATAAAGACAATGTGGAATAAAACGACAAAATTAGTTCAAGAACTTTACTTTAATAAGTATAACAGGTCCTTCGATCCTTTCCATGATATAGAATTCAGAAATGCTCGGAATGCAAGAGATGCAAAAAGAAATATTTTACAAAAACATCCTGAAAAGCACAAACAAAGTTCTGTGGCACTTTCTAATACAGAATTGTTGCAAATTTTTAACTATTGGGACGAAGATACACCTTGTGGATTGCAAAGAAAGTTTTTTCACGTTGCATCGTATGAACTAGCTTGGAGGGGAGGAGAAGCTACGAAATGTTTAGTTCATTATTTTAAAAAAGAAACCGACGTAAAATGATTAAATACTGGCCGCATTGAATACAATCCCATCTTTACAAAAACTGCACAGGGTGGAGCACAAAGGTGCGCTAATAGTAAATGGTTGACTCCAAACATAAATAACCCAGATATTTGCCCTGTTCGTCTTTTTGAAAAACTAATGAGTAAACGTGAAGAAAATATTAAAACCGAACGCTTGTTTCTTACTCCGAATCCGGCTTGGCAAACTCATGGTTTTTGGTATAAAAACGTTCCTGTGGGAATAAATTCCATTTCAAAATGGATGAAAGAATCCGCAGAAAAAGTAGGTCTAGACACAGTTACTAAAAAAATAACTAACCATTCTGCCAGATCAAGTGCAGTAAGTAACCTTTCAAAAGCTGGTGTAGGAGAACAAGAACTAATCAAGGTCACTGGTCATAATTCTGCAAGTTCGATTAAACCATACTTACAATTGAACCAAGAACATCATTCAAATATAATAAATAATCTTAGAGAAAATACGCAGGAGGAAACACTTAATATAACAAGCAATTCCAAATCCTCAATAAATAATGAGTCTCGAAATATTTTTAATAATTGCGTTTTTCATTGTACTAATTTAAATTGTTAATTCTTTTAATATATTCACAATGTGTCAACGATATTTTCATATATTGTAAGTAATAATTAATTAAATTAAATTTTTCAATAATTTTATGATAGTTTTATTGATCTTTTTATTGTAAAAATTTGTGAATCAAAAAATAATCTAGTCAAACATAACTCGAGAGTTCCATAAATTAGAAAATAATTTGACAGATTTTGTTCAAACTTGTTGCCATTTGGCAATAGTCACGAGAGCCCGCAGGGCTCGAGTGGCAACAAGTTTTCAAACAATCTGTCAAATTATTTTCAATTTATTCTCACTCTCTTGTTATATTATTACTGAAAACATCTTGGAGGACCATGTGGTGCCCCGCTGCATATGGCGTCAGTCAAAATTTCATCCTAATGCAGGACAATGCAAAGCCACATACCGCCGGCATCACCAGAAACTTTTTACAAGAACGTCGAATTCAGGTCATGGAATGACAGGCGTTAAGTCCTGACTTGAATCCTATTGAATACGTGTGGGATCAGCTTGGTCGACGTGTTCGCAAGCGCCCTAATCCACCACTAACCATACAGGAACTGACACAAGCCCAGATTGAGGAATGGGAAAGCATACCCCAAGAATCTCTTCGTAGACTAGTGCGAAGCATGACACGCAGGTGTAAGGAAGTGATTCGTGCTCGTGGAGGGCATACACTGTATTAAACCTCACCAATCCACAGAAAACCCGACTGTCATCGATACTATGACAGTCATTTCCATTTTGTTTTGCGTTATTAATTTACATTTTTAAGTGTAACTTAAAAAAATTGTAACATTGTTTTTTTTTTAATTTTCTTTAGTTAAATTATATGCCGTATTGAATAGATGAATGAGATAAGTTTGGTACCTTAAAAAAATACTCATTTATAAAGTTATCTTATAGTATTTCTTTATAGAAGAAATGACATCACACGAGCCAAAAATTAGGTCAAGTACAGTTCGAAAAAATTATGTAATAAACTAAAAAGAGCACGCTAGCTTTTTGTTTAATGAGGAAGTTGCTTAATGCGGTTATACAACATCAAATTAGTGGAAATGTTTTCATTTTGTCGCATAAACTAGCCCGAAATTATTTCAGGCAAATGTCACATGAAAATTAAGTCACTCCAAGTTCAGTACTAATCAAGAGACAATAATAGAACGTACACAAAACTAGTAATCAATACGTAGCTTGATAATTCCAAAAATAGGTTTTAAAATTAAAAAAGAAGTGATACTGATAGTTACAATTCACAGATAATAGAATTGGGTTAATAGCACAGAATTTCAAATATATTAATACGAAATAATGTTGATGCTAATAACTTAAAATAAACAAGATAAATAGTGACAAGATATACAAAAGCTATCTACACACCATAACACCAAAAAAATCACCCATCAAAATATTAAAAAAAAAACTAAAATAAAAACTAAACTTACCTTTCTTTTGTTTTTTTCAACTCAACAGTAATTTGATCAACACACTTGAGAACGTGAGTTTTTTAGACAGAACGTGAAAACACGATCGTGTCTCGTTTGTTTATGATTAGCGAGCCGTACGAGGCAGCAGGCTGTGGAAAAGTGCGCTTAGAGCTGTCAGAAAAACGCGATGGTAGCGTACAAACGCCGCCTACATGATTCGGCGCTAACTTTACCATTACCTTAGATCTGACCTACATTTTGGACCTATAGCAGAGCAGTATGGCCCGAACTATGCCGAGGGAATTCATCATCCAGGGTTGGATTTGATAATTTTGTAGATGATTGAGAAGAATTTATTGTGGATCGAGCAGTCTTATCCTAACTTTTACTCTTATTCTAGAATTTAAGATTTAGTCTGATTTTCAACCAATATTATCATTTAAAAAAATCATATTTCCCTTATTTGGGTGAAATATGTCTTCCTATGACTTTTATATTGTTTACTGGTGCATAGTAAATAATTAGTGGCAAGTTCGTCAAAATTCTTCTATTATTTTTAGAGTTGCGATTTTTTAACTGACTTTACTACAATGTTTTCAATTCCTATAATGTCAAAAAATCATATTTCCTTTATTTGGGTGAACTATGTCTTCCGATGTCTTTTATATTGTTTACTGATGCATAATAAATAATTATTGGGCAGTTCACCAAAATTCTTCTATTACTTTTAGCGTTGCGATTTTTTAACTAACTCTACTACAATGTTTCCAATTCAAGTAATTTAAAAAAAATCATATTTTCCTTATTTGGGTAAAACATGTCTTCCTATGGCTTTTATATTGTTTACCGATGCATAATAAATAATTATTGTGAATTTCATCAAAATTTTTTATTACTTTTAGATTTGCGATTTTTTAACTGACTACTACAATGTTTCCACCGCATGAAATTTCAAAAAATCATATTTCCTCTATTTGGGTGAAATATGTCTTCCTATGACTTTTATATTGCTTACTGATGCATAATTATTGTAAAGTTCATCAAAATTCTTGTTACTTTTAGAGTTGCGATTTTTAACTGACTCTACTACAATGTTTCCAATTCATGTAATTTAAAAAATCATATTTCCTTTATTTGGGTGAAATATGTCTTCCTATGAATTTTATATTGTTTGCTGGTGCATAATAAATAATTATTGTGAAGTTCATCAAAATTCTTCTATTACTTTTAGAGTTGCGATTTTTTAACGGTCTTTACTACAATGCTTCCGATTCATATAATTTAAGAACATCATATTTCCTTTATTTGGGTGAAATATGTCTTCCTATGAATTTTATATTGCTTGCTGGCGCATAATAAATAATTATTGTGAAGTTCATCAAAATTTTTCTATTAGTTTTACAGTTGCGATTTTTTAACTGACTTTACTACAATGTTTTCTAATCATGTAATTTCAGAAAACCTCATTTCCTTTATTTGGGTGACATATGTTTTCCTACGACTTTTAAATTGTTTACTGATGCATAATAAATAATTATTGTGAAGTTCATCAAAATTCTTCTATTACTTTTAGAGTTGCGATTTTTTAACGGTCTTTACTACAATGCTTCCGATTCATATAATTTAAGAACATCATATTTCCTTTATTTGGGTGAAATATGTCTTCCTATGAATTTTATATTGCTTGCTGGCGCATAATAAATAATTATTGTGAAGTTCATCAAAATTTTTCTATTAGTTTTACAGTTGCGATTTTTTAACTGACTTTACTACAATGTTTTCTAATCATGTAATTTCAGAAAACCTCATTTCCTTTATTTGGGTGACATATGTTTTCCTACGACTTTTAAATTGTTTACTGATGCATAATAAATAATTATTGTGAAGTTCATCAAAATTCTTCTATTACTTTTAGAGTTGAGATTTTTTAACTGACTTTACTACAATGTTTACAATTCATATAATTTAAAAAATCATATTTCCTTTATTTGGGGGAAATATGTCTTCCTATGAATTTTATATTGTTTGCTAGTGCATAAGTATTACTTTTAGAGTTACGATTTTTTAACTGACTTTACTACAATGTTTCCAATTCATGTAATTTCCAAAAAAAAAACACATTTCCTTTAATTGGGTGAAACATGCCCCCCTATGGCTTTTATATAGTTTACCGATGCATAATAAATATATATTGTGAATTTCATCAAAATTCTGCTATTACTTTTACAGTTACGATTTTTTAACTGACTTTACTACAATGTTTACAATTCATATACATAATTTAAAAAATCATATTTCCCTTATATGAGTGAAATATGTCTTCCTATGACTTTTATATTGTTTACTAATGCATAATAAATAGTTATGGTGAAGTTCATAAAAATTCTTCCATTATTTTTAGAGTTGCGATTTTTTAACTGAGTTTACTACAATGTTTCCAATTCATGTAATTTAAAAAAAACCATATATCCTTTATTTGGGTGAAATATGTCTTCTTATGACTTTGGTATTGTTTACTGATGCATAATAAATAATTATTGTGAAGGTCATAAAAATTCTTCTATTACTTTTAGAGTTATGATTTTTTAACTGATTCTACTACAATGTTTCCAATTCATGTAATTTCAAAAAATCATATCTCTATTAATTGGGTGAAATATGTCTTCATATGACTTTTATATTGTTTACTGATGCATAATAAACAATTATTGTGACTTTCATCAAAATTCTTCATTTACTTTTAGAGTTATGATTTTTTAACTGATTCTACTACAATGTTTCCAATTCATGTAATTTCCAAAAAAAAAACACATTTCCTTTAATTGGGTGAAACATGCCCCCCTATGGCTTTTATATAGTTTACCGATGCATAATAAATATATATTGTGAATTTCATCAAAATTCTGCTATTACTTTTACAGTTACGATTTTTTAACTGACTTTACTACAATGTTTACAATTCATATACATAATTTAAAAAACTCATATTTCCTTTATATGAGTGAAATATGTCTTCCTATGACTTTTATATTGCTTACTAATGCATAAAAAATAGTTATTGTGAAGTTCATAAAAATTCTTCCATTATTTTTAGAGTTGCGATTTTTTAACTGAGTTTACTACAATGTTTCCAATTCATGTAATTTAAAAAAAAACCATATATCCTTTATTTGGGTAAAATATGTCTTCTTATGACTTTGGTATTGTTTACTGATGCATAATAAATAATTATTGTGAAGGTCATAAAAATTATTCTATTACTTTTAGAGTTATGATTTTTTAACTGATTCTACTACAATGTTTCCAATTCATGTAATTTCAAAAAATCACATCTCCTTTAATTGGGTGAAATATGTCTTCCTATGACTTTTATATTGTTTGCTGATGCATAATAAACAATTATGGTCAATTTCATCAAAATTCTTCTATTACTTGCGATTTTTAACTGACTCTACTACAATGTTTCCAATTCCTGTAATTAAAAAAATCATATTTCCTTTATTTGGGTGAAATATGTCTTCCTATGACTTTTATATTGTTTATTGATGCATCATAAATAATTCTTGTGAAGGTCATCAAAATTCATCTATTACTTTTAGAGTTACAATTTTTAACTGACTCTACTACAATGTTTCCTTTCATGTAATTAGAAAAATCATATTTCCTTTATTTGGGTGAAATATGTCTTCCTATGTGTTTTATATTGTTTACTGATGTATAATAAATAATTATTGTGAAGGTTAACAAAATTCTTTTATTACTTTTAGAGTTGCAATTTTTTAACTGACTCTACTACAATGCCTCCAATTCATGTAATTAGAAAAATCATATTTCTTTTATTTGGGTGAAATATGTCTTCCTATGACTTTTATATTGTTTATTGATGCATCATAAATAATTCTTGTGAAGGTCATCAAAATTCATCTATTACTTTTAGAGTTACAATTTTTAACTGACTCTACTACAATGTTTCCTTTCATGTAATTAGAAAAATCATATTTCCTTTATTTGGGTGAAATATGTCTTCCTATGTGTTTTATATTGTTTACTGATGTATAATAAATAATTATTGTGAAGGTTAACAAAATTCTTTTATTACTTTTAGAGTTGCAATTTTTTAACTGACTCTACTACAATGCCTCCAATTCATGTAATTAGAAAAATCATATTTCTTTTATTTGGGTGAAATATGTCTTCCTATGACTTTTATATTGTTTGTTGATGCTTAATAAATAAATATTGTCAAGATCATCAAAATACTTCTATTACTTTTAGAGTTACGATTTTTTAAAAGATTCTACTGCAATGTTTCCAATGCATGTAATTTCAAAAAATCATATTTCCTTTATTTGGGTGAAATTTGTCTTCCTATGACTTTTATATTGTTTGCTGATGCATAATAAATAATTATTGTGAAGTTCATCAAAATTCTTCTATTACTTTAAGAGTTGCGATTTTTTAACTGACTACACAATATTTCCAATTCATGTAATTTAAAAATATCATATTTCCTTTATTTGGGTGAAATATGTCTTCCTATGACTTCTATATTGTTTACTGACGCATAATAAATAATTAATGTGAATTTTATCAAAATTCTTCTATTACTTTTAGAGTTACGATTTTTTAACTGACTTTACTACAATGTTTCCAATTCATGTAATTTCCAAAGAAAAACACATTTCCTTTAATTGGGTGAAACATGCCCTCCTATGGCTTTTATATTGTTTACCGATGCATAATAAATAATTATTGTGAATTGCACCAAAATTCTGCTATTACTTTTACAGTTACGATTTTTTAACTGACTTTACTACAATGTTTACAATTCATATACATAACTTAAAAAAATCATATTTCCTTTATATGAGTGAAATATGTCTTCCTATGACTTTTATATTGTTTACTAATGCATAATAAATAGTTATTGTGAAGTTCATAAAAATTCTTCCATTATTTTTAGAGTCGCGGTTTTTTAACTGAGTTTACTACAATATTTCCAATTCATGTAATTTAAAAAAACCATATATCCTTTATTTGGGTGAAATATGCCTTCTTATGACTTTGGTATTGTTTACTGATGCATAATAAATAATGATTGTGAAGGTCATAAAAATTCTTCTATTACTTTTAGAGTTGTGATTTTTTAACTGATTCTACTACAATGTTTGCAATTCATGTAATTTCAAAAAATCATATCTCTATTAATTGGGTGAAATATGTCTTCATATGACTTTTATATTGTTTACTGATGCATAATAAACAATTATTGTGACTTTCATCAAAATTGTTCATTTACTTTTAGAGTTATGATTTTTTAACTGATTCTACTACAATGTTTCCAATCCATGTAACTTGAAAAAATCACATCTCCTTTAATTGGGTGAAATGTGTCTTCCTATGACTTTTATATTGTTTCCTGATGCATAATAAATAATTATTGTGAAGTTCATCAAAATTCTTGTATTACTTTTAAAGTTACGATTTTTTAACTGACTTTACTACAATGTTTCCAATTCATGTAATTTAAAAAAAAACACATTTCCAATTGGGTGAAACATGCCCACCCATGGCTTTTATATTGTTTACCGATGCATAATAAAAATATATAGTGAATTTCATCAAAATTCTTGTATTACTTTTAGAGTTGCGATTTCTTAACTGACTCTACAAAAATGTTTCCAATTAATGTAATTTAAAAAAATCATATTTCCTTTAATTAGATTAAACATGCCCTCCTATGGCTTTTATATTGTTTACCGATGCATAATAAATAATTATTGTGAATTTCACCAAAATTCTGCTATTACTTTTACAGTTACGATTTTTTAACTGACTTTACTACAATGTTTACAATTCATATACATAATTTAAAAAACTCATATTTCCTTTATATGAGTGAAATATGTCTTCCTATGACTTTTATATTGCTTACTAATGCATAAAAAATAGTTATTGTGAAGTTCATAAAAATTCTTCCATTATTTTTAGAGTTGCGATTTTTTAACTGAGTTTACTACAATGTTTCCAATTCATGTAATTTAAAAAAAACCATATATCCTTTATTTGGGTAAAATATGTCTTCTTATGACTTTGGTATTGTTTACTGATGCATAATAAATAATTATTGTGAAGGTCATAAAAATTCTTCTATTACTTTTAGAGTTATGATTTTTTAACTGATTCTACTACAATGTTTCCAATTCCTGTAATTAAAAAAATCATATTTCCTTTATTTGGGTGAAATATGTCTTCCTATGACTTTTATATTGTTTATTGATACATCATAAATAATTCTTGTGAAGGTCATCAAAATTCATCTATTACTTTTAGAGTTACAATTTTTAACTGACTCTACTACAATGTTTCCTATTCATGTAATTAGAAAAATCATATTTCCTTTATTTGGGTGAAATATGTCTTCCTATGTGTTTTATATTGTTTACTGATGTATAATAAATAATTATTGTGAAGGTTAACAAAATTCTTCTATTACTTTTAGAGTTGCAATTTTTTAACTGACTCTACTACAATGCCTCCAATTCATGTAATTAGAAAAATCATATTTCTTTTATTTGGGTGAAATATGTCTTCCTATGACTTTTATATTGTTTGTTGATGCTTAATAAATAAATATTGTCAAGATCATCAAAATACTTCTATTACTTTGAGTTACGATTTTTTAACAGATTCTACTGCAATGTTTCCAATGCATGTAATTTCAAAAAATCACATTTCCTTTATTTGGGTGAAATTTGTCTTCCTATGACTTTTATATTGTTTGCTGATGCATAATTATTGTGAAGTTCATCAAAATTCTTCTATTACTTTAAGAGTTGCGATTTTTTAACTGACTACACAATATTTTCAATTCATGTAATTTAAAAATATCATATTTCCTTTATTTGGGTGAAATATGTCTTCCTATGACTTCTATATTGTTTACTGACGCATAATAAATAATTATTGTGAATTTTATCAAAATTCCTCTATTACTTTTAGAGTTACGATTTTTTAACTGACTTTACTACAATGTTTCCAATTCATGTAATTTCCAAAAAAAAACACATTTCCTCTAATTGGGTGAAATATGCCCTCCAATGGCTTTTATATTGTTTACCGATGCATAATAAATAATTATTGTGAATTGCACCAAAATTCTGCTATTACTTTTACAGTTACGATTTTTTAACTGACTTTACTACAATGTTTACAATTCATATACATAATTTAAAAAACTCATATTTCCTTTATATGAGTGAAATATGTCTTCCTATGACTTTTATATTGCTTACTAATGCATAAAAAATAGTTATTGTGAAGTTCATAAAAATTCTTCCATTATTTTTAGAGTTGCGATTTTTTAACTGAGTTTACTACAATGTTTCCAATTCATGTAATTTAAAAAAAAACATATATCCTTTATTTGGGTAAAATATGTCTTCTTATGACTTTGGTATTGTTTACTGATGCATAATAAATAATTATTGTGAAGGTCATAAAAATTCTTCTATTACTTTTAGAGTTATGATTTTTTAACTGATTCTACTACAATGTTTGCAATTCATGTAATTTCAAAAAATCATATCTCTATTAATTGGGTGAAATACGTCTTCATATGACTTTTATATTGTTTACTGATGCATAATAAACAATTATTGTGACTTTCATCAAAATTCTTCATTTACTTTTAGAGTTATGATTTTTTAACTGATTCTACTACAATGTTTCCAATTCATGTAACTTGAAAAAATCACATCTCCTTTAATTGGGTGAAATGTGTCTTCCTATGACTTTTATATTGTTTCCTGATGCATAATAAATAATTATTGTGAAGTTCATCAAAATTCTGCTATTACTTTTAGAGTTACGATTTTTTAACTGACTTTACTACAATGTTTCCAATTCAAGCAGTTTCAAAAAATCATATTTCCTTTATTTGGGTGAAATATGTCTTCCTATGAATTTTATATTGTCTGCTGGTGCATAATAAATAATTATTGTGAAGTTCATCAAAATTCTTTTATTAGTTTTATAGTTACGATTTTTTTAACTAACTTTACTACAATGTTTTCTAATCATATAATTTCAAAAAACCACGTTTCCTTTATTTGGGTGGATTTCCAACAACTTTTAAATTGTTTACTGATGCATAATAAATAATTATTGTGAAGTTCATCAAAATTCTTCCATTTCTTTTAGAGTTACGATTTTTTAACTGACTTTACTACAACGTTTCCAATTCAAGTAGTTTCAAAAAATCATATTTCCTTTATTTGGGTGAAATATGTCTTCCTATGAATTTTATATTGTCTGCTGGTGCATAATAAATAATTATTATGAAGTTCATAAAAATTCTTCTATTAGTTTTACAGTTGCGACTTTTTTAACTAACTTTACTGCAATGTTTTCTAATCATATAATTTCAAAAAACCACATTTCCTTTATTTGGGTGGATTATGTTTTTCAACAACTTTTAAATTGTTTACTGATGCATAATAAATAATTATTGTGAAGTTCATCAAAATTCTTCTATTTCTTTTAGTTACGATTTTTAACTGCGTTTACTACAATGTTCCCAATTCATGTAATTTGAAAAAATCACATCTCCTTTAATTTGGTGAAATGTGTCTTCCTATGACTTTTATATTGTTTCCTGATGCATAATAAATAATTATTGTGAATTTCATCAACATTCTTCTATTACGTTTAGAGTTGTAATTCTTTTACTGACTTTACTACAATGTTTGCAATTCATTTAGGTTCAAAAAATCATATTTCTCTTAATTGGTTGAATCATGTCTTCGTATGACATTTATATTGTTTACTGCTGCATAGTAAATCATTATTTTAAGTTTAAAGCTCTAACGGGCTAAATGGGCTGAGCCTGACCTGATAAAACGTCCGCAGCACTTTTGATCAATAACCCGAAAAGTCAGCTGACTGAACTTGGGCAATATTCTATGCCAAACGCACATAAGGTCCAATTTAGTTCGATTTTCCCTGCAGATACAACAAACCAGGCGCATGCGTGCCAATTCCAAATGAGTCTATTGTGTAACACTGTTGCATTAATTTATTTTTCGTTGTGGCATCAGTGATCTCTCACGTCTTATACTATAAATATAAACTTTCTATTTCGTTCTTTTTTTTGTCTTGGTATTTATTATAACATTGGGAAATTTGTAATGTAAACATATCAGATGAAGAGCTGAAAAATCCATAGTGCCATTCATGGCTCCTATTTTTACCTCAGTTCTAAAACTAGATCAAGGTTTAAGAGACAAGTTCAGATGCTGCATTGTCTAAAATGTGTGTCAACTGAGTTCACATATACACCATATACACATGGTTTCGCAACACTGTTGCATTTGTTCATATTCCCATAAAGATATAATTTTATGTTCTTAAGAAACGTATTTATTTGAATTTATTCTTTTGGATCAGAACATATTTTTTTCACAAAAAAAAAACAGAAAATATAGTTTTCTTCCGTCAGAGAAATAAAATATTAGTTCAAATAAATGTCACAAATATCAAACGCACTGACCTTTTCTCCTTCAATTTCAACTTGGTTATTGACAAAGTAGACTCATCTAATGACGTAGGTCTGTCCCTTCTGCAACAAAAAGAAATAAAATTCAGACAATGATCCTAAATCAGACACTTGTGGTACATTATTTTGACAAATAAAAACATTCAAGTAAGTATTAAGTGTTTTAAATATTGTTAATAAGATTTATTATAAAGAATTGTTATTAAGTAAGTACGTAGGCTTTCACGGCCAGAATCATTTAGAAAATAAACTGTTTCCGGGTTATGCCGTGTGTCAAGATTTGTTAATGCTGACGTTTCGCGAACCATGTTGCTCGCTTCTTCAAAGCTAATTGAATACTGAGTATTGTATGTAAAATATTTTCGCGGCTAGGCTTGAATGTTATTAACTAAACGCCTAGCGGGCAATTAGCATCTTTCGTGTCCCTACAAAGATGCAAAAGTGACATTTTCGTATAGTGAAGGATGAAAATAGAATTACTAGATAAATGATGACTATTGCGATTATTATCGGCTATTGTCACCAATGTCAGTTTTATTAGATATTGCGATATTGCCCTCTCGTAACAGTCGCGAAAGAGCCACAAGATGACCAGATACGGTATCTAAATTTTGCGCTGCAGTCCAAAATAAGTATTGTTGTATGCACTTTTATTTGATCGTACTTATTAGTTTCCATTACTTCGCAATTTTTGGCACTGCTGAGCAGTTTATCCTAATTACACTGGATGTTAAAAGAATAAGCGTAGAATACATAGATCAGTATAGTCAACTTTTGGTAGTAGACCAAATTTTGATAACGAACTCATGTCCAGATAGACGCCGTTTAGGAACTGCAGAGAGCCGGAATATTGTACAAACTTTAGAAATTGCTTTAGTAAAGTAGGTTGTATAAAGTATCATAGAATAACTATTTTAAAATTAAATAATTTAAAAAGATTTATAGATAACCCATTATTGGCCAAAATTGGTACTAAAATTACAAAACTTCGGTTAATGAAAAGAGAGTTTCAAAAACGTTAAATAATAAAAAATTTCAGCCATTATTTGGTATTAAAAGGGCCATCCTATGATACATGACAATAGATTCTCTATGCTGCTTGTAATATTGGTACCATTTTATGACTCTCTCCAGCGTTGACACAATACATTTCCGTACATGGGTTCCTTCAAAAGTAGTAGTTGACCTAACATTGACGCCTTAAAAGTGTTCAAGTATAATGGTAAAATAAAAAAATATTATTTCGTCGTCGATTATCCTTAACACAGAATTTTCAAATTAATCCACTTTTCTCTACATTTAGTCATTATTTCTCGTTAACGAGGTAAATTTGAAAATAATATTGTTGCCTTTTTATTGTTTATCAAATTGTTATTAAGATATTGTATCAGATTCTCGCTGACCACGAGCTAGAAATTATTATAGGAAATTAACAACAATTTCTCCTAACGTATTAAAAAGTAATAAAAAGGCTACAATATGGTTGAAAATTATATAAAATCTTAAATTCTAGAATAAGAGTTCAATGATTCAGAAACAAAATATATTTACAAACAATTATTATTTAAAAATATTGATCCCCCATTAATAAACGATAGAAAGACGGCAAAATGACTTGAAATTCAACGAATATCAATATATAATAAATAAGTGAATCGGCGAGTTCGAAAACAGTACAAATCCCAAATTGGCCATTTTTAACTGAAATAGCCAAAATGTTCACTATGATTTATTCTATCGAATAGACCTAAAGAGAATGCTTGGGCGAAATAAACAAGTCCAGAACAGTCCTTTTTTGCTCGCTCATGCAACGCGTTTCTACTCAGTTTCTACTGATATCAGTCGTAAACATTCGCCAACTTCGAAATTTGCGTTCAAATCGTTGTTGAGGGACGCCGAAGTAATCAATATAAATATGAATATCAAAAAGATAAATAATATTAAAAAAAGTCCACAAGTATGTAACAAAATTTGAATTTAGAAAGTGAAAATTTAGAATTTTACTACCACGTGACTTCCGGACCGACTACTACCGTAGAAGAGGAAATTTAATACTATTATGTATATAATCATCAAACTCTATATCATACTCATATCATAATCATATCGCCATATATGTATAGGGTTAGTCAAAATTACTGGAACACCTAAATAATTTTCCAACAGTAAACAATTTCCAAAAATTCTTTTTGGACTTGTAGTGTTTTCAAACCGACCGATTCAGTTGATAAATCAACAAATAAGTTTTTGTTTGCAAATCTTCATTTAAAAATTCTTTGGGTATCCGGTTTTGTTAAGTTAATAGCATCGTTAGATCTGGTGTCTATTTAGATTATATAATCCTTAATTAAAAAAAAATAAACAAAGAATTTTAGTCCAACAACAGTACTAGTATTAGAATTTTCAATTTAATTCGTTGCAGAAATAAAAAAAAATGTTGAGTTGTTTAATACCCAGTATATTATTCGTCTAAGCAAATTAAACTGAGATTGATATTTTATAAATAAGTCAACGATTAAAAATTCCTAGAGTATAAAAATATTATTTCGATTCCAAATATAGCACTTACAAAACACGTTTCAAATTCTCGAAGCGGACCGGCCGGCTGGACAAAAACGTGTTCTATTATGGCTGTAAAATAACTACGCCGAATGTTGCTCGAATATTTGACGAAAACATACTCATACCGTCAATGCTCCACAGAAAAATACATTTTTCTTGTCGAAAGAAATTGTTTTCGAGGCATAGTACGAGATGTCTTTTTATATTTCAATTTCGACCAGGAAATAATATCCTTGTACGAAGTATGCACATGTTTGTTTTTGCTGCATTACTAACGCGTTTCGGAAAATACAATAATATGAAATGAATAAGGAATTTATTGTTGACGCCAAAAACACTATACATACCTACATCACAATAAAAATATTATTTAAATGCTTTAAATAAACAAATATTGTTAAAAATGTACGCTGTTTTTCCGTATAGTTCAAAAACAGTACATGTCCCCATGATGATTGTTTTAATCATAGCTCTGCTTTTAATGCAAATATAAATAAAAATATGTAATACATTTAATTCTCTGTGAACTAATAATATTTTGTCTGTTGGCACAAAATAGCCAACTGCTATACTTTTCAAGATATTGCACTGACAAAATAATTTTGTTAATTTTCCCAGAACTCACTTTTTGGACTTGTAGTGTTTTCGAACCGACCGATTCAAGTGTTGTCGAGCATACAGGGATCACGACCATGAATGACAATTAACACACAAAAATGTGAACAAAAACATTTCACTACCTTAAAGCGATAGAGATTTTTCAGAGTGTATGCAAAATAACACAAGACGAAAATGCTGCAAAATAGTTAATGGCATAGTCCTTAATATTACGTCACCATTTAAAACTAAAAAAAAATGTTGCCCCCCCCCCCCTGGAATATTTTCAAACGGCGCCCATGAAGTCAATATTATCGAAACAAGAGATGGCAGTTAGGGCGATTGTCTCGTGCGCGATCACATGTGTATTTTAATTTTTAGCGTGTTCTTTTTCTTGGCAGGTTTTTATTTCTTCTGTCACACAATGTCCGATTTACGGACTTTAGCCAGCCTCAATAGATTCTTAAGGCTCCCGTCTCAATTCAAATGGCGCGCTTTTCTCCAAAGCTTCGAAATAGAAAAATTACCAGATGTAGATGGCGCCAATATAACCAATTCTGAATTTATTTAGTATTTACTGCATTTGACGATTTAACGTATGTTTGCGGCATAGTAGGGGAACCCCGACGCACGCCGTGTCATTGCTACTACTGTAATTGCCAGTTCCCGTTTCGGTCTTTGTTTTTGATTTATAGAGGAGTTAGTGTTCTTAGAGTTATAAAGTGTGTGGGAGTTTGTAGTATATGTTTGTATTATATTATTTTTGAGTGGTGATTATATAGTTTCCAGTTATAATACTTATAAACAGATTTAGTAGGTTAGGTTGTAAATAACTCGTTTGATGCTCGTTTGTGTGACGTGTGACAAATACATATATTTTCTGCCCACAATACAAAATTTACTAATCATTAGTTGGAATAATGGATCGCTTATCCCATTCTCGAAGGAGTTATTCGAAAAAGAAGGGCACAAATTCACGAAGTGCGGCATCAAAACTAAGGTGGGCAAGATTTCAAGAGGTTTTACGGTATGTTTTATTTTATACAAATAGGTATGCTATAAATTAAAATATTGTTATTTTAGATATGGTGATGTACAGCCGAACTCTCCAGAACCGTTGTCACTGGATACTGTGGAAGATTCTGCTGCGGAGATGCCAGAAGGCAGTGTGAATTTGACTATTGATAATCCATTGGGAGCAAACGAGGATGTTGAAATGTTTGTTTCTTATTATACACACATGCATATCACTGGAAACGGTGGAAGATAACTGTGACCCTTCCGAAGAGAATAAGAAGTCTTTGTCAAATATGTTGTACAGTTTCTGCGGAGAATAGTGTCATAAGTGTCAAGTTTTTGCCCTTTTTCCAGAAAGTTCGTCATGACTTTTCCGTCTGTTAATATGTATAATAGACAGTAAACGTTCATCTGTTATACGTATGATGTAACTGTTCTACTATTCCCCACGGAAATTATATGTGAAATGATATATAATTTACATACAGGTGTCCCAGTTTTTTCCCACAAAATTATTTTTAGTAGTAATTGTCATACTGAGTAAAAAGTTTCATATGAGTTTCGTATTTATTAAAATAATTCATATACAGTAGAGCGTCGATAATTCGAACTAATTGGGACCGAGGGTGGTTCGGATTATCAAATTGTTCGAATTATCAAATATCGAGTGCTGGATACAAGCTATAAAACAAAAGCAATATATGTTTGTAAAAAGGAATCGACAAAAATAGCTCGGTGACTCGGTGATTTATTATTTTATTATTTATTTCTGGGGCGTTCGGATTAGGGAACGTTCGGATTATCGACGCTCTACTGTATATACGTGAGTTGTACAGTTATTGCCTAAACCCTAGTTCCTCCTTCTAAAACCGTCAGGTAAGTATATTATGAAGTACATTAATACAACAAAATACCTACTACAAAAAGAATATTAATCAAATTTTACAAAACAAATTCCAATGAATATATAAGATTCAAATATTTTTTAAAATTTTGCATCCTAATTATAACATGGTCAAAATAGTACATAAGAAGTAGTAACAATGTTACAATTAAATATATTACATTATTTGCATTTAAATATATTACATTTATTTGAATTTTGGGTTCCAAAATTTAGCAAATAATATAATTTATACTAATATAATATTTATTTTTTAGCAAGTAGCATGCATTCTGTTTGAACGTGGTTTGAGCATACTACGTACGAGAAATCGAATAGATTTACCCATTAATTAAACTAACTGGAAAACCATAGTAATTTTCAAATACAGGAAACCAATTAAGTTGTCTTCCATATGTGGATATATGTAATTTGCAAATATAAATAATATATTATTGATAATATATTTATAATATATATACCTATATTAAATATATTATTGCTTTATATTTGTATAAATATTGAAACTGGAGTCGTTTTCTAGTTGATGATATAGTACTTTCACAATCGACATATCACATAAAAAACACTTTAGTAAAACGGGGATTTAGGCCGCGCCATCTAGTTTTGGATACCTGAACTGTCGCTATTGTAATCATCTCTGCCAACTTACTAGAATGCACCAGGATGCAATTCTAGAGAAGTTCGGAAGAAAGTAACTTGTGCTCGTATAGTTAACATTTAATGTACTTTTATAATGTATTACAGCAGACAATAATCAGATGCCACTGCCATCGGAAAGCTTTTCTATATTTAAAGTCCACATTTTTTTAACACTAAAATTTGCATAAATAATCTGCATAAATATTGAAATCCTTTCCGATGGTAGTAGCATAAAGACCTACAGAATCGAATGGTAGCAAGCATTTCACGATTGGCGCAATAATTATAGCGTGAGTTACTTTGGCGTTTCGGGGGTAGAAGACGGGAGCCTTAATTACTGTTATCTGTAGCGATGTAAAAAGAAGTCGAATTCCAGTTACATACCTTATAAGGAAAAAAATCAACTTTTAGCATAATACACAATTATCAAGATCAGTCAAACTTCTAGGTTATATTCTGCCCGTTAGAACATTCGTAGAATAAGAAACTATTGTGGGTTGATAAGTGTATAGTCAAATCAACAAACCGGGTGTTCTAAATTATAATTCGATATATTAGAAATCAAAATAAACTCACTCTTCACTTTTTAGTAGAGATTCGTATGATGTTGAACTGGGAAAGAAAGCATTAGCACAAGGCGAACTCGGAGTGCTTGGACTTGCCGGTACAGAAGAAAATTTCGAAGCACTTAGCATTCTCTGCAATTTCCCCTTGAAATTTCTAGTAGGGGACTTAACCGATTTTGGTGAACCCCCATCAGAATCGTCCCCTATTTTCTCGTAATTTGGTAACTTTGGTTCCATGTTTCTATAGCAGTTTAAACCGTCAAATTAAAATTCACACTGACTCGAACGAAAACAACACGAAAACGAAAGAATATTAAAAGGGAGCAAACACGTCAAATGGTGCGTGTAAACTCGCTGCTCACTTGTCTGCAAAAGTACTAATTAATGGAATGAACGTGATGGTATTGTGTATCACGCAAAACCATAAAAATCGAAATGATAACGATAACAGATACAGAATTTTCTACTTGCACCTAACAGAACTGGGTAGCGAATATCCCAGAAGCGGAAGTGACGGTTTTACACCAAAAGTTACGATACGAACTGACTTCCGTTCGTGGTACACCACTTCCTTCTAAGATTATGTTAGCAAACACAAGCTTCTACTAGAAGAACATATGATAGCACTGAAGATAAGTTTCTAAATTTGCATGAAAGTCAATAAAAAAAAACATTTTATGGTATCACATAAGGAAATTATTTTGTCCAATATGATTTTCTTCCCTCCAAATCTAACCACCATCCTGCAACCAATGGACCAAGGAATGACAAAACATCTGAAGCACTACTACACAGAACGAATCATTATGAAAGTTTTGGTTCATTTGAAAAAAAAAACAACAAATTTTTGTGTATTTTACTGAAACTCGACTTTTTCCCGAACTCGATTTTTATTTTGTGCTCTTTAGAGATACGTGTTAGAGAAGTTTAACTGTACACTGCCGCTCATGGAAGTACGGACACATAGTAAACATATAGGAAATAATGATAAAAGCACTGATAACGTAGCAATAGGCACCTCTATTTCTACCAAATAGCGAACACATTCTTAACGTTGATTTCCAGCAACGTACATCATTAACTGTGCTAATTTAAAATAATTTTTATATTTAATTATTATGCAACATTTATGCTATTCTGTAACTGGTTGTTGGGAACTTTCTAGTTTCCATTAAAAAGGATTAAATACGAAATAACAAATAGAGTCATAAATACTGCATCTCAGACGCATGCTCAAATGCTCGAATTCGTATTCAAACGTGTCTGTGCCTGCAATCTATAGTTTGCACAAGGAACAGCGTTCTGTAATTATCGCTTTTCATCAGGAACGATTGTCAGTTCGTGAAAATGCAAGAAATAAGTCAACGATAAGTGAGTCAACGATAAGTGACACTCTTCACCAATATGAAGAAACATGGAATTTGGATGACGTGTTCGGCCGGGACTATCACGAATAATTTCCCAAGCGGATGAAGAACGATTAAAATTAATTTTTAAGCAAAACAGAAAATTGACTGCACCTAAAATCACCTCTGAAGTCAATCGCGATCGTGAAAGACCAATTTTCGTAAGCACAGGGAAACGACGTCTCCAAGCGGAAAATCTGTATGGACGCGTTGCCGTACGAAAACCATTGCTTCGTCGGGGAAATCGTCACAAACGACTTCAGTGGGCACGAACACATCGAAGTCGGACAAATGAAGACTGGGAACAGTAGTGTCTGACAAGGGCGTAGCCAGGGGGGTGGGGTATTAAGTATTAATTATTATTTGGAAACCACTGTTATATCGTTGTATGATTGGGTGATTAAGATTACTGGTCCTAAAGAGTATTTCAGTTATAGGATTACGTGATTACAGTGTGATCACTGTATCCGTAACACTGTAATCACGTAATTATTGCAGTTTAAGTGCATATAGCTAAATATTACTTTAGATTAGTCTAATTTTGTTGAGTTTCGAGTTTGGTCTCGTTTGGCAAATGTCAACCCGTTTACCTATAGTTTGTCTTTTAAGCAATAGATGGCGCTATGGCGGTTCTTGCATTAATTTGCTGTTCGCAAATATCTTGGAAATTATGATATATTAGTATTACTGTTCTTGTACACTTATATGTACATTTTGATACATTTGATACATGTCCTCCAAGAATATATGTTTCGGTAGCATGCTCAGCGTTCATCGCAACATTGCAAATGAAGACCAAGAGCAATTCAAAGAATCTATCCTGCAGAAGTTTTCCGAAAACAAGCGGAAACTTAACATTACGTAATGTTTTATTAGCATATTTCATATTATGTACATACCTCATACATATATTTTTATAAACAAAAAGATATGCGATAAGAAATATTTATTTACGTAAATTTTGGTATTTTTCTGACTCCTTGCCCCCCCCCCCCCCCTGTAAAAACTTCTGGCTACGCCCTTGGTGTCTGACGATTTTCCCGACCAAGCAATGGTTAGCGTACAGCAACGCGTCCATGCAGATTTTCCGCTTGGAGACGTCGTTTCCCTGTGCTTACGAAAATTGGTCTTTCACGATCGCGATTGACTTCAGAGGTGATTTTAGGAGCGGTCCATTTTCTGTTTTGCTTAAAAATTAATTTTAATCGTTCTTCATCCGCTTGGGAAGTTATTCGTGATAGACCCGGCCAAACACGTCATCCAAATTCCATGTTTCTTCATATAGGTGAAGAGTGTCACTTATCGTTGACTCACTTATCGTTGAGTTATTTCTTGCATTTTCATGAACTGACAATCGTTCCTGATGAAAAGCGATAATTACAGAACGCTGTTCCTTCCTTGTTGGCTTGCCGCGTCGCATGATGTCTTCCGCGTGACAGAGTTATCTTGTGCAAACTACAGATTGCAGGCACAGACTCGTTTAAATACGAATTCGAGCATTTGATACAAAAATCTGGTAAAAACGGGGTCGCAACATGTGTCTGAGATGCAGTATTTATGACTCTATTTGTTATTTTGTTATTAGTCCTTTTTAATGGAAACTAGAAAATTCCCAACAACCAGTTACAAAACAGCATAAATGTTGCATAATAATTAAATATAAAAATTATTTTAACTTAGCACATTTAATGATGACGTATGTGGAAATCAACGTTAGGAATGTGTTCGCTATTTGGTAGAAATAGAGGAGCCTATAGGTGTGTTTTATTGCCACTGGTAATCAGTTCACATCATTTTGAAACGTATTCACTTGTCTCAAAAAGCGTTTTATTGCGCATTCAAAATGAAAGTGAATAGATTTCAACTGATCATATTCAGTTCCCCCTTCACCACTGAAGGACAAGCCGGAAAAGATGATCAGTTGTATTCAAAATGAATTGAAATTAAATCAGCCAATAGGAGGAAGGTATCAGTCTGCAGTCACATGCATGTCACGATTGTATCTCGGAGAGGTTATGTGTATTTGTTTTCGTTGGTGAGACGGCTTCATATGCAATTCGTACTTAACTCCTTGCATAAGTCTTATGCAAAATGTCCGATACAAACATAACCTGTCGGCCTAACTACACGTAACACGAATGAGTATGCGCGCGCGCGACAGGTACACTCAAATGCGTTTTATTACTCGTGTTCAATTCACTTCAAAAGAGAATCATTTCGAATAGATACGAACTGCACACGGGTGGCAATAAAACACACCTTATTGCTACGTTATCAGTGCTTTAACATTATTTCCTATATGTTTACTATGTGTCCGAACTTCCATGAGCGGCAGTGTACATCTAAATTCATATATTTAACTCGCACTACTATTCAAAGTAAATAATCTTCCACTGTCCCAGCTACGTTTCCATTTACCGTTACGATTGACGTAGTGCGCGCTGCACGAAATTTATATCATTCAGATCAAATCGCTTTAAAAATTACTTAAAAATTATTATGCAATTGTTTTTCTACAGTCTAAAAGTGTAAAGTGTCAATTTTTCTGTTCAATAGTTTTAGAGTTATCCGCCTTCAAACACAGGAGTCAATATTGTCGAAACGAGAGATGGCAGTTAGGGCGATTCTCTCGTATATAAAAAAATTAATATTGCATGGAATCAGCAAAGTTATTACCCATCTTGTTTGTGACTCTGTGATAAATACGCCAATATTTGCGTAGCATTAAATGATATTATCAAATTATATATATCGGCAAGATAAAAATGGTATTATTGCGACGAATAAAAACATTAATTTGAGGACTTTTGCTATTTTTTCACCGATTCTGGTCTTTTGTTTATTTAAAAATACGCAAAAATGCGTAATTATTCATTTCTCATCAGCACGTTTCCCTCCAAAATTCCAATTTAGGTTAGAAAAAGAACACCCTTACGGCGACATCTATGGTTCAAAAGCACACCTAAAGCTTAACATTAGCATATATTCAAACCGCTAAACTTTGAGAGGCCATCTACCGGAAAATTTTCCAACTTTATATCACCCGCTCAAACCACCAAACTCAGGAACAAAATCGATCAGTTATTTCGTATAATTGGTACGGGAAGTACTGCCCTAGCTCTACTCTGTGATTTAAAGTGAGTACCATATTTTAATTTAACCGTGAAACTAAGAAATATCAAGACATTAGGTTGTTGACAAAGATTGTACTAAAGATAGGCATCGGGATTTTTATTATAATTTTCTGGAGACTGTTCAAAAATTGCGATATGTTATGTAATGCTTTTCGTAACTAAGATTTTCGCACGTAAGCTAGTTTGAAGGGCATTGTTAATCATTCGGTGTTTGCTTAAGGTGGTTTAATGTCATTTTTTATTGTTTTATTGCATTGTAAATTTAATGATTTTTGGTGGACCGCATTGAATGAACGGTTTTTATTTCTTATCTTTGGATTTGTGGGCATATGTGAAGTTTTGGATTAGAGATTAGGGTTTTAATCGTACTTAATTTTAGAATAAGGGCCGGAAATTGATAATTAATCCCAAGGGCGGGGAAATACGTAACGTCAAACATGTTCGTCACGTGTTTGGAATTCTCCGGAATCACACGTGTCAATTTTTAAACTATGATCAATGATAGTTTGAACCTAATTCAATAAAAATAGCCCAATTTCGAGTTTGATTATAATTTAAATACATAGCAATCTTATCTTATGTAAACGAGTTCCAGATTTTAATCTTAATCAAAGATTAGAGGTTATGTATAACCACAAAATATATTATATTATATAATAAATATGTTATAATAATCCCTAAAGTTTAAAATACCTAATAATCTGTAATTTTTTTTACAGTTAAGAAAAAAATTAAGCAAAATGGGTGTACCAGCAGGTGATGTTGAAAAAGGCAAGAAACTCTTTGTCCAGCGATGCGCACAGTGCCATACCGTTGAAGCTGGTGGCAAACACAAGACCGGACCGAACTTGCATGGACTCATCGGGAGGAAAACAGGCCAAGCTGCTGGTTTTGCTTACACCGATGCGAACAAAGCTAAAGGTAAAACAAATTTTTTTAGGTTAGAAAAATTTTTTAACCATTTTTTTTTGGTTAGGTATCACATGGGCCCCAGATACGTTGTTCGAGTACCTTGAGAACCCCAAGAAGTACATCCCCGGAACAAAGATGGTATTCGCGGGTTTGAAAAAGCCACAGGAACGCGCTGACCTTATCGCTTATTTGCAAGATTCGACAAAGTGAATGTAGTTCGCTCATAGATCAAACGTAGTATTTTACCGACGATTTTACCAGAGAGACAATTTTCACTACGTTGTCGGTAAATTGAGTGGAAATACTGTGTATAATATGTAATAATAATTATGGTTTAACAAATCCTAGGCAATTTATAAAACAATTGTTATGTTAAAACAATTGTAATGTTAAAACAACGTTAAATGAATACCCTTAATTGTAATAATTTATTGACAGGTTAATTTAAATATTTTAATTTATGTACAGTTTGTTCGTAAATTTCTGATTTGGAAGTACGTTTTCTTCACGTTGTTGTCGTTAATGTACGGATAAATAAAACACTGTTTTGTCAACTACTTGTTGTTTGAATTTTTGTTTGATCTTACTACGCTAAAAGGTAATTTTTTTCTTATAAGGTAACTGGTAATTTAACTGTAATTTACGCCGTAAATTACGGTAATTAAAAATCGGTAAATTACCATCAATTACGGTAATTAATTCGGTAATTTACGCGGTAAATTACGCTTTTACATCCCTGCGTATTATACATGGTTAGCCAAAATTACCGGAACATCTTAGTAATTCTTCAACCGTAAAGAATTTCAAAGAAAAATTAAAACAAAAGTTTTTTGGTTTTAAACAAGCTATAGTTTAAATATACTTTCAACATAGGTACAAGATGGTCATTTTATTCTGGAAATTTGGTAAACTTTTCTTTTTCTAATAGAAGCTGTATATTTTACATTTTTTAGACTATTTCTAAGAGTTTTCGTAAGAATCATCAATCGATCATTAATGGATAAAAATATTCTTAATTTAAAGTCCAGGAGTTTTGATTATTATAACTAAAAATGATAGTATTGTATAGAAAATGATTTTTACAAAGGAATTAATCCTAGAATTAAAAAATGTAAAATTATACAACAGGATGTTCTATTTGAAAAAGGAAAGTTACCAGATATCCAGAATAAAATGGACATGATAGTATTAAATTTCCTCTTCTACGGTGGTAGTCGGTCCGCAAGTAACGTGGTAGTAAAATTCAAAATTTTCACCAGTTCAATACTAGGGGACTTTTTTAATATTATCTATCTTTTTGATATTGATATTCATATTGATTACTTCGGCGTATCTCAACAACGATTTTAATGCAAATTACGAAGTTGGCGAATGTTTACGACTGATATATCAGTTGAAACTGAGTAGAAACGCGTTGCATGAGGGAGCAAAAAAGCACTGTTCTGGACTTGTTTATTTCGCCCAAGCATCCTCTTTAGAGGTGTGTTTTATTGCCACTGGTAATCAGTTCATTTCATTTTGAAATGTATTCACTTGTCTCAAAAAGCGTTTTATTGCGCATTCAAAATGAAAGTGAATAGATTTCAACTGATCATATTCAGTTCCCCCTTCACCCCTGAAGGACAAGCCGGAAAAGATGATCAGTTGTATTCAAAATGAATTGAAATTAAATCAGCCAATAGGAGGAAGGTATCAGTCTGCAGTCACATGCATGTCACGATTGTATCTCGGAGAGGTTATGTGTATTTGTTTTCGTTGGTGAGACGATGCAAGACGATGGTGAGACGGCTTCATATGCAATTCGTACTTAACATGGTACTTAACTCCTTGCATAAGTCTTATGCAAAATGTCCGATACAAACATAACCTGTCGGCCTAACAACACGAATGCGTATGCGCGCGCGCGATAGGTACACTCAAATGAGTTTTATTACTCGTGTTCAATTCACTTCAAAAGAGAATCATTTCGAATAGATACGAACTGCACACGGGTGGCAATAAAACACACCTTAGGTCTATTCGATAGAATAAATCATAGTGAATATTTTATGCTATTTTCGAACTCGTCGATTCATTCATAGTAACAATATTTGACTGTGCAAAAATGAAATTGTGATCAAGTTGTTACAGCAAACACTAGAAACCTTTTAGATTTCGATACAATACATGAAGCATGAATGTTGTTTTATTGTTCCATATTTAGATAACAATATTTACCAACAAGGTTTAGCTTTGTGTGACATATGGGCATGAGCGCAAACATTTTTATTTTGGCGATATCTATTTAGTAATATTAGGATTGCTAGTACATAATAATGTTCAAGACATTGCAAACGATACAAGTAGTTCAAAAATAATCAAGTTTACGTAAAAAATTAACCTAATAAGTTGGTACTCCTGTATCATTCCTTTTTATATACTTTTAATACCTATTTTTAGTTTAACAAAAGTGAACAATCAATTGGTGTTTCAACATTGAAGATAAGTATTGAACATCTCAACGAAAAACATCCCAATAAAAATCGTATTGTTACAATTCCACTGCAGTGAAATTAGTTACAGTAGTTTAGTCAACATGGCGGATCATGCAATGCATTCTGAGGACGATAAACAATCAGTTTTCAAAAACGGTAACAAACAATGGGTAAGGCTAAACGTAGGAGGGACATATTTTCTAACGACGAAAACGACATTAGCCAGAGATCCAAATTCGTTTTTGAGTCGTCTTGTTCAAGAAGATAGCGATCTTATTTCAGATAAGGTAAGCCCTCTCAGTGAAATTTATACAGAAAATAGACGCCTCCTTGATCTGTTTTAGGATGATACAGGAGCATACTTAATAGACAGAGATCCTACGTATTTTTCGCCAATTCTAAACTACCTGCGGCATGGAAAGTTGATCGTAAACAAAGGGTTAGCGGAAGAAGGAGTTCTAGAAGAAGCAGAGTTTTATAATATTGCTGAGCTTATCGTTCTTATTAAAGACAGGATATACCATAGGGATACGCGACCATCAAAAGACAGCAAGAAACATGTTTATCGTGTTTTACAATGCCACGAAGATGAACTCACACAAGTAATTATGAATTAATTTTGTTGTGGTTTCTACTGGTTTTTAAATATAATATCGTTGATTGTCAATGGATATAGATAGTCAGCCATGGGTTAGTTGGGGCCTTAACATCCAGAGGGCAGCGTTCTCTGCAAGATTCATTCACAAATTAAGCGTTTTCGACTTATACACTTTTCTGCAAGCACTTGGTGCGAACTGGCTGAGGTCGAGCATAAATATATAAAATATATATGTACGAATATATATATCTAGTTATAAATATATGTCGTAAAGGCTATAATTTGTTAATGAATCTTGCTCAAAACCATGCCCTCTGGATGTTAAGGCCCCAACTAACCCATGGCTGACTATCTATATTCGTTAATATGTTAATTATTTCTTGAAAAATATTCAGAATATTTAAAATAACTTGTTGAGAACCGCTGATTTTTTCATAAAACTAAAAAATTAATGTCGGTTTAAATAATATGACACATTTAAGTGACCTGTTACTGATAGTATTGTTACACAATCTTAGGATAACATCGTTAATTACAGTAATGAGAAATATGTCGAAATGATTATTGTTCATGGAATAATTCCTTCAAATTATCAATTTGGATAAAAGGGTTTGTAGGTGTTTCCATGGAAACCAAAAGAATAATTATTTCTGATAATATCAGAGGTTCTCAAAAAGTGGACATTAATTTAAATTAATTTTAAACTGATGTTATTTGAGCTTGAGCTGTCATTAGAAAGAAGTATATGCAGAACCAAACGAAATGAAGGATTGCACATTTGTGGACTTATGTTGTTGGATACAATCTTTTTAACTAAAATATTTTATTTTATACCTAACATCTCGCTAAATAAGCAATATCGCCACAACTTTTTGTAATATTGTAACAAGGTAACTTGTGTAAATGTATTTATGTTATGTTATTACTATGGTTGTCTAGCATTATCAATACCATATTTCAATAACAACATTTTAGCTCTATAAATGCAACATATTTCTTCAAGCTTGAGGCAACATTTCATTCACAACATTTTATCTACATAAATGTATCATATTCATACAATATCGAGACCAATTGTATTGACAATATTTTATCTACATATTTTTACAAACTCGAGACAACATTTTATGACGTTTTTCTCGAAAATCCGTCTGAATTCTGTTTTCTGAGTTCGAAATGGCAGTTTATTATCTTAGAGTGACATTATTCATTTAAAAAATTCCTCCTATTGTTTCAACAATAAATTATTATTTATTATCAAGTTTTTCTAATTATGGTAGGAAATTCAGCTTTTTTTGAGAAATTAACCTATAAATTTCATGTTCGAGATATCTTGCCTATATTATCTAATAAGCCCACATTTGTTTAAACAATTCTTTTTTTGCAATTCAACTAAAATTATTTTTTCTAGATCGGTCTAGCTAACTGTTATTCTCAAGTGACATCATTTATATTTTTGGATGATTTCCATTGTTTAAATAATAAAATATTATTCGTTTTCAATATTTCATCAAATTAGAGTACAGGGAACAGTTTCCAGACAGCAACAAATCAACATTATCTTGCGACACACAGTGGTAGGAAATAAGACTTTTTTTTTTTTTTTTTTTTTTTTTTTTTTTTTTATTATTAGTAAACCAGATCAACATTTACAATATGTTTTACAGGTTGTGTTGCTATATATATACATTTACATGTCTAAATTATATTTTGAGAAGGTAAGTGTCTCTTCGAAATATGAGTTCTAATCTTCATCGGTCATGTGGATGTCCTGAGGGAGCCTTCTTTTTAATCTTGTATGCAAGCCAACGTGTCCTAGATGGTGTTCAGATGCGCTACTGCATTGATTGATATTTGAGTAGAATTTTTTCGTAAGACGATGTATGAAGGTGGAGAGTTCTTCGATATTTAGTTCGTTTCGAATTTGTTGATTCCGGACGAACCAAGGTGCATCCACTGCAATTCTTAGCGTTTTGTTTTGTAGAGCCTCTAGCTTTTTCAGGTTGCTTTTGGAAGTATTGCTCCACACCGGACAGGCGTATGTTATTAGTGAGCGTATTAGCGCTTTATATAAGATTAGTACGCATTTGGTCTTTAATACTGTCTTACGGTTGATTAGTGGGTAAAGCTCGCGGAGTCTATTGTATCCTTGATGTAATTTATGGTTGATGTGCTGTCGCCAAGACAGTCGCTGATCGAAGCGCACACCAAGATATTTGACAGTATCGTCAGATGGATTCCAACGTATCGGCTGGTTGCTTATTGTTAAAGCTGCTGTATTTTTTATTCGCTTAAGGGTGAATATTTTGGCCTCGCACTTGGTTGCGTTTAGTTGTACAAGCCATTTTTGTAACCATCTTTCTATGACATTTAGTGCTTGCTGTAATTGATCAATTGCTTCTTCCAGATCTGCGCTCTGTGTTACTAATACCATGTCATCAGCAAACATACCAATGCCACCCGGGCCATGGATAGGAATGTCGTGCATGTAAATATTATACAAGGTCGGTGATATAATACTTCCCTGAGGTACACCTGCTCTAATTTTTCTTGTTGAGGATGTGTGTTCATTAATTCGAACATAGAATGTGCGGTTCTCAAGATAAGAGTAGATGGTTTTGAGCAGATAGTCTGGAAATCCTAATTGATGACATTTGTATTTCAAGCCCTCTATCCATACGGTATCAAACGCCTTGGCTACATCAAGAAAGACCGTTGTAGTAAACCACTTATTTTCGTATCCGCGTTCGATAGTTTCTGTAAGCCGTACTAGTTGGTGTACGGTTGAGTGTCCGTGACGGAAGCCAAATTGGATGTTAGGGATGATATTTGAATCGTTGACCTTTTCGAGAATTCTTTGGTGGATGGCTTTTTCGAATACTTTTGATAGTGTAGACAGCAAGCTAATTGGTCGGTAATTTCTGTAGTCGTTCTTCGGTTTACCAGGTTTTGCAAACATCAGTATTTCAGCCTTTTTCCAGGTGGTCGGGAAATATCCAGTTTTCAAGCAGTCATTGCAGATGGCGCTTATTTGTTCGATGGTTTGGCTGGGAAGATGTTTTAGGACAATATTGGGAATTAGATCATGTCCGGGAGCTTTTTTGTTTGGAAGGTTTTTGATAATTGCGGAAATTTCATCGGACGATGTAGGATCTTCACATGGACTTTCGATAGGTAGATGGGTTTCATTATGTTGCTGGATGGAAGTAGCAAAACATGTATTATTATCATCGACATTAGGGACAAAGGTATTTTCTAAGTGGTTGGCAAACAAGTTGACTTTGTCGGCGTCTGAGGTGATGCTTTGATTATGGTTTATGAGATCGGGTATATTTTCGTACTTTCTTCGTAATTTTCTTGTCGTCTTCCACATACCGGGGTCGTTGGTTTCAAAGGACGATATAAGATCTTCGTATTTTTGTATGCGCTGACGTTCGAGTTCACGTTGAATGGAATGGGTGAGCTGGTTCACTTTGTGTTTTAATACAGGGTCTCGGGTTTGTTGCCATTGTCTTCTAGTTGTGCGTTTCTCTTTAATGAGGTCAAGAATATATTTTGGTGGAATGTAATAGTTTTCTGATGCATTTGAACGTTTGTTTTGAGTAGCTGCCTTTACCGCATCGGATATG
Organism: Aphodius sticticus; assembly: GCA_963966075.1. Classification (NCBI taxonomy): domain Eukaryota; kingdom Metazoa; phylum Arthropoda; class Insecta; order Coleoptera; family Scarabaeidae; genus Aphodius; species Aphodius sticticus. The sequence continues at coordinate 5,604,508 of OZ014510.1, forward strand.
TTCTGGGTGAGTACTTTTACGCTGAGGTCTATGCTATCTGGGGTTGAAGTAGAGTGCTTATACTCTGCATTTGTCAAGATATTCTGAAATGATTTCCAGCACACATATCCATTTAATAGTTTGGGAACTTTTGGTCTTATGTTCAGTTCTTCTGTGAATGATACTAATATAGGCAGATGGTCAGAATCGAGCTCATTTATTACTGTCTGGCGGAGAGGTAAATTTAGATGCTTGGTGATCACTATGTCTAAAACATCTGGCTGATAGTCGTTTCTGTTAGGATAATATGTAAATTCCTCAGGAGCGTGCACATTTAATTGATATTGGATTGAGATATTATTGAGGTGAATTCCATTTGGATTATCTGCTCTACATCCCCATAATTTGTTTTTGCTGTTGAAGTCTCCTATAAGAATTGTTGGGTTGTTTGTTCGAAATATTTTTTTAATGTCATCCTCTACTAGTTTCTTGTTTGGTTGCTTATATCCACATATTATATTTATTGGTTTTCGATTAATGGATTGAACGGTTACTGATACAGTTTCGATGTTTGCCACATCAGAGGAATACTGTTGATGTTCTAGCCTTGCTCTAATTAGAATTGCTACACCGCCTGCTGCTGTTCGTGATTCTCTGTCAGCTCTGTAGCATTTGTAGCCAGTTATTTTGAATTCTTCGCCTGGTGCCAGATGGGTTTCTGTGATGCAAGCTATGTCCACGGCGTATCTTGCCAAAAAAGCTACCAGTAGAGGTTTTTGTCTTCTGACTCCATTTGCATTAAAATTGACCATTGTGATGTTTCTTATATTTTGTAGGATATTATACATTGATTAGTTTGGGTAGAAGGTCATTGATAATATAGGACTTGATTTGTTGCAAGAGGGGGGTGATTATTTGTTTTATTAATGACATTATAGAGGATACGACATATGGAATTTGAGGATCTGGAGTATTCGTTGAGGGTGGAGTTGCATTGGTTGGGTTGTGAGAATGGTTGTTACGGGTTATGCGTGCATACGATATTGTTGGATTTACAGGTTGTGATGATGAATATGACATTTGGGTGGAAGTTTGTAAATTAGGGCGAGTATTTGTGTTTCTTCCGACTTGGCGTGAGTGTTGTTGCTGGTATTCGGTGTGCTCGCGACATCCTCGGTAATTGGCTGGATGCGCATCTCCGCAGTTTGCGCATTTGCAGGGGTCGCTCTTTTTCTTTTTGCACTCTGTGTGATTATGCTCGTCTCCACATTTCAAACATCTTTGTTTTAAGGAGCAGTAGTTTCGAGTATGACCGTATCGTTGACATTTAAAGCACTGTGGTATATTTTGAGATTTTTGTCTAGGTTCAACCGTAATGATTGCGTTCTGAATATCCTTGATGTTAAAAATTTCTTTTGCTTTTTCATTTGGGGTCAATTCTACTGCGCATAAGGGCATAGGCTTTTTCATTTTGTTTAGTAGTCTGGTGACTTTGATGACAGGAAGAGAGTGGATGAGCAATTCTTCCTTAATTTCATCATCTTTAATAGATAAGGGAACATTGCGTATCACTACCGCTAATGGCTTTTTGGAAGGGTCTTGGAAAGTATGATATTCGAGTTTGTTGTCGGTGTAATACTTGGTCAGATTTCTATAATCAGTAGAGCTGGTCAAGTTAATTTTTAGTTTGTTGGTTCTAAAGCTTGTTGTGAATTTATTCGTGCATGTTCTTTTAATGTCGTTGATAATTTCTTTATGGTTTGTTGCGTTATGTAGAAATATTGGCGGTATTTTTTCTGTTTGTTCAGTTTGTGTAACATTATTTTCGTTTTCGTCATCAATGTTGTCGTTGTTGGCCAATACATGAAATCTGTTTTGTGTTAAGAGTTCATCTGGATTCCAAGAATACCGTTTATGGATGTCTTCAGTTAATGGAGACAAATGGTCGGAAGACCGTTTTTCACCCATTGATAATGTTAGCGAGTCCGCCCTAAGGCGGATCTCAATATATTTAAAGTTTGTACCTTATTGAATTGTTGAACTCGTCACAGGAATGTGGCATCAGGTTTACAATGTAGAAAAACTTGTTGTACACATGCACTAAGCGCTCTATCAAAACACATGCGTTTACTTCGATAGCAGAATCGAGACTCCAGGAAATAAGACTAAGAAATGCAGAAAGAAATATGATTAATAAATTTGGTTGACTTAGGAAATTTAATATTTTGAATGTACTCCCCAATTCCCCAAAAAAAGGATTTTAAATCAATTCAATTTTTTCGAATAAATGATATTGAAAACGAATAATATTTTACTTAGTAATGATTTGAACCAGGTCCCTGGTTCAAATCCAGGTTGTGGCTGTAACTTTTAATTTATTTTAAAATTTACGTAATACCTGTATATCACCATTATGCATTTGAATAATATTTTATTAGTTAAACAATAGAAATTATCCCAGAATATAATTGATGTCACTTGACAATAACAGTTGACCAAACCAATCTTAAAAAATGAATGTTAGGATGTCTCTTCACTAAGATGCCTCATTTTACTTCTTTATTTATTTATTTTATTTTCTTCTTTTATTCTTCTTCAGTTGTCAACGAAAATTGACAACTGAATTCATTTGTCATCTTTAAGGCTCCTGTATGCTACGTCGAAAACGCGCCGATACACCACACAATAATTATTGTTTAAATTGTGAAACTATAGCAACTATTCGATTGAATAGGTCCTTACGCAACTGCGTCTACAAAGAATTTCAATATTTATGCAAATTATACTTGCAAATTTTAGCGTTAAAAAAAAACTAAACTACAAATATAGAATTGCTTTTTGGTCTTACTGGCGTATGATTATTGTGTACTGTAATATATTATAAAAATACATTAAATGTTACTTATAACGATGGGGTGTAGCTTTTAGTGAACGTAACTAGAATACCGTTCTGGGAGAGTTTTAGTCTGTTGGCATTGCAAAATAGTTCAACGGTCTGTGGATAGATGGCGCTGTTTCAAATTGAAAATGTAAATACAACATAAATAATTTATTTAGATATGACCTAAAGTACACTAAAAATCGGTAATACTGAAAACAAGACGTAACAAAGAATGCCACTTTGGATTTTTTGTGTTCGTGTTAAATAATATAAATTGTAGCTGTGGTCTTATTTGCATTTGAAGGTCGTTTAAAGTTGTTTTTTTTTTATTATATGCTGTAGGAATAATAACCTAAAAATCTGTTATTGTAATCAGCGAAAAATGTCACAAAAAATCTTTAACTTCGAATCAAACTAAATTCAGATAAACGACCTTCAAACTCAGTTAAGTGTCTACGGGTTTTCAAAAATCACAGATGAACAGTAAAATAGTTTCCGATCAAAATGTGTTCAAAACAAAAACCTCCTTGATAGTTTAGTCACAAATCCCCTTTCTTCGGACCAAAGCTGATACTATATAGTTATACCGTCATTCTAAAGGTCAGGCTATACGACAGCGAAATAATCATAAGTTAAAACAAAAATCAGTCAGCATTTTATTAGTATTTTTCTCCATTTCATTTTTGACATTCTTTTTTGCTGCTGAATTTGACGAAAATAGTAAAACACACACAATTTTTATTTATTTCTATATTTATGCAGATAATTATTAATCATATCGACCCATGCAACAAAGACTATCGTAACAAACTAAATATAGTTACTATAGTCTTCGAACATGGGTCGATATACCTTCCTACCTCAAGGTGGCAAATTTTATTACATTTAAATTGCACAAATAATTCTCTTTTCTATAGGAAAAGGTTTTACGGTAAGAATCATTTAAAACATAAATTGCTCCCCTAGACTGCGTAATAATAATATTGAAATCTTCCAGTTGTGTCGAGCAACAAAAAACGACGAATGATACGATCTCCATTGTATGGCGTTATTTCGGAATGAACTGCTGTGTTAAAGGTATAATTAGACCAGTCATTTTACGGAGAGCAAAGGTAACTACGTTATGTAATACAACACAATTTGAGTTACCGTCTAATCGTACTTAAGGATATTTAACACAGACCATCTCTGATCTAAATTTAAATCAGCCGCTAATGACATATCATGTATTCAGACTAAAGTATACAGAGCTGCTGTCCTTGGATGGTATCGTAAAGTTCTATATAGAAATGGAGCACCTTAAACAATATTTAATTAGAAAGAATGAAAACCAGTGAAATTGTGTACGTACCTATCAATAAATCCCTAATAAACAAATAATCGATCAATATTCATTTTGAGAGACGCTCTCGAGAAAACTGCTTACAATAACGAACACAACCCTATATTGAAAAGTAGATAACCTCTTATTGGATTGGTATTTTCCGCGGTTGTCATGGTTATGAGAAATTGTATACGGTTAGATATTTGTGGTGGGGTGGATTCTTGCCGCAAATTAAAATATACGGGATAATTCCAGATTTGGTAGTTGTGTCGCCATCTACATCTAGTAAAACATTGGTCGGAAGCTCTGGAGAAAAGAGCGGCAACTCAACGTTTTGAATGGGGGATACGGGAGCCTTAATAGGCTTCCATATTTGATTTCACTAGAACTATTATTTAAAAAGTTACATGTTTCGAAAAAACCTATTCCCTAACCTGTTCGCCTAATTTTTATGTGCAGTGTATAAAATAGCAATGGATTATAGAAATTGTAATCATTGGCAAATCTTCATTGCGTTGGAAAACAAATTAATAATTAGGAATAAACATAAATTCATTCAACTTTGTCACAAGGAGTTGAAACATGTTTAGGGTGAAAACAGCAATGCTTTTTTTGCAATTTACTAAAATAGAAATACATAGTTTTTGGAATTTACTTAATCGATATTATTTTATTTTTAATTTTCTGTGTCATTGTTACTGGTCTTATAATTTTTTAAAGACTAATTGAATCGGAATAATTACAGACTTTAATAATGACTTAAAATAAAATCCCTTGTTCGATGAATTTTTGTTTATTTCTAGTTGATCAGTTGTTTTCAAACGCTACGTAGATTTGGTTATGTTTAGATCTATCGTTTTATATAGGTAAAAATGCTTTTTAGGTATAGGACATTTTACACAAAGTTGATCTAAAAAAATGATTTCATTTTGTTGTCATTTCATTTGGTTGTCCATTTACTTCTAAAGATATAATCGTCGTGAAAGATCCTGTACTACAATTAGATAAAAATATAATTATGCCATGTCATTCTTAATTTAAATTTATTTTAGATAATTAATAACCTAAATAATTTCTAATTGTAGATGGTGTCAACGATGTCAGATGGTTGGAAGTTCGAACAATTAGTGAATATAGGTTCTCAATATAACTATGGAACTGACGAACACGCAGAATTCCTGTGCGTTGTTAGTAGGGAGTACGGGGCCCCGGAAGGGACCGAGGTGGAACACAGCGACAGAGCGAAAGTCCTTCAACAGAAAGGATCTAGGATGTAATTTTTTTTTATATTTATTTAACCGAAAATTTGTATCAAATAAGCTACTTACTGACAATTTTTCGTGCATAAAACCCCAGACACTAAATAAACATAATCTTATTGTATTTATTATTTTGCATTTCGATTATTTCGAGACTGTTTTATTTCCGATTATTAGCAACGTCAACTCGTGAACTTGTGAATATTAATTAATTAATTACTATTATATTATTATTATCGTTGTTATGTACTGTAATATTTATTGTAAGTAATAATAATATACTCTCTCGTGTAGTTTTCGATTTGTACGGCAATACGAACCAGTTTTTATTTTACGTTTTCGACTTAAACGATGTCGTTTCTTCCTTTGTTTATTTATTAAGGATATTGGCAATAAATATTTTGTATTGATTATTGAATGTGTAATTTAAAAAAATATATGAACGTAAAAATATAACGTTACGTGTTTTATTTACGTTTTTAATTTAAAAATAAATAGTTTTTAGTTTGCTAGAATTGAGTCATTTATTCTTAATTAAATTCATACATAGATTCCTAAAATTACAATAAAACCATCGGTTTTCTTAATAATAATAAAAAAAATCTATACAATCATCGTTGACTGGTATCCCTCGGTCTATATACAATACCTCTGCTCTTCATTTCTCTTACGATACCAACTGGTAACCGACCTGCTACAGAAATAGCGTAAACTCCCCTACAAAATTGATCTAAAAAAAAAAAAATTGTTAATTTTAAACGCCCTGTACGTTTTAAGTTGAGTGTCTTGTTTCTACACTAGGGTAGTCAAAAAAACGGAGTTTTTGCTAGAGGGCAACGATCCCCCCAGTCTAGAAAAAAAAATTCTCCCCAAATTTGAGAAAAATCGGTTAACGTTAACACGTGCCACCGAGCGCCTCAAATTTTCCATTTAAAATATATTGCAACCCCTTTTTTTTGTTCACCAACCCCCACCCTCCCCATAGTACCCTAAATATGAGACAAAAATTTCCCCAAATTTACCATGTTACGTGTTTCATTATTGTTTTTGACAGAAGTGATTATTATTCGATCATTGACATATTTTTTTGTCATTTATTAACTAATTTGAAATTGTTTAAACAATTAGCATTTGTTTATTTGTCATTTATTCACTAATTTGAAATTGTTTAAACAATTAGCATTTGTTTAAACAAAAATATACGATGTTATGAACATATTTTTCCATTTTTTTGCAGAAGTTATTAAATAACTGGCTTTTAGTCGTTTATTAGCTAATTAGCAATTGTTTAAACAAATACCATTTGTTTAAAGAAATATTTACGTATACAATGTTGCGGACAGATTTTCTATTTATAAAGAAAATTATTATCAGATATTGGCATTTTTTGGTCATTTGCTAAGTTATTAAATTACTGGATTTTTTGTCATTTATTATCTAAATTTGCAATTGTATAAACAAATACCATTTGTTTACAAAAATATACAATGTTACGGACATATTTTTCTATTTATCAGAAATTATAATTAGATTGTTGGCATTGTTTGTCATTAATTAACTAGTTTGACATATCTTTTTAACAAAAATTAGTATTGTATTTCTTATTATTCTTTTTTCTTGCCAAATTTGTTAACTTATTTTCATTTATAACCTATAATAATTAATGTTGCAACCACATTACTTATTAATACTTATTACCAACAATGTAATATATAAACAAATGGTACTTGTTTAAACAGTTGCAAATTCGTTAATTAATGACAAAAAATGCCAATAATTTAAAAATAGTTTCTGCAATAAATATAAAACTATGTCCGTAACAATGTATGTATATTTTTGTTTAAACAAATAGTAATGGTTTGAACAATTACAAATGAGTTAATAAATGTCAAAAAACTGCCAATAATCTAATAATAATTTATGCAAAAAAATATAGAAAATTACGTCCATTACAATATATATATATATATATATATAAAGAAATGGTATTTGTTTAAACAATTGCAAACTAGTTAATAAATGACAAAAAATACCAATAATAATTTCTGCAAAATTAGAAAAGTATGTGTGGTAACAACATATATTTTTGTTTAAACAAGTAGTAATTGTTTAAACAAATGGTAATAGTTTGAACAATTGCTAATTAGTTAATAAATGACAAAAAACAATAATTTAATAATGTTTGCATCAAATGTTTGCATCGTATATTTTTGTTTAAACAAATGATAATTGTTTAAACACTTTTTTAATTTTTAAATTAGTTAATAAATGAAAAAATACATGTCAACAATTCAATAATAGTAATTTCTGTCAAAAAAATAATAAATCACGTAACTTTCTAAAATTGTAAATTTGGGGAAAATTTTGCCTCAGTTTTAGGGTACTGTACGAGAGGGTGGGGGCGGTGAAAAAAAATATTGGTTGTAGATTTGATCTTTGGGAAGTTCTGAACAATTTCTGATAATCTCCCGCAACTTCTTTTTAAATCCGAAACGTAAAAAAAAAATAAAAATTAAAAAATTTGCAAGGTATAAATTTGGACCACCCTATTCTACACTACTTGACCATATATACAGGGTATAAGGTGAACGTCCAAAATTCTGCATTTTGGATTTATATATCATTTATAACCCATTTTTATATAGAAATTGTGAAAACAACACATCATATAACACAATTACCACATGGCGACGATGCCGATGCTGACAGACCATATGGGCCGATTTGACATCTGCTATCGGGTGACGTCACACAAAAGAAAGTATCGTTTTGGCGGGACTTTTTGTGATTCAATTTTTTACGCTGATTTTTATGAAATATTGAGGAAATAATTACTAAAAATAATGCATTACAATGTACTATAATGCATTACAATGTTACAATGTAGAGTGAATGAATAAACACACTAAGATGGTTTTCCAATAATAGTCAAATACCCTATTATCAAGATAGTGAAACCTCTAGGTTGTATTCTGACTGTTAGAACAAAGTGTAATGTCAAATTAACAAACCGGATGTCCTCAATATAGTTCCATATTGTAGATTCCTTATTTTAACCAACTAAACAGAATTATCACGGAATTTAGAACAGTATCTGAATTTGGGACGCTTACCGTACTTTTTGTACACGAAATACTCACTTATTCTTTGCCATTTGCATACCCAGCTATCTTCGGGACTCATAACAGAAATCATCCTAAAAAATTTGATCAATTTTAGTTATTTAATAACCAGATCGTCAATCAAAAAATACAATTTATACATACCCATCAAAATTCGAGCTTGTGCAATCATAAACGTTATCCTTGTTATTTTTCATACGTAAAAACTCATCACAGTTGTCACAACCATCATATTCAAACTGTTCGAAAGTCTAGAAAAATATTTAGAGGAAAAAGTGGGGTTATGTTTGGATATTTAGTTCAATAATAAACTTACCTTGATCATGGAACAAACTAAACAAGCCCTTAGGCCACGTAAATCTTTAGGGATGGATTCCATTGTTTTATTTTTGGTTTTAATTAGTAATAAATTGATAATTACTCGAATAGAGTAGCGTCAAAGAAGTAAGTTGTCAAACACGAGCGAACAGAAACAACGGTAAACGACAAACGTCAACTCAGCTGTTGTTCGCAGTGTTGCCAACCTTTGATAATCTAAAACTTAGTCGAATATTTACAAGATTTGTCCCGTTTTTACAACATAATTTATGTTTTATGTATTTTAATTAGTTTATAACTAAAATAAGCTAACAATCGTGTTAGAATTAATAAAAAATAACCTGAAAATAATGATATAAACTTGACAAGACAACTGTACCAATCCATATAAAAGTAAACAAAACAACAGGAATTTTGTAGGTTCGTCTTATTTTCGTTTAATCTTACAACAACGGAAGGAACACCGAAAATGTTGAAGCCAAAAGCTCTAACGCAAGTTTTAAGCCAAGCCAATACAGGGGGAGTCGAAAATACACTGTAAGTTCCCCAAAAAAACCAAAATTCATCACAAATTTACCCTGTTTTACCTTATAATTTATAGATTACTAAATCCAGAAGGTGCTTTGTTAGCATACAGTGGCTATGGGGATAAAGACGCAAGAGTAACAGCTGCTATCGCAAGTAATATCTGGTCGGCGTACGATAAGAATTGCCAACAGGTTTTTCACGACGATCATCCACAAATTATTCTTATGGAATGTATGGAGGGAAAAATTGCAATTACGCAAGTTGGGAATGTTCTATTGTGTCTGTACGCTAGAAATAACGTTGGTTTTGGCATGCTAAAGCAAAAGGCTAACGCGTTGGCTTTGTATTTGGAGGGGCCTTTGAAACAAGTTGCTACGTCTTAGATTATAGTGTGAATATTGATTATACTTGTGTTGTGTATACTAATTATTAATAAATATTATTGTATTAGTTAAGGGTGTACATAATTATTATAATGGTATACAATTTTATGAGGAAATAAAAATTTATAAAGCTAATTATATTGAGACAAAATGACATAAATGGACCAGGAAAAATAGAGTTAGGGCAATTATTTCAATGGAAAGGGTGATTGTACCGTCAAATAAAAATGATAAACTACCAGAGAAATTTTTAAAATTAAAGCTAGATGTGTTCCTTAGAAATAAATATACGGTATATCTCCACGGATTGAGGTACACAGAGGAAACAAATTTTTATTGTGATTTTTCAAAAATGCCAAACTAGTTGTGGGTTATTCCGCAGTAACGTGTCACACCCGTCACGCCCGTTTAACGACTATACATAAGCAATGGGGGTTTTTATTATTATTTTGATTCAATATTATAACAAAAAGACGACTCATCCTTTAGAATTGTTGTAGATAGATGTTCAAAATGATAAGTTTTATGAAAAACTTTTTTAAATAACCGTGACGCAGCACAGCGAACGCTTGGTTTTGGTAACCTAAAATTAAAATTTGCGGAATGGTCCTAGTGTAAAGCAGAGCTGTGGAGTCAGTAAAAAGTCTGTCGACTCCGACATCAGATAATTTTGGTAGTCCGACTCCGACTCCGGCAAAATTTTATTTGTTTCCAGCGAATTTAATGGCAAAAAAATTAAATATGACATAATCTACTTGTAAATAAAATCAAAAAGGCCTGTTGATCAGACCACAAACTTATGGCCATATTTAAAAAGGACGCTTTTTATATTTTCAATATATCTCTGAAATCAGTAGAACTTCAACTGCTTTCTCATTAGAGAGCACGTAATTCTGAACTAGTTTGTCACGTGAACCGATGTTCTATCTTTAATAATAACAAAAGTATAGTACAACAAAACCACTGTATAGTACAAAATAAAATTCATTTCAATGAATACAACAAAGCTGAACATAATCTGAACTCTTACTTCTGTTAGTGGTAATGACGTCACAATTCTGGCTGCAACGAGTATGACTTGCATACATGGATATTCCGACATTCAACTTAAGTGGCGGGTCCAACAGCTGATCGACAGAGGCTTGGTTGTTTTTGATAAGTTTAGAGAAATCAGTCGAGAATTGGTCTTTGCGTGGGGATGTCGACGTTTTCGCTAAAGCTACTTTGGAACAAGATAGACTTTGCCGACGTGCGGTCAACATTATATGATCTAACGTCTTTAACGCTGTTTCAATTTATTTTTGCACACGTAAGCAGGCTGTCTAGTGATTTTACAACGGTTACCAACATAACATGGTAGATCTAAAAATTACTGTGATAAATTGTTGACATAACCGTGACATAACCTATGTGGAGTATGTGAGATATTTATCATATATTTATATGATAAATAACTTCAACATTTGTCTACGGTTTATGAAGTGATATATGCAAAAACACGTACTATGAATACACGCACACGTACTGAATATGTGAAATATTTGAAAGTGTATTGAGATTATGCGCCCATATACATTTATACCTCCTAAAAAACAAACCCCGTACCAATAACTTTGGTCACAGATTACTTACTCTTGGTACGATAGATTATGCACTCATTTCTCAGCCGATAATACACTTATGCCTAGCTACTGAAAAACAAATACATATCGACCCATGCAACGTAGACTATCGTAACTAACAAACTAAATGTAGTTATTATAGTCTTTGTTGCACGGGTCGATATTACATACGTATGTACATCCACAGCACAGGGATCGGATGACGTATAAGAAAAACAAAACAGTTAATAAGTTATTCTTTATTTACCAATTTGTAATTCATATATGATTTATAAAAGACAAATAGACAACATAAGCTTTATTAATATTATATTATAATATCAATATCACAAAAATGTTGATCCTCGCTATCATGAGACCACACGCATACGAGTCGTAATGCTTGTTCGGTTCTTCGGGGCTAATTGCAATACTATCTACGGTTTGTTGTGTTAAACGTAATTCTCCATACACTTTGCACTTGAGAAGAAAAACATCTGGAGTCAGTGGTTGACAAGTCGACTATGTCCCATTATACATTTCTCATATAGTAATGTTATAGACGTCTTCCAGTAATATTACCAAAAAATTTGATAAAAAATCGGTAATCTTCAGCATACCTCGATAATTTTATTGTCAGTTCATGGAAATTATGAAAATTAGTAATCACATCTCTTGTCTAGAAATCCTCTTCGATCAACAAAATAGTACGTAAGGATTTTGATTCCTCGTAATGTGATTTGAATCCAATTACAAAACCCGTAATGATCTTCTGCATCATACCATACTTGGAGCTTGAATTCTCTGGTGGTAGAATGGATAAAACACCACTGTTTATATGTATATTCTGCTAACTAACCTATCAATTGAAAAGGAAATTTTAAAAAACAATAGTATACTTCTTTAGGCACAAACCTGATTGATGTCTGATATAATAGTAGAATTTTTATGTAATCTCCTAATTTCGATTAGAATACTTCTTTGTGCAGTGTCCCCAAGTTTTCTACATTTTCAGATTATATCGGATTTGTAGGTTAGAACTCTCGAAATCTGTCCCAGTAAATATAAATGTGAATTTTAGCGAGTAACAGCCTTTTTTTGTGGTATATGGTAGATAGAGATAGACCCATTACTATTATCTTCGTCTAATGACGACTAGTTCTCGAGAACATCGTAGATGGACACACTGTTCAGACTCGAACATGGATGGAAAAATTGGGAAAATACGACGCCGATTCGTCAAAGGTGTGGCTTTATTTCTTTTCATTTATTGAATTTTTTTCAAATTGTACATTGACATAAAGTGGAACTACTGCGGCGCGTCGCAAAAATACATAATTGAATTGTTATTCCTGAAATCAGGATATCACCCGTCCTCCAATTATACGTCTATCTTTGAGCAGCAATTGTTTAAAATTGGGCATGGGTATAATAAATATGGAGATGTGGCCCACTAGAATAGTTAATTCAGATTGTTGTAATCTTATAAGATGCTATCATTATTTAATAATTAACCCACAGGAGCATTGAACTGTTTGAATAATTGGACCAATAGGGGACCACCAGAGCTGAGCAGAACAGACCTGAAGTTAGGCTGAACCAGCCTCTTAAGGTAGAGTTTAAATCGGAAATGCAGTTATAATTTTTAATCGGCTATTATACATATATTATGCATATTTAAGTTTATGCATTAAAAATTACGTTAGAGTGAAGTTTGTACCTTTGCTAATAATAAAAAATATATCTGGCTCAATTCTGTCAAGTGTAGGTGAGGAAATCTGCGTATACCGGTGTCTTTTAGTTGATCGCAAGAAGACTACGACATAGCCACCAATAATCTTAAAATCCGTAACCCACACTCGACAGAATCAGTAACAATTTAAAATATCTATCTATTTTGTTAAATACAAAGGGATGTGAATATACCATAATATTGTATAATCCAGGGTGATACTTTTAATAAATTTGTTCATGTGCCAAAAAAAAGAATCAATTTCGGTTAAACGTTTAAAGTTATCAAACATTAAAGCTAACATTGCAAAGTTTTACTAGTAACGCATTATCTTTTACAAACATTCAGATATTAGGACAAATAAAAATAAAAAAAAATGTTTAGAGTTGATAATACGACTGTGATACCATCACGTTATTTTTGCTGGTACAAAAGCTGTAGGAAACTATTTTTTCTGCTTAAAATTGCAAGGGAATATCATTAAAATACTTTTTGTAATATTTAATGAATTGTTCAGCTGTTCTTTGTGGCCGAACGAATAGGAGAAAATTCTCGTAATTTTGATGAATAAGGAAAACCACACGTTGACGCTTCACTTTGGCAAGTTCTAATTCGTCTATAAGTATGCATCGAAGTCCGATTTTTTTATTTGTAGATGATCTAGCTATCATAATTAGCATATTGAAGTTGGTTATTGGAAATTGGAAATACATAAACTATATATGCGACGCGGCAAGCGACTCTCAATAATCATTTTGCTAATCATCACTCACCACCGACCTGTGTGTTTTGTAATAAATTATATTTACTTTGTAAAAGACCTAATAATATGTTTAGTTAATCGTTTACTATCTATTGAGGCAACGGCCATCTCGCATGTCTTTTTCTACATTATTTAAACATGGACCCGGAGTCGGAGTCGGTACATTTTTTCCAACTCCGACTCCTCAGAAATTTGTCTGAACTCCGACTCCACAGCCCTGGTGTAAAGTCTCTATTCTAACAAAGTTAATAGATAATTCTAGTTTTTTTTTGTGAAATTTACGTTAGCTACTATTACATTGATTGCATCATGTGTTGATTAAAAAAAACTATTTTTATGATATTGCCTTGTAGTGTTTCAATTCTGTATTCAAATTATAACATTTCAGATTATAATTTAGAGCCAATTGATACTATATTTAAAGATACTATACTATATTTGTATTTTAATCGTGCCACAATACCAGTGAATTGGCAACTGCGTATTATATATAAAACAACCGTTGTTTTGGATTATCAAATGTTGTTTTGAATTGAGACAACGTTTCGTTGTGTGCGAACTCTAAAAAAAAATTCCGGATTTTATCACGACCCACACACAATGTCGATAGGGACTCCTGTAGAAAATATAATAAACTTTGTAGATCAAGCCGGCGGATTATATCATATGACGCCTGTTTGGCGGAATCGATAATAAATTACTACTTCCTTCAGCCGACTCTGGAAAATAGTCACACGCAAACCAGGTCCACCAGCTAGATAGAGCGGCACCTGCAAAAGCTAGCATACTTCACTGTGCTGCTATAGTTATATAGAAAGGTCAGTACTGAAATACCAGGCAGGCTGCCGCGACTAGTCCGCGTTTTATTTCAGTCTTTCGCATGTTGGTTAAGCGCGCAGTTTATTTCTCTTCGTGTTGAAAGCGTTTTTCGAAATATTTAGAGGTTTCTAACGACCTGAGTGAGTGAATACTAAAGAAAAAATGTTTGGTAAGTAGTAGTTATATATGGATCATTCTTATTCTTTATATTGATTCTAAAGTAATCAAATATTTATTTCGTATTGCACGATAAATATAGGCGGTATTCTTTGTATGTATCCGTTCGGAGAATCAAGGTCAACTATTTGATATTTTGAATATTTCCGGTTGTGTTAGCAAACCGTATGTATAGAGGTACCCATATTACATATTTATACACGAAATTCAAACCCAAATTAGCATTTCAAAGCCTCATACAACAATTATCTTTATTTTGGAAACTAAAAATCGAACTATACTAGCAAGTATTCAACTAAAAATGATTCAATAATAATTGAACATCACCAATATCTACATATTTGTGGATAATATCAAATCTATTGCGACTTAGTTTTGTTATTGCCGTTGCGCAGAATGTTGTGCTCAATGCCAAGCAATTAGATGAGTAAAATAAAACTAGAAACACCACAGGCTTATACCTACAGGAGACCGCAGTTTGATGTGAACACAAATGACATCATCGACAAGTTTAGTAGGTAGCAAGACTTTATTATAATTTTTACATTGCGAAGGCTGTTGCTTTTTACTATGGATAACGCCTTTAAACAGGGCCGGACTAGAACTTTTGTAACTTATAGTAAATAATTAACGTATATAGTATTTTACTTCTGTGTTTGAAGGCCCACAACTCTAAACCTATCGAACAGAAAAAATTGAAATAAAGTATGTCGTACTCCGTATGGCGTTTTTGTTTTCTTCAGTTTTTATGTAATAAAGGTTGCTAACAAGATTTTGATGGAAGCCGATATCTCAGGAACGAATATTAGCAGGACAACGCAGTTATCATGCAAAGAATCCTTATTTACTGCGATACATATCCTTTGAATTTAATAGCATTCCGACTATTTGTTAATTTTTAAGACCGAAATAAACATGAATAATATTTTGCGCAGTTCGGCTTCCCTCGCTTGTGGGTTTTGGTGCGAGTCCGTGTTTGGAAATATTATTGGGTATAATTAATTGTACATCTAAATTCATTATTTATATTTAACTCGCACTACTATTCAAAATTCCGAAATTAAATTGTTCTGATCGTATCGTACTAATAGTAAATAATCTTCCACTGTCCCAGCTACGTTTCCATTTACCGTTACGATTGACGTAGTGCGCGTTGCACGAAATTTATTACATTCATATTAAATCGCTTTAAAAATTACTTAAAAATTATAATTCACTTCTTTTTTTACACTCGTATTAAATAAAATATGACGATTGATTACCTGCATATCCCGATATCGTGCTAATATTCGTTACTGAGATATCCGCTTACATGAAAATCTTGTACGAAACGAGAGATGACAGTTAGGGCGATTTTCTCGTGCGCGGTCACATATACCTACTGGATGTCTTACTTTTTTATATTTACGTTTTCACACAGTAAAAAGAGATTTGAAACTACATTTTATATGTATTGGTTTAGATAGTTTTTTGTTCATCAAAACAAAAAAACAAAAACTCGAGAAAATGCTACAAAATAAGTATAATCATAAACTAACTACTTAACTAATAACTACAAAACGTCGTAATAATTTCTAGGAAGCTAACGAAAGATTTAAAAATACCATCCTCCTTTGTTTTGCCATTACGTCATGATTTCGTAATACAAACATAATGCATATTTATCAAGTTTTATTGCGAATTATGACTTCATTCAGTGTTTAAACAACATTTATTTTTAGTTTTTTTTTTTCACCTTAAAAAATTTATTGTTACGGCCCTGTCCGGAACACTCAACATTTCGGTATTTCAAAATCTTGTAATAATCTCCGCGGGCATGACATACATCCCAGTCCAAAGTAATGATACCACAGTAACTATTTATAGAAATTATTCTGTTTACATCTCTGTTTAACACGTAAAATCTAAATAAATAAAATCAACTCTACTATTTAGCGTAAATTGTTTATTCCGTTGTTATTTTCAGCCGCTTTTAAGAATTTTGGGAACCGAATCGGCGCCTTGTTCCAAAGCAAGAAGAAAGAAGTTTCCGAAGTTGCTGATGAAACAGCCCAAAAGACTGGTGACGTCATCGAGGAGCAACTAACAAAAACAGCTGAAGCTTTAGCCAAGACAAAAGATGAAGCTGCAACTGTTGTACAGTCCACAGGTAACATTTTTCACATTATCACATATTCCTTTAAATATTTGTACTTTTGATCAAAATATATTTGTTTAAACAAAATATATGTACTTCACTGCATAAGTACTCGATATTATTTGCATTATTAGTGATTAATTGTTTTGTTAAATGCATTTAAAATAAATAAATATTTTATAGTTTGGTACAAGAAAAAGTGTACTGCGTTATCGTTTATGATTGGGATTGAAGTTGTAAATATTAACTGTTTCCTTAAACATAGATTTTTCAAATATATGCCTTTTGCACGAAATAAATAGGTTTTCATCAACCAATAAATAATATTAAGAAGACTAAGAAAGATTAATTACATTCTTATGGTTAATAAAACAAATCTTACGGTCAAAGAAGATACCAAACAAATGTTCTAATCTAACGACCCTGTACAATACAACAAAATATTCCAAATTTAGGAGTACGTTTTTGCGAGAAACTTACCAGCCTATATTAAATGAACGCCTATTTTGTTAAACTTTGATGTTAAGTAGCTTTTGTAATCTTTGACGACATTCATAATTTTTTATTCATATTATACATCCGATTAGACCGAGTAAACTATAAGGATAGTTTTGATCTGATCGATATTCTCAACATTTTGTTTTTGGTTCATTCCCATAACTGCATTTTTTTTAGAAGATACATAATTTAAAGTAAACCGTTGCAATTTAACATCCTGTTCAACCTTGCAGCGAATGTTACTTGATTAAAAGTGTTTTTACTATTGTTTTTAGTACCAACAACGAATTAATTTAAAGATAATGACCAAAAATTTACAGATAAACAGATGGATAAAAAACTAAATTATACTAAGCGAAACTCAACGTGTATGTGATACTTTAATAATGTGTGATGAAATAACAGCACTTGTTGAAATAACAGCAAGTCGACATGGAATCTAAATGATACGTTTCAATGTTCGGTTTTGATCCTTGCAGCATATTCAGCCTGCCAGATTTGCCAGTGTTTTTGGTCCAAAAACAATGCAATATTTTACTTACAAATGTGTACCTCCTACAAAAATTCAGATATTGGGATGAATTACAAAATAAGATATTGAGAATTGATATGGTTTTTGTAACTGAGCACTAGAGAACATGCGAGAGAACTAACTCAAACTTAGTCGAAAAACACCATTTTTTTTAATAAGCTGGAACATTATTTTCTTTATCTTTCAAAAGTAGGTAAGTTTACTTTACATGTTCTGAACAAAATAGTGGAAATTGGTCAAAGAATACAAAAGTCATTGATTCCAGCAAGGTTGGTTATCTATATCAATATTTTGTCAAAAAAATACAAACATTCATACATTCCTTATGCACATAACAATTAATATTATTCATAAACGTACAAATATATCAAATTCCACCATTAGACAGAATGGGTAATCAAATTATAAAAATATAATGAACGATTTGAAAAAAAGTTTTTTATTTTTTTAGTAAGTAATTCTGTAAAAATTCAGTAAAATAATATTTCCTAAACCGCGGGACGCGGGACAAAATGTGAAAAGTCGGGACTGTCCCGCCAAAAGCGGTACGTCTGGTCACCTTAACTATACATGGAACTTGAAAATGAAAGAAATTTAGATCATATGAGGGAAGTAAGAAAGGATGAACATAGTTAGTTATCTTCCAATCTACTTCTTTTCTTTTGTGCGTCAATAGAAAAGTCTTATATCGGTTTTATCTTTCCAGCTGAAGAAAGCAAGAAAGCCATGGAAGCCGAACTAAACAAAGCCGAAAAAACCGTAGACAACAAGATCAAACAAGCAGCCACAACGGTCGACCAGACAATCCAAGACGTCAACAAATACGCCGAACAGAAAAAAACTGACGTGGCCGAAGGTATTCAAAACACGACCAAAGCAATCGACGATTCCCTCAAGCAAACAGCAGAAAACGTCAACAAGAAAATTCAAGACGCTAACAAGTATGCAGAAGACAAAAAACAACAAGTCGCGCAAGGAATAAAAAACACCGAGGAAGCCATAAGTCAGAAGGTGCAGGATGTCAACAAGTACGCTGAAGAGAAGAAGCAAGCTGTTGCTGATGGTGTCAGAAACGCGCAGGTCGCAGTCGACAACAAAATCAAGGAAACAGCTGATTTGGCCGAACAGAAAAAACAAGAACTAGCCCAAGGTGTCAACCAGAAAATCCAAGATACCAACCAATATGCTCAACAGAAGAAGCAAGAGATCAACCAAGGGTTATCATCAGTTGCTGATGGTATCAACCAGAAGATTCAAGACACCAATAGGTACGCTGAGGACAAGAAGCACCAGTTCGAAGATGGTTTGAATGCTGTCAACCAGAAACTACAAGATGTTAACATTGCTGCTCAGCAAAAGAAGAATGACTTCGAGCAAGGCTTGCGAACCACCGGAGATGCTATCGACAACAAATTCAAAGAAGCTGGTGGTGCTATCAACCAAGGACTACAGAATACTGGGTCTTATTTAGATAACAAAAGAACCCAGCTTGCCGAAGGTATTGACGAATTAGAAAAAGACACCGAGAAAGGAATGAAAGAATCCGAAGATATAGCTAGTTCAATCTTCGGAAAGACCAAGGGACTTATCGCGCATAAATAAAAAGAGATTTTCATAAATTTTTATTTAAATAAGTTTTTATATGTGTTAGACTTTGTAATACTTTCGAATTCTTTGTATATTTTAAACGTTAACACCTTTTTGTGATATTGTGCCGATGTAATGTTTTTAAGTTTCGAGGAAACTGTTGTTTATTATGTATTCTAGTCGTTAAAAATAACCTATAAGCGCACGTTAGCCCTATCTGTATATTTTTGGTAACTGGTTCGTATTTATATTGATTAACATCAAAAAGAAGAAAAAACACGCATAAAATATTCAAAAGAAACGCAATACGCACGTTTGATTATCGATTAGTTAGGATTATTTGTATATTTTGGGAAAAATCTAGTGCCTTTTTGTAATAATAACAAACAAACCGATGGATGTTTTTATTTTCGAACTATTAAAACTTAATTTTTTATATTAATTGTATTTGTTCGTAGTTTATTGTAGATACGCTTGTTAATCTGAAGAGTAAAGAATAAATGTCTAAAATAGTATTTATTTCTTTTTTTTTAATTTCTTAATCAATCTCTACAGGCTTAGTCAAAATTACCGGAATAAATTACCTAAATAATTCTCCAACGTTAAACAATTTCAACAATTTTTTCAAATAAAAATTCACAATCTGCGTTAGTAGTTAAAAATATAGTGAAATGGCAATTTTAGCATTATTTTTGTTAACTTGGAACGTCATAACTTCCGAACCGTTGCAAATAGGAAAAATCTAATTGTGCCGACGTGATCAGCGTCGGAAACTGTATTAAGGACCATTAACTTGATTCGATCGGAGGTATTTGGATTTCCGCCGACTAGGCAAAATTTAGGTGAAAATCGTATTATTTTAACTATAAATTTGAAGTGGGCCACCTATCTCAAAAACTAGAGCCTGGATCAACATGAAACCTTTGCTATCCTACTAAAATGGGTGCGCTGATTACAAATTTACATAGGAAAATGCTCTCTCTCTACTGGTTACCGAGTTGTGCTAAAATTACGTATTTTCAAATAACACAAAAATAAGCGGAATTGACCATGTAATTTCTAAATGGTACATTTTAGGCATATAAAAGTATACATATTTTTGATGCACTCGTCGAGAGCTAGTATTTGGTGGTGGGTAAACATTCCTATCGCTAACGGTTGCAAAGTTCGATTTTTTTCTATCTCAATGAGTTAAATTTTGAACGAAAAAAAAGTATGAAATTTTCTGAGAGATAGAGCATTCTAATGTAGTCATTCTTATGCATTGCGATGTGCTGAATTCAACGGTGAGTCCGGTTTTCCCGTAACGCGTACGGTTTGGCCAGAAAATGAGGAAGTACAATTTCCGCGGTTTTTCGCGGTTTACACGCGAACCGCGCATCGTAGAGCAACGCGGTTTTCAGAAATGAATTCCTTGACCAATTTCCCATCCGATACCGTTTCAAACGTGAAAATCGGCCCATTAGATTGGACACAATCTGCGCTAATAGTTAATAAATATAGTGAAATGGCCATTTTAGCATTATTTTCGTTAACTTGGAACGTCATAACTTCCGAACCGTTGCAAATAGGAAAAATCTAATTATGCCGACGTGACCAGCGTCGGAAACTGTATTAAGGACCATTAACTTGATTCGATCGGAGGTATTTGGATTTCCGCCGACTACACAAAATTTAGGTGTAAATCGTATCTTTTTAACTATAAATTTGAAGTGGGCCACCTATCTCAATAACTAGAGCCTGGATCAACATGAAACCTTTGCTATCCTACTAAAATGGGTGCGCTGATTACAAATTTACATAGGAAAATGCTCTATCTCTACTGGTTACCGAGTTGTGCTAAAATTACTGTATTTTCAAATAACACAAAAATAAGCGGAATTGACCATGTAATTTCTAAATGGTACATTTTAGGCGATGTGCTGAATTCAACGGTGACCCCGGTTTTCCCGTAACGTGTACGGTTTGGCCAGAAAGTGAGAAAGTATAATTTTCGCGGTTTTTCGCGGTTCTCTCGCGAACCGCGCATCGTAGAGCATCGCGGTTTCCAGAAATGAATTCCTTGACCAATTTCCCATCCGATACCGTTTCAAACGTGAAAATCGGCCATTTAGATTGGACACAATCTGCGCTAATAATTAAATATATAGTGAAATGGCCATTTTAGCATTATTTTCGTTAACTTGGAACGTCATACCTTCCGAACCGTTGCAAATAGGAAAAATCTAATTATGCCGACGTGACCAGCGTCGGAAACTGTATTAACGACCATTAACTTAATTCGATCGGAGGTATTTGGATTTCCGCCGACTAGACAAAATTTAGGTGAAAATCGTATCTTTTTAACTATAAATTTGAAGTGGGCCACCTATCTCAAAAACTAGAGCCTGGATCAACATGAAACCTTTGCTAGCCTACTAAAATGGGTGCGCTGATTACAAATTTACATAGGAAAAGGCTCTATCTCTACTGGTTGCCGAGTTGCGCTAAAATTAAGTATTTTCAAATAACACAAAAATAAGCGGAATTGACCATGTAATTTCTAAATGGTACATCTTAGGCGTTTAAAAGTATACATATTTTTGATGTACTCGTCGGGAGCTATCATTTGGTGGTGGGTAAACCTTTCTATCGCCAACGGTTGCAAAGTTCGATTTTTTTCTATCTGAATGAGCTAAATTTTGAACAAAAAAAAGCATGAAATTTTCTGAGAGATAGAGCATTCTAATGTAGTCATTCTTATGCATTGCGATGTGGTGAATTCAACGGTGAGTCCGGTTTTCCCGTAACGCGTTCGGTTTGGCCAGAACATGGGAAAGTATAATTTCCACGGTTTTTGGCGGTTTCCACGCGAACCGCGCATCGTAGAGCAACGCGGTTTTCAGAAATGAATTCCTTGACCAATTTCCCATCCGATACCGTTTCAAACGTTAAAATCGGCCCATTACATCGGATACAATCTGCGTTAATCGTTAAATATATAGTGTAATGGCCATTTTAGCATTATTTTTGTTAACTTGGAACGTCATAACTTCCGAACCGTTGCAAATAGGAAAAATCTAATTATGCCGACGTGATCAGCGTCGGAAACTGTATTAAGGACCATTAACTTGATTCGATCGGAGGTATTTGGATTTCCGCCGACTAGGCAAAATTTAGGTGAAAATCGTATCTTTTTAACTATAAATTTGAAGTGGGCCACCTATCTCAAAAACTAGAGCCTGGATCAACATGAACCCTTTGCTGTCCTACTAAAATGGGTGCGCTGATTACAAATTTATATAGGAAAAGGCTCTATCTCTACTGGTTACCGAGTTGTGCTAAAATTAAGTATTTTCAAATAACACAAAAATAAGCGGAATTGACCCTGTAATTTCTAAATGGTACATTTTAGGCATATAAAAGTATACATATTTTTGATGTACTCGTCGAGAGCTATCATTTGGTGGTGGGTAAACATTCCTATCGCTAACGGTTGCAAAGTTCGATTTTTTTCTATCTCAATGAGTTAAATTTTGAACGAAAAAAAAGTATGAAATTTTCTGAGAGATAGAGCATTCTAATGTAGTCATTCTTATGCATTGCGATGTGCTGAATTCAACGGTGAGTCCGGTTTTCCCGTAACGCGTACGGTTTGGCCAGAAAATGAGGAAGTACAATTTCCGCGGGTTTTCGCGGTTTACACGCGAACCGCGCATCGTAGAGCAACGCGGTTTTCAGAAATGAATTCCTTGACCAATTTCCCATCCGATACCGTTTCAAACGTTAAAATCGGCGCATTACATCGGATACAATCTGCGTTAATCGTTAAATATATAGTGAAATGGCCATTTTAGCATTATTTTTGTTAACTTGGAACGTCATAACTTCCGAACTGTTGCAAATAGGAAAAATCTAATTATGCCGACGGGACCAGCGTCGGAAACTGTATAAAGGACCATTAACTTGATTCGATCGGAGGTATTTGGATTTCCGCCGACTAGACAAAATTTAGGTGAAAATCGTATTTTTTTAACTATAAATTTGAAGTGGGCCACCTATCTCAAAAACTAGAGCCTGGATCAACATGAAACCTTTGCTATCCTACTAAAATGGGTGCGCTGATTACACATTTACATAGGAAAAGGCTCTATCTCTACTGGTTACCGAGTTGTGCTAAAATTATGTATTTTCAAATAACACAAAAATAACCGGAATTGACCATGTAATTTCTAAATGGTACAACTTAGGCATATAAAAGTATACATATTTTTGATGTACTCGTCGAGAGCTATCATTTGGTGGTGGGTAAGCCTTTCTATCGCCAACGGTTGCATTTGTTTTAATTGGTCAGTTTGAACATTTAATTTAATTTTATTTCATTCTTTTAAATTTCCAGAATAAAATCATCCTGTATAGTAGACGATGGCTTGTCTGATACCAACAAAATTTGTTTGAAATTTTCTAAGGTTGAAGAATTATTTAGGTGTTCCGGTAATTTTGACTCACCCTGTATATGTTTTGTCAATAACGCTCTAAAAATGCGATATGGATACGTTAGTTGTACCAACAACCCCATCGTGGGGGTTGTTTGGCATAACACAACCTTGCCAAAATTTTATACAAACAATTTTAGAATTTACTTTTTATTAAGAACGCTTTGTAAAAACATATTTACACAACTTTAAACCCAAAAAATAAATAACCCTGTATAGTTATACAATTTTATTTACATAAACAACATGCTATATACAAAAAAAATCAATAATATACATCGTAAAAAATCTATTAACTAAAAAAAGGTACATTTTTAATACTTATTTCTTCGGATTGTTGCAGTTATGATATAGGCAGTGTTCGTATCGATATTTATAGTCATACACAGGTCCCGAGCAGTAAAAACAAGATCCGCAAGGTGGGTGAACGACAATATCACCCTTGAAATGGTATTTCAGTCCCTCGTGGGTCGCTGCAAAGTACAGGTTACAAAATTCGCAGAAATAGTAGCTGTTTCTTTGGCACTCCTGAATTTCTTCTGGTGACAAATTTTGTACAAATCTAGGATGCACGGCATCATATTCAGTTCTGTGTTCTTCCTTTTGCATGATCCTGTATTTTTAAGTTTTTCTCCTTAGTAATGGTGATGGTAAGTCTTGATTCTCTGGTAGTTTCTTTGGATGTACATGTTTGGACCAGTTATAATTGAATTAATGCAGTTTGATATAAAATTATTGCTGCAAATTGCATCATTTCTAGTTTGTTTCATAGCAGCCAATATTAGAAAAGCAATTGATCTATATTTGATATTTCATAAAAACAAACGAATTTTAAATTAATTAATTTCGTGTTTATTTTAGATATTAGATACACATGTCAATCATGACTAATATTTGTTTGAATAGTTATACTACATAGCTTATAAAAACAGAAATAAAAAATATTCCTATTTGGGTTGGGACTCCTTTTCCACCAAATAATTATCGTTTGACATCTCGTGTTCGAATTGAGGTTAGGTTCTCGAATATTTGAGGTTATATCGCTTATTTTGTTACCAATAAATCTAGAAATATGGGCGATGAAGCAAAAATGGAATTAAAACCAGACGAATTAGATATAAAACAAAAAGAAACACCGGAAATTGAAGAAACTAAAAAGGAAGATGACCCTTACGCTTATCTCGAAAGGGATTTTTCATCGGAAAACTATAAAATAGAGGTGAAAAACCTACCGAGATTCTACGGGGTTAACGTAAGCTTAAACCGGACTCAAAAACAACCTGAAAATTTGATACGATTAATAATTTTTCAGGAATTTAAAAAGTTGTTGAACGAAAAATTAGCACTTGGCTCGAACAAAATAAAAATTCCGAGGAAGAATAACCCGTTTATTTTTGTTTGTTTTCGTAGTGATGAAGAACGAGACACTGCTATTGAGAAATTAACGAACTATAAGTGGAAGGGGAAATCTCTAACGGCTATAGTAAGATATTTGGGTGTTAAAAATGTTTATTTTAAAAATTTAATTATTTATTATCAAAAAACCAAAAGAACTGTTTATATTTTAGAAAGCTAAAGCATCTCCTGATCCTTTAATAAAAAGACGTTTGGATACTGAAGAAAATTCTAATAAGAAAAGGGTTAAAATTGACGAGAGGCCTCCTTTAGAACAGTTAAGGGATACGACAATACCACTTTGGAATATGGATTATAAATCCCAAGTAAATTTTGGTCTATTTAAAAATTTCTGTCTTAAAAATAGTTCCTTTTTTATGGATTTTTTTAGTTAGAGAAAAAGCAAGAACACGTCAAGGGAATATTGACTAAATTAGGGAAAGATTTGATAAAACAAAACGTGCATGTGCAAGATTGGGTTCAAACGCAACAAGCTAAATACGATGGGTTACCTTGCGAGTTACTTAATATTCGTTACGCTGACAAAATTGATGGGTACGTAAAGTATACTTATCAGTAAAAAAAAAAGAAAAATTGGTGATTTTGACAATTATTTCAGCACCAACTTTAATTACACTTTATAAACTTTTAGATATAGAAACAAGTGCGAGTTTACTGTTGGTATTAATGATGAAACAAAGCTACCGACTGTCGGTTTTCGTGTTGGCAGCTATGCTAACGGTACGACCGGAGTGGGCCCCATCGAAGAACTTATCCACATTCCAGATTCGATGAAATTATCCGTTAAAGTAATCATACCACGAAATAACCTCAAAAAATATAAAAAAAATTTTTTTAGCTCTACGAAAATTTTGTTAGATCTTCTGATCTGAAAGTATACGACCCTGAAAATCAGACAGGGCATTTCAGACAGCTACTGGCAAGGTCTGCGCAAGACCAGTTGATGTTGGTTTTCGGAATACACCCGCAAGATTTAGAAGAGGAAAAAATCAAGAAATTCAAAGCCGATATTGTCGAGTATTTTACAGAAGGAGCTGGGAAGGAAGCTAAAGTCACTTCGATGTATTATCAGCCTGTTACGAAAAGGTAAGAAATTAAAAAGAAAAAATTACGTTTCAAATTTTTATTTCGTTATACGTAAGTTTTTGTACACAGATTTAGAAGTCATAGACAATTCTAAATCGTGATTACAGACAATAAAACACATTTTTACCAAGTCTTAATTAAACTCATAAACGACAAAAAACTGTTGCTTAAACAACTTAAACAACGGTCCTAATAAAACCGTTAAATTTCTTAGGAATAATAATTCATCAATATTAGCAAAAAATTGCTAATACTATTCGCAGTGGAAATATTGGCTTAACATATTTCGGCCAAATATCACGCGTAAAATGTCGGAAACTTCTAAAATCATCAAGAAATTCAACATAAGTTTTAAGTTTCCGTACCGCATTAAAAAATTGGCCGATGCATAAGCTATTAAGAACATCTATATACCACTGGAAATTCTTTATAAAATTTATAAAATCTAATTTATATAAAGATCTATGGTTGCCAGACATCAAAATATATATCTCCAATATTAATTTTGATAATCTGAACAACTTAACAAGTTAAAAAATATAGTTTTATATATTTTCTACTTGCGTATTTCTTAACACATCTTAAGAATGAGACGGTTTGAAATTATTAGGGCTATTCCACATGCCGAAGACTTATCTACTATGAGACTATAATAAAAATGCATCGTAATTATATTAATAATAACAATATAAAGAAAGTTTCTCAAAGTAACGAACAATTTCTGCATACATCAACACATTTCAAATTGAATCACCGAGTTCGAAAACAGTACATGTTTATAGGATTTACTGTAGACCTGTACTGTTTTCGAACTTGGCGATTTAATTATTTCTCAAAGAGAAAGTTCTTATTTTTGTCATAACAAAACAATATGTCAAAAAAACATACCATAACCCTACCGTTGACATGAAACCTATCAAACATGTGTTTTTTGGCATTTTGAGTCCAGCTTGTAATCTACTGAAGAATTCATATTAAAATAACGTTTTGCTGGACAAAAAAAAAATACAAATAATATCAACAAATATTATTACACAGCAGAATTTGTTCTAAGCTTTTTTTTTCAAAGTGGAACCAAGTCAGAATTTTACAGCCTAACCCTACTTTTGCAATAAAATCTGTCAAACATGTGGGATTTTTGACATTTTGAGTCCAGCTTGTAATCTACTGAAGAACGCATATTAAAATGACATTTTGCTAGACGAAGAACTACAAAAAATGTCAACTAATATTATTAGACAACAGAATTTGTTCTAAATTTTTTTTTCAACTTGCAACCAGGTCAGAATTTTACACCCTAACCCTACTTTTGCAATAAAATCTGTCAAACATGTGGGATTCTTTGACATTTTGAGTCCAGCTTGTAATCTACTGAAGAACGCATATTAAAATGACATTTTGCTAGACGAAAAACTACAAAAAATGTTAACTAATATTATTAGACAACAGAATTTGTTCTAAATCTTTTTTCAAAGTGGAACCAAGTCAGAATTTTACACCCTAACCCTACTTTTGCAATAAAATCTGTCAAACATGTGGGATTCTTTGACATTTTGAGTCCAGCTTGTAATCTACTGAAGAACGCATATTAAAATGACATTTTGCTAGACAAAAAACTACAAAAAATGTCAACTAATATTATTAGATAAGAGAATTTGTTTTAAATTTTTTTTCAACGTGGAACCAAGTCAGAATTTTACACCCTAGCCCTACTTTTGCAATAAAATCTGTCAAACGTGGGATTTTTTGACATTTTGAGTCCAGCTTGTAATCTACTGAAGAATGCATATTAAAATGACATTTTGCTAGACAAAAAAGTACAAAAAATGTCAACTAATATTATTAGACAACAGGATTTGTTCTAAATTTTTTTTCAATGTGGAACCAAGTCAGAATTAAGTCTGAATTTTACACGCTAACCCTACTTCTGAAATAAAAAATGTCAAACGTGTGGGATTTTTTTGACATTTTGAGCCCAGCTTGTAATCTACTAAAGAACATATAAAATGATGTTTTGCTAGACAAAAAACGTACAAAAAATTTCAACAAAATTAGAGAACAGAATTATATATGAATTGCTGCCTTTTTGCATCATTACATAGAATGACGTTTTTTATTTTTCAACTTGACACCATGCAAAATAACTAACTGAAAATTTTACACATTAACCCGACCTTTCAAACGAAACCTGTCAAATATGTGTGATTTATAATAACAACAAATGAATAACACTTCATATTTCGTTAATTAATAAAATGACACCAAGGTTAACTCAAAATTTTACACTCTAACCTTACTTTTCAAAAGAAACTTATCAAACATGTGTTTTTTGGCATTTTGAGTCCAGCTTGTAATCTACTGAAGAATTCATATTAAAATAACGTTTTGCTGGACAAAAAAAAAATACAAAAAATATCAACAAATATTATTACACAGCAGAATTTGTTCTAAGTTTTTTTTTTCAAAGTGGAACCAAGTCAGAATTTTACAGCCTAACCCTACTTTTGCAATAAAATCTGTCAAACATGTGGGATTTTTGACATTTTGAGTCCAGCTTGTAATCTACTGAAGAACGCATATTAAAATGACATTTTGCTAGACGAAGAACTACAAAAAATGTCAACTAATATTATTAGACAACAGAATTTGTTCTAAATTTTTTTTTCAACTTGCAACCAGGTCAGAATTTTACACCCTAACCCTACTTTTGCAATAAAATCTGTCAAACATGTGGGATTCTTTGACATTTTGAGTCCAGCTTGTAATCTACTGAAGAACGCATATTAAAATGACATTTTGCTAGACGAAAAACTACAAAAAATGTTAACTAATATTATTAGACAACAGAATTTGTTCTAAATCTTTTTTCAAAGTGGAACCAAGTCAGAATTTTACACCCTAACCCTACTTTTGCAATAAAATCTGTCAAACATGTGGGATTCTTTGACATTTTGAGTCCAGCTTGTAATCTACTGAAGAACGCATATTAAAATGACATTTTGCTAGACAAAAAACTACAAAAAATGTCAACTAATATTATTAGACAACAGAATTTGTTCTAAATTTTTTTTCAAATTGGAATCAAGTCATAATTTTACACCCTAGCCCTACTTTTGCAATAAAATCTGTCAAACGTGGGATTTTTTGACATTTTGAGTTCAGCTTGTAATCTACTGAAGAATGCATATTAAAATGACATTTTGCTAGACGAAAAACTACAAAAAATGTCAACTAATATTATTAGACAACAGAATTTCTTCTAAATTTTTTTTTCAACGTAGAACCAAGTCAGAATTTTACACCCTAACCCTACTTTTGCAATAAAATCTGTCAAACATGTGGGATTTTTTGACATTTTGAGTCCAGCTTGTAATCTACTGAAGAATACATACTAAAATGACGTTTTGTTAGACGAAAAAGTACAAAAAATGTCGACAAATATTATTAGATAAGAGAATTTGTTTTAAATTTTTTTTCAACGTGGAACCAAGTCAGAATTTTACACCCTAGCCCTACTTTTGCAATAAAATCTGTCAAACGTGGGATTTTTTGACATTTTGAGTCCAGCTTGTAATCTACTGAAGAATGCATATTAAAATGACATTTTGCTAGACAAAAAAGTACAAAAAATGTCAACTAATATTATTAGACAACAGGATTTGTTCTAAATTTTTTTTCAATGTGGAACCAAGTCAGAATTAAGTCTGAATTTTACACGCTAACCCTACTTCTGAAATAAAAAATGTCAAACGTGTGGGATTTTTTTGACATTTTGAGCCCAGCTTGTAATCTACTAAAGAACATATAAAATGATGTTTTGCTAGACAAAAAACGTACAAAAAATTTCAACAAAATTAGAGAACAGAATTATATATGAATTGCTGCCTTTTTGCATCATTACATAGAATGACGTTTTTTATTTTTCAACTTGACACCATGCAAAATAACTAACTGAAAATTTTACACATTAACCCGACCTTTCAAACGAAACCTGTCAAATATGTGTGATTTATAATAACAACAAATGAATAACACTTCATATTACGTTAATTAATAAAATGACACCAAGGTTAACTCAAAATTTTACACTCTAACCTTACTTTTCAAAAGAAACTTATCAAACATGTGATTTTTGTGACATTTTGAGTCCAGTTAGTGATCTACTGAATAATACAAATTAAAATAACGTTTTGCTAGACAAAAAAATTCGTCAAAAATATTATTGGACAACAGAATTTTATATATAAACTGCTGCTTTTCATCTTTGCAATGAAGAACTTTTTTTTTAACTTGACACCAAGGAAAATAATTAAATCAAAGTTTTACACCCCCTACGTTTGAAATAGCCTGTTAAACTTGTGATTTTTGACAATTTTGAGTCCAGTTTGTAGTCTATTGAAGAACACCATTTAAAATGACGTTTTGTTAGACAAAAAAAGTACGAAACATGTCAACAGATATTATTAGACAACAAAATCATATTTAAATTGCTGTTCTTCATCTGTGCTATGAATAGCGTTCTATATTTTTTTCAACTTGACACCAAGGAAAATAAATATCTCAAAATGTTACACCCTAACCACACTTTTTAAATTAAACCTGTCAAACATGTGAGACTTTTTGACATTTGCCATTCGGTTTATAATCTATTAAAGAATAACTATGAAAATAGAAAACCTAAGAAAACCAAGTAAAATATAACTCAAAGTTTAGCTTAGCTTTAAGCCTTGTTCACACTAGTAAACATCAGCAAAACTAACCTAACCCTAATACAACCATAGATGGCGCTACTTCTTACGTAAAAAATCTTGTATTGTCGTTCTTTTAACTGTTTTAACTCTTTAACTGTTAGATTTAAAACGGAAATACACTCTTAGTGTTATTCTGCTTAGGCTGAAACTGCTTTGCGTCATTATTCGGATTATTAGGTCTTTTCGGAAAACCCTTATTCTGATTCGATTTATTCTGCGGCTTACCCTGTTGATTAGGGTTGTTACCCTTACCAAAACCCCCGTCACCCCTTCTCGGATTATGATTCCCCTTACCACCCGCATTCTGATCCTTATTAAACTTAAAAGTATTAATTCTAATGTTACTATACGCAGTATCCTTAAGATTAATTTTCTTCTTTAAAATCTGATGGATATAACCAATTTTATCAAAACAAACGACAATCGGCCTGGTAGACCCACCGGGCTTTCCGATTCTCCTAACGACGATGTCGTCCAGAGACAGATCCGTCAAATTTTTAAGGACCTCAATCACAAATAAACGATCGTTTCCGCAATCTGGAATATTGTGCAGGATAAGCTTGAACGGCTTCGCGGTTTCCGACGAGAGGGAGCCACATTCGCTGACGTCATCTTCGAAATTGATCAGGTCATCCACGCTGTCATATCTCGACAGGTTGTCGTCTTGATCCTGGTCTCTTAGATTAGCGAACGACATCGGTTTTTCTTGCATTTTCTGTGGTGATGGTCGAAGATTGTTGAATACTTGTTGAGGTGGTGGGTTTGACGGACCTAGAACGGGAATTTTAAGGTTATGTTGAGGTTAAATATGCAAAAATTGGCGTAATATTTGATTTTCAAGTGTTTTCCTTTCTTGATTTTTTTAAATGGAATACTCGTTTATTATTTGCTAACTGCAATATCCTTTAAGTTGATTTTAATTTATATTCAGTATCGTCTATTTTTACTACTTTTTGTTATATTTGCAATTTAAAGAGTAGTATGGTATTTTTAGGAAATAGGGCGGGAGAAAAGGTCCCCAATTTATGCACTTTTAATTTAACATCAAAATAGTAGCTTTTATTGGGTTAGTAGGGCTCCAAATCAAAAATTGTCGATGGTTTGACCTTTTTATTAATCCAATATTTCGCCGATAAATGTTGGCTTCATCAGGGACTAAAATATACACAATAATGACATTTTGCACTACAAATACAAATCAAAACATACCTATTTATGGTCTCAACAATTAATCACATTTAGGGCCGATATATTCACCTATCGTGAAACTGTTCGTCATCTAAACGACAAGATAAATGGTAAAAATGTGTCTATTCACCTGTCGTTAACGTTACCGACCGGATATATACGCTTAACGATAAAATTTATTTAGTGATCGAATGAACCTGCCGTAAACTAATGACGAACACTTTGATTGGTCACAGAGCATGTGCTGAATGTCAAACAAAAAGCCAATCTGACAAATATTTACGTACGTACGTGGTACTGTATTAATTGAAGTCATTATTTAGATAATATGGCCGAATTTGCTGAATTCGTCATTCATACCATTTTCTTTACTTCTGGTGGTCTTTTTTAATTGATGCGGTTAGAAATGGGTGCGAATGAATTTTGGTTACGTTTTGTCAATGTCTATCCATGTCATTTACGGCGCTACATCTAGCGGCAATTTGTCCAAGTTATGATCCAAGTGTTGATTTAGTACACCCTTTTTACCGACATTTGATACTATACTGCCGAAAAACATTCGTTAGCGATGTTTACGTCCTCGTTACCTGACGATAACTTACAGATCGGTGAAAAGACAGAATCATTTTTAACGCGAACGTTAGCGTAATCTGTTCGTGGGCTAACGACAACTTTGACGATAGGTGAATATATCGGCCCTTAGACGATGAAAACAGCATTACAAACAATATCAAGCAACAACACATCACGACAGTGCAACGATCGATTCCAAACTGAACACACCGATGGTCAACGCAAGGTTATTTGTTTCCTTTTTCACTTTTAACACGTACATTTGACATGCCGCAAAAATCACAAATAGCAAATACAAAGAAAACAATAAATAAATACATACAAATAAAATAAAATACATTTTACATCCAATAATGACTAATTATAAAAGTTCCAATACAAAAAAATATAATATAAAAAAAATACAAAACAAGTAACAAAAGTCAATCGTACATTCTAATAAATAAGTCCAACACAATATACAGACAAATGGTAAAAATTGATCATTAAAAAACTAGCTCACTTATATCACCTGTGTTGTCCAAAACGTTCGAGCGATTGTACTCTAAGGGCCGATATATTCACCTATCGTGAAACTGTTCGTCATCTAAACGACAAGATAAATAGTAAAAATGTGTCTATTCACCTGTCGTTAACGTTACCGACCGGATAAATACGCTTAACGATCAAATTTATTTAGCGATCGAATGAACCTGCCGTAAACTAATGACGAACACTTTGATTGGTCACAGAGCATGTGCTGAATGTCAAACAAAAAGCCAGTCTGACAAATATTTACGTACGTACGTGGTACTGTATTAATTGAAGTCATTATTTAGATAATATGGCCGAATTTGCTGAATTCGTCATTCATACCATTTTTTTTTACTTCTGGTGGTCTTTTTTAATTGATGCGGTTAGAAATGGGTGCGAATGAATTTTGGTTACGTTTTGTCAATGTCTATCAATGTCACTTA
The DNA here is from genome assembly GCA_963966075.1 of Aphodius sticticus. Lineage (NCBI taxonomy): Eukaryota > Metazoa > Arthropoda > Insecta > Coleoptera > Scarabaeidae > Aphodius > Aphodius sticticus. The sequence goes on from OZ014510.1 coordinate 5,638,593, forward strand.
CGGCGCTACATCTAGCGGCAATTAGTCCAAGTTATGATCCAAGTGTTGATTTAGTACACCCTTTTTACCGATATTTGATACTATACTGCCGAAAAACATTCGTTAGCGATGTTTACGTCCTCGTTACCTGATGATAACTTACAAATCGGTGAAAAGACAGAATCATTTTTAACGCGAACGTTAGCGTAATCTGTTCGTTGGCTAACGACAACTTTGACGATAGGTGAATATATCGGCCCTAAATTTAGTAAGAAACTGTATATGTCACTTAAATTATCTGTGTCCGACCGCAAATTCATAGTGTTACTCGTAGTCCTTATACCGATCATTTCAAAAATAATCTCTCACGCAAGTTGCGCTTTTTAAACAATATCCTAACATTGTCAAAGTTTATGTTATGGTTTTCATTTAAGGCATGCTGGGACAATGCGCTTGTTAACTTTTCTGTAAAACGTCCGTTCTGGGAGGAGCCGTCAAATCTGTAATACGTCTATAAGGTTCAGCATCAAAAATAAGTTTTCTCAATAAATGTCACGGATATCCATTATTTAAAAAGATCACAAAGACTATGTTTTTGTTCTTCTTGTGGAAAGCTAATGATTTTTTTAATGATCAATTTCTACCATTTGTCTACTTGTTTTGTATTTTTTTTATATTATATTTTTTTGTATTGGAACTTTTATAATTAGTCATTATTGGAAGCAAAATGTATTTTATTTTATTTGTATGTATTTATTTATTGTTTTCTTTGTATTTGCTATTTGTGCGGCATGTCAAATGTACCTATTAAAAGTGAAAAAGGAAAAAAATAACCTTGCGTTGACCATCGGTGTCTTCAGTTTGGAATCAATCGTTGTACTGTCGTGATGTGTTGTTGCTTCATATTGTTTGTAATGCTGTTTTCATCGTTTAAATGTGATTAATTGTTGAGACCATGAATAGGTATGTTTTGATTTGTATTTGTTGTGCAAAATGTCATTATTGTGTATATTTTAGTCCCTGATGAAGCCAATATTTATCGGCGAAATATTGGATTAATAAAAAGGTCAAACTGTCGACAATTTTTTATTTGGAGCCCTACTAACCCAATAAAAGCTATTATTTTGATATTATAACCAACGGGCAAGAAAATTCCAGATTAGTTTTTAATTTAACGTTCGTCTTTCCATTTTTTTTCCTCGTAAACCGCTTGCCACAAAAATTTCAATTTTTGTTCAGGTTGCGTTTAGAACCTCTTCTATAGATTGGCGTTTGTGTTTTCTTCAGTTTTTGTGTAATAAATGTTGCGAACAAGATTTTCATGGAAGCGGATATCTCAGTAACGAATATTAGCACGATATCGGGATATACACGTAATCATTTTATTTAATGCGACTGTAGAAACAGAATTGCGTAATAATTTTTAAGTAATTTTTAAAGAGATTTAAAATGCATGATATAAATTTCGTGCAGCTACGTCAATCGTAACGGTAAATGGAAACGTAGCTGGGACAGTGGAAGATTATTTGCTATTAGTACGATACGATCAAAACAATTTCATTTCGGGATTTTGAATAGTTGTGCGAGTTAAATATAAATAATGAATTTAGATGTACAATGAATTATACCCAACAATATTTTACAAACACGGATTCAAACGGATTCACTGATCGCGTCAAAACTTCGCATCTCGTTCGACTGCCTCGCACCAAAACCCACAAGCGAGGGAAGCCGCGCTAAATATTGTTCATGTTTATTTCGGTCTTAAAAATTAACAAATAGTCGGAATGCTATTAAATTCAAGGGATATGTATCGCAGTAAATAAGGATTATTTGCATGCTAACTGCATTGTCCTGCTAACATTCGTTCCTGAGATATCGGCTACCATCAAAATCTTGTTCGCAACCCTTATTACATAAAAATTGAAGATAACAAAAACGCCAATCTATAGAAGAGACTCTAGACGCAACCTGAATAAAAATTGAAACTTTTGTGGTAAGTGGTTTAAGAGAAAATAAATCAGAAAGACGAGCATTAGTTTAAACTGCAAAAATCGGGTACCTTTTTCACTTCTCTCGATAAATTTACGAAGTTAATAACATTTTAAAGGTAAAAAATATCGCGTACCTGCACCTCCTGTTATCAGAATAACCTCTTTCATCAAGGTATTCTGCTGCTGCAGCAAAACGTTCAAAACTTTCGCATACGGAACGTTATCGTCCAATTTTGCGTTCATAGCTTCAACTTCGGAAAATTCCCGTTTTGATTTTTGAAGTTGCGTTCTAGCTTCTCCGATAGCATTCGACATGGTCCCGGCGAATTTAGCAGTACTCTCCTTCATTTTCTCTTGAATTCTCACCAGCTTGAAGTTATTTTTCGATGCTTCGAGCCGCATCTGTTCTCTCTTCGCGTTAACCTCACTTTCTGCCGCATGGAACTGGCCAGCTGTTTCGAGCAGGACGGATTTACCACCGATGTTGGTTAATTGTCTCGATAACTCCATGTTGTTCCTTTTTAACCGTTCAATCTCGTCTTCGTCTTTGTTGGTCTTGTAGCGGCCGTTATTCGATAACGTGGTTTCTATTTTGTTTCGGAATTCTAACAATTCGGTGTATAGTGAGAGAATTTCTTCGAATTCTGGTATGGATTTGTATTTAGATAGCTCGGAGTGTACCTTTTTTTGGTTCGTTTTGATATCGCTGATTCGTTTCTTCGTATCTTCTTCCTTTTTAGCCATCGTAGCCTCCAATTTTTTCACATTTTCTGCTAGTTTTTCCTTCTCCGCTAAGAGATTCTTTATTGTTAAGTTATGCGTTGATATGGTTTCTTGCATCTTTTTATATTCCCGGGTATATCCCTCGATGGCTTGTTCATCGAAATGGAGTTGTTTTGAACTCGTTTCGTTACCCATTCTTGCTTTGATATGCAAAAGATAAGATAGTGATATTTTCCTCGATTTGTGGTTAAATTTGTCGTATCTTAAAAGCTAATAATAGCACTCGGTTGATCTCTCTTGTATCTGGTTAAACGCTACGTCGAACACACGGTCGCGGATACACAACACAAATAAAGAAAGGGCGAAGTCCGTTTCTACCGTATGGTACGCGACGCAACAAACAACCTTGAAAGTTGATAATGTCGGCAGGGGCGCCGTTACATATGGGCAAGGGGGGGCGCTTGCCCCCCCCTGGATTTTGAACCCAACTATTCCCAAAATGTTCCCAAACTATAACTGTTGCCGCTTGCCCCCCGCCCAGAACTAAAAAAAAAGAAATTCCTGACATTTTACATACTATAGTTTATTGTATAGCCAGCCAAGAAAGTGCTTCTTTATAGAGGATGGATACTTTTCGAAGCCCGGAAATCATTGTTTTTTGTCGGCGCACACAGCATTTTTATCCTAATGATGACTATACAATCGTCACCAATGTCAGTTTCATTAGATTGTTTATCTCCAGTTTTCGTCGCGAAAGAGTCAAAAGAGAAATTGTGCCAAGCTTACGCTTTTGTGCTGCAGTCCAAAATGACCATGTTTGGGCTTTCATTTAATCATATTTGTTAGGTTCTATTACTTCGCACTTTTTTGCGCTGCTGGGTTGTTTATCTCAAGTATACTCAAGTATGTTAAAAATAAGTGTAAAATATAGATAAAGTATACTGAATAGTCAACTTTTGATACCGAACTCATGTCCAGAAAAACACCTGACACAGTTTAGGTATTAGGAAAGTAGGTAGCGTGAAGTATCACACAATAGCTACATATTTTAAAACCAAATAATTTGTATGAGAAACCTTATTTGTTTAACGTCTCTAAAATTAAAGATAACCCAAATTGACCAAAATTGGCACCAAAATTACAAAACGGTTCTCATTAACTCATTTCAAAGACGTTAAATAATAAAAAAAAGTCAGCCAAATGTTATTTGGTTTTAAAAGTGTCATCCTATGCTACATAACACTATTTTCTCTATGCTGTTTGTAAAATTGGTTCCATCTTTAATGAGTTCATTCAAAAATTTACTATGGTCTGTATACTGATCTCCTATACAGCTTATACATATAACAACAATTATTATTAATTACTTGACTTAGTATTGTCGCCTTTCAAGTGTTTACGTAGAATAGTAATAATAACAATTTTGTATTTCGTTGTCGATAATCATCATCACAGAATTTTCAAATTTGTCAACTTTTTCTCTATATTTAGTCATTGTTTCTCGTTAATGCCGCTAAATTTTAAAACTATTATCGCATTTCTATTGTTTACCAATTTGTTATTAAGACTTTTTATCGGATGCTGGATTGACACGATTATAGAATTAAATTATTAATTGTGTTCATTTTGTGCATGTATTTTTGGTTTTAATCATTATCTATTCTCTACAAGTGAATGAATCCAACTAATATTGCCTTCACGTCGTTTATTAATTCTCTATAAGAATGGTTGGATTGTGTTCATCGAAAGCAGTAACCACTCGAATTATTGAAAGATGTTTAAAACCGAAAATACAGACAAAATGGACAACATTGAAACGTCTATAATTGTGTTTATTAAAAGATGACAATTGTTCATTATACATTAGGCCTTATTCGATGAACACGAGCTGGAAATTCTTATAGCAAATTAACAATACTTACTCCAGCATATTAATAAGTAATAAAAATTCTACAATATTGGTTGATAATCAGACCAAATCTTAAATTCTAGGATAAAAGTTCAATGAAAAAAAAAATATATAATTACAAATAATTCTTATAAAAAATTACTAATTACACGTTAATAAACGATAAAAAGGCAGCAAATTTTCTTGCAATTCACTTAATATTAACATGCTAGAGGTAAGTTGGCGAGCATACAAAGGTCACAACCGTGGCTAATAACATAACATAATGAGACAAAGTAAAAATCACTGAGTAAAAATGAGACAACCATAAAAGCAACGAAGATTTTTCAGGGTGAATACAATTTAAGTTTAACGAACAATATGGGCTGTGTTTTTTCATGTTCATGTTTGTTGTGTCTCATTTTAGAATAGTAACTAACAAATAAAAAGAAGGTTTGCAATTATCTAGTTGTCATTTACAACAAAAAGCACAAGACGAAAACGCTACAAAGTAGCATAGTCACACTACGTCACTCCACACACTACTTTATAACAAAAAAAAATCTTGCCCCCCCCTGGAACATTTTGTAACGGCGCCCATGAATGTCGGGAAGTACCGAACGCGTCCAATTTCTAAGCCTGCCATACACGTAAAATACGTGGCGTACAAGGCAACACAAGATGCCGAATAAAAGTTGATAATTGAATTACCTTTTTATAATTTAATACAAGAAAATATTAATACAAACATGCTAAGACATAGTATAAAACGATCAGAATGCATTACTTTTATTATTAATTCATGTAACATTTAATGTCTAACGTGTGTGTTCGCTTTACATTTTTTATTTGTAGCATCTAGTAATTTTTGGGTTCTTACTGTGATGTGGCTGACATGGATGCACCAAAACAGTACTTGGTGGTATATTCAGACCATATTGAGACGACTGATATGCACGCATGTGGAAACGTCATGCGTACAAATAATTGAGGTTATTTGAATGACGCTGAATCTGAATATGCCATTAAATTTCAAAATTAAAGCCAAAATGGTGGACTATGGGTGGACTTAGCGGAAATCCGACCTTCAAATGAGTTTTTTAAAACTTACCAAGAGGAAGCATACGACGCAGAAATCTTGCTCGCAACTGAAATGTATACAAGACATTGTTAGAGAGGATTAATTGAATATCTGAATTTGCAAGATTATAAATAGAGATCTCAGTTTAATTGTCTCTATAAATTTATTATTTGCTATGCTCAAATGGTCGCAATAAGAACATTCAACGGAGATAAAATAGAGATAAAATGACCATGTTCTTCAGAACCGAATGGTATATACAACCATAATAAAATAAATTGTACTTCAGTCGTCTTGTACTTTATTAAAAAAAAACTGATCGTGTAAAATAAATTGACACATCCATTAGTCTGTAGTTCAAGAGTTTGATACGACATGTCGCTCTTGTTTAACCCCTTGATGTAGGCAACCCAAACGACAATATGTATTGATTTTTGCTTTCATTCATACGGATTCAATCTAATTCATATATAGTGTCAAATAACAAACCGTTTCAGAGAATTTGTCATGTTTCTATACTGTACGAGCGTTCACTATGATCAGAACCACAAACTAATAACAATTTCTTTTATTAATTTATTTAGAATTTCTGGACAAGATGTCAAGATGGAACATTTGCATGGAGATCCCTATATTTACGAGACAATCCATGGCCTGAAATTCAGGATCTCGCCGCAAGCGTTCTTTCAGGTGAATTCAGCAGCTGCTGAAGTTTTGTACCATTCAGCAATAGAACTGGCTGCCCCTACTGAAAAGTCAACAGTCATCGACATTTGTTGTGGCACAGGAACCATTGGCCTATGTTTTTCAAAGGTAAATAAAAAAATTAATAAAAAATACAATTTTTATGTTTTTTTTTTACTAGAGTTGTGATCAAGTTTTGGGGTTAGAACTGGTTCCACAAGCAGTCCATGATGCTAAAGAAAACGCAAAGCTCAACAACATAGAAAATTCCGAATTCTACGCAGGAAAAGCTGAAGAAATTCTCACGTCAGTTTGCTATAGATCTAGAAATGATGACGTCATCGGAGTTGTGGACCCACCCAGGGCAGGACTACGTAAGTTTATTTATATAATTTTTGATTCTCATTAATATTTTGATACCTAACCTTAAAATTTTAGACCACAAAGCTGTGAATCTATTGAGAAAAGTGAAGAATCTAAAGAAGCTTGTTTATATTTCATGTAATCCAAATGCTGCGTATCAGAATTTTGTAGATTTGGGTAGACCAATGTCGAAAACCATGCAACAAGAAGCTTTTGTTCCCATACAAGCTGTTGCGATTGACTTATGTCCTTATACTAACCACACAGAGTTGGTAATTTTCTTTAAGAGGTGGGACTTGATAGAGGAGAGTCAAGCTGAAGAAAAAGATACATAATCCATGTAATTTTACTGTTTTTAGTGTTTTTTTTTTTAAGTTTTAACATGCAAAATAAACTTTCGTAAGCAGTATGCTTGTTTTATTGATGTCTAGCCTAAATCCAACATCCAACATACACTCATATATTCATTGATTTATCTCAAAAATTGTCCGAATTACAACCCTTTTCTATATAAATATATAGAAATTATAATATCGTTGTTACATACCAGTATACAGGGTTGGTCAAAATAACCGGAGCACCTAAATAATTGTCCAACCGTAAACATTTTCAAAAAAAATCAAACAAAAGTTGTTTGATTTTAAACAAGCTATCGTCTAAATATATTTTTAATATACAGATTCCTTTTTATATTTATTTATTTATTTATTTCTTTTTCTAATGGAACACATATTTTTACATTTTTTAATTCGAAGACAAATAGAAGAATTTTTTGTAGGAATAATTTTTTATACAATGCATCTTTTTTGAGTTATAAGCAATAAATCAAAACTCAAACTTGTATTTTAACTAACAGATAAAATATAACAGGACAATTAAATAGTATTAAATTAAATATTCAAACAGCAAATTAAAATAAACGTGTATGTATGTGGGAAAATATTCAGTTTCAAAGTTCAGGAGTTTTAATTAATTGCTGATAACTAAAAATGATGCCTTTTATAAAAAATGTTTACCAAATTTAGATAGTTTGTTTAAAACAAAAAAAGTTTTTTTATTTGTTTCCGGTTGGAGAATTATTTAGTTGTAATTTTAACTCTGTATGGACATTGGCGGACTGGGTCCAAAAATATTGGTTGCCAGGAAGCTAAGGGGGGCCCACCTTTTTTTGTTGCCCACTTTTTTGCCCGATAATTATTTTTAGAAAGCAAATGTCATTCTGAATAAATTTTTTATAAGGACTTATTTGTTTTCTCAATTCCTTGAAAAATACAGCCGTTTGAACACACCCATTACACATTACAACGATAGAAAGTAAATAAATTTTAAAGAAATCATTTAAAACAAAATCAACATAAATTGAATAAGTAAATGAACAAAAAAATTCATATGAAGCTTTTTATTAATTCTTTTTCTATAAAACAAATATCATTTTGAGTAAAAAGTATCATATGGACTTATTGGTTTTCTCAATTGCTTAAGGCGCCGGTTAAAATACGGTTTTGTTAATAACTCAAACGGTTGTAACTTTGTCATAAATTGAAAAAATAATAAGAATGTTAAAAATAAGAAAAGAACGAATAAATACAATATATAAGATCGATAAATCAGCTTTCCTAAAATGTCTAACTCGGTGGTCAACAGCTAAAAAGTTATTAAGCATCTAATGTGACATTTGTAACTTATGCACAATATTCATAAATTAATATTAAATATCCAGATTGTTCGACGAAATTCAACAATCTCTCAATTAGAATAATTCTTCTTTTCATGCAGCAGCTTTTAGTAATAGCATTCTGCAATTTTATAATTTATATATCAATCTAAAATTGATTAATAATATTTATCAATGACATTAAATTGTTCATGGTGGTCCAACGCTTTGAAAAACTAGATCGCCTGATTTAATCGAGTTTGATTAGTTACTCTGTAGACATATTGAGGAAAAAATTTATGGGAATATTACAACATTTTTGTGGAAACCTTGGAAAATGTAATATTTCCACCGAGAATGTGACCTACCCCGACTTAGATATTTTAGGAAAGTTGATATATCGATCTTTCGAAGTATGTCAGATATACAGAGTGTTCCATTTAAAATTCTTGTTACTTATTTGACATTTAGCAAATTTCCAGTTATTCCGGATAAGTCATATTAGAATTTAATTTATTTAGCAAATGAATAATGACTGTAAAAAAATGCTATACTTTTACTATCCAAAATGAGTTCTTTTATTTCTTTATTCTTGTCAGTTATGTACCTTAGAATAATATTTTGAAAATGCTCATTTCTGACAATCCTTGCACAATATCTCGGAAACAGTTGATAATAGCCTAATACAAGTTGAAGCCAAAACAATTAGGCTAAAAATCGATCAAAAATTGCAATAATATACCTAGCATTCCATTTAAACAAACAATTTTGTTGGTACGTTGTTGTGGGACACCCTGTAAACATGAAAATATTTTCTGGCTGTAGGGCGAATGATTATCTATAACTTTTATAACATCCTGTACATCAATTTTATGATATCTTCGAAATTGAACAAGGTATATTACTTTTATCATTAATCAACACAAAAATGCGCAACTTTGTTTCTAATTTTTATATAAATAATTTTATTTTTATTCGATGTATAAAAGAACATTCTGTATAAGTGATTCATTTTTGTACCCAAGTAAAATTTTATTTATTCGATTTATTTTGGTCCCTTTCATATGTTCAGCAAATATTCCACAATGTTTTCTTGTATAACAATTATCCGATTTAAGTTTTAATTGTATACTTCATAGCATTGACTTTTTCATTTTTAATTTTTCTTGGTAAAAACTCCCACGTACGTCATGCCATTATAAATAATTCTGTACTTTGTGACGTATTGGTATTTCAATTTCGGATGAATAATATTTTTTCCAGAACCCGATCAACCAAATTAAAAAAAAACTTGTTTTTTATTAAAGATAAAAGTCCAGTAAAAAGTTTCAAGTTCAAATAGTAATACATTTTAACAAGTTCTCTTAACAAGGGCCTTTTGGAGAATATTTATTGTTTCCCAAAGTGGGTTTCTTAAAACTCACCATGCAATTTTCTTATTGGGTTATTATTTATTGCCAAACAAAAATAAATTCTTAAGGCGGTCCCGTGCAAGTTTCAGTATAGATAAATATATTATTAATTTCCTTAAGGGGGCCCACTTAAGGGGGGGGGGGGGCACTTGCCATCGGGCAACCTGGCACCACCTGGCCAGTCCGCCACTGTGTATGGATATGCACTATAATATTTTATTTATACTGCAATACATTATACAAAATAATAAAATAATAATTATGGAAATATTTAATTTTGTTTTATGGACAATCGTATTATTATGTCTTATATTAGTATATGGTATCTAATATAAATGATCAGAATAAGAAATCAATTGCATTTAAGACATTTTTCAAACATTTATTATATTTTATATTAAATTTTTATTTACGTTATGCAATTAATTATTAATTAATAATAACCACAATTTCAATGAAAGTATGCACACACACTATACGCTGAGGCAGCGGCTACTTCAGCGACGACCATTCTAAGTCACCAGCAGATGAACAGAGAATGCACGAGCCGAGAATGTGGATGGCATTATTTGACCGCTATGTCTCAGCCAGCCTCGCCGAACTTTTCGCCGATTTATTCGGGCTGAGTCAGGAGGTAGCATTAAAGTTACTAGTGAAGACAATACATGGTATTACGCAGTTTTCAATGTTTATAATTTTGTGTTTAATAAAAACATTTTTAAAAATGTGTGTCAGTTTCGTTCACTAGAAAGCTGTTTATCGATAAAGTCCAAAAGTACAAAATATAGAGTGTCAGCACTTTCTACACCAATGCTTGATTAACACACAGGGTGAGTCGAAAAATGAGGAAAAAACATGGTTCCAGTTTTCGACTATTATCCAGGATACATGGAAAAAACTTCCTCTTCCTCTTTAATTGTCTTTTAAAGACAAAGGGGTTGCCTACCCCATAAAAAAAAGAAAAAATAAAAATCGTCCTACTGGTTTATAAAATATAAGACATTATAGTTAGATGTAGTAAATACCTAAACTGTGTCCAAATCAAAATCAATCTAATAGTTACGAAATCACCTAGATTAAGGAACCAATAGAGATCGACAAATGTCTCCACTGGGGCATTTATTAAGTGATACAGGGAGGTATCAAGCACGTTTTCGGGTGGATCGTGACTCCAATGACAAACGCGATCGAGGACAGCTGTGATGAATAAGTTAGCGCACCCAGGGGGCGCTGATTGGAACATTCAGATGGAAATCGCACAAAATTGTCTATGGAACTGTTCGCGAAACACCAAAAAGAATAATACACGAGATTTTACACTATAGTTTAACGAAATTCGGACACCTAATTCAAAATTTAGCAATGTAAAGATTTATACTATAGAAAATTGATAATGATTATTTAATTTATCAAGCCAGAATTAGCCTCAATTATCAAGATCAGTCAAACTTCTAGGTTATATTCTGACCGTTAAACATTGGGGGAACAAAATACTTCAAGAAGTCGATGAGAAGAAATGTAAATATTGTTGTAAACATAACAACCCACAGATTCATAACCTAATTAATTATAGTACGATTTCCTGCACGGTTGCACAATTTTTCGAATGCTGACTCCATCATGTAGTCGAGTTTGAATTATTGCCTTCTGAAATTCCGTTCAATTGCGTTTTCTTTATTTCTTACGTCAAAATTCATGTTGACATTAATGTCACATGACAAGCGTAGTGACATGACATTACGATGCCCAGTTTAATTAGTGCAAATTTGTTTTGCATGCTCGCGGTAGTAGAATACCTATACTCTATTCACTTTAAGCGTTGGATAAGATAGGGCTATAATTTGCGGCTTGTGATTGGCTGAAAGTTGAACCAAATTTACACCAGCCAACGCGCGTATGTCACTTGAATTTTGAAACGTCATGTCATTTGCGTCAGATTCAAGATTTTCGTTGTGTTCTAGTTGTTGTGTTCGGAATATTTTGCAGTCTAACAATCGATTCAAATAAAACTCAGTTCTTTTTAGAACTCCACACTATATTAACATTGTAACAGGTAATCTTAATATTGTCAATAATATTTGTTGTTAATGTTTTACGATGATATTTAATAGTGCTAATATGGATGAGAGAATGCAGGCTGGTTCGTCAAAAAATCCGCAAGGAAAGCCCATTCGCAGTGGACAACGGCTGATGGCCTACAATGCATATCTCGAGTACAGTCGTGAACCAGGAAATTCGAAGTCAGCTCCTGTAAAATTAGCTTCGAAGCTTATCGGTATTGGAGAATCAACAATGTGGGCCATTGTAAAGGAAAAGAGCACTTCTGGACTATTACGTTCTCCAACCAAAAGACGTAAACGGGAAAACACGACAAATTGGATGAATTACAGAAAAATGCAATTAGGCGACATGTTCATTCTTTCTATTTTAACAATGAATTACCAACTATTTCCAAAGTATTAACGGTAATGATATGATTATTTATGTAATATTGAATTTAAGTGGAAATTTGTATAGGCTATTGAAGCAGATGATTTCATACCTACGGTGAAGCGAACAACTTTGTGGAAAATATTGCGTATGTTGGGATTTAAATGGGAGAACCGAAGCAGGAAAAGTATTTTAATTGAAAGACAGGATATTGTTTTATGGAGACGAAGATATTTGACCAGTATTAGACAGTATCGCTCAATGGGGAAAAAAATCTATTACTTAGATGAGACATGGGTTAATGCTGGTCACACAAAACCAAAGGTCTGGAAAGATACCACTATAACAAGCGCTCGACAAGCATTTGTTCGTGGGTTATCACGAGGTATAACAGATCCTTCTGGAAAAGGAAAACGTCTTATTGTTCTACACATCGGCTCGGAAGCAGGTTTTGTAGATAACGGCCTTCTGTTATTTGAATCAAAAAAGACTGGCGACTATCACGAAGACATGAACAGCGACGTCTTCACGGAATGGATGAGAAATATGTTGCCACGACTTGAGCCTGGATGTGTAATTGTAATGGATAATGCTCCTTACCATTCCGTGAAGATGGATAAAGTACCAAACAACTCTTGGCGAAAAGGGACATTAATAGAATGGCTTATGTCAAAAGGCGTAACCGTAGATAACAGTATGTTGAAAGTAGAACTTCTAGATATGGCAAAAAAGTATACAAGTGATAACCCAGTCAACTATGTAATCGATCAATTAGTGGAGGAAAGTGGTCGCAAAATCTTACGATTGCCTCCATATCACTGCGATTTAAACCCAATTGAATTAATTTGGGCCCAAGTTAAACATCATGTCGCCGCAAACAATAGAACATTTAAGTTGCCGGAGGTAAAAACTCTGCTTCTTGAGGGTTTGGAAGTTGCAAATGCGGAACGGTGGAAAGCTTGCATCAAACATGTAGTCAGCGAAGAAAACAAATTATATCAACTGGACAATATTGTTGAAGATATTATGGAAGAGTTTATTATAACAACCAATACAGGATCATCATCAGATTTGTGGTCTGATACTGAACCATCCACAAGCGAATGAAATAAGGAATTCCTTTTTATCAAATGACAAACTTTTCGTGTTTTCTTTTACTTTTTTAAACAGTGATATAACGGAAGACGTGTGAGGACGCTTTGGACGCTGTCGGAGCAAATTGCTGCTAGTAGAGATATACGAGAATAAACAGTCATATTTATTCCTTTTTTAGTGTCTTATTTCTTTGTTTGTTATTCTTTATTGATATCATTAAGTGCTTATTATGTACTAATATTTAATAAAAGATAGCAGACTTAATATAATGTTTTAATATAACGCACTACATTACATAACGATGGCTAATTGACAAATCAGCGGTGCGAGGTATCGTCGTGACATAACCTTTCAATTTGCCGCTATTGACAGCATATTGCTCCAGTGTAAATCGGGCTCAGTTTGCACCCCCCACTACTATGTTCTTATCGTGAATAGGGTATAGTCTGTAAATTTTAATTAGGCGGAATATATGAATAAAATATAACTTGTATTAAATCTGCGATTATTATCTCATGTATTTAAGTCTCTGCAAGAGTTAAGGGTTGATTAATTTGTTCCAATTAAATTGAAAAAGATATTACAAATAAAAAAGTTCAATTCAAACCGCATACGGTCATAGTACCGTATGAGATAGATAGAGATAGCTTGCCCACTTCACTGCGGGTTGCATACCAAATGCATTTGCCTCACTTATTGATCATTACGGGTCCTTTCCAGTTATACGTAGTATATACAGTTCACTGACTATTAGTTCGAAACTCTGGTGTGAAGTTTGCTTCAGACCGCATCGCCACTACACGAAAACACGGTTAAAGTGACAGCTGTCAAAAAATTGTTTAATCATGTTCGAAACTTCCAAATTTCAGTTGTGGATGTTTAGAAGACCCAGTGACCTATAAAATGTTTCAAGACCATTACAAAACATGTGTGAATGTATATCACTGACTTAGATTACGATGTTATCATTGTCGGAGGAGGTATTTCCGGCCTAACTGCGGCCCTGGCCATCTACGAACGTGATCCTCTACTTACAGTCCTAATCTTAGAAGCAAATGGTATATTGAGATATAAAACCAAACACAAAAGGAAGAATTTAGCATTAAAATGATTTTTTTTCAAGCTATTCCTGGTGGTAGGACAAGACAAGTGTCTTTGGAAACTTCCAGTTATACAAAGAAGCCGTACCACTTGGGTGGGCATTTCATCAATAGAAGACAGAGCCATCTGGTGCAAATGCTTGATAAATTTGATATACCAATCTTGGATTATGGGACCACTCGTTTCTGCATGTTTGAGGATGGGGTGATTGAGCTGATTGAACACGGGGTTCCTGGTTTTATTTGTGAAGACACCAAAAGCCAGTTGAAGCACTTCTTCAAAAAAGTATAACTGCATACTAGAGATGGTTCATATGTAAAACTAATATTTAGTATTCTTTTTGATTACACAGTTAGAAGTTCTATGCAGTAACATTTCTTTTGAAAATCCTATGGCTTCTATAGAAAGTGAACGTCTGGATTCTATAACACTAGACGATTTTTTACAAGAGAACCTGCCTACCACAACTCTCTATTATTTCCGAAACATCCTTAGATTTACATGTGGTAAATAAACGGGTTACAATTAAGGAGCTCCCACACGCAGTGCCAACGTCTCGCCAACGTTGGTGATGTGACACGCTGCGCGTAGTGTGCGCATTCACTTCGCCAACAGGTTGGTATTGGGCGCAAGGTATTTCTGTGTATCATAGAAAGCTCGTAGCGTCCCGTAGAGAATTAAAAATGAACAGTGAAGACGATATCATTGCTGTTGCCGCAGCTCCCATTATTTTAAGCAGTGCATTGTTGCTTAGAATTAAAAAAAGGGACCCTCGAAAGAGGACACTGTTTAATAAGGTTGTTAAATTATTAAACAGTCATTATTTATACAGTACATTCGAGAATATTAAATACTTTACGGAATACAAATATACAGCAATACAGGAAACTTAGTTTTTTATATTTGCCACGTGACATTAAAAAAAATCTCCCTTTTTATTTTCTTTATGTTTCAAGCAACAAATGCGGAATAAGATGGGATAAGATCTGATACACTGAGTGGCCTATATTTTTATGCAGGACCCTGTCAATTTGTGTCGCTTCTTTATATAAATATTTCATTTCAGTCAAAACGATGAATTCATAATTTTGATTTAAAATATAACGATTTATATAATAAAACTGAAATTATTTATAATAAGATACAAAGAAAAATTAAGAACCCTTACATACACGGAGTTTTAATTATATATATTAAAACTCCGTGTATGTATGTTAGTTAGGTATATTTATTATCAACCCAATATTTTTAGTAACAGGTATACGTTTTGATATTTTTCTGATAAACAAAATAAAGAAAAGCATCCAGTATAGTTTCTAAACTTTGTTGAATACATTAAATACATCAGATTATTTAAATTGTCCGCTTAAAACTAATCTATAAATTGTTAATTAATAAATAGTTAATTGTTGTTAATTATATAAATGCAACTTTGTTTGATTGTAGTCAAGATTGTAGGGAAGAGGGTTGACCGCAGTCCTTGGACCCCTATACCGTATGACTCCCCATCGTGTGTAGATTCATATCCCGCTTCCCTCCAACCCCCTCCCTCACCTTTCCCACCCCACCCTAGCGAATAAGGTTGACCGCAATCCCAGAACCAAAATACCGTATGACTCCCCATTGTGTGCAAATTTATTTTTAAAATTTTAATGATGACGTCATTTTCGGAAAATCCGTCATACTAACCTCAAGACCATCCCATAAATTGGCATTTTCTGTCTATTAACACAACGTTCATTCCTTCGGCGTCATAAACACAAAAAGAAAAAACAAACGTACCTATGCCGTGGGTCACGCGTTATAACCACTTCAATATTGTCTTCAGAATATTATTTTATCGCTTGTTAATTTATTGTAACTGTAAGGTTAATATAATGCTTATAAGAACCATAATTATTGTGAATAAATTTACAAAATATTAAAAAAAGTTTTCATGTTTTTACATTTGGGCAATCAGGCATTCGGGCAAATAATAAATCATCATTGTCCTTAAAGTACGTACAAACATAAATAATGCAGTATATATGATAAAATATAGATAGATAACTAAACTTTTCATCGGTAGTACGTACAATGCTAAAACAGAATGAAATAAAATGGACAAGGTCGACATATTGGCGATGTGCATTGGCACAGTTGGGTCTCACTACGCGAAGCACTCCGATGGCCAATGATGGCCCCCGTTGGCACTGCGTGTGGGAGCACCTTAAGACAAACATCACTCTTGATCCTCACATCAACAACACCATTTCAGGAGTGGAACCGACAAGAATTTCAGCACTATTCTACCTAGCGTTTTGCAACAGCACAGGTGGCGCTTTTACCTCATTTCTACGCAAAAATAATTCCGGAAAATTATCGTTTATCCCAGGAGGCATGACAATCCTCACCGAACAAATCATGGCTATTATTGGACGTGATAACATCCTTGTAAATAACGCCGTTAACAAAATTTGCAGAGAAGAGCATGACACCATGGTATTCACATCGGAAAAGAAATTTAGGTATTATATCTGTATTTATGGGACAGCCTGTGTTTAATTTTGAAATAGACGACCACGTTTCCATGACAAAACTATAGTTAATTAGTTGTGCCAACAACCCCATCGTGGGGGTTGTTGGCACAACGGGAGCAAGTCAAATTTCTGTGTTATTTTGTATAACTAACCTAAATCCCAAACAGTGGAAACGAAGGTATTTCAAAATGGAACATAGACCGACTTGCTATGTGTTTGGAGGTTCGTAACACTGCAAAGACTGAACAAAAAAAAATTAAATGAAGTGTGTTATACTCCGGAATCATTTCTACATAACATGATTGACTATCATAATTTTCTGCCCATAGGTTTGCGCAGAATCGCGAGAGAAGTGTAAAAATGTACCCGACTTTAGCACTTTTTAATAAACGCTCGTCTTTCCAAATTTATTTCTGCTAAACCGCTAGCCCAAAAAAATCAAATTTACACAGAGTGTAACTTAAGATCTTGTCTACAGGTTGGCTTTTGTATTTTACTAATTTTCTTTGCAATAAAGGCTATAAACAAGATTTTCATGGAAGATCATATCTCGGCAACGAGTATTAGCGCGATAACGAAACAGGTACGAAAACAATCGCGGAATTTTGTTTAATGAGACTATTGAAAGAGAAACACATTTCAGATGTTCGTTAACTTTATAAAGCGACATAAATATTCGATATAATTTTGGTACAGCGCGCAAGTACGTCATGTCGTTCAACGCAGTCGTCATTGGTTCGGGTTTGAGGTCGACTACAGCATGTATCACACGCCCGTACTTAGAAATAAAAGAAACATAGTACATATTTATTATTGTAACCAGCATTGAAGTTGAAGGTTAGAAATGGTGGACTCTTTGTTTAATGAAAAAATACGTTGCAAGTGTACAACGAAGAGCTGTTAGTTTATTTTTTTGTTTTTAACGCCTTTTGAATCAACAGCAGCAATCAAATATTATCAGGTAGCATAATCAAATAAAATAACAAAACCAAATATTCTTTCTCAGGCCCCAATAATATGATTTTGGGTAAAATCAAGATAACATAAATACATAAATATTCATTGAATAAAGTTTCTTGAGTAACTGCGTTGCGAGCGTTAGCGTGTTTTGCAAGTATTGAGCAAGAATGCTGAAGTATTATTCCAAGGAAGTAAAACAATTAATTATCAACGTCAGAAATTCCTTTCTCAAATAACTAAAGCACAGCTATATGTATCTGTCAAAAAATCACCATCAAGAGAAGGTACTTCTATTATATTTTATCGGAATTATATAAATAGGAAGCAATGAAGTAAAATTATTGTGTAAGATAATATAATTCATTATATTATATTAATATAATATTATAATATATATGTTACGGTCATAGTGATAAATAGGTTATTATTAATAATTACCGGTTATTATTAATAATAGCCAAGTGGCGAGGTTAAAGTGAAGAATTTATCACATGAACCGGCTATTATTAATAATTTCCAGCATGCTGTGGTCAATGTGATATATTTCAATTCGATATTGCATTAAGGTGATGCTACAATATAATAGAGCCTCAGATTTGGAATTCTGTTAGTATCTACATAATCGCCACACAACGAATCTATTCACTGGGTTTTCAGTGTTGGGCCTTTAGTGACGTTAGTCCTGACTTACTTATTTAGTTACTAGTCATGACTAAAATAAGGAAGATTATCAAAACGAGACTAAAAGATGCCAATCCATACTAATTGCAGGCACGAGTGTGTAACTTTTTGGGTCATGCTTATTTGCGCAATTCTTAAAAGCTAAGTAAGTTATAAATTAGAAACTCGGTTTGTATTATTCTGCCAGTGCATAGCTACATAGTGCTTCTGTATTTTGCAATTCGTGGCAAGAAAAATTATTTTTATTTATAACTTATTATTTATTATCTTTTTAATACAAAACTTTAAAAAATGTTTTATATTTGATTTTGAATACAAAAGTCATTCTAGACCTTTATTCTTTTTGTGGTAGTACAACAATTACACCATTTATATTGTAAAAATAAAGCAAGATAAAGTTTGCAACAATAGGACGTCATCCTCTTTTGTTTTGTTCACAAATGTGAACTGTACCTGTATTTTATTTTTATTTTATTATTTACTATGAATATTGTTTATTTTTGATTTGTAAGTGCACAAATGTGATACAGATATTATTTGAGTTACCTAGTGTTAATTTTATTTATTAAGAATATATTTATTTTAAACTGATTCCTGGACTTGAGAATTATTGTGTTTTTGTTATTGTTATATTTTTTCATATATCTAAATAAATAATGTATTTAGAAGTCTTTTTTTTGTTGGTGATAAACACTTTTATTATAACCGCCTTATAAAACAGATTATATCCGTCAGATATTAGATATGCTTACGGTAGGTATATATAGATAATGGACAACCTAATGTAGGGAAGATTGGGGCAAGTTGTTACAATGTTTAATCTTTTATTTATAAAATAGTACTTTATTGTCAAACACCAAAAGTAAAAATACCGTGTTAGGAACAGAACCATACAAAAATGTTTGCATCATTTGTGCGGTGCAATTTATGTAAAAACATCTATGTAAACTAGTCTCGCCTATTCTTGCATGTATTTGCATGAAAATAAGATAATCAAGATAATTGGGATTTGGGAATTTACTTAATAAATTGTAATTGTACATTTACAAAAAAACTACCCACATGCATTAAATATAAAATGGGTGTTATTGATAATAAAATGGTTAACTTTTTTGAACACTCTGTATAAAATGTTCTTTTTACGTTTTCGACATTGAACCGTCCTTGGGTGTATACCAAATATAATTACCAATTATATCCAGTAGTTTCTCAAGTACAAGGGAGACAAAAGAAAACATTCTGTATTATCAATGCTTTGTATTATTCGTAATTTTGGTCATTGGGCTAGCCGTACTGATGATTTGCGTCGTGTAAATAAATATAATAGCTTACATAGTAATCAAAATAACTTAGCTAACTTCTTTGAAGACTGTGTACAAGAGATCTTTTGTAAAAAGTAACGTTTTTATCACTTTTACCGTGCCCGTTAGGAAATTATTAATAATAGCCGGTCCATGTGATTATTTAAGTGTTTCTAATCACATTGACCAAATGATGCGGTTATTATTAATAATAGCTGGTAATTATTAATACAAACCATATTTATCACTTTAACCGTAACATATATAAATATATTATATTATAATACATATGTAAATAATGAAGTTGCAAAAAGCTACAATACATTTGAAATTAAAGATATGTTAAATTTATGTAACAAAGCTCTGTCTCAAAAGAGATATGGCAAAATTGTGTTGCAATTTTGCAACACAATTTTTCGTTTTGAAAATCAAAACCAATACATTGATATTGATCATATTTTTGACTCAATTCTAGAAACAATTATAATATCAACTTGTATGAAGATGATGATGACTTATTAGACTGCAACGACAACAGTACAGATGATAAAGAAGTTTCCGCAATATTGTTCCAATGTTGGTGGTTCTTCTGGACCTGCACAATTCGTTCAAAGTTTAGGACAAATGCTTGCCGCTATTGAAACATCAACTAGGTACTGATTTTTGGCAGAAATAATGTTGTGAAATAATAATACATAAATCACAAAACAGAATATGTATACAATTCCAGAAACAAATAAATTCAAAAATAAAACCGACCGAGCAAATGACAGAAATATGAATACGGTCCTGAGCGTTGTTCGTTTGAAATCGTCGCGCGAAGCGTCACATCGTTTCGCGGGCTTTATCCCCTTGCCCCGAGGGGAACCATCCTGCGCACCGCATCGATCGCATTATTTTCCCTATTTAAAATTCCCAAATGACTTTTATGTTATTATTATACATCAATGGATGAGTATCACAATAAATAAGGATTGTTTACGTGCTAACTGCGTTGTCCTGCTATCGTTCGTTTCTGAGATATCCGCGTCCATAAAAAGCTCGCTTACATACTTTATTACCTAAGAGATCAAGAAAATAAAAACACCAATCTATAGAAGAGCTTATAACTGTAATCTGAACAAAAATTTAAATTTTTTTGGTAAGTGGTTTAGGAGAAAAAAAAATCGGTAACTCGAGAATTATTTTAAAACCGCAAAAATCGGGTACCTTTTTTTACTTGTCTGGCGCTCGTGCCTTAACCGACGGACAGAAAATTTTGATAGTCACTCCCGTTATGTAGAAATGATTCAGGAATATAACGCACTTTATTTCAATTTCTTTTGTTCAGCCGTTTCAGAGTTACTAGGCTTCAGACACAGGGATCAATACTTTTGCAACCGATTAGTATAATATTTTGTAAGATGTAGAAGCGTTATACTGGCTGTGCCACCGAAACAATTGCTTGGGATTGCGTTTGAACCAACATTGGAAAAAAGCAGGATTGATGTCTTAAGGAAAATGAAAGGAAAGCGCTGGTTGAAGTTTGTAGTGACTTACAGAGAGGTTTATATCGGTATTTTGGTAGAGAATCATAATCATAGCTTTGAGAATTTTAGCAATTCTGGAAAGAGTCATCACATAACCGGGATTTATTTTCTAATAATCCTGTGCATCAGGTATGCCCAATAGTGGTTGTTTATGATATATCATGTGATGGAAATGCTGCCCTTACTGGTTTGGTTGACATTGGAAAACATCCTCAACATATTTTTAAGGTTAGATATGACAAAGAGGTACTGCATCAACTGGCAGCTTATTTTGGAGAACAGGCTTTAAAACCGTTGGATTACTCGGAAAGATTTTGGCCTGACGGTGGATATGACTCATCGATGATCAACTGTCCCCTACCAGGTTGCATGAAATCATTACATGAAATCAGAAAACCCACTGGAAGGTATATTAAAAACACACCACTTTAGATTTGCTAAAAAAAAAGCTAACAAATTTTTTTTATTTTTTTTATAGGTTATATTTTGCTGGGGCTGAAACTGCCACGTGTTGGTATGGACATATATCAGGAGCTGTGCAATCTGGCTTAAGGGCTGCCCTTGAGGTGCTGTACGAGATCAGGCCCCAAGTCTTAGACATGAGCGATTTTGCTGAATTAAAGTATTTGGTTGTTTTTTAAGGTTTTCCTTTTTAAAATTCTATTTTCTCTCTTAAGGCTAGAGAGAGAAACGCACCATGGTTTGGAGCCAACACAACCTGAGTCCACATATTGGTTAAGAAACTCTGTAGGGATTTTTTTGGTTTTGTACATCGCTTTTTTAATTGTGGCATACGCCGAAACGTTATACAAGTCTTATTTTGTGGGATCTCCGTTATTGTACAGTTAAATTTAAAAAAAAATCAGTTGTTTTGCTATATTTTTGTATGTACTTGAAATTTTTTACAAATATAATACATGTATTACTTGAGTCTTATATTCTTATATATATACAGATGTCTCACGAAACGTTACATTAGATATTTCTCATATTTCTATGTGCAGTATTTAAATAATAATAGTATATTATTATACAAGTTTTATAAGACGTCAAATTGGCGCCGGAGTTGTTTTGGGCACGACGAGCGTAGCGAAAATTATATCATTCCATATAAAATAACAAAGTTGACACCGACTTCCGGTGACCAGACGTGACAGTTAACATGAGAATATTTTAGCTGAAGAGCTCAGATCGTGTAAATTCTAATTCCAAAATTTTATGTTTCCAGAAATAGTAGAACATGGGAAACTTCTAATGTACCAGTTCCGTGATACACCCTGTATATTCTCCTTATCCCTTAAGAGTAAATGTTAGTCACCGGCCTCAAAAGTTCGACGAAACTGAGGCGCGAGAGGAGGGAACAACCCGCGCCCACTGTACACTCCGCAGAAAATGCAAGCAACGCACTGATTAGATGAGGGGAACGGGGTATCGTTCTTTGGCGGCGAAGATCAAAGCGGCCGTGCGGTGTCGACTGGCGCTGAACCGTTTCCTAATAATTTTGTGTATGTGACTATCGCATGTTCTGAAATGCTTTTCTTGTATATTTTAAATACAAATACAATTCCACAAAACAATACAGTGATACAAATTAATTAATTGCTTTATTATAACATTCCTATTTTACTACTCACTATGGTTGAACATTTTACCTTTTGTATGTTGAAAAAAATTGTAGTTTTGGTAAAACAGACAGCTTTTCTTACATAAATCATTTATTGCTTTACATTTATTATTAGAATTAGTAACTAATTATCAGTTAGCTCCGAAGAAGCGAACAGCATGGTTCGCGAAGACAGTAATTATGAATTTTTACTCACGGCATAAACCGGTAACGATTTATCATCTAAATTTAAATGACTCTGGCCGTGAAAGCATTCGTACTCAGATACTTATTTAAATCCATTTAACGTTTTCTTTGTGCATCAATAATCTGGAATGTCTCGTTCGTACTTAGCAGAGATCGATACTTTCAGGTAAAACACACCTCATATAAAAATTCAAATTTTTATCGGCTGACGCAAGTAGGTGTTAGTAAATATAATATTCCTATTTTAATTCTAGATACAGTTGGGTACTGCATTTTGAAATTTTACTCAAAATTATTATTGCTATGTATAGACTTGGTAGTATACGTACCTACTTCAATTTCAATTGTAGGTATGAGAAAAAATAGCGATTACGATAAAACAGGCAGCTTCTTGTATATGTATAAGTCATTCATTATATATATTATTATATAGATACACGTGATTATTAACACACAATTAAGCTCATGATGTTTGGTTTTATGTAGTGTTGTTTTGTAGTACGCTACTACCTCTAGTGATTCCTCTTAAAGACGATTCGTGTAGGTTGTACCAACAACCCCTTCGTGGGGGTTGTTTGGCACAACGGCATCTTGTCAGGTATGAAAGAAAAATAACGACAAAATAATGTAGAAATTTACCTGTACATCTGTCAAAAAAACATAAACAATCACGATATTAAACGTCAAACTATAATTCATCATGGCGACTTTTCAGTTCCACCAACGTATCACCACAGAAAACAACAAAAAATGAGAAAAGAATACCAATTCACGAACGAAAGACATGAATAAAGTAACCAATGAAAACATAATTGAATTCCGACGAAACGGAAAAAAACTAAAAAAACGTAACAGCGCGCGGCGTTCTCAGTATTCAGCGTCGTTTAGCCGAAGCGCCGCGACGCTCAGTGAGCGTCCGGACTTTGGCGCGGTCGGTAGTGCCTGGTCTCGTTTGAATTTCCCGCGAAATCGCGCGACTTGACGCGACGGCAAACTATCGGCATTGGTCAGTTTTGACAGTTCTCTCTAGTGTTTGTATTCTGCGCTAAACGTTTGGAATCGTGAGTTGCTATCAACGCGTCTGTTACTGGCGGCCTGTCAGTTTAGTTTGGCAATAATATTAGCGCTAAACAATACGTTTTCGTTGTTGTGGTGTCATCTGCTTTGCGGATAATTGTGTTGTACCAAGTGTTTATTGTGCTACCTGTATATACAGATCGGAGGGACGTGTTTCTGAATTTCTGGTAAGTCAATTTGGTTGTTTGTTGTTAGTTTTATTGGGTATTTATGATTGTGTATTGTTGCTTTGTGTGCGGTGTATAATTTTGTGTTTGATTTTGTGTATTGGTTAGATAATTTGAAGCGGTTTTCTTGAAATAAGTTTGTAAGGTTATAATTGTGTACCTGGTGTTGTAAAAGAATCTGTAGAGATGTTTCTATAGCAACGTCTCGTCGGTGTTTAATTTGTTGTTGACGTATTTCAGTCGTATAAAGCCATTATAAAGCTAAATCATTTTGTCCTGATTTTTCCTGCATACCTGACAAGCTAACTATACCTATAATGGACGTAATTTTTAATTTCTCGAGAAAAAGTCATTATTTATAAGGAGTTTTGTATGTCCTAAAAAGTCGAAAGCCATTGTTAATATTTTGATTTAACATACAGGATGGTTAGAAAACACGAAAATGTTAAATTGGCCGAAGAGTAAACTATCGGTTTTTCGTAATTAGATCAAAAATGTTAGTAGAAGGTTAGTTTGAATTAATTTTATGGTCAAATATCAAACTTGAATGTATCCAAGCAATTTGTTGATAGAAGCTGATTGAAAGTATGTTGACTTTAGAGCAAAGGGTTTATTTAGTTCTTTGTTACGGCATAGGTGAGGTATCGTACCGCCGTGCTATTGAAGTTTTTAACCGAAAATACCCTGAGGTATACGTTTCTGTCAATTGTGTTTGTGAATTGGTTAAAAAATGTCATGCAACAGGAGACGTGAAAAATATCAAGAAAAAAAAGCGAAATGGCGAAGATGATGCAGGAGCTATGTTAGCTATTGATTCCGTGAACACTTGCCCAAAAAAATCGTTGAAGCTTATAAACCAGTACTGACACACACTTTAGTGGAAGGAGATGATGCTTGTCGATGAGAATTTTGCCTATTAATGGGAGAACGAATTATGGTCGATATATTCTTCTACAGAAAAATTATTTTCTCTGACGAAGCGACGTTTACCACAAATGGAGTTGTTAGTTCACAGAATTGCAAATATTGGTCTCAGGAAAATCCAAATTTCCGTATTACAACCAATTCTCAAAAATATAAAAAAGTGAATGGTGTGGGATTTATTACAAGAAAATAATTGGACCATACTTTCTTGACGATACTGTAAACCAAAACACTTATTTTGATGTTGGAAAATTTTTTGCTACCTACTTTGGACGAAATCAACTTACAGCTCAGGTGTTCACTACACTATCAACACGACGGTTGTCCTGCTCATAGCGCATATCAAGTCAGGGATTGGTTGAACAGACATTTTCCAAATAAGTGGATTGGACGATTCGGCCCTATAGGATGGCCACCACGTTCACCTGATTTAACGCCGCTTGATTCTTTTTTCTGTGGGGTTATTTAAAACAGAAGGTGTATGCGAATAATTTTCATGATAATGTAGACATTCTAAAATTAAAAATTAGGGAAGCAGTGGACGAAATAAATGACGAAACAATTGATTTGGTATATCGGGAGTTTAGAAGAAGATTGGAAAAATGTGTAGCTGTAGGAGAGGAACATGTGGCGTTATGTTTTGTTAAATTACTTTGTTAAAAATAAGTAAAATATAAAACTTAGACTGCAACATTGAAATTTGATATCTGGGCATAATTTTAAATATAAAACAACTTTTACCTATATTTTTGTTATAATTCTGAAAAACCGATAGTTTACTCTTCGGCCAATTTAACTGTATATAATATTATTTTCCTTTAGATATATCATGGCATTTATATCTACGAAATCGTCTGCCATAGAGATGCACCAAACTCACCCCTTGGCGAGGGTGCATTTATTAAAATACATAACTTAGGTGCTATTGGGTAATGCCAGGTTAGGCCGGGGAAAAATAAGAGGGGGGGGCGCGTTTTAATATAGTTTTGGCCAAGTTTTATCGGTAAAGTTGGGATGCTAAATCGATTTGGTTGGGGTTGGGCTTGTCTGCGAATACGAAAATTATTGCCGCCCCAAATATACCACGAAAGAGGGTAAAAGAAGAACCCCATATCGAGTTTGTGCTCCCGTACTATTGTTGGTTGGTTTTTTCTCGGGACCTATCCGTATATTTCTTATCAATTTTTGCGGTATATCTCGTTTGTGGGTAATGCGAAACCGAGTTTCTGATATCATCGAATTGTTTCTTATTTACTAGAAAGATAGCGAATGAAACCGAGTATGGAGTATCGTTAAATTTTATTGCCACGTTGCACAGTGGTTGAAATAGTCATTTTGTACGCGCAAAACGATTTTTTTTGTCTTAAAATAGAGTGTGATCAGAAATAAGCGATTGGGTTTGTATATCTGAAAAGTTGGTATTAAAATGCTCCAAGTTTATAGATATTTTTGATATTCCAGTGGCGTCGGGCCAAACTTTTGGTGTACCGTGTACGGCAGAAAGTAGAATACATGGGAAACACGTTTATTATCAATTTCTCAGAAAGTATCTGCTTGCATATACCGGGTGTTACTAAAATTATGAAAAACACTAAAATATACACTAATATCTTCTGCTATGCATATACCGGGTGTTGGAAAATTATTGGAAAAAGGTATTTCGATATGTCAGAAAGAATTAAATATGAAATTATAGTAACTTTCGACGTTGCATATACCGGGTGTAGCCATAAAGATGAAAATACCTTAACACTAAATTACCTTTATTTTGAAAGACAAGCAAAAATTTGAAAATAATGTTTAAAAATTGTTTAACAAAATGTTTACAAAAAAACAGAAACTTTTATGAAGAATAAAATTTCCTGAATAATCAATAACACAAATTTTATCATTTGCGGCAAAATTTTCCGCTGCCTTTTTTTATTCAGGCTCAAAACGTTTGCATATTCCAAAATTCTGTACAACGTTGGTGCATTTTTCCGACAGACAATTGTTATTTTTGCAATGTACAATCGCATTTATAACGGTCACACCAGTACCAACCAGTAGAGAGCGCGCCGCCGATGTAATGAAATCTACATAAAATACAGTTTTCCTGAAAATGGAATGCCTGGAATACAGAAATACCAACCGTACTGTCCCTTCCACATCCTGGCGCTAAATTTTTATTCGCCACGATAAATAATGGATATTGCGATGCGTTTTTTTTGTATTATTTTTAACCCGCTTTTGCGTTCTAATAACAACAGTTACACACAACAGAGCATAAAAAACTTTATTAACTTTATTACTATATAGAAAACTTTATTTTATGTATGCAATCCGCAAGGCACAATATTATCTCCGAAATGGTCGGTTGATCTCAATTTTGTGGGTTTACTGTCAATACTAGTTAGTCCATATTTTAAATATATTTTAAATTTATTAAATTTAGTAAATTTTATACTAGATTGTTCAGAAGATTTTACGTTGTTCTTTTTAAGAAATACATTATACAGGCTTAGCCAAAAAATTACCAAAACTGTAAAAAAATCAAAAAATGTTTCAAATAAAAGCTTTTTCGGTTTAAACAACCTCTCGTTCAAATACATTTTTAATATACAGGGTGTTTATTTTATTAATTTGCAAACCTTTCCTTTTCCTAACAGAGCACCCTGTATATTTAAAAAAATTTTAATACTAAAATTAATTCTGAGAATGTTATGTTGGAATTATGTCTTTATAAAATTTTAACAGGGACCTTTGTCCCTGGGTTGACTAGATATATATCTAGTTTAATTTTTTAGTTATAAGCAATTAATCAATACTCATGAACTTTTACCTTCACCAAACGGGTAAAAAAAACCAAGAGAAAATACCAACACAATTAAATAGAATTAAATTAAATGTCCAAACTGTCACATTAAAATAAATGTGTATGTATGTGGGAAAATATGCTTAATTCGAAGTTCAGTAGTTTTGCTTAACTGCTCATAACTCAAAAATAATGCATTTTCAAAAAACGTATTTCTATAAAATGTTCTTAGAATTAATCTTAGAATTAAAAAAATTTAAATTTACAGGGTGTTCTATCGAAAACGGAATGGTTTGCAAATTTCCACAATAAAACGAACACACTGTATATTAAAACTATATTTCAACGAGAGGTTGTATAAGCCCAAAAAACTTTTATTCGAAAATGTATTCGAATTTGCGCTTGGAGAATTATTTAGGTGTTCCGGTAATTTTGACTATTTTTAGATAATAGCTTCTAATTAAAAAATAACGCATTTTATAAAAAAATTATTCGTATAAAAAATTCTTAGAATTAGTCTTAGAATTAAAAAATTTAATATTATATAGGGTTAAAAATATAGGGTTTAAAAACAGGAACCAAATTTCTATAATAAAATGAGCAGCCTGTATACTGATAATATATTTAAAAGATAGCTTTTTAAAGCCAAAACCTTTGTGTGAACAATTTTTGGAAATTTCTTACGGTTGGAGAATTATTTAGGTGTTCCGGTAATTTTGGCTAACCCTGCATATTAAATATATTTAAGAAATGAAATACTTAACATAATTTGTTTGTTTTAAAACACATACTTGTAATAACAATATTTCTTTAATATAAAACAACCAAAATATTTGCTTTAAGAAAACGATTGTTTTGATTTAAGTAAGTCGTTGTTTCGAAAATTGTGGAAGGATGCCGATAGATGGAGATTTAGTTTCTCGTCGTAAGAGGGGTCTCCTACACACAGAAAAGTGATCTCTCGAACGAAGAGAGAATTATTTGGTTGAAGTAGTTGGTAGGTTCGTATATATGCGAGAGATTATTGACTTCAACCAAGAAATTTTATTTCTTGGAAAAATTACTAGATTTAAGAAAGTGGTTACTCTGTTGAAGTAAGTAAACAGTCTTCAATGAAGTGTATATTTTTATTCCCGGTAAATATTTTTAGCTACTTAATGTAAGAATTTTAAAGATTTGGCACAAATACGTTTTCTATTGCTAATTAACAAGATAGGTTATATTTACTTACTCGTTCTAAACTGTTGCGTGCGTTACATCAAACTATTCCGTGTTGAAACGTTTATAGTACACTATAAATCATAATACACATCCCCAATAAATCACAAGGCACATCCCCTACGGGTACTTCGCTCTTGTTTTCGTACTAGGTGAGGTTCCGTGGCGCCAGCACCACGCGCGGGCGCGCGAGCCTTGACAAAATCACGGTGCGCATATTTATTCCAGAGAAAGGGATTACTTGAAAGAAGTGAGAATCACTTCAGTTAAATAATGGGTGGGTTTTTATTCAGTAAACAATACTTACTTATATTAAATGTCTTATATTTTCTTGGATCAAGTAACTACGCACTTGGATGGATTTACTATTACTACGTTGGAGAAATTAACATTTTTGGGACGAAAAATTCAATTACTTCTTTCAATACAATATTGGTTCTTATAAAGAAAGAATTTATTTGTTGACAGCTTTTAGCTGAGAAATTATTTTACTTATATTGAATATGTGGCATTTCTTGTATATACCTAACTTTCTACATCCAAGTAAATATGCATTTGAATCTAGTAAATAAATTCAAGAAATTATGTTTTCTCGTTCCAAATAATCACTTTTCTGTGTGTAGAGGGTATATAACCGCATACATGTCTATGCAGGATCAGTGGTTGTGCTATTATACCGTCAATGTACCTGACGTAAAAATGTCCAACAGGTCTAATATTGACGGAAAGAGACTAAAGGAGCTCCTACACGCAGTGCCAATGTCTCGCCAACGTTGGTGATGTGACGCGGTGCGCGTAGTGCGCGCATTCACTTCGCCAACATGGGCCAACGTTGGTATTGGGCGCAAGGTATTTCTGTGTATCGTAGAAGGCTCGTAGCGTCCCGTAGAGAATTAAAAATGAACAGTGAAGACGATATCATTGCTGTTGTCGCAGCTCCCATTATTTTAAGCAGTGCATTGTTGCTTAGAATTAAAAAAAGGAACCCTCGAAAGAGGACACTGTTTAATAAGGTTGTTAAATATTAAACATGTTTTTCAGTCATTATTTATACAGTACGTTCGAAAATATTAAATACATTAAGGAATACAAATATACAGCAATACAGGAAACAAAATTATTTAGTTTTTTATAATTGCCACGTGACATTAAAAAAATCTCCCTTTTTATTTTCTTTATGTTTCAAGCAACAAAAGCGGAATAAGATGAGATAAGATCTGATACACTGAGTGCTCTATATTTTTATGCAGGACCCTGTTAATTTGCGTCGTTTCTTTATATAAATATTTCATTTCAGTCAAAGCGATGAATTCATAATTTTGATTTAAAATATAATTTATATAATAAAACTGAAATTATTTATAATAATATACAAAGAAAAATTGAGAACCCTTACATACACGGAGTTTTTGTTGTAGATATTAAAACTCCGTGTATGTATATTATGTAGGTATATTTATTCTCAACCCAATATTTTTAGTAACAGATATACTTTTTGATATTTTTCTGATAATCAAAATAAGGAAAAGCATCCAGTATAGTTTTTAAACTTTGTTGAATACATTAAATACATCAGATTATTTAAATTTGCCGCTTAAAACTAATCTATAAATTGTTAATTAATAAATAGTTAATTGTTGTTAATTATATAAATGCAACTTTGTTTGATTGTAGTCAAGATTGTAGGGAAGAGGATTGACCGCAGTCCTTGGACCCCTATACCGTATGACTCCCCATCGTGTGTAGATTCATATCCCGCTTCCCTCCAACCCCCTCCCTCACCTTTCCCACCCCACCCTAGCGAATACGGCTGACCGCAATCCTAGAACCTAAATACCGTATGCCTCCCCATTGTGTGCGAATTCATTTTTAAAATTTTAATTATGACGTCATTTCTGGAAAACCCGGAAGTCATACTAACCTCAAGACCATCCCATAAATTGGCATTTTCTGTCTATTAACACAACGTTCATTCCTTCGGCGTCAAAAACACAAAAAATAAACAAACGTACCTATGCCGTGGGTCACCCATTATAACGACTTCAATATTGTCTTCAGAATATTATTTTATTGCTTGTTAATTTATTGTAACTGTAAGGTTAATATAATGCATATAAGAACCATAATTATTGTCAATAAATTTACAAAATATTAAATAAAGTTTTCATGTTTTTACATTCGGGCAATCAGGCATTTGGGCAAATAATAAATCATCATTGTCCTTAAAGTACGTACAAACATAAATAATGCAGTATATATAATAAAACATAGATAGATAACTAAACTTTTCATCGGTAGTACGTACAATGCTAAAACAGAATGCAATAAAGCGGACAAGGTCGACATATTGGCGATGTGCATTGGCACAGTTGGGTCCCGCTACGCGAAGCACTCCGATGGCCAATGATGGCCCCTATTGGCACTGCGTGTGGGAGCACCTTTACAAGAGACACTGGGCGCCTTCTCTAGTTGGAAAATAACAATATTCTTCTTTGGATGCGTTAATTGCATTCTTACTGACAAAGTGTTCTAGAATTTACCTTATTTTTAGCTTATAGAATATTATGATCTCGCTTCATGTGCGATTACGAACACAAGTTACCGGTAAAACCCAGACCATCCCCATCCAAAACCATCCGAGTTTTCAGAAAGCGCCAACCCCCCAAAAAACCTTCCCAAAATAAAAGAAAAACGCCGGTCCGACGCTATCTCGGCCGGTATAATTAGCTGCGCTGAACGGCTGCGGTTGGCAAGGTGATATATCGCTTTGGCGGGGGTTGCAACCCCTCGGAGGGGCGCGGGGATGGGAACCCTGAAAACCGCAACGACATTGCCCCGGCCATGGAAACGCTACATGTGTACCATCGGCGTACGCGCGGGGCGGTCGAATAGGGGTTGGTAATGCCGCCGCGGCAAGGGGGTTGCAATAATCTACACTCCCCGGCGTTTCTCGGGGGTTGTCGGCGGTATTTATTCGTTGCCGATGGCCGCGGGGAATAAACGGCGGTCTGTTTCGGGTTAATGCGATTTAATTGATAATGGGGTAATGATCATTAGCGAAAGGGATGAATAAATAATGCCGGATGTAAAGAATATCACATTTTAAACAAAAATGTATATTGTTTTGCAAACTTGATCCGATACGTACAACCAACGGTTGTATGTACAGTAGGGTGGTTCAAAAATGCATTGCAAAAATTTTTGTGATGATAGAAAGCAAGGATCCCCCCAGATCGTTTCCAAATCAAAAAAGAGTGGACAGGAATTTCTTTTTCTTCGAAATTTTGATTTGTAATGACATTTTTGGCCTTTTTCGAATAATTGTTTGGGGTTTGGAAAAACTTAAGATTAAAGTTATAGGACTTGTAGAGGACTTTCCAATGAAGAATTTGAACTATTATACATATGGCTTTGACGAACTCAGAAAACAGAATTAAGACGGATTTTCGAGAAATACGAATTATTTAAACAAATAAAATTTGTTTAAACAAATGGAAATTAACTGACTAATGTTTATCAGCATCCAAGTAGACTTATAATAATCATTTCTATGAGAAAAAAAGAGAACGAAATAATTAGAAGGGTCAATTTTCTGAAGAATCTACATTTTTTCATTTAAGGGTAGTTTTCAGGGCACTGTGGGGGTGGGTTGGGGCCACCAAATCCATATGTATGATAGGTCAAATTCTTCGTTGGAATGTCCTGTACAAGTCCTATAACTTTAGTCTTAAGTTTTCCCAAACCCCGAACAATTATTCTAAAAATACTAAAAATTGTCTTTTTCCCATGCATTTTGTTATGTAAATTTGAGGCCTCAACAGGCACCATTAAGAACCAAATTTTCAAAAAAAAAAAATACGTGTCCACTTTTTACTTTATCATACGCAGTATGTGAAGTATTGTAATCGTGCCAAAAAAAAATTTGAGATTTTAGCGGAAATATGTCTTTTTGGGTCCCCTGAACTTTTTTGACCAAGGTACAAAAAAAGGTCTGTGTGTGTGTGTGTGTGTGTGTGTGTGTGTGTGTGTGTGTGTGTGTGTGTGTGTGTGTGTGTGTGTGTGCGTGTGTGTGTGTGTGTGTGTGTGTGTATATGTGTGTACCCGTTTTTTGTGGCGACGATTCCGGAGAAACTACTAAAGGTATCGGGACGAAACTTCATATTTAGACGATTCATGACTAAACTTAGAACTGAAAAGCTTTTTATTCAAAAGGGTGCAAAGGAACTGGATGTTTACGTTTAGCATTTTTCAAGGATTGCAAATGAGCGGCCATTTCTGTAATTTCGTCAAAATAGTTAATAAATTAAAGTAGAGGAGATTTTGTATAATTTATGTCTATAGAATTTTTTGGTAAAATTAATAGTTTAGCCGCATGAGCAAATTGTATTTGATAGAGATCGGTCGTGTCTGCATTAATATAAAACTAGTTAGCCAGGATTTTTTTTTTATTTATTTAGCCCGTCAAATTAAATTTTGAAAAGTGTTAATGGACAAAAAATGCCATAAAATTGCAATTTTCGTTTATTACTCACTTCTCTAAATTTTATTTGTTCAGCATCATAAAAAAATAAACGGAAAATGTGTCTTACGTTTCTGTGTAATAAAGTTTGTAAACTAGTTTGTAAAAATCCGGTACGATTTTCACAACCAGATATTTTTGGGGTATAAAACACGTTTAATAGCAATTATTAACAAACAATTTTGCTACATTTCCAATTCCAAAGTAAGTTAAAACCGCTAACTGACTAGCTGGATGGCATGTTTCCGAAAACGTATACGTTTTATGGTAGGGTGGGGGGGCGGGGGGCATGGGGGGGGGCGTGGATGTGGGACCTAACGGGTAGATAATTAATTAGCTGCTTTAACTAATTTTGATACGGGGAGGCGAGGCAAATTTGCATGAAAATTGTAAGCGGGCCGACAGCCAGCGCACTCTAGCGGGGCTTACTTGTACTGGTAGGGCCGGGGGTGTACACCCTGTGACAACCCTCAGACAGCACAGACGTGAAATACCGCCTGCGAATTTTAATGAAACGCAGGAGATGATATTATGAACGTAGCTTCACACGCAAAGATTTTAACCAGATTTAAGGGATGATTTTTGGAAACTGGTTATGTATTAACCATGCTTGTTATGTTTTAAAACACTGTTTTAAGCATGTTTTTTTTTCCTTTTTTTTTTTTTTTTTTTCGGGGATGTAGCCTCTTGCACAAAGCCAGTGGCTTGTCTGTGCGGCAGTCGGGGTTTAAAACAAATATTTTGTAACCATGTTTAAAAGTTTGTTTTGAAACAAAGATGTCGTTTTAAACTATAGTGTTTTAAACATGCTTAAAACAAGTTTGATTCTTTATTTAAAACATGTTTCTTTTTGGGTGATTTAAAACATGTTTTTTTCATGTTTAAAACATCATTTTATAAAAAAAAAACATGTTTGTTTTAAATAAAAAAAAGTTTTTTATAACAACCCTGGTATTAACCATAAAAAAGGAGTTTTTTTTTGTAATGCCACAGCAAACTCAAAAATATCCACCGCATTTTTCCTCAGACCTTTAAATTTATGTGTGCCCATTAGCCCCAATGTGTCCGGCGTATTAGTTCGTTTTTCCAGTTCGAGCCTCGGTCTGACCAACCCCTACGGGAATTAGCGGAAAAATTAGGGCCTCATTTGTCAGGGCTCGCGAGCCGGCCGGCTGGTTTCAGTTGTTTTCCACGGAGCGATCTTCCCGGCCCTCGAACCGACCCTCCCCGGGGTAGTTTCGGAGGGTTAATGTCGTCGTGGCACACAAGAAAACCTTTCTGTTACTCAATTAATCCCAGCGCTAATGGATGTGTTTAGTTCCAGAGTTAACCTGGCCCTTTCCACGCCAACCTGGCACGATGGATGGGACAGGATTTTCAAAGGGCTCTTTTAACCCCAAACCGCCCTTCACTGCGTCCAGAAAACCATTCGTGCTTGTCTGGTGTGGAATGAAAGACCGCTTTGTTGTTATGGAACTATTTTTTTTTCTTAAAATTAATTCGCACTATACGGAACGTCACGTCACGTCACGTTACGTCAGAGAACGGCAACGTCACGTCAGCGCATTTTGTATGGCGACGTTCACACTATATGGAACGTCATGGACCGTCAACGTCACCGACCGTCAAGAAAAGGATAGTCTCGAAGAGAATATTTTGACGCGACGTGACGTGCCGTGACGTGCCGTGACGTTGCCTGTCTATTCTGAAAGTGTGAATGTGTCTACGTGAACGTGTTAATATAAAATATATAGAAATAGGTATACATTCGAATGATGAGATGATTCAGAGTCACTATACAGTGCTTTATATGTACAGTATGGCAACCGGAAAATATACCATTAATATTTGCAAAGAAAGCGCCAACTAAGTAAATACAAAAGGTTATTTCATTAAAGAATACTACAAAAAGTATCCTAATTCAAACGCAAAATAAAAGTGATTGTACTTTGTTAGTTTCTCCACAATTAATTCTTTTGGCACATTGGGCTTATTTAACCTATTTTAATAAACTTTATTATGAAAAAATTAACCCATACAAAACAATTTCAAATATTATGGATTTATTATGTGCACTCCAAAGTGCGATCCAAATTTATACCTTGCATTATCTTTTTTTTGCTGGTGGGAAACGATCCCCCCAATCGGTTCCTTTTCTGGAAAAAAAATTCCCCCAAAATTTGAGAAAAATCGGTTAACGTTAACACTTGCCACCGAGCACCGAAAATATCCCATTTAAAATACATTGGAAAAATGCATCTTTTTTCCTTATTTTTTGACGTTTCACGATTTAGAAAAAAAGTTGCGGGAGATTATCAGAAATTGTTCAGAACGTCCCAAAGATGAAATCCACAACGACTATTTCTTTCACCGCCCCCACCCTCTCCTGTATGGTACCAGTACTCTAAAAATGTGGCAAAATTTTCCCTTTTACAATTTTACAAAGTTACGTGATTTATTATTTTTCACAGAAATTACTACTATTGGATTATTGGCATATTTTTTTGTCATTTATTAACTAATTTAAATTATTTTTTTAAACAATTACCATTTGTGTAAACAAAAATATACCATGTTACGAACAAATTTTTCCATTTGTTGCAAAAATTATTAAATGATTGTTCATTTATTAACTAATTAGCAATTGTTTAAACAATTACCACATGTTTAAACAAAAATATATGTTGTTACGCACATATCTTTCTAATTTTGCAGAAAAATATTAGACTTGCTATTTTTTGTCATTCATTAACTAATTTGTAATTGTTTAAACAAATACCAAACAAATATATAGGTACATTGTAATGGACATAATTTTCTATATTTTTTGCATAAATTATTATTAGATTATTGGCAGTGTTTTGACATTTATAAACTAATTTGTAATTGTTTAAACAAATACTATCTGTTTAAACAAATATATACATTGTTACGGACATATTTTTTACAATTATTGTAGAAACTATTAATAAATTATTGGCTTTTTTTGTCATTTATTAGAGAGTTTGCAATTGGTTAAAGTACATACCATTTTTTTTTAAACAAATATTTTCAATGTTCTTTATTTTGTAGAAATTATTATTACTATTATTATAGTTACATTGTTGGCATGTTTTTTGTAATTTGTTACTTAATGTGCAATTGTTCGAACAAATAAATTTGTTTAAACAATAATATATAATGTTAGTACGCATTTCGTGACAAAAATGATTATAGGATTTCTGGTCTTTTTGTAATTTTGGAAGTTTTACGATATCGGTCAAACAAGTATTGTGGTTCTAACACTAATTATTATTATAGGTTACAATTGAATTAGTTTTGAATTAGTTAACAAATTTGGCAAGAAAAAAAAAGACAAGAAAAACAATAATAATTTTTGCCAAAAAGATACGTCAATACCATTGTATATTTTTGTTTAAACAAATGGTATTTATTAAAAACAATTGCAAACTAGTTAATTAATGACAAACAATGCCAACAATCTAATAATAATTTCTCAAAAAGAAGAAAAGTAAGTCCGTAGCATGGTATATTTTTGTAAACAAATAGTATTTGGTTAAATAATTGAAAATTAGTTAGTAAATGACCAAAAAATGCCAATAACCTAATAATATTTCCTTTAGAAAATTGAAAGTATGTCCGCAACATTATATATTTGTTTAAACAAATGGTATTTATTTAAACAATTGCTAATTACAAATGAAAATGTTTAACGACAACTATGTTAAAGTAATATTATAGGTTAAGAATATGGTGACATACAGGCGGGATGTAAATTTTAAATAAATCAAAAATTACAGCCACAATCTGGATTTGAACCAGAGACAAATCAAATCGAATTCAAATCCAGGTTCAAATTTGTGGGGAATTCTTTTTTCTGGAAAAGAACAGATTGGGGGGATCGTTGCCCTCTAGCGAAAAGTCCGTTTTTTGGACCACCCTAATGTGCCCCTATCTAAAAGCAATGAACGTAGTAAGAAAGTGATTAATAATGTGTAGGATAAACATCTTTCGTGCTCATTTTCCTTTTAGTGATAGCAGTTGCAAATTCTTTGTCCAAACTTGTTCGAACCATTGTTATTTTTTATTTTTAGCTAGCTAGCCTATAGCATAGCATTCACAGCAGAATTTACGTGACGTTGACGTCCTGTGACGTGACGTACCATATATTGCGTATCGATTTTTTAACAATATTTTAACACGAGCTAAAATTGATTTCGATTTAAGATATTCTGTGACCGGTGTTATTTCTTTTGCGTGTGGCTTTCTGGGGGTTCGTCCCGAGTCTAAGGGTGGAAGGGGATGTTTATCTTCTTCGGAGGGTAGGTAGGGCAACAGCCCCGGGATGAGATCTGCTCGGTTGGCTTGGCAAATATTTTCATTAGGCACCGACAACTGTAGGCAAAACCATCGACGTGAAACCTGCAGGAATTGTCTGTTGATGACAACGACATCAACTGGAAAATGGCAAAGAATAGCTTGTAGAGACTACGTGAGACCGGTACGATGTATAAACAAAATCAATGGAATCATTCGTTTCGTGATTTTAGGATAATGTCTTCAAATATAATTAGTAGAGATGATATGCAACAATTTTTTATGGTAAAGGTCGCAGAATTAACTCACTCGGGGGGTGTTAATCTCCATTAGAGACGGACGTTCCGAATCGTCTGAATCAATTACGACGCAAAGCGACGGACGGGCGCCGCGGGGCGTCGGTCGTGGCCTAAAAAGATCCGCAGACCAAACCCGGTAATAATAAAGAGCGCGAATCTCCATAAATTTACAGGGTAGCCCGGTGCTCCTAATGGCCGCCATCATTCCTCCGCTTAACGTCAAACCACCCCCTACTGTATATACCTAGCTGTGCATGTATAGCTATACAGCGGGCTTGTTATGACTCGTAAAGACCGAACGTATGCAATGCAGGTGGCCGGAAATGCCTATCTGCGTGCTGGAGTCGAGTAATTGAACGAACAGGGCGCTTATTTCAAATTTTAGGATAATGCGGTACTTTATAATGGTGAAGTATTGATAAGTGGTATCCTTAGAGTTAGTATAAAGTCGCTACAGAGAGATTTTCGTCAAGATTGCATAGATAAATGCACATTTTCAAGTTATTGCTTCGTTGTGTTGACAACAAAATTTCAAATTTCAGGATTATGATTAAGTTTACGATGGTGAAGTATTGATAAATAGTTTCCTTAAAGTTAGTACAAAGTCGTTACAGAGAAATTTTCGCCAAAATTTTAATGATACATGCGAATTTTCAAGTTCATTGCTTCTTAGCCTTGCACACAGAGCGCCTATTTAAAATTTCAGGTCAATGATTAAATTTATGATAATGAAGTATTAATAAATAGTATCCTTAGAGTTAATATAAAGTTCGCTACAGAGAAATTTTCATGAAGATTGCAAAGCATTTTCAAGTTACTGCTTCGTACCCTTACAACCACAAAATTTCATATTTCAGGGTTATGCTTATGTTTATGATGGTGAAGTATTGATAAATAGTATCCTTAAAGTTAGTGCAAAGTCGGTACAGAGAAATTTTCGCCAAAATGTTATAGATAAATGAGAATTTTCAAGTTCATTGCTTCTTACACACAGAGCGCTTATTTAAAATTTCAGGTCAATGATTAAATTTATGATAATGAAGTATTAATAAATAGTATCCTTAGAGTTCGTATAAAGTCGCTACAGAGAGATTTTCATCAAGATTGCATAGATAAACGCGCATTTTCAATTTACTCCTTCGTACCCTTATAACCACAAAATTTCAAATTTCAGGATTATGATTAAGTTTACGATGGTATAGTATTGATTAATAGTTTCCTTAAAGTTAGTGCAAAGTCGTTACAGATAAATTTTCGCCAAAATTTTATAGATAAATGCGTATTTTCAAGTTCATTGCTTCCTACCCTTGCACACAGAGCGCTTATTTAAAATTTCAGGTTAATGATTATATTTATGATCATGAAGTATTAATAAATAGTATCGTTAGAGTTAGTACAAAGTCGCTACAGAGAAATTTTTATTGCAAAGATAAATGCGCATTTTCAAGTTACTCCTTCGTACCCTTATAACCACGAAATTTCAAATTTCAGGATTATAATTATGTTTACGATGGTGAAGTATTGATAAATAGTATCCTTAAAGTTAATGCAAAGTCATTACAGAGAAATTTTCGCAAAACTTTTATAGATAAATGCGAATTTTCAAGTTCATTGCTTCTTAATCTTGCACACAGAGCGCTTATTTAAAATTTCAGGTTAATGATTAAATTTATGATCATGAAGTATTAATAAATAGTATCCTTAATGTTACTAAAGTCGCTACAGAGAGATTTTCATCAAGATTGCATAGATAAACGCGCATTTTCAAGTTACTGCTTCGTACCATTATAACCACAAAATTTAAAATTTCAGGATTATGATTAAGTTTATGATAGTGAAGTATTCATAAACAGAATCCTTAAAGCTAATATAAAGTCGCTACAGAGCGATTTTTGTCAAAATTAGATAAATAATTGCAAATTTTCTAGTTTAATGTACACTACACTTTACTAACAGAGGCCTTATTTCAAATTTCAGGGTAACTATGAGGTTTATGACGGTGAAGTATCGATAATAGGTATCTTTAAAGTTAGTGCAAGGTCGCTACAGAGAGATTTTCGCGAAAATTTGATAGATGCACGCGAACTTCAATAATTGAAAAAACTCGTATCGCGCGGTGAAAAAGTGGGATACTGCCGATGACGTGCGAACTGATTGATGCCGAGGTTCCCCGTCGCAGTTGACGCCCCGAAATTTGTCACCGGGACACACGAAATTAATTCCCACCAGACCCAGTGGCGTGCCCGGTAAAACCGCTGATTAATGGAAACCTAGATTGGTACAATCTGCTAAAAGCCCCCACCGAGAGAAAACGTATCGCTTTCGCAACCTCTTTCGCATCGGGACTGATACAAAACGACAAATACAAAACGAATAGAGTTGCACTTACATACAGGATGTCCCACTAAATCCTTTAAAAAGGTAAAAAAGTTCGTACACCATTGTTTAGAATCTAGAAACGTTAACTCGCTGAAATTCCACCCTGAAATCTTTAACAAATTAGCGAAACGTGCTTGGGGGTGTTGAATCTATTCTAACCTTTAAACCCACCCCTATTTCCATCCCCCCCCACACTGATGATCATTTAATATCTCGTCTGAACTATGAGGCATCGGCAAGAGGGTTCTCGCAGCGATCAATGTCGAAACCAAAACACTTAAAATAGGGGTAGGTTGGTCCGAGGGGGTTGTTGTTGTCGGGGGCGGTCATTTTTCATCGTCACGCCGACGCCTCCACTCGTAAACAGGGCACAATGGTGGCGACGGACCCCCGCGGCGCGAAAACTACCCCCGCGCGAAAAATCCACCCCCTCTACGCGGAAAGCCGCCGTAAATCATATATCGGAAAAGCGTAAAATTTCGAATTCTCGCTGTTTATGGTCTCGCCGATGGAAGGTCCATTTCCTGAGGGGTTGTTTCGTCGGGGGTTGCTCGGAGGTTGGTTGGGGGTTGCTCGGGGGTGGAAAATAA
Source organism: Aphodius sticticus (assembly GCA_963966075.1). Classification (NCBI taxonomy): domain Eukaryota; kingdom Metazoa; phylum Arthropoda; class Insecta; order Coleoptera; family Scarabaeidae; genus Aphodius; species Aphodius sticticus. The sequence continues at coordinate 5,680,081 of OZ014510.1, forward strand.
AAATTGAAATGTAAAAAATTACGATCGGTATAAAAGTCGGTTGGGGCGGTTTTTTAATGGGTCGGACACGTTTCCGACGCGTTTGTTACGCGGTAGACACAATGGAAGGGGTGATTTATTGCACCCCTCGGATGATTGATGTGGGGATGCGGACAGCGCGGTCCGGAAGAAGAAAAAATCGACAAAAATGATAAATTTTGTGGATTGACATTGAAGCCTAAATACGGTTTTGACTGTGTATTGTTTTAAAAACTTTTTATTGGGGTGATATCATAAAGGGCACGTAAAAAGTTGACGCAAGTTCATCTTCCTTCATATTTATCTCCCAGCAGAACGGAATATTGTTTATAGCTGGAGATTTTTCACGAGTTCTCTGCAGACGCTGTGTAGACATATCAACGCGTCAGATCTACCCTCCCTTATTTGCGACGTCACTCAAACTCAAATGTAAATAAGATTGCCTTATTTCAGATAGCGTTGCGTCTAAAATTTTCGGCTCTAAGAATCAGAAAGCGTAAACGTATCATATATAAAAAGTAAATATGCACCAAACAAAATTAATATAATTTCTCTTTGCGTTAAAGCGGTAAATTTAAAAATTCGCCAACAACAAACCCTATAATTTTGTTTATACATCGCACGGTGGTCGATTCTGCTTCGCTAGCTGGAGAAAAATGAAAAATGAAGTTGCGCATTTGTAATTCAAAATCCACTAAATATTAAGAGAAATAGTCAACGATCAGTCTCTTAACAAGTTTGTCGTCAAAATTTCAAATGCGCGGGTGTGGCACCATCACAAACTGAACTTTACGCTCAGTGGTAAAAGTGCATAACCATTCGCAAATTCATCTATGTCAGTGTGAGCGCATGTTTACGTTAATTTTTGTCAATTATTTTGAATAACTACAATAGAGGAGACTGGCGCGTACTACTTTATGGAAGCTGTACTGATGAAATAATTTGAGTTTTTTAGCGCTTAATAAAATTAACTTTCACCATAAGATTATAAAAAAAGTACGACGGAGTACGACTGGATTAAGTGCTCTATTGCTGAGCTTCGTTGTTATAGTTTTAAGGTGCTCTTACACGTAGCCACTTTTGTTGCGCGAGATTCTATTGCGACTCGTCTTTTTGGGTTGGGTTGGAGTTACCCCAACCCAACCCAAGACGAGACTTTTTGATCGAATAATTTTTTTACGATCGTAAAGATTGACAAGTAGAAAGAAAATTTTGCTAAATGTGCATTATGCGGAAAATATAAAATCAGTTGTTTATTTACGAGGAGTTTAGCTGGCATATTTATTGTAATATTTATTTACCTGTTTTTTTTTAGAATGACATATTTATTCGAAATTCTTTTTAGAGAAGAAGGATTTATTTTAACTTGTTTCTGTTGTTAACATTGTATGTTGAAATAATAAATATTTATTTATGTTCTTTTCTGTTTAGAGAATTAGTATTTATCGGTTAGCATCCTTTATTTACAAAATTACAATTTAATAAGTTTTTTTACTAAAGGGTGTTGAAGTTCGATAGTTATCGATAGTTTTAACAATAACTATCGGACACGCCAACTATCGATGTTTAACCAACACTACCGTATATACATCTATAAATGTTGCGCCACTAAAGTGGAAGTGGACCAACACGTCGGTCCATTTCTGTGTGGCGCTAGTACCGTGTTTGTACCTGTTTACACGCAGCAACATTTCAGCTGTACGCAACTTTAAAAAATTGCGCGCTGTACTGAAAGTGTCGCAATATTTATAGTTGCAGCGTTGTTCACACATTGCAATACAAGAATTGCGCCATTTTTTAACTTGCGCAATACGAAAAGTGGCGTCGTGTAAGAGCACCTTTAGGATTTGTTGAGGTTAGGTGCCACATTTTGCCGGAAGCTTTTTTTTTGTTGTTGAAGAGAGCCCCTTGTCATGCAGATCCATATGAAAATACATCGATATGATTCCATTACAGTCATCTGGAGTGCTTCTACAAATACAGATACATGTGTTTTTCTTTGTTATATGACGTCATAGAGGTTTAGAAAAAAAAATGGCATAACATAAGCCTACCTGACGTGTTTTATGGTATCAATTATAATTTCCGGAACATACCGGAAGTAGTCATAACTGCATTTGGATTTGGAATCGCAAACGAAAACCTAGGTCGTGTGTGGTATCATCGCATAGATATTTTAAATAGAAACAACTTTTATTTGAACAAAAATTTTCTAAAGCATACGCTTCACAAAAGAACCCATAATATGTTATGTTGTCTGTATAAGCTGTGATCAGAAGAACAATCCACGTATTCATGTTTTATTTTGTTATTAGTGAAGAGACGTGATAGTATATCGATAGCTAAAGATTTAGCGCGTCTGATGACAAAACCTTAAAGCCAACAAGTCACCTTTGGACAGTCACCTGTCCAACAAAGGATAGCTCGAGATCATATGGTTTATTTCGTAAACCGCATGATTTGGAAAGAAGAGTTTCCAGCAGAAGTTGTTTCGTTTGAAAATATTTTTGCAATGATACCACACATGACCCATGATTTAATTTAACGTGTTGAAAGTGAGTGCTGTTGCAAGAATACGGCCGACTGTAGTGTGTGTGGGTTCATTTAATGTATGTATATGTTTTCACGTTACACTAATTATTCGGTTTGGGTTAAAGTTCTCTTTTTTCATGTACATATTTGTAGGACAATCAATCCCCTTCCAAAACCACCGCACAAGTACTTTTCATTTTTTTCGCGTATTTGTAGGACTAATTATATCACACGCACAAAAATTTCAAAATTTTCAAAGCAAATTTATTAGGTATTCAACCCCCTTTCAAAACCACCCTACAAGTACTTTTGATTTTTTCCCGTTTTTGCACATTTGCAGGAATAATAGTAGCACATTCACAAAGTTTCCAACATTTTAAAACAAAGCTACTTTCAACCCCCTCAAAAACCACCCCATTGGTACTTAGATATTTTTCATTTTTAATGTGTACTCCTAAGTATAATAATATCATATTCACAAGGTTTCCACAAATTAATTTTGCAACCCCCGCAAAAACAACCCCCTTAAGGCTTAGATTTTTTTTACTATTTTTCCGGATATCTATCGAATATGTTAAGTGCATTAGAAAAAAAATAATTTTGTCCGGCTAAAACTGCAAAAACGACCATTGTGCATCGCACCGATCTCACGTAATCTAACCTAAATAACTGTCAATTTCAAACGGCGTTTTCACTTAACTTTAAAGTAAAGTTTAACATTTTATTTGTAAAACGAGAACATTATCACAACGCATATTCTTTCTAAAAATATGCTTACTGAAAAAGGTGGAAATAGCTCTATTATATTGAAGTTTGGAGTCAATTTTCACCTCTGGTGTGTTAATAGCGGCGAATTCAATTTCCCATCGGGTCTAAATTGGCCGTGCGGCGACCCCTAGCGGGGATAATCGAATGCACCCTGCAACTGTCACAATTCGACCGACTGAACCGTGGAAAGTGGGCCACGCGCCAACGCTTGCAAAAGCAGCCTCAATATTCATATTGGATTGTTTGTTCGATTAACAGCAACAACAAGGCACCGACGGGGCCAATATTAGAAGTGGGATAGACGCCGTGTGCGATGGCTGCTGCCACCTAGCGGCTCACGAGGACTAGCTTAAATTAACACCGTAATTGGCTTTGGAATGTTTAACGCGTCTGCACTTCAGGATAATGAAGTTGTTGATGGGTTTGGTAGGGTATTTTTTACCTTGAATTTGACTTTATCGAATAATAAGTGAAGTAGCAAACAGTAGCACCCATAGTTTGTAAAAAATGACAATTTCAAAAACACCGGAATACCCTATTACAGGTAATAGTTTTGTATTTGGTTAGTAGAGAAAGCAAGTGATATTGTATCGATAGTCAATGATTTATCGCATCTGATGGTGGCGATTGTAAGCCCTTTAAGTCAGTTTTGGTCAACTGACAAAAAATATTTTTTCCATAATCCGGTATCATATGGCTTATATCGTAAACCGTATGATTGAGGTAAATTTCTTTCCAACGAAAGATGTTCATTTTTAAAAATCTATCCTATGATAGATTTTACGACCTAGATTTTATTTTAAATTCTAAAACTGTGTGCAGTTATGACTACTTCCGGTACATTCCGGAAATGAAAATTGTTATACTTAGTCTTCAGGATGGCTTATTTTATGTTAGTTTCTTCCCGAATCTCTGTGACGTCATGTAACCTGAAAATAAGCCTTGGATAAAACTGGTTATATTTACAGATAAAATAACATTATTCAAACAATCCCATTGGTATTTAAATTTTTTTAAAACATTTTATATGTATTTGTAGGTGTCATATTAACATAATATGTTTCAGAGTTTTAACACATGTTATTTCTCATTTTCAACCCTGTAAAAAATAACCCCATTGTAACTTTTTCGTACATTTACAGGAGCAGTATTTGCAGATATAAAATTAGCATACTCACAAGATTTCAGAATGTTCACGCAAAACATATGTTTCAACCCCCGTAAACCATCCCCTATATGGCTGAGACTGTTTTCACTATTTTTCCGCGTATCTAACTACTATTTGAAAATTATACACAAAAAAATAATTCTGATCAGCTAAAAGTGCTAAATGAACCACTGTGCGCCGTACTGCCAACAAGGTATTATCGTGGTAAGTTTTAGACTACTCATGACTGGAATAATCAATAATATATCATGTTTTTAATACAACATTTATACTAATTAGCATTACCTTGTGGTAAAAAAAATAAAATACGTGTGAATCTATTTTTAATTATTTTTGAAATGGCCAAAACTAAAATCAACAAATTGTGAACGTTTATAAAATTTAAAGAAATCGCCTCCCTTCTGCGGGTGTCATACTCATCACTCAAATAAACTGCGGCTAACTCCTGAAACACCTCTATATAATATGAATAATGATCAAAATTGTCTCTTAGGTTTACACCCGATTTTAAAAAAAAAACTTATAGTTTTAGAGTCAGACCCCTTTCTTCCTAGCGGGTCACATATTTAAACTGACATTTGCTCTACTGTAAACTTGTCTAAAATGTACTTGAACCCTTATGGTTCTCGGGACGCGTAATATTGGCTAAAATTGTCCATTCTGACCACGATCCACTACTACGGTCTGCTTACGCGCATCGGCCACGCCTACAAGTGACGTCAGTGCGAGAAAGAATCGGAAGTACCGTTAATATGGCGTTAATTTCCATAGCGATAAGTTTTGACAATTAAAGCTTTGGCATGGTTGTCAACTTGTTAACCTAAATAACCTACAAAAGTTAAAAACTAATGATGTATTTGGTTGCCGTGTCAAGATCCTTCTCGCAGTGACGTCATGCGCAGAAATGAACGACTTTGAGACACGAAGTGAGCAGACCGGTGTAGTGGATCGTGATTCTGACCAACAACAAACAATTTCAAACAACCGAAAACTGTTTCAAGTATGCTTTTTGTTCGTATAATTTGAATTCGGAGAGCAGACATTCTGAATTGAGTTTAGTTTTTGTGACTAAAACACAATCGTGTATCTTGTAATATGACGTAATACGAGCTTTAGTTGCGATGTTCTGGCCAACGCACGGTGATTTATGTAGTTGAAATCTGTTACAGTTCAGCAAACTCTGAGCAATTTATAGGATAATCTGCAAATTGTTTGAAATATGAGCCGGGCTCGGCTGCGCGGCGCTAACAATGCACTACATAGTAATTCTAGAATTACATTAGCGTTTTCAATTTCGTGTAAAGCGCTGGGTTAATGATTATCAGTTTTGCAGCAGTTGTAATTATAACAAGCTTTTTGTAGCTATCAATAATATTAATAATAATAATAATAATAATGATAATAATTGTAATAGATACCTAGTTCATATAACTACTATATACTCAGTTTGCTTTTTGTTTGTGTGCATTAGCTTACAATACAAATACCACCGCACTGAACGGTTGCCATGTTGCTCGATATTGATTATTGTGTTATTGTGTGTCGGACATTGCCAGATAAAGGTTGTGAAATTTTGGGTGGTAGTAACTGGTAAGGTTTTCGTGTGTAAAAATTTTCTTTCGATGTTTTAAAATAAGATTTGCTTTAGAAAAACCGATTTATTTTATCTTGTAAACATACACTGCTCAAAAATATTAGGGGAACACTTTTTTCGAAACCTGTAACTTTTTAAATAATAGTTCTAGGAAATAAAGTTTGGTATTCTTTAAGGGCATATATTTAACTAAAGAAAATTACAAAAACAATGTTACAAATTGAATTTTTGATGAATTTTGATGAGTTTTTGAAATAGAAAAAAGCGAACATCATATCTTTAAAAGTGAAACAAAAAAAGCTAGTAGCTTGTCCAGAGAGGATATTTAATGTCGAAAAGAAGTGACAAAATGACAAAATCGGAAATTCCACAATTATTACTTCATCGAGTCTGCAATAAACAATTATAATAGCGAATTAATATACAATAGAAAGGCGGCAATATTTAATGGAATTCAATATATTATTGAGAGAGAATTTTTACACCCAAGCCGAAGAGAATAATATTGACAACATTGAAACAATTCTTAATAAGAAAAAATTAAGCAATAGAACGGCGACAATATGAATTGGAATTCACTCAATTGTCGAGAGAGAATAGTAGAAACTGAAAATATACAGGGTCCTGCAACTCAGCTCCCGCCTTCTGTAGCTCAGTTACTAATTAAGCTAAGAGTTTGACATTTGGCAGGCTTACTCTGTACTTCAAGGTACATTTCAAGAAATTATTTTTGATTATACAGCGTGTCCCAAAAATGTGCAACGCCATGATAATATATTTTCTTAATTACATGCTATATATTTTTTTACACATTAGGAAGCCTTTTATGGTTGCCTACATACCACACAAATTTTATTGAAATCGGTTGAGTGACTGCAGCGCAAAAAAATAAAAACAATAAAAAACTGATTTTGCATCGTTGGCTTTAAAAATCAATAAAAACCACAAATTGCACCTCGTTAATAAAATTTCGCGACGTCCTTATTAAGTTAGATCTAGTAGTCTCGTTAACCAAGTGTCATTGATCCAAATTATACAGGATGACCAAAATCTAGTGTCAAACTTGTCAAACTTCAACCCGTGTTATTATTCTTATTTTAAATTGGAACCCATACATTTTTTTAGGTAAAACGCTGCAGAATTAAAAAATAAACATTGTTTCTAAATACAACCCCATCACAATTCCCAATATTTTAAAAGTTATTCGCCAAAAACTCATTTTTCAACGTTTCCAACGGCAATTGTAGGTAATAAATATCGTACGTGGCGTTGAAAAACAATTAATTTCATAAAATATAACACAGAGAAGTATCTTAGATTTGAGTGTACTTAATTAAGTAGTTGTTCGAAATGTCTTCTGTGCTCCTCGAGGCACAAATGAAGACGAGTATGAAATGACCTCGCCACTGCTCTTAATAGGTCGGGCGTAATAGTTAGAAATGCATCTTTCTTGCATGTTTTCTGGTGTTGTTGGAGGTTCAGCATAGACGGTGTCCTTAACGTAGCCCCACAGGAAGAAATCCAGTTTCGTTAAGTCCGGTGATCGAGGAGGCCACGCAACTGGTCCTCCTCTTCCAATCCATCGATTTGGGAAGATTTCGTTGAGCTGGTGCCTGACATGTAACGAGTAATGTGCTGGTGCTCCATCATGTTGCAGCCACATTTCCACCCTTACCGCTATAGGTAAATTTTTAAGTAAATTTGGCAATTGAACAACTACTTAATTAAGTACACTCAAATCTAAAATATTTCTCTGCGTTATATTTTATGAAATACATTGTTTTTCAACGCCACGTACGATATTTATTACTTACAATTGCCGTTGGAAACGTTGAAAAATGAGTTTTTGGCGAATAACTTTTAAAATATTGGGAATTGTGATGGAGCTGTATTTAGAAACAATGTTTATTTTTTAGTTCTGCATCGTTTCACCTAAAAAATGTATGGGTTCCAATTTAAAATAAGAACAATAACACGCTTTGAAGTTTGACAAGTTTGACACTAAATTTTGGTCACCCTGTATAATTTGGATCAATGACACTTGGTTAACGAGACTACTAGATCTAAGTTAATAAGCACGTCGCAAAATTTTATTAACGAGGTGCAATTTGTGGTTTTTATTGATTTTTACAGCCAAAGAAGCAAAATCAATTTTTCTTTTGTTTTTATTTTTTTGCGCTGCAGTCAGTCAACCGATTTCAATAAAATTTTGGTGGTATGTAGGCAACCACAACAGGCTTCCAAATGTGCAAAAAAATATATAGCATGCAATTTAAAAAACTATATCACCATGGCGTTGCACATTTTTGGGACAGCCTGTATAATCAAAAATAATTTATTGAAATGTACCTTGAAGTACAGGGTAAGCTTGCAAAATGTCAAACTATTAGCTTAATTAGTAACTGAGCTACAGAAGACGGGAGCTGAGTTGCAGGACCCTGTATATAACTGATATAACAAAATTGACAAAATTATAAAAAAAAATTCTAAACTGAGCTTCATTCAGTGCCAAATAGGGAGCCCTTAGGCACATTTTGGTGTACCCGCACTAAAAATAAGGCCTATTTTCTACTATTTGTTCTGTTTTTCTATTCTATTTCCATTTTTAACACATTTATTTAAAGACATATTGTTATCGCGTAAACTAGAAATGTTGTATATATGTATAAATAATTAAAAATAAGTAAAATATTAATAATTGTTGTAAATTTGCAAATTTGCAAAATTGAAAATGCGTGTTTTCGCTAAAAAATGTTGGAAAAAAAATTTAATATTTAGTGAAACCGGTTTATATATAGGATAGCGAGTCAATCTACAATACAATGCCCCAAGAATTTTTTAAATTTAGTTCTTAGATTAACAAAGCAAACTAACAAATTTCAAATATGAAAACAGGAATGCCGTTCATTGAAGTGACACATTCGCCTATAAATGTCCTCTGACCTTAGTAGCTCAAATGATTAGAGCGCCGGGCGGAAATTTCGGAGGTCCTTGGTACCAACCCGGGCCTAGGTTATTTTCCAAAAAAATATCCTAACCTGAATTAATTATACTATTCGCATTACGAGCGAATAATAATAATAATTAGCCGTAATATTAATTACAACAAATATTCAATATGTTTCAAATTATAATGATGTTCAAAAGTTAGTTTGATTATTTTAAAATTTAGAACTTATAATATTCAAATTTATGAAATATTTTATCATTTATTTTTAAATTCAGTTCCAACGCGCATTTTATGTTCATTTTATTTTGTTATTCTGTTATTATTCTGTTATTCTGTTTTATAATATAATATGATAGTAATCATATATTTTTGTGTTTGTGTATTTATACATTATGTAGGTACTTGTTCAAATTTTTGTTTGGTTTTATTTCAAATTATATTCTTGCATAACTTTTTGTAGATTTTCTTAATTTTTGTTACAAACATATATATTTTTTACAACACAGTTTAATTTTTGTTTTCGAATCGATATGTTATAGGGGCCCCGAAATCAGGTTGCGCTTAGGGCCCCCAATTTAGTTAATCCGCCACTGGACACAAGTTAAATTTATGTTAAATATATGCCGTTGAAGTATATCAAATTTGATTTGCCTAGAACTATTATTTAAAAAGTTACATGTTTCGAAAAAAGTATGCCCCTATTTTTTTGAGCAGTGTATTTCTTTTAGTGTAATAACCACAAACTAACAATTTTATTTCAATAGCGTTTGCTTCAGAATAAATAAATACTTTTTCAAATAAGTCGCCGTTACAAATTGAAATTAGTAAATCGCATATGTCCGCGGCTTTTTCCCTAAACCTGTAGTTCATCGATTCAAGTGTACGCGGGTGTTTTCTTTACCCTTCCACTTAAAATCAAAGTTGCTAGACACCAAGTTTCCAACTCCAATGTTTTCCCTAGCCATACCGTCGCACTATTTAAATTACAAATAACGTCGAACAAGTGCAAACTAATCTCCGCGAAAGTTTTGCGACTGCATCGCTCAAACATCACCCCACCTATAGCGCCACTTGTTAGAACTCGTTACCGCTATCCTAACGTTTAAAACAGTCGACGAAAATGTCTGGCAAATACGTAAAATTGCTGCGCAAATGTTGAGATTTCTCGCAGTTTTTTTTCTCCTCTGTCTATTGTTTCGCGTTGAAGGGGCGCGTTGCCGTTCGCAGGGGGTTGATTCTCGAGTACAGGAAACAACGGGGGTACTTGTGTGTTCAGGATTTTGTGGTGCTACCCTCTAGTGGTTTTTTGTTGTACTACATTTGAGCGTTTTGTTATTTTTCGGGGGACATTGCTCATTTCGATGTTAGTACCCTCGGGCTGGAGGGTGTTGAGTAGTTAATCACGCAAGGGGTCGTATATACAGGGTGTCTCAATATTTCAGTGCGCTGTTGGAAACGAAAAAAATATCAATAATAAAACCGAGATGAATACAATTAATGTTACGAAACATTCATTCTGAGCAAAAATTTTCCTATGGACCTTATGCATGTTTTCTTTAAGAATACGCTTTGTTCAAAGGGTTGTAATTTTTTCAAAGGATTAAAAAAATTACCAAATTTACCCCTACGATTGGTCCAGGGATGATAAATTAATTAATTTTTTTCGTAAAGTACCGTTGAAATTAAAATTATTAATTTCAAATATAAAATTACCACGTAAATAAAAGTTAAAAATGGTAAATTACGTTGGCTTAAATTACCGGGTAATTAAAAATTCAAAATGGTACATTAAACCGGCGTTAATACCGATGACTGTAGGTTATGAATGCTACTTATGTTAATAATAATGTTTGGTAAATAAAAATCATTATTTTGTAGATAACTAGCAATCTGACTAAGGATGTTAAATTTCCGTAATTAATTTTTTCAGTAAATTACAGCTGCAATTAAAATTATTAGTTTCCAATTTAAATTACCACGTAATTAAAAATTGGAATTGGTAAACTATATTTTCTTAAATTACCGGGAAATTCAAAATGAAGACAGTAAGTTGTAAAAAATTTGGGTACAGCCTTATAAGTCATTATATTGTAGATAACCACCAATCTGATGCTTTTCCTGATTTAATAGTAGTAATTCATTATTAAAATGAAAGCAGGGACTACAATAAAAATATATTTTATATATATATATATATATATATATATATATATATATATATATATATATACAGGTGTCCCACTTTTTTTCCCGCAAAAATTTTTTTTAGATACAAAATGTCATTCTGAATAAAAAGTTTCATATGAACTTAGGGGTTTTTTCAACTCCTTAACAAGTTACAGCTGTTCAAAATGAAAATCGAGCATTTTTTAAATAATGACAACTGACAAAAATTGTTTTCAAAATAATTCTGAGTTGGCTTTTAAATCTTATATTAACGCCATTCCATAGAAATCAGACGAATAAAATGGTCAATTATATTATTTGGGTACTTGGTGAATTCGTTATTGGTTGATGTTAATCACCCGTTTTATGCTGGCGGTTCGTACAGCAAAAAAAAGCAAATAACTGGTAATAAGTTTAGTAGCAATTTATTTGTTATTTTTTTCTCATAAATAATACCTATTTAACAAACACTAACAAAACAAAAACAAAAACTGGATAAGTAATAAACAATACATTAACGAAGAAGAAAATAAAATACATCAAAAAAATTGTACAAAATGACCTCCACCAATATCTATGCACTTTTGGCAACGAATTATTATGGATTCTTGCACACTACGTAGTGATTCCACATTTGTTTTAACCATATCACAAGCGGCTTGAATTCTTTGTAGTAATGCATGTCTTGTATTTATCGGTGTTTTGTACACTTCTGACTTAACGTAGCCCCAAATATGGAAGTCAAGAGGAGTAATATCAGGCGAACGCGGTGGCCATTGAACAGGCCCGGCGCGACCAATCCAACGCTGGTTGTAATGGCTATTTAACCAGTACCTCACCTGTCTTGCGTAATGAATTGGAGCGCCATCCAACTGAAACCATCCATTTTGTCGGTAATTAATTGGCACATCTTCCAAATAATCTATCCAACTATTCTCTAAGAATAACAGAAAACTATTTGCATCCACTCTGTCAGGAAGGATGTGAGGCCCAATCAGATGTGATCCCACCAGACCAGCCCAAACATTTACTTTAAATTCATGCTGATAAGATATTACTGTCGTTGTATGAGGGTTTTCGTGGGCCCATACGCAAAAATTACGGCGGTTTGTAATTCCACGACGAGTAAATGTTGCCTCATCTGTCCAGATAATTTTATTTCTTACTTCTTGTGGACTATCAACAAACCAACGACAAAAATCTCTAACCGGTTTCGAATATCTTGGGGCAGTAACTCTTGCACTTTTTTGAACGGAATGCCTTTCGTCTATCGTTGCGTAAGTTTCTCCATACAGTGGTTTTCGGCAATCTCAGATGGCGCGCTGCACGCCTTACACTTAAATTACGGTTTTCGTCAAAAGCATGCGAAACTCTTGCATTAACTCTTCTTACTCTTTGAGCTGCTTGGTTGTGATCTCCCACTGGTCTTCCCCTTATTCCATTTTTTTAAATCATTCTATGAATATTACTAAACACTGCAGCATCCGGAAGTCTTCTCGCTGGAAATCTACTTTGGTATTCCCTCCGTGCCCTTCGACAATTTCCATTGCAGTATCCATAAATAAAATGAATATCGGCATATTCTCTGTTAGTAAATTTTTTGGGCATAATATTGTTCGGATTTATAATTATTTGTGAAAATGCAATAACAATCCTGTTATTAGAATTACTAGAATGACAGCAATGTGACGTATAAAATCAATCTGAAGTATTATTTTTAAAGCATTCTTGATAAATGCGTATCAAAGCCGCCTATAAAACAACTGAAAAAAATGCTTGATTTTCATTTTGAACAGCTCTAACTTGTTAAGGAATTGAAAAAACCCCTAAGTTCATATAAAATTTTCGGTAAATTACCAACAGAAATTTAAATTGACGATAAATTACCATCGGTAATTTAAGCCGTAAATTACGGTAATTAAAAGTCGGTAAATTACCATTAATTACGGTAATTAATTTGGTAATTTACGCGGCAAATTACGCTTTTACATCCCTGGTTCTTGTATTAGATAATTTGAACTAATTTACCATAACGTTAAAGAAGGTGTTTCTTTTACATCAGCTTTAGAAGGAGCCAAACTTTAATTTCTTGTATTTCCACTATGGCATTGAGGGGTTGGTTTTAGGGGTAGCTTTTTGCGGACCGGGGCGAATCTATCTCGCGTTATTTACGTGGCCTATGGGGACCAGGAGGAACAATGGTAGCCTAATTGCTGTTCGAATTCGGACAAAGTGGACCCGTGGGAGGCCGCTACAGGGCAGTCGGGATGCGCTACCCGTTTTATTAATAAAATTTGCCATGCAGGGGCCGGTCGGGGGTGGGTTTTCGCCCAACCACCCTAGCACTAGTCCAGGTAGTCAATGATTTATTAGAATCAATAATTTACGTACGGATTTCGGACCTGGAAATAGACGAAATCGACTGACTGACCAGAGAGACTGTGAAATTAGTTTAAATAAATAAAAACCATGGAAGAAATCACTATAGGGTCATTGTAAATGATTGTAGGCGAAGTAGGACCAAACAAGTATCAAAGTTACATTAGGCTATGCAACCAGTTTAACAGTTGCGTATAGAGCTGGAGTATCATAGTAGTATCCAGTTCATAGTACTCCGACTACAATCATTTATAATAACCTGTATTTTTTTTTGTATTTTTGTATGGGATTTTCTCGAGTTATTCTAGCATTTTCACATTTTTCCCAATGTGCATTGGTAACAATGGAGGGTGCATATCCCTCACAGAGCACTCGAGAAACTATTTTCCAAACACGCGACTCGTCTGAGGCGCTAGTTCAATATTTATCGAACAATAAGCGACAGCGTACGGCTTTCCTGTGCGTCCAATTTTTCTATTTTCGACGTATTTGCTATCCGGAAAGGATTTTTGCCCTGTCGAAGTGAACAACAGATTCGTACTTCCAGTGCTTCATTTGAAATGGAATTGAAATGTCACGTTATAAAGGAGATTTCCTGAAAGTGCGTTCTCATGGTGTATTGCGTTGAATTTGTTGCAAAAATTGCGACACAGAGATAAAAATTTCTCAAAATGACATCTCACATGGTGTAGAATCATTTATTTTGTTTAATGATTTTAGTCAAATTTCCGTAATACCCTATTTTGTTTATACATCGCACCGACCTCACGTAGTTTACCCTCAAAACTTGATCTAAAAATACACTGCTCAAAAAATTAGGGAAACACTTTTTTCGAAACCTGTAACTTTTTAAATAATAATTCTAGGCAAATCAACTTTGTTACATTTCAAAGGCATTATATTTTACGAAAGAAAATTACAAAAACAAAGTTACAACTATTAGTTACAACTAAGAAATTTCTGATCAAACTGTTAGAAACAGATTAAAAGAAGCGAATTTGAAACCAAGAAGACCTGTCCGCGAACCACGCCTTACGCAGCATCACAAAGCAGCGCGAATGAGGTTTGCTCTGGATCACAGAGATTGGCAACGTCGTCACTGGACGCCTGTACTTTTTACAGACGAGTCCAGATTTCGTTTAACTCGTTGCGACGGTCGAGTACGTGTATATAGACGTCCTGGTGAACGCTACGCAGCCGCTATTATACAGGAAGTGGATAGATTTGGTCGTGGATCTGTGATGGTTTGGGCTGGAATCAGTATAGACAACAGAACTGATCTTGTTGTGGTTCCTGGTAGACTAAATGCCATGAATTACATCGAAACCATCTTGGAGGACCATGTGGTGCCTGCTTCATATGGTGTCGGTCAAAATTTCATCCTAATGCAGGACTATGCAAAGCCACATACCGCCGGCATCACTAGAAACTTTTTACTAGAATGAGGAATTCAGGTCATGGAATTCCTCAAGCACTGATTGAGGAATGGGAAAGCATACCCCAAGAATCTCTTCGCATACTAGTGCGAAGCATGCCACGCAGGTGTGAGGAAGTGATTCGTGTTCGTGCAGGTCATCCACTGTATTAAACCTCACCAATCCACAGAAAACCCGACTCACATCGATACTATGACTATGCCGTTGATGTATACCAAATTTGATTTGCCTAGAACTATTATTTGAAGAGTTACAGGTTTCCAAACAAGTGTTCCCCTAATTTTTTTTAGCAGTGCATATCATTTGAGCGTATTAGCGTATTAATGTAGATGGAAATCACCGCTGGAAAGTTGCCCAGGTGGGCTAGACACGTGTACGAACTGCTCGTAGCGTGTCTGGTTAGCAATTTGGAAGTTGAGACGGGTTATTAGTCGTTGTACCTCGGGCCCTTATTTAACATTTACACCGTCAATTAATATTCACGTAGTTGTTTTGCTGGCACGCTGAAGCTTGGGCGTTAAACACGAAAACCGTGTTGTGTGCCTGACGTCTCCATGATTTTGCGGTTATAACTCCATAATGGAGCCAACACGATTCTAAAAAAAGTATTTCCTTCATCAAATAGACTCTACTGATCATTTTGGTGGGGGAAAAATAGCCCAAAAAAAAAACCTGTCATCAAAAAACGGTAAATTGAAAATTGTGAAGACGTGTAGACACCACCGGAGCGTTGGGTGGCGTATCCGGCCACCCCTCACCGAGGGGATGATCGTAAACTGCGGAAGGGTCCATAGATAAACCCGAACTGTCAAAAACAGCGCACGGGCGATTTACCCCGCCGCACGGTAAGGCGCGCATTACAAATTCCAAAATCACCGAAGTATATAGGCTGAGGTCGCGAGAAGACACAGCGTTCGCATCCCTTTCGAAGGGGGTAGTTATCCGCAGGCGTGATTTAAGCAGCGCGATCTCTCGCGGAGAGTTTTCGGCGAACGACCGGTTAGCGGGACTTATCCGACCGAAAGGGGGCCAGATAAGTGTCGGTGCGCGCCACAGTCGCAACTTTTAATGGCCCCACTCCAACCGCCGACGCTCTCGGATTATCCCGCACAAGTTTTCGTCGGCAAGATCGAGAAATTGGCCCGGCAACAAATCGTTTCCGTGTCTCGTCAAAAACCGCAAAAGAAAAACAATTTACCGTTAAGAACGCATAGAAATAACTTGTACTATATGTTCTATCGACTGCGCCATTTTTATTCTCTTCCTCACACTTATCTTAACAAAATCAGTTAAAAGTAGAACTTTATAATGGTTGTATTTTCGAAGAGTTAGCCCATCATGGATATGGAAGCACTACGCAATCGTCTACTATTTGATATGTTGTGATAAAACATTCTGGAGGAGTTTCCGACCATTCCTCAAGATGCTGGAGGAGCAGAAGAACCACAGATAAACACATGGTCAAAGGCTTCTTCAGTCATCTCCAAGATTATCCAAGAAAAATGATGTCAACCAATAGAAGCTCAATAATATGGAAGAACTAAGTATACCCCAACCAAAATACAACCACTATAAAGTTCGAAATGCCCACAAACAACTCGCCTGGACCCCTTGCGTTTATAGTTTTATTCATTCAGTGTCTTCTAACAGGGTGTAATAATGGAGTCTTCCACGCCGGTAAAGGATTCAGTGCCGAATAAGGAAGAAGCCTCAAAAGTGCAAACTGAAGATATGGTGGTGAAGAAGACTGAAGGAATCCAAGAAGCACCAGCACCAGAGGAGGAGATACAGCAGGAGCAGCATGGTGATGGTTCCATGGTTCCCAAGGAGAATGGTCAGGGAGATGGCACCTTCCTCTCCATGGGCGTCACCGGAATCTTCGAAACCACGCAAGAGTCGATCATCGAAGAATCTCCAGGTTTTATATTCGCGAAACAAACGTTAAGTTCTCTCTATTTCCATGCTATAACTTTCAATTTCAGATTTGAAGCCTCCGAAGGAAGCGAAGAAGAGCGAAACTCCCGACGTGTTATGCCTCCAGTTGGACGAAGGCGATAATCTGGATGGTTATCTGGATAAGGAGAGAGCTAGGAAGATGGAGTTGCTTAAGATCAAAGAGGTGGGTGAGGTTGGGAAGGATAAAAAGGAGGAGGGTGCGAAGAAACCGATGCCCAAGAAGGGTAAACCTGTCAGGAGGGTGACCAAGAAGAAGATTGTTAAACCCCTCCCCAAAAAAGTGAAAAGTAAGGTCGTTGAGAAGCTGGCTGATGTCCCAGAAGAAAAATCAGAAGAACCAAAGAAGGAGCCTAAGAAAGAACCTAAGAAAGAGCCTAAGAAGGAACCTAAGAAGGAATCACCCAGCGACACCAAAGAAGACGACAAGCCCGCGGACCAGACCATCGACCAGAAACCCACACCGGAAACCGCTAAAGACCAACCAGAGGTATCCGTCAAGAGCGTCGTGGTCAAATGCGATAAGCAAGACCAAGCCAAGGCCGAATCTAGGTTCCTCTGGGTGTCGAACATCAATCGCAGCACCAAAGCGAACGACCTCAAGATCCTCTTCACTCCCCATGGCAAAGTCCAAACTGCTAGGATCGTGACCGACGGCCGGAGTTACTACGGTTACCTCGTCATGGAGAAACGTGAAGAAGTCGAGGCGTGCCTCAAGCAACTCGAAGGCTATTCGTTCGAAGGCAATAAGATCCACCTCAGCGAGAAAGGCCCGGAGAGGAAGTCGAGAAGTAAAGAGAGGACTGAAGCACCGAAGGAAGCTTCTAAGGATCGCTCGGTCAAGTCCAGTAGACACTCCAGCAAGAGTAACGACCCTCTAACGCTGAAGGTTCGCGAGAAGCGAGATGACGACGAGAGGAAGTTGGTGCTGAGGAAGCGTTCCGAGGAGAGGAGGGAGTTGCTGCGTAAGCAGAAGGAAGCCGAGAGGCTGCGCGAGGAGAGGCGTAAGGAACGCGCCAAATACGAAGAGAGGAAAGCCCAGGAGTTGAAGATCGAGCGCGAGAAGAGGAAATTGGAGCACGAGAGGAACCTCATCGAGAAAGAGAAGATGAATCTGTTGCGTTTGCAGAAGAGGCTCGCAGACACCGAGAGGTTGCTGATCCAGCGTCAGAAGCAGGAGTTGGAGCGTGATATAAAGAATCTGGAATACAAGAAGAGGAAGACTAGCAACGAGGCTTACGATAGGAAGTCCAGCACTGAGGCTTACGATAGGAAGCCTGCTAAGGTCTCTAGAATTGAGGAGAATAGGCCTAAGGAGTATTGGAAGGAGCGTAAGCCGTCTCCTAAGCCTTACGAGGAAGCCTATAAGAAGGAGACCGTTATGGTGCCTCCTCCTCCGGTGTTAACTGAGTCGTATCATCAAAAGCCCGAGAAGGAGAGGTCTTGGGAGACCAAGAAGGACGATGGTTCCAGGTATTACGATAGGACTGATTACCAGGAGCGTTACCAGAACAAAGACCGTTATAAGGAGAAGGAGAAGTCGTACCAGTGGCAGGGGAACTATTCTGGGAGGGAATCCTGGAGGCCAGAACCGCCCAGGAGTGTGCCAAGGCATACCACCCAGTCGTTCACAGGAAATTCTTATGGTGATGCTCCGCCGGCTCCTGGGTATTACCAAGGGACCACTTTTAGGAAGACCAATGAGTATTATTATGTTGGACCAGATAGGAAGTATTAGGTTTTTTGTTTTGGACTTTTCGTGTTTGTTTTGGATATTGTTTAGATGATGTTTGTAGTTGGTTGTTTAGTAAATATCCTTTCTAAATCTTTGCGTTTTATTGCTTTTTAGGGCGGGGGTGGTGATTATCTGGATGCTAATTAAAGAGTTGGATATTTAAGGTGTAATTAGCGACTTAATTATGGGTATTTTCTTTCCTGTGGAGGAATTATCTTATTGGCTATCGCTTCATCGGGGTTTTGGCTAATTTCCAAACGCCGTGAATTAATTTATCTGCTTTCTTGTTTATGAAGGTTTAAATCTTGGGTTTAAATTAAGAATTTTACTGAATATTTTAGCGTTTCCTTATAAGGTTTCAAATCTTTCGGCGAGTCCGTGGAATCCTTCGTGCGACCCCCAATATATATCACGTGTAAACGCGTTAGAAATATTCAATTTCTAAAATGCGAAATTACGGAGAATTGCAATTTCAGCGACGAACCGGAAGTAACTCAATACAGTACGAGGAATTAAAGTACGCCCACTTCGATCAGGTCTACGTCCGTTTCGGATTTTAACCTATTTCATCCGGAAAATGGCTTTTCCTACCTCCGGAAATTTGTGTTACTTTTTTCCTCAATTCATTTTTACGATCATATTCGCGCCAAACAATAGGAGAGGGGTGGGAAAGAGGCGGAAAGGGGATTTTATGACATATTGCTGCTGGTATAACCTTAAAATTTCCGGGCTGAAAACTAAATTGCCAGTCAAATGACGTCAAGAATGACGGGGTTCTAGATAATCTCGTAAATATATAGCGTCAGCTAAAACTTTTTGTACTGTATGTTAGTTGTAAATTTAGACATGACGTAGGAGATATGCCGATTTCAGCCAAGTTTTCTGAACGTCGCACAGTGGACGATTTTGCACTTTTAGTTGATAAAAATAATTTTTTTAAAAATTAATTATAACTAATAATAATTATAATAAATAATTTTAATTATAACTATTTTCATTTCCGGAATGTAACAGGAAGTAGTCATAACTCCACTCAGTTTCAGAATTTCAAATTAAAACTTAGGTCGTGTGTGGTATCATTGGATAGTTATTAGAAAATAAAACATAACTAAATAGAAAACATTTACTGTAATCTTCGTCATGATTATAGCTAATGCAGATGCCATAACTGATCATGGTTTCCTTCGCAAACCGTACGATTTATGAACAGTGTTTTCGACCAAATGTTGTTTCTTATTAAAATATTTATCCAATGATACCACACACGACTTTCTGGTATCATTCCTGGTTCTAAATGGTTATAATCCGGCCATATTAAAGATTACACCAAGGACATTCACAAGAACTTGGTAACAAATTATTCAACACAACAATCAAGAATTGATGCGGAAAGTAAAAATTAGTGCAACAATTTACATCGGAATTTAGCCCGTTACTGTACGTTATCTAAATTTTCCAGGGTTGCAAAGTGTTTGGTTTTAAGTCATTTGGTTATCTAAGAACAGGTTTATTTCACTGGATTAAATTTGACCATATTGCTAAAATAATTTTTAACGGCTAGATGCGCATTATCCACTACTGTGTGACGTATGAGATATGCCGATTTTAGCCCAGTTTTCTGACGGTCGCAACCGAGTTGTGACTTATTTTTACGACGATCTCGTCGCATTTAACCAGCACGTAATAAGAATAGAATAGAATTTTTCCGAGGGCTTTCTTGAAGGAAAAATTCATCGTCCAGATTTTTCTAATTAGTTCCGGTTTGAGAATTGACCGCGGAGAAAATGACATCCGCTCTAGCAACGCGCTAGCCGGAAGAATAGAAATTTTAATTTAAATTTTCGCCACAATGCGCTCCACCAGCATTTTCTGCCCTCGGATTAAATTAAGGGCTTCCCTGCGACTCAGAAAATCAAAAGTTTCACCAAGCCTTTCAACGCTGGGTAATAAAGTTTTACGCAAGGAAAAATTCTTTAATAATCAAGCATAATTAAAATAGACATCTTCATCAATAAGTCGTATATGGGGCCCTACCATAATCTTCATATAACTTATTCCAAAACGCCATGGCCTTCTTCCTTGGATTCTGCTTAACGTCCAACTTGACATCGATGTCCAAGAAGTTGATGTTGCCTCCCCTGTCCATCATTTGTGGCCAAACTACGTTTTGCAAATCTCCATCCTTCTTTGGCGTTGGATTTCTACAATTAAAAAATAAAAATTTTGAGCAAAACATCTACGAAAACGAACTTTTCTCACCCAGTTTTCACGAAGTTGGTCAACAACTTCACAAACATGTTCCTCACTCGCATGTCGTTCTTATGGCTGGCCTTCTGCTCGTCGTTCTTGAAAATATACCATAGCTCTTCAGAATGAGCAACACCTACAGGTTGGATTGTTTTATCGGTTTGGCTATGACTTATTATCTAGTTACCTTTGACCTGTCTGGCCTGGTTATCCAAAAAGTGGCCCAAATCACCCTGGTATGAAAACTGATACAGGTAAGTAGGAGCCCTTTTAGCTCTGAGTTTGGCTTCGGCCATGATGCCTTTCAAAAATTGCGTATCGCTTATATACTACAAAAAAAAGCATTTTAAACACCTAGCTAGATTATACAGGTTGTCCCAGAACACCTGGCTTATAAACGCTTACATTTAAAATCTGTGATTTATTGGCCACTGCCAATGGGTCAAGACCAAAATAGAAATGCCTTATCTTCTCCCCAATGTCGATTTCGTTAGGATGAAAAGGTGGGATGTTCATATTCGATGGTATCAATCTTTGAGGCATTTCGTAACTGACAAAAAGAGGCCTCAAGAAATCTAAAACTGAAAAAAAAACTGAATAACATCTTCAAATTTGGAGGACATAACTTACTGTATTGGAAAACAGCTCCTTCCAAAGAATTGAAGCCTGTTATAAAAGGAACACTGCCCAGAGAAGCATCCTTAAGCATCTCATAAGGCCCTCTTGAGATGACAGCGTCTGGATGCTTAGGTTCTATAGTAGGAGCAAATGATAGCCCATTCATTGGATCAATGGTGTCCTAAACAATAAAAAAAAATAACAAAAAATAAATAAAAATAGCACAAATTTTATCATTTACACCATTAACTGATTCCCAAGCTAGGAAAACCACCAAATGAAGCATCCTCCTACAGGCCAATTTCTTTACTGCCCACATTGTCAAAACTGTTTGAAAAACTACTTGCAAAACGACTGAAGCTAATCTAAGATGAAAGAAACATTATACCCGCTCATCAGTTTGGATTCAGAAACAAACATTCGACAATTCATCACAGAATAACAATGATAATAATATAACGAACTTTAGAAGAAAAAAAGGTATGCTCCTCTATATTCCTGGATGTGGCAAAAGCCTTCGACAAAGTTTGGCACGAAGGCTTACTCTATAAGCTGGAACGGATACTACCCTTCGAGTATAGCCAACTATTAAAATCATACCTTTCTAACAGATACTTCCGTATAAAGCAAGATAATGAGTACTCAACTCTCAAAAGTATTAAAGCTGGAGTACCACAAGGTAGTGTACTTGGCCCAATTCTTTACCTTCTTTACACGCATGATCTTCCGCAACCAGATGGTGTTACCGTTGCCACTTTTGCCGATGACACTGCTATCATGGCAGTAGATACAAATGTTGAAGGAGCAACGCTAAAACTGCAGAATGCTGTCAACAATATTAGTGATTGGATGCAACGATGGCTAATTGCATTGAACGAAACCAAATCCGTTCACATAAATTTTACCAATAAGCGAATACAACACGTTCCAGTGAAAATAAATAACACCACCGTACCCTACTCGAACACCGCAAAATACCTCGGTATGACGCTGGACACCAAGCTTCGCTGGAAAGCACACGTTAAAAAGAAACGAGAAGAATTGGGCATAAGATACAAGAAAATCTACTGGCTTATTGGTAGGAAGTCGGCTTTGTCGACATATAATAAACTCCTAGTTTACAAGCAGATACTTAAACCTGTGTGGACCTATGGTATCCAACTGTGGGGCTGCACTAAGCCAAGCAATATCGCCATCATTCAACGCTTCCAAAGTAAGGTGCTAAGAAACATCGTGAGTGCACCTTGGTATATAAGAAACAGAAATCTCCACAGGGATCTGAAGATGGAATTAGTAACCAACGAAATTGCAAAGTTTGCAGAGAATCATCAGAACAGACTTCTCCAGAATGTTGAGGCAATCCAGCTTCTTGACAATTGTGACAGTGTGCGAAGACTCAAAAGAACTAAACCTATTGAGTTGGTGAAGTGATGTTAAAAAAGCAGAGCACAGTGTTATGTGAGTGATAGGTGAACAAAGCAGAGCAACGTGCAGTGTGTGAAGTTTAAAGCGTCAGCATCCAAACTAAATTTAAGTTACACCAATGGGGAACACTTAATATCGAACACTTTTTATACTTAGCAATTTAGGTTAAACTAATATAGCTAGATAGTCATTAGACTAGGTGTTTTGCGCAAGTACCTATGATGTGCTGTTAATTAATAAAAAAAAAATACACCATTACCAATAGCATAGCACTCCGCTCAGCGAAGTGCAAGACGTTATGGTCCAAATTCCTTAATCTTCTCACTAAATTCCTGGTATTTGGTTCGATGACACCAGCTGCAGTGGCCACTGCATAAGTGACTTGCAGTGGGTTCTTGTGGAGAGCCCATGGACACAAGGCACTACCACTAAAGGCCATAGCTTTATGGAAGAGGCCCTTGGCTTTTGGGGCAAGCATCAGATAGCTTATGGAGGCTGCTCCAGCACTCTCTCCGAAGATGGTGACTGAGTTCGGGTCTCCTCCAAAATGCTTGATGTTCTTTTGGACCCAACGCAGCACTTGGATTTGGTCTTTCAGGCCGTAGTTGCCTGGAGATGCCATATCACCAGTGCTTAGGAAACCTATGGATGGTCAAAATGGTCCAAATTGGCCTACGAGAACTCTAGATGCTTACCGAATACTCCAACTCTATAATTAAAGCTGACCATGACCACGTCTTGTTCGAGGAGATAATCTGGGCCGTAGATGCTTTGATTGCTTTGTCCAAATTTAAAACCACCACCGTATATGAACACCATGACCGGTTGGAGGGTTGTTACGTTCGAAATTCGACGATTCTAAAACAGTTTTGATGCAGACAATAAAGTGCTGTTTCCCTTTTGGTTTTTTCTACCTGCGTGGTGAACACGTTTGTGTATAGGCAATCCTCAGAACCTATGTAGAAGATCTTTTCGGTGTCTTGAGTGCAAGTAGGGGCTTCGTCTGTTGCTTTCAGGACCCCTTTCCACTTGTCGTTGGGTACAGGGTTCTAAAAGTTTGTAGTTTTGATATAGGAATTGGTCATTTTGAAAACTTACCGAAAATCTTAATTTTCCTAGAGGAGGCTTGGCAAATGGTATACCTAAGTACCCGTAGTAGGGGGTGCCATGGCGTTCGGTGTACATAACCTTGCCTTGGAGGGTGCCATCATCAATAGTGACCTGCAGGTCAGGTTTCTGTAAAAATACCAATACTGTAGAATTTATATTTATGTGGTGCTAATGACTATGTCCACCTTTTTTTAATTTAATATTTTCCTTTGATTTTTGGCTATTGATTTCTAAAGAAAGTTGATAATACATATTTAATTTATATTATTTTTTAAAACTTTAACAATTGCACCTAATTCCGACACTAACAGACCAAGCTATAGAGATTTTTGCGTGCCAAAATACTAGCAGGAAGCCGACGAACCCACGTCACGTGGAACAGTCCGTAGATGTATTGTGATGTGTTTCTATTCGAAAATATCATTTCTTAATTTGTTATAAACAAAAAACCTTAGAAAATGGTGTTTTTTTTTTCGTTTTTCGTTTGTAAAAACTGAACCGATGGAGCAATCTTGATGCTTTCAACAGACGAATTGTAGAGAATGAATAGACGAAATAAGTGAACCCTGAACGGACTCGATTGAATTAATATTAACGGAAGAAATTCGGAAAACCGGAAAAATCTGCGTTTTTTCATAAATTCGTAACTCCGCGATTTTCAAAGTTGTAGCGCAGACGTTTTGCGTGAAAGTAGCGATTGATGGGTACTTTGAGTGTGGGCAACCCAGGCGTTGTCCGATAATTAGTTTTTGCACAATTGCGATTTGAATATTTGTATGCAATATGATTCGGCGAGCCTGGATGCGTTGGAGGTGGTCCGATTTTAATTTTTTTTACGTATTTCGAAAGTAGAAGTATTGTGCTACAAAACGTCTATTCTGATTTTGCGTTAAAATGTTGCGAAATAGGTGAAAAATGCTTGCAAACAAGGCCGAAAACTGCCGCGCACTCTAAACCGGTCGAGTAGTGGGGGTAGGCGGTCGACGCGGGGAAACGCGTATCTATAGTAATAAAAGCGCTCTGCACGCGCGTATTATTATATATACGTTTCCCCTCTAATCGCACAGTTCCCCCATCACTCGATCACTCTAGCGGGCGCGGGCGTTTTCGCTCATGTTCTCAGTAGTTTATTACCAACTTAAACGGGTCTTATCGAAAAATCAGAATAGATGTTTTGTTGCTGTCCACGTCCAGTTTCCAAATTCGTTTTTTAAATTGCAATCGGACGACCTCAAACGCATCCAAGTCTGCGCAAAAATATTGCCAAAAAAAATTCAAATGAGGATTGTGCGAAAACTATTAATCCGACCGAGCCCAGGTTTTGCATACTTAAAGTACATGTGAATAGCTAACACTGTGCAAAGTTTTACCAAGTTTTACAATAAAAAAAAGCGATTTTTTGTTGATAATTGTTTATAAAAAATTAAAAAATGACATTTTCGAGTAGGAAACATGTGGGAATATACTACGGCTTCCTGCTAGTCTTTATGTCAAAAAAAGCAATTTGTAGCTCTATTGCTTGGCCTATAAGCGTATATTTTGATCCTAAATCAGACACTTGTAGTACATTATTCCGACAAATAATAACATTCACGTAAATATTATTGGCGCAGCTTTTTTTGCTGTTCTTTCTTCCGCCCTTTCTTATTTTTCTAGAACGATTTTCTTTTGTGCTTCCTTCTTTTTTATTAACAAACATTCTCTCAAAGCATCAGATATATTTACAGAAGCACAGTTTTTTTTTTATATTTTTGGGTGTTTCAGGCCAGAATAATGACTTTCTTTTAATGGAGGTGGTATGAGTTCAACTGGTAGGTTCAAATGTGGTGTATTAATGCCAAACTGTACTCCCTGATGCTGTGTTGCAACATTCTGTCTTATTTCATCATTTCTTATGATGCCTGCCGATTTCTATGACGGAATTAGGGACAATTGATGTCCGTAATTCCGACACTCCTGTCAGAATTAAGGATTATTGAATTTGGACATAATATTCGTAAAATTAATTGCAAACGATGTAAAACATGTTATTTTTTTGTGTTATTTTACTAACACAATTTCTTTAATTCCTGTTATCCTGTAGCGATGTAAAAGAAGTAGATTTGCTGTTACCTTATAAAGAAAAAGTCGACTTTTGGCATAACACTCAATTATCAAGATCAGTCAAACTTCTAGGTTATATTCTAACTGTTAGAACATTGGTAGAATAAGAAAGGGTGCCATTTATGCGTGCATTATTTAAATAGATAGCATTAAAATACTAAATATTGTATTTTATATTTTTATATATTATATCATATATTTTTATATTCATGTTTGTTACATAAACATATTAAATAAAAAATACATATTGTGCCCTAGAATGGATAACACGTTACATAAAAAATGTTATAATGAGCAATATTTTACTCATATTGTGTCGCCCTACATATTATGTTAAATAACAATTCATTTATTTTCGACGTATGACGTCATCGACACATTTTTTTATATAGCAATCCTTTTTTTTTGTTTAATTTAATTGTTTTAAAGGTAATTTACAAGTTTTACGCCGGTAATAAAATTTTCGAGAAAAAACAATTGAAAATTAGGATAGTATTGTAAGTTATTTGTTTATGGAATGCGAATAGGTGTTTCCGATTGAATTTCTTGCGCTGAATATAAATGTGAGCTTAAGGATGGAGGATTCAGATTAAAGATTACCATGCGACCTATTTGAGGTTTTAAGGGTTTCTACGACAATGGGTTCAGGTGGTGTAAGTTTGTAAAAATTACCTAAATCCCTTTTTTTACATTTTTACCCCACTTTTTTTCGAAAACGTTGCGTGGGAAAATTATATTATTTTATTAGATTAGTTTTAAGAGCAATTAATTCAAACCCAAAAGGCATTTTCATTGAATTTACAAAATCTATTTTCCCTATTTTTCTACGATGCCATTTACACATTAAATAATCCAAAGAAAAAAAAATGGCGTTTCCATTTACAAAGGTCGATGACGTCATAACTCAGTAACAATTGACGGTCGGAAATTGAAATGGAAACTTTTCAGAAAAATGAGTATTTTAATAGGTTAATAATATGGTGACATATCGGCGGGATGTAAATTTTAAATAAATCAAAAATTACAGCCACAACCTGGATTTGAACCAGGGACCTTTGCGTCTCTAGCACAATGTTCTCCCATCTGAGCAAAAAATTAAAATTTACATCCCGCTTGTATGTCACCATATGATTAACCTATAATATTACATTGACACAGTATGTCGTTAAACATTTTCATGTGTATTTTAATAGTTTAAAACCGACGTCGTAGAGGATTTTTTAAAATGACAAAACATAAATTTCTCATGTTTCCATACTTTACGCGCACACTGTATGTACGCTAAAGGTTGCAGAACTTAATGCACATTATATTCTTTCTAGGGCGCATTATAATTTTCTCATGGTACAATTTTGATTAATTATTAAATGCGTTTGTAATATTTTCAAATGCTGATTTGTTTAAACCATTGGAACAAGACTTTTTTAAGCTGCTCATTATATTTTTTAGATGTTGTATTGCACATTTATTTAAGTGTACAAATATATTATGAAAGGAACATTCAAATATATAAACGCCCAATTATTTATTCTGATGTCCATTTATATAAATTTATTGCACATTTATTCTTTCTAATAAACAAGTAATTTTTTGAATAGGGTATTCCGCTGTTTTTGAAATTGTCATTTTTTACAAAGTATGGGTGCTACTGTTTGCTACTTCACAAGTAAAATATCAAATATTGTTTTAAATTAAGGGAAATCGTTGTTTGAAGTTTGAATTAGGATTGGTCTTTGTGACGTCACAGAGACCGCTCAAAGTGAGCGACTTGACAACGTTGCTATATCAAGGGTGTACGTAGTAAATTTTTGTCTTCTGTTGTGTCAACGTTTAGAATCGCTCGTTTGTTGACACATGCTTTGGTTATTGAGGTTATATCAAACACTTGTTCAAAATGTATAAACTCCAACGCCGACATTGTTCTGTTCCGGGCTGTAACAGCAGTACAACAGTAACTTCTGATAAGATTTTCTTTACATTGCCGACTAGCGAGATGAGAGATGTTTGGCTTCAAGTTTCAATGATCAATCCATCTCTCAAAAAAGTTACCTTTATTCGTTGTCAAACAACGGGGTCGCCAACCGTCAACTTGGCCGATCAGCTGTTCGAGAGCTGTCCGCTGTTGCCACCGCTACTAGGGATCGGTAATCATCGTGTATTTCCGAGGGTGGTCGGTGAATTCAAACGAAATGCACTTTTAATTGCAATTATCACATAGAAAAACCAAATAAAAAAGCTCATAGCTTAACTTTATGAATCCTCATACATTGTACAATAGGTTAAACCGAATATCTGCTTAAATTTTGACATGACCGGTATACCCTATTGCTCAAATATTTTTTGTATTGGACAAATATTTTTGTATTGGACAAATATTTTATCAAATGCGTACAATAAATGCACGTTTTACATTATACATTGCGCATATAATTTGTAGTGAATAAGAAACGATTGTGGGTTGCTAAGTTTAATGTCAAACCAATAAACCGGATGTCCAAAAATAGAGTTAAATGTGGTAGATTTGTTATTTTAACCAACTAAACAAAACTATGTCGGAATTGAGGACAGTGTCTGAATTTGGGAGTTTTACATTACCTGGTCTTTTTTGTCGACAAAACTCAAAAAGTTGTAACCACTGCACAAACTCAGGAGCACCAGTAGGAAGAGCATTGTTTAACAGCTAGTCACTACTGGAAAATTGAAGGATAGTGATGCTTTGGCACACTTAGAGAAAGGTGACCTTCATTCAATGTTTTGCCATTGAATTTATTTAAATGTCTGAAGTGATTTCATTATTAACGGAACTAAAGTAATACATAATTACTGCGTACATGTGTTGGTAGATATATGTATAATGCTAATAACATTAATCGTTACTTACCGTAACATATAATTGAAAGTATTATACTGTTTTAAAAAAAGTTAATTATCACCTACATGATTACGTAAGCAACTTGCTTTGCTGAAGATTATCACAATATAATAATAAAAATAATAATAATAAAAAGTCGCCTAACACTTATTAACACTTCACCCTTCTAAAAACACGTCATTCGTGCCCCAAAAAAAAACCACCCCTTCGTACAAAATCAACCCTGCACCGCGGAAATGGTCGATTCAGTCAGAAGTCCCGCTCGCGTTATGTTTCCAATCAAATCAAAACCACCCCTCACCCTTAACATCGATAATACAACCCCCGATACACCCCTACCCCCCGCAAGCCTCTAATAATACAGTCACACTTCATATACTCTACTTTAACGAACTTCCAGCCGAACGATCGCCTGCGGGGGTTGTTTTCGGCCGAGGGGGTGAAAACCACCCCCTACTCGTTCTCAGACGAGCCGGAACTAAGAAAAGGAGAAATTCACAACCCCCCCGAGACCGGTGTTCCGTAATAATGTACAGTAATCACGCGGTTTCCACGCTAGGGGTGGCGGGTTCTCTCCACCCCCGTGGTGTTCGTTGGCTTCGTTTTGACGGGTTTTCGAGGGGATGATCTTTAAAGAACGTGTCGACGTGATTTTTGGCGTTAAATTTGGATATGTGGTAGTTTGTTTTAAGGGTTGTGGCCACCAAGGTCACCAGATCTTATGCTGTTTTTTAAATAACATATTTTTATTCTTTGAAAGAATTTACTTTCCGCATAGAATATGGTGTAGAATCATTCGTTTGGTGAAAATTCTTCGAAATTTTCGTGACGAGAGCATTTTACGATACGATTGCCATCTATCGGTAAATTTTCGAAGGTAGTAGCGACACGCTATCGTGCGTGCTGTACCTTATAACTCAGGGGGTGCTATAAAAGGGATGATCCACTTGA
Source organism: Aphodius sticticus (assembly GCA_963966075.1). NCBI lineage: Eukaryota > Metazoa > Arthropoda > Insecta > Coleoptera > Scarabaeidae > Aphodius > Aphodius sticticus. The sequence continues at coordinate 5,710,106 of OZ014510.1, forward strand.
GCGAATTAACCTTTTTGCTTCGTCCTTTCCGCGCTTCGACCCCCGAAGGCGGGGGTTGCCACCCCGTCCCTCTCAGAAAAAAAACTTGGGGGTGGTTCTCTGGTAAAGGGTAAATAATTCGTTTTTCGCGCTCGACCTGGCTGCAAAATGAAATTCATTCGACAGAAGCGCCGAAATAAATTAGTAGCGCGAGGGGTGGGGGTGAGGGGGTGGGTTTTCATCCCTCTTCCAAAGTTGGGTCGATCTATGCCGTCTTAATCTCGTATCGAGAGCAATCACGGCATAATTTGTCCGGGGGATGAAAGAAAAGACGGTATTAATAGGGGTGGTATCTTGTTAAGGGAGGTTGTTTTTTTTTCGTTCGGTTCTGGGGGTTGATTTTTTTATAAATTGGGGTTTTTTACGAAGTAAAAAACTTTTGCGTGTTTGCAAACACGCAAAAGCGAGAATGGTGCTGGACTCACATGTAATATCTTTTGAACTATTATAGACTCCACCCTCGAAAAATTTGGATTTTGTAGGTAAAAGTATGGCGGATATTATATATATTTTTTCGATTATATACATAGTGGGGAAGACTATGAAATAATTATTTAAAGAATTCAATTGTTTTTATTTTTTTTACATTCATAAATTAAAATAATAATTGTACGCAGTTATCTAGCAAATATTTCAACCGTTAAAATAAAAAAAAAAGAGTCCGATACGATTACTAGAACCAAAGATATTGAATTTTGAATATGGCAAGGTTTGGCAAATTATCGTAAATAATCCAAACTTTAAAACTTTCATATCTCCGAAAATAAATTTTGTCCAAATCCTGATACATGTATAACCTTATTTAGTGCATACAACTGATAAAAAAGTTTAAGCCAAATCTAAAATGTGACGTCATAAAAGGTGTACGATTTGTAAAAGAACGACCCGTATGGCGTCGGTCAAAATTTCATCCTAATGCAGGACAATGCGAGCCCACATACCGCCGGCATCACCAGAAACTTTTTACAAGAACGTGGAATTCAGGTCATGGAATGGCCGGCGTTACGTCCTGACCTGAATCCTATTGAACACGTGTGGGATCAGCTTGACCGACGTGTTCGCAAGCGCCCTAATCCACCACTAACCTTACAGGAACTGATTGAGGAATGGGAAAGCATGAAAGCAGAAGAGAATCATATTTTGGCGCCTCAGGGGCCGACGGTATAAATTCATCCATTACAACCCCACGGAAAGGTCGCAGAACAAACTTAACACACAAAACGGTTAAGTATGTTTACGTCCGTTTAATTAATCCACGGATAGGGTTGACATGTTTGCCGACAGAGGCTGCCGGGGTAGACAGATGAATAGCGTCGTTCGCTTGTAACGGAGTACAGCGACATTAGTAACGCTGTTTGTTGTTCTACGTTTCTACATATACACACACGCGCACAAAACGTACCTACAGCGTCAATTGGGGGGACACAAACGCGTTGCGGGTGTACACATCCCCCTAAAACTTGTTCCGACAGGACAATGCGCGAGCTTCTGACGGCACTGAAGGGTTGAACGATGATATTATTTCAGGGGGGACAATGGCGCGGGCTTTATTCCAAACGCACACACCAGAACGCTCCTGAATGCCAACCCCCGATCGAGGAACTTAAGGCAAATAACGGGATTTGCTCTGTTTTGCCAAAGGGGTAGCGGGGAATTCCCTAGATCTAGGACCACCCGTCAAGCTCTTGATCTCTAGGAATAGACAAAGGCAGCGTTTTACTGCGTCCTACACTAAACGGTGTCTCAATGAGAGCACAAGATTGGAATTGCGCGTTGTTTTGGGTGGTATGATTTGATAGATGAACAGGTCGATAGGAGACAGATGAGAGTTAGTAAATATGGTGCGCTCCACGGGACAACAATGTGTCATTATCAGTGGCCGGACAAAAATGTATGTCTCGCAGTGCTAGAAGTCTCCCAGTGTGCGTAGCGGGCACGCATGAGTCAATGCGGTCGATTGGATTGATATCCATAGGCGCGAAGCGCCTGGCGGTCGGTAGTAAACCGAGTGAATTTAATATTAAATGTTTGTCGTAACTATATGCAACACGTGTCCACTGAAATATTTTACACATTTCTTGGATATGCATTGAACGATTGTATTACTGCATATTTTTCTAAATTATCTTCAGTAAAATTATTTCGCTTAGATGTTAAAATGTCTTTAAACCTTGAAAATGATCTTTCTACATCGCAGCTAGTCACAGACGCAAAAGAATAAACCAACACCAAATTGGAATATTTTTGAGAAATTCCTTCATTCGTAAATAAATTCGTAGAGATTTGTTTTAAAATATTAAAATCCGGATTTCTATGTACTATCGCATCAATTTCTTTTTGTAATTTTTTACTGATTGGTGCTTCAATGCTTCGTAACCTTTCGTACAGAGATTCAATCCTTTGAAAACTGCTTGCAAGTTCAACATTTTGTTGTTCTAGAAACTTTATGGTTGGCAATACCTGCGCAAAATTTGTATCAATAAATTTTAATTGTTCATGCAAATCTTGTAATGGTACTTTTTTGCAGTCTTTAATACTAACTGCTTCATCAGGCAAATTTGATGATATCAAAGTTTCTTGCATAAAAAATTGCCGCTTCTAACCATGTACCCCATCTCTAATAACTGGTTGTGGTGGCAAAGGTAGATTAGGGCACTTTTCCTTGCAAACAGACAATCTGGAAGGAGCTTTCAATAATATTTTTTTGCATGTGCTTATTAGCGTATTCACGTCTGGAAATTCTCCCGAATAAATTCACAAATTCTATGAATAGCGTGTGCAAAACATGTCAAATGAAGAATATTTGAAAAATGTTGTTTAAGTAATTTTCCAACTTTTAACATAATCGCAGCAGCGTCAGAAACAAACAGTAATACTTTGGTAGCGTCTGTGATTCCGACTTTTTTTATGGCGTCATTTACTATTGTACATATCTCTTCAGCTTTGACGGTACAGCGAAACTGAGTAGATATTAAATAGGGTTTATATAAGTCTTGCGGGTCCAACAATCCGACAACGACGTTGACCACACATCTACCCTTCATATCCGTAGTTTCATCTGCAGAAACCCAAATATAATCATCGGATAGTTTTGACTTTATTTTAGAAATTGTTTTTTCATATTGCTCTTGTACGTAATATTTTCTAATTGTGGATTCATCGGGTAAATCTCGTCCAGTATACTTCTCGTTAAATTTTTTAAAAACGGGATTATTAATTTTTGTGATTAGCAGAAATAAAAGTTTCACGTAAATCATCAAAAAAGTTTTTAGTTGACGTTTCTGATACATTTTCCATATGTTTTTTTTGTTTTTACCTGAGCCCGAAGACATTGTTTACTACGAATAATTAAATTTCGTGAGCAGAAATTGCAAACCACTTCCCCTTTCTTAACGAACGTGAAAGTATTGCCAAACTCAGCTAGCAAACGATTCATTGCAGGATTTTCAAACTAAGTATAACTATAAAATAAAAAAATAATTCAACTCTAAGTATAAAACAGAAGAACAAATTTGAAATGGAAAATAAAAACAGATATTCACACAAAATTTCAAGAAACAACACAATTGAAAGAAACTGCTCAAATTATCTATCGACGAAGCGGAAATTTAAACAAGGCAAGCGACTGTACTCGATCAACGCCAAAGCAGGTGTGGTATGTAGGAGTGGTATGTACACCATGAGCCGAAGCCAGACCGGCTAGCCGCGTCCCCACCAGCACGTCTCTCTTATTGCGACACATTTAGCAGTACTAACATAGAAGCGGTCCAAACGCGCTACGCTGGGCTAGTCCAGATTTTAGTTTTTTCTTCTTTCGACGGACGAAAAAAGGATGGAGAGGACGATTCTCGGATTTAATCTTTAACGTAGCCGTGGTTCCCGAAATAAATGGGACATAAAGCGAAACTTTAAACGGAATAAGAAATCGCAAGACTGGATAATTCAATAGTCCCGGCGCTCGTTCGTCCTTGCTATACTGTGCAGTAGTCGTAAGGTATTTTTCCCGGAAGGATTCCTCGAAGGACAACGTTCGAATTTTAAAACTTTGCGTGCTGCACTGCGAACAGGTCACATGGACGACAGTCACGTACGCTACTGAAATTATTCTGCTATCAGAGGCGTCGGTACAAAATGTTGCAGGAGGGACATTTTTTTATTTATACATAATTAATGTTCATTTCTCGAACAAAAAACACAAATAATTTTTTTATGTCTTACATGATCATAAAGTGACATTTTACATCTCAGATACCGGGGCAAAAACAGCTAGGTACTTTATTAAGGATTCTAAACGCCCGCACGGGCATTAAGCGTTGCCATTCGTGTATGTTCGCGTATATTCGTGTATGTTGGCGTATATTCGTGTATGTTGGCGTATATTCGTGTATGTTCGCGTATATTCGTGTATGTTCGCATATATTCGTGTATGTTCGCGTATATTCGTGTATGTTCGCGTATATTCGTGTATGTTTGCGTATATTCGTGTAGTTCGCGTATATTCGTGTATGTTGGCGTATATTCGTGTATGTTCGCGTATGTTCGTGTATGTTGGGATATGTTGGAGTATGTTCGGGTATGTTCATGTATGTTCGCGTATATTCGTGTATGTTCGTGTATGTTGGGATATGTTGGTGTATGTTGGAGTATATTTGTGTATGTTCGCGTATATTCGTGTATGTTCGCGTATATTCGTGTATGTTCGCGTATATTCGTGTATGTTCGCGTATATTCGTGTGTGTTCGCGTATATTCGTGTATGTTCCCGTATATTCGTGTATGTTCGCGTATATTCGCGTATATTCGTGTATGTTCGCGTATATTCGTGTATGTTCGCGTATATTCGTGTATGTTCGCGTATATTCGTGTATGTTCGCGTATATTCGTGTATGTTCGCGTATATTCGCGTATATTCGTGTATGTTCGCGTATATTCGTGTATGTTCGCGTATATTCGTGTATGTTGGCGTATATTCGTGTATGTTCGCGTATGTTCGTGTATGTTGGGATATGTTGGTGTATGTTGGAGTATGTTCGGGTATGTTCATGTATGTTCGTGTATGTTCGCGTATATTCGTGTATGTTGGAGTATGTTCGTGTAGTTCGGTATGTTCGGTTTATATGTCAAATACATCCAATATTTGACATTCAAATTTTAAATCGTCAATGTCAATTATTGGCGATTAAAGTTATTCTGTTTGACAATTAATTGTCTGCATTGTCACTCAACTCTGAATTGTTTGTATTGTTATTCAACTCCGTATATGCAAATGTTACTTGATTACGTCAAAATATTTACTAATATCATTAAAACGGGGGAACAAAACCATTGCAGGACATAAAATTTTGTATGTACCACGGGCATTACTTGATGTTTATACCCTCGGGCGACTTAAAAAGCTCGAGGGCCGATAGGCCCGACTTACATAACAACCAGTGAATAATGGATATAGTTATAGAAACATGACCTAAAAAGTTGACTTAAAAATAGTGGTCTAATAATAGGGTATTTGACTATTATTGGAAAACCATCTTAGTGCGTTTATTCCTTCAGTCTGCATTATTTTTCGTAATTATTTCCTCTATATTTCATAAAAATCAGCGTTTAAATTTGAATCACAAAAAGTCCCGCCAAAACCATACTTTCTGTTGTGTGACGTCACCCGATAGTAGATGTCAAATCGGCCCATATAGTCTGTCAGCATCGGCATCGTCGCCGTTTGGCAATTGTGTTGTATGATGTGTTGTTTTCACAATTTCTACATAAAAATAAATAATAAATGGTGTATAAATCCACAATGCAGAAATACGTCAATAAAAACTCCGGATAAACTATTTGTAGCTGTTCCGCAAGATTTGAAACTGCGAAGAAAGTGGTTGGCTCGTAGAAATCTAAATGAAATAAATAGCGGCCAATACAAGTGTTTTTTGTTGAGAAGATTACTGCGACATATAAGTAAAACTGACTAGAATAAGTTATCTATCGTATTTTCGAACCACGTATTATCTGATCTGACAGCTTAAGGTTAGGGCTATCCTAACCTACAAAGTTATGCTTACATGGCACTTTAGTGCTATTATATTCAAACGGAAGAGGCATAAGAGCGCGTTCGGATAATCGGTACCCTACCCGATTATCTCTAGTATGTCCAAAATGTTACCCAAAACATATACAACCCATTTTCAACAAATTGTCGACTGGACACACTGTATAAGGAACCATCGATTTTCCAGGTTTATCTGTAGATGTTGGTTCTGTACAGGACAATATTCCGTGGGGGATTACTTCCCCTAGAAGGGCTTATTTATGGAGACCTGAACAGTAAAACAATTTCACCATTGATGGGCTTGAAACTAGATAAGCAATACAACTACAGGGTCTTGGCGTTTTGTATCTTTCTTTTATCGTTCTACAATATAACCAACAACCCTTATTTCACTTCTTACAGGATTTAGATAATAAAAACGAAAATATTTTGTGAAAATTATGTAGAAATTCGACAAGTTTGCGTTATGCCAAACAACCCCCACTAAGGGGTTGTTGGTACAACTAACCAAAACGGTAAATCCAACATATTTCCTTAGCTGTACGTCATATCCTCAAAAAATACCAGTAACCATCACACATCGCGTAGAATTTTAATAAAAACCTTGGGAATTTCGTTATAAACTGCAATATATCTCGCACCGGATTTCATATCCGAGTCCGACACGCTAGAGCTCTACACCTTGCAGAAACTCGGTTCAAATAGTAACCTGAGAAGGTAATAACATTCCGTAAATCCTCTCAGGTGTCGGGAAAAAAGTCACACATTAAGGCCGAAGTTATATTTCATCGGCTCTTCGGATTTTCGCGTAAAAACTTTATTGTTTCTGGCTGGATGGCGACACTTTCGGTATTTTACCGTTCCGGCTTGCCCGTTTAATGTTCCAAAGGATCATTTATACCGGCACTTATAAAGGCGAGTACGCGAACTACGAAGCTGTTAACCTTACGATTTGACCCACGAAAAAGGATTTTATTACGATTGCCCAATTTCACGTGTTATCGCGCGACTATTCTCGCTGCAATTTTGCCCGCTTTTATAGTATTTTTATTGCGGCGATTTTGAAATTGTTATTAGTTACCGTAGAAAAGATTGATTTTGTGATGTTCGGAGAATATTCTCTGTGGTCCTTTGAATGTCGATGTATTGATTTTGAAATGGCCGTCGCTTTTCAGGCGTTATCCGGTGTCAAAAATCTCATTAGACATTTTTTTTGGGGTGTTGATGTCAAGCGTTGAAGGGTAGATAAAAGCAATATCGTGTCGTAGCGGACACGCAACTCAGGGGTGAAATTCGACCCTCCGTGATCCTGCATTTTAAATTTAATAAGCTAATGCGTTTTTCATAATGGACCGGAAGCGTATATCACCGAGCCACCTAGCTACGGTCGCCCATAAAAATATTATGTCTTTTTTTTTCTGGAGGTTAAAACTTACGAATTGTTTTTTTAAACATATTATTATTAAGTACCTATATATAAATATATACTCTTTTATTGTATATATAATATACAATAAAAAGGCTAAACAGTATTGATTGAAAATACTGGTCGACAAAGTTTTGGTAACTTTCATGACACTAACAGTGTGCCACGTTGGACCTAACTGTGCCTATAATGGACGTAATTTTTTTTAATTAATGATTTAATGATAAAGATAGATAAAAAATATTTTAAATATTTTATATTAAATATTTTTTATCTATCTTTTTCATTAAATCATTAATTAATTTCATTAAAAAATCTATAGATAGACAACAAAAAGATAGCTAAAAAATATTTAAAATATTTAAAATATTTTATATTAAATATTTGAAATATTTTTTATCTATCTTTTTGTTGTCTTTAAATCGTCATTAAATCATTAATTAATTTCATTAAAAAATCTATAGATAGACAACAAAAAGATAGATAAAAAATATTTAATATAAAATATTTAATATAAAATATTTTATATTAAATATTTTTTATCTATCTTTTTGGTGTCTATCTATAGATTTTTTTAATAAAATTAATTATTGATTTAAGTATTTTAAATCTGCAAGACTGTATGATGATATAGAAGAAAAAGATTTACTTAACAAGGGTTATAAATACGCATTAGAATCGAAAAAGAAATACACCACGGCCGATATAGAAATAGAAAATGCTATACCTACGAGGACAGCAAGACTTTCATAAAATTAAAAATAAACTAATTCCTTTTATTAAAAATGAAGTTAAACTAGATGGTAATATCGTTGACAATAATATAAACAATAATAATTGGAGGACCATCCAAAATACAAACTCGAAGCAAGTCAGTCGTATCCTATAAAAGTTGGGTGGAAGCTAGCAAAAACTGTTTCTATAATAGGTGAAACAAACGGTGTAGTATGTTTAAATATTTTAAATATTTTTTATCTATCTTTTTGTTGTCTTAAAAATATTAAAAATATTTAATATAAAATATTTAAAATATTTTCTATTAAATAATTTTTGTCTATCTTTTTGTTGTCTATCTATAGATTTTTTAATGAAATTAATTAATGATTTAATGAAATATAAAAAATAAAAAATGATAAGAAATATTTAAAATATTTAAAATATTTTAAATATTTTTTATCTATCTTTTTCATTAAATCATTAATTAATTTCATTAAAAAATCTATAGATAGACAACAAAAAGATAGATAAAAAATATTTAAAATATTTAAAATATTTAAAATATTTGAAATATTTTATATTAAATATTTGAAATATTTTTTATCTATCTTTTTGTTGTCTTTAAATCGTCATTAAATCATTAATTAATTTCATTAAAAAATCTATAGATAGACAACAAAAACATAGATAAAAAATATATAATATAAAATATTTTAAATATTTTATATTAAATATTTGAAATATTTTTTATCTATCTTTTTGTTGTCTTTAAATCGTCATTAAATCATTAATTAATTTCATTAAAAAATCTATAGATAGACAACAAAAAGATAGAAAAAAATATTTAATATAAAATATTTTATATTAAATATTTTTTATCTATCTTTTTCATTAAATCATTAATTAATTTCATTAAAAAATCTATAGATAGACAACAAAAAGATAGAAAAAATATTTAATATAAAATATTTTATATTAAATATTTTTTATCTATCTTTTTGGTGTCTATCTATAGATTTTTTTAATAAAATTAATTATTGATTTAAGTATTTTAAATCTGCAAGACTGTATGATGATATAGAAGAAAAAGATTTACTTAACAAGGGTTATAAATACGCATTAGAATCGAAAAAGAAATACACCATGACCGATATAGAAATAGAAAATGCTATACCTACGAGGACAGCAAGACTTTCATCAAATTAAAAATAAACTAATTCCTTTTATTAAAAATGAAGCTAAACTAGATGGTAATATCGTTGACAATAATATAAACAATAATAATTGGAGGACCATCAAAAATACAAACTCGAAGCAAGTCAGTCGTATCCTATATTATAATATTTATATTTATATTATATGAAAGATTTTTATAGTTAGGTCCATCGGGGGACACACTGTATATTTTTGATATCTATGTAAGAGCATAATTATACAGTGAGCGCGCAACGTATGGAAACATGAGTAAATCTCCAAAAAAATTTATTATAAACCGATTTAATAGTTATTTATGTACCAAGGGCATTAAACGGATGTTTATGCCCCGAGGGTGGCCATTCGTTCAGTTAGGACACTCGTCGCTGACGCTCCTCGTCCCCCAAACAACTCATGCGCCAATTTGACGTCTTTTAAAACTTGTATAATAATATACTATTACAGACGAGCTCCCGTTTGGTGAAAAATAGATACTCCTGGCACGGAATACTGTCGCTTTATTCAGTCCGGTTTGTTGGTTATACACCAGTGGTTCTAAACCGGTGCTCCGCGAAACACTGGTGCTCCGCGAGCTTGCTGCAAGTGCTCGTTTTCGCATTGTTTGATACGTATTTTATCTTGCATTTCTCGTTGTTTTTAAACGGCTGTAACTTCTTAAGGAATAGAAAAAACATAAATCCATATAAAACATTTTACTCAGAATGACATTTGATTTGTAAAAATTAATTTTGCCGAAAAAAAAGGTAGACTATTAGTATATTTATACCTTTTCTAATTAATGGTATTTTGAACTGTGATGTAATAATCGTTTTAATTTTTAATACAAATTATGTCTAGTTTTTGGTGCTTCGCGAATTTTTCTTATGTTCAAAAGTGCTCCCTGACTTCAAAAAGGTTCAGAACCACTGTTATACACAATAAAAGAGGCCCGAAAGCCCGACTCCGCTGAAAGACGCCAAAAGAAAACATCATCCAGGTCCCTATGGCGGTACTTGCGCCCTAATGGCTCTCTACCGTCAGATTACCTAAAGTGGAGATCGAGTTACATTTGCGCGTCGGGAAACCCTTCAGAAGTGGCAAGGAAGGAAAAAAAGACTCGCTGGAAACAACTGAATTAAGCCACGAGTGGCCGTCGCCCATTCTTGCAAAGTGAAATGGGCCGCAGTTAGTTAGTTTTTTTGTTTTCGACGTGACGTTTTTGCAACTAATCCTTACTATTGTAGTAAGGTAAATGCTCCAAACTCCGACAAGTTAAAGAATGTCTGTTACATTTTTAACTATAAGCATCAAATAGTTAAAGTTAAAAAGTTTCTTTTCACTTTTTCTTTAGTGTTCCAGGTCAGAATAATAATTTTTTTTAATGGATATGTAATACCATCAACTGGTAGCTCCAGATGTTGAGTATCAATGCCACAATGCCGCTACTCTCTGCTGCTAGTGTTGCAACATTCTGTCTTATTTCATCATTTCCTATGATGCCTGTTGATTCCTATGACGGAATTAGGGACAATTGCTGCCCGTAATTCCGACACCGCTGTCAGAATTAGGGATTATTGATGTCCGTAATTCCGACTATAACATTACAAATTATATCGAGAATTTCTTTTATACGTTATTGTGTGGAATGTCGATGGTAGATACCGGCTGTCATACAAAAAAGTTTTTCGATTTGGACACCCGGACACCTATCGCAAACAGGCAGGAATATGAAATTGTGCCGGCTCGACGCATAGGGTGGTTATATAGGGGTGGGGGGTGCAACCCCCAACTTTTTACCCCTCGGGAAAACACGGTTCAGATAAATAGAACTACGGATGACGTGTCCTATTTCCAACGCGGAAGCCAAACCGATTTTTTTACCTAAACAATACACGGGATGTTAATAAATACGAACTTTCTGATTAACCACAGTTGGATAAATAATTGTCTAACTAATTATTATCAAACAATAAATTCTATAAATTATTATATTTTGCAAAGATACTTCATTGCAAGATATTTATTTCTCGTCAAAATTGAAACGTATTAAGACATCTCGCACTTAACCCGAACACCATTTTTTGCAAGTAGAAAAAGGTATTTTTGTGCGGAGCATTGACGGCAAATGTTTCCTGGAATATTCTAACACAATTCGGCATTGAAGTTATGTTACGGCCTTAAAATAACAAGTTCTTGTCCAGACGGGCGGGCTGGACAAAAACTGGACTGCAGCGTTTTCGTGGACTTGAAACGTGTTTGGAAATTCGAAGGTGCGATGTTTATATTTTACGTATTTGCAAGCGCATTTGAGTTATTTTTAAAATGTTAATCTCACATTCCAGTTTGGTAATATTAATAGAATAATAAACTAGGCGTAATGTAACTAATATTTTAAAATATTTGACTCGAGTTCTTAAATAAAAAAATCATCATTTTGTAATAATATTTTCTTTCATGTTGAACAAGTACATACAAAATTAAAATAGATTTTAGAATAGCTATCTTAAGTAATTAGTATCTAGAAAAAAATAATTACTGTCATCTTTGGAGAAAATTAGAATGTAAATGTAAAAATCATGAAAGATAAACATAAACATCTTATGACATCTTTCATGATTTTTACAGTTACATTCATTCTAATTTTCTCCAAAGCCTGAAGAAGGACACAATTTAGTTCGAAATATTGGTACATGGAATAAAAAAGAAAAAACGTTTTTTGATTTAATTCCCACTAAGGTTTATGATATTTTCATATATATATATATATATAAACCTTTGAAATAGTTAATACAAGATGGCGGTAATTTTTTAAGTTAAAAAACTACAGCCACGCCTGGGATTCGAACCCAGATATACGGATTGCCGGTCCGACGTTTTACCAATTAGACGTGGCTGTAGTTTTTTAACTTAAAAAATTACCGCCATCTTGTATTAACTATTTCAAAGTTTCATATCAATATATGCAGGTTTCTGCAAAGAATTAACATCCATTATATATATATATATATATATATATATATATATATATATAGGAAAGCTGGTTAATCGACGGTAAGATATAAAGGAGAGAGGTATTTGTCGGGCAATTCCGTCTCTCTCCTTTATATCTTACCGTCGATTAACCAGCTTTCCTTTAATTTCCATGGGCTATGGTGTACCTGGGGTGTACCAGTCACCTCCGGCGCGACGTCACTTCTTGTCTTCGAATCCTGAAGATGTTGGGACTGAAGCACCAAATTGGCGACATGTGGTCACCCCCTGTAGGGAACCATTTGAGTGTTTTTCCATTGAGTGTCCATCTTGCTCCTTGGCTATACCGTACTGATGAGGACTAATAGTCCGAAACACGTGTATACGGTTGCTTCTACGATCTTCGATCTTCGCATGACGGAATTGCCCGACAAATACCTCTCTCCTTTATATATATATATATATATATATATATATATATATATATATATATATATATTTTCATGATTTCACATATTTTGATAAGTAAAAATCTTGCAACCCTATCTGTATACATAGTTCATTTATTTCAACGAGTATATATTATATACAAGCTCCGACGAATCTAATAAAGTACGGAAGAAAAAAGATTTTTTTTCATTCTTCCTTTCATCATCTTTCCCTAGCTTTCCCGGTTTAATTTCGTTGTAAAATTTCTGTCACGTCCGCGTGATTTCGCTCGGAGGGTGCCCTGGAGATGATGAAAAAGTTGGGTATTTTTTTGTAATGACCGCGTTGAGTTGGGGAATTTATGTCGAGGTCTTCTGTTGGCAAGTCAAATTTATTGGGTAAAATAGAAATGATAAAGAAAAGGGTGATTGCAGAAGTCAATAATCATCGACGGTTCGCAAGCGCCCTAATCCACCACTAACCATACAGGAACTGAGACTTGTTTTGCGTTATTAATTTACATTTTTTTGTGTAACTTGAGTAACAAGTAACTATGAGTTGTAACATCATACATACCTGACAAGCTTGCGTTGTGCCAAACAACCCCCACGAAGGGGTTGTTGGTACAACTTCCCCAAATCGTAACGAGCTACAGAAATATGTTGGATTTACCGTTTAGGTTAGCTGTACAGAAAAAACTTCCCCATCGCGTAAAACGCTAAAATAGCAGTGGCGTGCGTCCCTAGGGGTGCACCTCTCACGCTGAAGTCCTTAAAAACCTGTTCCCAAACGTGCCTCGGTAACGAAGTTTTTGCGCCACCCGACTAGGAAGGCCCCAGGCCAGCCGCGTAGGCTTTTGGGAAATCCGGGAAAATTAATTAGCCGGGAAAGCCGGCGGGGGTAACGGCGCGTGCAGCGCCACCTATCCTCAGGTCCGGCCACTAACCAGCCCTCTTCTCTCTTTCGACTCCGGCTCTGTCCGCTTTTTATGTCCCCTTTGAGCGCAATAATTCCGCATAACACGCTTGACGTGGATGAAACTTTACTTTATACTGCGTTCTACCAGAAAATTGAATTGTTTTTGTCAGTTTTGACTAATTTTCAGAAGCGGGATGAGTAGTTTAAAGCGGCTAGCGCACTGCTTTAAACTACTGTATTTCATACGAGTCCAGAGTCATTATACAACTTTATGCTTGTGTTGGCAAACTACCCAAAATACCAATGCAAAAAGAGATGTGGTGTCCTACAAGTTTATAAATCGAGTATAATATACTATTTTTTCTACTTTGCGTCATTAATTGTATATACATTTAGAATTTGTGGTTACTATATTTAGGATCTAGGGTATTTTGCGAGTACCGGTTGTAGTACTGTTGGTACTGTAATAAACTGTCAACTTCGTACAGTTGGGATAAAATCATGACAAAATCTTATTATGGATAATTTTACTCTTAGTTCTCTTTAGCCTACAAGTTTTAATAAATAATTAACTGGCGCAACTATGATCACAATAGAGCTTGGGGCAACACTATTAACCCGCAACGCCTACTGTGATAAAAACTTACATGACAACCAGTGAATAAAGGATATATAGAAACAGTACCTAAAAACTTAACTTAAAAATAGTGGCCTAATAATTAGAATTGTCAGAATAGAAGTGTTTGGCGGTGACTTCGAAGAACAAGAACTTTCTAAAGAATTGTTATAACGCTTATATGAACTAGGAAGTCCTCAACACTTAGATGTACTATAGCTTTCTACGTGCATGCTGATATTCAATAAACTTTTTATTGGGCATATACAGGCTGTCCCAGGCTAGGAACAAAGTACATTAATGGCTTGAAGAAATCGAAATACACGTTTTTTCCATATATAAAAGTTGTAGATAATCATTGGCTCTACAGCCAGAAAATAATTTCATGCGTACAGGCTGTCCCACAACAACGTACCAACACATACTTTTTTAAATGAAACACTAGGTATATTATTGCAGTTTTGGATACAGATTTTTATGGGAATCATTTTAACATCAACTTATATTTGGCTGTTGTCAACTGTTTCCGAGATATTGTTAAATCAATGTCAAAATCGTGCATTTTTCTAAAAATCATTCTGAGGTAACTAATTAAGATGAAGAAACGAGAAAACTCATTCTAGACAGTAAAAATGTCACTCTTTTTGATAGATATTGTTTATTTGAGATTATAATATGAATATATTATATATATATATATTTTATATATATATATATATATATATATATATATATATATATATATATATATATATATATATATATATATATATATATATAAAATAAATAATGATATGGTAAATCTCAAATAACTTAAGAATTTTAAATGGAACACCCTGTATATTATAACACCATTATAAAGCTCGATAGCCAAGCTTTCTAAAAATGCCAAATTTAGTAGGTCTATCATCAACAGATAAAAAGTTTATAGTACTTATCTAATTTAAAATTTAGTACCTACGCAAGAATTCTTAAATTAATACAAAATATCTAGTTGCCATGATAAAATTCGACAAACGCACAGATGTCGAAATTTGGCGTTTTGTCTATTCGTCTATTCGTAGCTTGTAACAACTTTTACTCGCAATAATGAATTATAATAATGCAGAACTTTCAAACATGGTTTTCCTATTAGGAGAATGTCAAAGGAAGAACTCGCGCAAAGAGTAGATGGCGAAAGGTACCCAAATGTCCGAATCCCGAGTAGGCGATACCTCGAAAATTGGAAATTGGAAGTACTGCTACCTTGAAACGTAGATATAAGTTATGTAGTTGGAGATGAAAATACTCACTTTAATGTTTTATTGAGCGTACAGGAAAATCCGCATGTCAGTACACGAGAACTGAGTAGAGAACTCCAGATCAGCAAAAGCTCGGTCCATAGAATATTAAAACTTCATAAATTTCACCCATACCACTTAAGTTTACACCAAGAGCTACATGGGAATGATTTTGGAAACAGGATTCTGTGAAATAATGTTACAAAAAATTGATGAACAACCAAATTATGTTTCAGAAATCCTCTTTTGGGATGAAGCTACTTTTAAAAGTAATGGATTGGTAAACCGGCAAAATATGCATTATTATGCTACCGAAAATCCCCGATGGGTAAGACAAATTAACAATCAAAATACGTGGTCACTGAATGTCTGGGGAGGAATTATTAATCTTAACATAGTCGGGCCATCTTTTTCTATGGAATTCAGAAGAAGTTGATTTAAGGACAAGACAAGAAATGATACTGTAGTTAGACGGGGCTCCACCACACTACTGTAGGGTAGTCCAAAACTATTTAAATAATATGTTTCAACGTCGTTGGATTGGTCGTGGTGGTCCCACACCTTGGCCAGCCAGATCACCTGACTTAACGCCGTGTGATTTCTTTCTTTGGGGGCATGTTAAGGAACAAGTTTATACGGATATACCCACCACTAAAGAAGACAAAGACCACATGTGTTACAATTTGTTAATTTTAACACCGAAAACAGTGTTACAATGTGTGCATTGTGAATACAAAGTAGAACAAATTTATTTGTGAACGTGTGTAGCTTTTAGAGGAGATGATGATTTGATTGGTTTACCGAGAAATGGTAACTTTCTGGGTATTCTGGAATTGTTGGCAGAGTACGATCCATTTCTCTTTAATTATCTGTTTAATTATTATCTGTCATCTATCTGACGATCTGGTCGTTTTGAAGGATGAGATATTCTGTTGACTCTACACCTGACGGAGTCCACATTGACCAGTTGACAGTGGCATGACGTTATAATGAAGGACGTGTTCCAAACGCAAGATTTCTTATATACATTCCAAAATCTCTACTGACATTTTTAGACTTTCGCAACATTGATACTCACAATTGTCTTGGTCAATCGTATGACTACGCCTAAAATATGAATGGCAAGTACAACAAAATACAAGCTCAAATCCTGGTGGAGATTGAGTAATTCTTGTGTTTCCGCTGTTCATGTCAGCTGATGCAACAAAATAGTTGTGAACGGTTACGACAAAATAAAAAAGAAAGTCCTTGCTTATATATCTTCTGATCAGGAGCAGATAAGGAGCGATTTAATGCCTCTAAACGCCTGTCAGATCTTTCATTCCTCAGCATAGAGATTGATTTGAGATAATGATTTCAAGGAAATCATTTCTGATTTTGCCGCGAAAAAATGTCGCAAGTTTTTGGCAGACGCACACGACGCATAGACAACATTCAACCACCGACGCAAAGAGAGCATCATCCCTGCCAAGGGTTAATGGGTCGTTGAAGGGTTGCCAAGTGGAGAGCACTCAATACATCGCGGTAAAGAGCCACCCCGTCCGTAATTCACCCCCTTCCAGCCCTTAGCGTTCAAGAGGGTTCCGCTCTGTTTTCCTTCCTGTCGACCCGCAAGAAAAACACGAACGGGCGAAAACACAAAAACACGAAAACGCGAAAACACAACTTTCCGAAAAACAATGGCTTTTAATTTTCCTGCGGAACAATAACTAGGAAATCTTTTGCGTTTGGGTGCCCCGCGGAGTAGCGCCATGCGGTTGCTTTATTCTTCTCGCGCTGAGCGAGTAATTGTCCTAGTTTTCAAGAGGACAATGCCAAAGGATTGCCGGGAATGGGACGGAAAAAAGGAAATGGGACAAGACCTAGTTTTGTTTCGGTGAGCTCCTTTAAAACACGCTCTAGGGGTTGCATGCAAATAATCCTTGCTGGTTGAAGTAATGATACTAAAAACTACTAGTAAAACAACGACTGAAAAACAAGTTAGTTGTACCAGCAACCCCTTCGTGGGGGTTGTTTAGCACAACGAAAGCTTGTCAAAATTGATAATAATATTAATAATGATATATGATATACAAAAATGTCCATATTTGCAGTCTCTATCAGTAATCTATCATTTCATATGAATCTAGAGCAAGCGCATAGTTGGAAACGTGTCTAGCACTTGTCCCAGGCAATTTGGGATATTTGCAGATGATCGCTCAATTTCACGAGGTCGCTCTGTCGGCCTGGCTGACGTCCTGCTTCTTCCCGTTGCGAAATTCGAGTCCTTAGGCAAATCACTTATCGATTCCGGAGCGAAATGCCGCATGTCGTCGCTATATGTTAAAAATTGTACGTATTGGCTATACAAACGATTCCATGTTCAATTTGGTACTATTCTGTGATCTCTAGAATAAAGATTTACGCTTTTTTTTTAAGTTATTATTACTATTATTATTTCTATATCCATTTGGTATGGACACGAGTATGGGCACGAAATTTCTGTTTATTTGGTTGCCTATACCACTAGGCACTATTTCATCCACAATGTGGATATGTTTGTTAAAGAATCTGTAATAATTATTTATTGAAAACATACCGGAAACGTCATGCATTAAATCAAATTTATTTCCGAAATATGCGTGTTCAAATAGTCGTTGCCCTTTCATTAAAAAAAAAACGGTGCAGCGCGAAATATTATGATAATAATAAAACAAATATGTCAATGTGCAATAATTAATTTCGCAACGCTTGCGGTTTTCGTTAATTGCATAATTTTCCGGGAATTAATTTCACACGTTTCTGGATTTATTATTGCTCTTTATTTGGGGAATGTTTAATTTATGAATTTTGGTTCAATTACGTTAAATATACTGGATTTATCGTTTAGGGTAGTTGTATCTTTTTCGGGCATATATTTATACTAGTAAGTTGGTGTGGAGCAAAATCAAACAAGTCCGAATATTTCCAATACGCCCGATCAAATGTTTGCGGATAAATTATGGTATGAACCCTAGGCCATAAGGGCGCAATGTACCGTGTAGGTGTTTACATATTTTAACTGGAACCCCCAGTTTGTACAGTTCTAAAACATAGCGGGTTAAACTTTATAGTACTGTCGACAAAGCTCTATTTTCAATAAAGAAAAGAAAATAATCATTACAAAGATATCCAACAAGTTTTAAAAAAAATCCGATTTTGCTACCATACACTGTTCAAAAATTAAAATAGTGGAACACGAAGTAATTCATAGCATTTACCAGGAACCACACAAAGATCAGTTCTGTTGTCTACACTGATTCCAGCCCAAACCATCACAGATCCACGACCAAATCTATCCACTTCCTGTATAGTAGCGGCTGCGTAGCGTTCACCAGGACGTCTATATACACGAACTCGACCGTCGCAACGAGTTAAACGAAATCTGGACTCGTCTGTAAACAGTACAGGCGTCCAGTGACGAAGTTGCCAATCTCTGTGATCCAGAGCAAACCTCCTTCGCGCTGCTTTGTGATGCTGCGTAAGGCGTGGTGCGCGGACAGATCTTCTTGGTTTCACTTTCGCTTCTTTTAATCTGTCTCTAACAGTTTGATCAGAAATTTCTATTCCATGTGCTCATCTTAGGTCGTTTAGGAGATCTCGTGCTGTGGCAGTACGCTGACGTAGAGAGGAAAGGACAAGAAATCGGTCTTGATTTTGAGTAGTTTTTCGATTTCGACCTTGTCCAGCTCTTCTAACATATTGTCCAGTCTCCCGAAACCGATTCCATAATCAGCAAAAATTGACAACTGAATTCATTTGTCATCTTTACTAGGCTTTCATACGTGAATTCAAAGCATACTTGACATTTCTTCCATTTTGTTTGCGTTATTAATTTACATTTTTAAGTGTAACTTAGCAGTAACTAAGGTGCTCCCACACGCAGTGCCAACATGGGCCATCATTGGCCATCGGAGTGCTTCGCGTAGCGAGACCCAACTGTGCCAATGCACATCGCCAATATGTCGACCTTGTCCGCTTTATTTCATTCTGTTTTAGCATTATACGTACTACCGATGAAATATGATACCTATCTATGTTTTAGCATATATACTGCATTATTTATGTTTGCAGGTACTTTAAGGACAATGATGATTTATTATTTGCCCAAATGCCTGACTGCCCAAATGTAAAAACATGAACTTTTTCTAATATTTTGTAAATTTATTCACAATAATTATGGTTCTTATAAGCATTATATTAACCTTACAGTTACAATAAATTAACAAGCAATAAAATAATATTCTGAAGACAATATTGAAGGCGTTATAACGGGTGACCCACAGCATAGGTACGTTTGTTTATTTTTTGTGTTTATGACGCTGAAGGAATGAACGTTGTGTTAATAGACAGAAAATGCCAATTTATGGGATGGTCTTGAGGTTAGTATGACTTCCGGGTTTTCGGGAAATGACGTCATCATTAAAATTCTAAAAATGAATTCGTACACAATGGGGAGTCATACAGTATTTAGGTTCTGGGATTGCGGTCAACCTTATTCGCTAGGATGGGGTGGGAAAGGTGAGAGAGGGGGTTGGAGGGAAGCGGGATATGAATCTACACACGATGGGGAGTCATACGGTATAGGGGTCCAAGGACTGCGGTCAACCCTCTTCCCTACAATCTTGACTACAATCAAATAAAGTTGCATTTATATAATTAACAACAATTAACTATTTATTAATTAACAATTTATAGATTAGTTTTAAGCGGCAAATTTAAATAATCTGATGTATTTAATGTATTCAACAAAGTTTAAAAACTATACTGGATTGTTTTCTTTATTTTGATTATTAGAAAAATATCAAAAAGTATATCTGTTACTAAAAATATTGGGTTGATAATAAATATACCTACATAATATACATACACGGAGTTTGAATATATATAATTAAACTCCGTGTATATAAGGGTTCTCAATTTTTCTTTGTATCTTATTATAAATAATTTCAGTTTTATTATATACATTATATTTTAAATCAAAATTATGAATTCATCGATTTGACTGAAATGAAATATTTATATAAAGAAACGACACAAATTAACAGAGCCCTGCATAAAAATATAGACCACTCAGTGTATCAGATCTTATCCCATCTTATTCCGCATTTGTTGCTTGAAACATAAAGAAAATAAAAAGGCAGATTTTTTTTAATGTCTCGTGGCAAATATAAAAAACTAAATAAGTTTGTTTCCTGTATTGCTGTATATTTGTATTCCTTAATGTATTTAATATTTTCGAACGTACTGTATAACTAATGACTGAAAAACATGTTTAATATTTAACAACCTTATTAAACAGTGTCCTCTTTCGAGGGTCATTTTTTTTTAATTCTAAGCAACAATGCACTGCTTAAAATAATGGGAGCTGCGGCAACAGCAATGATATCGTCTTAACTGTTCATTTTTAATTCTCTACGGGACGCTACGAGCCTTCTACGATACACAGAAATACCTTGCGCCCAATACCAACTTTGGCCAATGTTGGCGAAGTGAATGCGCGCACTACGCGCAGCATGTCACATCACCAACGTTGGCGAGACGTTGGCACTGCGTGTAGGAGCTCCATAGTTGTAACATTGTTTTTGTAATTTTCTTTAGTTAAATATATGTCGTTGAAGAATACCAAATTTGATTCGCCTAGAACTATTATTTAAAAAGTTACAGGTTTCGAAAAATGTGTTCCCCTAATCTTTTTGAGCAGTGTATTTAACTTTGCATGAACAAAGCATATTTCAAACGGCGGGCAAAATACCAACAGCAACCATTTGAAAGTGTGTCATGAACTCGGTAGGATTGGTCTCTCAAAGGCGAAGCATATTTTTTCTGCAACGAGGAACACTTTCCCCTCAATGAAAAGCAGGTTTTCTGTGGTCAGTGACATTAATTTTTAACGCAAACATCCTTACTTTCCATTTACATGTTTTGACAAGCGTCATCACCGCCGCTGTTAATACCAAAACCGTCAAGGTTTATTTCGCAAATCGTTTATAGATTAAACATAATTAATACCGTCTTTAAAAACGATAAAATTAAACATTCTAAACAGTTTTAGAAACCATAACCGTTAGTTTAAGACGTTGGACGCTTTTAAAGGAAAACATATTGCAAAATTAGAGTCAAATTTGGTATCAGAACCCATTTCAAACTGTGTTATATAACTGAACTATTCTTGGGTGTGTTTTCTGCAGTGAGCATGCTTGACCTCTGTAAATATGTCATTGTAACTTGTAACACATGTCGCGCTGAAGGCATGTGCATGCATTTCAAGAAGCGTTGTCGATGTTATGTAATGGACACCGTACTTACACATGAAGGATCACTCACCTTCATTCTATTTGGTTGCCTGGCCGAGAAAACAATTGCCAGGACGTGCGGGCGTTGCTAATTAACAAAATTTAGGTCTTTTTCTAGTACAATTGTTTTATTGTTATACATGTTGCAATAATTTTGAGATATTATAAAGGTAATGCTGAAAATATCCTTGATATAAAATGGCTTGTATGCTACCCATTATATATAAATATACAAGGGCGTTATTTTTAGTTGACTAATTATACTAGAAATAACAAATCTCCTAAATAGTACATCCCTTTTCTGCCATAAAACGTAGTAGCCTGCTGCCTTGATCTCTGAAGTCGACATTTATCGACGAAACATGTTAAAGTAGCTGGTAAGATCAACAAGACACATCTAAAGTGGGTGTTATTTTTAAATTTGAGTTATAGCCGCCGACATCTATTTTCGTCCCGAATGTTGAAGGAAGTCGTTCGTGAGCTGTTGGCCGTGGGTATTTTTAAAAGCGCAAGTAGCATCTTGGACTCTTGCCAGGAACTGCGCTTTCGATTGATACGAGTTTTTATAGGGAGTGACGATTTTTATACTGTTTTTAGGTGGTAGAATGTTATGATTTTGCTTCATGTGCGATTACGAGCAAAGTAGTTGTGATAAAAATTATTATCATACAAGCCTTGGTCACAGATAAATTCGGTAATGAATTCTGAAAATCACAGCCCTCCATCTATTCTAGTTTGTCCAGGAGAATTTTTCAAACATAGAGTTTACGTTATTTACGTTGATAGAATGTTATGATTTTGCTTCATGTGCGATTACGAGCAAAGTAGTTGTGATAAAAATTATTATCATACACGCCTTGGTCACAGATAAATTGGGTGATAAATCCTAAAAATTACAACCCTCTATCTATTCTAGTTTGTCCAGGAGAATTTTGAAAACATAGAGTTTACGTTGTCTTTAGGTGGAAAGAATGTTATGATTTTGCTTCATGTGCGACTACGAGCAAAGTAGTTGCGATAAAAATTATTATCATACACGCCTTGGTCACAGATAAATTGGGTGCTGAATTCTGAAAATTACAACCCTCTATCTATTCTAGTTTGTCCAGGAAAATTTTTAAAACATAGAGTTTACGTTGTCTTTAGGTGGTAGAATGTTATGATTTTGCTTCATGTGCGACTACGAGCAAAGTAGTTGCGATAAAAATTATTATCATACACGCCTTGGTCACAGATAAATTGGGTGCTGAATTCTGAAAATTACAACCCTCTATCTATTCTAGTTTGTCCAGGAGAATTTTTAAAACATAGAGTTTACGTTGTCTTTAGGTGGAAAGAATGTTATGATTTTGCTTCATGTGCGACTACGAGCAAAGTAGTTGCGATAAAAATTATTATCATACACGCCTTGGTCACAGATAAATTGGGTGCTGAATTCTGAAAATTACAACCCTCTATCTATTCTAGTTTGACCAGGAGAATTTTTAAAACATAGAGTTTACGTTGTCTTTAGGTGGAAAGAATGTTATGATTTTGCTTCATGTGCGACTACGAGCAAAGTAGTTGTGATAAAAATTATTATCATACACGCATTGGTCACAGATAAATTGGGTGATGAATCCTAAAAATTACAACCCTCTATCTATTCTAGTTTGTCCAGGAGAATTTTTAAAACATAGAGTTTACGTTGTCTTTAGGTGGAAAGAATGTTATGATTTTGCTTCATGTGCGATTACGAGCAAAGTAGTTGTGATAAAAATTATTATCATACACGCCTTGGTCACAGATAAATTGGGTGACGAATTCTGAAAATTACAACCCTCTATCTATTCTAGTTTGTCCAGGAGAATTTTTAAAACATAGAGATTACGTTGTTTTTAGGTGGTAGAATGTTATGATTTTGCTTCATGTCCGATTACGAGCAAAGTAGTTGTGATAAAAATTATTATCATACACGCCTTGGTCACATATTAATTGGGTAATGAGTCCTGAAAATTACAACTCTCTATCTATTCTATTTTGTCCAGGAGAATTTTTAAAACATAGAGTTTACGTTGTTTTTAGGTGATAGAATGTTATGATTTTGCTTCATGTGCGATTACGAGCAAAGTAGTTGTGATAAAAATTATTATCATACACGCATTGGTCACAGATAAATTGGGTGATGAATCCTAAAAATTACAACCCTCTATCTATTCTAGTTTGTCCAGGAGAATTTTTAAAACATAGAGTTTACGTTGTCTTTAGGTGGAAAGAATGTTATGATTTTGCTTCATGTGTGATTACGAGCAAAGTAGTTGTGATAAAAATTATTATCATACACGCCTTGGTCACAGATAAATTTGGTGACGAATTCTGAAAATTACAACCCTCTATCTATTCTAGTTTGTCCAGGAGAATTTTTAAAACATAGAGATTACGTTGTTTTTAGGTGGTAGAATGTTATGATTTTGCTTCATGTCCGATTACGAGCAAAGTAGTTGTGATAAAAATTATTATCATACACGCCTTGGTCACATATTAATTGGGTAATGAGTCCTGAAAATTACAACTCTCTATCTATTCTAGTTTGTCCAGGAGAATTTTTAAAACATAGAGTTTACGTTGTTTTTAGGTGATAGAATGTTATGATTTTGCTTCATGTGCGATTACGAGCAAAGTAGTTGTGATAAAAATTATTATCATACACGCATTGGTCACAGATAAATTGGGTGATGAATCCTAAAAATTACAACCCTCTATCTATTCTAGTTTGTCCAGGAGAATTTTTAAAACATAGAGTTTACGTTGTCTTTAGGTGGAAAGAATGTTATGATTTTGCTTCATGTGCGATTACGAGCAAAGTAGTTGTGATAAAAATTATTATCATACACGCCTTGGTCACAGATAAATTGGGTGACGAATTCTGAAAATTACAACCCTCTATCTATTCTAGTTTGTCCAGGAGAATTTTTAAAACATAGAGATTACGTTGTTTTTAGGTGGTAGAATGTTATGATTTTGCTTCATGTCCGATTACGAGCAAAGTAGTTGTGATAAAAATTATTATCATACACGCCTTGGTCACATATTAATTGGGTAATGAGTCCTGAAAATTACAACTCTCTATCTATTCTAGTTTGTCCAGGAGAATTTTTAAAACATAGAGTTTACGTTGTTTTTAGGTGATAGAATGTTATGATTTTGCTTCATGTGCGATTACGAGCAAAGTAGTTGGGATAAAAATTATTATCATACACGCCTTGGTCACAGATAAATTGGTTAATAAATCCTGAAAATTACAGCCCTCCATCTATTCTAGTTTGTCCAGGAGAATTTTTAAAACAGAGTTTACGTCATTTTTAGGTGGTAAAATGTTATGATTTTGCTTCATGTGCGATTACGAGCAAAGTAGTGGTGATGAAAATTATTATCATACACGCCTTGGTCACAGATAAATTGGTTAATAAATCCTGAAAATTACAGCCCTCCATCTATTCTAGTTTGTCCAGGAGAATTTTTAAAACATAGAGTTTACGTTGTTTTTAGGTGGTAGAATGTTATGATTTTGCTTCATGTGCGATTATGAGCAAAGTAGTTATGATAAAAATTGTAGTTTGTTCAGGATTCTTTTTTAAATATGGTGGCTTAAATATGGTAATTGCCAACACACGTGTAAGCAGTACCAAATTTGTATTGTTTTCGGGTCATCACTGATCCAATCACATTTTTAGCCATGACTAATCATCGCTTTGTCTCTGAGAGTTAAGATAAGAGCTATTTTCCATTTCACAGTGCAGCAAAAATTAGGAAACAAGTCTTTTATGTATTGCAACCATTCCTTGCTATAATCGTACATCCTTTGTTTATGGACAAACTGAATCACTTTTTATTTATGAGTATTTGTGAAACAATGATGCTTTATGTAAATTCGTTCTATTGTCTTAAAAACAGCTTAGACATAGTCTAATCTGGTGTATTTTTTTAATTTTAGGAAAACCCGAAGGAATGCCGGAGGCAACGATTCATTAGACTATGAAACCTGAAGAAGCGCGACCGCCTGAAGAAGTGGCCGAAACCCTGGAAAACCAACCCTTACAAAACAACAACGATTCCCAACAACACACCCTCGAAGACCTCAACAAATTCAACAACAACAACCAAAAAACCATCGATGCGCATATCCCACTTCCGATATACAACAAAAACTTAAACGTCAACCACGCTTCAACAGAAACAAACTTCGTCAATCGCAATCTCAGATGCATCTCCGACGGTCCCATTTACCAAAACCTAAGGTACAAAACCCGGAATTCGTACCACAGGGACCTAGACGAGGCCCTATCCTCGCTGCTATGGCAACCGTACGAGTACCAGAATCGTAACAAAAGCGACCACGGTTCATCCGAAGACGTATCGAGCAACAGTGACCTTGACGAGCCGAACAATAGCCCGGAGACTCTGCAGCATGCTCCGGAGTGCCTCGAATGCACTAGGAACCTGTCCAGCGCCCAATGGGGGGACGGCTTAGGTACACCACGTGACCGCCAACTCTCTACCGAAGCAAGTAGGCTGAGCGCCTCCAGTCTGAGTTCGGAGTGCGCGCGCGTTACTTCTGCCATAGCAGATGACATGTCAGAAAGTTTATTCGGCCCGAATTCGGTAGTTGCAAAACCTGACAATGTGAACGCCATGGAAGTCCAACCGTCGGTTGGCCAGTTGAGGAACTTGAGTTCGGTGAATATAGTCGGGTTGCCAAATCAACCCAGGCCTCCTCAGGCAAGGGTTGGGGGAACGAATCAGTTCAAGTATAACGCTAATATTGGTGGGAATGTTGGGCAGAGTATTGGGCAGACTAATCACCAGAGGCACAGCTCGCAGGTTGTTGAAAATCAACCACAATTACCTGTTGTCCATATGAGGAGTGCTTCAGTACCTAAGAAGATCGGGGAAAGCCTCCCTATGGTGAACCACCAAAGGAATGGTTCGGATTTGTGTAAACCTGAAAACAGGAGGTTACCTTTAAACGTCAGCAATGTCAACGTTAACTATTACAGAGCTGTTCCTGCTAACGTAGTCTCAACAGTGCCTCAAATCCAGTGCGTGAACACCTCAAACGATTGCGTTTCAAACGTCAACATCGTCCAAGCAATGCCTATACCATACAACCCTTTAAACAATTTAGGCCAGACCGCCACCACATCAACCTACACAAACTCACCAATCTTCAGCAACATCCCTTCCAACACGAGTCTCCAACAATGCGCTATCACTACCTTCGGGAGTTCCATAATAACACAACACTTCCCCAGCGGGAACACTTACAATGTTACCCAAGCCCCACAGAACGATTTAATCCAAAATTTAATCGTGCCAGTTTCCTCTACAACAACTGAGGTTACTGTCCACGCCCCACAGACCACCCAAGTTCAAATAGTGCGTCCTAATGATGCCCAGAAGAGTATAAACGATGCCCAAAGGAGTCTAAACGATGCCCAAAGGGGTCCAAACGATCTCCAAAGGAATCTAAACGATGTCCAAAGGAGTCAAAACGATGTCCAAAGGAGTCCAAACGATACCCCGAGGACTTTCACCTCAACCGAAGCCCAAACTGACGACACCATAACAGCTATGCCTGATCAGAACGCTCGGGAGCAGCGGAGGAGGGAACGTAGGGAGCGCAGGCACCACAGGAGGGTTAACAGCGCTAACCATAGGCACACCCAAGACAATGGGACCCAGTATAACGCCCAGCAGCTCCAGCAACTCCAACAGATCCAACAAATCCAGCAAATCCAGCAGATTCAGCAGAACGAGTCGAGATTGCCGGATATTCTCAACAGTCATCTTCCTCCTTCGTATAACAGTGCGGTTGCTCCTCATCAGCAACCCTTAGTGTCTAATTCGATGGTGCCGCCCCCGCAGTTGGTGCAGACTATGGTGCCGGGTTCTGTTTTGCCTAATGGTTTGGTGGGGAGTCCTATGGTGTCTTTTCAGGGGGCGGTGGTGGCTGGACAAGTGCCGTTGGTGCAGCCCGGGTCTCCTGTGCCCGTTCCTGTCGCAGCTGCTAGTGGATTTCGGTTTCCGTTTCAAGGGGCTGGATTTAGGAGGTATGGTGCTTTTTTGGGGATGTTTTTTGGTTTTTTTTTTGATGGTTTTGATGGCTTATGGTTAAATTAAATGGTTAGATGTGGATTTGGATGTCGAACTGAGTTTTCTATGGATGGAAAGCGGTTTTGTTCTGTTGATTGGTGTTTTGAGTTCCTAGGAACGTAAGGATATTTTGACATTTGAGGAAGAATTGTTTTATAATAGAAGATATGTAACAGAAGTTATTGTTAAGTGTCATTATTACTAGAGAGCGGACTTCTAGGCATTTATTTTTTTGAAAATGAGCACAGTTTCTCTACAATAACCTATATCCAAAGATTGGGAAAAGTTACCACAACAACAACGTTTGGGTAAACTTAATAATTTTTTGTAGGGATACTAAATTCTTTTAATTAAGTAGTAAAATACTCAAACAGAGCTCTTTTTCTACATAAATAAGAACCACCCTAGTATACAAGGTGTCCCACTTTTTTTCCCGCAAAAATTAGTTTTGGAAAGTAAATGTCATTTTGAGTAAAACTTTTCACATGGAAAACTGTTTTCTCAAATCGTTAAAAGTTACAGCTCTTTGCAATATTAATAAATTAGAGATAAATAAAATATAAAATACGTACCAAACAACGCGAAAATGAAGAAAAAGCACAATCAATATCCATAACAACAATAAAATTTAAGTAAAAAAATTCATAACAAACATAAATTGATTAAATTTTAATGCATTTCAAACGGCTGTAATTTTTTAAGGCATAATGAAAACAAATGAATTTCATAATCCATATGAAAGTGTTTAGTCTGTATGGAATTTACTTACTGGAAAAAGTTTTGCGGGACAAAAACGTGGTACATTCTGTATATAAAATAAACAGTTGATGGACAAGAATTATCATATCTAGAGAAGAATATTTTTTTGTAAAGAGTTTCCTACATTCAAATTTGACAACTGAATTTGACAATGAATTGATAATTAATTATATATTTTCCCTTGTAATTGTATATTATTCTTCTTAATAAAGTCATTATTATTATTCTTATTTTTCTTCTACTTTGCGTTTGTTATAAACTCACAACGAAACCGCTTCCAGTATCGTTATGAAAACACTATCACAAACTTTTAGTAACTTTTAGTTTTCCAAGATTGATGATATTGACGTCAAGTGTCAAATAAGGCTGACATCTCAATCGCTATTGGCTCGCCTCAATCGTATTTGTGAATTTTACCACAACTACCAACTGTTGAAAATAAAATTACTCTAGATTGTAAGATGACAACCGAAATTTATGTAGAATTAATGTCGCAAAGTAGAAAAAATAGTATATAACACTCGTTTTATAAGACGTATTGGTGCACTAGTTCCATTTTGGCACTCAAAACAACTCGTGCGACAAATTTTCGTATTATAAAACTTGTATTATAATATACTATAATGTGCTTACAGTAAAAAAAAATTAATAAAATCACCAAATTTGTACTAAACAACTATTAGTCGTTTTAGAAAAATCGTTGAAAACAAATAATTGACTCGCCTATGAAAATGATAACAATAGATTTAAAAAAAATGTCCTGAACATCATATCAAAATATTTACTGAATCTTTGATCATATTATTATTGAAATTATTTAAAAACTGTCAGTGATTAAGATATTCGTCAAAAAATGTTTGCATTAATACCTCTCAAAGTAATGAGCTTACATTAGTATTAAGCAAATTATAGATTATGTCAATATTTATTCTGTCAAGTCATCCTCTCATCAGCTAATTTCTGTATTTTTTGAAAAACCGTTTTTTAACCTTCTCCCAAACTTACACCTTTCTATGTTTTTATGTAATTCTTTGTTCACCATTTACCCACATCCTTGGTCTTTACTATGGTGAAAATTTGTTTTGCTAATCTTAATACTTTCGGAAATATTGATGTAAACATAGGTGGACTATATTTCAGGACAAATTTTTTAAAAGTGACTGACTGACAGTTTTTAATTAATTTCAATAATAATATTATTTGATTATTTGTCAACCCAAATCTAAAATGACTAAATTATATTCTAAACAAATTTCTGTTAGCATAATACGTCAATATTTCATTTGAACATTTAAATATCGTGTTTTCAGTAGGTTGTTTGTTGGCATAGGTATACAGGAGCGGTAAAAGTACGGAATAAATGCCGGAATAAATTCATTAATATTAAATCTGTTTGTTAATTTAAAAAAAAAAAACGGTCACGTCGATTTTTAATGATCAAACTACACATTTTCATAACAAATTAAATTTCCAACGAGTTATGACGTCATAGACATGTTTCCATCTGAAATTACGGAATAAATAAAGTTTTTACGAAATATTCTAGATGTTATCTACTTAGAATGATGCGGTTCATACAGTCTGTATATGAAAAATAAGGAAAAAAAAGTAAAAAAAAACATTGTGGTAGGGGCGTAGATACTTAAATTTTAAACAAGCTAGTTTTCACGAATGCTATTTCTAACTGTAAATATTTGCACACTTAATCGTTCCCTAAATTTTTTGATGTGTCCGTTTAGTTTCGTACACTGGCGTGGGTTTCTTAAAATAATTGGTATATTTATTTAGTTTAGAAGTGTATTCGTTGAAACTAGTTGAAACTACTTCTAATTTAAAATCATTTATTTTATAAATGAATCGCACGAGAGAATCGCCCTAACTGCCATCTCTAGTTTCGATAGTATGAATCATTTCGACATAAGGTGTTTTCCAATTTAAATTAACGCTCGTCTTTCCGATGTATTTTCTCTTAAACCACTTACCACAAAAATTTCAGCTTTTATTCAGGTTGCATCTAGAGTCTCTTCTATAGATTGTCGTTTTTGTTTTCTACAGTTTTTATGTAATATAGGTCTCGAACAAGATTTTGATAGAAGTCGATATCTCAGGAACGAATGTTAGCAGGACAACGCAGTTAGCATGCAAATAATCCTTATTTACTGCGATACATATCCCTTGAATTTAATAGCATACCGACTATTTGTTAATTTTTAAGACCGAAATAAACATCAACAATATTTTGCGCAGTTCGGCTTCCCTCGCTTGTGGGTTTTGGTGCGAGGCAGTCGAACGAGATGCGAAATTTTGACGCGATCAGTGAATCCGTTTGAAACCGTGTTTGTAAAATATTGTTGGGTATAATTAATTGTACATATAAATTCATTATTTATATTTAACTCGCACTATTATTCAAAATTCCGAAATTAAATTGTTTTGATCGTATCGTACTCATAGTAAATAATCTTCCACTGTTCCAGCTACGTTTTCATTTACCGTTACGATTGACGTAGTGCGCGCTGCACGACATTTATATCGTTCATATTAAATCACTTTAAAAATTACTTAAAAATTAGTATGCAATTCTGTTTCTACAGTCGCATTAAATAAAATATAACGATTGATTACGATATCCCGATATCGTGCTAATATTCGTTACTGAGATATCCGCTTCCATGAAAATCTTGTTTGCAACATTTATTACACAAAAACTGAAGTATATCAAAACGCCAATCTATAGAAGACAGACTTTAAAAGACAGTGGGCCAACCTGTATAGTTGCCGCTGATCTCCTACTAATAAATAAAGCCTATATGGTATCGGTATTAGGTCTGACAAGAAAAGAGAAGGTTCCTTTTGTCGTGGTTGTCTCCCATCTCTGTTTATTCGTCTTCTATCTTCTGTAAAACCATCGAACCGAATCGGAATGCCTCAGGGCCCGTATTGAATCCACTGCGAGCGGGCTTGAGATCTTTTGTGACCATCGGGCTACGGCGTAAGAGACAGACCCCAGGTAAAGAGAAACGTGCATGGACTCGCCTGCCCGTTGAAGAATTTAAGTGGCTAGGAATTAAAAGAACAGCCGCGACAGGTTTATTGAACCACTACGTTGTTCCAAGTCTCGTTTTGTTTTGATTTGTTGTTCGATTTCTAGGTTTGAGATTACGTATTTATACATCCAAATTAGCAAAAAGAAGATGATTCTATGATCAAGTTTAATTCCATCAATAATAATTATAGTTTTGTAATAAATATTCAACAAAACCATATGCACACAAGGGCGTAGCCAGGGGGGGGGCACCTGCCCCCCCCCCCCCGGCGCTCAAAGTAAAAATGCACAAAATTGTATTAGGTACTATCAGCGCCAAAAAAAGTCGTACAGCTAAGTTTGGCATTATGTAAGTCTGGCTCGTCAACTTGACAGCTGGTGCATGTTTCATCCCTATGACTAATGTCAGAATGACAGCGTATAGGTTATAAAAGAACCATTTACAAAGCTACAAGGTGTACGACTTCTTTTGGCGTGCATAGTACATAATAAATTTACAAAGACACATAACATGTACCGTAAAAGCCAGTTGTGCTTATTTTATGAGAAAATGTAATTTAATAAATTACCGTCGAGTATGCAACTCAAATACCAGTACCTACCTCCAAATCTCAATACAGGGTGAGGTATTTATTGTTAAGTTGATTTATTGGAAATTAATAGAGGAATTGTTTATGCAACTGACAAGTAAGTTGAAGTAAAAATTTTAGATTGCTTTATTACAAATAACCTTATATAATAATATAATGTTATATGTAATAAAGGAGTCGAAAATTATATCTTCAATTTACTTGTCGGTTTGGCAACCACTATATATCTACTTTGTATATTACTGAAGCCTGTGTGATGTGTAGTTATTGAACGCGATAATAAAGCAGTGTTTTTTTTTTGCAATGGATACAAGAAACTATTTTACTAAGTATTAATTATTATTTGGAAACCAGTGTTATATCGTTGTATGATTGGGTGATTAGGATTCCTGGTCCTAAAGAGTATTTCAGTTATAGGATTACGTGATTACAGTGTTATCACTGTATCCGTAACACTGTAATCACGTAATTATTGCAGTTTAAGTGCATATAGCTAAATATTACTTTAGATTAGTCTAATTTTGTTGAGTTTCGAGTTTGGTCTCGTTTGGCAAATGTCAACCCGTTTACCTATAGTTTGTCTTTTAAGCAATAGATGGCGCTATGGCGGTTCTTGCATTAATTCGCTGTTCGCAAATATCTTGGAAATTATGATATATTAGTATTACTGTTCTTGTACACTTATATGTACATTTTGATACATTTGATACATGTCCTCCAAGAATATATGTTTCGGTAGCATGCTCAGCGTTTATCGCAACATTGCAAATGAAGACCAAGAGCAATTCAAAGAATCTGTCCTGCAGAAGTTTTCCGAAAACAAACGGAAACTTAACATTACGTATTGTTTTATTAGCATATTTCATATTATGTACATACCTCATACATATATTTTTATAAACAAAAAGATATATGCGATAAGAAATATTTATTTACTTAAATTTTGGTATTTTTCTGACTCCTTGCCCCCCCCCCCCCTGTAAAAACTTCTGGCTACGCCCTTGTATGCACAACTCTTTTTGAGATATCATAAACATATTCCTGCCATAGTAGGCTAAAATTAGCAAAAAAAAGTACCCATATATTGGAGCGGCCGTAGTATGAGAACCACTGTATACAAAAATGGGTTAATATCTTTTTTTGTGCAGAATTTTAAAAATATTATTTTTGTACAGGAGCTAAAATTACGAAATTGTGACCGTTTTGCCGTAAAATGTGAGATATTGATAACGTGCAAGTTAAGGGGTAGGTTTAAGGGTTGCCAGGCTATGATCAAATATGTGGACGCCATAGAATATTGAAACACAACACTTTCCGCATCAGATCCAAGAAGGGCAACCTTTTACTATACACAGTGATTCTCAAACCAAGAACAGATGTTTTTATTGAATATTTAATGCAAAACCACTGTTATTTTCAGAATAAACTGTAAATATAGATTTATTAGTACAGTGAGTTTATTAGTACAAAAGTAGGGAAAATGAATCCAAATAAAGTGGCCATTTTGGGACCCGACCCTGAAAATGAGTTTCAATATTCTATGACGTCCGCAAATTTTATGAGAGCCTGGCACCCTTAAAAGCGAAGTTTACGTTAGTTTACGCCATTTTTTTGCATTTTACCGCAAAACGGCCACGATGACGTAATTTTTCGCTCTTGTATAGAAATAATGTTTATAAAGTTCTGCACAAAAAAGTATTTACCACTTTTTCTTGTATACAGTCAGTCATTTATAAACGAATTTCAAGTACACTCGCGTGTTGGAATTACATGCTGGAGAAACTTCAGCAAAATTAAACTTTAATCGAGTTTCTAGGATGGAATATAGTTAGAGAAGAGCAAAATTTCAAATTTGTAGCGAGCGCGTGTCGCTTATATCGTTTAGTTTCGTAACCTTGAATGTTTGTGTGTGTATAACAGCAACCGTTGTGATTATTTTTATGCTAATCAGTAAGAAAATGCATAACTGTTGTAATTTTTATGTTTGTTATTAATGGATTTTTGTTATTAGAGAACAAAACATACCAACAACATAAAAGAACAATGTTTACAAACACTAAATACAAAATAATCTTTTGTTTTCGGTTTGGGTAAGTTGTATCAACATCCCCTTCGTGGGGGTTGTTTGGCACAACTAACCTATACGGTAAATTCACAATTATTATTATAATTCTGTAATTTTCGTTTTTACTCCAAAACTTTTGACCCAAAAGAACAAATTGAAAACAAGAAATCTTTTCTATTTGTTTACAGGGAAGACATCGTAATACACCAATTTAACAATGTATTTAAGTGATTACCGCCATAACTCATGCTAAGGGTGCGAAGCAGGGGTGAAGGGTAACTTTACAACTTCCTTGGACCGCTTGCGAAGCCAGTTCATACTCAAACAGTGGTAAATACGTTAGTTATGGGTCTATCGTGAGATTTGCATAGATAATATCTCGAAATTTGTCCGCGTATATCATTTGGGAAATCCGAGAGAGGCAATTAACTTGCCTTGAGACTCGGAGAGTCCTGGAACGGGGGGGGGGGGGGATAAACCGGGACTCGGCGAGTACACTCAGTAGACGACAGGAAATCCATGAATGAAAGTAAAAAGAAATAAAGACGCCTGCCTTAGCTATGAATTTATAATCGTATGTATATGAATATCTACATAAGACATATAATACCGTTATTTTGGATATCCTGTGATTATTTTTATACTATAGTATCTATTTGATATTCAAATAGAGATATTTGGCTAAAAAGCGATTTTTGATTGTTTATTTATAGCAATAAAGGAAGTATGAACTGTTTGGAATGTGACTGTGAGGTATTTTTGGCTAATCGCATGGACCTTGCGATTTTTTTGTTCGAGTTGTAGTTATGACTTTGGATTGTTATTGTCCTTGAATTATTTCGGGATTGAAAAACAATGCCTCACTGCATTAAATATAGAGGTGGCAAGGGAAGTAGTCTAAAGAATTGTGTGTCGTTGACATGTAACACACAGAAATCAATTTTGATTTCTGACAAGCTTGCGTTGCGCCAAACAACCTCCACGAAGGGGTTGTTGGTACAACTTACCCAAGTCGTAAACAACTATGGAAATATGTTCTATTTACAATTTTTCAAAAGTTCAATCACGTCAAACATTTTATCCGTACCATCTTATATTATTCTACAATCTCTATTAAATTTCACTTCATCCAGCAATTATAGAATTCTTAAGGGGTTGAGGAAGACTGAACTTCAACTTTAGGGACTGCCACTGCCGTCAGTCAACTCGTTTCGTACGTCGAGTTTTGCGACTGGCACTGAGCTGGGTGGGATTAAAAATTAATTTCATAAAATGGTGAACGGCCCCAAAACGCTTGACCTCGTCAAATATTCAACGAACTCGGTGAAACAGTATAGAAACAGTTTTGCTGTATTTTGCGAACAGTTGACGTCTAGAATAATTGAAATGAGCAAACTGTCATTTCCATGTCATTTCCTGAATCATTTCTACTTAAATATGGTATTTGACTGTATTCAAAATATGGCTTGTATGGCTTATAGTCATCCTAATAGAGTACAGTTTAAGAAAACTATTTGTTATTACTTAAAAAAAAAATGCTTTATTTCTATTAAAAACCAAAACGAAAATTGAATTTTATTCACGTCCTATCACGTGATTGAAAACGCTCTGTAATTGGCTCAGTCTCCAGTGACGTCATTCGTTAGTACCCTTAAAGCGCGTTCGGTTTGTCAGGGAAGGGTATGGGGAGAGCAATGCTCAGATAGCCTGGGTCGGCTGTCTCTCTCTTATATGCAGATAAACGCCGTATGACGTTAGTCCGCCTATTATGCTGCGCGTCACTCTCACCGTACCCTACCCGATTATTCAAACGCGCTCTTATGCTTCTCCCGTTTGGATTTAATAGCACTAAAGTGCCATGTAAGCATAACTTTGTAGGTTAGGTTAGCCCTAACCTTAAGCTGTCAGATCAGATAATGCCTAGTTCGAAAATACGATAGATAACTTATTCTAGTCAGTTTTACTTATGTCGAAGTAATCTTCACAACAAAAAACACATGTATTGGCCGCTATTTATTTCATTTGGATTTCTACGAGCCAACCACTTTCTTCGCAGTTTCAAATGTTGCGGAACAGCTACAAATAGTTTATCCGGAGTTTTTATAGACGTATTTCTGCATTGTGGTATACACCATTTATAGCTCATTTTTATGTAGAAATTGTGAAAACAACACATCATACAACACAATTACCAAACGGCGACGATGCCGATGCTGACAGACCATATGGGCCGATTTGACATCTACTATCGAGTGACGTCACACAACAGAAAGTATCGTTTTGGCGGGACTTCTTGTGATTCAATTTTTAACGCTGATTTGGATGAAATATTGAGGAAATAATTACGAAAAATAATGCATTTACAATGTAGAGTGAAGGAATAAACACACTAAGATGGTTTTCCAATAATAGTCAAATACCCTATTGTATGAGAAAATTCTTGCCTCTCGGTGTGAACATGAGCGCGAGAGAAGTGAAAAAAGCACCCGATTTTTGCACTGTCAAATTACTATTCGTCTTTCAGGTCTTTGTTCAGTTTGAATTTAGAGCCTCTGCTATAGATTGGCGTTTTTGTTTTCTTCAGTTTTTGTGTAATAAAGGTTGCAAGTAACAAATATTAGCACGATATCGGGATATGCACGTCATCGATCGTCATATTTTATTTAATGCGACTGTAGAAACAGAACTGCATAATACTTTTTAAGTAATTTTTAAAGCGATTTAATATGAATGATATAAATTTCGTGCAGCGCGCACTACGTCAATAGTAACGGTAAATGGAAACGTAGCTGGGACAGTGGAAGATTATTTACTATTAGTACGATACGATCAGAACAATTTAATTTCGGTATTTTGGATAGTAGTGCGAGTTAAATATAAATATGAATTATACAAAATTAACCGTTAATTTTCTTGTATAAGTTCCCGAATCCTTTTGATGGCAAAATCTAGAATTATTGGACTATGATGACAAATCGATCGTTTTAGTCTTTTTAATATTTCAATTAAAAAAATGAAAGTTAATAAATACCATATTAAATTGAATTTAATAAAAAACAGATGGCTGGTGTACAGGCTATTATATTTAAGTAGACGTTGTTGGTGCAGGTAGATAATATGGTAGACAAGTCACCACAAGTGTTCGGCCAAGACCGAGATCCGGCCAAACCAGTGGACTAGCTCAACAGTACACCAAGTGCAGTTCAGAACTCAGGAGAGACCATGATGAGAGAGAGAGAGAGAAGCGAAGAGAAAGAAAGAACAGGCGTCTGCCGTATAGCTGTAAATATAGGCAGGATGGAAGGAAATTCCACATGTGCAACGTGCAAGAATACATTACTGTCTGTGGGGACTTGTTACATTTGCTTGAATAATCCATTTGGTTTGTCACCGACTCCAACGACTGGAGAATATTAATTTTCGCATCGCAACGAATGAGAAAAATTAAAAAATGTCTTTAAAGGTAGCTACCCCGATTAATTAGGTACCAATAATTTGAGATAGGAATAAATTGTTTTAAGCAGTCTCTCAAACCATATTAGATAAAACATTTCGTGGTTTTAGTTTTGATTTTTAAATAAGCGACTTGACAAAGAATCTAGAGATATCTTAGAGTAAATACTATCTTGCAAAATATACGAATAGACATATTCCTGATGAATCTACATTACGTAGATATTATATTATTAAATGCAATTGAATCGGTGAGTGGAAGAACAGAATAAGTCTAAATCAGTAAACTAAAAAAAACTGTATAATTCGGCAGCTGTGTATTTTATAAATTTGGTAAGCACAGAAAAGTTGTACTACGTTTCATTTGCTGTTGTTCTGGAAGCAAATTTTTGTTCAAAAGGCAATAATAAATAAGCAATTAGATAAAACATCGGCTGCACTTGTTCTGTTCTTCCACTCAACGACATGCCTTTCGATAATAATCTCTTATTTGTTGAAAAAAATTATACTATTAGCACAAGTGGTAAATAAAAATGCATAAAGACGAAAAGAACAAGTTTAATATTATATATATATATAATATTAAACTTGTCATTAGTCTTCATCATGATTTGATGTTTCCCAAGAAGTAGTATGGTAATAAAATTCAAGATCTTCTCCTTCTAAATAGTGCATCACTTTTTTTTAAGTTAGCAATTTTTAGGTAGTTAATAGGTATTGGGTTTTTGTATACCGATTTTGTTGGAAGTGTGGGACGATTTTTAGTTTCTTTTGATAGTTTGAAAGTATGGGTGGTGTAGCCATCTATACAGTGAGCGCGTAGTATGTAGTAAGTATGGAAACATGACAAAATTTTAAGAACGGTATGCTATTTTAAAAGATCCTCGAACACGTCGATTTATAATTATCAAAATACACCTTTAGTGCAGGCAAATTATGTTGAGAGTGGGTATTAATTGTAGACAGGAGTTTTATCATTGGAAATGGTAAAGGGGCTCATAGTGAACGTAGAAAAAATAAATGCAGGTCATGGGGTGGTATAATGTTTATTTGGGGGGGTTGAAAGCGGGTGCAAAGTATATTATTGCGTTTTCCGGCAAAACTTGATGTTTTATCCAAAAACGTCCTACACTAAGTTGTAGATCATAAAAAAATCTACAACATTCATATGGGTCACTTTTTACTATGACCTCAAAATTTCCGAGAAATATGCGAATGCCAATGCCAAAACGAATTTTCTGTTTTTAATTTTTTGTTGTCGCAACAATAATTCAATTTCAATCAAATTTTGTGATAGTGTGCCTTTTTATACCTTAAATAAGTATACATTTTTTTATTACACAAAAAACAAGAAGTTTTTCAGATATTTAGTTTTTTCCGTCAAAATCAGACTTTTTAAAAAAAAAAAATTCTGTGGTGAAAAATCGTCGTACAGAGTTCTTCTGGGACTCAATTTTGTTGTTTTTACATGTACTTATTGATACAATAATAAAAACAATAGTTCTTATTTAACAACATGCTCAAACATTGAAAAAACTCAAAAACGACTTTTGCAACACTGAATTTTTCAGTAATTGTTCATTATTTGCTTAAATTTTTAAGAAAATTGCAATACTGGTTATGACATTAAATTGTACGGAAAAAAATACAAAGGAAACTGGCTCTCATTTCTACACTCATGCTATAACCATTAAATTAGAATAAGAAATCTTCAGATAAATAAGCAAAATACAGTTTTAGTCTTAGAATCAAAAAGTATCCAATACAAAAGTT
Source organism: Aphodius sticticus (assembly GCA_963966075.1). Classification (NCBI taxonomy): domain Eukaryota; kingdom Metazoa; phylum Arthropoda; class Insecta; order Coleoptera; family Scarabaeidae; genus Aphodius; species Aphodius sticticus. The sequence goes on from OZ014510.1 coordinate 5,749,869, forward strand.
GTAGGTCAAGAAAAAATCCACAAATTTTGTAGAGATTACTATATGACATAACCTCAAAGCTTGATTGGCATAGTTAAATAACATAGTGGCATAGTTAAATAACTATGCCAATCTATAAAAATCAAATAAAAAATGATAAATAAATATTTTTCATTTTTTATTTGTAAATCTTTAAATATATATTGACGGGGTGGGGTCGTTCGGAAAGAGATATTCGAAAATGCAAGGCGCGGTAGGTGCAGCGTGTCGTATACTGACGATGCCTGTCTCTCTGTCTGGATTCCACGTTGCCACCAAGGCCCTACGAGGTGCGCCAAGTTAATAGTTTCCTCCAGTCCGGTGAGCGAACTCATGTGCCAGGGTTGCGTACCGTCTTTTATCCTGCTCGGTCCAGGTCGTGTGTCGACACGTAGTGGAAGGGGGCTCCTACGCCCTCGCTGGTCATGGAGCGCACTGGTATTAGGGGCGTGTTACAATATTAACTTTTGTAATTTATTATTATCAATTATTAAAGTACTGTTTCACATTAAATGTTATCACATTTTTAACTACTTTAGTAGATTTTTTCATAAACAGTTTGTGATTTTTTAAGACATAAATAATTTACTTTCAGAAGTTTCGTCAAAACTAAATTAAAATTATAAATTCTAAAAAAAAATTAATTTTTTGCATTTTTCTCGGAAGTTCTGAGGTTATGTTATATAGTAACCTCTACAAAAGTTGTATATTTTTTCTTGACCTACAACTTAGGTATTGGATACTTTTTGATTCTAAGACAAAAACTGACTATTTTGCTTAATTATCTGAGGATTTCTTATTCTAATTTAATGCGTTACTATCGTTGATGCAACGTTTACAGTTTCTGAGATGTAACCTTAAACTTTTGAATTTGAAATAGAACAGCCTGTATATTTTGACATTTTCTGTTAGTCTTCATTATTATATCAAAAACATCTAGATATTAACAAAAACCTTTATTACTTAGGTCTAAAAATTAAAAAAGAAAAAAATGATAACACAAAATTATTACATTTTCTACTGCACCTACTCTAGTTGGTTTATGAGGATTCTCAACCATTGACAAGAACACATTGTCTTAAATTTGACCCGTTTTTCTTGTTGTTGTTATTTTTTGTTATCAATTTTTTCTTTGTTAATTTTTAGACCTAAGCAATAGAGGTTTTCCTTAATTTCTAGATATTTTTGATATAATACTGTAACAAGCGTAGCAACAATGAATAGGCAATGGAAAAACTGGGTTGGGTTGGAAGACTATAGGGTTGTCATTTAAAAAAAATGTCTATGACGTCATCTGTTAAAAACAACCACGCTCCAAGCTATGAGTGGAAAACAGAGTATGTCCTGGACTTATTCTGTTCTTCCAGTCATTGCGTGAAGTACGGTGCTTCTACAGCAATACTGGTAATATATATGAAATTTTTTTTCATATTTTCGAAAAGATCGAGAAATTTTATACAAAATAGCTATCGTAGTTTAAAATGTCAAGTTTTGGACTTGAATATTGAGATTGTTGGTATTCTCATAAGACAGTCGTGAAATTGATTGTTTCTGAGTGAAACCCCTGGTTTAAAGCGAAACAAAAGAATACACATCGCAACAAAACATATCGCAGATTTCCAATTGCCTAATTTGTCAAATACAATATTTAAAACTACGATCACCCTGTCGGATAACTTATGTATTTACTTATTTCCATATTAGAATCTGGATCTGAAAACAGAAACTATGGGTCTAGTTTTAGAGAAAATCAGTGCAAAAAATACGCCGTTCTTGTTCAAAAACTAGACAAAATTCAAAATGTCCTGCTTCCAATTCATATTCTACGGAAACAAAACCTACGAACATCGGTTGAAACTCTTTAGATTTTGGCTTGGGTGGTAAATTAGTTTCGATTATTGTATTTTTGGCAAATTAAGTAATTGAAATTTATTGAAATGCTCTGATCTGATCTACACAGATAGAAAATTTTGTTTAATTCAAATAAGTATGCATTGATTCAAAGAAATCTGGTGTTTCAGTAGAGGCACAGAAATATTTATTTGCGGATAAAAATGCATTTGTTTGAAATGTTTGCTTGGTAGAAAGCAGGGCTGTGGAGTCGGAGTCGTGGAGTAGGAGTTCAGACAAATTTCAGAGAAGTCGGAGTCGGAAAAAATGTACCGACTCCGACTCCGGGTCCATGTTTAAATAATGTAGAAAAAGACATGCGAGGCCATCTCGCATGTTGCCTCAATAGATAGTAAACGATTAACTAAACATATTATTAGGTGTTTTACAAAGTTAACTACAAAACACACAGGTCGGTGGTCGGTGATGATTAGCAAAATGATTATTGTGAGTCGCTTGCCGCGTCGCATATATAGTTTATGTATTTCCAATTTCCAACAACCAACTTCAATATTCTAATTATGATAGCTCGATCATCTACAAATAAAAAAAATCGTACTTCGATGCATACTTATAGACGAATTAGAATTTCCAAAGTGAAGCGTCAACGTGTGGTTTTCCTTATTCATCAAAATTACGAGAATTTGCTCCTATTCGTTTGGTCACTAAGAACAGCTGAACAATTCATTAGATATAGCAAAAAGAATTTTAATGATATTCCCTTGCAATTTTAAAAAGAAAAAATAGTTTCCTACATTCTGCATTTGTACCAGAAGAAACAACGTGATGGTATCACAGTCGTATTATCAACTCTCAACATTTTTTTTTATTTTTATTTGTCCCAGTATGTGAATGTTTGAAAAAGATAATTCTTTACTAGTAAAACTTTGCAATTTTAGCATTTTAGCAATTTTTATTTTTAATGGTAGAGATAACTTTAAACGTTTAACCGAAATTGATTCTTTTTTCGGCACAAGAACAAATTTATCAAAAGTATCACCCTTGATTATACAATATTATGGTATAATCAAGTGTATCACATCCCTTTGTATTTAACAAAATATGTAGAGATTTTAAATTGTTACTGATTCTGTCGAGTGTAGGTTACGGATTTTAAGATTATTAGTGGCTATGTCGTAGTCTTCTTGCGATCAACTAAAAAACACCGATATTCGCAGATTGCGTCACCTACACTTGACAGAGTTAAGCCAGATATATTTTTTATTATTCGCAAAGGTACAAACTTCACTCTAACGTAATTTTTAATGCATAATGTCCTTTTTAAATATGGTCATAATTTTGTGGTCCGGTCAACAGGCCTCTTTGATTTTATTTACAATTAGATTATGTCAGATTTAATTTTTTTGCCATTAAATTCGCTGGAAACAAATAAAATTTTGCCGGATTCGGAGTTGGAGTCGGAGTCGGACTACCAACATTATCTGGAGTCGGAGTCGGCAGTTTTTTTACCGACTCCACAGCCCTGGTAGAAAGTGCGTTTATTTGTGTCAAACAACTTATGTTTTCAGTTCAAATTTACAATTTGTATATTATAACGAACGAGATTTATTATTTAGTTCAAATAATTATGATTGTGAGACCTACGCATAGTCAAAGTTAGGGTAGCAAAGTGTACGCTGAGTCTGAGTTAATTTTAGATAAATTTTGCTATTTTGTTTTTGCGAAAAGTTTTTAAACTAAAATCAATATCTATAAAAACATTGTACCGGTTGTTTTTTTTTGCTCACAATGTTTATGGAAAATAAATATTTGCATAGTTGATGGTTGTTTTTCTGTAGTTATGACACCACTACAAAGGCGAGGCTAATCTCAGAACAAATATTTAGCAGGGTTTATGCTTTCGGTAAATAAGACTTAAAGTGTCTTTGCTTTAGTTGCTTCTAGATCGAGATCATGATGAGATAGTTAATGGACCATTTCCGGTTTAACCGGATCTATGAGTACTGTTTTAAAATACATATTATATTATTTCTTAATTAGTATATTCAAGACTTATTTTGTAATCAGTAACTCCATATATAAGCGACGTAACACATAGTAAACAAAAGTAAACATAACCTGTGCACACCTCAATCCTGAGTCACAAATACCAATACACTCGTCCCTTGAATTTACAAATCCGGTTACATCAGACCCTCTAGACACCACGACGTATCGTCCATCTCTCTCTGAACCAGCACATCCGACAAAGACCAACTCTTACCGGTTCTCATCGGCATCGAAAAGAAAAAATTGAACCCACCTTGGAAGCAAATCACCAGCCCATGGTAACTCTAGTAACTCTGGTTACCACTAAGCGTAGATACAACAATCCTTTCTCAATGGAGTATACCGGCATCGAGTTATCAAGTAATTGTATGAAGAAGGACGGATATATAGTCGATTTTCTATAGAAAGAGATAGAAAAGTAGTTGCCTCTTGGCGAAATATCGACACAAATCGCTTAGTAGAAGATGGAGGTATGGCATTAGAGAGAGATGGATAATGCCGATGGTTACCACGTGGGAAAGAACGAACTGAGCCTACAGCCTAGCCTCCTGTCATTTTTTCACCACTGTCGAAAGTTCAAATCCCTTTCACTTGTGTGTTATTTAAATTGTAGGTGCATGATGTTGGGTATCTACGTTGGCTTAAGATTTGTTCGTTAGGATAGACATAGTTTCTTTTGAGGATTCTACTATACGCCATCTGGTGGTCTTATAATAAATCCGCTCTGAGATGGTGAATGAATAGCAGAGATTCGAGAGATGGAATATTGTGTATTGTAGATATTGTATATTGAATAGTTTCTGTATTTGTGACCCCGCACTTTTAAATTAACTGTCGTTTTTCGGTATTCGTCTTTGCAAAACACGCAAAACGACAAATTTAAAACAAAAATTATATGTAAAATGTAAATCATAATTTATTGGATTACTAAAATTATAGTTTTTTTATACAGATTTGTTTCATATTATCACATATTCCTTTAAATTTTTGTACTTTTCACCAAAACATACTTGTTTAAACAAAATATATGTACTTCACTGCATAGGTAATCGATATTATTTGCATTATTAGTGATTAATTGTTTTGCTTAACGCATTTAAAATAAATATTTTATAGTTTGGTACAAGAAAAAGTGTACTTCGTTATCGTGTCTGATTGGAATTGAAGTTGTAAATATTAACTGCTTCCTTTAACATAGATTTTTCAAATATATGCCTTTTGCACGAAATAAATAGATTTTCATCAATCAATAAATAATATTAAGAAGACTAAGAAAGATTAATTACAGTCTTATGGTTAATAAAACAAATCTTACGGTCAAAGAAGATACCAAACAAGTGTTCTAATCTAACGACCCTGTACAATACCACAAAATATTCCAAATTTAGGAGTACGTTTTTGCGAGAAACTTACCAGCCTATATTAAATGAACGCCTATTTTGTTAAACTTTGATGTTAAGTAGCTTTTGTAATCTTTGACGACTTTCATAACTTTTTATTCATATATTACATCCGATTACACCGAGTAAACTATAAGGATAGTTTTGATCTGATCGATATTCTCAACATTTTGTTTTTGGTTCATTCCCATATCTGCATTTTTTAATATATAATTTAAAGATACATAATTTAAAGTAAACCGTTGCAATTTAAAATGCTGTTCAACCTTGCAGCGAATGTTACTTGATTAAAAGTGTTTTTACTATTGCTTTTAGTACCAACAACAAATTAATTTAAAGATAATAACCACAAATTTACAGATAAACAGATGGATATAAAACTAAATTATACTAAGCGAAAATCAACGTGTAATTGATACCTTAATAATGTGTGATGAAATAACAGCACTTGTTGAAATAACAGCAAGCCGACATGGAATCTAAATGATACGTTTCAAAGTTCGGTTTTGATCCTTGCAGCATATTCAGCCTGCCAGATTTGCCAGTGTTTCTGGTCCAAAAACAATGCAATATTTTACTTACAAATGTGTATCTCCTACAGAAATTCGGATATTGGGATGAATTACAAAATAAGATGTTGAGAATTGATATGGTTTTTGTAACTGAGCACTTGAGAACATGCGAGAGAACTACTTCGTTAGTATCCCACAGGATGTCTCAAACTTAGTCGAAAAACATTATTTTCTTTATCTTTCAACAGTAGGTAAGTTTACTTTACATGTTCTGAAAAAATAGTGGAAATTGGTCAAAGAATACAAAAGTCATTGATTCCAGCAAGGTTGGTTGTCTATATCAATTCAATTTTGTGAAAAAAATACAAACATCCATAAATTCCTTATGCACATAACAATTAACATTATTCATAAACGTACAAATATATCAAATTCAGTTAGACAGAATGGGTAATTCATAATTTTTTGTAAAAAATACTAATTTGAAAAACCGGTGGCGACCCCACAACATTGTTTCCATATTATAAAAATATTGATGAATGATTTGAAAAAAAAGTTTTCTATTTTTTTTAGTAATTCTGTAAAAATTCAGTAAAATAATATTTCCTAAAAAGCGGGACTATTTTAAAACTCCGCGGGACGCGGGACAAAATGTAGAAAACAAAATGTACTTTTTCACTTCTCTCGCGCTCATGTTTACACCGAGAGGCAAACAATTTTGACAGTCATACAACTTATGTAGAAATTATTGAGGCGTATGGCATACTTTATTTCAATTCTGTTTTATTTTTTTTATAGAGCAAATATGTGACACCGCACGAGTTAAAACAGTTCAACAGGTTGAAATAAGCCTTCTGTCAGAGCAGCTGACGGTTTTTAATTATCGCAAAATGGTCAGTTTTGCTAGTGGCATTGCAAATGACTTTCTTTACCCGCACCGACCCAGAGGGTTTTAATTGAAACTATATTATACTGACTTTTCACATGGCCAATATGCACATAATTTTAACTTCCATGATAGTTTGGCTTGATGTTCTGACATTACAATTATCATGTTGGTTGCTAACCGGTAATACTAATTGACGTAATTAATTACCACATCGTTGAGAATTGTTTAAAACCAATAAATAATAGACATATACAATTCTGAAAACTTTCGTTTTTTGTTAGGGTAATAATATAATAATAATACACAAGACTTTTTCTTTCAAGTTGAAGACAAAGGTGTAAAACATGTTGTATAACAAGTAAACAGCAGATTTCTCTTTGACTAGGTAGTCGGCTTTAAGCCAAGTGTGGTTTTATATAAAACGAGGAAAACAATGAACGATCGCTGCTTACGTTTAATTGTTACGTTGCTTTGATCACTGAAGCATGTCGACTCAATTTCTCATACGGTTCAATCTAGATATTATATTACGTAAATTATTATTAAACTATCCAATTTCTTGCGATTAGTTGCGCAGTAATGGGCGTCGTTATAGACCAATTTTTGATAATACAATTGAATCGGTCGGTTCGAAAACAGTACAAGTCCAAAAAGTGAGTTCTGAGAAAATTTACAAAATGATTTTGTCGGTGCAATATCTTGAAAAGTATAGCAGGTAGCTATTTTGTTCCAACAGACAAAATATAAAGTAGTTCACAGAGAATTAAATGTATTACATATTTTATTTATATTTGCATTCAAAGCAGAGCTACGATTAAAACAAATCATCATGGACATGTACTGTTTTTGACAATATTTGTTTATTTAAAGCATTAATAATATTTTTATTATGATGTATAGTGTTTTTGGCTCTCTGATTCCAAACCAGTTCTCATATTTTTTTAATTCAAAATGGCGGGTTCAATATGGCGACTAGAAAATTTAGAAAGATGTCGGGTGCTTATGTAACTTATTTGCTGTCATATTTGAAGATCATAGACTCCAAATCCAATGTCCAATTTTCAAAATTCAAAATGGCGGTATCAATATGGCGACTAAAAATGCAAAAAATATTGGATTTGCGTAATATTTGAAGATTGATAATTAAAAATGTTGCGTCATATTTTCAAAATAAATTGAAAATGGCGGATTATACATGGTTCGTCAAAATTACCGGGACACCTTAGTAATTCTTCAACCGTAAAGAATTTCAAAGAAAATTCAAACAAAAGTTTCTTGGTTTTCCACAAGCTATTATTGTCTAAATATATTTTCAATATATTCATATTATTCTGGAAATTTGGTAACCATTTCTTTTTCTAATAGAAACCCTGTATATTTAACATTTTTTTAATTCTAAGATAAATTCGAAGAGTTTTTTGTAGGAATCTTTTTTTTATAAAATGCAACATCTTTGAGTTATATTAAGTTTACCAAATATCCAGAATAAAATGAACATCCCTGTATATTAAAAATATATTTAAACGATAGATTGTTTAAAGCAAAACAACTTTTATTTGAAATTTTTTTTTGAAATTGTTTACGGTTGGAAAATTATTTAGGTGTTCTGGTAATTTTGACTAACCCTGTATATGGGGATATGATAGCGTATGATATAGAGTTTGATGATTATATACATACATGATAGTGTTAAATTTTCTCTTCTACGGTGGTAGTCGGTCAGGAAGTCACGTGGTAGTAAAATTCTAAATGTTCACCAGTTACATACTTAAGGACTTTTTTAATATTACCTATCTTTTTGATATTGAAATTCGTATTGATTACTTCGGCGTACCTCAACAACGATTGTAATGCAAATTACGAAGTTGGCGAATGTTCACGACTGATATATCACTAGAAACCAGGGCTGTGGAGTCGGAGTCGTGGAGTCGGACTTCAGATAAATTCCAGAGGAGTCGGAGTCGAAAAAAATGTACCGACTCCGAGTCAAGGTTTAATTATTGCAGAAAAATAAAAACATGCGAGATGGACGTTGCCACAGTAAACAAATAAAACTAAACATTCTATTAAGTCTTTGGCATAGTATCTCTAGCCACATACAAATGTAAATATCAAATTACAAAACATTTGAATAAAGAAATATGAACAAAAGATTTTAAATGAGATTGAGAAGTAGGGCCGAGTTAAATGTAGTAATAATCATTTATCCAGATAATTATGATTATTTTCAGCTTTGAAAAGAATTAAAAATTGTGTAAGGGTATCCTTGCAGGAAAATCTGGTTGAAGCTATTCTGTTCCTCACAACTATTTTATAAACGTATTACTTTATCATACGCAGTATGTAAAGTATTGTAATCATGCCAAAAAATTTTTTTGAGATTTTAGCGGAAATATGTCTTTTTGAGTCCCCTGAACATTTTTGACCAAGGTTCAAAAAAATGTCTGTGTGTGTGTGTGTGTGTGTGTGTATGTGTGTGTGTACCCGTTTTTTGTGGCGACGATTCCGGAGAAACTACTAAAGGTATCAGGACAAAACTTCATATTTAGAAGTTTCATAACCAAACTTAGAGCTGAAAAGCTTTCTGTTGAAAAGGGTCCAAAGGAACTGATGGTTTACTCTTAGCATTTTTCGAAGATTTTGTAAATGAGCAGCTATTTGTGTAATGTCGTCAAAATAGTTAAATAATAAATTAAAGGAGAGGAAATTTTCTATAATTTATGTATATGACATTTTTTGGTAGAATTTATAGTTTAGCTGCATGAGCAAATTCTATTTCATGGAGATCGGTCGTACTGCTTTAAAACTAGTAGCCAGGATATGTCAGATTTTTTGATTCTAATGACAGTAGCTAGTGTCAAACGCTAATGTTTTGAAAATACTACTGTCAATATAGGCTGCGTTCGGATATTGCACACCGTTACACTTTTTACACCCAATAACACGTAAGTATCATTTTGACGGTGTACCCGATGTCAACGGAGTACAAGATCCGAACGCAGCTTTATTAGACATATGTGTCTAGTTCTACTAGTTTTATTTTAATGCAGACATGGCCGATCTCGATCAAATAGAATCTCATGCAGCTAAAAAATTAATTTTATATATAGTATGATAAAGTCATGTGCCTGGCCACATCAGATTTTTTTTTATTTAATTCTGTTTTTATTAGAAAATGATTTTATTTTGTATTATACACTATGTCTTGTGCATGAGGGAGCAAAGAAAGCACTGTTCTGGACTTGCTTATTTCGCCCAAGCATCCTCTTTAGGTCTATTCGACAGAATAAATCATAGTGAACATTGTGGCTACTTAAGTTAAAAATAGCCAATTTTGGACTACTGTTTTCAAACTCACCGATTCAATTAAACAGCTGGAGAAATATGTTGGATTTATCGTTTAGGTTAGTTGTAACAACCCCTTCGTGGGGTTATTTTGGCACAACGCATGGTTGTCAAATTTCTATATTATTTTGTCCTTATTTTATCCTTATTTTTCCTCCATACCTGACAAGCTGCCGTTGTGCCGAACAACCCCCACGAAGGGGTAGTTGGTACAACTTACCCAAATTGTAAACAGCCAGGGAAATATGTTGACTTTACAGCATTATTTGTTAAAGTTAAAGATTCGTAGAAAGTATTTGTAACGCTTGCGTTTCAATGCAATTCCCCACAAGCAACTTGATGTGGCACAGATCTGTGCCGCGGTTAGCAGAAAGCAGGCGATGTAGTTTAGCCAGCTTACGACTTACTTTGTCTTTAAATTGCTCTCCCAGAGCCGAGGTATATTCTCTACAGCGTTGGAAGGTTTAAAATCCACCGCACACCCGTCGTTTCCGGAATTCCCGGAAATTGGCTAATTTTCCACTGTTGTCAAATATAGTACGTCGTCTAATACACAGACAGGAGTTGAAAATAAACCACCTTCTTTCTCTATAATAGTAAATAGATTAATTTTCTGAAATAATGGTTATCGTAAATGATGGATATTATAATAGGGTATTTGACAGTATTAAAAATATGGCTTGTATTATAGTCATCCTAATAGATTACAGTTTAAGAAAACTATTTGTTATTACTTTTCAAAAAAAATATGCTTTATTTTTATTAAAAACCAAAATTAAAACTAAATTTTATTCACGTCCTATCACGTGATTGAAAACGCTCTGTAATTGGCTCAGTCTCCAGTGACGTCGTTCGTTAGTACGCTTAGAGCGCGTTCGGTTTGTCAGGGTAGGGTATGGGGATAGCAATGCTCAGATAACCTGGGTCGGCTGTCTCTCTCTTATATGCAGATAAATGCCGTATGACGTTAGTCCTCCTATTATGCAGCGCGTCACTCTCACCGTACCCTATACGATTATCCAAACGCGCTATTATGCTTCTCCCGTTTGAATTTAATAGCACTAAAGTGCCATGTAAGCATAACTTTGTAGGTTAGGTTAGCCCTAACCTTAAGCTGTCAGATCAGATAATGCCTAGTTCGAAAATACGATAGATAACTTATTCTAGTCAGTTTTACTTATGTCGAAGTAATCTTCACAACAAAAAACACATGTATTGGCCGCTATTTATTTCATTTGGATTTCTACGAGCCAACCACTTTCTTCGCAGTTTCAAATCTTGCGGAACAGCTACAAATAGTTTATCCGGAGTTTCTATAGACGTATTTCTGCATTGTGGTATACACCATTTATAACCCATTTTTATGTAGAAATTGTGAAAACAACACATCATACAACACAATTACCAAACGGCGACGATGCCGATGCTGACAGACCATATGGGCCGATTTGACATCTACTATCGGGTGACGTCACACAACAGAGAGTATCGTTTTGGCGGGACTTTTTGTGATTCAATTTTTAACGCTGATTTTTATGAAATATTGATGAAATAATTACGAAAAATAATGCATTTACAATGTAGAGTGAAGGAATAAACACACTAAGACGGTTTTCCTATAATAGTCAAATACCCTATTGGATTGGAATGAAATGAAAACTGGGTTACGTCTAGAGTTTGACCTGGCACGACGTTGTTCTTTCTTTATCAAGTGGCGGAAATGAACGAAGCATGGCGCCCAGTGGAGTTCCAAATTCGAGTGATTAAAAATTCAAATAGTTAAAGTGCTCTCTTAACAGAACTAAGATAAACGGTTTAATTCTACCTTCAGCAGAGTGTACCGTTTGCCAACAGCACGGTTCGAAACACTTGACCTCATCTGTTAACTCATTTCCGTTTTCTTCCGGGAATACAGCGAAAACAAACTGAAGACTCAAAGGGATCGCCATTTTGCTTTCAAAGTTCATACTATTAAGTTCTACGTTTACTCCGGTAAAAAAATTTATAATTATCACTCAAATACATAAATTTTAGTACGTTTTAAATTTTACACCAGTTTTTATATTATAAGAGTTATTCGAAATGGTAGGTATAGCCCTTCATGCCAGCTGCTTATTTGCTGAAAACCTATTTTTACCCCTGTGGTACTGGAATTTCGAAGAAAAAGGCCGATATATAGGTCTCTATAGAGGGTGTATATCCCTTCAATTCCACGGCTATCTAGAAACGTCCCTTGTTGAAGGGAGAAAATTCTACAACATCTGGTCCACCCTCAATGAAATGAATAACTCCTGAGGGTGATTTATGTGGTGGAACTGTCCGAAAACCGACTTTAGAAGGATGAATTTCTTTAGAGAATCTACGCAATTGTGTTTCGCGTAAAAATGTTTAGAGATCTGAAAATTACAAAAACAATGTATGAAAACCTACTAAAGATGACAAATGAATTCAGTTGTCAATTTCCGTTGATTAGAAGCGTCATTAGAAGTAAAAGGAGTCATCTTTGTGCAGTGCAAGTTTCTCGTGTTGTCGCCCTTATTCAGCATTGGCCACTCTATTCGACATGTTAGCAGGGACCTTCGAGTTTCCCCTTCTGTTATTCAGCGTTTATAGAATCGGTTTCGGGAGACTGGCCAATATGTTAGAAGAGCTGGACAAGGTCGAAATCGAAAAACTACTCAAAATCAAGACCGATTTCTTGTCCTTTCCTCTCTACGTCAGCGTACTGCCACAGCACGAGACCTCCTAAACGACCTAAGACGAACACATGGAATAGAAATTTCTGATCAAACTATTAGAAACAGATTAAATAAAGTGAATTTGAAACCAAGAAGACCGGTCCGCGCACCACGCCGTACGCAGCTTCACAAAGCAGCGCGAATGAGGTTTGCTCTGGATCACGGAGATTGGCAACTTCGTCACTGGACGCTTGTACTGTTTACAGACTCCAGATTTCGTTTAACTCGTTGCGACGGTCGAGTACGTGTATATAGACGTCCTGGTGAACGCTACGCAGCCGCTACTATACAGGAAGTGGATAGATTTGGTCGTGGATCTGTGATGGTTTGGGCTGGAATCAGTATAGACAACAGAACTGATCTTGTTGTGGTTCCTGGTACACTAAATGCCATGAATTACATCGAAAACATCTTGGAGGACCATGTGGTGCCTGCTGCATATGGCGTCGGTCAAAATTGCATCATAATGCAGGACAATGCAAAGCCACATACCGCCGGCATCACCAGAAACTTTTTACAAGAACGTCGAATTCAGGTCATGGAATGGCCGGCGTCCTGACCTGAATCCTATTGAACACGTGTGGGATCAGCTTGACCGACGTGTTCGCAAGCGCCGTAATCCACCACTAACCATACAGGAACTGACACAAGCCCTGATTGCGGAATGGGAAAGCATACCCTAAGAATCTGTTCGCAGACTAGTGCGAAGCATGACACGCAGATGTGAGGAAGTGATTCGTGCTCGTGGAAGGGGTTGTTGGTACAACTTCCCAAAATCTAGAGTACTGTATTTTTTTTCATATTTCTCTCATTCGTTTAATGTCCCCAAACCTCGCCTGGGGGTTGGTATCTCATTTTCGTAACAAAATAAACAATTTTGTAATTCCCTTTGCACATTAGCCCTAATGACTTGTGGGCTCCCCTGGAAATGCAAACAAATTATATCAGAAAACGCAGGGACGCCAGCAGTACATCCCAGCAGCCTACCAATTAGGACAATTTACATTTTTCCAAACCAACGACAACGTTAACGAACATTTTTAAGCAAATTTACGATTATATACATTTACGACAGTTAATAACTAATTAGCTAATTCATCTGTGACCTACGAACATATATTATGATATAACTAGATAGCTCAGTTGTTTAGAGCATTGTGCTAGCGATACAACGGTCCCTGGTTCAAATCCAGTTGTGGTTGTAATTTTTAATTTATTTAAAATTAACATCCCGCCTGTATATCTTCTATACCCTACAGCTACACATTTTTCCAATCTTCTTCTAAACTCCCGATATACCAAATCAATTGTTTCTTCATGTATTTCGTCTACTGCTTCCCTAATTTTTAATTTTAGAATGTCTACATTATCATGAAAATTATTCGCATACACCTTCTGTTTTAAATAACCCCACAGAAAATAATCAAGCGGCGTTAAATCAGGTGAACGTGGTGGCCATCCTATAGGGGCGAATCGTCCAATCCACTTATTTGGAAACTGTCTGTTCAACCAATCGCTGACTTGATATGCGCTATGAGCAGGACAACCGTCGTGTTCATAGTGTAGTGAACACCTGAGTTGTAAGTTGATTTCGTCCAAAGTAGGTAGCATAAATTTTCCAGCATATCAAAATAAGTACTGTCAAAAAGTATGGTCCAATTATATTCTTGTAATAAGTCCCACACCAAACATTCACTTTTTTATATTTTTGAGAATTGGTTGTAATACGGAAATTTGGATTTTCTTGATACCAATATCTGCAATTCTGTGAACTTACAACTCCATTTCTGGTAAACGTCGCTTCGTCAGAGAAAATAATTTTTCTGTTGAAAATATCCTTTGCAGGTGGCTTTTACTGATGTTCAAGTCTCGAGATCTTTGCCTCAACGATTTTTTTGGGCAACTGTTCACGGAATCAATAGCTAACATAGCTCCCTGCATCATCTTCGCCATTTCGCTTTTTTTCTTGGTATTTTTCACGTCTCGTGTTGCATGAAATTTTTTAACCAATTCACGAACACAATTGACAGAAACGTATACCTCAAGGCATTTTCTGTTAAAAAGTTCAATAGCACGGCGGTACGACACCTCACCTATGCCGTAACAAATAACTAAATAAACCCTTTGCTGTATATTTTACTTTCATATTTTCAAAACGTTAATCTCATACTCCAATTTCCTAATATTAATAGAACTGGCGTAATACAACTCAAAAAATCATTATTTTCTTTCATGTTGAATAAGTTTATTTCAAGGTTAGGCTTAACCTTATTTCACGCAAAAATAATCACATAACATAACAACCGATCCTCAAACAACACAAGACATCATTTTACCTAAACGATATTGTTTTATAGCATACGTTTCATCGACCTCTCTCATAATTGCTACTAAATCATCGATTTAAAACTCAGATATCAGTACAACGAACCAACCAAGCTGGTGTTACGTGATCTAGCAACAAACAATAGCGATTCTGCGATGATTAGGATAAAAAACAACCTTTGTTGTCACTTAGGTGTTATTATTGTAATTCTCTGTAAAATGCTGCGATTACGACCATAGCAAGGCAACAACTAACAACTTGGCAATTATTTCTGTATTACGATCAGTGCGCTCCATTATTGTTGTTCCTTTATTTTAGTATACCTTGTGAATGTTTAGATATACAAGGTTACGCGTGTAAAGTGACACTTCGGGTCAAGTCGTATGTCTCAGGTGCAATTAACAAAAGCTGTTCTGTACGTGCTTTGTTTTTTTATTGTAATTATAGCGTTTTTTTGGAATAATAAGGTCTTTGTTTGGAATGATGGGAATTTCCATATTTGTAGGCGTGTTTTGTCTTGACAATGTGACACAGTAAATACATGACTTAATTCTTTACTTAAACCTTTTCCTGCTGTTATTCAGAAAGTAGCAACTGATATTCAGAAAGCAATACATGATATTCATCCATTCCGAATTATTTTCAGAAATCAACACATGATATTCATTCATCTATTCCGATTTATTTTCAGAAAGTAGCAGTTGATATTCAGAATATGGCATTTGAAATTCAGAAATTGACAAATGACCAGTAAAATTAAATAATTATAACTGTATTAATATTTTATTTCGACAATTTCTGAGGAAATTATAAATATATTGTTAGCAACAGTTATTGCCCGTCATGATTTTAGGTCTATGTATGTATTAATCTATGTATGTCCTGTACATGTATGTCCTGGGCCAAATTCGATGTTACTATAGGAGATCTCGGTAACTATAAGAGATATCGAAAAATGAGTAAGGAAACTCAATGGTGAAAACCAAAATCGGCTATCGTCTTTTGTTTTCGAGTTATAACAGAAAACTCGAATTTTCGCAATTTTGATACTTGTCGGTATCTTTGTTGTTTCTTAAATCAGACGAATGATATTTGCACGTTCTTCAGGCACTTTTTCGATTAGAATTCAGTGGAATTCACAGATTTTAAATATCTCTAATAGTTTTGTAGATATAACATAAAGTTGTGTTTTTTTTAATGGAAACCATAGCCTGGCTATGACTGAAATAAATACAGCCTTTTTTCCCTTTTCAACGATATATAACATGTCGGTCCAAAATATTCTAAAAGTAATGTTTTGTTGAATAACATAAAATTAGTATATATCAGAGAAATTATAATTATTGTCTTCGAGATTTCTCCGAGTAGGCGTATGTCACTAGTAGTTTGACACTACTAATCAGTGAAATTAGTAAAATTTCATTCTTTTATTTTACTTGAAAATTACGGAATGCCGTTTGAATAGTATGAAAAATGCGCAATAATCGAATGCTTTATTCAAAGTAATAACAATAATTGTGATATAACATCCGAAACATAATTCAATCGTTATCCAGGTAGTCCATGACCGCACATACTTGTTTTTGGGATTAAAAGACCATCTCATCAATTACGGGTTGATTAATATGCCAAAAGCCGAACATTGTGGTATGGATTGGTATGCTGAAGATTCAGTTTCTATTTCACGACTTGAAGTTGAGGGATTTGCAACTGCGGTTGCAACTGTGTTGGTGGCAGCTTCTTCAGCATTTTCAATATGGTAATGTTTGGGTCTTGGCATACTAAATGACCCGTGATTGATGAGATTTTCTTTTAATCTCTCAAAAATAGATTTGTGAGGTTGTGTTCTTTCTGGGTAACGATTGAAGTATGTTTTGGATGCAAGTTCAGCATTGTTATTAATTTGAATAAAGCATTCGGTCATTGCGTATTTTTCATATGATTCATACGGCATTTCGTAACTTTTAATTGAAATAAATATTCAAAAGAATGCAAATTCAATACTTAAGTCACTAATTAGTAGTGTCAAACTACTAGTGACATACGCCTACTCAAAGAAATCTCGAAGACAATAATCATAATGCCTCTGATATATACTAATTTCATGTTATTCAATAAAACGTTACTTTTTGAATATTTTGGACCAGCATGTTATATATCGGTGAAAAGAGGAAAAACGGCTCTATTTATTTCAGTCATAGCCAGCTATGGTTTCCATTTTAAAAAAACACAACTTTATGTTATATCTACAAAACTATTAGAGATATTTAAAATCTGTGAATTCCACTGAATTCTAATCGAAAAAGTGCCTGAAGAACGTGCAAATATCATTCGTCTGATTTAACAAACAACAAAGATGTCGACAAGTATCAAAATAGCTAAAAATCGAAATCGAAAACAAAAGACGATAGCTAATATTGGTTTTCACCATTGAGTTTCTCTCAAAAAAAGACGACACAACAACCTTACTCATTTTTCGATATCTCTTATAGTTGCCGAGATCTCCTATAGTAACATCGAATTTGGCCCACCCTGTACATAGAATAATGTACAACTTGACGTTTTGAAATAATATTTTGTTTTTCTGTGCTTAATTGAATCGGTCGGTTCGAAAACTCTACAAGTCCAAAAAGTGAGTTCTGGGAAAATTAACAAAATTATTTTGTCAGTGCAATATCTTGAAAAGTATAGCAGTTAGCTATTTTGTGCCAACAGACAAAATATAAAGTAGTTCACAAAGAATTCAATGTATTACATATTTTATTTATATTTGCATTAAAAGCAGAGTTATGATTAAAACAATCATCATGGTCATGTACTGTTTTTGAACTCGACGGAAAAACAGCGTACATTTTTAACAATATTTGTTTATTTAAAGCATTTAAATAATATTTGTATTGTGATGTAGGTAGTATATCGCGTTAACAATAAATTCCTTATTCTTTCATATTATTATATTTTCCGAAACGCGTTAGTAATGCAGCAAAAGCAAACATGTGCATACTTCGTACAAGGATATTAATTCCTTGTCGAAATTGAAATATAAAAAGACATCTCGTACTATGCCTCGAAAACAATTTCTTTCGACAAAAAAATGTATTTTTCTGTGGAGCATTGACGGTATGAGTATGTTTTCGTCAAATATTCTAGCAACATTCGGCGTAGTTATTTTACATTTACAGCCATAATAGAACACGTTTTTGTCCAGCCGGCCGGTCCGCTTCGAGGATTTGAAACGTGTTTTCTTAGTGCACATGTACTAAGTTTCGAATTGAAATAACATTTTTATACTCTCGGAATTTTTAAGCGTTGACTTATTTATAAAATATAAATCTCAGTTTAATTTGCTTAGACGAATAATATACTGGGTATTAAAACAACTTAACATTTTTTTTATTACTGCAACAAATTAAATTGAAAATTCTAATACTTCTAGTACTGTTGTTGGACTAAAATTCTTTTTTTTTTTTTTTAATTATGGATTATATTATCTTAATAGACACCAGACCTAACGATGCTATTAACTTAACAAAACCGGATACCCAAAGAATTTTTAAATGAAGATTTGCAAACAAAAACTTATTTGTTAATTTATCAAATGAATCGGTCGGTTCGAAAACACTACAAGTCCAAAAAGTGAGTTCCGAGAAAATTAGCAAAATAATTTTGTTGGTGCAATATCTTGAAAAGTATAACAGTTAGCTATTTTGTGCCAATAGACAAAATATAAAGTAGTGCACAGAGAATTAAATGTACTTATTTTATTTATATTTGATTAAAAGCAGAGCTATGATTAAAACAATCATCATGGACATGTACTGTCTTTGAACTCGACGGAAAAACATCTTATATTTTTAACAATACTTGTTTATTTAAAGCATTTAAATAAGAATATATTTATTGTGATGTAGGTATATACGATGTAGGATTTGCATGAAACTTATTTCCCGTAATATTTGAAGATTGATAATTAAAAATGTCATGTCAGATTTTTAAAATAAATTCAAAATAGCGGATTATACATGATTAGTCAAAATTACCGGAACACCTTAGTAATTCTTTAACCGTGAAGAATTTCAAAGAGACATTCAAACAAAAGTTTTTTGGTTTTAAACAAGATATTTTCAATATACGGATGTTCATTTTATTCTGAACATTTGGTAAACTTTTCTTTTTCTAATAGAACACCTGTAGGTATATTTAAAAAATTTAATTTTAAGCGATTGTAAGAATCATTTTTTTATAAAATGCATCATCTTTGAGTTATGAGCAATTAACCGATCATTAACGGATAAAAAAATCAAGAAAAAATAACTAAACTATGAAATAGCATAATAAATTAAACATTAAAGCTGGCAAATTAAATAAATGTGTATGTATGTGGGAAAATATTCTTAATTTGAAGTCCTGGAATTTTGATTAATTGCTTATAACTAAAAAATTACGTATTGTATTTAAAAAAAAAATGATTTCTATAAAAGAATTAATCCTAGAATTAAAAAATGTATGTTACCAAATTTCCAGAATAAACAATAGTTTGTTTAAACACAAATTTTTTTCTCAGTTGGAGAATTATTTAGGTTTTCGGTAATTTCGTCTCTTTTTGATTAATTGATCATAATTCAAAAATAAGGCATTTTATAAAAAAATGATACAAAAGAATCATAGAATTAATCTTAGAAATAAAAAAATGTAAAGTTATACCGGATGTTCTATTTGAAAAAGGGAAGGTTACGAGATATCCAGAATAAAATGAACACGCTGTATAATAAAAATATATTGAAACGATAGATAGTTTAAAACAAAACAACTTTTAGTTGAAATTTTGTTGGAAATTGTTTACAGTTGGAAAATTATTTAGGTGTTCCGGTAATTTTGACTAACCCTATACAAATATGGCGATATGATAGAGTATGATATAGAGTTTGATCATTATATACATAATAGTATTAAATTTTCTCTTCTACGGTGGTAGTCGGTCCGGAAGTCACGTGGTAGTAAAATTCTAAATTTTCACGTTACATAGTTGTGGACTTTTTTAATATTATTTATCTTTTTGATATCGATATTTATATTGATTACTTCGGCGTACCTTAACACCGATTTGAACGCAAATTACGAAGTTTTCGAATGTTTACGACTGATATCAGTAGAAACTGAGTAGAAACGCGTTGCATGAGCAAGCAAAAAAGCAGTGTTCTGGACTTGTTTATTTCGCCCAAGGATCCTCTTTAGGTCTATTCGATAGAATAAATCATAGTGAACATTTTGGCTATTTCAGTTCAAAATGGCCGATTTTGGACTTGTACCGTTTTCGAATTCGCCGATTCAATTAAGTTCTCAATTTTAAGTATAAATTTTTAAAAATAAAATGTCAAGTAACTTTGTATACTTTAACTGTGTCTCTGTTTAGCGTGCATGATATAAAAATACGCTTTGTCATTCTGTCATGTGACATCCATTTGATGTGTATGCGACCCACTGTATAGAGAAGTTCCTTAAAAAAATTCTGGAGAATTCTGAATTACATTTGCTAATTTCTGAATATCAATTGTTACTTTCTGAAAATAATTCGAAATAGATGAATATCAGTTGCTACTTTCTGAGTAACAGCAGGAAAAGGTGTAGTCTACCTACTTTGGTTACAGACAATTTATATTGTATAACAGAATTCGACTGTCAAATATCCGTATCACTATAGATCCTGTAAGGATATCCTTTAAGGATACCAAATTTTCTACTTATGCAAGCCGGTATCCGCTTAAAATTGACTTTCTCTTTTTCTTTCAACTTTTATTTCTCTTCTTACGTGATTTAGATACTAAAAACACAAAGTAAGTCGGAAAATCAAGATGTTTCCCTAGCTGTTTAGGAAAAATAAGAACTAAATGATATTTGAAACTCATTAGACATTTTGATACTTAAAACGTGATTTTGTCACATTATAAACTGTTTATTAGCAAATTATAATTTCCAAATTTTCGACAAAAACAAATTTATTTATCGCGCCATCCGCGCTCTGGTAAACATTTGGTTAATGCGATATAACGGGGGTAGGAAAACAAATGACGTACCAATCACGTTAAGCAAACAGGGTGCTGGGCTAGACAAATGCAAATCAGTATAGACAGAGGGCGACTGTGTCGCCAACACGCGATTTGATCGAGCTCGTCCGCGGATTAATATTTAATTGATGGGATAGCTTGGTTAATGCGCGTCTGTAATTGCCGAAATGAATTGTAAATCGATAATTCAATTAGTTTGAATTGTTACGCGTGAATTGTGCGCGAACATACGGTATATACGCACAATGTAGACAAAGATGTCATCGTATCACATGTAAAAAGTAGATAGGTGGAAGAATAGAAGACAAACTTATAGGTTTTAGATTATTGAATACTTTATGAAAATAATAATAATAAAAACGAATATTAATAAAATTTTTAGCTTGCGTTGTGCCAAACAACTCCCACGAAGGGGTTGTTGGTACAACTTACCCAATTTATTGTTTATTTATTATTAAGAGTAAATGTTAGTCACCGGCCTCAAAAGTTCGACGAAACTGAGGCGCGAGAGGAGGGAACAAGCCGCGCCCACCGTACACTCCGCAGAAAATGCAAGCAACGCGCTGATTAGATGAGGGGATCGGCGGTATCGTTCTTTGGCGGCGAAGATCAAAGGGGCCGTGCGGTGTCGACTGGCGCCGAACCGTTTCCCAATAATTTTGTGTATGTGACTATCGCATGTTCTGAAATGCTTTTCTTGTATATTTTAAATACAAATACAATTCCACAAAACAATACAGTGATACAAATTAATTAATTGCTTTATTATAACATTCCTATTTTACTACTAACTATGGTTGAACATTTTACCTTTTGTATGTTGAAAAAAATTGTAGTTTTGGTAAAACAGACAGCTTTTCTTACATAAATCATTTATTGCTTTACATTTATTATTGGAATTAGTAACTAATTATCAGTTAGCTCCGAAGAAGCGAACAGCATGGTTCGCGAAGACAGTAATTATGAATTTTTACTCACGGCATAAACCGGCATAAACTATTTATCATCTAAATTTAAATGACTCTGGCCGTGAAAGCATTCGTACTCAGATACTTATTTAAATCCATTTAACGTTTTCTTTGTGCATCAATAATCTCGAATGTCTCGTTCGTACTTAGCAGAGATCGATACTTTCAGGTAAAACACACCTCATATAAAAATTCAAATTTTTATCGGCTGACGCAAGTAGGTGTTAGTAAATATAATATTCCTATTTTAATTCTAGATACAGTTGGATACTGCATTTTGAAATTTTACTCAAAATTATTATTGCTATGTATAGACTTGGTAGTATACGTACTTCAATTTCAATTGTAGGTATGAGAAAAAATAGCGATTTCGATAAAACAGGCACCTTTATGTATATGTATAAGTCATTTATTATATATTATATAGATACATGTTCAAATATTTTAGACCTTTATAAAAGTATTTTGCCATATATGGTAATCCGGCACGCTTACGCCTATAAGAGAGTATTGCCCAAATTAACTAGCGAAGTTAATTAGCGAAGAATTACACTACACGTATAATATCAACATATACACTTACCGCAGGTACTCCGCAAGTTATTAGTTTTCTTTGAACGCGGGCCACATAAAGGCAGCTGATTTTTTAATTTGCCCATATTTCTAGCGTCTGTTGTACAACAGGTAGAACTAAAGCCAACCATCCTACATAGATTGCGATTGCCCTGAATGCATTGCCAAGCGACAAGTGTTTGGTATTAATATTATTTTCTAAATCTAAATACCAATATATTTGAAATTCTATGACGAAAAATAAATGACTGATTAAAAATTAAATTACTTGTATTTCCTTAGTAATAATTTATTTAACTCCTATTAATTATTTAGTAGTTGTTACATTGTAAGTAGGTATTGCGGTTGTTGATTATTCTTCGTTCCGTGTGTCGTACGGGGACTGCACTATAAACCCTCGCGGGAACATGCGCTCCTAATTTATAACTCGCTCTTTGCTCTCTGCGTAGAGTCCATCAGGACGGCAAAAAATTATTTCTCGTATTCGGTTTCTAGCCTATTTTGGTCGAAATTCAACAATTCATGTTGATCACATACACTTCCGCAAGAACATGCTGTCCTAATTTATAAGCGAGTCGTTGCTATCTACGTAGCACCAGCACGGTAAAATTTATTGTTCGTATGGCTTTCGTTTGCCGGGCGCGGCGCCGCTACACCTCCCGTGTCAACATGCGATCAATATTTTTGTTAGGCCGAAATTGCTCAATATTTGTGATTCCCCTGGCTACGTATTCATGCTGCTGCTTCAGACTGTACCATTTGAATTTGATTGGTCGAAGAAAATGACGTGGTGTTTATCCAACAGATGGCTGCACCGTACGACTATAAAATATGTTATTCTCGTCTCATTCACATGTTCAAAAAACCAACGGTTAAATCATTACAACATTCATATTTTGTTGTCATTTTTTTACACAAGTTCATGAAGGCTATTACAAAATGTTGTAATATTGCTCTTTTGATGTTTGGTTCGGATTTGGAAAAAAAAAATAACAAAGATTACCAATTATTGGCTTCTTTAGCAAGGGTAAAAAATAAAACAACAACGCAAATGAAAAAAAGTGGCATTCGTACCCGGTGTAATACACCTTTATCTATAATTTAATGTATTACACGTGATTATTAACACACAATTAAGCTCAGGATGTTTGGTTTTATGTAGTGTTGTTTTGTAGTACGCTACTACCTCTAGTGATTCCTCTTAACTATATTCTCTTTCCACAGTAGGTAAATATTAGGATTTCTAATATAATTTCCATTTTGTAGCTAATTATTGTGGAAATAACCGCCTTTGTAGTCATTAAATGAGTCGCTGTTTGCAATTTCTCCTTCAATAGACCGTTCAGTGCCGATATAAGTGGCAACGAGTTAAACTTTCACTTGCCATCTTCACAACACCGCAAAATTTGTTTATCGGAAAGTATATCACCAGTCAGCGATGAGGCAGAAACGCAAAAGGAAATACTATTATCTGGAAATTGAATATTCAAGAAGCATAGAAAAGAAAGTGGTTGTCACAGCTATAGTTCTTTGTTCCCGATACTATTTTTATTCCATGGAATTATGAAAATTTGTTTACAAAGAGTAATAATTAAAAAATATTCATAGATACCTTTTAATAGTTCTACATCGTCTTGTAACGGTTCACTGTAAACAATTTGTTTCAATCGTCTGTATATGTGACTCCGCACGAGAGAACCGCCCTAACTACCATCTCTCGTTTCGATAATATTGACTCCTGTGTTTGAAGACGCATAAGACGTGCTTTCATCAAAAAATACTTTAATAAAATTATTTTCTTTGTAAGTTCTGGACATATGCGATTTACTAATTTCAGTTAGTACATCGAGAAATGTATAGGAAGTTTCAGTAAATGTATCAAACGGGATACATTCAATCCGAAGTTTGCTTCAGTTCGATCCGATGGACTTCAATTTGTATATACGAGTTTCTGAAACTATCCGTCCCCACACGGAACAGAGATAGAACGGAAAATTATTAGAAAGTTCCATAACTAAATAGTGGATACGCTAATGCCTCATGCCCCGAAGAACTTCACATCCGGTCGCCGCCCGCCTAGCCCATTCAATCTGATGCGAGTCGACCTCACCTACGAAAAATATACGCCAGGAAGTTTATTTAGATCAACTTTTATTTTCCTCTACCAAAAATTTATTTTTAAAAAGTGCTATAACTAACGAACCAAGCAATTTACCATAGAGATAAATGCGGCTAATCCGCCTGAAAATTCCCTAAATAATCATAAACTATCGAAAAAACAACAAAATTCCAATATTATTCGGGAGACTTCAACGACGCATCAGACGACGAACCATGCTCCAATGGCTAGAATTGCCACAAAAACATATTGGGATCTCAAATATGACATTTTAATGCATCGCCGAGTCATCATTTGATATCTGCACCAGCTTAGAAGCAGTGGAAATGGAGACCGATTAGCGGAGATGCAAGTGTGCCAGTGGGTCATAGTCTCTCTCTGGAGTGTAGAGGCAGCTAGATGGTTTGAAACAAAAGATGCGAACGCCTGGAGCCTCCTTTATAGTGCTTTTTCGTTCAATTTTTGAATAGGCATGCGTTCACTGACGAGCTGGTAGAAAGAATGCGAAGCGTTTTGTTGGGGCAAACGGAGCGATTCTTGCCGAGCAGGCATGCAGCGCGCGGCTTAATTGTGGGAGAGGTCACCGCGGTCACTCAAACAATGGCTTACTTTAGATGCAGGAATTTCAATTTTACCCTAGAGCGCTGCCTTGTTAGTCGAGATGAAATTTTGGATTTTTCGCGGGCGATTTTGCATAATTAAATTGTTAATATCATAATATATACAGTGTCCCCCGATGGACCTAACTATACCTATAACGGACGTAATTTTTAATTTCTCGAGAAAAAGTCGTTCTTTATAAAGAGTTTTGGATGTCGGGTTTTCGGAATTAGATCAAAAATGTTATAGGTAAAAGACCAGTTGTTCAATTGCCAAATTTACTTAAAAATTTACCTATAGCGGTAAGCGTGGAAATGTGGCTGCAACATGATAGAGCTCCAGTACATTACTCGTTACATGTCAGGCACCAGCTCAACGAAATCTTCCCAAATCGGTGGATTGGAAGAGGAGGACCAGTTGCGTGGCCTCCTCGATCACCGGTCTTAACGAAACTGGATTTCTTCATGTGGGGCTACGTTAAGGACATAGTTTATGCTGAACCTCCAACAACACCAGAAAACATGCAAGAAAGATGCATTTCTAACTATTACGCCCGACCTATTAAGAGCAGTGGCGAGGTCATTTCATACTCGTCTTCGTTTGTGCCTCGAAGAGCACGGAAGACATTTCGAATAACTACTTAATTAAGTATACTCAAATCTAGAATATTTCTCTGCGTTATATTTCATGAAATAAATTGTTTTTCAACGCCACGTACGATATTTATTACCTACAATTGCCGTTGGAAACGTTGAAAAATGAGTTTTTGGCGAATAACTTTTAAAATATTGGGAATTGTGATGGGGTTGTATTTAGAAACAATGTTTATTTTTTAATTCTGCATTGTTTTACCTAAAAGAATGTATGGGTTCCAATTTAAAATAAGTACAATAACACGCTTTGAAGTTTGACAAGTTTGACACTATATTTTGGTCATCCTGTATAATTTGGATCAATGACACTTGGTTAACGAGACTACTAGATCTAACTTAATAAGGACGTCGCAAAATTTTATTAACGAGGTGTAATTTGTGGTTTTTATTGATTTTTAAGTCGAACGACGCAAAATCAATTTTTTTTTGTTTTTATTTTTTTGCGCTGCAGTCACTCAACCGATTTCAATAAAATTTTTGTGATATGTAGGCAACCATAACAGGCTTCCAAATGTGTAAAAAATATATAGCAAGCAATTTAAAAAAATATATCACGTTGGCGTTGCACATTTTTGGGAGGAATACGTTTGTCTGTTTTATGCAATTTTATTAAACTATATAGTTTGTCTTGTTTATTATATAATTAAGGAGTAGAAACTGAAGCTAAAAGGGTCACGAAGAATATATACAACTTTCTTGAATTTATGATGACTCCCACCCCGTCACCTTATTATTTCCCACCATCCCATCATCTCGCATCCCCCACAAACCCATGTCGTCAAACCACCACAAAATATCTCTCCAATTTCACGTCTATGGTGGCCGGGTTACGCCAATTTCAATGTGCGTAAATCAGACGGGCTTATTACACGACAGGAACGGCTTCATTAGTTCGACCTTTCGCGTCCCTTGAACGATAATGCGGGCCACACCATTTCCCACCGTCCCCTTCTAACATAGGAAGCAGGATGAATAATGTTTCGGCATCGGCTATACGCAGGAACGTCGCCAGACTCGCCAGGATATCGTGTCATCGTCTCGCGTATCGGATCGCCCGACCCGACACATAGAGGTCGCCACTCCACACCAGGTCTCCGAGCGACCTATTAAGGCCGCCTTTGGACCCTCTCGGGGTTTCTACGTGTTGGAAACCCTGAAGAGAGAAGACGATCGTTCGTAGTTTGCTTTCTGGTTGCTTGAGACGATGCACAGTGGTGGGGGTAATGCGAATCTAGCCGTTCAAAATTATTTCGGTGGCATGGAACTTGAAAACTAAAATTGTAGAGATTTATATGTTCACGTTTATTTATTTAATACAAAAGCCAACTGGAAATGATCGAGATATAGATAGATTTGTACTGATCACAGCATAAGAAGTGGGTATAGAAATATATTTATTGACGATAGTTGTAGTCAAGCTACGTCAAACGCTGCCACATCAGTTGAAGTAAAGTTGTACATCATTTAAGTTCTATTGTGATTTGTCAAATAAGACATTAGCAATATAAATCGTAAAGAAACTCACAACTCTAAAAATAATTTAAAAATTTTTATGAAACGTACTTTCAACCGTTTAATATATGCATCAAAAAATAATAAAAGTTTATTTCATAACACGAAACGTCCTACAACGTACGTGCTGATTTTTTTATCGTAACCGGCAAATTTTCACTATTTAATAGTAAAAAAAAAAACAACAATAATTGAAGTATTTTTATAAAAATGGTCATAACTTATTTATTTGTCATTTGGCCCTTACCGTTTTGAAATACTGACAAACGACTCTTAATTAAAATTTAATTAAGCCATGCATTTAAAATATTGTTGACGTTGGTACACATCATTGAACCAACTGCTAAAGTAAGCGGAAGTTGACTATTGCAAAGCAAAAAGTATGTACATCATCATGATAAACCAAAATAATACGTTTAAAAAACCAATGTATTATAAGACCAACATTAGAACAAAAAATAGCTGAACATGTATTTCATGCCGGCTGCTCAATAGATTGCCGGTTTTTAATTGTCTGTGCGAATCAATCACAGTACCACCGCTTTATTTTTAACATGTGGTGGCCCATGTAAAAAAATGCAAGAAAACGCACATCGAATACTGGACGGAGGGCTCAATTCGGTCCTGGACCCCGCGGCGAGGTAATCGGCGCATACGATAGTTCATCTTCATTTCCATCCTAAAAATTTTTTAATTTTTTACTGTTTATCCTGCAAATTAATGAATAGCCTAAATTTTCTTGTATTCAATGGGTGCGTATCAGAGTAAATAAGGATTGTTTAAGTGCAAACTGCGTTGTCCTGCTATCGTTTGTTTCTGATATATCCCCCCTCCGTAAATACCTTGCTTATAGACTTTATTACATGTAAACTTGAGAAAATAAAAACGCCAATCTATAGAAGAGGTTCTAAATTCTATCCTAAATAAAAATTGAAATTTGTGTGTTAAGCGGTTTAGGAGAAAAATAATCTGAAAGTCCAGCATTATTTTAAAACTATTTTAAATCGCCAACATTCGGCGTAGAGCCATAAAAAACAACACATTTTTTGTCCAATTCCAATTGTTTTCAGCAATTTTTATTCTTTAGATATTTTTAAGCGTTTACTTCTTTATAAAATATTAATCTCACAGTCTATTAGTAATTATTTCAATAATAAAAATCAATGATTTTTCTACTCGAAATTCCGATTGTCCCGATGTATGTCTTTTAAAATCTGGCAACTCTGGGCCGATCTGATATATTTGACAGTTTTGATTTCCAGAATATACCGATAGAAGTTGTGGTAACTGCATTAGGGTGGAAACTCAACCCAGAACCTAGGTCGTGTGTGGTATCACTGGATAGACATTTTAATAAGAACCAAAATTTGTTATAAACAATTTTTTTAAATCATACAGTTCACGAAAGAAAGCAAATCAGTTTTGAATAGTCATATCCATAATCCGACGATCATATGGTTTACTTCGTAAAGATTATTTACAAAAAAAAATAGTGTCATTTAAGAGATAATGTGGGATAAGAAAGTACAGAAAAGACCCTTAATAGGAATCATCCCTAATTTTTGATAGAAGCAAAAAATCGTTGTCACGTATTGGCAGTTCAAAATTAGAATTGCCACGTCATCCTACATTTATATATACTGTCTAGTGCCATATGTATTGTGGGGGTGACTAGTAAAAGTTCTATTTTTCACTTCCCCATTCATTGGACTGGTTGACGTGAATGGTTTTCGACATACCCTACTGCCAGCATACAAGGTCTGCTTGCGTGTGAATTGAACAAAGACCTCCGAAACTGGCTGATACGCAGACATTGGGGGCCCCACAAACAAGTGACAGCTGTAAATGTGTGCATACACACACACACACACGACTAGCGGGCGGCTATGCTTTGCCACATTTCGTGGTGGGTGCGTTAAACTTGAGGGGGGTTGTTGGATTTTTTTCTGCTGTTCCGACGAGTTGAACAACCCTCGCACATAAAAACAGATGTTGTGGTTGTTGTGTTTTGTCATTAAAATTTGTCGGGTATATTGTGTATATCACGCGAAAATTTGCTTTAGGGAAATAATTAAATTATGTACCTACTTTATTTTAAAAAAAAAGCCACGACTAGATTTGAACCTAGACCTGCGAATTGCCGGTCTTATAATTTAAGAACCCCTACTAAAAAATAAAATAACGAAAAAACGAATTCCACAGCAAATAAAAAGATAAATAACCCCTCCCCCATGTCGGGACAAACCCCTATAATTCTACTCCTCCCCCACCCCCTAAAAAACCGAATAAAATTATATCGAACGATCTACACACCATGTTTCACCCACTATTCTATAACAAAGTCCACACCCGAATTTTACCTGGTTTTTCTACCTGGTCGTCTGCATATAAGGGTGGATCAAGGGAAAAAAATCACCCTCGCAACCCCTTTGTCAGGGTATAACATACGATTATTGCTCTGCCTTTCAACAGGAGCATTATATCTCTTTTCAGAGCATCCTGTACACCAAAGTCCAAAGAAGATAGAATGTAAGAAAGTTAAAACCAGCTGTTGGGGGTTCAATGATTTGAGTTTTCTGGCCGTATTTCACCTGAATAGGGCAGGTAGGCTGTGGATGTGTGCGAATAAGGCTATTTTACACCCACAGTTTGGTTACAAAAAGTCACAAGCAACGCATTCGTATACTTCCCAAATATCAAATATTTGCCAAGAATATGAATATTTGCAATATCCAGTTGAAGTGGGTATCGCAAATGCAAATGCGACAAATATTGGTGCATTTATTTGTACTCCATGACCATTTTAGTACGCTGTGTAATTTTTCCATGTTTTAATTTCGTTTAGTGTATAGTAGGCCGTATACGAAACTTGACAATAGATTTGTATTTATTAGTAAGATTTTTGATTTTTCTAAAGGGCGAAAACCGCAGAAAATTGTAATTTTGTGAAACAGTCAGACAGACAGTTTTATGTTAATTTTTTGTTGTCTTTCGTAGCTGATATTTACACATTTAGCAACAATTAAAAAAAAAATCTGATGTGGCCAGGCACATGACTTTATCATACTATATATAAAATTAATAGTTTAGCTAAAATTAAAATGTAAAAAGTTCTTATTAAGACACTCATTATAATAGCGTCGGTTGCGGGACACCTGTATATTACAACTAAATCCTCTCGCTATTAATTGTGTCAAATTTCGTAACGCGTCGCTGTCATCTCTTTTCACCCCTTATGTTCATCCCTCTCGTCGATTAATTCGCTAATCCCGACATAGGGGGCGCATCAGCGAGTTTGCCTGCTGGGGCAGCGTGGCGTACTTTTGCTGACCATCGAACTGAAAGCTGAATTTCTCTTTGGCAAACGTCTGGCTCCTTGTTTGCGAACCGTCTGCGTCCTGTGCGGTCAGGAGCGCCGCCAGAGGGCAGCACATCGCGCTCGCTGCTGCGTTCACCGCTCCCCCAAATGCACGCAAATTCACCCTAATTCGACTGGCCCATATCCAAATTTAAAGGGACGTTGCCCTTAAAATTGGAAACGGTGGAAAAGGGAGATAAAAAAATGTGCCCTGGGTGGAGGGTGTTTGAAAAAATCTAGATTGTCTTAGTTAGAATATATTATTGGGGTTAACTAGTTTAGAAACTAATTTAAACATCGGAGATTTTTACATTTGTCGCTATAGTAGCAAGGTCTATAAAGTAGTAAGGTTATCCAAGTACGAGATTTCTCAGTTTGAGGGGTAAAGGGAGATCGTGACGTCACTAGAGTCGTGCGCTGCCACCAATTTGAATGCTCATTTCGTTGTATGATTTAGGTTAAGTAGGTGCATAATTATATTGAAAAAATAAATGCATCTTTATTGTGATCATTTTTAAATAATTAGGATGAAAAAAAAATTGATGAATGTGATTATCACAACATGCTATTTCAATAATTTGTTAATAATGCTGAATAAGTACATTAGTATGTAATGTATGTCCGATTAAAGAAATGTGTTGTGCTAAACCAGGTCTCTGCAGTTAGAATCAAAATTTAGCAGAAATTCAGTGAGTGGAGTCAACCTACAAACAAAATCAAGAGCCGGAGTCAAAGGCGGTATAACAGCAACCACATATTTTTGCAACCATGCAAATTGGGGGTTGAAACACTAAAATTATCAGGAATTGAAGTCGAATGTTTGGTTTACCGACTCTACAGATAAATAAATAGAAAAACTATAACTAAATCAGTATTGGTAGTATTGGTACAACTTGCTTATTAAACCACTCATTGGCTTGTCCTGATTACAATATTTGGTTAGAACATACGTACAAAGAAAAAATAAAAAATCAGCAAGAAGCTCTATTGTACAAATTTTCTCATCTTTGTTGTAATTTTATTTTTAATATCAGCTACTCTTCGTTAAATATTTAGATTTTTTTTGCTGTTGAAAAGTAAAATTTAAAAAAAATTATCCGTACATATATTCTTTGCTCGACAAAAGCTTTCAAAACAATGGTATCAATAATTGGATCTTGTTTTAAAAGTTCTCTTCTTAATTTACTGCTAATTCTTTTCGAATTATTAATCCCATCCCCCGTAAGTCCTTCGAACTTGCTAATTCATTTTATTAAACAAGCGTTTAAATTCTTCCGACGGTTTTATTAGGCCGCCAAAAGATAAATGACGTATCCACCATGGAAGGGAGTATGGGTGCTCTTGCTGGTCTTCGTATGAGTAATGTTCCAATTGTGGATGAGTTCTGCTTTAAACTTTGATCACGTGGAAAAGTAAAATATGATATTGTTAATCCAATCACTGTTGAAATGTCATACCTCATACCGCAGCCCGGTACGGAGCAAACCATAGGCATCTAAAATTGATACATGATTTAGAATAATGTAATTTCCAATATAAATTATTATCTTACCTTTACTGACTTAATTACTTCATAAAATACTACACTAATAAAACAACCAATAACGTAAAACTATCAACTATTGAATATAACAATATAAACGCAGAATAACGATTAAACACGAACAAAAGCAACCTTTCTAATTCACTAAAAAACCTATAACGAGCTCAGCTGGCAATAATTAAACGTATCTTTGAACAAACTAAACGAGCGATGTATGCGACGTGATGCGAAGTGTGCCAGGACTCTAGTGACGTCACGAAAGTAGAGCATATAGGGATCTGAGGGGGGTATATAAAGTGGACTATAGGAAAGATAGCAAACTGGATAACCTCTCTCTTTATAGACCTTGGCTATAGTAGTAGCGTCGGTGGGACAGTTGGTTGC
This sequence comes from Aphodius sticticus, assembly GCA_963966075.1. Lineage (NCBI taxonomy): Eukaryota > Metazoa > Arthropoda > Insecta > Coleoptera > Scarabaeidae > Aphodius > Aphodius sticticus. The sequence continues at coordinate 5,782,772 of OZ014510.1, forward strand.
CTATACGGCAGTTTTGCCATGGAAACGTAGTCGTATCCTAGTGGCTTTCGCTAACTCATCCTTTTCAAATTCAGTTTCGTGTTCAACACAAACCTGCAAAACGTTTATATACCTTCAGGTACATTTCTGTTGCAAATGAACGCTTGAACTTTGAGATTACGCCAATTAGATTTAATAGCTAAGTTACCTTTACAAATTTTGTATACCATTTTGTGCACAGATTTGCAAGAAATCTTATTTTCACGTAAGTAAATACCAGATTTGTGGTTGCAGGCGGAATTAGCGTATGCATGATGATAATTCGGTTTGTAGATTCGCGTGTAGATGTCGCCTTGAGTAAATTGATACGTCATGTATAACTAATAGTTGCAGGGAGACATACAGTGAGCATAAATTATGAATTGCGCTGCTTGGGGGACATCAATATTAATTATGAACACCGTCAGAGCAATCTAGAACGACCCACATGATTACTAATCATCAATTTATATGCTCGCCTTGCCGCAAAATGAATCCATTACAGCATAATTTTGATCGAAGGCAAACAAAGAATAAATTGTACTGAGTTCTTTATGTTATCCTTGACGTATGACAGTGCGACTGATATAAAGCAATTTTAGAAACTCTAATAATAGTTAATAACAGAGCAGAAAAAGTAAGAACAGAATATAGAAATTTGACAAGTTTCCGTTGTGCCAAACAACCCCCACGCAGGGGTTGTTAGTACAACTAACCTAAACAATAAATCCAACTCCTTCGTGGCTGTTGTTTAAATAGTTTAAACTTCGACATATCTAAAGCCGGGGCTACATATTCGTATACTTGCCAAATATCAAATATTTGCCACATGTTAAATATATTTGCCACGCAAATCGAAAATTTTTGTTATTGATTGGTCTAAACGATGCCATGAGTGATTTATTTTTCTTTTTAAGTTCGTTCACCGAATATTTTTCATCCATCCTTGATTACCGGCTGATTTTTATACAACTCAAAAAAATCTAAGACATACCAACAAATTTGTACAATATTCATTTGTGATTTCGGACCGTCAGAGTTGCACTGCAACAGTAAATGCATCGGACATGTGATGCATCGCCACTAATACGTGAAAATCTTCTTTGAGGACTTGCTACATGTGCGTACCGAATGGGCACTAGCTATTTTTTTTTGATTAGCTCGCCTTATTTGCACATTAGGTTTTTCAAATTAAAATGATAAGTAAGGTTTTATTTTATAATGCCGACATATTTTTAATTACATAAGTGCACAATTCACTGCGTACTAACAAGGGCATTCTTGTGGAAACTTACAAAACAAATCTTGTCGAAACTATTTGTTTCATTTTAATGATTTTTTGTTTATTTCATCAGCTTTCTGTATTATTAATTCGCAGCATCTAATTTTAACAGACTGTAAAACACGACAATTGGTCATTTGATGTGAACTAGTTTAAACAAATTATTATTTTAATGAGAAAAAAATATATATTTTTTTATTTAAATTAGGAAGAAAAAAATTGAGTTGCAGGACCCTATATATATATATATATATATATATATAATTGTTGTATATTTTGTAAATAGATGTCGCTATGATTGTATTGTAACTATTTACTGTAAGATGTCGTTGTATGGATGTATATATATGGGGGATTGGGGGTAAATAAATCCTTCTTGGTTTAGTAAGCAAACTCGACTTTTATTATTATCGATGTAACTAGCGAGTATATTGCATTGGCGACGAGTGAATCTTCGACGGGTAGAAGAAGTGAAAAACAGAAATGTCAAAGGAAAAATCCTCAGGGGACAGCGAAAGCAACCACGTGTTGGGTCAGTTGCGAGAATTTCAACTGAATGTGTCCGACTGGCGAATCTATAAAGCGCGGCTGAACAACTACTTTGAAGCCAATAATATCAGCGAGGATAAGAAGCGGAGAGCGGTATTATTGAACATGTTGGACGAAGAGGCGTACCGGCTGGTATTTAACTTGTGCACACCATCGCTGCCAGAAGAAAAAACCTACACCGACCTGTTAGGATATTTCGATAAGTATTTCGCACCACAGAAATCGGTTTTTGCGGAACGAGTTAAATTTTATGAAGCGCGGAGAGAGTGCACGGAGGCTGTAAAAGAATGGGCCGCAAGAATCAGAAGTTTGGCGGTGAGCTGCGACTTTGGGCAGACGTTAGAAATGAGTATGCGAGACAAATTCATTTGTGGATTCGGTCGAGGGCCTATTTTGGATAAATTCCTGGAAGAAGAATTATCATTGAGTTTCGAAAAAGCGGTAAATATGGCGGAAAACAAGATGGCGGCGCAGGCTTCATACGATATTCCTAGTGGTATGAAAAAAGAAGAGATTCACATGGTGAACAAGAGGACGAATGAAGAAAATATGGAGCGGAACAACTACGCAGGTCCAAGTTGGAAGAATCAAATTCGAGAGAACCAGTCAACTCCGCAGCAGTATCAACAGAGGAGAGGGGAACTAAGATGCACAACATGCGGATATCAGGGCCACATAAAAGATAAGTGTCGTTTTAAGAATTATACTTGTAATAACTGTCACATGAAGGGTCATTTAGCAAGAGTTTGTATGAATAATCTTAGAGTGAAGCAAATAAAATTTGTAGAAGATGCTGAAAGTGATGATGTAGAATTATTTAACGTTTTTTCGGTAAACTCTGAGTCACCATATTATGCAGATGTTATAGTTGAGGGGAGAAAACTGAAATTGCAAATAGATACAGGGTCCTCCGTTTCTTTAATGTCAGAGAGTTTGTATGAACAAGAATTTTCTCACAAGCCGTTAGTTAATAACGAAACAAGAAGTTTATATTTTTATGATGGTTCTAAAGTAAAGGCACTTGGTGATTGCGAATTAAATGTAAATTTTAAAGGCATTCAAACTACAATAAATTTTAAAGTGATGAAGAACGGAGGCCCGCCGTTAATTGGTAGAGATTTTTTGAGCAAATTTAAAATAAATTTTGAAGTAGGATTTGTCAGCAAAGAGATAAGCGTTAAGGTGAATAGAATTTTGGAAAAATTTAGGGTAGTGTTTGATGATCATTTGGGTCATTTTACAAGAGGTGTTGCTAGTTTGAATTTAACTGATAAGAGTGTGAGTCCAAAATTTTATAAGCCTCGACCAGTGCCATATGCAATTCGTTCTAAAGTAGAAAAAGAAATTAATAGACTCTGTTCTTTAGGAATCTTGACACCAGTGGATTTCAGTCGATGGGCTACTCCGGTGGTGCCAGTCCTGAAAAAGGATGGATCAATGAGGCTGTGTGGAGATTATCGCATAACCATAAATCCTCTCATTGACGTGGATCAATATCCAATACCGAGGATTGAGGACCTGTTCAGTAAACTACAAGGCGGAGTGAAATTCACAAAACTAGACTTAGGGCAGGCCTACCAACAGATTGAATTGGACGTGGAATCACAAGAACTGGTAACACTTTCTACTCACATGGGCTTATTTAGACAAACAAGACTCCCGTTTGGCGTGGCATCAGCGCCCGCCAAATTTCAAAAGATTATGGAATCTTTATTCCAAGGTATGGTTGGTGTTATTGTTTTTTTGGACGACATTTTGATCACTGGTAGGAATGAAAAGGAACATTTAGATAATGTAGAAAAGGTATTAATAAAACTTAGTAGCGTGGGACTTAAAGTAAATAAGGATAAATGTCAGTTTTTTGAAGATAAAGTAGAGTATTTGGGGTATGTCATTGATTCAGCTGGGCTGCATCCAAATAAAGACAAGATCGAGGCTATTGAAAAATTTCCTGAACCAAAAAATGTGACACAGTTAAAATCGTTCCTAGGCATGATTAATTATTATGGTAAATTTATTAAAAATCTTTCTGTAGTTTTACACCCACTGTATAAGTTATTAAAAATGGATGAAAAATGGGCATGGTCAAATGATTGCGAATGTTCTTTCAGGAAAATAAAAGAATTATTGGTTTCGGCCGACATACTTGTACATTTTAATGAAAACTTGCCAGTGCAGTTGACGGTAGATGCGTCTGCATACGGTATTGGTGCTGTGTTAAATCATGAATTTGAATCTGGATTTGTCAGACCCATAGCATTCGCATCACGAACATTGTCAGAAACTGAAAAGCATTATTCCCAAATTGAAAAGGAGGCGTTAGCTATTATTTTTGGAGTATTAAAATTCAATCAGTATTTGTTTGGAAGGAAATTTAAACTTCTCACCGATCATAAACCTTTATTGACGATATTTGGAGAAAAAAAAGGCATTCCAGAGTTCACGGCAAACCGATTAAGACGATGGGCCGTAATTTTATCAAATTACCAGTATGAAATTGAGTATGTGCCATCTGATAAAAATTTAGCTGACTGTTTATCAAGGATGCCATGCGAAACTATAAAGCATTTCAAAAAGGATGTCGAAATTGACTATTGTAATTTTTTTAATAAAATGTCTGAATTGGATTTGAATTTTGAAGCAATTGTGCAGGAAACCGTTAAGGATGCAGTGTTAATGAAAGTTATAGATTGGGTGCAGAATGGCTGGCCAACATTTGTGCAAGACGAAAAATTTAAACCGTATTTTTATAGACGAGTGGAGTTGAGTGTTAATAATAATGGTTTATTATGGAATCATCGTATTATACCTCCTTCGAAATTAAGAAATCTAATTTTGGACCAGTTGCATTCCACTCATCAAGGGATAGTCAAAATGAAGTCTTTGGCACGGTCGTATTTCTGGTGGCCAGGGTTGGATGCGGACATTGAAAGATTGACTAAAAATTGTGTACCATGTAGTAGCATGTTCAATAACCCTCCCAAAAACAAATTAAATGTGTGGGCATGGCCTCGTAATCCGTGGGAAAGACTACATGTTGATTTTTTGGGTCCTCTTCAAGGAAAATATTACTTTATTATAGTAGATGCGTATTCTAAATGGGTGGAGGTTGTTAAGTCTACAACAACAAGTTCACAGGTGGTAATAACATCTTTAAGACATTTATTTGCGAGATTTGGTTTGCCAAAGTATATTGTCTCAGATAATGCAACCAGTTTTACGGCTGAAAATTTTCAAGAATTTTTAAGAAAAAATGGTATTATCCATAAAACATCACCACCATACCACCCTCAATCTAATGGGGCAGCGGAAAACACAGTAAAAACTATTAAGATAGCCCTAAAAAAAGCACTATTTGCCAAGGTAGATTTAGATCTTAGTCTTTGTCGGTTCTTGTTTGATTATCGAAACACAGCCCATTGCACCACAGGAACGAGCCCAGCGAAACTCATGTTTGGTAGATCGTTACGAACGCGTTTTGATAGAATGTTACCCGATGAGAAAGAAATGGAAAATGATGTAATAAAGAATAGAGTCAAGCTTAATCAAAATAAACAGGTGGTTAATTTTAAGGGGAGAAAGAGTATATCATTTAGGATAGGAGAAAATGTTTTAGTTAAAGATTTTAGGAATATGCCAACATTATTGTGGATTAAGGGCAAAATTAAAAGTAGATTAGGAAATTGTGTATACTTGGTGGAAGTTCCATCATTAGGAATGGTGTGGAAAAGACATGTAAATCAATTAAGAACGGCAGTCCCACTATTACCTATGGCGGATGGACATTTCACCAATCCCGCTAGTGTAAACGACGATGTTACCGATATGAATACAGTTAATTTACGGCGGCGAAGTCAACTGAGACCGCCGACTCGTTTAATAGACGAAATCGGAAAGTGAAATCGATGTTGTTGATTATAGAAGTAAAATGAACGTTGTCATCAGTTTTGTTTGAATTTTGTGTGTAAATAAAAGGGGGGGAAATGTTGTATATTTTGTAAATAGATGTCGCTATGATTGTATTGTAACTATTTACTGTAAGATGTCGTTGTATGGATGTATATATATGGGGGATTGGGGGTAAATAAATCCTTCTTGGTTTAGTAAGCAAACTCGACTTTTATTATTATCGATGTAACTAGCGAGTATATTGCAATAATTATTATATATCATAACGCGCAATGTTGTATATCTGCAATATTTATTGATTTGTAAAATAAATTCCATGAAAAAAAAAACACTTAATTAATTCGCTAGCGATTAGTTACTTATAAAAATGCGTAAAATAATTTTTTTCACTTAAATTTTAAACATTAAAAAAACTATGCATTTAGTGGTTAAGAAATAAAACATCGTTGGCAATAATTGCTTCACATCTTACCCCTCCCCTATTCCGCTTAGCACGGCAATCTCTTTACACGGCGCGGACGTTCTAAAAGTCTAATTATGTTTGCTTTTCAACCCCTAGGGCAATTCTCACGGGTACCTATACCTATAGTCGTTGTTTGTGCACCTCATGCTTCAAGAAAGTTAACGTCTTTTGATGTTGGTAAAGCTTGTCAAGCAACAGCACAACACTGCTTCCTTAAATATACGAAGTTGGGGAAGTTTCACCCCAAAAATTGACATTGACGAACATGAGTTAAAGCTTCATTCATTCATTTGCTGTTTTATTTTGATGCCTAGTGACATTTGTTTTACGCTACTGTGACTCTTAAGCCTACACATTCGTATACTTGCCAAATATCAAATATTTGCCACATGTTAAATATTTGGCAAATATATTTGCCACGCAAATCGAAAATTTTTGTTTTTGATTGGTCTGAACGATGCCATGAGTGATTTATTTTTCGTTTTACATTCGTTGACCGAATATTTTTCATCGATCTTGATTACCGGCTGATTTTTATAAAAGACGTTTGTGATTTCGCACCGTCAGAGTTGCACTGCAACATTCAATGCATCGGACATTCATGCATCGCCGCATTATCTAATACGTGAAAATTTTCTTTGAGGACTTGCTACATGTGCGTACCAAATGGGCACTCGAATTCAAACTGATAATTTGATTACGAACAAGCAAGGTTTTATTTTATAATGCCGACGTATTTTTAATTACATAAGTGCAGAATTCACTGCGTACTAACAAGGGCATTCTTGTGGAAATTTACAAAACAAATCTTGACGAAACTTTTTGTTTCATTTTAATGATTTTTTGTTTATTTCATCAGCTTGTATTATTAATTCGCAGCATCTAATTTTAACAGGCTGCAAAACAATACAATTGGTCATTTGATGTGGACTAGTTTAAATAAATTATTATTATTTTAATGAGAAAAATATTTATTTCCTTTATTTAAATTAGGAAGATATTGCCCATAAAAGAAATGGTTTCTTCGTCATCATTAAAGTTCTACTAAATCCAATTGTACTACTAGGTTCGTTGTATAAACATGTGCTAATATTGTCTGAAATACAGTTCAATTAGCTTCTGAAACAAAAATTTAAACAAATGAGCTTTCAAAATATAACCTGTTTATTGAATAAGAAAGCTACACAAAATAGTCTCCACTATTAAAATATTTTTAACCGCTTTCGTTTCTCTTCAAATAATAAACATTAAAATGGATAAATATATAAATACAAGCAAATAAAGTATAATTTTCCAAATAAATTATTTTATAGACATGCTGTTTATAAAATTTTTGTGATGTTTATTACTTGAAGAGAAACGAAAACGATTAAAAATATTTTAATAGTAGAGACAATTTTGTGTAGCTTTTTTGTTTAACAAAAAGGTTATATTTTGCAAGCTCACAAATGAGTATCATCTATATAGTTCATAGAAAAGCATCAACTTAGGATACACTCTGTATATGGTGTACGTCTTTCTTGGAAAGAAATAACATTGAGTTTATGTGGACAGGTTTTCACAAAATTACAATTTTATGCGGTTTTCGCCCTTTAAAAAAATCAAAAATCTTACTAATAATTACAAATCTATTGTCAACCTTCGTATACGACCTACTACACACAAAACGAAATTAAAAATGGAAAAATTAAACAGCGTACTAATATGTTCATGGAATGCAAATAAATGAAACCAATATTTGTCGCCTAGGCACTTGCTATATCCACTTCAACTGGATATTGCAAATACCAAGTATTCGTCGTAAAAAAACCCGTCCGCACAGCCGACCGTCGAATATATAAAGCTATTTTTGAGGTGGACTCGATACGAATTGAACAGAACTGTTTATTTCTTTTCACAAATAATCGTATACTTGGCAAATTCTTGATATTTGGCAAGTATACGAATGTGTACTTTATGTTCAAAGAAATGTTCAAGAAAAAACTTCAATGTCTTTAAGGCGTGTTGTACTATACCAAAGCATAAAAAACGAAACTCACTCAGCTTCGATGGGTTCCCTGTACTAAATAGAAATTGAATTGCGGGACCCTTCTAGGGAAAGCCTCCCCTTCGACAAGGGAAGATCCCATATCGATTTTTCCCCTATAGGAATTTCCTAATTATATCTTTCCCCGCGCACACCGCCGAAAGAAGAAGAATTCCCCATTCAAAATTAGATATTTGAGAGTTCATCAAAAGTTTCAAAGATCACGGGTTAGCGGGTCAACGCGTTTGCAAGCTGTTCTAGATTTCGCCGTACCACAGCGAAACTACTTTCACGCGGCGATGCTTTTTTATATACTAAGAAATACGCCTACGCGTTTTTTGCGTATTTTTGCGCGTTTGAGCGCAGTTCGTCGCCTAACGTATCGTTGAAGTCTCTCGAAAAAAATAGGAATTTTGACACTTTTTTAATATTTACCGACTATTTAGGTAATTCTAAAACGATTGAGCCCTAATTATCTCTATACAAACATTGCTTGAATTAATAAATAAATTACTTAGAGGGCTGTAAGTTTTAGAACAGCTAGGGAAATGTGTTGGAGTTATCGTTTAGGTTAGGTGCACCAACAAATCGAATACGGATGTCGAAAAACCGTACCAGGATTTAGTACTAACTTCGCCTATACTTCTAGACTCAAGACCGGTGCAAAATGTGAAAGTTACCGGTTTAAATCAAACAATTCCCATTCTAAATCAAGTGCTACGTAATTGTCTATTTCGCCTACAAGTCGCGGCATTGAACTTTTCGGTTGTCAAACGAACACAAGACTAGTAAAGTTAGATTAAAAAGTTTAAGAAAGCAAGTCTAAAAATATAATTAAATCTATCTAAGTATATTATTAGTTCGTTTGATTTGAATTGAAAAGTGAAATTTATGTTAACGGTACATCTAGATTCTAGAGTGAGAGAAATACAGAGAAAAATGTGACCTTTAGCGATAGTTTTATTTAAAAAAAAAGACTAACGCATTTGCATTGCAACGGGAAAATATTCATAGTGGCGTTTTCAGCATTCTTAAAATGTCAACAGCGTAGAGGTTCAATGCTTTGAAAGGTGACGTAATATTTATACTTTAGCATGTGTGACCCCGCACGAGAAAATCGCCCTAACTGCCATCTCTCGTTTCGATAATATAGACTCCTGTTTGAAGGCGCATAACTCTAAAACTACGGAATAGAAAAAATTGAAATAAAGTGTATCATAATCCTGAACCATTTCTACATAAGTTGTATGACTGTCAACATTTTTTGCCTCTCGGTGTAAACTTGAGCGCGAGAGAAATGAGAAAAGGGCCCCGATTTTTACGCTTTTAGATTAATTTTATTAATTATTTTATTTAATCCGACTGTAGAAACATAATTGCATAATAATTTTTAAGTAATTTTTAAAGCGATTTAATATGAATGATATAAATTTCCTGCAGCGCGCACTACGTCAATCGTAACGGTAAATGGAAACGTAGCTGGGACAGTGGAAGATTATTTACTAGTACGAGTTAAATATAAATAAAAAATTTAGATGTACAATTAATTATACTCGACAATATTGTACAAACACGGATTCAAACGGATTCACTGATCGCGTCAAAACTTCGCATCTCGTTCGACTGCCTCGCACCAAAACCCACCAGCGAGGGAAGCCGAACTGCGCAAAATATTGTTCTGTTTATTTCGGTCTTAAAAATTAACAAATAGTCGGAATGCTATTCAAAGCAAGGGATATGTATCGCAGTAAATAAGGATTATTTGCATGCTAACTGCGTTGTTCTGCTAACATTCGTTCCTGAGATATCGGCTTCCATAAAAATCTTGTTCGCAACACTTATTACTTTATTACATAAAAACTGAAGAAAACAAAATCGCCAATCTATAGAAGAGACTCTAAATGCAACCTGAACAAAAACAGACATTTTTGTACACATAGAAAAGTGATCTCTCGAACGAAGAGAGAATTACTTGGCTGAAGTAGTTGGTAGGTTCGTATATACGCGAGAGATTATTGACTGCAACCAAGAAATTTTATTTCTTGGAATAATTACTAGATTTAAGAAAGTGGTTACTCTGGTGAAGGAAGTAAACAGTCTTCAATGAAGTGTAGATTTTTATTCCCGGTAAATATTTTTAGCTACTTAATGTAAGAATTTTAAAGATTTGGCACAGATACGTTTTCTATTGCTAATTAACAAGATAGGTATGTTATATTTACTTACTCGTTCTAAACTGTTGCGTGCGTTACATCAAACTATTCCGTGTTGAAACGTTTATTGTACACTATAAATCACAATACACATCCCCAATAAATCACAAGGCACATCCCCTACGGGTACTTCGTTGTTGTTTTCGTACTAGGTTAGGCTCCTTTACGGCGCCAGCACCACGCGCGGGCGCGCGAGCCTTGACAAAATAACGGTGCGCATATTTATTCCAGAGAGAGGGATTACTTGAAAGAAGTGAGAATCACTTCAGTTAAATAATTGGTGGATTTTTATTCAGTAAACAATACTTACTTAGATTAGATGTCTTATATTTTCATGGATCAAGTAACTACGCACTTGGATGGATTTACTATTACTTCGTTGGAGAAATTAACATTTTTGGGACGAAAAAATCAATTACTTCTTTCAATACAATATTGGTTCTTATAAAGAAAGAATTTAGTTGTTGACAGCATTTATCTGAGAAATTATTTTACTTATATTGAGTATGTGGCATTTCTTGTATATACCTAACTTTCTACATCCAAGTAAATATGCATTTGAATCTAGTAAATAAATTCAAGAAATTTTGTTTTCTCGTTCCAAATAATCACTTTTCTGTGTGTACAGTTATCAATGAAATATTTACTGGTCTATTAGCTGCCGAAAACTGACAGGCGCTATTCTCATGTGATTCACGTATTCAATTTAGTTCTGGGACCACACTGTACAGGGTCTAACACGGGATGTAATAAACTTAATCCTAGATTGAGGTGTTTTAATACTTTAGGGCTACCCCATTCTAAAGCAAGGGCTTTCCCTATGCCTGAAGGTACCACCACAACTTGCAAATGCATTACCATACTAATTTCAATATTTATGTTGGCCGAAATTACACGAGGGGACCAGCTACCAGCGTGCTCTATGGCTAATGTATGCAGATGACCCATTAGAAATTCGTGTCTGGTACTCCTTAAACATATGCCGGCAGTGTCGTTAACCTTGCAGTTTTAAATGGCTAAAAATTGCCCAATTAAATTCACTCAACTATGGAGATTAGGTGTTACAAAACTTTGCTTAATTCTCGAGTTCGTTATCGTCAATTATCACCTGTTATGCTTTCGACGTGACTAACAATTTAAAGCTAAACTAATTTTCCGTCGTATAGGCAACCAAATCTACAAAAGTAGTAGCGTCGGTTGCGTATTTGGTTGCCTATACGGCAATTTTGTCATGTCCCGAAACGTTGGAGATAGTTCTAATTATTAAATTCTCGTCTACGATGACGTTTCAGGGTTCCAGGGCCGCCCTAAGGGCTAGAAATGATTAATAGACGTGTCAGGGTGCGACGGTTCACTGCATTATGCAAGTGGACCGCAGGACAGGGCGAAACAGTGGCGGCTCCTGGCGGCGGACGGCTGTAACTCGATTAGTGCGCCAAGCTGCTCGTAGTATGCATTTCCACCAGAAATAGAGTGAAATAGGGAGTTGCAAAATCAGCCCAATATGCATGCATATTGCTGGCGTAGTGCCCCTGTCATCGAGTCGTGGGTTACTTGATATTTATGGAAAGAGTAATGTATACTAGACAAGCGCATTTTGAGGACTGACAGCGTAAACTCTACGTAAAAAAATCCCCTGTATTTTCAGAACAGCTAGGAAAATATACAGTCAGTTCCAAAAAAAAGTGACGCACTTGATCTTTGTGCTAACTTTAATGTGTTATATGTTTTAAACCAGCGGGCCAATTTTATTTTTTGTTTATTTGTTGGAAGGCATTTGTCTTTGAAAAAAGTTAAACGATATTAAATTAAAAGCTAGGAGACCTACAAAAATTCCTAAATTATTGCTAACCATACCTATAATGGACGTAATTTTTAATTTCTCGAGAAAAAGTCATGCTTTATAAAGAGTTTTGGATGTCCTAAAAAGTCGAAAGCCATTGTTAATATTTTGATTTAACATACAGGTTGGTTAGAAAACACGAAAACGTTAAATTGGCCGAAGAGTAAACTATCGGTTTTTCGGAATTAGATCAAAAATGTTATAGGTAAAAGTTAGTTTGAATTAATTTTATGCTCAAATATCAAACTTGAATGTTCTATTTCAAATTTTACATCTCGGACCAGTGAAAAGACATTACATAAAGGTGAACAAAAAATTTAGAGACCACAATAGGGTATTCCGGTGTTTTTGAAATTGTCATTTTTTACAAAGTATGGGTGCTACTGTTTGCTACTTCACAAGTAAAATATCAAACATTGTTTTAAATTAAGAGAAATCGTTGTTTCAAGTTTGAATTAGGATTGGTCTTTGTGACGTCACAAAGACCGCTCAAAGTGAGCGACTTGACAACGTTGCTATATCTAGGGTGCACGTAGTAAACTTTTGTCTTCTGTTGTGTCAACGTTTAGAATCGCTCGTTTGTTGACACCTGCTTTGGTTATTGAGGTTATATCAAACACTTGTTCAAAATGTATAAACTCCAACGCCGACATTGTTCTGTGCCGGGCTGTAACAGCAGTATAACAGTAACTCCTGATAAGATTTTCTTTACATTACCGACTAGCGAGATGAAAGATGTTTGGCTTCAAGTTTCAATGATCAAATCATCTCTCAAAAAAGTTACTTTTATTCGTTGTCAAACAACAGGGTCGCCAACCGTCAACTTGGCCGATCAGCTGTTCGAGAGCTGTCCGCTGTTGCCACCGCTACTAGGATCGGTAATCATCGTGTATTTCCGAGGGTGGTCGGTGAATTCAAACGAAATGCACTTTTAATTGCAATTATCTCATAGAAAATCTAAATCACAAAGCTCATAGCTTAACTTTATGAATCCTCATAAATTGTACAATAGGTTAAACCGAATATCTGCTTAAATTTTGACATGACCGGAATACCCTATTATGATTGATCAGTTGACAATAGTAACACCGTATCCAAGCAATTTGTTGATAGAAGCTGATTGAAAGTATGTTGGCTAACAGAAAATACCCTGAGGTATACGTATCTGTCAATTGGTGTTCGTGAATTGGTTAAAAAATGCAACAGGAGACGTGAAAAATATCAAGAAAAAAACGCGAAATGGCGAAGATGATGCAGGAGCTTTGTTAGCTATTGATTCCGTGAACACTTGCCAAAAAAACCGTTGAGGCAAAGATCTCGAGACTTGAACATCAGTAAAAGCCATCTGCAAAGGATCTTTCAAATCAAAAATTTCATCCTTATAAACCAGTACTGTTACACACTGTAGTAGAAGGAGATGATGCTCGTCGATTAGAATTTTGCCTATTAATAGGAGAACGAATTATGGTCGATAGATTTTTCTACAGAAAAATTATTTTCTCTGACGAAGCGACTTTTACCACAAATGGAGTTGTTAGTTCACAGAATTGCAGATATTGGTCTCAAGAAAATCCAAATTTCAGTATTACAACCCATTCTCAAAAATATAAAAAAGTGAATGGTGTGGGATTTATTACAAGAAAATAATTGGACCATACTTTTTTGACGGTACTGTAAACCAAAACACTTATTTTGATATGTTGTAAAATTTTTTGCTACCTACTTTGGACGAAATCAACTTACAGCTCTGGTGTTCACTACACTATCAACACGACGGTTGTCCTGCTCATAGCGCATATCAAGTCAGGGATTGGTTGAACAGACATTTTCCAAATAAGTGGATTGGACGATTCGGCCCTATAGGATGGCCACCACGTTCACCTGATTTAACGCCGCTTGATTTTTTTCTGTGGGGTTATTTAAAACAGAAGGTGTATGCGAATAGTTTTCATGATAATGTAGACATTCTAAAAAAAAATTAGGGAAGTGGTAGACGAAATAAATGAAGAAACAATTGATTTGGTATATCGGGAGTTTAGAAGAAGATTGGAAAAATGTGTAGCTGTGGGAGGGGAACATGTGGAGTAATGTTTAGTTAAATTACTTTAAAATTCTATAAACTAAAAAGTAAAATCAACGTAAGCATTGTGGGCAATCACACTTTCACTAAAAACAGGAAACGGCGCCTTTCAATCATCATAAATACATAATTCTCATCCGACTGTGAACAATTCGCAAATAATAATGTCGGATAACTTACTCGGTTGGAAACAAAATGAAATTTCGCTTGTTACTAAAGTCAACCGCTCGTACCATATAATAATGACTAGATTGAGTAACTATTGGCCAATAAGAAATCATAATTTTGAACAGGGAAAATCGAAGTCACGATTGAGTGACTGTAATCTCCACATACAATCGAGAAAGCCAAACTATTCGTTATTAAAAGATTATTAGATACAAGTATAATACACCCAAAGAACACATTGTCATATTTTTTTAAACAATGGCTGTACGAATTGCCCAATAGTATTTTGTATAAACTAGATGATTTTTGTTTAATTTTTCGTTCTTTTTCTTGTGTTTTCAGAACGAGGTACACGGAGGAACCACCTAAGAGCTGCTGTGGACTTCTGGCTATGAAGCCTGGTTCCCTGCGATGGTTCATAGCTCTGATAGCGTTTGTTGCTGTTTGCTGCGTCTTGGTAGGGACTGTCCTAGGAGCCATGAGGTCATCAGGACGAGATCACCTGACAGTATCATTATTAATGATAGGTAAGAGAATATTTTGCATTTTTCGTTAATATGTGACAAGTTGGAGTTGTGCCAAACAACCCCCACGAAGGGATTGTTGGTACAACTTAACCAAATCCAAAAGGGGAATATGTATACAGGGTGTCCCACTTTTTTTCCCGCAAAATTCTTTTTAGATACAAAATGTCATTCTGAATAAAAAGTTTCATATGAACTTAGGGGTTTTTTCAATTCCTTAACAAGTTGAATGTTGATGGAACGTAAATATGTTATAATTATTATTAAAAAAAAATAAACCAAAATATACGACCATCTAAAAGAACATTTATACAGCATAACAATTATTTCATCAAATTTGACCTGGGATGAGACAAATTGTGTTGGTAACGGGTATATAATTTCCCAAAACGAGACACTTCAGAAAGAAAAGTTGTTGGTTTCTCTTACGTATAGCTTTTATTGCATATTAATTACTCACAATCATATGCAATAAAAGCTATACGTAAGAGAAACCAACAACTTGACGATTTGAACCAGGGACCTTTGCGTCGCTAGCACAATGCTCTCCCATCTGAGCTATTGACATTGTGGTAGCGACGCAAAGGGCCTTGGTTCAAATCCAGGTTGTGGCTGTAATTTTTGATATATTTAAAATTTACATCCCGCCTGTATGTTACCATATTATTAACTTATAATATTACTTTGACAAAGTATGTCGTTAAACATTTTCAGTTTATATTGTTTGGAAATTAAAAAGATCTTCATTTTTAATGTATATGCATTTTAGCTAACCTTACAGTACACAATTAATAAGTCAAAATGTTATTTTTAACTTATTATCGTTGTTAATGCACGCCTCTTAATTTATTTAGAAAACAAATTTAGAAATAAAATTTCCAATAATGTTCCAGCTAATATATTGTAGTAAATGAAAAATGTGTGCTTATTGAACTGGAACTATGAAACACAATAAATACATATTACAACAATAAAAAATTATTAATTATAAGTAAAATTTTAATAATTTGTCTTAACAAATGAACAAAAGAAAATACCAAAATGTTTTGTTTTTTTTTCTAGAAAGTAGAAAGTAATATGTTTCATATGGTCTTATTGGTTTTTTCTGTTCCTTCTGAAGTTGGAGCCGCTTAAAATAAGATATTGTTAATAATTCAAGCCGCTGTAACTTTTTAATGAATTGAAAATGTAATTTACTTTCTGAAAAAAATTGTTTTGCGGAAGAAACGTGGGACAGCCTGTATATATTGCTATAATTTAAATTATTTTGGTTGTCAAGCATGTATTAGATGTCATGAAAGATAATTGAACATTAACTGCTGTAAAGTAAAGACAGATATAAAATTTCCATTGTCCTTCATACAAAATACATGCTCGTCCTAAATGTAAATTTAAATTAAATTTAGAGAATTTATTTACATTTAGTGAATATATTTTAATATTACAATTCTGAAATAGTCTATATTTAGTGATCATCCTTGGCATCAAGTTGATTTGCGCATTTACTTACTTACTTACTTAAGCCCGTCATCCTACTGCTGGGCAAAGGCATTTACTTGCGTAATTAATATGTGTATTAGTTAACATAAATTTATATAATGTGTCATGATATTAAGCAATATCTTAAAATGAGCTTTTCATATCATATTATCAAATTTCATGTTTATTAATATTATTATAAAAGTAATTCTATATTTAATTAAATGCATTACCTACTCGTAAACTTAACTGAAGTGATCATATTTTATTTATTACATTGCAATGAAGATATCACATTAAGGAAAAGGTCGGACACGCTAAAAATATAGATAACTAAATCCCGTTACATTACATCCATCGAAAAACCACCTCGTGACGGACAACTTTTTGCGAAGCGGCCGGGTCGAGGTAGAACAGTACACGAATATATAACCGACATACTATTTTCAAATCCTGCGATAGCGATACGAACTTACTTATTTCCATGACTGTACATACATACATAGACCTAAAATCATGACAGGAAATAACTGTTGCTAACAATATATTTATCTATAATTTCCTCAGAAATTGTCGAAATAAAATATTAATACAGTTATAATTATTTAAATTTACTGAATATCATTTGTCAATTTCTGAATTTCGAATAACATATTCTGAAGATCAACTGCTACTTTCTGATACTAAATCGGAATAGATGAACATCAACTGCTACTTTCTGAAAATAAATCGGAATAGATGAATATCATGTGTTGCTTTCTGAATATCAGTTGCTACTTTCTGAATAACAGCAGGAAATGTGTAGTTATATTTTGTTGTCCATATTAACTCTAACTCAAATCATATATAATTTATAATCATAACTTAGGTACCTGAAGAGTGACTGAACAACAATTATACACTGAATTATTATCAATTATTCCCAACGACCCTCTGCGAACTAAAAACTAAAAAAAAACTAATTACATATAACCACACTTTTAACGGTAGCACACTGTAGGAGTATGGAAGAAGTTTTGTACGGCTGGCCTATCGCTGGTATTTGAGGTTAAATCACATAGTTTGCTGATTTTATCGTTTAAATACAAATACTGTCGTTTATTTAAATTTTTTGTCGTTAAAACCTCCGTGGGGGTTGTTTGGCACAACGCAATCTTGCCAAATTTCTATACTATGTTGTCCTTATAAATTACAAAGGCTTGTTTTCGTCCTTTTGTTGAAAACAAATTGTTACGTTTCAAACTTAGTTACCAGTGTATTGTTGCTTAAAAATAATAAATATTTAAACCGGTTAAGTTCGTAGTGTGTGAGTTTAAATAATTTTTTTTTATTCATACCTGACAAACTGCCGTTGTGCCAACCCCCACGAAGGGGTTGTTGGTACAACTTACCCAAATCGTAAACAACTAGGGAGATTGTATGTCCGACACAGGTGCTCTGAGATCATACAGGTGACCCGTAATGCTGCGACCGTTAGATGTTCTAGTCTCGACAAATATGGCATACAACCTCGAACTGGAAGATCGTTTTCACACTCCGCTGCTTGCATCCTACATAATGCACCTTGCACCACTGTACAGCCAACAGAGTAAAGATTGTTAGTTATTGTAATATCATTTCTATGTTGTGTTTCGTACAAATATCGTGGTATAATTGTTATTTGATCTAAAGGAAAGTTGAACTCATCCAATTTTTATAAATCTGGCGTTACGTCGGTCGGTAACCATAGAAATATACATCTGTTTATTGTGTGGGTTGCATGTTGGAACTCTGGCTATCTCTTGTCTCTCTCTCGTCTTTCTCGCGTTCTCTCTCTCTTCGTCATCGTACATTTATCAAAAGCTACAGCGTGATGGTGCAGAAAAGCACTTTACAAAAGCCCCCGAGTCGTCGGTCACAGAGAAACGGCACACTTGATTTATTATTTTCTCCAAGCGTGTTTACAGCCAAAGCCATCGGTAATAACAATAATACCGTTTTATTTGTCCACTTCGATTTTATTGTTTCTCTTTTCTACGTCTATTTCCGCAGCATGCAAGTAAGTTATTCGCTAAAACGAACGAAAGAGTCGCCCCCTCATGGTAAAAGAAGGAGTTACTCCAAACGGGATACGGTGTGGCCAGTATTGGTAAACTAGTGCATTTGTAAACCTATTACACTGTGCAACAAAAATTTCCTCCCGGGAAATTTTAGCTAATAATGATTCTTCATGACCCCCTGAACATTTCCGCAAAGGCGTTTTTCTAGGTTAGCTCGAATAAGCGAGATATTTGCAAATTTATTTTTAATTTTATTCATAATTTTAGGCCATCCACATGGTGTTTTGGCCAGGAAAAAAATATAGAGCTTTAGTTTTTCTATCATTCTATATTTTTTGGGGAGCTGAATCCGAATTTCAACTTTATGGCTTTAGAAAGAAAATCGCAAATTACTCAAAATTTTCTACTTTTCTGCAGTTTATTGCGAAAAAGTCATAAAACTATGCACTTTTCGACGTAGACTCCTCTATAGAAAAATAAAGTATACTAAATTTGCTATAAAGGGCACCCTCAAGTATATTTTTTGGTTGAATGGTTTGGCCGCTCGAGCGCGCTGAAAGAAGGCCAAATTTTCCTACTTTATGTGATGTGCGTGTAATTACAAAAAAGCTTAGATTCTGATAAAACTACATTAAATTCTCTACAAATTGCATTACTTAATCAGTTATTTTGGCCAAACTGTGTAGCCGCTAAAGCGCGTTGAAATTTTATGTCACATTACGCAAAACCGCGATAACAAGAGCCCTTCACTAAAAATTCAGTAGAGACCTATATTATTACAATTTATTTATTAACTATATATTTGCTCTTTTTAATAATTAATACTTAATGTATTATGTAATTTTTTATTTTTTTATAAACATTCGGGCTCTTGACTTCGCAGCTTCGCTTAGATTAATATGACATAATACAGTAGAGCGTCGATAATCCGAACCTCGGTAATCCGAACGTTCGCTAATCCGACGTTCAAAAAAATAATAAAATAAATTACTGAGTAACCTAGAAAAAAAGCCATTTTTTGTCGGTTCCTGTTTATAGAAAAATGTTGCTTTTGTTTTATATACAGGGTGTGTATAAATTGGCGGAAAAGCTATACGTGGCGATGTTCTTCGTAAAATTCTGAGTAAACAATCTTTATACTAAAATGTAGTAGCGTCATTATTGTGCCCTCAGGAGCCATTTGAAAGAAACATAGATTTGGCAACGCTGAATCCAACAGGTGTTCGAGTTACTATGCACTGTAAACAATGGGTCCGTATACCATATACATATCGGCATACTCATTAAACGTATTACATGTTGAACGAACGAAAAGATAACGTAAAATACAATAACTAATAAACTAATTAACTAATGAACTGTAGGAATAATCACGGTAGAACGGTAGAACTGACGAAATTAGCACAAACAAGTCAAATTACTTAATTTGATTATACAACTGTCAAAAGTGACAAATGCCAAAATTAAGTTACCCATGTTCTACAGTGTTGCCGAATGTATTTTTATGACAAAATTAACGAAATACCGAAATTAAAAACAAACTTTTTAGGCAGAAAGATAACATTTAGGAAAAGAAAAATTTTCAATATTGTTCTTTATTCTAAACTGCAGCTTCTCCATCAATAGATTTCAAATAATAACACCATTCAAGAGATCGGATATCATGACTTTGGAGACCTCGTGAAGACTCAAGAAGCACGGTACAACATTTTAGATTATAGATTGTCGACTCAGAATTTTGCGAAGAACACCGCCACGTGTAGCTTTTCCGCCAATTTATACACACCCTGTATATGTTAGTAATCCGAATTACTTTCGGTCCCAATTAGTGAATGAATAATAAATAAATAATAAATAAATCATAAATAAGTCATAAATAAATAATAAATAAATCCTTTAGATATCCCTTCGATATCTCTTCGATTTTTACTTTTTGACATACCTATAGTTTAAGAGCGGGATCGAATGGTGTTGGTTTTATTAAGATTGAACTTCTATCCAATACCCGTCGTTTCTAGTATTTACCTGCAATATTTGATAATCCGAACAATTTGATAATCCGAATCACCTTCGGTCCCAATTAGTTCGGATTATCGACGCTCTACTGTACATCAACCCAATTTCGCGGCTACACGGTTTGGCCAAAATAAGTGATTAAGATGTGCAATTTGTACGGAAATTAATGTAGTTTTAGCACATTCAGCCTTTTTAACTAACTTAAAAACTGGGTTTTACATAAAGTAGGAAAGCTTTCCCTTCTTTCAGCGCGCTCTAGCGGCCAAACCGTTCAACCAAAAATGCATTTCAGGAGTGCTCTTATAGGAAATTTAATGTACTTTATTTTTGTATGGAATGGTCTACCTCGAAAAGTGCATAGTTTTATCACTTTTTCGCAAAATACTGGAAAACGGTCGAAAATTTTTAGCTTTTTTGCGATTTTTGTTGGGAAGCACATCCGTGGGAAGTAGCGAAGGTTGAAATTTGAAATTTGGTTGATAGGAGGCAGATGGCAGTTAGTAAACATGAAGCGCTACACGAGACAACAACGTGTCCTTAAATTGTTAAATATTACTATCAAAATAGTGAAAGTTTTATCGCTGCAATCCGTAAATTCCGTCCAATTTTCGGTAGAAATAATGTTCTAATTTCATCCACTGAGAAGAGAATAGTCGCAAATGTTGAAAGTACTAGTTCAGTAAAGAATGCCATGTTTAGTACTTTTAGTAGTAGCGCTGGTTGTACAGTTGGTTGCCTATACAGTATACACCAGTTTTGCCATACAAACGTAGTCATTCCAGTGAAGTCAAAAACTGGAGATTTGACACCAACAAGCTTTACAAACCCCGAATTTAAGTTAATAAATTCACGCTTAATCATCCTAACAACTTCCCTACGGATTAGGCAACTGCTTAATGCGGATAGCCTCCATACTTTCGGCCCATAAAACCCATCTAGTTGGCGGCGTCGGATCGTATTAAGTTGTCGACGCTAAGCGTCGTCGGTATTCGTATCCGTTGCCATGGAAACGGGAGCGCGGCAATCAGTCTGTTTAATAATGTGATAATTAACTTTGGCCACCAGCGCCCCCCTGGCGAGCACTAGGTGCGTATCCTTAGGGGGGATGCTACCCCCAGCCCCCCTAACACCACCCCTTCTACCGCCGCTCATTGTGCGACAAATTGACGGCCGCGCGGCCTCCCTTGATTAAATATGCATTTAGTTTAAATTAAATTTTAGCGGGGGAGAGGTTTAATTTTTTTTGGCGCCAGGTGGAGCTGCGATTTTTGCGTTTTCTCTTTCAGAGTCTGTTAGTAATTTGTGTTTTCAATTATGGTAATTTTTAATGTAAGTTGTGCCAACAACCCCTTCGTGGGGGTTGTTTGGCACAACGGCAGCTTGTCAGGTATGAAGGAAAAATAAGGACAATAATATAGAAATTTGACAGGCTAGCTAAATTACAAGGGATTTTTTAAACATAGAGTTTACGTTATCAGTCCTCAAAATGTACTTGTCGAGTATGCATTTCTCTCTACATTAGGGTGACCAACTTTTTAAAACTCCAAATCGGGACGCTAACATATTGCCAATAAATGAAACAATATAAATATTAATATTGTTATTATATTATATTATACATACAATATTTTTATCTTAAGTATTGCAAGGCTTTTTGATTAGCCGTATTTGATTAGCATTGAATTACTTAGGTGTCAACGTTTTGGAGTGCCAATGCCTGCATGTGTATTTTAACCTATAAAGAACTAAAAAAGCATGTCATAGGCCCCGATAGCATAGATATTTGTGCATTGTTATGGATACCAAAAGATGCCTGGTTTAAATCCATGTTTTGGTTTTAGTTATTATTAATTCTATTTAATTTAAAGTTTACGTCCTGCCCATGTCTCACCATTTGCACTTAATATTTTTAAGAAGGTTGGTAACCAATGATACTGACATAGATAATGATTAGAAATATACCTGGAAAATATTTTTTGTTCCAACAGCTTCACCTCCACCGCCAGAATATTATCAATTTTCAAGACCTTGTAACTTTAAGGGATTATTTGTACTTATTAGACGCAGTATGTTTATTGTATTTCACTGTCTTCGCCGCTAGAAAACTACACAAAAGCACGTGATTTATTTCCAACTGATTTCCAATAACGGAGTTTCTTTTCTGGAATGTTTTTAAATTTTCGTTTCTTGACTTTTGTCCAGATTGTGATTATTTTTGAATTAATGAAAAATATCTGTAAAAGTATGTGTGATGTGAAATACCAAGTTGGCATCTTCTGATGTCACTATATGGTCACTATATCTACATATAATTAGGAAAATGTTTGTGGGACATTGTCAGGTAGTACTTTGATTTTAACTCCGTACTTTAAATTTCAGATAAAAACTAGAATTATTTATTAACTTTTTTAGAATAGATACTTTACACCAGGGTCATACCGCGAATTTTTAATTTTAGGTCACCAAAACCAAGAGATCGCTGTGCTGGTAACGACCGTCACGGCTATTTAAAAAAGTGTTTTATAAAACTGATCAGTGTAAACATCTATCTACAACAATTCTAAAATATGGGTCGTCTTTTTGTTATAATCTTGCAACAAAATAATAAAAGCCCCCATTGCTTATGTATAGTCGTTAAACGGGCGTGACGGGTGTGACACGTTACTGCGGAATAACCCACAACTAGGCATTTATGAAAAATCACAATAAAAATTTGTTTCCTCTGTGTACCTCAATCCGGGGAGATATACTGCATTTTTATTTGTAAGGAACACATCCAGCTTTAATTTTTAAAATTTCTCTGGTAGTTTGTCATTTTTATTTGACTGTGCAATCGCCTTTTCGACTGAAATAATTCCCCTAACTATTCCATTTTTCCTGGTTCTTTTACGTCATTTTTAAATTTGGAAAAGTTTCTATTGTTCTTAGCCCATATACGTGGTGCAAATTTTTATCCGCGGCGATGAAACAATCCTTACTGGGCGCCTAGGCTTAGCAACTAAAACAGGCAAAGTCCAGTAAGTACAAGTTTGAATTTTGGAAAATCACGAACTTTTTTTACCCGGACTTTTCTTACCCGGACTTTTCTTACCCGGACTTTTCTTACCCGGACTTTTCCTACCCGGACTTTTCTTACCCGGAATTTTTTCACCATCATTGATTTTTAATATAAATACATTTCTCACTTATTGTTAAGATCTCTTGGACTGGGGTTTTTAATGCCGATTTTGTATAGGTATTTGAACTGTAACTGGTAAATCAAACATATTTCCCTAGCCGTTTACGATTTGTTGTTTTGGTATTCATGTTAAGCGCAACCGTTAGAATTAATTGGAAACATAATTTACATTATTGTGCTGGTTTGAATGTGATACTACTACAGATAGGGACATTTTCAGCCCTTTTTTCTATTTGCGGTGCACGCTGTTCCACTGCGTCGCAATTTAAAATTCTACACCGCATTTGAATACTGAAACGTGACCTGGGAATATTATGCCGGATTTACTCCAGATTCTAATCGCTTCAGTTGTTTTTCGTTTAGTTATTATTCGTTTTTCTATTTTTATTTTAACCTACGCTGTTTTTACTAATTTATCCTCTGAAATATATATATATATATATATATATATATATATATATATATATATATATATATATATATATATATATATATATATATATAAAATATGTTTATTTTTATTTTATTTTTCAGGTGTTGGTATTGTGCTCATAACTGTCAGTGGCATCGCTTGGAAGCTAACTTCACACGACTCCTCGACGTGTCGGAGCATGTTGGGGTTAGGATCCACGGAATCGGTTGACGTTTGCGCGCGAAGGTTCGTACCGAGACTACCGCCATCTTACGGCAGGCCGCATCACCCGTACGCCGCTATGATGTACCCAGAATTTCAGTACAGACCTCCCCCTCCTAGTTATCAAGCCTCCATGCAAGAATACCGACTGAGACTGCTGCTCTTAGACAGGGGAAGCACACCGCAGATACAAGCCGGTATACAAAACGCAGTTTCACCCCCGCCTACGTATAGAAGTCATGCAGGAAGTTTGTTGAGGTAAATATAGACGTTGTTGATGGTGTATAACTTTTGTAGAACTATTTTTTTACCGATTTTCATGTATATTTAAGCCCTTTATCAAAATTATATTTTGTGACAATTTTCATGAATTTATTTACAATGTGTATTTACAATGATTAATATCTGATAAAATATTTGTAAAATACAAAAAATATTTGAGCAATTCAAAAAATCACTTGTGCATTGAAAAATGTGCAATAAATTTATATAAATGTAACATCAGAATAAATAATTGTGCATTTATATATTTGAATATAAATTAAATATAGACGTTGTTGATGGTGTATAACTTTTGTATAACTATTTTTTACCGATTTTCATGTATATTTAAGCCCTTTATCAAAATTATATTTTGTGACAATTTTCATGAATTTATTTACAATGTGTATTTACAATGATTAATATCTGATAAAATATTTGTCCAATACAAAAAATATTTGAGCAATTCAAAAAATTACTTGTGCATTAAAAAATGTGCAATAAATTTATATAAATGTAACATCAGAATAAATTATTGTGCATTTATATATTTGAATATAAATTAAATATAGACGTTGTTGATGGTGTATAACTTTTGTATAACTATTTTTTACCGATTTTCATGTATATTTAAGCCCTTTATCAAAATTATATTTTGTGACAATTTTGATGAATTTATTTACAATGTGTATTTACAATGATTAATATCTGATAAAATATTTGTCCAATACAAAAAATATTTGAGCAATTCAAAAAATTACTTGTGCATTAAAAAATGTGCAATAAATTTATATAAATGTAACATCAGAATAAATAATTGTGCATTTATATATTTGAATATAAATTAAATATAGACGTTGTTGATGGTGTATAACTTTTGTATAACTATTTTTTACCGATTTTCATGTATATTTAAGCCCTTTATCAAAATTATATTTTGTGACAATTTTGATGAATTTATTTACAATGTGTATTTACAACGATTAATATCTGATAAAATATTTGTCCAATACAAAAAATATTTGAGCAATTCAAAAAATTACTTGTGCATTAAAAAATGTGCAATAAATTTATATAAATGTAACATCAGAATAAATAATTGTGCATTTCATTAACATACGAGCAGTGTTGCCAAATCCCGCGGATGTTTATCCACTACGTCTACCTTTTTCTACTAAAATTCCACCTGATTTTCATTCTTCTACTAAAATGTTCTACTCGATTTTAGTAGTGGACAAAAACTTTATATTTCATTAGTTAATAATTCAAAATATTTGTGATTTTAATATTTCAGTTTGTTTTTATACTTTCACTCGACTGAATTCAGCTGGGTTCCTTTTTTTAAAATTCTATATATTTAAAAAGTATCTAAATGTGTATGTATGTTGGTGTGTATGTGTATGTATTAATTAAAGTTCAGGAGTTTTGATTAAATGCTTATAACTCAAAAATGATGCGTTAAAAAGAAATGATTTCTTACAAAAGAATCTTAGATTCATTTTAGAATAAACAAATATAAAAACATACCTTGTTCATTAGAAAAAGGAAAGGTTACCAAATTTCCATAATAAAATGAAAATATATTTAAAATATATTTAAACGAAAGATTGTTTAAACCCAAAAAACTTTTGTTGAATTTTTTTATCGTTGGAGGATAAAATTATTTAGGTGTTCCGGTAATTTTCACTAATTTTGATTAATTTCCTATATATAAAAACGAGACATTTTATAAAAAAAAAATAATACAAAAAATTCTTAGATTAATCTTAGAATTGATAAAATTGAAAAAGAAAAGGTTACCAAATTTCCATGAAAAAAACACCCGGTATATTAAAAATATATTTAAACGATAGCTTGTTTAAAAACAAAAGTTTTGTTTGAACATTTTTTGAAATTGTTAATGATTGGAGAATTATTTAGGTGTAATTTTGACAAATAATTTTGACTAACCCTGCATAATCTTATCCAAAAATTTAACAACAATCGACATGACTATCTATTAAAAATTCCACTAGCCGCTAGTCTAGTTTTCTCGCCTACGTTTACAGAAATTCTACTAATTCTATCAACATTACAATCCTGTATGCACATCCTACATTGCGGTATAATGTATATATGTAGTGTAAAACAAATATTTGTTGTAGAAATATTAAAGACGGTATAGAACAGAACATTACTAAGAAATTCTGTACTTAAATTAGTTTAAGTTAAGTAATATAACTACAGAACAGAAAACTACTAAACAAAATATGTCAATCTACCAGATTTTCCACTATCTACCAGATTCAAAATTTCGCCACCAGATCAATGTTTCATTCTAGCAGTAGAAATTCTACTAAATTGGCAACCCTGCATACGAATCGTCAAAATCAGTAATTTTGATGCGCAGTACATCTAGTGCTCAATATTTATTATTTTAATGCACAAGTTATTCATTTTATATTTTTTTATGTAACTATTCATAATTATGGAATGCTCAATATGTGTTATTTTAATGCACAAGTTATCCATTCTAGGACACAATATATAATTTTGTATGTAACATATTTATATTTATTTAATGCACAATATTTATTATTTTAATGCTCAAAGTATTTATTCTATTGCACATATATATTTAAATAATGCACGCGTAAATCGCACCAAAAAAAAATAAAGTTAATCAATTTTTTTTTATTTTTTTAGGGCTCCATTGTCATCAAACAGGAGGGACGCACAATCTGAGTACAGTTGTCCACCATCGTACCGTTCGCAAACCAGTTCGACAAGACCTACGAACACGTTGCCAACGCCATCGATACTCCACAGTAGAGAACAATCACTAAGCCTGTCAGAATCAAATCACGACGGGTCGGTAAACGTGGTCCTCCATAATACCGACGAGGATATCGCCCTGGACAACATAACCTTAGATAGTTTGAAAATGGAGCCTGAACATGAATTAAACCCTCTGAAAATGATGCTAAAGGGTAGCACGAATGACTTAGAGGGTAGTAAGGATGGGAATTTAGTAACTATAGTTCAAACGAACGATCAAAGTCCGGTTATAGTGACGGTTAGCGGGAGTTCAAATACGGACGACTGTAATATCCAAAATGGCGGCGATATGTCAACGGAAATGCAGATTTTGGCGCACTTATAGCTAGAGGCCGCTGGTTTCTACTGTATTAACTTTATTTAGCGGGAAATTTAAAATTAATACGGTACGAACCAAACGGATTTGTACATAGATATTATATATAATATAAATATTGTGAATGTATATAGATGAACGATGTTAATACGGTCGATTGTAAGATTAATATCTTCCATTATTATTATTTTTTACCAGTGTACAGTCTTCGTCGGTTTATAAATATTATAAATAGACTTGTATATTTGCAATATTGTGCCTATACATAGAGTATCTTGTAGATAATATTGTATTATAAGACATGATAAAAATACATTTTTTATTACTATAATTTTGTTTTATTTATTTATATGTATAACGACCTACCAACAGAAACTTGTGTTTTACTTTAACATATTTGACCAAGGTACAAAAAAATGTCAAGTTTCATGACCAAGCTGAAAAGCTTTTGGTTCAAAAGGGTCCAAAGGAACTGGATGTTTACTCTTAGCATTTTTAAACGATTTTGCAAATGAGCCGCCATTTCTGTAATTTCGTCAAAATAGTTAAATAATAAATAAAAGTAGAGGAAATTCTGAATAATTTATGTCCACGACACTTTTTGGTAAAATTAATAGTTTAGCTGCATGAGCAAATTCTATTCGATCGAGATCGGTCGTGTCTGCATTAATATAAAACTAGTTAGCCAGGATTTGACAGATATTTTCATTCTCAAGGCAGTAGGTAGTGTCAAACGGTGATGTTTTGACAATACCTACTGTCAATAGTATCAAAATATCTGTTAAATCCTGGATAACTAGTTTAATTTTAAAGCAGACACAACCGATCTCGATCAAATGGAGTCTCATGCAGCTAAACTATTAATTTTATATATAATATGATAAAGTCATGTGCCTGGCCACATGAGATTTTTTTAAATGGAAACTAGGTATATTATTGCAGTTTTTGATTAAGATTTTTATTACATTTAAACAAACATAAGCTTGTGTTGGTACGTTTTTGTGGGCACCTGTAAGCATGCAAATATTTTCTGGCTGCAGAGCAAACAGAAATTCAGTTGCTACCTATTTTACCGACTAAGCGCTGTCGATAATTTAGATTCCTTGAACAGAGCTGTCATATTGACCTTTAACATTTTGTGGTTAGAAGTTAGAACAACACAATGCTTTCTTAGTAAACAAGCATCTTTAAAATTTAAAACGGTATTTTAGAACAAACGTGGTTGAATTTCTACTCAATAACCTATATTTATTCCAGATGGGGACCCATTACGATGAAAATATAGCTGAAAATCCATTTTACCAACAAATACATAGAAACTACGAAGACATATTTAAAACTGCGTCGGAAAATAATTGGATTATCTGCATACCAAGGTTCGGAGCTATTGGGGGTTTAGAATTATCGAGGCATGACGTATTGGAGCATATCTTAATCCGGAATGTGAATAACAACTATCAGAATCTCAATCGTAAAGAAATAAACAAAACCGAGAACAGATTGATTTATAAAAATGCCGATAATACAGAAAAAATAGTGCGTATCTTATTCTACGAGGATTTCTTAGTTGAAAAGCAAAAATTTACCGTGTGGTGCATAGAAGAATTCTTATCAAATTCGACGTTTCATCGCGAAGAAGTTATCGAAATTAATAATTTCTGCGATTGTATTAATTTGTTATGGACAGATAGTTTGGGTTGTTACGTTTTGGACGAAATCAACTCAACAGTTCAATTATTTCTCACACATCAAACACTCCAGGAATATAACTTGAAACAATTGCAGAAAACCGTTGGCAACCTCTATGACGATTGTCTAAAAATTACCGTGCAACACTTTGAGGTTAAAGACGATAATTTTGCGAGAAATATAAAATTAGCTGTCGAATCTTTCATGCACGCGTGCCTAAAAGATCGATTGTTTAATTTGGTTTGCACCCAAACTGCGGCTAGCGACGCTAATTTGAATAAAATTATCCGAAATTGTCAAGACGTTAGTTTAAAATCGTTAAGTGTTGACGTGAAAGATTTCGATTGTTTGCCGATAGCAAAATTAGAGTTGAATAAAATTAATAATAGTTCGATTGTTTTGAATAAAATAATTTGCTTACGGAGGGTTTTCGAACTGGTAAATTACAAAAACGCAGAATTATTATTACGGATTTTAATATTTCTTTTGATGAAATCAAATATTTGTAATTGGATTGCTAATTTGGTATTTATAACAAAGTTTTGTTTTAATGAAAACGAGGAATATGAATTTTTAGTTACGAATTTAAAAGCTGCTTTAAAATATATAACGGAAAATGATTTAAGTCCTTTAAAAACCATCGACGATTCGAGTAATAAGAAATTTAACGAAATAATTTATTATATAAAAGACGGTGACTTAAATTTATTAACGCAAAGTTTGAATTATAAATCAAAAAGCAACGAGACGTTATGTCACCCGCTATGTTCATGCGATTCCTGCGAATACCTTTTGAAAATAAACACTTGTGAGTTGAACAGTCGCGATGAGAAAGGTCGTACCTTCTTGCATTTTGCAGCAAAATGTGACCACCCTGATATCGTACACTTCCTAATTTCCGAGGGTTCCAATATAAACTCTTTAGATTATTCCGATTGGACGCCGTTACATTACGCTGTCTCAACTGGCAACCAACACGCAACTTTCTTATTATTACACGCAGGTTGCAACTCAAACTTGAAAGATTTCGAAGGAAACACACCTTTACACATCGCGGTAAAGAATTGTCACGAAAATTGCGTGGAGGCGTTATTATTTTTTACTAATAACAACGGAGAAAACGCTGATGTTAATTGTGTGAATAATAACGGAGATACCCCTTTGCATTTTGCCGCGAAATACGGTTACTTAAACCTAGTTAAAGTCCTTCTTGAATTCAGGGCTAAATTATTGGCAAATAAACGAAATCAGACACCTTTAGCAATAGCGCATAACGTCTACGTTAAAGAAACGTTATTAGTCGAAAATATCATCGATAATTACGTCGTTATAGAAACAGATGATGTTTTGCGTAAACCTCAAGACGTTTTAAACGTAAAAAAGCAATACGGGGAACCACCTAAGGACTTAAACCAAATAAAAAAGACGGATCTATTGTTAAAAGCGATCGAAAGTAATGATAAACCTCTAACTTGCTTCTACTTGGGTATCCCGATGTTAACTTTAAACAACCCCCAAAAAAACAATTGCCATCCGCTTTGTACTTGCGAGAATTGTTCAAACTTATCCGAAGAAGCTTCAATACCAGCAAAAACTCTTAATATAAATGCGTGTAACCCCGATGGTTTTACACCACTTCACGTAGCGGCAAAATTTGGACGTTTGGATATTTTACGGTTAATTCTAGACGCTGGGGCGCTGGTTAATTTGAAAACTTGTAAGAATCTTTATACGCCGTTGCATTTGGCTGCGTTGAATAAACGAAGGACCGTTGTTAAAGAATTGTTGAAATGTGGGAGTTGCAATGTTGATGTAACAGATTTTTACGGGAATACCCCGTTGCATTATGCTTGTTTTAATAACGATGTTGAGATGTTTGAGATGTTTCTCAACGAGGGTGCGGATGTTTATATTAGGAACAAAGATGGGAAAACTGTTAGAGATATTGCTGTAGATCGAACGTTTTTAAATATTCTAAAACTTTTGGAGAGAGATAAAAAAGTTTGTACGGAAGATTTTCTGTTGTAATAACAATCTGTATATTTTTATACTGAATTATATTTGTGAACTATGTATATTACTCTGTATATTTCGGAATTATTTATTCTAATCTTTATATTTGTATCTTGTATTATTAACAAAATAAAGTTAGTTAGTCGAATACCCATTAGTTTTTTTTTAATTTTTAAAGGACAATGTTGGTTAAAATAAGAAATCTACGATATTGAACTATATTTTAGGACATGGGTTGCTCTTTCACAAATCGTACACCTTTTATGACGTCACATTTTAGATTCGGCTTAAACTTTTTTTATAAGTCGTATGCACTAAATAAGGTATCAGGATTTAGTCGAAAAAAATTTATTTTCGGAGATATGAAAGTTTTAAGTTTGGATTATTTACGATAATTTGCCAAACCTTGCCATATTCAAAATTAAATATCTTTGGTTCTAGTAATCGTATCGGACACAATTTTGTTTTATTTTAAAGGTTGAAATATTTGCTAGATAACTGCGTACAATCATTATTTTAATTTATACATGTAAAAAAAATTAAAAACAATTGAATTTTTCAAATAATTATTACATAGTCGCCCCCACAATGGATATAATCGAAAAAATATACATAATATCCGCTACACTTTTACCTACAAAACCTATTGTTTCCTAGGATGGAGTCTCTTATACTTCAAAAGATATTAAATTTTATCTAAAGTGAGTCACGCACGGCGTGTCGAAACTCGATAAAAAAAGCGCCTACTTCAGGCGTGTACGCGACGTTCTTGAACGTCTCGCAGACAGCAGGCTGGTTCAACATGCTAGTGCAGTTTGCTTTTTAAGAACGGAGTGAGTGGAAGTGTTTATTTATTACGTGCAAAAAATATTTATTTATTAAACGCCTTTAAAAAATGACGAAGTCTTCTAACCGTATCAAACGTTCTAAATTTCGAACCGACAGATGTTTCAATCCATTCAATTTGTCTCCACATCCAAATATAAGAAGAATGAGGCTCTCAGAAAAGTAATAAAATACCAATTATTGGCAGTAAATATACCTATAGCATCTTGGTCACTTCAACAAAGAATTTGTAACTCATGTCGGTTTAAATTATCTAAAATCAAGAAAGATAAAACAGGTATCCATTTGAATGATGTTTGTATATAGTTATTTAACCAACAAGTATATTAAAAAGAGCGATTATTGATCCAGACTGTTTAACGCACGAGCGATTAGCGAGTGCGTTAATTGTCCAGATCATTAATCGCCGTTTAATATTCGAGTTGGTTACAAATTTTTTTCGTCGATCGTATTCTCCTTAGAAAAGTGAAATTTCTTTTTTTGGCGAAATCCGTACGATTTGTAAAAGAACGACCCGTATCCTGTTTGTTGATTTGACATTACACTTATCAACCCACAATCGCTTTTTATTCTACCAATGTTCTAACGGTCAGAATATAACCTAGTATCGGTTGCTAAGTATTGAGCCTTGTGTTTGGAGGCTCGTAACTCTGCAACGACTCAACAAAAAATATTAAAATAAAGTGTGTTATACTCCTGAATCATTTCTACATAACATGAGCGACTATCAACATTTTCTGCCCCTAGGTTTGGACAGGACCGCGAGAGAAGTGTAAAAATGTACCTGATTTTAGCTGTTTTTCATAAACGTTCGTCTTTCCAATTTTTTTCTCCTAAACCGCTTGCCAAAAAAAATCAAATTTACACAGAGAATAACTCATGATCTTGTCTACTGATTAGCTTTTGTATTTTTCTAATTTTCCTTGCATAAAAGGCGATAAACAAGATTTTCATTGAAGCGGATATCTCGGCAACGAGTATTTGCACGATAACGAGACTGGTATGAAAACAATCGCAAAATTTTGTTTAATGAGACTATTGAAATAGAAACACATTTCAGATGTTCGTTAATTTTATAAAGCGATATAATTGTGGGTCACCGCGCAAAAATCACGTATGCTATTTTCAAAAATAAAACCGAACGAGAAAATGACTGAAATATTGAATACGGTCCTGAGAGTTGATCGTTTGAAACCGACGCACAGTGTGAAAAATTCCCAAAAACCTGGCCAAAAGCATTTTCTATTTAGGTAAAACTCAGTAATCTGAGATTTGAAAGGTCCCCGATTACAAATCCGAAATCAAAAGTTGAAAATACAAAATGTCCGAATATGGCGGACATCAATACTTAAATTATTTTCAATTTAGCTGGAATTCGGTATTAGGCGAGATTTTGGGTCGCTGATTATAAATCTAAATCCTAAGTTTAAAAAACAAAATGTCCAATCCAATATGGCGGACATTTGTTCGAAAACTATTTTCAATTTAGTTGAAATTAAGTATTTGTGGGGATTTGGAGTAGCTGATTATAAATCCGAAATAAATAAACAAAAAATCAAAATTGCGTGTCCAATATGGCAGACATCAGTTCTTAAATTACTTTGAATTTAGCTGAAATTTGTTATTAGAAGGTGATTTGGGATCGCTGATTATAAATCTGAATTCAAAGTACGGACATTTGTACGAAAACTAAATTTGATTTAGTGGAAATTCAATATTTGTGGGCATTTGAGGTAGATGATTATAAATTCGAACAAAAAATAAAAAAGCAAAATAGCAGATCATATATTGGCTGACATTTGTTTTTATATTTTGAATTTAGTTGAAATTTAGTATTCGGGGTTGGTGATTACAAACCCAAAATTAGAAGAGTACAAAAATAGCAGTCATTTGTTCCAAATTACTTTTAATCGGATAACCTAATAACAACGACAAATCCTGAAAAGTATGTCCCAACTAGGTTTAAATCCGGTTGTTCCCGTATTATGAAATGGAAATGCACTTAATTAAGTTTCTATCATAGTGAACATACATATTGTAATAGAGCATTTATTCTAGGCACTAAAGCTTAAAATGTAAATATGGTTTTGCTTAGTATTCTTCTTTAATAATTGAAATATGAATGAAATAAGTAATTTTAAAAATTTAGTAAATAAAAAGATATTGGGCCTATTGAATACTAAAAAATTATAAAAGAGAATAGTATTTGTTCATTCGTCTTGGTCTTATTCATCTTCATCATCAGCTTCACTATATTCATCTATACTTCATTTTCTACAACTTCATATTTGGAACTGTCTTCTTTATTTTCAAGTTCCGTTGATACAATTTTTGGTACTAATTGTGATGATATTAGTATATAAATTGATTCCGAGTTATGCCATGCGTCAAAATAATTAATTGCTGACGTTTTGCAAACCATGTTGTTCGCTTCTTCATAACTAACTGAATATTTGTCATTATGGCTAATTAATTATGGCTGCTTTGGAATCAGTCCCTTTCAATATCCAGGCACACGTGCTTGCATCCAAAAACGACATTTTAGCAATTTTTATCACCAAGATTATCAAAACTCCTTTTTTGTTGTACAATTAATTATAATATTCAAAAATTATTTAATTTTTGTGCTCAGTTGTCGGCAGTTTTTCAAGTCGTCCTATTTTTCCAATTTTTGGCAAGAAAAAAATCAATCCAACCTCAAGAATATCTCATAGAACTAGAAATCCTTTAACAAAGTTGATTCGTCTAGCTTCCTAAGAAAAAAAATTAAACATCCTTCCCTTAGACGCATACGTAAATTGTATGTATTACATTCTAAAAATAAACAGAAATTCATTTTGAGTAAGTATGAGGAGAAACTGTCTACATATTCAAAAAGTACAAAGTCTGATCTTTTCAATGAGCTATTATTCTAACCGGGGATATGCGGGGAATTTTTTAAAACTCTAGGCGAACTTTAAGTTTTTAGAATTTTTGCTACGTTGTAATAAAAGTTGCAAAAAAACATGTTAAATTATTTAACTGCATAGAATAAATTATAAGACGTATTTACACACCTTGAAGAACACTATTCATTTTAGGAAAATAATTAAGTTATTGTCAACAAGCCCACAGAAGATTATAATTACAATGGTGTCAAACACCCAAATATACGCTTAGCACAAATCGACAACTTTGAACTGATACCATTCTTAACCGGTTCAGCAAACATTTTTACAATTTACGAGTCTGATACGCGAGTGATCAAAGAGTTGTTATGTAGGGTCAATTCTGTTTATTTTGAAAACTACAAAATATGAATTTTGGCCAGCTTTTTGGGAATTTTTCACACTGTGCGACGCACGGAGCTTCGCGAATCTATAGAAGACTCTAAGTGTAACTTGGTAAGTAGTTTAGGAGAAAAAAAAATCGGCAAGTCGGGAGTTATTTTAAAACCGCAAAAATTAGGTGCCTTTTTTTACTTCTCTCACCCTCATGGCTACACCGACGGGCAGAAAAATTTGATAGTCACTCTTGTTAGGTAGAAATGCTTCAGGAGTATAACACACTTTATTTCAATTTTTTTTGTTGAGCCATTTCAGAGTTACTAGCCTTCAAACACAGGGTTCAATACTTTTGCAGCCAATAGTAGAAGTTTGACTGATCTTGATAATTGAGTGTTACGCTAAAATTTGTTTTTTTCCTTATAAGGAAACTGCCAATCGAATTCTTTTTGCATCGCAACAGGTTAAGGGGAATCCATACCCCTACGTTTTGCTTGCAAAACACGCAAAAGTTCTGAGGCTATTTCTCAGCAATTAGTTCACATAATCGTAAAAGAAATACACCAAATTAAAGATAGAAGATATATAATTTTGCGTCTAGTGGTAGATTTTTGATAGTTCTGTTCGTTTTTGACAAAATCTATTTCTGAATATGACATAAAATTGGCTGATTTTACAATTTTTTTACGAAGAACTCAGGTTAAAATTGAAAAATGTACCACATAATAGGTCTAAGTTACACCTTCCTCTATAAGTGTACAAAATTTCACGTAAAAATATCAATATCTTACATGCTTTTTTCACTCAAAACTTTACTTCTTCGAGTACATGAATAAGTTATATTTTATCACGTACCGTGGATACAACAACAACAGGTAATACATATACATTACCACAGTAAGTAATACACCTTTATCTATAATTTGATGTATAACATAAGAGAATTGATACAACATTAAGCTGACTATGGATGCTTATTTTATAGGACGTACCAGCAGTACTGATTCCTCTTAACAGTAATTAAGAAAATTGTAATAGTATCAATTTAGAATTACGATGCAATTATAACGTTATAAAAAATAACATAAACTACATAATTATTATCAATTTCCTTTAGAAATTAATAGCCAGATATCTGAAAAAGGAAATATTATATATGGGTAAAAAATTGAGGAGGTACACATAAAGAAAAAAGCAAACAAACAATAGTATAAATAAAACAACTTTATTACAAAAAAACTAACTCACTTAATTCAACTCTTCCTTCATTTCTTCCGAAGGCTCTCTCTTCCGTTTATTCTGGTTCCTTATTTTCTTACTCATTCTACCATCGCCAACCCTACAAAAAAATTACGAAATAAAAAATTAAAAAAGAAAAAAAACGGTGATACTCACATAGCGGTTGCTCTTGTACCAGGGCCCCAAAATGGGGACGGGTTAGCCTGGTATCGTACCAAACCTTTCCGTTTTGACTCCGGATTGGCGTCAATGTGCTTCTCAAACGAATATTTTACGTCGGACTTCACCGATAAAATATTTGCTACCGGCGTACCTTCTATGAGACGTTTCTCATTTACGGGGTGCGTTTCCGTCCAACATCTCATAATATCCCACAGGATTTTTGCGGGAGCGTCAGTTTTTATCGAGTTTTTGCAAGCGTGCATGTAGGATACTCTATAGCCGGCGTTTAGAATGGCTGACCTAAAAGAAACGATATGATTAATAATAATAATAATGTTCATTTCTAGCTGCTGACTATTGTATGTTAAATAATTTTTTAGATAAATTGACAATTTATTATTTATAAATTTATATACCAAAGTGATTGCCTGATATACCATTCCTTGTTTAACATTCAAGAAATTTCCAGTTTTTTTTTATGTCTTTGTCGGTACAGAAAAATATTGTACTGCTGCAATAATTAAAATATGGTTCTATAATCGTACGGTATAAAGATATTCCAGCTTTTAATGTTACTTTATTAGATATTCTTCCTAAGTAGTTAGTCTTTCGGGTCACCTTTTTAACTATATGTGACACCACAGAGAGAATTGCCATAACTGTCATCTCTCGTTTTGAAAATATTGACTCTTGTGTTTGAAGGCGCATAACTCTAAAACTACTGAACAGAAAAAATTTAAATAAAGTGTCTCATACTCCTAAATCATTTCTACATAAGACTGTCGACATTTTTTGCCTCTCGGAGTAAACATGAGCGCACGTAAACAATCGTCATATTTTAATTAATACCACTGTTGAAAAGGAATTGTATAAGAATTTTAAAGTAATTTTTAAAGCGATTTAATATGAATGATATAGATTTCGTGCAGCGCGCACTACGTCAATCGTAACGATAAAGGGAAACGTAGCTGGGACAGTGGAAGATTATTGACTATTAGTACGATACGATCAGAACAATTTAATTTCGGAATTTTGAATAGTGGAGACCTGCAATTTAAACCGTCCTATACCATCAACAATACACAGCAACTAATTAGTAAGCTAAAAGACTACAAATTGACCCCAAATTGTTAGTATCCTTTGATATACCAATCAGAGAAACTACAGAATTGATAAAGAATTTCATGGCCACATACCACTAGAAAACCCAGAAACAAACCTAAATGATGAGGACTTCAAACATAACGTCATTGATTGAATTGTGTACAGCCCAAAACTTTTTTTTCTACGTGAACCACGTAGAAGAACAAATCTTTGACGATAAATATAGAATATTAAATAAACACATCAAATCATGGCATAGATATGTCGCTGACATATTGTGCATATGGGAAGGCAGCAAAGCAGGCCTTATCGCCCTGAAATGCGCCTTGAACAACCTTTCCAATTTGGAGTTTACCATGGAATTAGAAAACACCAGAAGCATTACCTTTCTAGACCTAAAAATCGCCAGAAGATCAAACAGCACATTGGAATATGATATACATAGAACACCAACAGCTAACAATCGCTAGCTTATACCAAAAGATTTTGCACACCCAATTTACTCAAAAACATCGGCATTGCGAGCATACTTGCATAGAATGCACACTGTACCAATGGACGAAGAAAGGAGACAGTTCGAATTTGAGATAATTACAAAGATTGCGGAAGACAACGGATACAGTCGTCAAGAAGTGATGGGCATTTATAACAACATTAAGAAAAAGGAATGCATAAAAGAGATTTACCCACATATGGAGACGGAAAGACGATATATCACATTACCTTACAGCGAAAACAAAACAATTACAAGACATATAGGAAAGAGACTGAAAGAACACGACATAGAAAGAACATACACAACAGGAAAGAACCTAATGAAACGGCTCAACAACACAAAACCGAAAAGAGGCAAATTGGAGAGAAGCGAAGAAAGGAGACAGTTCGAATTTGAGATAATTACAAAGATTGCGGAAGACAACGGATACAGTCGTCAAGAAGTGATGGGCATTTATAACAACATTCAGAAAAAGGAATGCGTAAAAGAGATTTACCCACATATGGAGACGGAAAGACGATATATCACATTACCTTACAGCGAAAACAAAATAATTACAAGACATATAGGAAAGAGACTGAAAGAACACAACATAGAAAGAACATACACAACAGGAAAGAACCTAATGAAACGGCTCAACAACACAAAACCGAAAAGAGGCAAATTGGAGAGAAGCGGAGTCTATAAGATTCAATGCAATAACTGCCCAAACATATACATAGGACAAACGGGAAGAAAATTGAAGCAGAGACTAAAAGAACATATTAGCAACACAAACACAGCCATGGGGAGACATTTAAGAGTGGAAAATCATGTGATGACAGAGGACAATATAGAACTACTACATGAATGCAAGAAGTCAAAGAAGCTTGACCTACTGGAGAAATTAGAAACAACAAGAGAACACAGAAAATCATACAAATATCTACTAAATGACATAGACTTCTTTTCTGAAGACCACATATTCAAGCACGTACATAGGCAACCAAATATAACAGCATAATACGTGCAAAGATTCAAACCAAAAGAGAAAAATATATAGTCCAATAATGTAACAGTGGCCTGATGATGCAAGAACACCTACAACAACAAAGGAGCTGATGATTATCAAATTAGTTGAAAAACCACTAACGGTATGTACAATGTGAACTAAAAACTTCATACAATTGAAAAACTAACAACGAAAGTGTGAACGTGCTTTTGTTTAAGTTAAAAATATGTTAATATGTAGTTTATATTTGTATTATTCAATTTTAACATATATGTATTTGTCTCCGTAGCACGGTCTGAAGATGAGTTGTACTCGAAACATGCAACCGCAAGACTTTTTTTAAAATAAACTGACAAAAACCTAACCTCGATTTTTAATCAGGGATACTTTTATCAAACAATTTGAATAGTAGTGCGAGTTAAATATAAATAATAAAATATAACAGATATAATTAGATAATGAATTTAGATGTACAATATTTTACAAGAACGGATTCACTGATCGCGTCAAAACTTCCTATATCGTTCGACTGCTTCGCACAAGCGAGGGAAGCCGAACTGCGCAAAATGTTGTTCATGTTTATTTCGGTCTTAAAAATTAACAAATAAAATCGGAATGCTATTAAATTCAAGGGATGTCTATCGCAGTAAATATGGATTATTTGCATGATAACTGCGTTGTCCTGCTAACATTCGTTCCTGAGATATCGGCTTCCATCAAAATCTTGTACGCACCCTTAATTACATAAAAACTGAAGAAAACAAAAAGCCCAATCTATAGAAGAGACTCTAAAAGCAACCTGAATTAAAACTGGAATTTTTGCGGTAAGTGGTTTAAGAGAAAAAAAATCGGAAAGACAAGCATTAATTTAAAACTGCAAAGATCGGGTACTATTTTTTCACTTCTCTCGTGCTCATGTTTACACCGAGAGGCAAACAATTTTGACAGTCATACAACTTATGTAGAAATTATTTAACTAGTGGCGTAACATCGTTTATGTATAAATTAAATAAAACTGGTCCCGAAACTGAACCTTGTGGTACCCCCAAGCTGTTTATTAATTCGCTTGACTAATTTTGTCCAAACCTAACCTTCTGTCTCCTGTTTGTTAAATAGTTTTCAAACCATTTCAATTCTTTTCATCTGATTCCGTAAGTTTCCATTTTTGTAATAACTTTTGACGACAAATAGTCTCAAAGACTTTTTTCAAGCCTATATTGTAAGCCTATATATTGTATACAAAAACAGCAACTATTGTTTTCCCGTATTGTAATTCTTCTTTTAAATTTGTCAATACCATATTTACGGCTGTCTCGCATGAATGCCTAGCACGAAAATCTGACTGTTTGTCAGTAATAAATTCATTTTCATCCAAGTACTCAGTGAGCCGTAGTTTAACAATGATTTCCAGTATTTGTTCTAATTTTGGTAACATGTTAATAGGCCGAAAATCTTTGTATTTGGTGGTTTTCACATTTATTTCTATTGGTATAACTGAGCTTACTTTCCCCATTATCGTTTTCAAGAATTTTTAATGTTTAAGAATGGGCATTTTTTTGCATGCCGCTTTTTTATCGTAGATTTATAGACACTCACCGTAAAGTTATCATCGGAGGCACTTGAACATGCAAAACCTCGCTTATTTTGTCCGCTGTATAATACAACGGAACATCCTCCAATTCTTCCAAAACGACATTTAGAACCCCTTCAATCCTACGGTAAGTTTTCAGTTCTATCGAAGCGCAACCCAAAACTTGCTTTACGAAAGTCGCGTCATGTATCGGGTCGGACCAAATGGGACCCCCGACGTGGAAACTCCCCTTGCAATGCTCGCATTTCCGATCAACCTGGGGCCCCGTTGGCAAACAAAACTTATCCAAGTTATTCCTCTCGTTTTTCCTTATAATTCCGAGCTTTTGCAACACGAAAGACCCACAACCTGTACAGTGATAAACCGTCGATAATTTACTCAAATTATACTTGCATTTATTGGCGCCTTCGTGGATTCTAAGGAAAACCCTTACGTAAAAATCAGCGGAAATCGATAACAAGGGTTTTATGTATTTCCCGTAACGATTTGCGTGTGATTCTATGCATTGCAATAGGATACGTAGCGCCATCTCGTGACAGGACTTAATTTTTAACGAAATTGATCCGTATTTGCTGTAACAAGTTTCCGGGGAATTCCCGGCTAAAACAGACATATCTGTCGCTGTTACCAACAATAAACCACCGTCCTTTATGGATTGTACCGCGGAATCTAAAAATATCGACGGACAACCATAAGGATCTAAATCTATTGCGTCAAATTGATTCTCACGCCTGTGCTGGTACATTAACATGCTAAAAATTAATTTACCGATTATAATTAAGCATTAATTGATCGAAAAATTACTTACGTAGCGTCATTATAACTTGCTGTGACTAAATCGTCAACGCAATTAAAGGTTATGTTTTGTTTTATGTCATCGACAGCCCGTTTGGATATATCGTTAGCGGTTACTTGTTTTAAACCAGGGATTTCTTTAGCATATCGTATACTACGTAAACCAGTTGCGGATAATGCTTCTAAAATTGTTATACCATCGTTATATTTTATACCAGGCGCATTATTTTTGTTATCGAGGATAACGTTTATATCATTCGTATTGATCTTGCTCTGTTTTCCTGTCTTGTAAAACTTGATAAATGCTCGTAAGACGGATATACTGAAAGTAATATTTGGGTTTCAAATCAAATCGTGTTTTGTTTTCATGATGTACCTTAAATCTCTGTTGAATTCTTGAACTGGGTTGTAGAAGACTTTTCCGCTGGTTTTTACGGTCGCTTTGCCTTCTGAAATAACCCCGGATAACTCGGAGTTTGTTTCAGACATCGTTATACTTGATAAATAGCGAATATTTGGCGAGAATCTGAAGTTTGTGAGGTTACGCATGTGAAATTGTAGGTTATGTGGGGTTATGTTAGTTATGTATGTTTTGTTTGGTCTAGACACCACCAGATGGCGCTTTAGCATTATGAAATTCAAATATTAGCGATAATTAGTAGAAATGATGTATTTTTCTGCAGCTGTAGGCTGTATTTACCTGATAAAATAGAGTAAAATATTGGCAGTCGATCTACAAATTGATTCAAAATACATATTATAAATGTAGGCTACATAGTATGGTATGGTAGGTATCTGATTTCCCTGTGTCAATGAAATTTAACCATGGAATATGCAGATAATAATTGGCTTATAAATACATATTTCTAAACTATATAGTCCAGTCAAATCGTTTCCGAGGGTGCCTGTTCCATGCCTGTTTTTCTCTCTCTCATTTTATATGTTCTTTGGGGTGTTAAATCCGAATTTCAACTTTGCTACTTCCCACGGATGTGGCATCACAACGAAAATAAAAAAAAAACTAAAAAATGTCTACCTTCTTTCAGCTTTTTGCGAAAAGTGATGGAACTATGCACTTTTTGAGGTAGACCATCCTATACAAAAATAAAGTACATTAAATTTCCTACTTTGTGTAAAACCCAGTTTTCGAGTGAGTTAAAAAGGCTAGGGTTGTGCTAAAACTA
This sequence comes from Aphodius sticticus, assembly GCA_963966075.1. Classification (NCBI taxonomy): domain Eukaryota; kingdom Metazoa; phylum Arthropoda; class Insecta; order Coleoptera; family Scarabaeidae; genus Aphodius; species Aphodius sticticus. The sequence continues at coordinate 5,825,960 of OZ014510.1, forward strand.
CATAAATTTCCCTACAAATTGCAGATCTTAATCATTTATTTTGGCCAAACCGTGTAGCCGCGAGAAGCCGCTAAGTTAAGATCCCGAATGCCTATGTTTATGTGTCTTTTCTTTAGAAAAATACATAATACATTAAGTATCAATTAAAAAGAGCAAATTGTTTTTAATAAATAAATAGTAATAATATAGGTATCTACTGAATTTTTGGTGAAGGGTTCTTGACTTAGCGGTTTCGCGTAATGTGACATAAAATTTCAACGCGCTATAGCGGCTACACCGTTTGGCCAAAATAACTGATTAAATTTGTAAGGAATTTAATGTAGTTTTATCAGAATCTAAAAATCTAAGCTGTTTTGCAATTACACGTACATTACATAAAGAAGGAAAATTTTGCCTTCTTTTAGCGCGCTCTAGCGGCCAAACCATTCAACCAAAAAATACACTTGAGGGTGCTTTTGATTTTCCTGGTCAAAACACCATTTGACTGGACTAATAATTTTGCGAAAAAAATTGAGACAGCCGGTATATATTGGGGTGATCCTTCTTTTTGAACTATTATTTTTTGTCTGCAGTTTGTTCCTTTATATCCACACTTAATTCTTGTGAAACTTTTGAAGATTTTACTCAAACATGTTGTTTTTTTAGTTCAGGAGAAAAATCAAATTGTCAGTTTAAACTAATGTTCAAATTTTTTACTTATGTTTTGATAAATTACTTGGAAGTATTTATGTATATTACTGTGACAGAACATATACAGAACATTTATTAACCCTTGCATTCTTACACCGTTCAAGGATCGCTGTGTCAAATTTAGTTGTTAGTTATGGCACATAAGCGCGTATACCGGGTGACCCACGACATAAGTACTCCCGCTTATTTTTTTTTGTTTATGCAGCTGGACGAATGAAGTTTGGAAAAGTGTTAATAGACAAAAAATGCCATTCTTTGGGATACTCTTGAGGTTAATATGACTTCCGGCTTTTCCGGAAATGACGTCATCATTGAAATTTTAAATGGCACTCTATATTCTTTGTGTGATATTTTCAATCAGGATGACATTCTAAACACAAAAACATATCGAACGTCAATTTTTATCACCAAGGCAACGCAAAAATAATTTTTTTGTGTATTAATCTAGGTGGCTATGAATTGGTGAAAATAGTCGAAAATTGTCAAATAAACACTAAGTAAATCGATTTTGGCCGACACTCGATTTCCTTGCTTCTAACAACATTTGTACGCTACGAATTTCAACAAAATATCAAGTATTTGGTATCATTGTAATCGGAAAGATGTTTTCTATCGAATAATAACGGTGTGGCCATTGGGTACCCATGAAAAAAATTATTCACTGGCCAAAAACCAGTTAAAGCACGCTAGAGGGCGCCAGTAATGCAATGTCGGCCAAAATCGATTTAGTTAATGTTTATTTGACAATTTTCGATTGTTTTCACCAATTCATAGTCACCTAGATTAATACACAAAAAAGTTATTTTTGCGTTGCCCTGGTGATAAAAATTGTCGATCAATAAGTTTTTGTGTTCAGAATGTCATCCTGATTGAAAATATCACACAAAGAATATAGGGTGCAATTTAAAATTTCAATTATGACATCATTTCAAGTCATATTAACCTCAAGAGTATCCCAAAGAATGGCATTTTTTGTCTATTAACACTTTCCCAAATTTCATTCGTCCAGCTTTATACACAAAAAAAATAAACGGGGGTACCTATGCTGTGTGTCACCCGGTATAATTGATTAAAAAACAATATATTTGAATTTTGTACATTTTTGGAAAAAACAAATAAATTGATAAGTCTGGCAGGTATAGTTAGGTGAGTATATTCATATCCAAAGTATTAAAAAGATAATATTCATTACCTTATGGACAAGTAGATCCACTATAGATCACTATAGATCTCGTGGTGAAGACAGAACCGTTCCTGGACCGACTTCTTTTCCTGGTTACAGCTCCTCTGGTGTCCGTGATGATCGAGCGTGATGATGGATCCATGATGTCCCTATAAGTCTCCTGACTCAGCGAACTCGACAATAAACAATCCTGTAAAATGGCGCACACACAAGAATAAGAAAAAATATTTATATTCGGGACTTCTCATACTTACTGACGGACCTGTATTATAACTTAGGTACGTACTATCAATTAATTACCCATACAGTTATCTATAATAACAATATTATAGATAATATTAATACAATTTTGGTTTCGGCTTTCTTTGATTCGGGCCGACTTCGGTGGTTTTTTATGCGGCTTACCGATCGGCCTTTTGGACCGATCGGTCTAGCTTAGGCGATGATTCCTCCGAATCAACTTTACAGATCGGCCAGGCCGATCGGCAAAGCCAATTGCGGTGGAAACGCGGCTTAACCATTTTTATTTTTGAGCGAGGGGAGGAAGACCCCTCCTCCACCCGCTGGTTGAAAAATGTTGAATGCCGACATTTTTCAAGCAGCGACATCTTCCTTTTACTTAAAATTAACAGAAAACCTCTAACTATAAGGAAACCCCCTCGCTCTTTGTTGATGTCTTAGCATCTATTATGTTACTGTAATACTTACTGTTGCCCAAATATCAGGAGTTATCGTTGGTCTATTGTAGATATAACTATTGTGATACCGAAACAACGTAAACGTTGTTTAAAATGAACCCGGCGTGACGAACTTCAATTTGAAGTATAATAATATGGAGAACCAAATGAAATGAGGTATTGAAAATTAGTAAGCATGTTGTTGGATATTATCTCTTAGACTAAAAAGTTTTCAGTTTCCGGTTACTTCTGGTTACACCTGACGTAGTGTCAAATTTTATGTTTCAAATGGAACGTCCTAAGGTTTCTTTGAAACATAGCAGGTGCTACCGCTATCAGTGTAATCAGAAGTGACCAGAAACTGACAATATTTTAGTTAAATACACAAATTCTCCTAATTTCTCATTCATTTTGTTCTTCAAATACTAGAAATACCATCAAATTTGGCGACCGCGTAAAAAGTCGTTTACGGAAGTAACCAAAAGAAACAAGCTTTTTGTTACTGTAATCAAGAGACCTCAAATGAGAGACTCTCGAAACCGACACAACCGCAGATATAGAATCTTTAAAATCCTACCTTATAACGTCTTCTTCGCCTCCATCGATGGTAGACATCTCCTTGAACCTACCTTTCGATGTCTTCCTGTCTTCTCGTCCTTCCTAGAAGCTTCCTCTGCGTTGACGTCCTTCCTTACGTCCAGTTCCTCCTCCCCTACGTCCAGCTCCTCCTTCCTTACGTCCATTGCCTCCTTCCCTACGTCAAGCTCCTCTTTAGTTGTCCTTCTTGCTTTACCATCTTCGGTTGCTTCCAACATTAAAGGGTCATCTGACCATCGGGTAACTACTAATAGTCCACCTGTAACAAAATAACAAACTAAGTTATTTTAAAACAATTACGAATTGATATTGAAATTATTAAAAAGATTATATTTATTACCTTAACAACACAGGAGCATCTTTCAACAGTTTTAATGGTATATATTATATCTAAAGACCATTTCGTGGCACAGTCTTCTTTGTCTATCTGCAACAAGATACCAAACTTTTGTAATTTTCAAATAACTACGAATTTAGATACAAGTGATTAAAAAGATGCTATTCATTACCTTATGGACAAGTAGATTTTCGCCTTGGTCACTATTATTCTGATACAAAGTTCTTCTGTGTTAAAAATTGTTGTCTGCCAGGTAGCATTTAGAATACTCATTGATTTCTCCACCACAGCAGCCGGAATGATTGTACGTCTCGAGAGGAATACAGAACAATACAGGAGCATCTTTCAAAAGCTTTAATGGCATATATAAAGACCATTTCGTGAGACAGTCTTCTTTGAAACTATCTGTAACAAAATACCAAACTTTTTAATTTTCAAATAACCACGAATTCATATCCAAATTATTAATTTAATTATTATTCATTACCAGACCAGCCTTAAAAATAGTCTTTGATTTCTTCACCACATCAGTCGAGAATGATTGTAGAAAACAGGGACATCCTTCAAACTTGATGGTCCAGAGATAGATGGTGACGAAGAAGGCAGGATGGTCCCACGAAAATTCCAGCAATCAAGTCCTCCTCATGGAATACAGCCAGCTGGAGATCATCCAGGATGTTTCAGGAAAAGTCCACGATTGTCTCCTCAGTATACTAGCATAAGAGTCATCTGACTGCCCTTCACTTCGCAGATACAACCCCTAATTCTACCGATGCTGCATCGCACCAGATCCGTTCCAGGCCCGACTTCTCTTCCTGGTTACAGCTCCTCTGGTGTCCCTGATGGTCGAACGTGAAGGAGCCATGCTAAATAAACGACAATAAACCATCCTGTAAAATAGCCCAAACACAAGAATAAGAAAAATTATTTTTATTTGGAATATCTCATACTTACTGACGTAACTGCACTATAATTTAGTTAGAGAAAATTACGGTGGAAACGCAGCTTAACCATTTTTCTTTGAGCGAGGGGAGGAAGGCCCCACCTCCACCCCGCTGGTTGAAAATGTTCAATGACAACGCTTTTCAAGCAGCGACATCTTCCTTTTACTTAAAATAGACAGACAATCTCTAACTTAAAAAAAATCCCCTCGCTCATTGTTTATCTCTTTCAAACAGTTTTAATGGTGTTTATAAGAACTATTTCAGGGCACAATCTCCTTTGAATCAATCTGCAACAAAATACCAAACTTTTGTAATTTTCAAATAACCACAAAATCATATTCAAATTATAAGAAAGATAATATTGATTACCTTATGGACAAGTAAATTATCGCCTTGGTCACTATAGTTGCGGTACTAACTTCTTCTCTGGGAAAAGATTGTAATCAGCAGAAGGTGAACCAGGTACCCTTTAGAATAGACGTTGATTTCTTCACAACAGCAGTCCGGAATGTTAGTACGTCTCGGGAGAAGCAGAACAATACAGGGGATTCCTTCAAACTTAATGGTTTATGGAAACATAGCGACGAAGACGACAGGATATCCCAACGAAAATTCCAGCAACCAAGTCCTCCTCATGGAATACAGCCCAGGAAGTTCCAGAAAATTCCACGATTATCTCGTCAGTGTCTCAGCATAGAACAAAAGAAAATCAGGTGTACTATAATGTAATTATTATTCAAGTTTCTTACCCGTGACTTATAGCAGAATGTTTGGCCTCTTTGCTCGACGATTAGTATAATTATCCAAGTGTAAAAGGTGTTATCCACAAGTGAAGTGATGAACGAAGCACTCGCGAACAAACCGACCATTTCACAGTCGCGCACAACACAAACAGAAGCCCTTAGGGCCATCTGACTTCACTTCACTTCACAGACACAACTCCTAATTCTACCGATGCGATGCTTCCATGGTTGCAGCTCCTCTGGTCCATGATGTTCGAACGTGATGAAGCCAAACAAATACTGGCCCCTCCCTGAATATGTCTTATACACCAGCAAGCAATGCAAACAAATACTGGCCCCTCCCTGAATATGCTTTATACACCAGCAAGCAATGCAAACAAATACTGGCCCCTCCCTGAATATGCTTTATACACCAGCAAGCAATGCAAACAAATACTGGCCCCTCCCTGAGTGTCTTATACACCAGCAAGCAATGCAAACAAACACTGGCCCCTCCCTGAGTATGTTTTATACACCAGCAAGCAATGCAAACAAATACTGGCCCCACCCTGAATATGTTTTATACACCAGCAAGCAATGCAAACAAATACTGGCCCCTCCCTGAATATGTTTTATACACCAGCAAGCAATGCAAACAAATACTGGCCCCTCCCTGAATATGCTTTATACACCAGCAAGCAATGCAAACACTGGCCCCTCCCTGAGTATGTTTTATACACCAGCAAGCAATGCAAACAAATACTGGCCCCACCCTGAATATGTTTTATACACCAGCAAGCAATGCAAACAAATACTGGCCCGTCCCTGAATGTTTTATACACCAGCAAGCAATGCAAACAAATACTGGCCCCTCCCTGAATATGTTTTATACACCAGCAAGCAATGCAAACAAATACTGGCCCCTCCCTGAGTATGTTTTATACACCAGCAAGCAATGCAAACAAATACTGGCCCCTCCCTGAATATGTTTTATACACCAGCAAGCAATGCAAACAAATACTGGCCCCTCCCTGAGTATGTTGTATACACCAGCAAGCAATGCAAACAAATACTGGCCCCTCCCTGAGTATGTTTTATACACCAGCAAGCAATGCAAGCAAATACTGGCCCCTCCCGAATATGTTTTATACACCAGCAAGCAATGCAAACAAATACTGGCCCCTCCCTGAATGTTTTATACACCAGCAAGCAATGCAAACAAATACTGGCCCCTCCCTGAATATGTTTTATACACCAGCAAGCAATGCAAACAAATACTGGCCCCTCCCTGAGTATGTTTTATACACCAGCAAGCAATGCAAACAAATACTGGCCCCTACCTGAATATGTTTTATACACTAGCAAGCATGCAAACAAATACTGGCCCCTCCCTGAATGTTTTATACACCAGCAAGCAATGCAAACAAATACTGGCCCCTCCCTGAATATGTTTTATACACCAGCAGGCAATGCAAACAAATACTGGCCCCTCTCTGAGTATGTTTTATACACCAGCAAGCAATGCAAACAAATACTGGCCCCTCCGTGAGTATGTTTTATACACCAGCAAGCAATGCAAACAAATACTGGCCCCTCCCTGAATATGTTTTATACACCAGCAAGCAATGCAAACAAATACTGGCCCCTCCATGAGTATATTTTATACACCAGCAAGCAATGCAAGCAAACACTGGTTCCTCCCTGAATATGTTTTATACACCAGCAAGCAATGCAAACAAATACTGGCCCCTCCCTGAATGTTTTATACACCAGCAAGCAATGCAAACGAATACTGGCCCCTCCCTGTGTGTCTTATACACCAGCAAGCAATGCAAACAAATACTGGCCCCTCCCTGAGTATGTTTTATACACCAGCAAGCAATGCAAACTAATACTGTCCTTCTTGCTTGACCATCTTTGGCTGCTTCCGACATTAAAGGGCCATTTGACGATCGCGTACTGCTAATAGTCCACATGTAATAAAGTAACAGACATTGTAATTTCAAAATAACTACGAATTCATATCCAAATAATTAAAAAGATAATATTAATTACCTTATGGACAAATAAATTGTCGCCTTGGTCACTATAGTTCTGGTACTAAGTTCTTCTCTGGGAAAATATTGCTGTCAGCAGGAGGTGAACTAAATAGCCTTTAGAATAGTCATTGATTTCTTCTCCTTAACAGTATGGAATGATTGTACGTCTCGGAAGAAACACAGAACAATGCTGGGACATCCTTCAAACGTGATGGTCCATGGAAAGATGGCGACGAAGAAGGCAGGATGGTCCCACGAAAACTTACTACACTCCACAGATACAACTCCTAATTCTACCGATGCTGCATCTCCTCTGGTCCATGATGTTAGAACTTGATGATGGAGCTATGATGTACCAATAAGTCTCCTGACTCGGTGAACTCGACATTAAACCATCCTGTAAAATGGCCTCCTTTCCTACGTCCAGATCCTCCATCCCTACGTCCATCTCCTCTACAGTTCTCCTACTTGCTTGACCATATTTGGCTGCTTCCGACATTAAAGGGCCGTTTGACCATCGCGTACTGCTAATGGTCCACCTGTAATAAAGTAACAGACGTTGTAATTTCAAAATAACTACGAATTCATATCCAAATAATTAAAACAATAATATTAATTACCTTATGGACAAGTAAATTTTCGCCTTGGTCACTATAGTTGTGGTACTAAGTTTTTCTCTGGGAAAATAATGTTGTCAGCAGAAGATGAGTCAAGCAAACTTTAGAATAGTCATTGATTTCTTCTCCTTAGCAGTCTGGAATGATGGTACGTCTCGGGAGAAACACAGAACAATACTGGGGCATCCTTCAAACTTGATGGTTCATGGAAAGATGGCGACGAAAAAGGCAGGATGGTCCCACGATAATTCCAGCAACCAAGTCCTCCTCATGGAATCGACTACAGCCAGCTGGAGATGATCCAGCATGTTCCAGAAAAGTCCATGATTGTCTCGTTAGTGTGCCAGCATCACTCCACAGATACAACTCCTAATTCTACCGATGCTGCATCTCCTCTGGTTCATGATGTTGGAACTTGATGATGAAGCCGTGATGTCCCAATAAGTCTCCTGACTCAGTGAACTCGACAATAAACCATCCTGTAAAATGGCGCACAAACTAGAATAAGAAAAACTATTTATATTCGGGATTTCTCATACTTACTGACGGAACTGTGTTATAATTTAGGCATTTACTATTAATTAATTACCCATACAATTATCTATAATAATAATTATAGATAATAGTAATACAATTTTGGTTTCGGCTTTCTTTGATTCAGGCCGATTTTGGTGGTTCTTTATTCGGCTTACCGATCGGCTTTTTGGGCCGATTGGTCTGGCAGAATCGGATGCTACGTTTCCACCGAATCAACTTTACCGATCGGAAAAGCCGATCGGAAAAGCCAAGTGCGGTGGAAACGCGGCAGAACCATCTTTTTTAAGAGCGAGGAGAGGAAGACCCCACCTCCACCCCGCTGGTTGAAAAATGTTGAACGCCAACATTTTTCAAGCAGCGACATCTTCCTTTAACTTAAAATGAACAGAAAACCTCTAACTATAAAAATCCCCGCGCTCATTGTTGATCTCTTAGCATCTACATAATGTTATGTTACTGTAATACTTACTGTTGCCCAAATACCTGGAGCTATCTTTGTTTCACTGTAGATAAAACTATGTAACAACATAAACGTTGTTTAAACGGAACACGGGGTGACGAAAGTCAATTTGAAGTATAATAATATGGACAACCAAATGAAATGAGATATTGAAAATTAGTAGGCATGTTGTTGGATATTATCTTTTAGTCGAAAACGATTTCAGTTTCTGGCCACTTCTGTTTACACCTGCAGTAGCGTCAAATTTTGTTTCAAATGGAACGTGTTAAGGTCTCTTTTGAAACATAGCACTTGATACCTCTATCAGTGTAATTAGAAGTGACTAGGAACTGAAAACATTTTAGTTAAATAGGTCGTATCTGGCAACAATACCTCACAAGTTCTCGTAATGTCTCATTACATTTGGTTTTTCAAATACTACAAATATCGTAAAGATTAGCGAACCGCGTAAGAAGTCGTTTACGGAAGTAACCAAAAGAACACTCTTTTTGTTACTATAACCAAGAAAACTCAAAAGAGAGTCTCTAGACAACGACAACCGACAAAACCGCAAATATAGAATTTTAAAATCCTACCTTAAAACGTCTTCATCGCCTCCATCGATGGTAGACTTCTCTTTGAACATACCTTTCGATGTCTTCCTGTCTTCTTGTCATTCCTAGAAGCTTCCTCTGTGTAGAAGTCCTTCCCTGCGCCCAGCTCCTCCTTCCTTCTTTGCTCGAAGATTGGTGTAATTATCCAAATGTAAAAGGTGTTATCCACAAGAGAAGTGATGCACGAAGCACTCGCGAACAAACCGACCATTTCACAATCGCGCACAACACAAACTGAAGCCCTAAGGGCGATCTGACTTCACTCCACAGATACTGCCCCCCCCCCCCCCCTAGAAGGTTCCTCTGCGTTGAAGTCCGTCCCTACGTCCTGCTCCTCCTTCCTTACGCCCATCTCCTCCTTCCTTACGTCCATTTCCTCCTTCCCTACGTCCGTCTTCTCTATAGTTGTCCTTCTTGCTTTAGCATCTTCGGTTGCTTCCAACATTAAAGGGTCATCTGACCATCGGGTAACTACTAATAGTCCACCTGTAACAAAACAACAAACTAAGTTATTTTAAAACAATTACGAATTGATATTGAAATTATTAAAAAGATTATATTTATTACCTTAACAACACAGGAGCATCTTTCAACAGTTTTAATGGTATATATTATATCTAAAGACCATTTCGTGGCACAGTCTTCTTTGTCTATCTGCAACAAGATACCAAACTTTTGTAATTTTCAAATAACTACGAATTTAGATACAAGTGATTAAAAAGATGCTATTCATTACCTTATGGACAAGTAGATTTTCGCCTTGGTCACTATTATTCTGATACAAAGTTCTTCTGTGTTAAAAATTGTTGTCTGCCAGGTAGCATTTAGAATACTCATTGATTTCTCCACCACAGCAGCCGGAATGATTGTACGTCTCGAGAGGAATACAGAACAATACAGGAGCATCTTTCAAAAGCTTTAATGGCATATATAAAGACCATTTCGTGAGACAGTCTTCTTTGAAACTATCTGTAACAAAATACCAAACTTTTTAATTTTCAAATAACCACGAATTCATATCCAAATTATTAATTTAATTATTATTCATTACCAGACCAGCCTTAAAAATAGTCTTTGATTTCTTCACCACATCAGTCGAGAATGATTGTACAAAACAGGGACATCCTTCAAACTTGATGGTCCAGAGATAGTTGGTGACGAAGAAGGCAGGATGGTCCCACGAAAATTCCAGGAACCAAGTCCTCATGGAATACAGCCCAGGAAGTTCCAGAAAATTCCACGATTATCTCGTCAGTGTCTCAGCATAGAACAAAAGAAAATCAGGTGTACTATAATGTAATTATTATTCAAGTTTCTTACCCGTGACTTATAGCAGAATGTTTGGCCTCTTTGCTCGACGATTAGTATAATTATCCAAGTGTAAAAGGTGTTATCCACAAGTGAAGTGATGAACGAAGCACTCGCGAACAAACCGACCATTTCACAATCGCGCACAACACAAACAGAAGCCCTTAGGGCCATCTGACTTCACTTCACTTCACAGACACAACTCCTAATTCTACCGATGCGATGCTTCCATGGTTGCAGCTCCTCTGGTCCATGATGTTCGAACGTGATGAAGCCATGATGTTCCCATAAGTGCGACCTAAGGGCGATCTGACTTCACTCCACAGAAGTCAGCCCCTCCCTGAATATGCTTTATACACCAGCAAGCAATGCAAACAAATACTGGCCCCTCCCTGAGTGTTTTATACTCCAGCAAGCAATGCAAACAAATACTGGCCCCTCCCTAAATGTTTTATACACCAGCAAGCAATGCAAACAAATACTGGCCCCTCCCTGAGTGTCTTATACACCAGCAAGCAATACAAACAAATACTGGCCCCTCCCTAAATGTTTTATACACCAGCAAGCAATGCAAACAAATACTGGCCCCTCCCTGAGTGTCTTATACACCAGCAAGCAATACAAACAAATACTGGCCCCTCCCTGAATATGTTTTATACACCAGCAAGCAATGCAAACAAATACTGGCCCCTCCCTGAATATGTTTTATACACCAGCAAGTAATGCAAACAAATACTGGCCCCTCCCTGAATATGTCTTATACACCAGCAAGCAATGCAAACAAATACTGGCCCCTCCCTGAATATGTTTTATACACCAGCAAGCAATGCAAACAAATACTGGCCCCTCCCTGAGTGTCTTATACACCAGCAAGCAGTGCAAACAAATACTGGCCCCTCCCTGAATATGCTTTATACACCAGCAAGCAATGCAAACAAATACTGGCCCCTCCCTGAGTATGTTTTATACACGAGCAAGCAATGCAAACAAATACTGGCCCCTCCCTGAATATGTTTTATACCGCAAATATAGAATTTTAAAATCCTACCTTAAAACGTCTTCATCGCCTCCATCGATGGTAGACTTCTCTTTGAACATACCTTTCGATGTCTTCCTGTCTTCTTGTCATTCCTAGAAGCTTCCGCTGTGTAGAAGTCCTTCCCTGCGCCCAGCTCCTCCTTCCTTCTTTGCTCGAAGATTGGTGTAATTATCCAAATGTAAAAGGTGTTATCCACAAGAGAAGTGATGCACGAAGCACTCGCGAACAAACCGACCATTTCACAATCGCGCACAACACAAACTGAAGCCCTAAGGGCGATCTGACTTCACTCCACAGTTACTAGCCCCTCCCTGAATATGTTTATACACCAGCAAGCAATGCAAACAAATACTGGCCCCTCCCTGAATATGTTTTATACACCAGCAAGCAATGCAAACAAATACTGGCCCCTCCCTGAATATGTTTATACACCAGCAAGCAATGCAAACAAATACCGGCCCCTCCCTGATTATGTTTTATACACCAGCAAGCAATGCAAACAAATACTGGTTCCTCCCTGAATATGTTTTATACACCAGCAAGCAATGCAAACAAATACTGGCCCCTCCCTGAATATGTTTTATACACCAGCAAGCAATGCAAACAAATACTTGCCCCTCCCTGAGTGTTTTATACACCAGCAAGCAATGCAAACAAATACTGGTTCCTCCCTGAATATGTTTTATACACCAGCAAGCAATGCAAACAAATACTGGCCCCTCCCTGAACATGTTTTATACACCAGCAAGCAATGCAAACAAATACTGGCCCCAACCTGAATATGTTTTATACACCAGCAAGCAATGCAAACAAATACTGGCCCCTCCCTGAGTATGTTTTATACACCAGCAAGCAATGCAAACAAATACTGGCCCCTCCCTGAATATGTTTTATACACCAGCAAGCAATGCAAACAAATACTGGCCCCTCCCTGAATGTTTTATACACCAGCAAGCAATGCAAACAAATACTGGCCCCTCCCTGAGTGTCTTATACACCAGCAAGCAATGCAAACAAATACTGGCCCCTCCCTGAATATGCTTTATACACCAGCAAGCAATGCAAACAAATACTGGCCCCTCCCTGAATATGCTTTATACACCAGCAAGCAATGCAAACAAATACTGGCCCCTCCCTGAGTGTTTTATACACCAGCAAGCAATGCAAACAAATACTGGTTCCTCCCTGAATATGTTTTATACACCAGCAAGCAATGCAAACAAATACTGGCCCCTCCCTGAACATGTTTTATACACCAGCAAGCAATGCAAACAAATACTGGCCCCTCCCTGAATATGTTTATACACCAGCAAGCAATGCAAACAAATACTGGCCCCTCCCTGAATATGTTTATACACCAGCAAGCAATGCAAACAAATACTGGCCCCTCCCTGAGTGTTTTATACACGAGCAAGCAATGCAAACAAATACTGGCCCCTCCCTGAGTATGTTTTATACACCAGCAAGCAATGCAAACAAATACTGGCCCCTCCCTGAATATGTTTATACACCAGCAAGCAATGCAAACAAATACTGGCCCCTCCCTGAATATGTTTATACACCAGCAAGCAATGCAAACAAATACTGGCCCCTCCCTGAATATGTTTATACACCAGCAAGCAATGCAAACAAATACTGGTCCCTCCCTGAATATGTTTATACACCAGCAAGCAATGCAAACAAATACTGGCCCCTCCCTGAGTGTTTTATACACCAGCAAGCAATGCAAACAAATACTGGCCCCTCCCTGAATATGTTTATACACCAGCAAGCAATGCAAACAAATACTGGCCCCTCCCTGAATATGTTTATACACCAGCAAGCAATGCAAACAAATACTGGCCCCTCCCTGCATATGCTTATACACCAGCAAGCAATGCAAACAAATACTGGCCCCTCCCTGAATATGTTTATACACCAGCAAGCAATGCAAACAAATACTGGCCCCTCCCTGAGTGTTTTATACACCAGCAAGCAATGCAAACAAATACTGGCCCCTCCCTGAGTGTTTTATACACCAGCAAGCAATTCAAACAAATACTGGCCCCTCCCTGAGTGTTTTATACACCAGCAAGCAATGCAAACAAATACTGGCCCCTCCCTGAGTGTTTTATACACCAGCAAGCAATGCAAACAAATACTGGCCCCTCCCTGAGTATGTTTTATACACCAGCAAGCAATGCGGACAGTTGCCCTTCTTGCTTGACCATCTTTGGCTGCTTCCGACATTAAAGGGCCATTTGACGATCGCGTACTGCTAATAGTCCACCTGTAATAAAGTAACAGACATTGTAATTTCAAAATAAATACGAATTAATATCCAAATAATTAAAACGATAATATTAATTACCTTATGGACAAGTAAATTTTCGCCTTGGTCACTATAGTTGTGGTACTAAGTTTTTCTCTGGGAAAAGCTTGTTGTCAGCAGGAGGTGAACTAAACAGCCTTTAGAATAGTCATTGATTTCTTCTCCTTAGCAGTATGGAATGATTGTACGTATCGGGAGAAACACAGAACAATACTGGGACATCCTTCAAACTTGATGGTTCATGGAAAGATGGCGACGAAGAAGGCGGGATGGTCCCACGAAAAGTCCAGCAACCAAGTCCTCCTCATGGAATCGACTACAGCCAGCTGGAGGTGACCCAGGAAGTTCCAGAAAAGTCCACGATTATCTCGTCAGCGTTTCAGCATAACACAAAAGAAAATCAAGTGTAATATAATGTAATTATTATTCAAGTTTCTTACCCGTGATTTATAGCAGAATGTTTGGCCTCGTTGCTCGAAGATTAGTGTAATAATCCAAATGTAAACGGTGTTATCCACAAGAGAAGAGACGCACGAAGCACTCGCGAACAAACCGACCATTTCACAGTCGCGCACAACACAAACAGAAGCCCTTAGGGCCATCTGACTTCACTTCACTTCACAGACACAACTCCTAATTCTACCGATGCGATGCTTCCATGGTTGCAGCTCCTCTGGTCCATGATGCTGGAACGTGATGACGAAGCCATGATGTCCCCATAAGTCTCCTGACTCAGTGAACTCGACAAGAAAACCAACCTGTAAAATGGCGCACACACAAGAATAAGAAAAAATGTTTATATTCGGGACTTCTTATACTTACTGACGAAACTGTTTTATAACTTCGGTACTTACTATCAATTAATTACCCATACGATTATCTATAATAATAATTATAGATAATATTAATACAATTTTGGTTTCGAACGCGGCGCGACGAACTTCAATTTGAAGTATAATAATATGGAGAACTAAATGAAATGAGGTATTGAAAATTAGTTCATTCATTTGGTTCTTCAAATACTGCAAATACCATCAAATTTGGCGACCGCGTAAAAAGTCGTTTACGGAAGTAACCAAAAGAAACCAGCTTTTTGTTACTGTAATCAAGAGACCTCAAATGAGAGACTCTAGAAACCGACGCAACCGCAAATATAGAATCTTTAAAATCCTACCTTACAACGTCTTCTTCGCCTCCATCGATGGTAGACATCTCCTTGAACATACCTTTAGATGTCTTCCTGTCTTCTCATCATTCCTAAAATCTTCCTCTTCGTTGAAGTCCTTCCCTACATCCAGATCCTCCCTTACGTCAGGCTCCTGTTCACTTGTCCTTCTTGCTTGGCCATCTTTAGCTGTTACTGAAGATTTTACTCAATCTGCAACAAAATAACAAACAATGTACTTTCAAAATGTAGAGATAAATTTTTTTGTGAAAAAAAAATATTTTATCGATCAACCATTTTCACAAAATGGCGGCCAGGTTTTTGTCCACGAATCACAAGCGAGGATTCCTTAACAATGCCCACGCTGACCCGGCTTTACGCCATTGGCGTACAGCAGAGGGGAACTCCAGCTGTGAGGGAGACGCCCAGACGTTTAGTCAGCCTACCTGGCCTTTTATACAAATACAACTAGGGTGACTGCCATGGGCGAATCCAGGGGTGGGGGGAAGGGGGCAATTTGTAGAGGACTTTCCAAGGAAGAATTTGACCTATTACACATATGGATTTGACGCCCTCAATGCACCCAGTGCCCTGAAAACTACCCAAATGAAAATATGTACCTTTTTCAGAAAATTGACCGTTCTAATCATTTCATTATCATTTTTCTCATAGAAATCATTATTATAAGTCTTGTGGAATGTTCTTGTGGAATAAACATTTGTCAATTAATTTCCATTTGGTTAAACAAATTCTACTTGTTTAAATAATATTCGTTTTTCTCGAAAATCCGTCTGAATTCTGTTTTCTGAGTTTGAAATGGCAGTTTATTACCTTAGACTGACATTATGTATTCATTTAAAAAAATCTCCCTATTGTTTAAACAATCATTTATAATTCATTTTCAACTTTTTTTCTAATTGTAGCAGAAAAGTCAGTTTATTTGTTATATTAACTTATAAATTTCACGTTCGAGATATCTAGTCTGTATTATCTAGTAAACCCACATTAGTTTAAACAAATGCCATTTCTTTAAACATATTTTTTGCAATTCGCCTAAAATTATTTTTTTTAGATCGGTCTGGACAACTGTTATTCCGAAGTGACATCATTTGTATTTTGGGATGATTTCCAGTGTTTGAATAATAAAATAAAATTCGTTTTTAATATTTCATCGAATTAGAGTACATTAAACAATGGAAATCATCCGAAAATATAAATGCTGTCACTTGAGAATAACAGTTGGCCAGACCGATCTAAAAAAAAGAATTTTAAGTGAATTGCAAACAAAAATTGTTTAAACAAATGGAATTTGTTTAATCAAATGTCGGTTTATTAGATAATATAGATAATAGGTTTGTTAGATATCTCGAACATGAAATTTATAAGTTAGTTACACAAAAAAGCTGACTTTTCTAGCATAAAAGTTAAAATTGAATAATAATTGATTGTTTAAAGAATAGGAAGAATTTTTTTAATGAATAAGGTCACTGTAAGATAATAACTTGCCATTCCGAACTCAGAAAACAGAATTCAGACTGATTTTCGAGAAAAACGAATTATTTAGACAAATAGAATTTCTTTAAACAAATGTAAATTAACTGACAAATGTTTATAAACATACCACTAGACTTATAGTAATAATTCCCATGAGAAAAAAGAGACTGAAATGATTAGAAGGATCAATTATCTGAAGAATGTAAATTTTTTCATTTAAGGGTAGTTTTCATATGTATAATTGGTCAAATTCTTCCTTGGAAAGATCTCTACAAGTCCTTAAGTAATCTTAGGTGTTCCCAAACCGCGAACAATTATTTGAAAAATACGAAAAAATGTCTTCTGCCCAAGCATTTTCCCATGTAAATTTAAGGCCTCGACAAGCAGGGTTAAGAATAAAAATTTCAACCAAAAACAAATACGAGTCCACTTTTTTTTTTGTTTGGAAACAGATTTGAGGGGATCATCACAAAAATTTTTGCAATGCATTTTTGAACCACCCTAATGGGCACCCTTCTCCAATAAACCTTAAGTTAAATTTAGACAACTCCCTTCCGATTTAAGCTGGATACAAGAACAAAATTAGTTTATAGCGTCAACAATATTCAACAATACCATCCACAATATTCCATAAAATCATCACTAACCGAGCAAAACTTACCTATATACAACGCGTATCCGCGATTCCTAATAAAACCGAGTAAATCACTTGAAATACCGCACAAAACATGGATAATCGTATATTAGCAACTTTAACAGACATTTTACAAGATAATTGGCCGCTTTTACCATAATATTAGATAAACATCGCGAGAGAATGCAAATTTTCACTGCAATTGCAAGAATCCAGCAAAATGGCGTCAAATCGACAAATGAAGAGCGCTAAAAATCAACAAGGAATCGGCCGTAGGCTCGCCCACTAGATAAAGCGTTTATTAGAATTTTGTTATGTTTGTATTGAACGAATATAAGATTTGTTGTTGGTTGTGAGGGAATTACGTGCTTAAAAGTATTGAAAAGTGTATAATTGAACATATGTTGAATATTAATAATAAAACAAGACGTTTTACTGTATTAACAGTTATTGTTTACGTTATGTTGGGTTTAAACTCATAAATTATGGTTTAGAGTTGCCAATTTTCATGCTGTAAGGTCGACTAAGCACTGATAACTTCTTAGTACCAGAATCAGCTGTTTAAGTTTACAAATTAAGCACAACGTTCAATGATTTTGCGGCTAAAATGACCAGGCTATATTCTAATTTACAATGATGCACCTGATTCCATTTGTATATACGCGAAAAGCACAGAAAGCGAATAAGATTGACTCGAGAAAACTTACCCTGACCACGGTCACTTTTAGAATCACCATAAAATCGTTATTTGTCAACAAAACCAATTAAATCGTACACCGATACGAAGAGCCGGTTGTCCTTTAGCGAATACGAGAAAATTCCGGCATCAAACAAACGATTTCGGAATATTTATATCGTAAAATGTGTATTTGCACGGTAGCAACACAGAAACCGACCGGCCATCTTGTATTTCTCGGAAAACGTCAAGATCAAGGTCTACAATTGCTACCGCTTGGGCTCCGCGCACCACGCGCGGGGTTTGGGCTTATCAACCGCGAGCGCCGATCGCCGAAACTACTTTTCAGACCGATCAGTCCGATGATCAGTTTTTACATACGCGAAAAGTGCAAAAAACGAATAAAATCAGTCGCAAAACTTACCCTGAATGGCATATTCCGTGAGAAAAGATCGTAGGATGGCACACAAACACTGATTTATCACTAGAACTAAAGATAATGGCGTCTGGTTGTAGAAAAACGCGCGAATAAGATGCACAGAGTTACACATCTTCACGGCCGGAAGGAGCAGAAGCTACTGAACCACTGGACGCTTATTTGCAAATTCTCGCCGGCGGAAGTAGTGTGCAGTCACTAATGACCAATCACCGCGATGTATTTAGTCAACAATCGCTACTGCCACCCCACGGGTAAAAAAAAAACTAAAACAATAGTCCATGGCAGTTTTCGCGCTTTTAAATTAATTTTACTGTTGCAAATTGGTGATAATCCGTCTAAAACGCGGATTTTTCTTACTCGGGTTTCATAATTCGCGATTTTAGCACCCACCGTAAGCAAAATACCGACCCCCGCTTAGGCGCGAAACTTCGGAAAAGTAACCTTAATCGATCTAATTTCGGCAAATCAAAGCACCAATAAGTAAATAAAAGGCACCTACCTGTAAATATATCCGTAATGAAGCACAAGGAACACTAATTAACCGAAAACAACACGTTTTAAATGAGTTCTTTCAAGAAATATGCAGCAAAGTACGTGAGAACTTTTGCCGCGAACATCCAACTAGCTCTAACAAATTTGTGTATTAGCAACAACTGAGTTGTCGTAAGCGAAGTTTGGGGCCCTTTGTGGCTAAAAGTCTTCAAATATAACCAATTTTACATAAGGGAAAGACCGCCCTTTTGCCCATAAGCGATCAAACAAAATATCAATGTTACTAATAATTTCACCGTTATGGTACTGCCAACAGTTACTTTTGAGTAGTAAAAAATTACTAAAAATAAATCGTTTGTACCACTATTTTCGTGTTTTTTGGTCGTTTCTTTCGCTAAAGTCACCCGAATATTGCATACAGAATTAGCACTTGCTAATTTAAAGTTAATTAATAAATTATTTAGGCGGTACAGGAACTAATCAGTAGCTCTTGTCTCTCTCTTGTCTCATCTGCTTTTAGGGCTCTATCTCTGTCCTAAAAGTTCTCCCTCCATAATCGAATTTCTTTATTTTCTATTATATATCAATTTGGTATTCGTTTATTACCTTATATAAAACCCGCATAATAATATTATAACATTCAAACTTTCCTGACACTTGTTGCGGAGAACGAACGGTGCCGCCATCTATTCGGCAACTTATGAAGTATCCGTGTTCGCTAGTCAACCGCAAATGATATAAAATTATTATTTCTTATTCAACCGATCCTTATGTGTGATACATTCTTGGTAAATGTGCGACTTCTTGGTTCTTCTGTATTTTTTCGGCGATTTAATCGCTATTAGTGCCTCAAAATTAAAATATAAATAAAAGTAGCGCCATCTCCACGAACACCGGTGAACTGCTGATTACATATCCACCGTTCCCTAAAAACAGTCTTTATTATATTAATTATCTCAAAGGATTTCTGATATACGTGTTAAATCTTATTAATATATACAAATAATGTATTTAAATAATCAAAAATATTAATAAATAATTTATCCAATGGGATTTTGACGTAATAAAACGACAACACGATGACATCATATGACGCAATAGGAAACTAGAAGTGCCTATTGTTGACCTGTCAAATACGACGTTAAAACCCGTCGTAAAAATGGGAAATGTTGATACGAAACTAAATTTCCGAAAGGCCGTCGTCCAGCTGACATCGAAAACAGACGTGAGTGCAACAATCATAACCTTGTCATCAACTATTCACCCGATTTTAACCTAAAACCTGCTAAAACCACAAAAT
Source organism: Aphodius sticticus (assembly GCA_963966075.1). Taxonomy (NCBI): domain Eukaryota; kingdom Metazoa; phylum Arthropoda; class Insecta; order Coleoptera; family Scarabaeidae; genus Aphodius; species Aphodius sticticus. The sequence goes on from OZ014510.1 coordinate 5,846,214, forward strand.
TCCTTATGTTTCTATTCCTTTTTTTTTCTTTACGCAGCCAATCGACGCAAGCGACGATGCATTTTGGGAACAATTTTGGTCGGAAAACGTTAACAACGTCCAAGATATTTTCACTTTGGTGCCAGCGCCTGAAATTCGAGCGTTGCGTGAAGAGGCCCCCTCAAATTTAGCTACGTTATGCTATAAGGCTGTCGAGAAACTAGTTAAGGCGGTCGATAACAGCTGTAGGACCCAACACGAGCAACAAACTGTTTTAAACTGCGTGAGATTGTTGACTAGGATCTTGCCGTATATTTTTGAAGACCCCGAGTGGAAAGGATTTTTTTGGTCGTCGTTACCAAGTCAGAGTGACGACGAAGATGAGTCACTACCTTTGGCGCAGTCTCTGCTAAATGCGATATCGGTAAGAGATTTTGTGGGGTAATGTTTATGTTTGCCGTGAGAGTTTTTTGACCTTGAGTTATTTTTTTTTAATTTGTTTTATTCTGCAGTCTACAAGCTAATATTGTGTACAGACTGGGTTTTTTAAATCATAGCTAAACCAAGAATTATAATTATTAGGCGTGATTTAACATAACGTGTTGTTTTTACAAAGAATTTTGTGAAAGTAGCACTTTAAACTTTGTGTTTTATATTAGCAAGTTTTTGTTTGATTATTGACATAGTCAATTTTGCAATAGTGAACCTCATTTTTTGTGTGCTAAACGTTTATAAAGTTGCAAAATTTAAAGAATGCGTTATTTTTTTATAGGATTTACTATTTTGTCCAGACTTCACAGTTGTTGGAGGTAGAAAATTGGGACCCGTAAGTACCCTGTCACTTCGATTTTATTAAAAAAATTATTTTTACGCAAATTTTTTTTTTTTTTAGGATAAAGCTGAAGACTTATCGGCGATTGATAGCTGCGAATATATCTGGGAAGCAGGCGTTGGTTTTGCACATTCTCCTACTAGAAATCCGCATATTGATTCAAATAGAACGGAGCTCCTGAAATTGCTGATGACCTGTTTCAGTGAGACCATGTACCAGCCTCCTGTGGACATTGCCGAGAGCCCCAATAAATGGATCGCGTAAGAAAATTTATTTAATTTATTTATATTATTTACTCACGTGCAAAAAGGAAAACGGGTTATGTAAGTTTGAGACACCCTGTAGAGTAATTAAGGAACTTTGACTGGTTCTATAGTACCCTGCTATAAAGCCATATCAATTAGCAACATTTTGTTTTTTGTTTCATCCCAATATCTGAATGTTTTTAAAAGTTATACAGTTACGAATAAAACTAGCTTTGGTTTTTCATAACTTTTGTAATCTTGAACCGATTCGAATGATTTTTTTACTGAATTGTGAACATTTTCATCGAGATTATCATACAACTTTTAAATACTGAAACTCTATAACAAATTAACCACAATATCTGCATTTATGTGGAAGATACACAGTTTCAAGTAAAATTATGTAATTTAAGCTTTTGTTAATATAAAGAATTTGTTTCATTCTAGATTCTCCCTTATCCAGTACTGAGTGTTATATATTATATATTATATTTGATAAAGTTTTCGATATTTTCGGATTATCGTAATTGCGGTTGTTTATGGTTAGATAAGACAGCGTTTAGTGATAAGCAGGATAATTTGATATTGATTATTATAGGGATTTGGTTGTGTCACTTGTAATGTGATCAAATTTATCTATTAATCCATCAAAAATAAAAAAAGTATCAAGTTTTTGTCGTAATAAAACTTATGAATAAATTTTAGCACTGTTTTTACAATAAATTCTTTATATTCCAATCAATTGTATAATATATGATGGTAATTTCTATGTAATAATAATTTCTAACTCATGTACTTTGCTCGTAATGATAAAACAACGAAATCACAAATTTTACCACTCATTCAAAACGTGTCATCAATTTCTCTAAGATTCTCCTGAATAAAGTAGACCAGGTAGAAAGCTCTAATTTTCTATATTAATTACACAATCTATTGGCTAACTAAAAATATATAATAATAATTTCTAACTCGCCTACTTCGTTCGTAATGTTATAAAAACAAAATTACAAATTTTACCACTCGCACACAAGATATCGTCATTTTCTCAAAGCTTCTCCTGAATAAAGTAGACTAGGTAGAAAGCTGTAATTTTCTGTATTAATTACACAATCTATTGGCTAACTAAAAATATATAATAATAATTTCTATCTTACCTACTTTGTGCGTAATGATAAAAAAAACAAATTACAAATTTTACCAATCATACACAAGATATCGTCATTTCTCAAAGCTTCTCCTGAATAAAGTAGACCAGGTAGAAAGCTGTAATTTTCTGCATTAATTACACGATCTATTTGCTAACTAAAAATATATAATAATAATTTCTAACTCATCTAGTTTGTTCGTAATGATAAAAAACAAAATTACAAATTTTACCACTCATACACAAGATATCGTCATTTTCTCAAAGCTTCTCCTGAATAAAATAGACCAGGTAGAAAGCTGTAATTTTCTGTATTAATTACACAATCTATTGGCTAACTAAAAATATATAATAATAATTTCTAACTCAACTACTTTGTTCGTAATGATAAAATAGCAAAATTACAAATTTTACCGACCCATACACAGGATATCGTCATTTTCTCAAAGCTTCTCCTGAATAAAGTAGACCAGGTAGAAAGCTGTAATTTTCTGTATTAATTACACAATATTGGATAACTAAAAATATATAATAATAATTTCTACCTTACCTACTTTGTTCGTAATGATAAAAAAAACAAATTACAAATTTTACCAATCATACACAAGATATCGTCATTTCTCAAAGCTTCTCCTGAATAAAGTAGACCAGGTAGAAAGCTGTAATTTTCTGCATTAATTACACGATCTATTTGCTAACTAAAAGTATATAATAATAATTTCTAACTCAGCTACTTTGTTCGCAATGATAAATAAGCAAAATCACAAGTTTTACCACTCATACACAACGTATTGTCAATTTCTCTAAGATTCTCCTGAATAAAGTAGACCAGGTAGAAAGCTGTAATTTTCTGTATTAATTACACAATCTATTGGCTAACTAAAAATATATAATAATAATTTCTAACTTATCTACTTTGTTCGTAATGATAAAAAAGCAAAATTACAAATTTTACCGCTCGTACACAAGATATCGTCATTTTCTCAAAGCTTCTCCTGAATAAAGTAGATCAGGTAGAAAGCTGTAATTTTCTGTATTCATTACACAATCTATTGGCTAACTAAAAATATATAATAATAATTTCTAACTCAACTACTTTGTTCGTAATGTTAAAAAAGCAAAATCACAAATTTTACCACTCTTACACAACGTATTGTCAATTTCTCTAAGATTCTCCTGAATAAAGTAGACCAGGTAGAAAGCTGTAATTTTCTGTATTAATTACACAATCTATTGGCTAACTAAAAATATATAATAATAATTTCTAACTTATTTACTTTGTTCGTAATGATAAAAAAGCAAAATTACAAATTTTACCGCTCGTACACAAGATATCGTCATTTTCTCAAAGCTTCTCCTGAATAAAGTAGATCAGGTAGAAAGCTGTAATTTTCTATATTCATTACACAATCTATTGGCTAACTAAAAATATATAATAATAATTTCTAACTCAACTACTTTGTGCGTAATGTTAAAAAAGCAAAATCACAAATTTTACCACTCTTACACAACGTATTGTCAATTTCTCTAAGATTCTCCTGAATAAAGTAGACCAGGTAGAAAGCTGTAATTTTCTGTATTAATTACACAATCTATTGGCTAACTAAAAATATATAATAATAATTTCTAGCTCATCTACTTTGTTCGTAATGATAAAAAAGCAAAACTACAAATTTGACCACCCGTACACAAGATATCGTCATTTTCTCAAAGCTTCTCCTGAATAAATTAGACCAGGTAGAAAGCTGTAATTTTCTGTATTAATTCCACAATCTATTGGCTAACTAAAAATATATCATAATAATTTCTAACTCATCTACTTTGTTCGTAATGATAAAAAACAAAATTACAAATTTTACCACTCATACACAAGATATCGTCATTTTCTCAAAGCTTCTCCTGAATAAAGTAGACCAGGTAGAAACCTGTAATTTTCTGTATTAATTACACAATCTATTGGCTAACTAAAAATATATAATAATAATTTCTAACTTATCTACTTTGTTCGTAATGATAAAAAAGCAAAATTACAAATTTTACCGCTCGTACACAAGATATCGTCATTTTCTCAAAGCTTCTCCTGAATAAAGTAGATCAGGTAGAAAGCTGTAATTTTCTGTATTCATTACACAATCTATTGGCTAACTAAAAATATATAATAATAATTTCTAACTCAACTACTTTGTTCGTAATGATAAAAAAACAAAATTACAAATTTTACCACTCATACACAAGATATCGTCATTTTCTCAAAGCTTCTCCTGAATAAAGTAGACCAGGTAGAAAGCTGTAATTATCTGTATTAATTACACAATCTATTGGCTAACTAAAAATATATAATAATAATTTCTAACTCATCGACTTTGTTTATAATGATAAAAAGACAAAATTACAAATTTTACCAGTCATGCACAACATATCGTCATTTTCTCAAAGCTTCTCCTGAATAAAGTAGACCAGGTAGAAAGCTGTAGTTTTCTGTATTAATTACACAATCTATTGGCTAACTAAAAATATATAATAATAATTTCTAACTCATCTACTTTGTTCGTAATGATAAAAAAACAAAATTACAAATTTTACCACTCACAAGATATCGTCATTTTCCCAAAGCTTCTCCTGAATAAAGTAGACCAGGTAGAAAGCTGTGATTTTCTGTATTAATTACACAATCTATTGGCTAACTAAAAATATATAATAATAATTTCTAGCTCCACTACTTTGTTCGTTATAATAAAAAACAAAATTACAAACTTTACCACTCATACACAAGATATCGTCATTTTCTCAAAGCTTCTCCTGAATAAAGTAGACCAGGTAGAACGCTGTAATTTTCTGTATTAATTACACAATCTATTGGCTAACTAAAAATATATAATAATAATTTCTAACTCAACTACTTTGTTCGTAATGTTAAAAAAGCAAAATCACAAATTTTCCCATTCATTCGCAACGTATCGTCAATTTCTCTAAGATTCTCCTGAATAAAGTAGATCAGGTAGAAAGCTGTAATTTTCTGTATTAATTACACAATCTATTTGCTCCTTAGGTATTTCACGTCAGCTGAAAATCGTCACGCTTTACCGATGTTTACATCTCTATTGAACACCGTTTGTGCATACGATCCAGTCGGCCTTGGAGTCCCATACAACCACCTGATCTTCTCCGATCTACTAGAGCCCCTAGTCGAATGCTGCCTACAGATACTGATAGTCACGTTGGACCACGACACGAACTGCGGAAACGCAGTCGAATCGGACGACGTAAGTTTATCTAAATATCAACGAAAAAGTATATTTATCGATTGTTATTTTGTTTAGAATTCAACTCCCGATAATCTATTCATCAATTACTTATCGAGGATACACAGAGACGAAGATTTCAGCTTCATACTGCTAGGAATTACACGGTTATTAAATAATCCGTTGGTACAAACTTATCTACCGAATTCGACTAAGAAAGTGCATTTCCATCAAGAGCTCTTGGTGTTCTTTTGGAAGATGTGCGACTATAACAAGGTACGACAATTTGTATTCAGTTTCGGATGTTTGGGATTTGACATAACCTCTCTTTTTTCAGAAATTCTTATACTTTGTCCTGAAAAGTAGCGACGTTCTGGAGATTCTCGTGCCTATTCTGTACCACCTGAATGATTCTCGAGCGGATCAATGTAAGTGACATCTGTCATTGTGACATTTTGAGGTTATATTTTTTTTTTTTTCGTAGCGAGAGTCGGACTGATGCATATTGGCGTTTTTATTCTACTCCTACTATCCGGTGAGCGAAATTTTGGAGTTCGTCTAAATAAACCGTACACAGCTACGATCCCGATGGATATTCCTGTTTTTACGGGTACACACGCCGATCTTTTGATTATCGTCTTTCATAAGATTATTACCACGGGGCATCAGAGGCTTCAGCCCCTCTTCGATTGTCTCTTGACCATCTTGGTTAACGGTGAGTTTCATATTTCTATATACGGGTTTTTATTTTTTAGTTGCGAGATTTTCCGTAGGTGCTTGTATTAAAAAAATCATAACTCCGGTGTTTGTGAACAGATTTTTACGATTGTCGTTGTGATAGAAAGAGGAAATCCAGAGCTTTAAATTGATGTATAGTTTATTTTATTACGATGAAAACTCACAAAGTTACAGGTAAAAATAATCCCAGCTGTAGAAAGGAAGCGAAAATATTGATATCTACAGATATTTTTTTGTTGTAACTGTACCGTTGTTAGTTTGTATCGTAACTAAATAACAAATACATCGTTTTAAAGGTCTGCCTTTCTTCATTGTAAATTTCATCAACACTACTTGGTTCTTTTTTAAAATGTAATTTTTTTGTTACTATTCACATTTTAAAGTGTCTGGTAACTTCAAAAAATCATAACGTGCTGCTCATGGGTTAGAATGGTATACTATGGCTTTTATATTGTGTGTTGATGCATCAACAATAATTATTGTAAATTTCATCAAGATTCCTCGCTTATTTTTTAAATTGTGATTTGTTTAGTGTTACTATTCACATTTTAGAACTTTGGGTAACTTCAAAAAATCATACCATCTTTCTCATGGGTTAGAATGGTATACTATGGCTTTTATATTGTGTATTGACGCATCAACAATAATTATTGTAAATTTCATCAAGATTCCACGCTTATTTATTTAAATTATGATTTTTTAGTGTTACTATTCACATTTTAGAACTTCTGGTAACTTCAAAAAATCATACTGTCTTTCTCATGGGTTAGAATGGTATACAATGGCTTTTATATTGTGTATTGATGCATCAACAATAATTATTGTAAATTTCATCAAGATTCCTCGCTTATTTTTTAAATTGTGATTTTTTTAGTGTTACTATTCACAATTTAGAACTTCTGGTAACTTCAAAAAATCATACCGTCCTTCTCATGGGTTATAATGGTATACTATGGCCTTTATATTGTGTATTGATGCATCAACAATAATTATTGTAAATTTCATCAAGATTCCTCGCTTATTTTTTAAATTATGATTTTTTTTGTGTTACTATTCACATCTGAGACCTTCTAGTAACTTAAAAAAATCATACCGTCCTTCTCATTGGTTAGAATGGTATACTATGGCTTTTATATTGTGTATTGATGCATCAACAATAATTATTGTAAATTTCATCAAGATTCCTCGCTTATTTTTTTAAATTATGACTTTTTTAGTGTTACTATTCACAATTTAGAACTTCTGGTAACTTCAAAAAATCATACCGTCCTTCTCATGGGTTAGAATGGTATACTATGGCTTTTATATTGTGTATTGATGCATTTACAATAATTATTGTAAATTTCATCAAGATTCCTTGGCTCTTTTTTAAATTGTGATTTTTTTAGTGTTGCTATTCATATTTTAGAACTGTTGGTAACTTAAAAAAATCATACCGTCCTTCTCATGGGTTAGAATGGTATACTATGGCTTTTATATTGTGTATTGATGCATCTACAATAATTATTGTAAATTTCATCAAGATTCCTTGGCACTTTTTTAAATTGTGATTTTTTTAGTGTTGCTATTCATATTTTAGAACTGTTGGTAACTTAAAAAATCATACCGTCCTTCTCATGGGTTAGAATGGTATACTATGGCTTTTATATTGTGTATTGATGCATCTACAATAATTATTGTAAATTTCATCAAGATTCCTTGGCTCTTTTTTAAATTGTGATTTTTTTAGTGTTGCTATTCATATTTTAGAACTGTTGGTAACTTAAAAAAATCATACCGTCCTTCTCATGGGTTAGAATGGTATACTATGGCTTTTATATTGTGTATTGATGCATCTACAATAATTATTGCAAATTTCATCAAGATTCCTTGGCTCTTTTTTAAATTGTGATTTTTTTAGTGTTGCTATTCATATTTTAGAACTGTTGGTAACTTAAAAAAATCATACCGTCCTTCTCATGGGTTAGAATGGTATACTATAGCTTTTATATTGTGTATTGATGCATCAACAATAATTATTGTAAATTTTATCAAGATTCCTTGCTTATTTTTTAAATTATGATTTTTTTAGTGTTACTATTCACATTTTAAAACGTCTGGTGACTTCAAAATATCATACCGTCCTTCTCATGGGTTAGAATGGTAGACAATGGCTTTTATATTGTGTATTGATGCATCAACAATAATTATTGTAAATTTCATCAAGATTCCATGCTTATTTATTAAATTGTGATTTTTTTAGTGTTACGATTCACATTTTAGAACTTCTGGTAACTTCAAAAAATCATACCGTCCTCATGGGTTAGAATGGGTTAGAACTATAGCTTTTATATTGTGTATTGATGCATCAACAACAATTATTATAAATTTAATCAAGATTCCTCGCTTATTTTTTTAAATTATGATTTTTTTAGTGTTACTATTCACATTTTAGAACTTTGGGTAACTTCAAAAAATCATACCATCTTTCTCATGGGTTAGAATGGTATACTATGGCTTTTATATTGTGTATTGACGCATCAACAATAATTATTGTAAATTTCATCAAGATTCCACGCTTATTTATTTAAATTATGATTTGTTAGTGTTACTATTCACATTTTAGAACTTCTGGTAACTTCAAGAAATCATACCATCTTTCTCATGGGTTAGAATGGTATACTATGGCTTTTATATTGTGTATTGACGCATCAACAATAACTATTGTAAATTTCATCAAGATTCCACGCTTATTTATTTAAATTATGATTTTTTAGTGTTACTATTCACATTTTAGAACTTCTGGTAACTTCAAGAAATCATACCATCCTTCTCATGGGTTAAAATGGTATACTATGGCTTTTATATTGTGTATTGATGCATCAACAATAATTATTGTAAATTTCATCAAGATTCCTCACTTATTTTTTAAATTATGATTTTTTTTGTGTTACTATTCACATTTTAGACCTTCTGGTAACTTCAAGAAATCATACCATCCTTCTCATGGGTTAAAATGGTATACTATAGCTTTTATATTGTGTATTGATGCATCAACAACAATTATTATAAATTTAATCAAGATTCCTCGCTTATTTTTTTAAATTATGATTTTTTTAGTGTTACTATTCACATTTAAGACCTTCTGGTAACTTCAAAAAATCATACCGTCCTTCTCATTGGTTAAAATGGTATACTATGGTTTTTATATTGTGTATTGATGCATCAACAATAATTATTGTAAATTTCATCAAGATTCCTCGCTTAGTTTTTTAAATTATGAATTTTTTAGTGTTACTATTCACATTTTAGAACTTTTGGTAACTTCAAAAAGTCATACCGTCTTTCTCATGGGTTAGAATGGTATACTATTGCTTTTATATTGTGTATTGATGCATCAACAATAATTATTGTAAATTTCATCAAGATTCCTCGCTTATTTTTTGAATTCTGATTTTTTTAGTGTTACTGTTCACATTTTAGTACTTCTGGTAACTTCAAAAAATCATACCGTCCTTCTCATATGTTAGAATGGTATACTATGGCTTTTATATTGTGTATTGATGCATCAACAATAATTATTGTAAATTTCATCAAGATTCCTCGCTTATTTTTTAAATTATGATTTTTTTTGTGTTACTATTCACATTTTAGAACTTTGGGTAACTTCAAAAAATCATACCGTCCTTCTCATGGGTTAAAATGGTATACTATGGCTTTTATATTGTGTATTGATGCATCAACAATAATTATTGTAAATTTCATCAAGAATCCGCTCTTATTTATTAAACTGTGATTTTTTTAGTGTTACTATTCACATGTTAGAACTTCTGGTAACTTCAAAAAGTCATACCGTCTTTCTCATGGGTTAGAATGGTATACTATTGCTTTTATATTGTGTATTGATGCATCAACAATAATTATTGTAAATTTCATCAAGATTCCTCGCTTATTTTTTGAATTCTGATTTTTTTAGTGTTACTGTTCACATTTTAGTACTTCTGGTAACTTCAAAAAATCATACCGTCCTTCTCATTGGTTAAAATGGTATACTATGGCTTCTATATGTATTGATGCATCAACAATAATTATTGTAAATTTCATAAAGATTCCTTGGCTCTTTTTTAAATTGTGATTTTTTTAGTGTTGCTATTCATATTTTAGAACTGTTGGTAACTTAAAAAAATCATACCGTCCTTCTCATGGGTTAGAATGGTATACTATGGCTTTTATATTGTGTATTGATGCATCTACAATAATTATTGCAAATTTCATCAAGATTCCTTGGCTCTTTTTTAAATTGTGATTTTTTTAGTGTTGCTATTCATATTTTAGAACTGTTGGTAACTTAAAAAAATCATACCGTCCTTCTCATGGGTTAGAATGGTATACTATAGCTTTTATATTGTGTATTGATGCATCAACAATAATTATTGTAAATTTTATCAAGATTCCTCGCTTATTTTTTAAATTATGATTTTTTTAGTGTTACTATTCACATTTTAAAACGTCTGGCGACTTCAAAATATCATACCGTCCTTCTCATGGGTTAGAATGGTAGACAATGGCTTTTATATTGTGTATTGATGCATCAACAATAATTATTGTAAATTTCATCAAGATTCCATGCTTATTTATTAAATTGTGATTTTTTTAGTGTTACGATTCACATTTTAGAACTTCTGGTAACTTCAAAAAATCATACCGTCCTCATGGGTTAGAATGGGTTAGAACTATAGCTTTTATATTGTGTATTGATGCATCAACAACAATTATTATAAATTTAATCAAGATTCCTCGCTTATTTTTTTAAATTATGATTTTTTTAGTGTTACTATTCACATTTTAGAACTTTGGGTAACTTCCAAAAATCATACCATCTTTCTCATGGGTTAGAATGGTATACTATGGCTTTTATATTGTGTATTGACGCATCAACAATAATTATTGTAAATTTCATCAAGATTCCACGCTTATTTATTTAAATTATGATTTGTTAGTGTTACTATTCACATTTTAGAACTTCTGGTAACTTCAAGAAATCATACCATCTTTCTCATGGGTTAGAATGGTATACTATGGCTTTTATATTGTGTATTGACGCATCAACAATAATTATTGTAAATTTCATCAAGATTCCACGCTTATTTATTTAAATTATGATTTTTTAGTGTTACTATTCACATTTTAGACCTTCTGGTAACTTCAAGAAATCATACCATCCTTCTCATGGGTTAAAATGGTATACTATAGCTTTTATATTGTGTATTGATGCATCAACAACAATTATTATAAATTTAATCAAGATTCCTCGCTTATTTTTTTAAATTATGATTTTTTTAGTGTTACTATTCACATTTAAGACCTTCTGGTAACTTCAAAAAATCATACCGTCCTTCTCATTGGTTAAAATGGTATACTATGGTTTTTATATTGTGTATTGATGCATCAACAATAATTATTGTAAATTTCATCAAGATTCCTCGCTTAGTTTTTTAAATTATGAATTTTTTAGTGTTACTATTCACATTTTAGAACTTTTGGTAACTTCAAAAAGTCATACCGTCTTTCTCATGGGTTAGAATGGTATACTATTGCTTTTATATTGTGTATTGATGCATCAACAATAATTATTGTAAATTTCATCAAGATTCCTCGCTTATTTTTTGAATTCTGATTTTTTTAGTGTTACTGTTCACATTTTAGTACTTCTGGTAACTTCAAAAAATCATACCGTCCTTCTCATATGTTAGAATGGTATACTATGGCTTTTATATTGTGTATTGATGCATCAACAATAATTATTGTAAATTTCATCAAGATTCCTCGCTTATTTTTTAAATTATGATTTTTTTTGTGTTACTATTCACATTTTAGAACTTTGGGTAACTTCAAAAAATCATACCGTCCTTCTCATGGGTTAGAATGGTATACTATGGCTTTTATATTGTGTATTGATGCATCAACAATAATTATTGTAAATTTCATCAAGAATCCGCTCTTATTTATTAAACTGTGATTTTTTTAGTGTTACTATTCACATGTTAGAACTTCTGGTAACTTCAAAAAGTCATACCGTCTTTCTCATGGGTTAGAATGGTATACTATTGCTTTTATATTGTGTATTGATGCATCAACAATAATTATTGTAAATTTCATCAAGATTCCTCGCTTATTTTTTTAATTCTGATTTTTTTAGTGTTACTGTTCACATTTTAGTACTTCTGGTAACTTCAAAAAATCATACCGTCCTTCTCATTGGTTAAAATGGTATACTATGGCTTCTATATGTATTGATGCATCAACAATAATTATTGTAAATTTCATAAAGATTCCTTGGCTCTTTTTTAAATTGTGAGTTTTTTAGTGTTACTATTCACATTTTAAAACGTCTGGTAACTTAAAAAAATCATACCGTCCTTCTCATATGTTGGAATGGTATACTATGGTTTTTAGATTGTGTATTAATGCATCAACAATAATTATTGTAAATTTCATCACGATTCCTCGCTTATTTTTTAAATTATGATTTTTTTAGTGTTACTATTCACATTTTAGAACTGTTGGTAACTTAAAAAAATCATACCGTCCTTCTCATGGGTTAGAATGGTATACTATAGCTTTTATATTGTGTATTGATGCATCAACAATAATTATTGTAAATTTCATCACGATTCCTCGCTTATTTTTTTAAATTATGATTTAAACACGGACGTATTGAAAAATAAGAACTAAAACTATATATATTTTTTTATTTCTAGTCTCGCCTTATCTGAAAACTCTATCTATGGTCGCGAGCACTAAGCTACTGCACCTTTTGGAGGCATTCAGCACGCCGTGGTTCCTATTCTCATCGCATTCCAACCATCATCTTGTATTCTTCCTCTTAGAAATCTTCAACAACATCATCCAATACCAATTTGATGGTAAGTACGCGAAATCATACTCAAGTATTGCATTCCGACAATGAACGTATCCCACATATGTCAAACTAACATAACCCTCAATTACCCAAAACGTCATTTTGACAGATATTAGTTACGTTCTTGCTTTGCGATGATGTACGTATCCCACATCTGTCAAACTAACATAACCCTAAATATCCAAATATCATTTTAACAGATATAACTTCTGTTCCTGCTTTTCAACGATGAACGTATCCTACACCTGTCAAACTAACATAACCCTAAATTACCTAAAACATTATTTTGACAGATATAGGTTATGTTGTTTCTTATCGACAATTCCTGTAAATTTACCCTCATTTTGCGTGCAGGGAACTCAAATTTGGTCTACACCATCATCAGGAAGCGTCAGGTTTTCCATAGCTTGGCAAATTTACCGTGCGATTACGGTTCGATAACGAAATCGTTAAATCGACGTTCGAAACGAAGCATAGCGCCAACTCCAGTCAACGAAGACGAAGAATCGAGCGTTGTCGAGGCCCCAATGGAGGGCTCCCATCCAGCCCTACCCGCGGAACCGGGGACCCTCAAGGCGACGCTTCCCGACACCCCTGCTATCAACTTAATGACCGAGAGCGAATCTGCGCATCCAAGTTACCAGCAGTTGGAGCAACTGTCGACTTTAACGAACGGTATAACGACCGTTAATCTTAACACACCAGTTACGAACGGCGATGAAAAGGTAACTTATCCTAAAAATAAAATGCGTGGGTTATCGAATACTCTGTACTTCATATATCTTTTTTATTTTTTTTATTTTTTTTTTATTTGTATTTAAGGTTGCCCCGCCTGTCTCACCACAACTTGAACAGAAAGCTGTGAAACCAGCGGCACAAGAATCTCAAATCTCTCCTAACAAGCATACTGTTAATACGGTACGTAATTTGAAAAATTTGCCGTTACGAGCAAAGTAGTTGGGTTAGAAATTATTACCATATGTTTTTAGTTAGCAGATAGATTGTGTAATTAATACAGAAAATTACAACTTTCTACCTGGTCTACTTTATTCAGGAGAAGCTTTGAGAAAATGACGATATCTTGTGTATGAGTGGTAAAATTTGTAATTTTGTTTTTTTATTATTACGAACAAAGTAGATGAGTTAGAAATTATTATTATATATTTTTAGGTAGCCAATAGATTGTGTAATTAATACAGAAAATTACAGCTTTCTACCTGGTCTACTTTATTCAGGAGAAGCTTTGAGAAAATGACGATATGTTGTGTATGAGTGGTAAAATTTGTAATTTTGTTTTTTTATCATTACGAACAAAGTAGATGAGTTAGAAATTATTATTATATATTTTTAGTTAGCCAATAGATTGTGTAATTAATGCAGAATATTACAGCTTTCTACCTGGTCTACTTTATTCAGGAGAAGCTTTGAGAAAATGACGATATGTTGTGTATGAGTGGTAAAATTTGTAATTTTGTTTTTTTATCATTACGAACAAAGTAGATGAGTTAGAAATTATTATTATATATTTTTAGTTAGCCAATAGATTGTGTAATTAATGCAGAATATTACAGCTTTCTACCTGGTCTACTTTATTCAGGAGAAGCTTTGAGAAAATGACGATATCTTGTGTATGAGTGGTAAAATTTGTAATTTTGTTTTTTTATCATTACGAACAAAGTAGATGAGTTAGAAATTATTATTATATATTTTTAGTTAGCCAATAGATTGTGTAATTAATGCAGAATATTACAGCTTTCTACCTGGTCTACTTTATTCAGGAGAAGCTTTGAGAAAATGACGATATCTTGTGTATGAGTGGTAAAATTTGTAATTTTGTTTTTTTATCATTACGAACAAAGTAGATGAGTTAGAAATTATTATTATACATTTTTAGTTAGCCAATAGATTGTGTAATTAATGCAGAATATTACAGCTTTCTACCTGGTCTACTTTATTCAGGAGAAGCTTTGAGAAAATGACGATATCTTGTGTATGAGTGGTAAAATTTGTAATTTTGTTTTTTTATCATTACGAACAAAGTAGATGAGTTAGAAATTATTATTATATATTTTTAGTTAGCCAATAGATTGTGTAATTAATGCAGAAGATTACAGCTTTCTACCTGGTCTACTTTATTCAGGAGAAGCTTTGAGAAAATGACGATATCTTGTGTATGAGTGGTAAAATTTGTAATTTTGTTTTTTTATCATTACGAACAAAGTAGATGAGTTAGAAATTATTATTATATATTTTTAGGTAGCCAATAGATTGTGTAATTAATACAGAAAATTACAGCTTTCTACCTGGTCTACTTTATTCAGGAGAAGCTTTGAGAAAATGACGATATGTTGTGTATGAGTGGTAAAATTTGTAATTTTGTTTTTTTATCATTACGAACAAAGTAGATGAGTTAGAAATTATTATTATATATTTTTAGTTAGCCAATAGATTGTGTAATTAATGCAGAATATTACAGCTTTCTACCTGGTCTACTTTATTCAGGAGAAGCTTTGAGAAAATGACGATATGTTGTGTATGAGTGGTAAAATTTGTAATTTTGTTTTTTTATCATTACGAACAAAGTAGATGAGTTAGAAATTATTATTATATATTTTTAGTTAGCCAATAGATTGTGTAATTAATACAGAAAATTACAGCTTTCTACCTGGGCTACTTTATTCAGGAGAACCTTTGAGAAAATGACGATATCTTGTGTACGAGTGGTAAAATTTGTAATTTTGCATTTTTAACATTACGAACAAAGTAGTTGAGTTAGAAATTATTATTATATATTTTTAGTTAGCCAATAGATTGTGTAATTAATACAGAAAATTACAGCTTTCTACCTGGGCTACTTTATTCAGGAGAACCTTTGAGAAAATGACGATATCTTGTGTACGAGTGGTAAAATTTGTGATTTTGCATTTTTAACATTACGAACAAAGTAGTTGAGTTAGAAATTATTATTATATATTTTTAGTTAGCCAATAGATTGTGTAATTAATACAGAAAATTACAGCTTTCTACCTAGGCTACTTTATTCAGGAGAACCTTTGAGAAAATGACGATATCTTGTGTACGAGTGGTAAAATTTGTAATTTTGTTTTTTTATCATTACGAACAAAGTAGATGAGTTAGAAATTATTATTATATATTTTTTGTTAGCCAATAGATTGTGTAATTAATGCAGAATATTACAGCTTTCTACCTGGTCTACTTTATTCAGGAGAAGCTTTGAGAAAATGACGATATCTTGTGTATGAGTGGTAAAATTTGTAATTTTGTTTTTTTATCATTACGAACAAAGTAGATGAGTTAGAAATTATTATTATATATTTTTAGTTAGCCAATAGATTGTGTAATTAATGCAGAATATTACAGCTTTCTACCTGGTCTACTTTATTCAGGAGAAGCTTTGAGAAAATGACGATATCTTGTGTATGAGTGGTAAAATTTGTAATTTTGTTTTTTTATCATTACGAACAAAGTAGATGAGTTAGAAATTATTATTATATATTTTTAGTTAGCCAATAGATTGTGTAATTAATGCAGAATATTACAGCTTTCTACCTGGTCTACTTTATTCAGGAGAAGCTTTGAGAAAATGACGATATCTTGTGTATGAGTGGTAAAATTTGTAATTTTGTTTTTTTATCATTACGAACAAAGTAGATGAGTTAGAAATTATTATTATATATTTTTAGTTAGCCAATAGATTGTGTAATTAATGCAGAATATTACAGCTTTCTACCTGGTCTACTTTATTCAGGAGAAGCTTTGAGAAAATGACGATATGTTGTGTATGAGTGGTAAAATTTGTAATTTTGTTTTTTTATCATTACGAACAAAGTAGATGAGTTAGAAATTATTATTATATATTTTTAGTTAGCCAATAGATTGTGTAATTAATGCAGAATATTACAGCTTTCTACCTGGTCTACTTTATTCAGGAGAAGCTTTGAGAAAATGACGATATCTTGTGTATGAGTGGTAAAATTTGTAATTTTGTTTTTTTATCATTACGAACAAAGTAGGTGAGTTAGAAATTATTATTATATATTTTTAGTTAGCCAATAGATTGTGTAATTAATGCAGAATATTACAGCTTTCTACCTGGTCTACTTTATTCAGGAGAAGCTTTGAGAAAATGACGATATCTTGTGTATGAGTGGTAAAATTTGTAATTTTGTTTTTTTATCATTACGAACAAAGTAGATGAGTTAGAAATTATTATTATATATTTTTAGTTAGCCAATAGATTGTGTAATTAATGCAGAATATTACAGCTTTCTACCTGGTCTACTTTATTCAGGAGAAGCTTTGAGAAAATGACGATATCTTGTGTATGAGTGGTAAAATTTGTAATTTTGTTTTTTTATCATTACGAACAAAGTAGATGAGTTAGAAATTATTATTATATATTTTTAGTTAGCCAATAGATTGTGTAATTAATGCAGAAGATTACAGCTTTCTACCTGGTCTACTTTATTCAGGAGAAGCTTTGAGAAAATGACGATATCTTGTGTATGAGTGGTAAAATTTGTAATTTTGTTTTTTTATCATTACGAACAAAGTAGATGAGTTAGAAATTATTATTATATATTTTTAGTTAGCCAACAGATTGTGTAATTAATACAGAAAATTACAGCTTTCTACCTGGTCTACTTTATTCAGGAGAATGTTTGAGAAATTGCGATACGTTGTATACGAGTGGTAAAATTTTTGATTTTGCTTTTTATCATTACCACCAAAGTAGTTGAGTTAGAACTTATTATCATATATTTTTAGCTAGCCAATAAATTGTGTAGATAATACAGAAAATTACAGCTTTCTACCTGATCTACGTTCTTCAGGAGAATGTTTGAGAAATTGCGATACGTAGTATACGAGTTGTAAAATTTGTGATTTTGCTTTTTTATCATTACGAACAAAGTAGTTGAGTTAGAACTTATTATCATATATTTTTAGTTAGCTAGTAGATTGTGTAATTAATACAAAAAATTACAGCTTTTTACCTGGTTTATTTTATTCATGACAATCTTAGAGAAATTGATGATACGTTGTGTATGAGTGGTACAATTTGTGATTTTGTTTTTTTATCGTTACAGACAAAGTAGTCGGGTTAGAAATTATTCTCATATATATTTAGTTAGCCAATAGATTGGGTAATTAATACAGAAAATTACAGCTTTCTATCTGCTTTACTTTCTTCAGGAGAACCTTTGAGAAAACGACTAAAACATTTTTATCCCGCAGAAAAACTCGTTGCGCGTTTCTTCCTCTGCCGACAACACGAACGGTCAGTGGGTTCCGACAGCCGACTGGGTGCACTCCTGGAAGAGCAAATTGCCCCTGCAGACCATCATGCGGCTCCTTCAGGTTCTCGTGCCGCAAGTCGAGAAAATCTGCATCGATAAGTAAAATTTTTGCTATCTTTGATTCCGCCGTTTCTCAAACTCTCAAATCATTTCAGGGGCTTAACAGACGAAAGCGAGATCTTAAAATTCCTCCAGCACGGCACTCTAGTCGGACTTTTACCCGTTCCGCACCCCATTTTAATACGAAAGTATCAGGCGAATACTGGAACGACAACTTGGTTCCGAACATACATGTGGGGTGTGATATACCTAAGGTAATTTTTTTTTTTTTGTGTGTGATTTACGATTGTTTCTAACCTATTTTTTTTTAGGAATATGGATCCCCCGATTTGGTACGACACTGACGTGAAGCTGTTTGAGATCCAGAGGGTTTAAACGGAGATGAAAAATAAATTAGCGATAAGTAGATTTTTTTGTTTTGTCTTGTTATTATTTTTTTCCGATAAATAATATTATTTATTCTATTTAATGTTACGTTTTTGCGCCCGTGTTCAACCGAATTTAAACTGTTAAGACTGCGTAGGTGTAGCGAGAAATTACAGATGGCGCTGCATTTACTCCGAAAATTCTTAGTATTAGTTACCATTCCGTTCTTTTTTTTTTGCGGTTTCCTAACGCGTGCTTATTTATATTCGATTAGTTTGGTTAATTCTTGTGATAATATGTTAATATGTTGTGAATTACTTATTATATAGGTGTCTTATTTTTCTGTTTGGTTTTTTAAATCGTACTTATTATTTTCTAACTGTAAGTCATATCATTTATAAGTGAATGTTCTAAAGGCCTTTAAATTAATATATTTAAAACAGAGAAGGCACTATTTTTAAAAAACAATTGCCGTGGTGTATCTGATATGTGGAACAATTCATATTTTTCCGACTACAATTAATATTATACTACATAATTGATCACAGGATTTGTTGATGTTTCACTAAGTGGATAAAATATCGTATAAGTATTTATGAATAGTCAAAAATAAATCTCTATATTTGGAATACGTATCTATATATGTAATATTAATTACGCAAATTTGAAAGTTGTCCGTAAAATATTCAAACTTCCTGTTTAGTTAAAATTTATCAATATATTACAATAAACAAAATAGTCTCCTATATATACAGGGTGTTCCTAAATATCATGTAAATACGAAAAGGGGTAATTCTTTGGCTTATTTAATGACTAAAATTTCATATAAACATAGGTCCGCAAACGCTTCGTTGCCGATCTACAGGGTGTTGAAATTTCAAGATTCTTTTAGTTTTTTCTTTATAGCTCTTGTATCCTAGTTTTAATGTTTAACAGTTGGTGGCGAATAAAACGTCAAAATAAATACAAACAAAAGGTTATCTAAATCAAGCCAAGGCATACTAGACCAATTATTTAAAAAAATTTAATTTCATCTAGCGAAACACAGAAAACCTTTTATTTTTTTTCTCGATAACGGTGGTAAATACGAAAAAACTACAAAAGATTAAAATGCTTTAGAACAAAACAAAAAATGCATTTTGTATTTTAGAATCCACCAGCGGCGCACCAAAAAAAGTTCATGGGGAGAAAAGGGGGCATGACCCCTGAAAAAATATCTCCCTGTAGATTCTTTGGTATGCCCAATGATGTAAGTCCTACAGCGTAACCCATATTCCAAATTGGAGCTACATATCTCAAAAACTACAAGAGCTATAAAGAAAAAACTAAAAAAATCTTGATATTTCAACACCCTGTAGATCGGCAACGAAGCGTTTGCGGACCTATGTTTATATGAATTTTTAGTCATTAAATAAGCCAAAGAATTACCCCTTTTCGTATTTCCGTGATATTTAGGAACACCCTGTATTGTTTATAAGTATCCATTCGATATATACAGGTGTCTCACGGAACTGTTCATTAACAGACACCCTGTATAGATAGTATTATATGGTGATTTCCAGATTAGTTGCATTTTATAAAGAATTTTATTTAAAACAAAAAAAATGCTTTGACCTGCTTTATAAACTATAAAAGATCAAATTTGCATACCTGTATAATGTAATAAGTGTTTACATGTTAACATAAATAAATGTTTAATATCATGACTAAACTGGTTTTATTAAAACTAACCTAAATGGTACAATTTATAATTTCTAAGGTTATTTCCGGTAAAAGTCGAAAAATAAGTACATTAATTGTTAATAAAAAGTTTTATTGGTATACTGAATACAAACATGGAAAATTGGAATATATGTATACAGTATAATATTATAGAAGGTTGTAAAATTGGAACAATACTCGAGTATAATAAGTTTAATATCCGTGCAGGTAAATTTAAACGATGTAGTTCTACTATACAAGTTTTCCAATTCTCTCAAAATATTGTTCTTATACTCGAAAAATAGCGCTACAAAATTTAATTATTTACCTGCATATAAATACGCACACATATAAGCTGTATATGGTTAAATATTTCTACAGCAATATAGAAGATAGAATAGATGAAAATTTGTAGGTTTCTACACAGAATTCTGTCATCTACATGATTGTCCCGAACACAAAATTTTAAAAGAACACAATTATCAATATGCTGGACATTTTTTTCTAGGACTAATCAAAAGTTTTGGCTTTGATGTTCGATTGTCCAAAAATTAGACGTGTATCACAGCGAAAAATAATCCGATAAATTGTGTACCTTTATATAATTCATAAAGTATTATTATTATTATTAAGTTGTTTGCAAACAATATACTTTTAACATAATTGTTTGATCTCTTAAATAAAATTTCTAGCATAATTTAATTCATCACATATTTACGCTACACCCTGTATATATAGGTAATATCCTATCGATACATAAGCATTATTTGAGTCACTTATTACCGAAACAATTTGTTATTTTGTTTGAGTAAAAAGTGTTTTGTTTAAACAAAATATTTCTTTTTACAAAATATACATTGTTATTATTAACAAGACTGAAATATTTACAGTTGAACATTGTAATAACTGTACCTCCTAGAATTCTGTCAAATTGATACACACAACATTTGAATTTAATTCAATGCTACAGTAAAACTTTTAAGTATTCATTTTTGTGCATCGGAACAAACTTGGTAGATTATTTTTCTTTCAACTTATAAAGTTCAGTCTTAAATTTTATCACAAATGCATTAAAAGTTTTTTTCCAACTTCTAAAAACTACCTACTTTACCAGTTTTTACTTGAAACTTTTATCTTTTACTAAAATAAATAAATATTGGCATGAAATCAAAAACCAAATGGCTAATATTACTATAATTTTTATCCAAATTCCAGCCCACTTGTTGAAAAATGTTATGCATATCCTCATTTAAATTCTAGAAATAGTAATTTGATAACAATATTTTATTGGTTAGAATATTGGTTACTAACATTTAGAAAGATCAATATTTTCTGTGCAATATACAATTTTGTGCTTTGCGGGTTCCTTTCGAAATTTTGGCAAATTTCCCTTAGACGAAATCCGTACTTTAAGGTTAAAACGCATTGTCATTTTATTTGTATGACAGCTTGAGTTTTAGTATTTTTACTTTATCATACGTAGTATTATAAAGTATTGTAATCGTGTAAAAATTTGAGATTTTAGCGGAAATATGTCCTTTTGGGTCCCCTGAAAATTTTTGACCAAGGTACAAAAAAATGGCTGTGTGTGTCTGTGTGTGTACCCATTTTTGTGGCGACGATTCCAGAGAAACTACTAAAGGTATCGGGACGAAACTTCAAAGGAACTGGATGTTTACTCTTAGGATTTTTTAACGATTTTGCAAATGAGCCGCCATTTCTATAATTTTGTCAAAATAGTTAAATAATAAATTAAAGTAGGAAATTCTGAATAATGTATGTCTACGAGATTTTTTGGTAAAATTAATAATTTAGCTGCATGAGCAAATTCTATTTGATCGAGATCGGTCGTGTTTGCATTAATATAAAACTAGTTAGCCAGGATTTGACATATATTTTCATTCTAATGACAGTAGGTAG
Organism: Aphodius sticticus; assembly: GCA_963966075.1. Lineage (NCBI taxonomy): Eukaryota > Metazoa > Arthropoda > Insecta > Coleoptera > Scarabaeidae > Aphodius > Aphodius sticticus. Next base: position 5,868,660 of record OZ014510.1, read on the forward strand.
TGTCAAAGGTTGATGTTTTGACAATACCTACTGTCAATAAAATCAGAATATCTGTCAAATCTTGGCTAACTAGTTTATTTTAATGCAGACGCGACCGATCTCGATCAAATAGAATCTCATACAGCTAAACTATTAATTTTATATATATATATATATATATATATATATATATATAGTATGATAAAGTCATGTGCCTGGCCACATCAAATTTTTTAAGGTTAGAATTACGTTAAAAACACCCTATATGAACATTAATAAATAAAATAAGGCAGATCCGATCTTTTTTTCAATAATTATATTTTATTTAAATCAACATATCATCTTCCAATCGGTAGCGGCCATCTTGGAAGCTAGCTGTCATACTTACGAATGACAGACGCGTCTCAACCAATCACGTCGGCCAACCCGGTCGGTAATATCGATTACACTAATACCGATAATTCATTTCGATACATTTTTGCGTATAATAATATACAAATAGCGATAAACAGAAGGTACAAAAATACGCATTCAAAATTTAAACTAATCCGAGATATATTAAGTGACCGCTTTCTCGTATGTTGGAGGAGGGGAATCCCTGCGTATAATCTGTAAGGGCTCAGTGCTGCCATCTTGCTGCGTCGGCAGCATTATAGCTATATGGTACGGTGGAGGGGGTAACTCTGCCGGTGTTAGATCTTCATTTGGCACCTGAATTTGAGTGGAGTCTTCATGAGTTTCATTCTGTCAAAAAAATAAACAGATTTTTATTAAAATGTACCTACAGTATGTTAAAAATAATTGTGTAAAAATTGGACTTAGAAATTACTGCCGTTTCCGAAAAATTGTCTAATTTTAAAGGTTTTTTAATCATCTCACCTGTTCACTGGATATCTGTTCCCTTATTCTGCTATTATAAGCATTTTCAGTACGCGACCTTGAGACAGCTTCATACAGAGACACACTACCTCCAACTAGCAGTAGGACTGCTAAAATCGTGCAAAATGCTAAAGCTTCGTTACTAGCATTACCCTGAAAAAAAAGAGAAAAGAGCTGTAACTCATAAACCAACCACTTTTGTATAGAGATAAATAGAGCTCAAACTTCTTAGAATTACTTAAATAACCAAAACGTACGAAAAAACTGCACAAAATTGCAATTTTATCCGGAGATTTCAACGCAACGTTAGGCGACGAACTGTACTCCAATCTCTAGAATTCACGTTGGGAAAACGAAAATGACTCTTTTATCGAAAATATGGACCGCAAACGTGGTTTTGGTGATGTTTACTTACCCCGTAGAAGTAAAATTTTGCTCCGGCTATGAAGAAGGTGGCCGTTGCGAAAAATGCCCAAACGCCGCATTTTAATCTGCCCGCGGACGTGTTGCTTCTGGGTACGATTGTGCTGCCATCTCTCTGCGATATGACATCTGTGGATCTATTTATGGCATTCCTGTGACAGTTGATTGCTTGTTGGTCAGACGGTGCGTTATTTACAGCAACTGGCGACTCTGCATTATTGCTGATGGCGTTTTCGTCGTCGCCATGTTCACCACTAGAAAGAAAATGGGATTATAAAGGGCCATTATAAATGATTTTTAACTGCAAGATATCAAAATATTTTTTGTTGCTCAAATTATTTCGCATATCATGCAATCGAATAAATCACATATTTTATTGCTCAGTTTTTAATAACATAAGTAATAATTTTAATTAATTATTTTGTCGATTACATTTTCTGTCATTTTCTGTTAAACACACATTTTGTCGTTCAAATGCATATTTTGCCGTTCAAGTACATAAATTTTTTTGTGGTACTCAGAAGAAAATAACGTAAACACGTCTGTTACCACCGCGTTATAGCCTAGGGTTCCCAACCTTTTAAAATTACGGTAGTACTGTTGCCATTTCCCAGAAAACATGTGTGGAATATGTGACTTCTGTAAAAACAATACAGAAATATTATAGTTGGTATCCATTGTGTCCAATAACCAGCGATGTGTCTCCAGGTATAAACTTATTTGTTCTTTTTAGTTCCTTCAAGTATTACGAAAGGAAGGAAATAGTAAATACAAATCAAACAATGTGAAAACGAAAAATACAAAAAGGACCTGTTACAAATAATTAATTCATTAAAATATTTTAAAAAAATCATTGGTCAAAATACAAAAATTAAGAAACATTTATTCTGAGTAAAAAGTTTCATATTAGCAAGTTAATATTCCTTAAGAAGTAAGAGCCATATAAAAGACTGTTTTATTAATATTTTGTTATTTTTCAAGGCATTGAAAAGAATAAAAACTCCTTATGAAACAATTTAGTCAGAAGAATAATTACGTTATGAGAAAACAAGTGTGGGAATAAACACCCAACTAGAAAATATTTGTATACACTCATTTCATCTATAACAGAGATGATCTCTATATTTTCTCTTAAAGTTTGTTAAATAAGAAAAAGCTGGCTCATACATACACAATGTTGAAAATTGAACTGATGCAAGGTACTTTATAACTCGAGGTGAAAATTAAATGCAAAAACTTACCAAATTATAAATAAAAATATGTGAAGCACTTTTGAATTTGTTTCATTGTCAAAACTAGTACTTACTTCAATTCAATTTAATTATTTTTTGTTTAATTAAATGCAGTCACAAAATTTGAAATTACAAATGAAAATGTTTAACGACATACTTTGTCAAAGTAATATTATAGGTTAATGGTGACATACAGGCGGGATGTAAATTTTAAATAAATCATAAATTACAGCCACAACCTGGATTTGAACCAGGGACCTTTGCGTCTCTAGTGCAAATAATATACACTAAATTTCATCTATAACAGAGATGATCTCTATATTTTCTCTTAAAGTTTGTTAAATAAGGAAAAGCTTGCTCATACATACACAATGTTGAAAATTGAATTGATACAAGGTATTTTATAACTCGAGGTGAAAATTAAATGCAAAAACTTACCAAATTATAAATAAAAATTTGTGAAGAACTTTTAAATTTGTTTCATTGTCAAAATTAGTACCTACTTACTTCAATTTAATTTAATTATCTTTTAGTTTACTTAAATGCAAATATTTATTGATTTTCTTTGATTGGGACCGACATAATTTTCGTCATAGAAGCTCAGAACTTGTCTGGTGATAGGTTAGTTACCTTATCTGGAATATAAGATCATATTGAAATCCACCACCTACAACTTTGTTCTTCTCCTAAAGTATCATTATGACCAGCAGATTCAAATTATAGGTTTATTTTGTCACACATTCGTAAAGGCAAAAGTATTGAAAACAAATAATGTTAGAGTTTGACCAATAACTTTGCCAGATTGTTGTTTTCTAGAGGTTATTTTGTTTTTATGTAACAGATAGTTGTAAGTAATATTGTCAATTGAAGTTAATGAATAGTCTAGAATGTTGCCCGTTGGATGTAATATCGAAATACTAGTGGTTTATTGGGTTAGAAGGGCTCCAAATCAAAATTATTTATTTATTCCAATATTTAAAATAATAATCCCATGCTAAAATAATACATAAAAATAACACTGGTGTAAAAAGGGGTAACAAATACGTATATAAATATGTACTAACTTTTCTCCTCGAGTTCTTGCCAGGAATCTTGCATGGTAATACGCTGGACCTCGATTCTGACGGCCTGAAGATCGCCCAGTGGCGCTCTCTATGCACTGAAACCTATGCACTGGGGTTACCATCGGTTTTGGATAGACGCCGCAATACGACGCTCCGTACCGCGACCCTGCGAACAATTGAAAACATGCACATTTCTTGGATAAACACGATGAAGGTTAAAAGATGGTTGCAGTTACAAATCTGAGCCAAATAGGTAGAATATCACCGATTATTGATTGTCATATGCGTATTTGTCATTCGTACGACGCATATTATGCTGTAAAGGTTTGTTGATACTTGGTGTGAAATAAAAACGATAATATTGCAAACATTGTTGCAAGTTTTAATAAAATTATTCAATTACTTTTAGAGTTATGATTTTTTTACGATTTATTGTGCAAATATGTCTGCTTGAATAAATTCAAAAATTCATATTTCCCCTTTGGGGGAAGTTAGTGTCTTAGTATGGCCTTAATGCTATTTATTAATGCATATTAAACAAACATTGCAAGTTTTATTAAAATTATTCAATTGTTTTTAGAGTTATGATTTTTTTACGATTTATTGTGCAAATATGTCTGCTTGAATAAATTCAAAAATTCATATTTCCCCTTTGGGGGAAGTTAGTGTCTTAGTATGGCCTTAATGCTATTTATTAATGCATATTAAACAAACATTGCAAGTTTTATTAAAATTATTCAATTGTTTTTAGAGTTATGATTTCTTTACGATTTATTGTGCAAATATGTCTGCTTGAATAAATTCAAAAATTCATATTTCCCCTTTGGGGGAAGTTAGTGTCTTAGTATGGCCTTAATGCTATTTATTAATGCATATTAAACAAACATTGCAAGTTTTATTAAAATTATTCAATTATGTTTAGAGTTATGATTTTTTTACGATTTATTGTGCAAATATGTCTGCTTGAATAAATTCAAAAATTCATATTTCCCCTTTGGGGGAAGTTAGTGTCTTAGTATGGCCTTAATGCTATTTATTAATGCATATTAAACAAACATTGCAAGTTTTATTAAAATTATTCAATTGTTTTTAGAGTTATGATTTTTTTACGATTTATTGTGCAAATATGTCTGCTTGAATAAATTCAAAAATTCATATTTCCCCTTTGGGGGAAGTTAGTGTCTTAGTATGGCCTTAATGCTATTTATTAATGCATATTAAACAAACATTGCAAGTTTTATTAAAATTATTCAATTATGTTTAGAGTTATGATTTTTTTACGATTTATTGTGCAAATATGTCTGCTTGAATAAATTCAAAAATTCATATTTCCCCTTTGGGGGAAGTTAGTGTCTTAGTATGGCCTTAATGCTATTTATTAATGCATATTAAACAAACATTGCAAGTTTTATTAAAATTATTCAATTGTTTTTAGAGTTATGATTTTTTTACGATTTATTGTGCAAATATGTCTGCTTGAATAAATTCAAAAATTCATATTTCCCCTTTGGGGGAAGTTAGTGTCTTAGTATGGCCTTAATGCTATTTATTAATGCATATTAAACAAACATTGCAAGTTTTATTAAAATTATTCAATTATGTTTAGAGTTATGATTTTTTTACGATTTATTGTGCAAATATGTCTGCTTGAATAAATTCAAAAATTCATATTTCCCCTTTGGGGGAAGTTAGTGTCTTAGTATGGCCTTAATGCTATTTATTAATGCATATTAAACAAACATTGCAAGTTTTATTAAAATTATTCAATTATGTTTAGAGTTATGATTTTTTTACGATTTATTGTGCAAATATGTCTGCTTGAATAAATTCAAAAATTCATATTTCCCCTTTGGGGGAAGTTAGTGTCTTAGTATGGCCTTAATGCTATTTATTAATGCATATTAAACAAACATTGCAAGTTTTATTAAAATTATTCAATTGTTTTTAGAGTTATGATTTTTTTACGATTTATTGTGCAAATATGTCTGCTTGAATAAATTCAAAAATTCATATTTCCCCTTTGGGGGAAGTTAGTGTCTTAGTATGGCCTTAATGCTATTTATTAATGCATATTAAACAAACATTGCAAGTTTTATTAAAATTATTCAATTATGTTTAGAGTTATGATTTTTTTACGATTTATTGTGCAAATATGTCTGCTTGAATAAATTCAAAAATTCATATTTCCCCTTTGGGGGAAGTTAGTGTCTTAGTATGGCCTTAATGCTATTTATTAATGCATATTAAACAAACATTGCAAGTTTTATTAAAATTATTCAATTGTTTTTAGAGTTATGATTTTTTTACGATTTATTGTGCAAATATGTCTGCTTGAATAAATTCAAAAATTCATATTTCCCCTTTGGGGGAAGTTAGTGTCTTAGTATGGCCTTAATGCTATTTATTAATGCATATTAAACAAACATTGCAAGTTTTATTAAAATTATTCAATTATGTTTAGAGTTATGATTTTTTTACGATTTATTGTGCAAATATGTCTGCTTGAATAAATTCAAAAATTCATATTTCCCCTTTGGGGGAAGTTAGTGTCTTAGTATGGCCTTAATGCTATTTATTAATGCATATTAAACAAACATTGCAAGTTTTATTAAAATTATTCAATTGTTTTTAGAGTTATGATTTTTTTACGATTTATTGTGCAAATATGTCTGCTTGAATAAATTCAAAAATTCATATTTCCCCTTTGGGGGAAGTTAGTGTCTTAGTATGGCCTTAATGCTATTTATTAATGCATATTAAACAAACATTGCAAGTTTTATTAAAATTATTCAATTGTTTTTAGAGTTATGATTTCTTTACGATTTATTGTGCAAATATGTCTGCTTGAATAAATTCAAAAATTCATATTTCCCCTTTGGGGGAAGTTAGTGTCTTAGTATGGCCTTAATGCTATTTATTAATGCATATTAAACAAACATTGCAAGTTTTATTAAAATTATTCAATTATGTTTAGAGTTATGATTTTTTTACGATTTATTGTGCAAATATGTCTGCTTGAATAAATTCAAAAATTCATATTTCCCCTTTGGGGGAAGTTAGTGTCTTAGTATGGCCTTAATGCTATTTATTAATGCATATTAAACAAACATTGCAAGTTTTATTAAAATTATTCAATTGTTTTTAGAGTTATGATTTTTTTACGATTTATTGTGCAAATATGTCTGCTTGAATAAATTCAAAAATTCATATTTCCCCTTTGGGGGAAGTTAGTGTCTTAGTATGGCCTTAATGCTATTTATTAATGCATATTAAACAAACATTGCAAGTTTTATTAAAATTATTCAATTATGTTTAGAGTTATGATTTTTTTACGATTTATTGTGCAAATATGTCTGCTTGAATAAATTCAAAAATTCATATTTCCCCTTTGGGGGAAGTTAGTGTCTTAGTATGGCCTTAATGCTATTTATTAATGCATATTAAACAAACATTGCAAGTTTTATTAAAATTATTCAATTGTTTTTAGAGTTATGATTTTTTTACGATTTATTGTGCAAATATGTCTGCTTGAATAAATTCAAAAATTCATATTTCCCCTTTGGGGGAAGTTAGTGTCTTAGTATGGCCTTAATGCTATTTATTAATGCATATTAAACAAACATTGCAAGTTTTATTAAAATTATTCAATTATGTTTAGAGTTATGATTTTTTTACGATTTATTGTGCAAATATGTCTGCTTGAATAAATTCAAAAATTCATATTTCCCCTTTGGGGGAAGTTAGTGTCTTAGTATGGCCTTAATGCTATTTATTAATGCATATTAAACAAACATTGCAAGTTTTATTAAAATTATTCAATTATGTTTAGAGTTATGATTTTTTTTACGATTTATTGTGCAAATATGTCTGCTTGAATAAATTCAAAAATTCATATTTCCCCTTTGGGGGAAGTTAGTGTCTTAGTATGGCCTTAATGCTATTTATTAATGCATATTAAACAAACATTGCAAGTTTTATTAAAATTATTCAATTGTTTTTAGAGTTATGATTTTTTTACGATTTATTGTGCAAATATGTCTGCTTGAATAAATTCAAAAATTCATATTTCCCCTTTGGGGGAAGTTAGTGTCTTAGTATGGCCTTAATGCTATTTATTAATGCATATTAAACAAACATTGCAAGTTTTATTAAAATTATTCAATTATGTTTAGAGTTATGATTTTTTTACGATTTATTGTGCAAATATGTCTGCTTGAATAAATTCAAAAATTCATATTTCCCCTTTGGGGGAAGTTAGTGTCTTAGTATGGCCTTAATGCTATTTATTAATGCATATTAAACAAACATTGCAAGTTTTATTAAAATTATTCAATTGTTTTTAGAGTTATGATTTTTTTACGATTTATTGTGCAAATATGTCTGCTTGAATAAATTCAAAAATTCATATTTCCCCTTTGGGGGAAGTTAGTGTCTTAGTATGGCCTTAATGCTATTTATTAATGCATATTAAACAAACATTGCAAGTTTTATTAAAATTATTCAATTATGTTTAGAGTTATGATTTTTTTACGATTTATTGTGCAAATATGTCTGCTTGAATAAATTCAAAAATTCATATTTCCCCTTTGGGGGAAGTTAGTGTCTTAGTATGGCCTTAATGCTATTTATTAATGCATATTAAACAAACATTGCAAGTTTTATTAAAATTATTCAATTGTTTTTAGAGTTATGATTTTTTTACGATTTATTGTGCAAATATGTCTGCTTGAATAAATTCAAAAATTCATATTTCCCCTTTGGGGGAAGTTAGTGTCTTAGTATGGCCTTAATGCTATTTATTAATGCATATTAAACAAACATTGCAAGTTTTATTAAAATTATTCAATTATGTTTAGAGTTATGATTTTTTTACGATTTATTGTGCAAATATGTCTGCTTGAATAAATTCAAAAATTCATATTTCCCCTTTGGGGGAAGTTAGTGTCTTAGTATGGCCTTAATGCTATTTATTAATGCATATTAAACAAACATTGCAAGTTTTATTAAAATTATTCAATTGTTTTTAGAGTTATGATTTTTTTACGATTTATTGTGCAAATATGTCTGCTTGAATAAATTCAAAAATTCATATTTCCCCTTTGGGGGAAGTTAGTGTCTTAGTATGGCCTTAATGCTATTTATTAATGCATATTAAACAAACATTGCAAGTTTTATTAAAATTATTCAATTATGTTTAGAGTTATGATTTTTTTACGATTTATTGTGCAAATATGTCTGCTTGAATAAATTCAAAAATTCATATTTCCCCTTTGGGGGAAGTTAGTGTCTTAGTATGGCCTTAATGCTATTTATTAATGCATATTAAACAAACATTGCAAGTTTTATTAAAATTATTCAATTGTTTTTAGAGTTATGATTTTTTTACGATTTATTGTGCAAATATGTCTGCTTGAATAAATTCAAAAATTCATATTTCCCCTTTGGGGGAAGTTAGTGTCTTAGTATGGCCTTAATGCTATTTATTAATGCATATTAAACAAACATTGCAAGTTTTATTAAAATTATTCAATTATGTTTAGAGTTATGATTTTTTTACGATTTATTGTGCAAATATGTCTGCTTGAATAAATTCAAAAATTCATATTTCCCCTTTGGGGGAAGTTAGTGTCTTAGTATGGCCTTAATGCTATTTATTAATGCATATTAAACAAACATTGCAAGTTTTATTAAAATTATTCAATTATGTTTAGAGTTATGATTTTTTTACGATTTATTGTGCAAATATGTCTGCTTGAATAAATTCAAAAATTCATATTTCCCCTTTGGGGGAAGTTAGTGTCTTAGTATGGCCTTAATGCTATTTATTAATGCATATTAAACAAACATTGCAAGTTTTATTAAAATTATTCAATTATGTTTAGAGTTATGATTTTTTTACGATTTATTGTGCAAATATGTCTGCTTGAATAAATTCAAAAATTCATATTTCCCCTTTGGGGGAAGTTAGTGTCTTAGTATGGCCTTAATGCTATTTATTAATGCATATTAAACAAACATTGCAAGTTTTATTAAAATTATTCAATTGTTTTTAGAGTTATGATTTTTTTACGATTTATTGTGCAAATATGTCTGCTTGAATAAATTCAAAAATTCATATTTCCCCTTTGGGGGAAGTTAGTGTCTTAGTATGGCCTTAATGCTATTTATTAATGCATATTAAACAAACATTGCAAGTTTTATTAAAATTATTCAATTATGTTTAGAGTTATGATTTTTTTACGATTTATTGTGCAAATATGTCTGCTTGAATAAATTCAAAAATTCATATTTCCCCTTTGGGGGAAGTTAGTGTCTTAGTATGGCCTTAATGCTATTTATTAATGCATATTAAACAAACATTGCAAGTTTTATTAAAATTATTCAATTGTTTTTAGAGTTATGATTTTTTTACGATTTATTGTGCAAATATGTCTGCTTGAATAAATTCAAAAATTCATATTTCCCCTTTGGGGGAAGTTAGTGTCTTAGTATGGCCTTAATGCTATTTATTAATGCATATTAAACAAACATTGCAAGTTTTATTAAAATTATTCAATTATGTTTAGAGTTATGATTTTTTTACGATTTATTGTGCAAATATGTCTGCTTGAATAAATTCAAAAATTCATATTTCCCCTTTGGGGGAAGTTAGTGTCTTAGTATGGCCTTAATGCTATTTATTAATGCATATTAAACAAACATTGCAAGTTTTATTAAAATTATTCAATTGTTTTTAGAGTTATGATTTTTTTACGATTTATTGTGCAAATATGTCTGCTTGAATAAATTCAAAAATTCATATTTCCCCTTTGGGGGAAGTTAGTGTCTTAGTATGGCCTTAATGCTATTTATTAATGCATATTAAACAAACATTGCAAGTTTTATTAAAATTATTCAATTATGTTTAGAGTTATGATTTTTTTACGATTTATTGTGCAAATATGTCTGCTTGAATAAATTCAAAAATTCATATTTCCCCTTTGGGGGAAGTTAGTGTCTTAGTATGGCCTTAATGCTATTTATTAATGCATATTAAACAAACATTGCAAGTTTTATTAAAATTATTCAATTATGTTTAGAGTTATGATTTTTTTACGATTTATTGTGCAAATATGTCTGCTTGAATAAATTCAAAAATTCATATTTCCCCTTTGGGGGAAGTTAGTGTCTTAGTATGGCCTTAATGCTATTTATTAATGCATATTAAACAAACATTGCAAGTTTTATTAAAATTATTCAATTATGTTTAGAGTTATGATTTTTTTACGATTTATTGTGCAAATATGTCTGCTTGAATAAATTCAAAAATTCATATTTCCCCTTTGGGGGAAGTTAGTGTCTTAGTATGGCCTTAATGCTATTTATTAATGCATATTAAACAAACATTGCAAGTTTTATTAAAATTATTCAATTGTTTTTAGAGTTATGATTTTTTTACGATTTATTGTGCAAATATGTCTGCTTGAATAAATTCAAAAATTCATATTTCCCCTTTGGGGGAAGTTAGTGTCTTAGTATGGCCTTAATGCTATTTATTAATGCATATTAAACAAACATTGCAAGTTTTATTAAAATTATTCAATTATGTTTAGAGTTATGATTTTTTTACGATTTATTGTGCAAATGTGTCTGCTTGAATAAATTCAAAAATTCATATTTCCCCTTTGGGGGAAGTTAGTGTCTTAGTATGGCCTTAATGCTATTTATTAATGCATATTAAACAAACATTGCAAGTTTTATTAAAATTATTCAATTGTTTTTAGAGTTATGATTTTTTTACGATTTATTGTGCAAATATGTCTGCTTGAATAAATTCAAAAATTCATATTTCCCCTTTGGGGGAAGTTAGTGTCTTAGTATGGCCTTAATGCTATTTATTAATGCATATTAAACAAACATTGCAAGTTTTATTAAAATTATTCAATTATGTTTAGAGTTATGATTTTTTTACGATTTATTGTGCAAATATGTCTGCTTGAATAAATTCAAAAATTCATATTTCCCCTTTGGGGGAAGTTAGTGTCTTAGTATGGCCTTAATGCTATTTATTAATGCATATTAAACAAACATTGCAAGTTTTATTAAAATTATTCAATTATGTTTAGAGTTATGATTTTTTTACGATTTATTGTGCAAATATGTCTGCTTGAATAAATTCAAAAATTCATATTTCCCCTTTGGGGGAAGTTAGTGTCTTAGTATGGCCTTAATGCTATTTATTAATGCATATTAAACAAACATTGCAAGTTTTATTAAAATTATTCAATTGTTTTTAGAGTTATGATTTTTTTACGATTTATTGTGCAAATATGTCTGCTTGAATAAATTCAAAAATTCATATTTCCCCTTTGGGGGAAGTTAGTGTCTTAGTATGGCCTTAATGCTATTTATTAATGCATATTAAACAAACATTGCAAGTTTTATTAAAATTATTCAATTATTTTTAGAGTTATGATTTTTTTACGATTTATTGTGCAAATATGTCTGCTTGAATAAATTCAAAAATTCATATTTCCCCTTTGGGGGAAGTTAGTGTCTTAGTATGGCCTTAATGCTATTTATTAATGCATATTAAACAAACATTGCAAGTTTTATTAAAATTATTCAATTATTTTTAGAGTTATGATTTTTTTACGATTTATTGTGCAAATATGTCTGCTTGAATAAATTCAAAAATTCATATTTCCCCTTTGGGGGAAGTTAGTGTCTTAGTATGGCCTTAATGCTATTTATTAATGCATATTAAACAAACATTGCAAGTTTTATTAAAATTATTCAATTATTTTTAGAGTTATGATTTTTTACGATTTATTGAGCAAATATGTCTGTTTTAGTAAATTCAAAAATTAATAATTCCTCTTTCGGGGTGGTTAGTGTCTTGACATGGCCTTAATCCTATTTATTAATGCATATTAAACAATCGTTGCAAGTTTTATTAAAATTATTCAAATATTTTTATAGTTATGATTTTTTTACGATTTATTATATATGCAAATATGTCTGTTTCAATAAATTCAAAAATTCATAATTCCCCTTTGGGGAAGGTTAGTGTCTTGGTATGGCCTTAATGAAATTTATTAATGCATATTAAACAATCATTGCAAGTTTTATTAAAATTATTCAATTATTTTTACAGTTATGATTTTTTTACGATTTATTGTGCAAATATGTCTGTTTCAATAAATTCAAAAATTCATAATTCCCCTTTGGGAGAGGTTAGTCTCTTGGTATGGCCTTAATGCCATTTATTAATGCATATTAAACAATCATTGCAAGTTTTATTAAAATTCATCAATTAGTTTTAGAGTTATGATGTTTTACGATTTATTGTGCAAATATGTCTGTTTCAATAAATTCAAAAATTCATAATTCCCCTTTGGGGGTGGTTAGTGTCTTGGTATGGCCTTTGTACTATTTATTAATGCATATTAAACAATCATTGCAAGTTTTATTAAAATTCATCAATTATTTTTAGAGTTATGGTTTTTTTACGATTTATTGAGCAAATAGGTCTGTTTCAATAATTTCGAAAATTCATAATTCCCCTTTGGGGGAGGTTAGTGTCTTGGTATGACCTTAATGCTATTTATTAATGCATATTAAACAATCATTGCAAGTTTTATTAAAATTATTCAATTATTTTTAGAGTTATGATTTTTTTACGATTTATTGTGCAAATATATTATGTCTGTCTCAATAAATTCAAAAAATCAAAATTTCCCTTTGGAGGAGGTTTGTGTCTTGGTATGGCAACAATCATTGCAAGTTTTATTAAAATTCCTCAATTATTTTTAGAGTTCTGATTTTTTTCAATTGATTATTATTATTATTGTGCAAATATGTCTGTTTCAATAAATTCAAAAATTCTTAATTACCATTTGGGGGAGGTTAGTATCTTGGTATGGCCTTAATGCTATTTATTAATGCATATTAAACAATCATTGCAAGTTTTATTAAAATTCTTCGATTATTTTTAGAGTTATGATTTTTTTACGATTTATTGTGCAAATATGTCTGTTTCAATAAATTTAAAAAAATCATAATTCCCCTTTGGGGGTGGTTATTGTCTTGGTATGGTCTTAATGCTATTTATTAATGCATATTAAACAATCATTGCAAGTTTTATTAAAATTCTTCAATTATTTTTAGAGTTATGATTTTTTTACGATTTATTGTGCAAATATGTCTGTTTCAATAAATTCAAAAAATCATAATTCCCGATTGGGGGAGGTTAGTGGCTTGATATGGCCTCAATGCTATTTATTAATGCCTATTAAACAGTCATTGCAAGTTTTATTAAAATTCTTCAATTAGTTTTAGAGTTATGATTTTTTTACGATTTATTGTGCAAATATGTCTGTTTCAATAAATTCATAATTGCCCTTTGGGGGAGGTTAGTGTCTTGGTATGGCCTTGATGCTATTTATTAATGCATACTAAACAATCATTGCAAATTTCATAAAAATTCTTTAATTATTTTTAGAGTTATGATTTTTTTACGATTTATTGTGCAAATATGTCTGTTTCAATAAATTAAAAAATTCATAATTCCCCTTTGGGGAAGGTTACTGTCTTGGTATGGGCTTAATGCTATTTATTAATGCATATTAAACAATCATTGCAAGTTTTATTAAAATTCTTCAATTAGTTTTAGAGTTATGATTTTTTACGATTTATTGTGCAAATATGTCTGTTTCAATAAATTTAAAAAATCATAATTCCCTTTTCGGGGTGGTTAGTGTCTTGGTGTGGCCTTAATGCTATTTATTAATGCATATTAAACAATCATTGCAAGTTTTATTAGAATTATTCAATTATTTTTAGAGTTATGATTTTTTTACGATGTATTATGGAAATATGTCTGTTTGTTGTATTGAAACAAGACTTCTATAAATAACAAAATGTGATCTTTATTATTGTCCAAGCAACAGCACATAAACAATGAGTAAAAATAAATCTCAGATCAATGTACCATTGGCTATAAATAAATAAAGTAGTATTTTATGACTTATCTACCTATTTATTTGCACTGTCACGGCGACATTTTCGAAATAAACTCAAAATAGTTCATAGAAGATAAGCAGGCATTAAACATACTGAATTTAATCAAGTATTCGTGGTTTATTATTTATGATATATCTACAGTTCTACAGAAGATATTTTACCTTATTTTTACGTGTGTAATCCCACAAAATTGAGGCAAGTATTATTCCGAAAAGTATCACACATTTCACTGCATATTTACAGGGACGCGCTTCAAATTTTATAGATGCAACCGCCTAGAGGTTTTGCCATAGACTAGATTGCGGAAGAAATAACTCCGCATTGTTATACTTGTCACGATTGCGTACAAAAAGAAAAGCAACACTTCATTTTTTCTGTGATAAAATCTTTCAAAATACAAGCTAACAAAAGCATCCTACATTATTGGAGAGATGTTACTATAGAACTATTTCGCTAAAAACCGATTTTCATGTCATAAATTATAATAAATATTCTAACCTGGGATATAATGTGGCAACCTCAATCTTCCGTTATTGAAACCACATGCTTGATTCCGCTTATCAATCCAAAAATGCATGTGTAAACCTTAGTAGACCTTAGCACGACATTACCAAGTCATTTAGAGTCAACGCAGGTACAAAAATCATATTCACGTCATTTTAAGGTGTTTTTAGTACTTGTCAATGTGATGTGTGCACTCGCAAAACGACTATTTTTCTTTATTTACAACAAATAACCATTTTGACGTTACGACCACACCGACATTGTGAAAATAGAATGTACACAATTCATCTGTCGGTGATTCCCAAAAGTGCGTTTACTGCATATGGTTTTCACGTTACGGAGGTGCTTTGTTTTGGTACCGCTGAGAGGCGTCCATATCGGCGCGTCCCTTCTATTGGCGTCGCTCTGGCGTCCATTTTTCAATCAGCCGCGCGCCTGTTAATAGGCTTGACCTATTAATTTAATTAAGTTAATTTGTATAATATCCAGTTAGTAACAGTTCTGTTTATCATCAGACTAATTTTTATCTCACGTGTTTTACGTTACAAAATTAACAATTACGTATTGAATGTACAGAGTGATTCAAAATTGATGTACTATCGTTAGCATAAAAACGGGGACACTCAAATTTGCACTAATTAAACTGGGCTTCGTAATGTCATGTCAGTACGTTTGTCATGTCACTTTAACGTCATCTTGAATTTAGACGTAAGAAATAAAAACTCCGAAAATGAATGAATTTCAGAAGGCAATAATTCAAACTCGAGTGCATGATGGAATCAGCATTCGAGAAATAGGGTATTCCGGTCATGTCAAAATTAAAGAGATATTCGGTTTAACCTATTGTACAATTTATGAGGATTCATAAAGTTAAGCTATGAGCTTTTTTATTTAGTTTTTCTATGAGATAATTGCAATTAAAAGTGCATTTCGTTTGAATTCACCGACCACCCTCGGAAATACTCGATGATTACCGATCCCTAGTAGCGGTAGCAACAGCGGACAGCTCTCGAACAGCTGATCGGCCAAGTTGACGGTTGGCGACCCTGTTGTTTTACAACGAATAACGGTAACTTTTTTGAGAAATGATTTGATCATTGAAACTTGAAGCCAAACATCTATCATCTCGCTAGTCGGCAATGTAAAGAAAATCTTATCAGGAGTTACTGTTCTACTGCTGTTACAGCCCGGCACAGAACAATGTCGGCGTTGGAGTTTATACATTTTGAACAAGTGTTTGATATAACCTCAATAACCAAAGCATTTGTCAACAAACGAGCGGTTCTAAACGTTGACACAACAGAAGACAAAAATTTACTACGTGCACCCTAGATATAGCAACGTTGTCAAGTCGCTCACTTTGAGCGGTCTTTGTGACGTCACAAAGACCAATCCTAATTCAAACTTCAAACGACAATTTCTCTTAATTTAAAACAATGTTTGATATTTTACTTGTGAAGTATCAAACAGTAAATCAAACAGTTTGTAAAAAAAATGACAATTTCAAAAACACCGGAATACTCTATTGCTACTGAATTAATTGTAGGCATACCTCGATTGTTGAAACCAGAACAAGTTTGTAAGTTGACAGATACTGTCAACGGTTAGACTTCATAAATAATTTCAGTTTGCTGTCCACGTTTTTTTATGCTCACGATAGTACATATATTTTTTTGTAGTTTGTACATTTCTGATAATGTCGGGTCTATTTCATGTGAAATGTGAGTGGTATCAAATAAGCTTGGTAATGACATTTTTTTGCTTTTGGCCAAAAAGAACAGTAGAGATTTTATAGCATCGTATACAGGGTGCAATTTTGAAACATTATTGTTTACTGTTTTTACTCAGAAAAGCAGTGGAACCACAAATCGTTATCTTTAAAGATAATGGAGAAACCATGGTCAACTTTTAGTTTTCTTATGGGCGCCATGTTTGATTTTGACATTCTGTTTTACATATTATACCACACTTGGGATGTAAATTTAATTCAAACTTTTATGTTATTGTTTTTGCAGTGCTTTAGAACTAAAATCAACACGTTTTTTTTTATTGAATTGAAAATATGACAGTTTTGGTTTCACTTGTCTGACGGTCAGGTCGAAAAAAACGGGAGCAACACAATGTATTCAGGGTTCAGGCTGATGTTAGAAATGCTTTGCATTTAAAAATTCCATAAAAAATAAAAGGGAAAACTTGGTTTGAAATGATGTGACATACTCAAAAATCGTTGATTTCAGCTCCGATTCAATCTTTGCAATAACAAACAAAAGATGTAAGTAACATTCGTACCAACAAGTGTGATATATTTATTTATTTATTTTTAGTTATTTATTTCCTCCAAGTTACAAAATTATACAAAATTCTTTAAAAACTTAACATGATAATCATTTGAAAAATAAAAAAAAATTTAACATATACCAATCAATAGAAAAGCCAATTACATTTCATTGGGCACTAATAGGTTCTCTAAACAGCCAACAGCTGATATCGAGACCAAATTATCTGATACAGTAAACAAGTTAAAAGAAAAGTAAACTAGCAGCAATTAAACACTAAAAGAAAAATAACAACAGTTTCTACATATAATAAGATGCATAATATCTTTTAAGGTGATTTTTAAACACAGCACAACTTTTCAATGCCTTAATCTCAGTTGGCAAAGAATTGAACCGCACTACACCGGAGTTTATTGCACTGTTTCTTCCATGGTTTGTTAGTGTTTGATACTGATGAACATGCTGTCTGATTCGAGTTTCGTATTTGTGAGTTTCTTGGTTGATGGTCAGATTGATGTCATAATTTAATCTGACTAAAAGACCACATAAAATCAAACATGCTGTCTTTAACCGCCTTAACAAAACCGAAAGTTGGTAATGGTTTCTCCATAAGCTTTAAAGATAACTCAAGTACTGACACAATTAGATTTCTCGTGCCGGTTACAAACGTCCAATTTATTTTATTTTTATATTAGCTATTTTTTTGTAAAATCTATAAAAAACATACAAAATTTTACCCTGTAGACGAAAAAGATCACCCTGTATACAATGCTATAAAATCTCTACTGTCAATTTTTATCAAAAACAAGACAAATGTAAGTAATTGATTTTAATACACCTGTGATTTCTCAATAAATGACCCGATATTATCAGAAATCAGGGTAGTTATGATTTGTTTTAAACATGTTTTAAAACAAATATTTAGTTTTAAACTATTTAGTTTTAAACAGTTTGTTTTAAATGTTGTGTTTTAAACGTGTTTTAAACTACTGAAATTTGAACAGCATATTTAATTATTTAATGTAGCTGTATGCTGGTCTTAAGATTTGTATGCATAGATCAATTAAAAAGTCAAAAATAGTTTAAATTTGGTATTTATTAGTCAAATAAGAAGTTTTTCATAAAGTAAAGCAAGTAAAGTAAGGAATGAAAAGACGTCGATCAAAGTACTTTCAAGTAAAATAATTGCATGATTTAAAACATTTAAAACAAATTTTACTCCTTGTTTAAAACATGTTCTTTTTTTGCGTGTAATTTAAAACATGTTTTTTTGTGAAGTGTTTAATAACATTGTTTCGTAAAAAAAAATTATTCATAAAAAACATATTTGTTTTGTTTAAAATAGAAACAATTTATAACAACCCTGTCAGAAATGCTGCCTAGCCGAACTTAAAGTAGGTAACATAACATTGGATTGAAACGTTCTGTTTTTGCGAATTAGTTATGGTTTTAATCTTCACAATACTAGCAATCTGTTTTTTAAAGAGATATTTGAATTGACTAAATATTATTTGGAAAACGAGTAATTAAAAATGTTTACCGCTTTTTTGTGGCTCACAATAAATAACAAACTGTACAGAACCGTACGTATTTACAACGCAAAATCATGTTATCAAGTAATGTGCTGACACCTTATGTCTTTAAGAGCTACTGCAGCGCTTTTCTGCCAAGGGGCCCCCACAGCTTTTCTGCCCAGGGGCCCCCACAGTCCTAAATCCGGCGCTGTAAACCGGTAACTTTGGCTAAGCCTGTATAGAAATTGCAAACAAGCTTGCGTTAATACCCAAATCATAAATAACTATTGAAATAATTATTTATTTTTGAATAGTAACTAATGAGAATAAATACCAAATGCTACAAATTGTATAGGCCTAAAATCGATAGAAAATAATTTATCCGCAGATTCGTAAATTGTTTTTATGCCAGTTGATAATTCTTGGCATCTTTTCGTAGATCAATATATCTTCTTTATTGCTCTGCTCCACTTTTAGTATTCTGCGTCTAAACGCGTCTTTTCGCAGGCACTATTTTGACCTACTTTTTTTATTCGCAACATTAAAATTGATTAAAATTCCGTGCCAATTCAATAAATATATCAGTGATTATATATTATAACGCAAATATGGATCAATCAAATTATTCTTGTAATATCCACAAATTTATTGATGCATATTTTAAAAAGCATTAAAAAAAATAAAAAGGTTAAGTCACCCTGGCGCCATCTATCGGATTCTCATCGAACGTATGTTGGTACTATCGATTTCTTAGTTATCTTCGGATTTGCGCCTAACTTCACGTCGGAGTATGACATGTGAACGTTGTTGACTGTGCGTACTTCACAGTTGTGACACTTGTGACCAAAACATACCAATATTGTTTATTTATTACCGATAACACTCCGATAAATAATTACTGAAACCTGCTAAACATAGAAGCGACACGAGAACCGCTTACACGTTCACATCCATACTTATATGCACGCGGATTCATAATACATAATTCATAATTGTAACAATGGATGTATTAGTTGTGCACCACAGTCCAAATTTTTGGCCCGGATTGCTGGAATGGGAATCATATTGCGATTTTGATGTCGAAGATATGAAAGAAGGTAAACTGTGCTGCACTTGCGGAGAGACTAGCCAGAATTTTAAATGGAATTGGGAACCAAATTCCGTTGGGACGCAGCTATCTAAGACTAATCGAGAGGTTATTTTTCACCCCGTGTACAGCCCCGGGACTGCCGCTGTTAGAGGAAGTCATATATTAGAGAATAACGCACATCATTACTGGGAGATTAAGATTTTGACGAAGTTATATGGCACAGATGTGGTAAGTACGCTAGTTTTAGGTCACACGTTTGTTAAATCCTTGCGTATTAGTAAGGATCAGCGAAAAATTATCATTTAGATAACAGACGTAATTATCTTGCTATCGTGAATAGGAGAAAACGCAGATAATCTGTGCCTAAAAGCTTATCTAAATTTCCGTAAAACATAACAGGGAAAAAATCAAAATAATTTATAATTTGTAATGCCAAAATCTCTACTCTCTGCTGCTAGTGTTGCAACATTCTGTCTTATTTCATCATTTCTTATGATGCCTGTAGATTTTTATGAGTTAAAATTTCATCCTAATGGAGGACAATGCAAAGCCATATACCGCCGACATCAGCAGAAACATTTTACAAGGTGTTAATTTACATTTTTTAGTGTTACTTAGAAGTAAGTACGAGTTGTAACATTGTTTTAGTAATTTTTTTGAGAAGTGTAGAAACTATTACAATATCCCTAATTACTGAAATTTTCCAAAGCTAATTGAAACGTTCAACACACGTTCTGTTTACAATTTGGTCAAAATACTGGAGTACATACTCCACTATTTGGAACCACGCGCTATCGTAACAGTGTTTACAAAGTTTTGCTTGTTTTTCTGTTATACACAGTAAATTTCCTTTGTTGACAATGTGCTGTTGAAATATATAGCAAATTGGTTATAATTTTGTATTTAACACTACACGAGTTCGGTGCATTTTCCTGAACACAACGGATAAGGTTTATCATGGTAGACAGCAAAATATTTGTATGTCTGTGTTATATTTTTATTTCTTGTTATTACACAGTTTCTTGGCACTGATTCCCAAAATATTTCCGGTATTTTGTCTCCGATTTTTGTTGATATAGCATAGTTTTGTTCATGTATCATTTTAATCCAGTTTTTTGTTTGTTATTCTCCGTTTCTGCTATAAAAAAATGACTTTCGGCACGATAACCTCGCAAGAAGCTAGACTGGTTTGTTTTTCTCAATATCGTCTCGTTTGTGCCGAGAATATTCCGTCGCAAAAGAATGTCAGATAGTGCAAGAATAAGTTTAAGTCTAAATATAAATCGACACGCTTATCTGACACTTGCAATTTTAAATTTTCCGCTATATCTGGATATATATGTTTGCTATCGGCGCGGCCCGTGCAGTTCAAGTTGCCTGACGAACCAAATTTCGATAAAAACCGCATTGCGCACAAATGCAATTACGGCTTTTTTTGCGAGAAATTGGAAAACTATAATTTTATCCCATCCGGTACCGTTTGAAACGTCAAAATCGGCCGATTAGATCGGACACAATCTGCGTTAAAAGTTTAATATATAGTAAAATGGCTATTTTTGCATCATTTTTGATAACTTGGAACGTCATAACTTCCGAACCGTTGCAAATAGGAAAAATCTAAATATACCGACGTGATCAGCGTCGGAAACTGTATTAAGAACCATAAACTTGATTCGATCGGAGGGAATTGGATTTCCGGCGACTAGCCAAAATGTAGTAGAAAATCGCATCTTTTTAACTATAAATTTGAAGTGGCCCACCTATCTCAAAAACTAGTGCCTAGATCAACATGAAACCTTTGTTATCCTACTAAAATGAGTGCGCTGATTACAAATTTTCATAGGAGAACGCTCTATCTCTACTGGTTACCGAGTTGTGCTAATATTACGTATTTTCAAATAATACAAAAATAAGCGGAATGGACCATATAATTTCTAAATGGTACATCTTAGGCATATAAAAGTATACATATTTTTGATGTACTCGTCGAGAGCTATCATTTGGCGGTGGGTAAACCTTCCTATCGCCAACGGTTGCAAAGTTCGATTTTTTTCTATCTGAATGAGCTAAATTTTGAACGAAAAAAATTATTAAATTTTTTGAGAGATAGAGCGTTCTAATGTGGTCAGTCTTATGCATTGGGATGTGCTGAATTCAACGGTGACCCCGGTTTTCCCGTAACGCGTACGGTTTGGCCAGAAAATGTTAAATTATAATTTCCGCGTTTTTTTTGCGGTTTTCTCGCGAACCGCGCATCGTAAAGCAACGCGGTTTTCAGAAATGAATTCCTGGACCAATTTCCCATCCGGTACCGTTTCGAACGTCAACATCGGCCGATTAGATCGGGCACAATCTGCGTTAAAAGTTTAATATATATTGAAATGGCTATATTTGCATCATTTTTGAAAACTTGGAACGTCATAACTTCCGAACCGTTGCAAATAGGAAAAATCTAATTATACCGACGTGATCAGCGTCGGAAACTGTATTACGGACCATTAACTTGATTCGATCCGAGGTATTTGAATTTTCGCCGACTAGGAAAAATTTAGGTGAAAATAGCATATTTTTAACTATAAATTTGAAGTGGGCCACCTATCTCAAAAACTAGAGCCAGGATCAACATGAAACCTTCGCTATCCTACTAAAATGGGTGCGCTGATTACAAATTTACATAGGTAAAGGCTCTATCTCTACTGGTTACCGAGTTATCCTAAAATTACGGTTTTTCAAATAACACAAAAATAAGCGGAATGGACCACATAATTTCTAAATGGTACATCTTAGGCATACGAAAGTATACATATTTTTGATGTGCTCCTCGAGAGCTATCATTTGGTGGTGGGTAAACCTTCCTATCGCCAACGGTTGCAAAGTTCGATTTTTTTTCTATCTGAATGAGCTAAATTTTGAACGAAAAAAATTATGAAATTTTTTTAGAGATAGAGCATTCTAATGTAGTCATTCTTATGCATTGGGATGTGCTGAATTCAACGGTGAGCCCGGTTTTCCCGTAACGCGTACGGTTTGGCCAGAAAATGGGAAACTATAATTTTCGCGGTTTTCTCGCGAAGCGCGCATCGCAGAGCAACGCGGTTTTCAGAAATGAATTCCTCGACCAATTTCCCATCCGGTACCGTTTGAAACGTCAACATCGGCCTATTAGATCGGACACAATCTGCGTTAAAAGTTGCTAATATAGTGAAATAGATTTCTATTATAATTTCTCCTGGTATTTATAATTATAATTTTCAGATGATTGGAGTTGGAACATCCGACGTTGCTTTAGAAGAAAGGCAGTATAAGTTCTGCAGCATGCTGGGTTACGACAACAAATCATGGGGTTACTCTTACCGTGGTGCTATTCAACATGACAAGCTTGCTAGGGAATATGGCCCACCCTTTGGAGTAGGAAGTATTGTTGGAATACATTTGGATATGTATTCCGGAACTTTGGAGTACTACATGAACAGAAAGCCCTTGGGTATAGCCTTCAAAGGGTTGAAGGGCAAAGAGCTCTACCCGATGGTGTGTTCAACGGCAGCCCAATCTTCGGTACGGCTGATAACGTCATATAGTTTCCACAATACGTTGGAGATGTGTTGCCTCAAAGTAATCCAGAATAATTCTCAACTAACGAAGCAGTTTTACTCCATACCAGGCTTATCTAGAATGATCAAAAGTGACTATTATTGGAGATTGCCATCTCTGCAAAAATTACAAGGTAATTATTTTGTTTCTGCGTTTATTTTTTTTTGTTGGTTTTTAGTAATATTAATGATTGGTTGTAGTTAAGAATTATGATGTCGTAGAGCACATATTCAAGAGAAAAAGTGAGACGGGATGTTTAAGAACAGGATAGGCGACGTTTTCTGTTAAGTTTTGATAGTCCGTCGCATAGCGGCTGTTTCTGTACCTTCTCCGAGGTAGTTTTGTTTTTATTTTTGGTGCGCATGCTGCTGTTGTGTTGTATCGATGCATTCTTTCCAGAACTAATAATTCTAATATTTGTTCCGATATGTACAGTTACTGAAACGCTATGATTTTATATTTTGTGGCATTACGAGAAAAGTAGATGAGATAGAGATGATTACTATACGTGTTGTGGTCACAGTTAAATCAAGTAATTAATCCTGAAAATTACAAGTCTTTCCCAGCTCTGGTTTAGTCAGGAGATTTTTTTAAATACACTCATTGGCTGTAGTATAGTTACTGAAATGCTATGATTTTAGTTGACGTGGCATTACGAGAAAAGTAGATGAGATAGAGATGATTATTATACGTGTTGTGGTCACAGATAAATCAAGTAATTAATCCTGAAAATTACAAGTCTCTCCCAGCTCTGGTTTAGCCAGGAGATTTTTTTAAATTCGCTCATTGGCTGTAGTATAGTTACTGAAATGCCATGATTTTAGTTTATGTGGCATTACGAGAAAAGTAGATGAGAGAGAGATGATTATTATACGTGTTGTGGTCACAGATAAATCAAGTAATTAATCCTGAAAATTACAAGTCTCTCCCAGCTCTGGTTTGGCCAGGAGATTTTTTAAATTCACTCATTGGCTGTAGTATAGTTATTGAAATGCTATGATTTTAGTTTATGTGGCATTACTAGAAAAGTAGATGAGATAGAGATGATTATTATACGTGCTGTGGTCACAGATAAATCCAATAATTAATCCTGAAAATTACAAGTCTCTCCCAGCTCTGGTTTAGTCAGGAGATTTTTTTAAATTCACTCTGGCTGTAGTATAGTTACTGAAATGCTATGATTTTAGTTTATGTGACATTACGAGAAAAGTAGATGAGATAGAGACGATTATTATACGTGTTGTGGTCACAGATAAATCAAGTAATTAATCCTGAAAATTACAAGTCTCTCCCAGCTCTGGTTTAGTCAGGAGATTTTTTTAAATTCACTCTGGCTGTAGTATAGTTACTGAAATGCTATGATTTTAGTTTATGTGACATTACGAGAAAAGTAGATGAGATAGAGACGATTATTATACGTGTTGTGGTCACAGATAAATCAAGTAATTAATCCTGAAAATTACAAGTCTCTCCCAGCTCTGGTTTAGTCAGGAGATTTTTTTAAATTCACTCATTGGCTGTAGTATAGTTACTGAAATGCTATGATTTTAGTTTTTGTGGCATTACTAGAAAAGTAGATGAGATAGAGATGATTATTATACGTGCTGTGGTCACAGATAAATCCAATAATTAATCCTGAAAATTACAAGTCTCTCCCAGCTCTGGTTTGGCCAGGAGATTTTTTAAATTCACTCTGGCTGTAGTATAGTTACTGAAATGCTATGATTTTAGTTTTTGTGGCATTACGAGAAAAGTAGATGAGATAGAGATGATTATTATACGTGATGTGGTTACAGATAAATCAAGTAATTAATCCTGAAAATTACAAGTCTCTCCCAGCTCTGGTTTAGCCAGGAGATTTTTTTAAATTCACTCCTTGGCTGTAGTATAGTTACTGAAATGCTATGATTGTAGTTTATGTGGCATTACGAGAAAAGTAGATGAGATAGAGATGATTATTATACGTGTTGTGGTCACAGATAAATCAAGTAATTAATCCTGAAAATTACAAGTCTCTCCCAGCTCTGGTTTAGTCAGGAGATTTTTTTAAATTCACTCTGGCTGTAGTATAGTTACTGAAATGCTATGATTTTAGTTTTTGTGGCATTACGAGAAAAGTAGATGAGATAGAGATGATTATTATACGTGATGTGGTTACAGATAAATCAAGTAATTAATCCTGAAAATTACAAGTCTCTCCCAGCTCTGGTTTAGCCAGGAGATTTTTTTAAATTCACTCCTTGGCTGTAGTATAGTTACTGAAATGCTATGATTGTAGTTTATGTGGCATTACGAGAAAAGTAGATGAGATAGAGATGATTATTATACGTGATGTGGTTACAGATAAATCAAGTAATTAATCCTGAAAATTACAAGTCTCTCCCAGCTCTGGTTTAGCCAGGAGGTTTTTTAAATTCACTCATTGGCTGTAGTATAGTTACTGAAATACTATGATTTTAGTTTATGTGGCATTACAAGAAAATTCGATGAGATAGAGATGATTATTATACGTGTTGTGGTCACAGATAAATCAAGTAATTAATCCTGAAAATTACAAGTCTCTCCCAGCTCTGGTTTAGTCAGGAGATTTTTTTAAATTCACTCATTGGCTGTAGTATAGTTACTGAAAATGCTATGATTCTAGTTTATGTGGCATTATGAGAAAAGTAGATGAGATAGAGATGATTATTATACGTGTTGTGGTCACAGATAAATCAAGTAATTAATCCAGAAAATTACAAGTCTCTCCCAGCTCTGGTTTAGTCAGGAGATTTTTTTAAATTCACTCATTGGCTGTAGTATAGTTACTGAAATGCTATGATTTTAGTTTATGTGGCATTACAAGAAAAGTAGATGAGATAAAGATGATTATTATACGTGTTGTGGTCACAGATAAATCAAGTAATTAATCCAGAAAATTACAAGTCTCTCCCAGCTCTGGTTTAGTCAGGAGATTTTTTTAAATTCACTCATTGGCTGTAGTATAGTTACTGAAATGCTATGATTTTAGTTTTTGTGGCATTACTAGAAAAGTAGATGAGATAGAGATGATTATTATACGTGCTGTGGTCACAGATAAATCCAATAATTAATCCTGAAAATTACAAGTCTCTCCCAGCTCTGGTTTGGCCAGGAGATTTTTTAAATTCACTCATTGGCTGTAGTATAGTTATTGAAATGCTATGATTTTAGTTTATGTGGCATTACTAGAAAAGTAGATGAGATAGAGATGATTATTATACGTGCTGTGGTCACAGATAAATCCAATAATTAATCCTGAAAATTACAAGTCTCTCCCAGCTCTGGTTTAGTCAGGAGATTTTTTTAAATTCACTCTGGCTGTAGTATAGTTACTGAAATGCTATGATTTTAGTTTATGTGACATTACGAGAAAAGTAGATGAGATAGAGACGATTATTATACGTGTTGTGGTCACAGATAAATCAAGTAATTAATCCTGAAAATTACAAGTCTCTCCCAGCTCTGGTTTAGTCAGGAGATTTTTTTAAATTCACTCATTGGCTGTAGTATAGTTACTGAAATGCTATGATTTTAGTTTTTGTGGCATTACTAGAAAAGTAGATGAGATAGAGATGATTATTATACGTGCTGTGGTCACAGATAAATCCAATAATTAATCCTGAAAATTACAAGTCTCTCCCAGCTCTGGTTTGGCCAGGAGATTTTTTAAATTCACTCATTGGCTGTAGTATAGTTATTGAAATGCTATGATTTTAGTTTATGTGGCATTACTAGAAAAGTAGATGAGATAGAGATGATTATTATACGTGCTGTGGTCACAGATAAATCCAATAATTAATCCTGAAAATTACAAGTCTCTCCCAGCTCTGGTTTAGTCAGGAGATTTTTTTAAATTCACTCTGGCTGTAGTATAGTTACTGAAATGCTATGATTTTAGTTTATGTGACATTACGAGAAAAGTAGATGAGATAGAGACGATTATTATACGTGTTGTGGTCACAGATAAATCAAGTAATTAATCCTGAAAATTACAAGTCTCTCCCAGCTCTGGTTTAGTCAGGAGATTTTTTTAAATTCACTCTGGCTGTAGTATAGTTACTGAAATGCTATGATTTTAGTTTATGTGACATTACGAGAAAAGTAGATGAGATAGAGACGATTATTATACGTGTTGTGGTCACAGATAAATCAAGTAATTAATCCTGAAAATTACAAGTCTCTCCCAGCTCTGGTTTAGTCAGGAGATTTTTTTAAATTCACTCATTGGCTGTAGTATAGTTACTGAAATGCTATGATTTTAGTTTTTGTGGCATTACGAGAAAAGTAGATGAGATAGAGATGATTATTATACGTGATGTGGTTACAGATAAATCAAGTAATTAATCCTGAAAATTACAAGTCTCTCCCAGCTCTGGTTTAGCCAGGAGATTTTTTTAAATTCACTCCTTGGCTGTAGTATAGTTACTGAAATGCTATGATTGTAGTTTATGTGGCATTACGAGAAAAGTAGATGAGATAGAGATGATTATTATACGTGATGTGGTTACAGATAAATCAAGTAATTAATCCTGAAAATTACAAGTCTCTCCCAGCTCTGGTTTAGTCAGGAGATTTTTTTAAATTCACTCTGGCTGTAGTATAGTTACTGAAATGCTATGATTTTAGTTTATGTGACATTACGAGAAAAGTAGATGAGATAGAGACGATTATTATACGTGTTGTGGTCACAGATAAATCAAGTAATTAATCCTGAAAATTACAAGTCTCTCCCAGCTCTGGTTTAGTCAGGAGATTTTTTTAAATTCACTCTGGCTGTAGTATAGTTACTGAAATGCTATGATTTTAGTTTATGTGACATTACGAGAAAAGTAGATGAGATAGAGACGATTATTATACGTGTTGTGGTCACAGATAAATCAAGTAATTAATCCTGAAAATTACAAGTCTCTCCCAGCTCTGGTTTAGTCAGGAGATTTTTTTAAATTCACTCTGGCTGTAGTATAGTTACTGAAATGCTATGATTTTAGTTTATGTGACATTACGAGAAAAGTAGATGAGATAGAGACAATTATTATACGTGTTGTGGTCACAGATAAATCAAGTAATTAATCCTGAAAATTACAAGTCTCTCCCAGCTCTGGTTTAGTCAGGAGATTTTTTTAAATTCACTCATTGGCTGTAGTATAGTTACTGAAATGCTATGATTTTAGTTTTTGTGGCATTACGAGAAAAGTAGATGAGATAGAGATGATTATTATACGTGATGTGGTTACAGATAAATCAAGTAATTAATCCTGAAAATTACAAGTCTCTCCCAGCTCTGGTTTAGCCAGGAGGTTTTTTAAATTCACTCATTGGCTGTAGTATAGTTACTGAAATACTATGATTTTAGTTTATGTGGCATTACAAGAAAATTCGATGAGATAGAGATGATTATTATACGTGTTGTGATCACAGATAAATCAAGTAATTAATCCTGAAAATTACAAGTCTCTCCCAGCTCTGGTTTAGCCAGGAGATTTTTTTAAATTCACTCATTGGCTGCAGTATAGTTACTGAAATGCTATGATTGTAGTTTATGTGGCATTACGAGAAAAGTAGATGAGATAGAGATGATTATGACAGTGATAGAGATGATTATTATACGTGTTGTGATCACAGATAACTCAAGTAATTAATCCTGAAAATTACAAGTCTCTCCCAGCTCTGGTTTAGTCAGGAGATTTTTTTAAATTCACTCATTGGCTGCAGTATAGTTACTGAAATGCTATGATTTTAGTTTATGTCGCATTACGAGAAAAGTAGATGAGATAGTGATGATTATTATACGTGTTGTGGTAACAGATAAATCAAGTAATTAATCCTGAAAATTACAAGTCTCTCCCAGCTCTGGTTTAGTCAAGAGATTTTTTTAAATTCTCTCATTAGCTGTAGTATAGTTACTGAAATGCTATGATTTTAGTTTATGTGGCGTTACGAGAAAAGTAGTTGAGATAGAGATGATTATTATACGTGTTGTGGTCACAGATAAATCAAGTAATTAATCCTGCAAGTTACAAGTCTCTCCCAGCTCTGGTTTAGTCAGGAGATTTTTTTAAATTCACTCATTGGTTGTAGTATTGTTACTGAAATGCTATGATTTTAGTTTATGTGGCATTACGAGAAAAGTAGATGAGATAGAGATGATTATTATACGTGATGTGGTTACAGATAAATCAAGTAATTAATCCTGAAAATTACAAGTCTCTCCCAGCTCTGGTTTAGTCAGGAGATTTTTTTAAATTCACTCATTGGCTGTAGTATAGTTACTGAAAATGCTATGATTCTAGTTTATGTGGCATTATGAGAAAAGTAGATGAGATAGAGATGATTATTATACGTGTTGTGGTCACAGATAAATCAAGTAATTAATCCAGAAAATTACAAGTCTCTCCCAGCTCTGGTTTAGTCAGGAGATTTTTTTAAATTCACTCATTGGCTGTAGTATAGTTACTGAAATGCTATGATTTTAGTTTATGTGGCATTACAAGAAAAGTAGATGAGATAAAGATGATTATTATACGTGTTGTGGTCACAGATAAATCAAGTAATTAATCCAGAAAATTACAAGTCTCTCCCAGCTCTGGTTTAGTCAGGAGATTTTTTTAAATTCACTCATTGGCTGTAGTATAGTTACTGAAATGCTATGATTTTAGTTTATGTGGCATTACAAGAAAAGTAGATGAGATAAAGATGATTATTATACGTGTTGTGGTCACAGATAAATCAAGTAATTAATCCAGAAAATTACAAGTCTCTCCCAGCTCTGGTTTAGTCAGGAGATTTTTTTAAATTCACTCATTGGCTGTAGTATAGTTACTGAAATGCTATGATTTTAGTTTATGTGGCATTACAAGAAAAGTAGATGAGATAAAGATGATTATTATACGTGTTGTGGTCACAGATAAATCAAGTAATTAATCCAGAAAATTACAAGTCTCTCCCAGCTCTGGTTTAGTCAGGAGATTTTTTTAAATTCACTCATTGGCTGTAGTATAGTTACTGAAATGCTATGATTTTAGTTTATGTGGCATTACAAGAAAAGTAGATGAGATAAAGATGATTATTATACGTGTTGTGGTCACAGATAAATCAAGTAATTAATCCAGAAAATTACAAGTCTCTCCCAGCTCTGGTTTAGTCAGGAGATTTTTTTAAATTCACTCATTGGCTGTAGTATAGTTACTGAAATGCTATGATTTTAGTTTATGTGGCATTACAAGAAAAGTAGATGAGATAAAGATGATTATTATACGTGTTGTGGTCACAGATAAATCAAGTAATTAATCCAGAAAATTACAAGTCTCTCCCAGCTCTGGTTTAGTCAGGAGATTTTTTTAAATTCACTCATTGGCTGTAGTATAGTTACTGAAATGCTATGATTTTAGTTTATGTGGCATTACAAGAAAAGTAGATGAGATAAAGATGATTATTATACGTGTTGTGGTCACAGATAAATCAAGTAATTAATCCAGAAAATTACAAGTCTCTCCCAGCTCTGGTTTAGTCAGGAGATTTTTTTAAATTCATTCATTGGCTGTAGTATAGTGACTGAAATGCTATGATTTTAGTTTATGTGGCATTACAAGAAAAGTAGATGAGATAAAGATGATTATTATACGTGTTGTGGTCACAGATAAATCAAGTAATTAATCCAGAAAATTACAAGTCTCTCCCAGCTCTGGTTTAGTCAGGAGATTTTTTTAAATTCACTCATTGGCTGTAGTATAGTTACTGAAATGCTATGATTTTAGTTTATGTGGCATTACAAGAAAAGTAGATGAGATAAAGATGATTATTATACGTGTTGTGGTCACAGATAAATCAAGTAATTAATCCAGAAAATTACAAGTCTCTCCCAGCTCTGGTTTAGTCAGGAGATTTTTTTAAATTCACTCATTGGCTGTAGTATAGTTACTGAAATGCTATGATTTTAGTTTATGTGGCATTACAAGAAAAGTAGATGAGATAAAGATGATTATTATACGTGTTGTGGTCACAGATAAATCAAGTAATTAATCCAGGAAATTACAAGTCTCTCCCAGCTCTGGTTTAGTCAGGAGATTTTTTTAAATTCACTCATTGGCTGTAGTATAGTTACTGAAATGCTATGATTTTAGTTTATGTGGCATTACAAGAAAAGTAGATGAGATAAAGATGATTATTATACGTGTTGTGGTCACAGATAAATCAAGTAATTAATCCAGAAAATTACAAGTCTCTCCCAGCTCTGGTTTAGTCAGGAGATTTTTTTAAATTCACTCATTGGCTGTAGTATAGTTACTGAAATGCTATGATTTTAGTTTATGTGGCATTACAAGAAAAGTAGATGAGATAAAGATGATTATTATACGTGTTGTGGTCACAGATAAATCAAGTAATTAATCCAGAAAATTACAAGTCTCTCCCAGCTCTGGTTTAGTCAGGAGATTTTTTTAAATTCACTCATTGGCTGTAGTATAGTTACTGAAATGCTATGATTTTAGTTTATGTGGCATTACAAGAAAAGTAGATGAGATAAAGATGATTATTATACGTGTTGTGGTCACAGATAAATCAAGTAATTAATCCAGAAAATTACAAGTCTCTCCCAGCTCTGGTTTAGTCAGGAGATTTTTTTAAATTCACTCATTGGCTGTAGTATAGTTACTGAAATGCTATGATTTTAGTTTATGTGGCATTACAAGAAAAGTAGATGAGATAAAGATGATTATTATACGTGTTGTGGTCACAGATAAATCAAGTAATTAATCCAGAAAATTACAAGTCTCTCCCAGCTCTGGTTTAGTCAGGAGATTTTTTTAAATTCACTCATTGGCTGTAGTATAGTTACTGAAATGCTATGATTTTAGTTTATGTGGCATTACAAGAAAAGTAGATGAGATAAAGATGATTATTATACGTGTTGTGGTCACAGATAAATCAAGTAATTAATCCAGAAAATTACAAGTCTCTCCCAGCTCTGGTTTAGTCAGGAGATTTTTTTAAATTCACTCATTGGCTGTAGTATAGTTACTGAAATGCTATGATTTTAGTTTATGTGGCATTACAAGAAAAGTAGATGAGATAAAGATGATTATTATACGTGTTGTGGTCACAGATAAATCAAGTAATTAATCCAGAAAATTACAAGTCTCTCCCAGCTCTGGTTCAGTCAGGAGATTTTTTTAAATTCACTCATTGGCTGTAGTATAGTTACTGAAATGCTATGATTTTAGTTTATGTGGCATTACAAGAAAAGTAGATGAGATAAAGATGATTATTATACGTGTTGTGGTCACAGATAAATCAAGTAATTAATCCAGAAAATTACAAGTCTCTCCCAGCTCTGGTTTAGTCAGGAGATTTTTTTAAATTCACTCATTGGCTGTAGTATAGTTACTGAAATGCTATGATTTTAGTTTATGTGGCATTACAAGAAAAGTAGATGAGATAAAGATGATTATTATACGTGTTGTGGTCACAGATAAATCAAGTAATTAATCCAGAAAATTACAAGTCTCTCCCAGCTCTGGTTTAGTCAGGAGATTTTTTTAAATTCACTCATTGGCTGTAGTATAGTTACTGAAATGCTATGATTTTAGTTTATGTGGCATTACGAGAAAAGTAGGTGTGATAGAGATGATTATTTTAGATGTTGTGATCACAGATAAATCAAGTAATTAATCCTGAAAATTACAAGTCCCTGCCAGCTCTGGTTTAGTCAGGACATTTTTCTAAATTCACTCATTGGCTGTAGTATAGTTACTGAAATACTATGATTTTAGTTTATGTGGCATTACGAGAAAAGTCGATTAGATAGAGATGATTATTATACGTGTTGTGGTCACAGATAAATCAAGTAATTAATCCTGAAAATTACAAGTCTCTCCCAGCTCTGGTTTAGTCAGGAGATTTTTTTAAATTCACTCATTGGTTGTAGTATA
Organism: Aphodius sticticus; assembly: GCA_963966075.1. Classification (NCBI taxonomy): domain Eukaryota; kingdom Metazoa; phylum Arthropoda; class Insecta; order Coleoptera; family Scarabaeidae; genus Aphodius; species Aphodius sticticus. Next base: position 5,902,163 of record OZ014510.1, read on the forward strand.
GTTACTGAAATACTATGATTTTAGTTTATGTGGCATTACGAGAAAAGTAGATGAGATAGAGATGATTATTATACGTGTTGTGGTCACAGATAAATCAAGTAATTAATCCTGAAAGTTACAAGTCTCTCCCAGCTCTGGTTTAGTCAGGAGATTTTTTTAAATTCACTCATTGGCCGTAGTATACTTACTGAAATGGTATGATTTTAGTTCATGTGGCATTACGAGGAAAATAGTTGGGATTGAGATGAATATTTTACGTGTTGTGGTCACAGATGATCCAAGTATTAAAATACCTAAAAATATAAATACACATACACACCTATAACCGAGCATTTTTGTTTTGTTTAATTTTCTAACGCATTCGAACAAGAAGTTGTAAATTTTTACGTATCATTTCGTTTGCAGACGACCAACCTACCCTATCCCTTGAAGACGAGGCCGTACTTCCCTTCACCACCATGAAAAGGCTGAGAAAGCGTCCGAGGCCCCTGAAATGGAGTTCCGACTTAGTTGCCGATCCCGATCATATTTCGCACAGGGAATACCTTCGTAGGGTTAACACAACGACAAGGGCGAAGAAGTACGACCCTTACAAGAGTCCCAGCTGCGTTCGGTGCATTTTGAGAGACTCCAGGAACGCCCGGACTTTTGTCGGAAAAGAAGAGTGCGACAGAAAAGCCGACAGGGCGTTGGAAAATGCCTCGACTTCCGATAGTGACGTTTACGGTGATTTGGAAAGTTTATAGTCGTAAGTGAGACTTTGTGATAGATAGAGATGAGATGCGTTAATTAAATTCTTAATGGTTGAATTATGTTTGGTTAGGTTTACTGTTTTCTGGAACGTTTGCGGTTAGAATCGATCGGTTGTGTTGGACGTTTTCGGAAAATTGTTCGGATAAAGGGTTGTTACTTTTTTTTAACACCCTGTATATTGTCTTTTTTTTTCTAACATAGTTTTTGAGGCATTGTAATTTGCAGAATGTATAGTATTGAAAAAAAAAGTAATGGTATATTATTCTGACGCATTGTATAAGTTTGCAACAACAGTTCATAGATGACGCTACTTTTTTCAATACTGTATATATTGTAATAAAGAAAATACTGTTACGTAACTAATGCTTGAAAAGACTGACTTACCTTTGGAATTTAAGACTTCAAAATTGGTCAATTTGTCTCCAATTTCTCTGCAATATACAAATTAATCTATGTTAAAACAAACGTAGTAGATTTATTAACGAAAATTGTGGTTGATATTTTATTATTGTCACTTCAAACATAAACACAAATGGTATATTGTATATATGTAGGTTCGTACAAGTTTTCAGGATTTGTAAAAAAACATCACATTATTTGCGACTTTATTGTATCTTTAATAATAGCAAAGTTTATTTTAGGATTAATGTTTTTCTTCTTTTTAATAAACACATTTTGTATAAGATGAATTTTTTCTTCTTGACCTTTTAATTGGCGGCAATACACAATATGTACTGAAATTTTCCATAATGTATAAATATTTGTTTGATTATTTTTTGACGTTTCTTAAAACCAATGAAATGCTTCTTTATTTGTCACAAGGGTAAGTTTCAACCAATTATGTCATTATTATAGTGGGAATAAATCTCTTGTGATTATTCTCGGGAATAATCACTGTAGCTTTTATTTGCCTAGCAACTGTCAGAGACTTGTCAAAATAATTACTTAATTGTGTCAACGCGAAATGGGTGAAAGTCATCGGTTTAGTACCTTTTCTAATGCAGAAATTACAAAAAAGATTTTAGAAACTACTTCGAAAAATACTCTAATAAGTAATCAGTCTATATGGTGACAATTTAAGACCTTCACCCAAGAAAGAAATTATATTCTGGATCAATCTACTACAACAGCTACTCTGGCATTGATTTTAAAAGATTGGGCTTATAACATGAAAAGAAAAGACGGAAATGATTATAAAGAAGCAGTAATAAAGACAATGTGGAATAAAACGCCAAAATTAGTTCAAGAACTTTACTTTAATAAGTATAACAGGTCCTTTGATCCTTTCCATGATATAGAATTCAGAAATGCTCGGAATGCAAGAGATGCAAAAAGAAAAATTTTACAAAAACATCCTGAAAAGCACAAAGTTCTGTGGCACTTTCTAATACAGAATTGTTGCAAATTTTTAACTATTGGGACGAAGATACACCTTGTGGATTGCAAAGAAAGTTTTTTCACGTTGCATCGTATGAACTAGCTTGGAGGGGAGGAGAAGCTACGAAATGTTTAGTTCATTATTTTAAAAAAGAAACCGACATAAAAAGATTAAATACTGGCCGCATTGAATACAATCCCATCTTTACAAAAACTGCACAGGGTGGAGCACAAAGGTGCGCTAATAGTTGTTGACTCCAAACATAAATAACCCAGATATTTGCCCTGTTCGACTTTTTGAAAAACTAATGAGTAAACGTGAAGAAAATATTAAAACCGAACGCTTGTTTCTTACTCCAAATACGGCTTGGCAAACTCATGGTTTTTGGTATAAAAACGTTCCTGTGGGAATAAATTCCATTTCAAAATGGATGAAAGAATCCGCAGAAAAAGTAGGTCTAGACACAGTTACTAAAAAAATAACTAACCATTCTGCCAGATCAAGTGCAGTAAGTAACCTTTCAAAAGCTGGTGTAGGAGAACAAGAACTAATCAAGGTCACTGGTCATAATTCTGCAAGTTCGATTAAACCATACTTACAATTGAACCAAGAACATCATTCAAATATAATAAATAATCTTAGAGAAAATACGCAGGAGGAAACACTTAATATAACAAGCAATTCCAAATCCTCAATAAATAATGAGTCTCGAAATATTTTTAATAATTGCGTTTTTCATTGTACTAATTTAAATTGTTAATTCTTTTAATATATTCACAATGTGTCAACGATATTTTCATATATTGTAAGTAATAATTAATTAAATTAAATTTTTCAATAATTTTATGATAGTTTTATTGATCTTTTTTATTGTAAAAATTTGTGAATCAAAAAATAATCTAGTCAAATATAACTCGAGAGTTCCATAAATTAGAAAATAATTTGACAGATTTTGTTCAAACTTGTTGCCATTTGGCAATAGCCATCGTGACTATTGCCTGGCAACAAGTTTTCAAACAATCTGTCAAATTATTTTCAATTTATTCTCTCTCTTGTTATATTATTACTGAAAATAATGAATAAATGATGTTGATAAAACATCACTGCGAAATTTTTATGTGACGGAGGATAATCTTTGTCTATTGAGATAATATAATCCTTAATTATAATAAAACAAACAATTTTAATACAAACAACAGTATTCTTTGAATTTTGGTGGTTTTATACCCGGTATATTTGGGAAAAGGTTAGCAAAAAGTCAACATATTCAAAATATTTTTTTTTTATTTGACTAGGTTCACATATATTATAATAGAATGACAAACATTGTATATTTTCAAACTAAATGCGCTTTAGTATTATCGACAAATACCAGAATGTAAATTATGTAACAGGATATGTTTTTCATTTGCTTAAACAATGGACTTGGAAAAACAAATTCTCAAATTTTTTTTTACTAAAACTTGTCACAAAATAAAAAATAAATGTTTAACATCGATTATGTGTAGTAGCCTACAATACGTATGGAAAGAAAATTGGTGATGTGATTATAGTGAGATTTTTCTTATTTTAATGACAGATACACATTTTGCGTAATCCCCATAGTTTAAGAAAATTTAATAATTAAGGAATGTTTCTGTTTTCGTAAAGGTTACACGAATAATTTTGGAAATCCAAAGTCACGACATTTCCTAAAATTAAGAACTTACGACATCTTTTCACAAGCAATTCTAAAATACGAAAAAGTAGAAACCATAAAATTATAATAAAATCAACATTACAAAACAAAAAAATAAATATCGAGTTAAGTATTAATACGAGTACCGTAGAAAAACTGGCCACGACAATCAAATATCACAAGACTGAGTGTAACTTAACCTTAAAATAGCTAAACGCGAACACGAACGAAAATAAATCGCATAATCATGGTACGAGAGTTGAGACGTAACTTTGGTGGCACAGACTAGCCCATCTTACATCATTCGTAGCTTCATTACGAACACTGGCCAAAGTAATCATCACGCAAACAACCCCAAACTTCTCACCAAACTGTCAGAATTCAACTATCAAAGCAACATAACCACACTTTTTACCAAATCTCACTCCGACAGATACCACAATCTTCCCAGCAAGCTGTGAGAATTCAAGAACTGTCAAAGCAAATAACCGCACTTATTACCAAATATCACTTTGATAGGCATCAGAAATCTGTGAGAATTCGATTGTCAAACCGAAACATAACCGCACTTATTATTCCAAATGTCACTTTGACAGTTGTTGATTTTTGAGGGCTTGGTGGAACTAACTAAGTACAGGAATACTTTTAAGGCGCACACATATGGCTATATGTACATTGGAACGTAACGTAAAAATTAAGGAACACAGCCTAAGTAAATAATTTTGACATTGAGCTTGACGTGACAATCGAAGGAGTAGTGGGCGACGCCTTATCGTCGCCTATCGGCTCCGCCTTGTAGCTGATGCCGTATGGCCGCAGGTGGTATATTAAATATTCGAGAACGTACATCTGGTTCGGGCTGACGTAGTGAAATGAGACGGCGTTGTCAGAACAACATTCCATTCCCTGGAAAGAAACAAAATAACTTTTTAGTCATGAATTTCACATTCATTAACATAAATGCCCCAAATTCTACATATATATATATATATATATATATATATACATATAATATATTATATATATATATATAAATTGCAGTTCAAAGTTTCGCTTTGTCAAAACTGTTAGAAAAAAGAATTCTTCTTACCTCTGTGCTCTCATAGTAGATATACTTCCAGTACCAGAAGGACTTCGGGCTATGTCCTGGGATCAGGTGGTGCTCCGGAACAAACGGGAAGAACCTTCCTCTACCGAGTGAGTCGCGGGAATCACCTGCGACCACGTTGACGCCTTCCAGACATTTTCCCATCTCTACATCTTCACTTCCGCCATTACTTTGCGAACAGATTGTCGCGTTATTGATGGCCAATTCCACAAAACGCTTGACGGCTTCTTTGCTCAAAACGTAGCCTGCTCCGCCACTCATATAGCCTTGCTTGACGTAAGGCTTGAATCGGCAACCAAAGTATATCGGCTCTGTCGGTTGCCTCCGCGAAAGCATGTACCGTAGATTCTCCACCACTACGTACCTGAAAAATGTATATTTTGAGCATAATTTGTTTTTTTTTTTTCTGGTTTTTAAAGGGAAGGATATACATTTTGTGGGTGTGAGAATGGAAGAGTACGTACGTGTCATCGTCGGCTTTCATGAACCAGTCTGCGTCATCTATATGGTTCTGGTAGATATAGAGGAACGCAGCTTTTGTTTTTGCCCAAAGGTTGTCTCTACCCTCGTGGACTGGTAACTCAATCGCAGGCAATGAATCATCTGAAACGATATCAATAATATTAGCGTAAATAAATACATAGTTTGATATTTAAAAGAAATGTTTCTGAAGTTAGAAACCAACATTTGCCTAAAGAAATCAATACTTTGTATTATATAAATGGTGAGTTATTAATATCCCGGCAGTCAAAAGTTAATAAATCGTTTGACAAAGCAAAAAAATATTTTATACCATAGTTGTTTAACTGGTCATTTTCTATAACATGAAATTATTATCATTTATGTAAATTTTTTTAAATCAAACATCCTGTATATTTTATTATATTATGAATACTATTAAATTTGTTTTTCTACTTTGCATTCACAATGCACACATTGTAACACTGTTTTCGGTGTTACAATTAACACATTGTAATACCGAAAACAGTAACATCTTTGTCTAAGATTGGTACACATTGATATCAAATGCCATATGTCAAACGTACAATACATAACCCAACATGACCACACCCTGCATCTTCTCAATCGCTTGCAATCGCATAAACTGCGAAATATCAATATTCTATACATATTTAAACATGGGTGTAGCCAGCTATAGTATGGCCAAAGGATTGGGGCTTTCTTAGTTTTGCTGTGTTCATCAAAATTCGCCAGCATGACGTTTTCGGTGATGTTTTACGACTCTGGTAAGTGATCGTTATCATTCTTTTCAACTAAACATCAAATCCCCTTTTCAGATATAATTCAAGGACCACATTTACTTTAATAAAGTATTATGCGAAGATCAAACCTACATCGTAGATATGAACGATTTTAATTACTGCTGCGAGATTGTATATGCGCAATAAATGGTTTATCAGCATAGTACGAAGCTATAGTACATTTAAAGTGTAGAGGATTTCTTAGTTTATGTAACGTATAGGTTTTCGGTAATATTTTGGACGCTTGGATGCTCGGTTCAATTCGTATTCGTTTTTGTCCGTCGCTTTCGACTTCGTCTTAGTTGTGGTTGTGTGCAACGTATTTGTATTACCTCCATCACATGTAATTTTACTAAGTATAATTTATTCTAATAAACTACTTTGCCGAAATTAGAATTGGGTTTCAATTATAAGTGCTCGTAAATATATAAGCCGCAACGGCTACGTAGCGGAATTAGGTAGACACCGCTATTAAACGTTAAGCGTTATAACAATTCTTTAGTAAGTTCTCAGTAGCACAAATGTCATAGGCCTCAGTAGCTCAGATGAGAGAGCATTGAGCTAGAAACGCAAAGGGCCCTGGTTCAAATCCAGGTTGGGGCTGTAATTTTTTATTTGTTTAAAATTTGCATCCCGCCTGGATATCACCATCTTCTATATATTGATTATAAAATTGTGTAATACCTTGATAACCATAATACTTCTTTATATGAACAAATCTAATTAAATAGGTTCTAAATTGCTCCTTCTATAACCCTTTAAATATTTTACATCATGCTACCCAGCACACTGTATACTAGGGTGTATCAAGAAAACGTTTTTTTCGAAATTCAAAATTTCAAAATGATAAAAAGTTGTCCCTATGGCTCCACATATACCACAAAAAAAATTGACCCAATTGAAAAGTCTCCCGCAGGAGGCCTAAAGTTTACAATTTTTTTAAAAAATTCAGATTTTTCATAGTTTTTTTTAATGAAAATTTAAGTGATTTGTGTCTGTTGCAAAGCCTACATGGACGTACATAATAAAATATTTAATAACAAATAAACTTTTATCAACATTTAGCACATTTTTTAAATTATACGAAAATGGTCATTTTTCTCAAAGTTCTATGGAATCTATAAACTGCAGGCGATCTAAATGTTGCATTTGAGTAATATATTTTTGTATACGTTAATTTCACACCTTATTGTCAAACTTTGTCTATTTGAAAAAGAAAAATTACTTAACAATTCGATAAAAAAAATCTAATTTTTAAAGAAAATTATAAACTTTAGGCCTCCTGCGGGAGACCTAACTATTTTTCAATTGGGCCAATTTTTTTTGTGATATATGTGGGTCCATAGGAACAACTTTTCATCAACTTGAAATTTTGCAATTCCAAAAAAACAACGTTTTTTCGATACACCCTATAGATAGATATACGACATAATGAATATAAATTAAAAAGAACTTACGGGACGTTTCAACTAGCAAATAATATACAGGATGTTCCATTTAAAAATCTCAAGAAAAAGCCATTTGAAAATGTTTAAAAATTACTACATGCTACAATCACCCTGTATAGCGCATCTAATTTTTCATGTCATCATCATCATCAAGCTATGATTTTAGTTGTTATGTGGCTGAATTTTTAGAACAATATCTGCAAAAATGTAGTAATTGCGTAGTTTTTAAAACAGGCCTGTAGTAGCCAATTTTTTGAGAAACAATTGAATATCTCAGAAACTATTTACTTTACACAGGTATAATTTAAACAGTTGGAAAGACTACTTAAATGCAACATCCTGTATAAATGAAAATAATTTTACGTTATAGAAACTAATGAGTCAAACAACTCTTGTATAAAACATTTTCTTCTTTCGCAAACTATTTGATGACTATCGACCGCCGGGATACTAATAACTCACCCTGTATATAATATAATACCTTATCTGCATTTTCCTTTTCAAATTGTAATAGCATTTCACAGTCTTTTTTGGTCCACAATATTCAAGTTAGAAACAAACTTAGAAGACTCAAGAGTTAAAATGATAATATAAATTACCTGGTTTAGAGCTCATGAACAGCAACTTATTGCACCTCTTCCCCCATGTGTTCTTCACGTGTTTCGCCTTCTTCTCGTGGTTGCTAGGGCCTGTCATCACCCAGCATAGTACGCGTACTTTTTCCTTCAGATCTTTGGCCACAGATTGGTCTTCGTGTTTGTGGAATTCCTCGTCGTGGTGATGCTGGCCCATGTCAGCAACTGGCCCTTCCAAATCACGCATCTCTATACTGCTGTGTGCGTGGTCAAACCATACCGGATGCGGAACGAAATAAAAGGTGCACGTGAAGCCCACAACGAATCCAAGGATCAGCGTGAATATCAGCTGTTTGTTGACGGGTACCCTGAAAATTGAGAAATGACGAACGTTTAGATATGTTAAAGGCAACATTTTGGCTAATAATAATAGTTGTTTGTTGACCCGCTTTGGGATATCTTATCTACGTCCGTTTTTTTCTTGGTGATATCTGCATTTCCTGATAATTTTGGGTATATACTATATACATACAACATAGAACAAAATTATGCAATGTAAATATGTATATATATATATCAAGGTGAACTTGGTTTTTGGAATTAATTAATTACCTACAATTTGAGGTATGATAGAAATTTATGCAAACATTTCTGCAGAAGTTATAAACATTTTTCTGTGGAAGAGGATTGAAATACGTTAGCTATATGAACGAATATTATCGCGATTTAGGGGGGGCAAAACTCTGAACGTCATAGGGATATTAGGTTTCTTAATTACCTACAATTTGAGGTATGATAGAAATTTATGCAACAATTTTTACAAAAGTAATAAACACTTTGCTGTAGCAACCGATTGAAATACGTTTGCTGTTCGAACGGACATTATCGCGATTTAGGGGTTGTTTTCTAACCTACGCAATCTAGAGGTTTTTGAAAATTTATTAAACTCATTCTTATTAACTAGGCTAATAAAAGCGGCAAATTTCAATCATTTAATGTATTTTAATGGACTTATCAAATAGATGATCAGATTGTGGTTGGTCTTTTAATCATGCAATAAATACTTTGCCTGCAATAACAAACTACTTTTCGGTTTCATAAAAAAACATGCGGACGGAGATTTAAAGATAACGTATATTTACCTGTAGTAAAGAACGTTTAAATTGAAAACCTATATGTGAAAAGACGGTCCATAGTTTGCTATTTTGGACCTCAAAGCTTAAAACTGCCCTTGAGCAAGTCATTCAAGTATCCAAATGTATTCACGTATTTATTAATTAACACACGCTTTATAAATTTAATAACACATAAGTACTACAGAGGCGATCGTTACAACAAATTGATGACCAGTGGTAACAAAAATCCCCAAAAAAAATTAACGCAGGACCAGCCTAACCAAAGTCTCCACGGACATGGCCAAACCGGCCAGCATTCCGATGACGCTGACGTTGAACAAAATCTTGTCCTTGGTACCTCCCTTCAGGTAAATCGGTAGCCCATTATCCTCCTGAAACTTTTTCTGGTTTGCCTTCAGCCTCAGGATACGTTTTGGAACAGGTTCCGCCGCAAACCATACAGCACCAGTCCTGAAATGTCTTATGGGTGTCACAAAAGCAGTCATCAATGCTTGTCTTGCAGCCATCATGAACCAAAATTTGTTCGATGTCACATTGACAGTTTGCAACGATCGCCTACTATACAAAAGTAGTTTTTTTAAAATAAAATTCCAGTTGACAGTAATGTCCTATACCTAGTGAACTGTATACAGTGCTTCCCAAAGGTAACGGATAAATTCTATAAAATCTTAAATAAAAATTTTTGAGAAAAATGCTCCGACACGTCGATTTTTACTTTTAACTTACTATCCTAATATACACTTTTCAGCCCCCCCACCCCTCACCCCTAAGGAGTGGTAACCACAACTTTAAAAATTCAAATAGCAAAGTACCCCTTGCGATACCTCAATTAATAGACTTTTTTAATCTGAATACAAAGAAAAAAAAATTATCGAAATCGGTTGATAAATAACGGCGATATTTATCAAAATTTATTTATACACGAAATTGAGGAATAACAAAATTCAATTAACTAATCCTTAATTAATTGTCAAAGTGCTGCGCGTTAACGACGAGACAATGCCCTAATCTATCCCCAAACGCTTGTTGAACATTTTCTAACATTTTATTTCGAGTTTTCGAACATTCCTGGAGTCATTAAGTGAATTACTGCAGGAATTCTTTCCTTTAACGCCTCAATATTTACAGGTCTATTAAAATAAACTTTACTTTTAAATAGCCCCAAAGAAAATAATCTAGTGGGGTTAAATCTGGCGATCTTGCTGGCCATTCAATATGCCTTCATCTACCAATCCATTAGGAAATTTGAAAATATTTGGATTAGGAAATACTTGATCGAGGTATTCTCGAACTTGTCGCGCATAATGTGGAGGCGCACCGTCTTGCTGTAACCAAATTCTGTCCTTGTGTCTATCAGGATCTTCTGCGTTGGGAAACAATACCGCTAAAGTAGGTAGTAGTTCATTTCGTAGAAAGTTCAGATAACGTTCACCATTCAGTGTTCCGTCGAAAAATTTGGTCCAATAATTCTAGAACCCACCACACCAGCCCACACATTAAGGTTTTGAGGATATTGTGTGTTCGCTTCCACCATCCAATGCGGATTTTGACGAGCCCAGTAACGGCAATTTTGTTTATTGGCGGTGCCATTCAGACAAAATGTTGCCTCATCAGAAAAAAACGATGTTTCTAATTAAGCAAGGATTTTCATTAGAGAGTTCCATCATTGTCTCACAAAACTGCACTCGTCGATCAAAGTCATCATCGGACAATTTTTGTACCAAGTGCACTTCATACGGGTGAAATTTGTGTTTTCGAAATAATCTGGACACTGTGCTTTTTGACGCACTAACTTGTGAAGCGACCTCCGCAAGGGTTGAATGATTTTCTTGCACCATTAAAATAGCATCCAATTGTCGGTTTTCAATTAAGGCCAATGGACGTCCTGCCTTAGGCTTATCCCGTACATGACCGAGATCGCGAAATTTGTTTTCGATTCGATTTACTGTAGATTCCGATATTGGCGGACGGTCCGGGTGCGTTTCATTGAACAAAACACGAACTTCGGCATGCGTCCGGCTTCCATCTCCAAACCCAATCATTAAAACTTCGATTCTTACGGTTTCTGTAAATCTCATTTTGCTACTATTTCTTCAATGACGAAAAATCTGAATTGTGTTTGACATAAGTAAAAACAAGTTGCAATTGTTTGAACGATATTGCTATGCCCGCTTCAACAGCGCTTACTCGAATATTGACGTTCTTCTTTGAATACATTTTGGTAAATATCGCGGTTATTTATCAACTGATTTTAATAATCTTTTTTTCGTTGTATTCAGAATAAAAAAATCTATCAATTGAGGTATCGCAAGGGGTACTTTGCTATTTGAATTTTTAAAGTTGGGGTTGCCACCCCTTAGGGGCGAAGGGGTGGGGGGCTGAAAAGTGTATGTCAGGATAGTAATTTAAAAATAAAAATCGACGTGTCAGAGCATTTTTCTGAAATATTTTTATTTAAGGTTTTATTGAATTTATCCGTTACTTTTGGGAAGCACTGTATACTACGTATAACTGGAAAGGATCCGTAATGGTCGATAAGTGAGGCCAATGCATTTAGTATGCAACCCGCAGTGATTTTTTTATTTGTAATATCTTTTTCAATTTAATTAGAACAAATTAATCAACCCTTAACTCTTGGAAAGACTTAAATACATGAGATAATAATCGCAGATCTAATAAAAGTTATGGTTTATTCATATATTCCGCCTAATTAAAATTGACAGATTAGGTACTATAGCGAGCATAAAAAAACTGGGACACTAAAATTTGCACTAATTAAACTGGGCTTCGTAATGTCATGTCAGTACGCTTGTCATGTCAGTACGCTTGTCATGTCACATTAATGTCATCTTGAATTTTGACGTAAGAAATAAAAGTGACGCAATTGAATGAATTTCAGAAGGCAATAATTTAAACTCGACTACATGATGGAATCAGCATTCGAGAAATTGCTACTGAATTAAGTGTCGGCAAGAATACCGCGAAGAATAAAATTGATGAAACCGGAACAAATTTGTAGGTTGACAAATACTGTCAGCGTTTAGATGTCATAGGTTAACAAATACTGTCAAAGTAAATGTTACACAACTAAAATTGTTGAGAATATAAGTGCCTAATTTCACTTTGCTGTCCCCGTTTTTATGCTCGCAATGGTACTCTCAAATTATATATTAGTAGTTATTCCTTAATTTGAAACATTTGCAGTCCAATAACTAAATGCTCTTTGTATTACTGAATTAAGGAAACGCATTCTGACATTAAAAGTAGCCCACATGATGCTGATTATATTTATTCGATAATATTACTATTTATAAATTATTTTTCACATTTTAAAATTTGTATTTATTCCAAATATGGTATACATTGAGCGCGTAAATTAAGTAAACATGACACAATGTCTGAAACGGTTTGTAATTAGAAAAATTTTGTTGATTTTTAATTATCAAAATATACATATTTACATCAAATTTAATTTCCTAGTTTCAATTGTTTTCGACTAATGACGTCATCGACACTTTCTAAATGGCAATCCCATATTTTTTGTACTGATATTCATAGATCTGTTAATTGTCGTAAAGATAATTCACAAAACCTATCGTTACATTAAAAAAAAATCGAGAACAAGACAGTTGAAACTTAGGGCTATATTGATAAGTTTTCTTTGTTTATGGTAAGCGAATAGGCGTTTTCAAAAGCTGCATATCTCGTCAGGTCATTGCGTTTTTTTTACCTTTTTTTATGAAAGCGTCCGCACCGCAGTTAAAGAATCGCTGTAAATGCGTCAAAAACATTTGGGAACAAATTTTTTGTATTGCAAGTAAAAATACAAAGATTTAGGTTTACTATGAGACCATTTTGAGGTTTCTAGGACAATGGGTTCAGCTGGAATAAATTAAAAAAGCGCAACACTACTGCCTTTCGCTATCTACGTACGGTAGTCAGACAGTGACATATAGCCCACGACATCGCTCTGTCTCTTTTGCTTGCGCCTGCATCACATCTCGCCAGCCAATATAAAGCGCGGGTCCCTTCCAGTTATACGTAGTATATACAGTTCACTGTCTAGAATGTAAGATCACATTGAAATCTACCACCTACAACTCTGTTCTTCTCCTAAAGTACCATTATGGGCAGCAGATTCAAATTATAGGTTTATTTTGTCACACATTTGGAAAGACAAAAATATGGAAAACAAATGTTAGATTTTGACCAATAACTCTGCTAGGTTGTTGTTTTCTGGGGATATTTTGTTTTTATGTAACAGATAATTAGTAAGTAATATTGTCATTTGAAGTTAAAGAATAATTAGTCTAGAATGTTCTTGCCCGTTGGATGTAATATCGAAATAACAGTGATTTTGGGTTTAGCTGTTTGACATTTCCATCTCACTTTTTTCGAAAACCGGTCCGTACTCGTATTCAGGGCCACTAATTCTACCCATGTTCCACAGAGTTTTCAATATCGTGTAATCTTCAAATGTTTTTCTCAAAAAATCGTATGTTAGGCTATTCTTAACAAACTTACATGAGTCTACGCAAGTGCACCATTTGTAGATTAAAACATAATTAATAAACGACAAATCACATCACTAATTATTGTTCTCTGAAATGAACGCAAAAGTATACATTAACGATGAAAGAAATCGCACAACACATTGTCAAGTAACGCCTACGTTTAAACTAACTTGCAGCGGCAATACATACGACAAGATAGCGAAGTGTTGGTACTGGTAAATTCATTTAACTATAAACGATGACACAAATTCTTAAATCGACACAGCCTTTGCAGCAATTAGGTTATCCACTATATGTAATAGTAGAGTTGTTTCAAACTAAGAAGAGTGGTTTAGATATTTGCGTTGTTAGTTGTTGGGCCAATTTGGGATGGATTCATAAAATGTAGTCCAAGATCGAGTTTGGATATAGTGCAGTTCCCTTGCCAGTAATGATTACTAGGGAAAAAGAAAGTTGTTGAAAAATTCTGAACGATTTTAAGTTAAACCTAGTGTCAGTATAATAATAAAACAAATGCATTCAAGAACGTGTCTCGGTTTTGTAGGTTATGTTCACTTTTATACAGACACTGGTGTATCTTAAATGCAAAACTTATTCAATAATGCAATTTTTAATGTCTTTGCATTTTTGCAATTCCTATAGTATATATAGACTTTAGAGTATCTAAAGTCTATTGATTACAAGATAACTTTTAATGACTTTTGGCCACATTTTTCAGTCTCCTGGGCCGTTGAAAAATAGATAAAATCAGTTTAAAAGAATTGGTATTTATCAATAATCACATAGATTAGTTATTACTACATAGTAAGGATTACAGTTATCAACGAAAATTCCACATCGAATGGACAATGAATAAATAAATAAATAAAGAAGGGATTTGCGGTTTAATCAACTGATTAGTGCAGGAAAATTAACTGATTTAGAAGCCAAAACCACTATTAATTGTAGAGATTTATTATAATTATGTATTATTATTACATATATTATTATTACATTATATTATTACATTATTACATATATTATTGGGTTTTACGGCAAAACCTGAAGGTTCTATCAAAAAATGTTCTACAGAAAAGTTGTAGATCATAAAAAAATCTACAATTTTCATAAGGGTAACTTTTTACTATGAGCTCAAAATTTCCGAGAAAAATGCATACGTACTATGACGTAGTGTCGGGACGAAACTTCATATTTTGAATTAATCCTTGTATATCCGCTTTAGTTATTGTTCGTTTCACAATAAATTATTGGCGTGTTCATCCAGAACATTAGAAGACTACGACAAAGACATTATTTTTATATTTATCTCCGATTTTTAGACAATTTAGGACCGAAGAAGGCTGAGATTGGCCGAAACATGTATCCTATAGAAAATCAACAGAATAGTAAGCAAGAATTAAGAGGTTTCCTTTCACCCTTGAACAATTCATATTTAGAAGTTTCATGACTAAACTTAGAACTAAAAGCTTTTTCTTCAAAAGAAGTAGTTTATGTCAAAAAGCGTACACACAGAAAAGTGATCTCTCGAACGAAGAGAGAATTACTTGGCTGAAGTAATTGGTAGGTTCGTATATACGCGAGAGATTATTGACTTCAACCAAGAAATTTTATTTCTTGGAATAATTACTAGATTTAAGAAAGTGGTTACTCTGGTGTAAGTAAGTAAACAGTCTTCAATGAAGTGTATATTTTTATTCCCGGTAAATATTTTTAGCTACTTAATGTAAGAATTTTAAAGATTTGGCACAAATACGTCTTCTATTGCTAATTAACAAGATAGGCATGTTATATTTACTTACTCGTTCTAAACTGTTGCGTGCGTTACATCAAACTATTCCGTGTTGAAACGTTTATTGTACACTATAAATCACAATACACATCCCCAATAAATCACAAGGCACGTCCCCTACAGCTACTTCGCTGTTGTTTTCGTACTAGGTTAGGCTCCTCGGCGCCAGCACCACGCGCGGGCGCGCGAGCCTTGACAAAATCACGGTGCGCATATTTATTCCAGAGAAAGGGATTACTTGAAAGAAGTGAGAATCACTTCAGTTAAATAATTGGTGGGATTTTATTCAGTAAACAATACTTACTTATATTAAATGTCTTATATTTTCTAGGATCAAGTAACTACGGACTTGGATGGATTTACTATTACTTCGTTGGAGAAATTAACATTTTTGGGACGAAAAATTCAATTACTTCTTTCAATACAATATTGATTCCTATAGAGAAAGAATTTATTTGTTGACAGCATTTATCTGAGAAATTATTTTACTTATATTGAGTATGTGGCATTTCTTGTATATACCTAACTTTCTACATCCAAGTAAATATGCATTTGAATCTAGTAAATAAATTCAAGAAATTATGTTTTCTCGTTCCAAATAATCACTTTTCTGTGTGTAGTTTATGTCTATGGAATTTTTTGGTCAAATAATAGTTTAGCTGCATGAACAAATTCTATTTGATCGAGATCGGTCGTGTCTGCATTAATATAAATCTAGTAGATTTGACAGATATGTTCATTCTAATGACAGTAGGTAGTGTCAGACGCTGATGTTTTGACAATACCTACTGTCAATAGAATCAAAATATCTGTCAAATCCTGAATAACTGGTTTTATTTTACTGCAGATACGACCGATCTCGATCAAATAGAATCTCATGCAGCTAAACTATTAATTTCATATATAGTATGATAAAGTCATGTGCCTGGCCACATTAGATTTTTAACATAAATAAATTAATAAATAAATAAATGTAAAAACACCAAATTAGTCACGAAATTTTAAATTTCACTTTAGTTCTTGTCCGCATAAATTTTCGCCTTGAATTGTCAAACTCACTCAGTATATTTATTAATTTTCTATAAATAGGACCGACATAATTTTTGCCATAGAAGCTCAGAACTTTGGTGATAGGTTAGTAATCTTATCTGCAATGTAAGATCATATTGAAATCCACCACCTACAACTCAGTTCTTCCCCTAAAGTACCATTATGAGCAGCAGATTCAAATCATCGGTTTATTTTGTCACACATTTGGAAAGGCAAAAATATGTGCCATGTTGTTGTTTTCTTGAGGTTAGTTTGTTTTTATGTAACAAATAATTGTAAGTAATATTGTCATTTGAAGTTAAAGAATAATTAGTCTAGAATATTCTTGCCCGTTGGATGTAATATCGAAATAACAGTGATTTTGGGTTTAGCTGTTTGACATTTCCATCTCACTTTTTTCGAAAACCTTACACGAGTGTCCGTATTCGTGTTCAGGGCCACTAATTCTACCCATGTCCCACAGAGTTATCAATATCGTGTAATTTTCAAATGCTTTTCTCAAAAAAATCGTATGTTAGGCTATTCTTAACAAACTTACATGTGTCTACGCAAGGGCACCATTTGTAGATTAAAACATAATTAATAAACGATAAGTCACATCACTAATTATTGTTCTCTGAAATTAGCGCAAAAGTATACATTAACGATGAAAGAAACCGCACAACACATTGTCAACAAACGCCAGCATTTAAACTAACTTGCAGAGGCAATACATACAAGATAGCGAACTGTTAGCACTGGTAAATTCATTAAACTATAAATGATGACGCAAGTTCTCAAATCGGCGCAGCCTTTTGCAGCCACTAGGTTACCACTATAAGTATCCTTCAGTATACTTCAGTAAATTATACAAAATTGACCGTACATTGTCTCGTATTGGTTCCCGAATACTTTTGATTGTAAATTTTGTCTGCTACTCCTGTGTTTGAAGGCGCATAACTCTAAAACTACCGAACAGAAAAAATTTAAATAAAGTGTATCATACTCCTGAATCATTTCTAGATAAGTTGTATGACTGTCAACAAAACTTGATTTTTAGCTATTTTGATATTTGTCGATATCTTTGTTGTTTGTTAAATCGGACGAATGATATTTGCACGTTCTTCAGGCACTTTTTCGATTAGAATTCAGTGGAATTCACAGATTTTAAATACCTCTAACAGTTTTGTAGATATAACATAAAGTTGTGTTTCTTTACATAGAAACCATAGCTATGACTGAAATAAATAGAGCCTTTTTTCCTCTTTTCAACGATATATAACATGCTGGTCCAAAATATTCAAAAAGTAACGTTTTATTGAATAACATGAAATTAGTATATATCAGAGGCATTCTGATTATTGTCTTCGAGATTTCTTTGAGTAGGCGTATGTCACTAGTAGTTTGACACTACTAATTAGTGACTTAAGTATTGAATTTGCATTCTTTTGAATATTTATTTCAATTAAAAGTTACGAGATGCCGTATGAATCATATGAAAAATACGCAATGATCGAATGCTTTATTCAAAGTAATAACAATCCTGAAATTGCATCCAAAACATACTTCAATCGTTATCCAGAAAGAACACAACCTCACAAATCTATTTTTGAGAGATTAAAAGTAAATCTCATCAATCACGGGTCATTTAGTATGCCAAGACGCAAACATTACCATATTGAAGATGCTGAAGAAGCTGCCACCAACATAGTTGCAGCCGCAGTTGCAAATCCCTCAACTTCAAGTCGTGAAATAGAAACTGAATCTTCAGCATACCAATCCATACCACAATGTTCGGCTTTTGGCATATTAATCAACCCGTAATTGATGGGATGGTCTTTTAATCCCAAAAACAAGTTTGTGCGGTCGTGCACTACCTGGATAACGATTGAATTATGTTTCGGATGTTATATCACAGCTATTGTTATTACTTTGAATAAAGCATTCGATTATTGCGCATTTTTCATACTATTCAAACGGCATTCCGTAATTTTCAATTAAAATAAAAGAATGAAATTTTACTAATTTCACTGATTAGTAGTGTCAAACTACTAGTGACATACGCCTACTCGGAGAAATCTTGAAGACAATAATTATAATTTCTCTGATAAATACTAATTTCATGTTATTCAATAAAACATTACTTTTGGAATATTTTGGACCGACATGTTATATATCGTTGAAAAGGGAAAAAAATGCCCTATTTATTTCAGTCATAGCCAGCTATGGTTTCCATTTAATAAAACACAACTTTATGTCATATCTACAAAACTATTAGAGATATTTAAAAGCTGTGAATTGGTCTGAATTCTAATCGAAAAAGTGCCTGAAGAACGTGCAAATATCATTCGTCTGATTTAACAAACAACAAAGATATCGACAAGTATCAAAATAGCGAAAAATCGAATTTCTGTGATAACTCGAAAACAAAAGACGATAGCTAATTTTGGTTTTCACCATTGAGTTTCTCTCAAAAAAAGACGACACAACAACCTTACTCATTTTTCGATATCTCTTATAGTTACCGAGATCTCCTATAGTAACATCGAATTTGGCCCACCCTGTACAATTAACTATACCCAACAATATTTTACAAACACGGATTCAAACGGATTCACTGATCGCGTCAAAACTTCGCATCTCGTTCGACTGCCTCGCACCAAAACCCACAAGCGAGGGAAGCCGAACTGCGCAAAATATTGTTCATGTTTATTTCGGTCTTAAAAATTAACAAACAGTCGGAATGCTATTAAATTCAAGGGATATGTATCGCAGTAAATAAGGATTATTTGCATGCTAACTGCGTTGTCCTGCTAACATTCGTTCCTGAGATATCGGCTTCCATCAAAATCTTGTTCGCAACCTTTATTACATAAAAACTGAAGAAAACAAAAAACTGATACCACAAAAAACTGATGTCACATATACAATTTAGAATATCAAATAATATGACGTACCCATTTCTCAAGTTGTGATACATATTTCACGCACTTCTGCAATATTTGAATACAGATATTCGAATGATCTGATGCTCTCATAAATATCTGCAAATCTGCTCATAGATGTTTACATAAAACGTTTACAAAAAAAGGGGGAAACTAGGCTAGTAACCTCGAAATCTCCTGATAGATACTGTATTTTTTAAAATAGTGACTTCAATAAAATAGTTGATAACAATGCAATCACAAATATAAACTAGAAATCGAGATCAAGTCTCAATAATAATTTTCTGTTGGCAACATGAATAAACTTCAACAATAGTCATGCTATTATATACATTATTTTAACGATTGTTGCGCTATTTTCGAAAACAAAAATGTACGTTTCGACGAACACAAGTTTAACAAATACGAATGTGATAAATAATAAATTAGTCCAACATACCTTGACCGATTTCTGTTCAGATGCATTATAAACGCACTTGTGCATGTGCATACAACTATATCATTACAAATTTACAACTGTAGATAATAGTTTTGGTTATATACATAAGATATAAGATAATAGTACCACTATTTTATAGTTTTGAGATAAAAGAAAGAAGATAAGTACAATCGCGTGCAAAAAAAAATCAGCCCACCTAAAAAAACAACTTTAAAGTTTGTTCAATTTTTATAAAGGAAAAATTATAGTTAGCGATATTTTTTAAGCAAAGAAGTTCCCAAAAACTTTTTAATAACATACGCGTGACCTTCTCGTGCTGTAACAATAGCTATCAGGTACTTATTCATTGAAGAACTTTGTATTTTGTCGTTGATGATCTCTATCGTACAATTATCAAATATATCGGTAAAAATATTGTTTCCTTTCTATTGTTTAATGTTTATCAATGTTTTATTAAGAATCTGAACGGATGCTCGTTGAACACGAATAAAATTGTCAATTTTGTCCAAATCATATCTGTTTTTTTAGTTCTGCAGATATCCATTGGATCTAGTTAATTTCGGAAATAATAATAACACCGGCTTAGATTTTTTTTATGTTTATGTTTGCATCATATATATACGGTTGAAAATATCATAATAACAATAACAATTCCTCTGTGTTATCAAAACATTTGTGGATGGAATATTGCCAAGAAGGAATTTCACAAAAACTCCGACTATTTTATTTGTCTGGCAACGTTGACGTTACAAAATAAGTTAATAATAATATAAGTTATATGAAATATGGGAACAAAGGCAGAAAGTTGGTTACATCTAAAACAATACGGGAATACAGCAACAAACACAAAAGCGTCTTGGATTCTAACTGCCATCTCTCGTTGCGATAGTATTGACTCCTGTGTTTGAAGGCCCATAACTCTAAAACTACTAACCAGAAAAAATTGAAATAAAGTATGCCATACTCCTGAATCATTTCTACATAAGTTGTATGACTGTCAAAATTGTTTGCCTCTCGGTGTAAACATGAGCGCGAGAGAAGTGAAAAAAGTACCCGATTTTTGCAGTTTTAAAAGAACGCTCGTCTTTCCGATTTGTTTTCTCTTAAGAGTAAATGTTAGTCACCGGCCTCAAAAGTTCAACGAAACTGAGGCGCGAGAGGAGGAAACAAGCCTCGCCCACTGTACACTCCGCAGAAAATGCAAGCAACGCACTGATTAGATGAGGGGAACTGCGGTATCGTTCTTTGGCGGGGAAGATCAAAGGGTGTCGACTGGCGCCGAACCGTTTCCTAATAATTTTGTGTATGTGACTATCGCATGTTCTGAAATGCTTTTCTTGTATATTTTAAATACAAATACAATTCCACAAAACAATGCAGTGATACAAATTAATTAATTGCTTTATTATAACATTCCTATTTTACTACTAACTATGGTTGAACATTTTACCTTTGGTATGTTGAAAAAAATTGTAGTTTTGGTAAAACAGACAGCTTTTCTTACATAAATCATTTATTGCTTGACATTTATTATTAGAATTAGTAACTAATTATCAGTTAGCTCCGAAGAAGCGAACAGCATGGTTCGCGAAGACAGTAATTATGAATTTTTACTCACGGCATAAACCGCTAACTATTTATCATCTAAATTTAAATGACTCTGTCCGTGAAAGCATTCGTACTCAGATACTTATTTAAATCCATTTAACGTTTTCTTTGTGCATCAATAATCTCGAATGTCTCGTTCGTACTTAGCAGAGATCGATACTTTCAGGTAAAACACACCTCATATAAAAATTCAAATTTTTATCGGCTGACGCAAGTAGGTTTAGTAAATATAATATTCCTATTTTAATTCTAGATACAGTTGGGTACTGCATTTTGAAATTTTACTCAAAGTTATTATTGCTATGTATAGACTTGGTAGTATACGTACTTCAATTTCAATTGTAGGTATGAGAAAAAATAGCGATTTCGATAAAACAGGCAGCTTTATGTATATGTATAAGTCATTTATTATATATTATATAGATACATCTTCAAATATTTTACACCTTTATAAAAGTTTTTTGCCATATATGGTAATCCGGCACGCTTACGCCTATAAGAGAGTATTGCCCAAATTAACTAGCGAAGTTAATTAGCGAAGAATTACACTACACGTATAATATCTACATATACACTTACCGCAGGTACTCTCGCAAGTTATTAGTTTTCTTAGAACGCGGACCACATAAAGGCAGCTGATTTTTTAATTTGCCCATATTTCTAGCGTCTACGTCTGTTGTACAACAAGTAGAAATAAAGCCAACCATCCTACATAGATTGCGATTGCCCTGAATGCATTGCCAAGCGACAAGTGTTTGGTATTAATATTATTTTCTAAATCTAAATACCAATATATTTGAAATTCTATGACGAAAAATAAATGACTGATTAAAAATTAAATTACTTGTATTTCCTTAGTAATAATTTATTTAACTCCTATTAATTATTTAGTAGTTGTAACATTGTAAGTAGGTATTGCGGTTGTTGATTATTCTTCGTTCCGTGTGTCGTACGGGGACTGCACTATAAACCCTCGCGGGAACATGCGCTCCTAATTTATAACTCGCTCTTTGCTGTCTGCGTAGAGTCCATCAGGACGGCAAAAAATTATTTCTCGTATTCGGTTTCTAGCCTATTTTGGTCGAAATTCAACAATTCATGTTGATCACATACACTTCCGCAAGAACATGCTGTCCTAATTTATAAGCGAGTCGTTGCTATCTACGTAGCACCAGCACGGTAAAATTTATTTTTCGTATGGCTTTCGTTTGCCGGGCGCGGCGCCGCTACACCTCCCGTGTCAACATGCGATCAATATTTTTGTTAGGCCGAAATTGCTCAATATTTGTGATTCCCCTGGCTACGTATTCATGCTGCTGCTTCAGACTGTACCATTTGAATTTGATTGGTCGAAGAAAATGATGTGGTGTTTATCCAACAGATGGCTGCACCGTACGACTATAAAATATGTTATTCTCGTCTCCTTCACATGTTCAAAAAACCAACGGTTAAATCATTACAACATTCATATTTTGTTGTCATTTTTTTACACAAGTTCATGAAGGCTCAATACAAAATGTTGTAATATTGCTTTTTTGATGTTTGGTTCGGATTTGGAAAAAAAAAATAACAAAAATTACCAATTATTGGCTTCGTTAGCAAGGGTAAAAAACAAAACAACAACGCAAATGAAAAAAAAGTGGCATTCGTACCCGGTGTAATACACCTTTATCTATAATTTAATGTATTACACGTGAGTATTAACGCACAATTAAGCTCAGTATGTTAGTACGCTACTACCTCTAGTGATTCCTCTTAAACCACTTACCACAAAATGTTCAGTTTTTGTTCAGGTTGCATTTAGAGTCTCTTCTATAGATTGGCGTTTTTGTTTTCTTCAGTTTTTATGTAATACACGTTGCGAACAAGATTTTGATGGCAGTCGATATCTCAGTAACGAATGTTAGCAGGACAACGCAGTTAGCATGCAAATAATCCTTATTTACTGCGATACACATCCCTTGAATTTAATAGCATTCCGACTATTTGTTAATTTTTAAGACCGAAATAAAAATGAACAATATTTTGCGCAGTTTGGCTTCCCTCGCTTCTCTCGCACTACTATTCAAAATTCCGAAATTAAATTGTTCTGATCGTATCGTATCGTATACTAATAGTAAATAATCTTCCACTGTCCCAGCTACGTTTCCATTTACCGTTACGATTGACATTCATATTAAATCGCTTTAAAAACTACATAAAAATTATTATGCAATTCATTTTCTACAGTCGCATTAATTAAAATATGACGATTGTTTACGTGCATATCCCGTTATCGTGCTAATATTCGTTACTGAGATATCCGCTTCCATGAAAACCTAGTTCGCAACCTTATATTACACACAAACTGAAGAAAACAAAAACGCAAATCTACAGAAGAGGCTCTAAATGCAATCTGAACAAAAATTGAAATTTTTGTGGCCTACGGTTTACG
The DNA here is from genome assembly GCA_963966075.1 of Aphodius sticticus. Lineage (NCBI taxonomy): Eukaryota > Metazoa > Arthropoda > Insecta > Coleoptera > Scarabaeidae > Aphodius > Aphodius sticticus. The sequence continues at coordinate 5,926,259 of OZ014510.1, forward strand.
AGGAAAAAATTTGGAAAGACGAGCGTTAATATAAAAGTGCAAAAATCGGGTACCTTTTCTCATTTCTCTCGCGTTCATGTTTACACCGAGAGGCAAAAAATGTTGACATTCATACAACTTATGTAGAAATGATTCAGTAGTATAACACACTTTATTTAATTTTTTTCTGTTCAGTAGTTTTAGAGTTATGGGCCTTCAAACACTGGAGTCAATATTATCGAAACGAGAGATGGCAGTTAGGGCGATTCTCTCGTGCGGGCTTACATATTACGAAAAAATAACATACCCATTTCTCTTTGTATGCATTGTTAACACACTTGTAATTGCCTTTTTTACAGCTTGTCAACTACTACCTATATTTTAGATTGCATTGACACAAAGGTACGCCATAGCAAGAAAGAATGCAATGATAACTTTGTTATGATATGTATGCCAGGCAAAGTATTATAAAATTTATCATTGTAGGGCAGTTTGTAAAAAAATGCAACTTACTAGCACGCAGTTAGCTAGGTGTTATTCATTTTATTGTAATATTTACGCATATATGCATAAACAAAGAAAACATACACAACAAACAGTTGTGAGTAAAATAGGTCTCTGTTTCAACAAATTTATACCTACCCTTAAAAATAAGAAATTTGAACCCTGAAGTTCCTTATTTACACAACAGATGTCTCAAAAATCTGTCAGATCTGTTGAGTCTGCAATAATATTGCAAGGTTGATGTCCAATTATCTGTGGATTTTTTCATTTAATTAATTAAGCTAATTAAGTTATTAATCTAAGGAATTTCCAGACACAAATAAACTAGCTCTTTAAGCGTATATTATTTCAAATTGTATAATCATTTTTGAGAAATTCTACATGTAGAAACTTAGCAGGTACAAAAAAACTCTACTCGATTTCTAAAACTTGCAAAATAATGACTTTTTGCATCTATTTATCGTAAACTACGTTAGTTCCTGTCGCAACACTGCAACAGTACCGACCTTGGGCCCTTTTGATATACTCTCTTTATCACATTATGTATTACAAATCATGTTAATTAGAATTTACATAGCCACTTGCAACGAACTTATCATCCAACCCACACATAAATAAATATTATCAAGGGTTTGCGGTTGCTTATTTACAATAGATACTATAGAGCAATCGTGAATCGTGAAACATACAGCATCCGTAAAAAATACGTCAAAACAAAATTATAACCTACAAACTTACCCTTTGAACGAACGAAGATGCACCATTGTCACACCCTTGATGAAAACAACCCCACGCCTGCAACACGCGATTAAGGGCTGCTACAAAAGCCCATTTACACGCTGATTTTCCGTCATTTTCACATAAATTTTAAACGATTTTCTCTTTCGCGAAAGGACCACTGCTGTTTAGTTTTTGGTTCACTTCTTGTAAGTTGCCATCCCTGATATTCGAAGAGATGCCGATACGGTAATAAAACTGTTTTTTTAGATTATTTAAATAATGTTTAGGACTATTAAATCAACGAGTTTTATTTATTACCTAGTTTTTATTACGATTATGCTGGTTAAAATGGGTTTATTATTGATTTTAAGTGAAATTTTTTTAACTTCTGTTCGGAATTTCGTGGGTAACTAAGCGGATAATTAAAAGAAAATAGGGTTTTATGTTTAAATCTTAACTGTGTGACGTGAAACTAAATATTTATAAGTTTCAACATGATACTCGTTTTTCAAGCGACGAATTTGAATTGTTTATTTATTACAACAGGGGCTTTCTTGAGTTTACGTTGGCACTAGCTGTGAACTTTCTTTGAAATCTTTAAAAATAACGTTTTTATTTAATATTAACACTTCAATTTAAGGTTTTACTTATTAAACCGTGTTAACAAACGATAATTAGTTAAGCATTTATGATTTCTAATTCATCAATCGTCATGCGAAGAACGGTAAACCGTGGTGACTTTGCTGACCTTACGTTGGCAGCACGTTTGAAAAGTTTTTAGTAACTTATAAACGAATTGTACCGTGTGCGTTGTGGTGACATGAGTCTTTTATGTTATTTAAATACAAATTCTTCATCTAAACGGTGTTAAAACGATCAACATGTCCACATTTTGTAGTTTTGAAGCATCGTCATGCAGCACTGGTAATGAAACGCGACATAATAGCATGAAACAGTTCATAAACGCTGTAAGGGATTTTGCACAAACTCGAGCCGAAGACACAGCTACACTAATAAACCGACATTTACAGGTATTTACGCAATAATTTATCCTTAAACCTATGATATTTGATTTGATTATTTCTAGATTTTGTCAGCTACGATTGACTTAAGTTTATTCGATCCACATACGAGCGTTGTATCTGAATTCTTTGTGAGTCTACACCAGCTACTGTCGTTGTTAGAGCCTCGTTCGGCTCTAGCGTGGAGTTGCGTGAATGTTTTATCGACGTGTTGTAAGAATTCCGCTGCAAGGGTTGCGTTGATCCATACGTACCAGTTTCTGCCGCCGTTGTCGCGCTTGTTAGGCGATCATTTGTCGTTGGAAAAGAAAATACGACTGTTAACGCTGATGCAGGAGCTTACCTGCGGGATTAGGATTTCCTGGCAGATACCGCACTTGTCGCATTTGATGGCTACGTTGACAAGATGGGTTAACTCTGGAAGTGATGATATTATAGCACTTTCTTTGGCTGTTTTGGTTAACCTGTGTTATAAGAATTTGCCGGCTATTTATACCTTGTCGAGATGTGTGGACATGAAGAAGTTTATGAAGAGTGTTATGGGTTTAGTGGTAAGCCTTTTTAAATTATTTTTTTTCAGTACAAGTTGATGTTATAATAACTACGATACAAATCTGAATTAAAAACTGCATTAATACCTGGTGTTGCATTTAAATAAACAACTAACAAAGTATTGATATTAAGTATAATTACATTGTTTATTTAAGGGCATCAGATTTGAAGTACACATCTGCAAGTTGCTGATAATCCTCGAGCATATGTACGGAAAAGTTCCGCAGGAGTCCCTGCTGAAGTTAACAGGCGTTACGTTCAAATCCATGGGAGAAGCATTCAGAGCGAAGGACAACATTCTACTTAGGCACGTCATCGAGTTTTTCCTCGACATCAAGTTACAACCAGAACAGGAAAACTTTCTTCTCTACTACGACAAATATGACGCGGAGGTGGAAAATTTACTAACAGTGAGTAATTTTTTGTTCCCGCAAGTAATATCTAACCTAAAAGATTGCCCATTTGGTGTAGTTTTTAAAACGGTATAACAATTGCTATGTTTTACTATAGAAAAAAAGTTATTGCCATTTGACTGTAGACATTTATATGGTGCTAATGACTATGTCCACTTCCGAAGATATCTGCTTATTTATTTATAAAGAAAATTGATAATAAATATTTAATTTATATTATTTTTTATCGCTTTGCACTTTCAAAGGGACCAATTACGAGCATTTAAATTTTTTTTTCAACAATGGATAATGTCGGACATTAATCTTGACCAGTAGAAATTCTACTAAATTGGCAACCCTGATTTTGACATGTTTTTACGCCATTTAAGGCAATAAAAAATTACCCCTTTATGCACAGGTAAAAAAATATTATATTTTCTATTTTTCTTATAGATCGTGGAAAATAACATCTTATGTTCAGGTGACACGATAAACTCAGATCCGGAATGCGTCTCATTGGTGCTTCAATTCCTACACATGCTAGTTGAGCAAAAGTTGCCGAAGATGGTACTTTTCTACAGCAGAATTACCACTATTTCGCTGCAGTGGATTCACAACGAAGTTGTTTCCGCGCAAGCCCTCTCCATCCTACAAGCAATCTCCGTAAATCTTGACTCGTCAAATGCCCAAATCTTGGAACCGATGCTTCCGAAGTTGCCGATTTTTCTGGTCGAATTGGAGCACAAGTCTGAAGATACTCCAAGAAACGTCGAATACAATAAGAAATTATCGAGCTTGATGGAACTGTTAGCTTCGCTGGTACAAGTCGATTCTCTCCGAGAGAAAGTTATGTCGTACTTGACAGAAAATCACATGCACAAAGTTTTCATGCCAATTTTGGGCGACCCCACTTTGCGAAAGAAGAATAACGACCTAGATTCTATGGATACAATCACCGTTTTCGCAAATGCCTTGGTTCTGATTACCGAGATGTCGAGATATAACGAGGACTGGTTTAGAATGCACAGGGATCTTCTACAACACAAGTAAGGCTCTTTTATAAACTTATCAACTACTTAAATTTAACCAATACATAAACCCGACATCATGATTTAGAAACCACCTTAGCGAACTACTGTATTTAATATTTGTTGTAAGCTGTTAAACATCTTCAATGCTTACTGCTTTTTGTGTATTTTGGTAATCTAAAGTGGTCCTTTTGCCGAGTATGTATTCATGAGTAACAAATAAGTTCTTATGAGTAACGAGTAACTTACTCGTGAGTAATGAGTTACTCATGAGTAACGAGTAACTTACTCGTGAGTAATGAGTTACTCATGAGTAACGAGTAGCTGACTCGTGAGTAACGAGTAACTTACTCGTGAGTAACGAGCAACTTACTCGTGAGTAACGAGTAACTTACTCATGAGTAACGAGTAACCGATTTTTTTTTTCCAGACAGATCCACATACTCATAGCGCAGGCGCTGTACAACAGTCCGGAGAAGGTGCGGTCGCAGGTCCTACAGTTGATGTCGCTGCCGACGTTTCCTCGGAGGGAGGTTGCCAAGGCGATGGTTACGATACAGCCGATGACGACGCAGGTCGAGGAGAAGCCGAACAGCGGGGCCCCGGCGCAGCAGCTGATGGACGGTTTCTGCTTCCCGAACATGTCGAAGGCGCAGTCGGAAAAGCTGGACGAGCTGCTGCATAAGTTGCGCGAGACGCTCGGACAGAATAACCTGTTTAATGTGGCAACTTCGGAGGTTATGGAGCTGTACGAGTATAAGCTGTCGTCGATGGGGCACGCGGAGCGCGCCGCTGTTGCCAGCGTGGAGGCTGCCTCGCAGAGGTACGTGATTTTTTTATGCTTGTACGATAAGTTGGATTGTTTTTGTTTTTGTTAGTTTGGTAGTGTACAATTTCTTGTTCAATATTAACATGTGCTTCAGGTCTGTGCAGTGGTTCTTTTGGGTGTCAGTATTGGTAACAGTGATACAAGAACTGTCAAACTGACTTTGTTGGTTATGTTGTTTGTATCACGTCGTTCTGCAAACAAAGTCGAGTCAAAAATATGGAAAAACATTTAGTAGCAAGGTTGTTATGTTTTAGAACATTGTTTTAAACATGTTTTAAAACAAATATTTTGTTTTAAATCATTTTTTTAAACATGGAACGAGTATTGGAACCCAGATGGAACGGAGTGCGCCAATACGTCTTATAAAACGAGTGTAATATACTATTTTTTCTACTTTGCGTCATTAATTTTATATAAATTTAGAAATTATTGTTGTTACTATATCGCGCTAAATTAGAATCTAGTAACTGTCAACTTCGTTAAGGATGAGATAAAATCATGACAAAATCTAATTGTGAATAATTTTACTCTACTTTAGCCTACAAGTTTGAATAAATATTCAGCGAGGTCCCAACGATGATCATAATGGAGCTTGGGGCAGCACTTTTAACCCTACTGTGATAAATACATGAAACTTAACCTAAAAAGTTAACAACTTTAAAATAGTGGTTTCATAACTATAATAATCAGAATAGAAGTGTTTGCCGGTGACTGATTAGTTACTTCGAAGAACAAGAACTTACTAAAGAATTGTTATAACGCTTAACGTTTAATAGCGGTGTCTACTTAACTCCGCTAGCCTTATATATTTACAAGCACTTATAATTGAAACCCAATTCTAATTTTGGCAAAGTAGTTTATTAGAATAAATTATACTTAGTAAAATTACATGTGATGGAGGTAATACAAATACGTTGCACACAACCAGAACTAAGACGAAGTCGAAAGCGACGGACAAAAACGAATACAAATTGAACCGAGCATCCAAACGTCCAAAATATTACCGAAAACTTATACGTTACATAAACTAAGAAATCCTCTACACTTTAAATGTACTATAGCTTCATACGTGTATGCTGATAACCCATTTATTGCGCATATACAATCTCGCAGCAGTAATTAAAATCGTTCATATCTACGATGTAGGTTTGATCTTCGCATAATACCTTATTAAAGTAAATGTGGTCCTTGAATTATATCTGAAAAGGGCATTTGATATTTAGTTGAAAAGAATGATAACGATCACTTACCAGAGTCGTAAAACATCACCGAAAACGTCATGCTGGCGTATTTTGATGAACACAGCAAAACTAAGAAAGCCCCAATCCTTTGGCCATACTATAGCAGGCTACACCCATGTTTAAATATGTATAGAATATTGATATTTCGCAGTTTATGCGATTGCAAGCGATTAAGAAGATGCACTGTGTGGTTATGTTGGGTTATCTATTGTACGTTTGACATATGGCATTTGATATCATTGTGTACCAATCTTAGACAAAAATGTTACTGTTTTCGGTATTACAATGTGTTAATTGTAACACCGAAAACAGTGTTACAATGTGTGCATTGTGAATGCAAAGTAGAAAAAAGAATTTTTATTCCTTATTTAAAACATTTTTTGGGTGATTTAAGACATGTTTTCTTTGCGAAGTGTTTAAAATAATAATTGTTTCGTATTAAAACCATTTTATAAAAAAAACATGTTTGTGTTGTTCGAAATAAAAAAAACGTTTTTTATAACAACCCTGCTTAGTAGTTGCACTAAACCAATTTTCTGTTTTACACTACACACTAGCCCAGACATTGTACAACTTTTGGTACAAAATCTTGTACAGTGTAAAACAGCAACATAACAAAATAGAGATTTCACCAAAAATTTTTTCAGGTGTATTCACCAGGACCACCACATTGCGCAATTGACCGCAGAGCTATCGAGAACCAGGCAGCTCCTTTTCCACGCCCAGCAGAGCCAGGAGGAGACGACAAGGGACCGCGATTCGTTGCTGGAGAGGAACAAGGAGTATTCCGGGAAGTGGGAAGCCGAGAAGGGCAGGACGAAGGTCCTGACGAGTCAGCTGGCGCACAAAGAGAAGGCGTTACAGGAGACGGAACACGCACTCGAAGAGACTGCGAAGAGACTGAAGGAAGTGGTCGCGGAGAAGAGCGGCTTAGAGGAACAGGTCGCCTATTGTAAATCGGTCATGCAGAAGTTGCAGGACACGCTCGTGAAGAAGGAGAAGGCCTACGAGAAGAAGGAGGAGATGCTGTCGAAGGCGAATCTGAGCATCGAGCATCTGAAATCGGTGAGTTGGTTGAGTGGTGAAAACTCCAAAACTAACGGTAGAATGTTGATTAAACTTGGCAAGATTATTTAATATACTTTCAGAAATCATATAAATTCCCTTTGGTGTCTTCGACATCCCTTAAGAGTGGAGGTGTGAATTTTTAAAACTACCACAAGTGGTTGAATTGCTCTAAAAAACAGTCAAAAAATCACAACTCTAAAACTAACGGCAGAATTTTGATTAAACTTGGCCAGATTATTTAATATACTTCCGGAAATCATATAAATCCCCTTTGGGTCTTTCACATCCCTTAAGAGTGGAGGTGTGAATTTTTAAAACTTCCACAAGTGGTTGAATTGCTCTAAAAAGACAGTTAAAAAATCACAACTCTAAACAACGGCAGAATTTTGATTAAACTCGGCAAGATTATTTAACATACTTCCAGAAATCATATAAATCCCCTTTGAGTCTTCCACATCCCTTAAGAGTGGAGGTGTGAATTTTTAAAACTTCCACAAGTGGTTGAATTGCTCTAAAAACCAGTTAAAAAATCACAACTCTAAAACTAACGGCAGAATTTTGATTAAACTTGGCAAGATTATTTAACATACTTCCAGAAATCATATAAATCCCCTTTGAGTCTTCTACATCTCTTAAGACCGGAGGTGTGAATTTTTAAAACTACCACAAGTGGTTGAATTTCTCTAAAAACCAGTTAAAAAATCACAACTCTAAAACTAACGGCAGAATTTTGATTAAACTTGGCAAGATTATTTAATATACTTCCAGAAGTCATATAAATCCCCTTTGAGTCTTCCACGTCCCCTAAAAGTGGAGATGTGAATTTTTAAAAATTCCACAAGTGATTGAATAATGAATTGCTCTAAAAACAGTTAAAAAATCACAACTCTAAAACTAACGGCACAATTTTGATTAAACTTGGCAAGATTATTTAATATACTTCCAGAAATCATATAAATCCCCTTTGGGTCTTCCGCATCCCTTAAAAGTGGAGGTGTGCATTTTTAAAACTTCCACAAGTGGTTGAATTGCTCTAAAAACTATTAAAAAATCACAACTCTAAAACTAACGGCAGAATTTTGATTAAACTTGGCAAGATTATTTAACATACTTCCAGAAATCATATAAATCCCCTTTGAGTCTTCCACATCCCTTAAGAGTGGAGGTGTGAATTTTTAAAACTTCCATATGTAGTTAAATTGCTCTAAAAAACAGTTAAAAAATCACAACTCTAAAACTAACAGCAGAATTTTGATTAAACTTTGCAAGATTATTTAATATACTTCCAGAAATCATATAAATCCCCTTTGAGTCTTCCACATCCCTTAAGAGTGGAGGTGTGAATTTGTAAAACTTCCACAAGTGATTAAATTTCTCTAAAAAACAGTTAAAAAATCACAACTCTAAAACTAACGGCAGAATTTTGATTAAACTTTGCAAGATTATTTAATATACTTCCAGAAATCATATAAATCCCCTTTGAGTCTTCCACATCCCTTAAGAGTGGAGGTGTGAATTTGTAAAACTTCCACAAGTCGTTAAATTTCTCTAAAAGACAGTTAAAAAATCACAACTCTAAAACTAATGGCAGAATTTTGATTAAACTTGGCAAGATTATTTAATATACTTCCAGAAATCATATAAATCCCCTTTGAGTCTTTCTCATCCCGTAGGAGTGGAAGTGTGAATTTTTAAAACTTCCACATGTAGTTGAATTGTTCTAAAAAACAGTTAAAAAATCACAACTCTAAAACTAACGGCAGAATTTTGATTAAACTTTGCGAGATTATTTAATATACTTCCAGAAATCATATAAATCCCCTTTGAGTCTTTCTCATCCCGTAGGAGTGGAAGTGTGAATTTTTAAAACTTCCACATGTAGTTGAATTTCTCTAAAAAGCAGTTAAAAAATCGCAACTCTAAAACTAACGGCAGAATTTTGATTAAACTTGGCAAGATTATTTAATATACTTCCAGAAATCATATAAATCCCCTTTGAGTCTTCCATGTCCCTTAAGAGTGGAGGTGTGAATTTTTAAAACTTCCACAAGTGGTTGAATTTCTCTAAAAAGCAGTTAAAAAATCACAACTCTAAAACTAACGGCAGAATTTTGATTAAACTTTGCAAGATTATTTAATATACTTCCAGAAATCATATAAATCCCCTTTGACTCTTCCACATCGCTTAAGAGTGGAGGGGTGAATTTTTATAACTTCCACAAGTGGTTGAATTGCTCTAAAAAACAGTTAAAAAATCACAACTCTAAAACTAATGGCACAATTTTGATTAAACTTGGCAAGATTATTTAATATACTTCCAGAAATCATATAAATTCCCTTTGGGTCTTCCACATCCCTTAAAAGTGGAGGTGTGAATTTTTAAAACTTCCACAAGTGGTTGAATTGCTCTAAAAAACAGTTAAAAAATCACAACTCTAAAACTAACGGCAGAATTTTGATTAAACTTGGCAAGATTATTTAATATACTTCCAGAAATCATATAAATCCCCTTTGGGTCTTCCACATCCCTTAAAAGTGGAGGTGTGAATTTTTAAAACTTCCACAAGTGGTTCAATTGCTCTAAAAAACAATTAAAAAATCACAACTCTAAAACTAACGGCAGAATTTTGATTAAACTTGGCAAGACAATTGGCAGAATTGCTCTAAAAATAGTTAGAAACTCGCAACTCTAAACGTAATGACAGTTGTCCATAAGAGAGGTGTTTTTTTTTAATTGCTAATAGACTTTTTTAGGATGGTATTTTAGGACATTATGTATTAACCTTTATTCTTTCTATTTTTTCACAGCAACATAGTCAATTGGAACAACACTTGTCGCAGAAGGAAGCTGAACTTGCCAAATGCAAGACGGAACTTAATGATGTATCGAAACACTTAATAAACAAGACCCAGATTTTAGAGACAATAACAAAGCTCACAAATAACGGATATTAAACAAGGATGGTAGAAGCTTGTTTATGTCTTTTATATTATTTTACACCCAGAAACTTTTTTACTGAATTGTACATAAATATTGATAGTAAATATATTCTATTTTTTATAACCCATCTTTTGTTTATTTTATTTAATTTTTTTTTAGAGGAGAGAAGAAAGGTTTTGAAAATAAAAAGCATAAATCAACTTATACGGTTTATTTAATATTAATATAAAAGACTAATTAATTTTTTTATACAAACAGCAAACTATCTAAAACGTTTCTTCAGCATTCCGTAAAATTCATGAAAAACAAACGCTATAATTCGATTTTCGGCAAAAACTAATAATACACAGCAGCGGGTCTAACGTGACGCTATTTCTTGCCAAAGCTAAACGATAGTCGGTACAAATTTTCCTACGCCAAACTCTGTTAGTCTTTTGTTAACCACAGCCCCACGATTTTCTTAGATCCGATAGAAAGGTTAGGTAAGCAAAAAATTTAAAAAGAAGGAAAAATACGGGCTATGGATAATTAATTCTATTTATCCATCAAAAATTCCGATAAAGGTCACACGCTAGAAAAATATTTCTCTCAGCACACCTTAAATTTCCTATCACTAGCTATATAAATATATACAATTATGGATACATTAAATAAGAGATATACATACTAATTTATTTATGATTATCACCGACATTTTAGGTTGGTACTATTTTTTATTACACAAAAAACTCGATTTTACTAGTAAGTAACCTCTTTTTGACTATCAGCGCCATCTAAGAGTGACAGGATGAACCGATTTTTCAGATTTTTAGGTTATCTACGTAATTTAACCTAATATTTGAGTTGATTTGAGTCTTTTTGCATTAGTGAAATAAGTAGAGGGTTCTTTACAAAAATAAAATGTTTTATGTATTAAAAAAAAGGTAATAAACAGCCGTAATGTCGCAAAAATGATTCTTTCACGTCACAGGCGAATAACTTAACGTATGAAGTGAAAATGCTCAAATAATGTGATAGAACCTGCGCAATAGATTGATAATATTTAAAAACAACAATCTGGTAAAATTACATCGAAAATATTTAATTTAAATTGTTATTCGGAGAGAGCGTTTTTTTGCTTGTTTCATGACGGTTTTCAGATATATGCAAACACCGCGTGTCGCTTATGTTACGTAAGATCATAAAATACGGCACTGCCGTAAGAAAGCTGAGAACACAGCTGATATAACGATAGTATAATAAGAATAAACGTAACCGTCTACAATGTGTTGCATATTTATTTTAAAGTATTGGGTAAACTTACTGTACAATTAAGAAAATACTATCTACGTATCGTGAAACCTTTCGTGCCGTCCGGCCCCCTCGGTAATCTTACAATATTGTCATTTTCTACCTTCGTTTTGTTCTGAATACATATCCTGTAAAAAAAAGAAAGTATTATTACCAACAGCACTATAATCACAACTTTTGCAGTTGTTTAGCTCTTCTTTTCTAAAAAAATAGGCTGAATTCAGAATTTTTGCCTTAAGATTCAGTTTCTACTGAAAAAAGTATACAAGAAACAGTTATGACTTGTTAGATTAACAATAAATGAGACCAAAACTTTTTGAACACCAAACGTAAATGGGTTATAAATACGTTTTTGTAAGTATATAAACCTTAACCGTACTTACTTTTCATCTTCTTTTTCTTGCGAAGAGGCTTCTCCTAATATTCTAAGTCTTGCTTTAGCGTATTCTTGTTCTCTTTCTTTAAGGGATTTCTTAGGTTGAAAGACCTTGGTGTCATTGTTGGTTTGATTGTTGGTAGGCCTTTTTAGGATTTTAACGGTAGGTTCTGGAGGCACGTACTGACTCCTAAGTGCGTCGTCACCAGTTAAAATAATGTCTATGTTTGTACCATTTAATTTGTTACTGCTAGAACGTACGTTAAGTTAGTTTGGCGTTTGTTCGTGACTCGTTCGACGGACTAACCTTTTACTATCTACTGATCCCTTTGACGGTATTAATTTGTTCAATTTTCTTTCCAAATCCTGCAACAGAGAACAGTGTGTTGGTTCTAACCTTTCTTTAAATGGAACAGGAACACATGGTCTGTGTGTGTGTACTACAAAAGAATGATTACTGAACCAAATATAAGGGAATATACTTAAGTCTCGCAATTTATAATCTTCGAAATTTGTAAATTTTTTAATTACTTCGGTCTCGTCTATTTGTTCCCAACTTTCTATTATATCTAATTCCTGCTGTTTGGAAGCCATTTTACGGGATTTTGACAGATTTTTTTCTGTGCAAGTATTGCATTACGTCAAATTTTAACACAGTTGTTGGGGATTTAAGTAGCATTATGTTACCACCCACTGTTTATCAAGTCGAAAATAACCTCGCGGAACGAAATACACTACGAACCGTTGAAATTAAACCATCGAAGCGTCTGATTGGATCATTTTAACGTTTCGACCAATTAAAAACACCCGCCAGATGGAGCGCGAACGAGCTCAGATCGTATTACGTCAAAATTAAACAGATTTTGGGGAATTTAAGCAGCTCTATGTTACCAACCGTTGCACTTTCGCAAAAAGAAAAATTACCTAATCTTTGAATACAGTCGCAAACACTGAAATTATTACGATTTAATAATAAGGTATTTTTATAAAATAATAATAGTTTATTCTCTTTACACTACATACTTTATACTACATACGTTTATATAATAACAAATACATTAATTTAAATCTTTCATAACTTGTCTCAACATTTGATTGCACAGTGCCGCGTATGGATTCATTTCTATTAGCTGAAATAAATATAATATTAATGAGTTTAAACTTATTTTAATTGGATTTTTTACCTGTGACTTAGCAAATTGGCTCCCAAGTTTTGCTGCTTGTTCAAAATCCTGTTTAGCCCTTTCGACATCTTCCGATTTCCTGTACAGTAACCCCCTCTGGCACAGAGCTTGACACAAAGTTCTATTTTGATTATTTTGTGCCAATTCAATCGATTTTGATAAATCCTCCATAGCTTCTAAAAATTTGACATCGATTATAACATTTTATCTACTAGTCACATACAAACAATGACAATTCTTTTGAATAATGACTTTTTTATTCAAAAGAAATGTCATTACAGTTGATTTACAAATGCGTTTAAAATATTTGGAATAAAATGAAATTTATGAGTCGTAGATAAACGTCAAATAATATACTAATTATTTACCAGTTCCTGACGATTGTAATTGATAAACTTGAGCACGATTGTTATACAAAGAAGCTTTATTTGGTGCTATAGCAATAGCAGCGTTGAAGATGCTTAAAGCGCTATCTAGATCGCCGTTTTCAGCTTTGTTTACAGCTTCAACTTCCATGACCTTGGCATTTTTTATTTCTGCTGTATCTTCCTCAATATCTGCATTAATTCTTTAGTTATTTAGGTGAAAATATTGAAAATTAACGTACCTTTTATCGTTGGGCTTAATTCTTCTTCATACGATTCTGTTAGTGGTAAATTTGGGTTAAAAATGCAGTTTAGAACTGCTTTATCATGAGTGCTTAGGTCTGACATTGCTTCTGTTGAGAAATTTACTAGGAAATGAAATGATTGTGGATTATATAAACTTGTTTACTTGTACCTCATTTGCATATCTATGCTGAGGAACTGGTTTGATACTACTGAATATTAATTTATGCCATTGGTAAGGTGATATTCCGATAGGATTTCAATTGAGTCTTTATTTGTTGAATTAACATTTTTGTTTTAATCTTTTGTATACTATATATACCATAGAAACCACGTTTTTAAATTTAAAATAATACTAAATAATTGAGTTAAATATTTTAAAGTAACCCCATTTTTACCTGTTTTAATTGGGTAAATCAAGAGATTTCTTTTGATTTTTTTCAAGAGCTATCCTATGATACCTCAGACAACCTACTTACCTTGCTCTCCATCTAAATTTGTCACAAATAAATAAACAAAACCAAAAAAAACTTTAATACTTTTATTAACAAAACAAAATTGCATTTAGTACAATTTTTTATTTATTCTAAATACGTCGTATTGTACATTACAAACGCAAGGAAATACAGACATCAACAAGTTCATGTAAAATACCCCGTTTGCCCCTACTCGTAGATGTCTTCTTTATCGGCGACGTACCGCACAATATCAGCAGGTTTCATAAGTTTTTCAGCGTCCATATCTGGTATTTCGAATCCAAATTCGTCTTCCATCGCCATGATAACTTCTACATGATCCAAAGAGTCTAAGCCTAAATCATTAATAAAGTGTGACTCGAGTTTCAACTAAAAACCAAAAAAAGAAACATATTAACAAAGAATAGTCTAAATAAACGTTAGTAGAGACTGTTACGCCACTTGACGATGACCAAAAAACAATTAAAATTAATTATTACCTGTGTTGGCTCAATTTTATCATATAATTTCAGAACCAGCAACACTCTATCCCCGATTAACTTTAGCGATAGCGGGGGCTTGGCACTGTAACATCGTACTAGTGGAACAACATGTCTCTGTAACGTAAAAATAGTATAAGAAAATGCCGTACCTTTGACGCAGTAACTTTATCGTAAGAAGCGCAAACTCTAAGGACTCGTTCTTCGATTTCTTTCACAGATAGCTTAGGCTTAACCAAATCGGGGCTATAATTCCTTTTCTGTATCTAAACAAACGCAAATTACGCTTATAACTACAGAAATTAGACAGCATGCCAGAACAGAAAGTGAGGTTATGCGGTTATGTAATTTCTTTAAATTATTAAATATAAACCATACGATACGGTCATCTTATAATAAATAACGTCCTATTTGATAAATTAGGAGTTAAATAAGAAAAATTGCGGTACATTTTTACGTAATTAGTACATACCTGACGTGATGTCAAAAGTTGGTTCTGTGTAGAGGCTAGTGTTTGCGTTTTACTCCATTTCTGCACTGCAAAAGTGGCGGGCCGTGTTGTAAAAGATCTTATTAAGACAGTCTGCCTTGTTAATGCCCTTATATTTTTCGCCAAACCAGCCATTTTAGCGTAAAAATAATAACCTGACGCAAAAGACCGTATCGATGACTATCGTTGCGACATCTACCGCGTCTACGGGGAACTATTGCATTACCGATATTACCGATCGATGGACCAGGGTTTCTCAAAGCATTTTTCAAATGGATCTTCCAAATTCTAAAATTTGCTTTGATATTTAGTTGTCGGCCACAATTGAAAATGTCTTACTCTTACATATCTATGAGTACATAATCTATGATACGCGCAGATGATAATAATAAGTACCTTTGAATAATAATGACAGTTCTTTTGAATAATGATTGCTTTATTCAAAGGAACTGTCATTATTACTCAAAGCTACATTAACTAATACATTTAAAACATGTAATTGATATAAAATGGAATTTATGAGTCGTAGATAAAACGTCGTACCTATTTGACTTGCATTTTGGGAAAATCTCGAAAACTACGTAATATAAAATTACTATTGGGGGTGTCAAACTTTGACCCTTATAAATTTAGTAGCAACATTTTTAAAGTAAGTGAATTCAAACTAATATTCTCGCCTTTATTGTTTTTATTTATAAATATTAGAAACACATTGTTTGAGAAACGCTGGTCTATACAGCCTGTGAAAATGAGATAAACCGCTAACTTAAATACCGACATTACCGGCGTATAAAATGACAGGTGCGTTCGGTTACCGGCCGTATTCACCTGTAGTAAAGCAACTCTGCGTTATGATTGGTTGAAACGGTCGTTTTCTGCGAAATCGAACTGATTCCATGTGAATATCGAGAGAGATAGAATCTACCGGGTTTCTGTTAACGGTAAAGAAGGAATTATAACATCAATTTCCTTTACAAAATTGCGAACTCGACGAAAATGTCACGCCGCGATATGGGAAGCCTGTAAAAACCACTGCTCGTTGAAATATTATGTCCGAGGAGCTGAAACCGGCATTAATAAATCTGAGGGTATTTAGAATTCAGAAAAAGACCATGTCAGGGCATTTAGACACATGTAAGTAAGAATTGTTTCGCTGCATTAGTATGTTTGAGGGGAATTTGTATTTTTATAGCTGCGGAAGAGAGTCCGGATGTTAAGTCGACATCACGGAAACGAATTATAGTCATTCCCGATTCTGACTCCGACTGTGAAGTAAATACATCTTCGACAACCGTGAATGGAACAACCAATAGTAGTACTGTTAGTACTACCAGTACCAACAGTACCGTTAGTACTAATATTACTACTGCGCCTACGAATGGGTATACCCATGTCCCTAGAAAACCCAAAAGTCCAGGAGTTATCGAGAAAGAACAGAAAGTTAAATACCTCTTGAGTAAATACCCCGAGGCTCCTGGATTTGTACGTATTAAATAAAATACGTCTGTATCGAATGTTTATGATTTTTTCTTGTGTTTTAGGAAGCTTACGATATGTTATCGGGCGTAAATTTCATACTTCCGATAGCCGATCGCAAGATGGGGGAAAAGTACGGTTCACGGTCACATGCCAGTTTCGAGAATTGGCAAAGCACTGCAAGTACTGCTCAGCCTAACCGCGTTGGTTCTGCGTCGACAATTCGTGTGAGTTCTGTGCAATCTAACAACGTGGTTAGAACTGACGTCAGTTCTCCGCAAAGTAACGGTGTCGGCGCTGACCAGGCGAACGGGATGAAACGGAAAGAACCTGTTAACAGATTTAACCCGAAAATACAGAAAGGTAATGCAAATTTTATTTGTTTTAATATGAATGTGAAAAAGAATGATTTATGTTTTGTTTTTTTGTTGCATAATGTTGTAACATCGGCAGATAGTAGATTTTAAAAAATTGGAAAACTGTGTTGTTAAATTTAGCAAAATGAATTGGAACTCTTATTTGTATTGATAATTTGTGACATTATTATTGAATCATTTTAACTAAGCAGGTTGCTACTCGATATTTGTTATCTACAGATTTTTGATAAACGTCATCCTGGTTTTAGATATATGAATTTATAAGAAATTTTATTTTATTGAATTTTATATGAATTTAGGTAAAATACATGACATTAGGTTCTTCAAAACAAACACAAAAAAATTTTGGTACACTGTTAACTGTAAAATTTACATTTATGTGTTGCTGATGACTATGTCCACATTTGTTAAATTAATATTTCTTTCTGATAATATCTGACTACTGATTTCTAAATAAAATTGATATTTTATTCCGACAAATAATAACATTCAAGTCTACAAGTCCCATGGAAAAAAGTTAAATGGCAAAGTTGTAGGTAATAAAAAGATCTACAACTTTTGTATTTACACTTTTTTCGCATAGCCTCAAAATTTATGTGAAAAATTCAAATAACCAAGTTTTTGGTTTTTTATTTTTATCTTTTACGAAAAAATGTTTTTTTCTCGCGAAATTTGGTGAAAACATACCTTTTGATGTCCCAAACACACTGCAATTCTTTTGATTTAAAATATTTATTTTTTTGCCTTATTTTGACTTAATATCGAAAAAGCACCCTAATTTTCAATCGAAAATTCTCACGTCAAAATATCTGCTTTTTTAAAAAAGTCGGTGGGCTTTTTGTTTGTTGAAATCTCTACTTTCTGATGGTGTAAATAAAATATACATTACTATGGTAAATGTTCTCAAAAAATGCAAAGAAACGAAAAGAACTCGAATCCGATTTTTTTTTAATCATTATGTACAATTTTGAGCTATTTATTAAAATTTATACACTAATTAGGTACTCGAAAAGCGTAAGATTCCATGTTACATTGATAAACAAGAAAATTACAAATCCATAAAACATGAAGATTGCAAAAAATATGCAAAAATAGTTGTTCTATATATAATTAAAGGTAGGATTTAAAGGGGTATTTGTTTAAAACAGTATTTTAAAACCGCGTTTTAAACGTGTTTTAAAACAAATATTTTGTTTTAAACATGTTTTAAACAGTTTGTTTTAAATGTTGTGTTTTAAACTAGCAAAATTTGAATAGTTTTTGTTGTTTTTCATAAAATATAGTAGTACAATATCAGTAGTAGCAAGTAAAATAAGAAATGAAAAGACCCCGATTAAAATGCCTAGAAATAAAATAATTGCATGATATAAAACATGTTTTTGTGTGTGTGATGTTTTTGTGACGTGTTTAAAAACATTGTTTCGTTAAAAGAACATCATTTTATAAAAAAAAATCTGATGTGGCCAGGCACATGACTTTATCATACTATATATAAAATTAATAGTTTAGCTGCATGAGATTCTATTTGATCGAGATCGGCTATGTCTGCATTAAAATTAAAAACTAGTAGAACTAGACAGATATGTCGAATAAAGCTGCGGTCGGATATTGTACTCCGCTGACACAGGGTACACTGTCCAAATGACACTTACGTGTTATTGGGTGTAAAAAGTGTACGGTATACTATATCCGAACGCAGCTTATATTGACGGTAGGTTGTCAAAACATTTGCGTTTGACACTACGTACTGTCATTAGAATCATATCTGACATATAATCTGACATATCCTGGCTACTAGTTTTAAAGGAGTATGACCGATCTCGATGAAATAGAATTTGCTCATGCAGGTAAACTATTGATTGTACCAAAAAATGTCATAATGATAAATTATTCAGAATTTCATCTTCTTTAATTTATTATTTAACTATTTCGACGAAATTCCAGAAATGGCGGCTTATTTACAAAATGTTTCAAAAATGCTAAGACTAAACCTCCAGTTCCTTTGGACCCTCTTCAACAGAAAGCTTTTCAGCTCTAAGTTTGGTTATGAAACTTCTAAATATGAAGTTTCCCGATACCTTTAGTAGTTTCTCCGGAATCGTCGCCACAAAAACGGGTACACAGATCCACACATACACACACACACACACACAGACATTTTTTTTGTACCTTGGTCAAAAATGTTCAGGGGACCCAAAAAGACATATTTCCGCTAAAATCTCAAAAAATTTTTTTGGCACGATTGCAATACTTTACATACTGCGTATAAAGTAAAAACATGTTTGTTGTGTTTAAAATAAAAAAGAATGTTTTGTATAACAACCCTGGTTAGAATTAGGGATTATTGATGTCTGTAGTTCCGACACCCATGTTTGAATTTGAACATAATGCATACAATGAACTGTGATACAGCAACAAAATATGTTAAATATATTATTTTTTGTGTAATGAAAGTTATAAAGCGACATGTATTACTTCTACAATAATCTGACATCCCTAAATTTATAAATAATAGTGGTTAACAGGGCAGTGCCCTGTATGATCATGAAAATATAAAGCATTTTTAGTCAGCCTAAATAGATACTATTACAATTGTCTTAATTACTGTTATACTGTAGCGATGAAAAAATAAGTCGAATTGCAGTTTACCTTATACGAAAAAAATCAACTTATAGCAAAACACTCAATTATCAAGATCAGTCAAACTGCTAGGTTATATTCTGACTATTAGAACATTGGTAGATTACGAAACGATTGTGCGTTGATATGTTTTAAGTATCGTTTACATCCACTTAACTTAACTTAACGTACGGAAACCTAAAAATTAGTGAAAGTTGAACTCCATTGAATTATGTGTTCGTTTACGTTCACTTAACGTAGAAAAACTTAACGTAACGTACGGAATTGTTCACTCAACTTCAACTTAGCAGAATCTGTGCGCTAAGTGCACCAATCACAGGCTCTTGTTTTTGACAATTCGGATGACAGTGACATTAACATAACCTAAAAATTAACTCATATGTCTTTAACTTTGTTGTCTTTCTGTAGTTTTGCAATATTTTTAGCACGGTACACGGATTTTTATCATGCTTGATGAAATCTTGATCCAATGTGTGTGTATATAATAGTATATTATTATACAAGTTTTATAAGACGTCAAATTGGCGCACGAGTTCTTTGGAACGTTCAAATGGAACGAGTGCGCCAATACGTCTTATAAAACGAATGTAATATACTATTTTTTCTACTTTGCGTCATTAATTTTATATAAATTTAGAAATTGTGGTTACTATATCGCGCTAAATTAGAATCTAGGGTATTTTGCGGGTACCACGTGGCAGCACTGTAGTAACTGTCAACTTCGTTAAGGATGAGATCGATGAGATAAAATCATGACAAAATCTAATTGTGAATAATTTTACTTTACTTTAGCCTACAAGTTTGAATAAATATTCAGCGAGGTCTCAACGATGATCATAATGGAGCTTGGGGCAACACTTTTAACCCTACTGTGATAAATATATGAAACTTAACCTAAAAAGTCAACAACTTTAATAGTGGTTTCATAAGTATAATAATCAGAATAGAAGTGTTTGGCGGTGACTGATTAGTTACTTCGAAGAACAAGAACTTACTAAAGAATTGTTTTAACACCTAACGTTTAATAGCGGTGTCTACCTAATTCCGCTACGTAGCCGTTGCAGCTTATATATTTACAAGCACTTATAATTGAAACCCAATTTTAATTTCGGCAATGTAGTTTATTAGAATATGTTATACTTAGTAAAATTACATGTGATGGAGGTAATACAAATATGTTGCACACAACCAGAACTAAGACGAAGTTGAAAGCGACGGACAAAAATGAATACGAATTGAGCCGAACAGAATCCGGTCCAAAATGTTACCGAGAACTTATACGTTACATAAACTAAGAAATCCTCTACACTTTAATGTACTATAGCTTCATACGTGTAACCTGATAAACCATTGATTGCGCATATACAATCTCGTAGCAATAATTAAAATCATTCATATCTACGATGTAGGTTTGATCTTCGCATAATACCTTATTAAAGTAAATGTGGTCCTTGAATTATATCTGAAAAGGGGATTTGATGTTTAGTTGAAAAGAATGATAACGATCACTTACCAGAGTCGTAGAACATCACCGAAAACGTTATGCTGGCGTATTTTGATGAACACAGCAAAACTAAGAAAGCCACAACCTTTGGCCATACTATAGCAGGCTACACGCATGTTTAAATATGTAGAGAATATTGATATTTCGCAGTTTATGCGATTGCAAGCGATTAAAAAGAGGCAGTGTGTGGTTATGTATTGTACGTTTGACATTTGGCATTTGATATCAATGTGTACCAATCCTGGCAATCTTAGACAAAAATGTTACTGTTTTCGGTGTTACAATGTGTTAATTGTAACACCGAAAACAGTGTTACAATGTGTGCATTGTGAATGCAAAGTAGAAAAACATATTTGTATGATAAAAGCGACAGATTTCATGTTGTGTCAATATCAGTCATTGTCAAATACGCATGTCGAGCGTGTATCAAGCACTCTACCGTAAGTGAATGTAAATGGAACCGATCTAAATTTCGTACGTTAATTATAATTTTTCATATGTGACGTTAAGTTAAGTGGATGTAAACGATACTTAATGTCAAATCAACAAACTAGATGTCCTAAACCATAGTTTAGTATTCTAGATTTCTTATTTTAGTGCAAATTTTGATCACATTTTCTTTTTTATCAGTCAAACGGAGAAGGGTCGACCAGGACGACGACAGCAACGACAGCGGCGATGACGCGTACAAAGATAGCAGGGTTTTCGACAGCGACGAGGATTCCGACGTAGAAATAAGCAACGAGCTCACGGGAGACAAGAAGCAGGTCTTAGAATTCATGCAAACGGCAACACCCAACGAGCTTCAGCTCATGGCTTCGTGCTCAAGAAAGAAAGTCGACGCAATCGTCTCTTGCAGACCTTTCGAAAATTGGATCGATATGGTATTTTTCTTTATTTTTTTTTTCCGTTAAACTAAGGTCAAGTGGTGTAAAAACAAGACATGTTATAACGTGATAGGTGAAAATTATATATATTTACTCTATATTGACTTAGAAAACAAAAAAACAACAAAGAAAAATGGTTGCTAAGGTAAGCGTCCATCGTAAATTTGTTATAGTCTCGTTTTTACGCAACTTATTATATTAATTATTTCTAAAAACAATTTCCGATACATTCTCAACCCATATTTAACATATTCTCCTATTATTTTCCTTATATTCTTATCGATTAGGTTGAAAAATTAAAACAGAATAAGAACTTGAGCGCGGACCTTTTGAACAAAGCTCAAGAAGTGCTGATGACTCGCAATAATATCAAGCAACTCATGAAGAAATGTACTGCGATTTCTACGCAGCTCGAAAGGGCTGTAAGGGCGGATGTTCGTGTGAAACAAAAGCCATCGAATATGTCCTCGATCTTGACTCTGACGAACTATCAGTTGATTGGCCTGAATTGGCTGTGCGTGCTTCACGAGCAAGGCGTGAACGGTATTCTTGCCGACGAAATGGGCTTGGGAAAAACAGTACAGGTTATATCGTTCCTTGCGCACCTCAAGGAGAAAAATATCGCGAGGAATACGCATCTGGTGGTTGTCCCGTCGTCAACTTTAGGTGAGTTGTTTTTGTGGCATTACGAGAAAAGTAGATAGGATAGGGATGATTATTATATGTGTTGTGGTCACAGATAAGTCAAGTAATTAATCCTTAAAATTACAAGTCTCTCCCAGGTCTGGTTTAGTCAGGAGATTTTTTTAAATTCACTCATTGGCTGTAGTATAGTTACTGAAATGCTATGATTTTCGTTTATGTGGCATTACGAGAAAAGTAGATGGGATGGAGACGATTATTATACATGTCGTGGTCACAGATAAATCAAGTATTTAATCCTGAAAATTACAAGTCTCTCCCAGCTCTGGTTTAGTCAGGAGATTTTTTTAAATTCTCTCATTGGCTGTAGTATAGTTACTGAAATGCTATGATTTTAGGTTATGTGGCAGTACGAGAAAAGTAGATGAGATAGAGATGATTATTATATGTGTTGTGGTCACAGATAAATCAAGTAATTAATCCTGAATATTACAAGTCTCCCCCAGCTCTGGTTTAGTCAGGAGATTTTTTTAAATTCTCTCATTGGCTGTAGTATAGTTACTGAAATGCTATGATTTTCGTTTATGTGGCATTACGAGAAAAGTAGATGGGATGGAGACGATTATTATACATGTCGTGGTCACAGATAAATCAAGTATTTAATCCTGAAAATTACAAGTCTCTCCCAGCTCTGGTTTAGTCAGGAGATTTTTTTAAATTCTCTCATTGGCTGTAGTATAGTTACTGAAATGCTATGATTTTAGGTTATGTGGCAGTACGAGAAAAGTAGATGAGATAGAGATGATTATTATATGTGTTGTGGTCACAGATAAATCAAGTAATTAATCCTAAAAATTACAAGTCTCTCCCAGCTCTGTTTTAGCCAGGAGATTTTTTTAAATTCACACATTGGCTGTAGTATACTTACTGAAATGCTATGATTTTAGTTTATGTGGCATTACGAGAAAAGTAGATGAGATAGAGATGATTATTATATGTGTTGTGGTCACAGATAAATCAAGTATTTAATCCTGAAAATTACAAGTCTCTCCCAGCTCTGGTTTAGTCAGGAGATTTTTTTAAATTCTCTCATTGGCTGTAGTATAGTTACTGAAATGCTATGATTTTAGGTTATGTGGCAGTACGAGAAAAGTAGATGAGATAGAGATGATTATTATATGTGTTGTGGTCACAGATAAATCAAGTAATTAATCCTAAAAATTACAAGTCTCTCCCAGCTCTGTTTTAGCCAGGAGATTTTTTTAAATTCACACATTGGCTGTAGTATACTTACTGAAATGCTATGATTTTAGTTTATGTGGCATTACGAGAAAAGTAGATGAGATAGAGATGATTATTATATGTGTTGTGGTCACAGATAAATCAAGTATTTAATCCTGAAAATTACAAGTCTCTCCCAGCTCTGGTTTAGTCAGGAGATTTTTTTAAATTCTCTCATTGGCTGTAGTATAGTTACTGAAATGCTATGATTTTAGGTTATGTGGCAGTACGAGAAAAGTAGATGAGATAGAGATGATTATTATATGTGTTGTGGTCACAGATAAATCAAGTAATTAATCCTAAAAATTACAAGTCTCTCCCAGCTCTGTTTTAGCCAGGAGATTTTTTTAAATTCACACATTGGCTGTAGTATACTTACTGAAATGCTATGATTTTAGTTTATGTGGCATTACGAGAAAAGTAGATGAGATAGAGATGATTATTATATGTGTTGTGGTCACAGATAAATCAAGTATTTAATCCTGAAAATTACAAGTCTCTCCCAGCTCTGGTTTAGTCAGGAGATTTTTTTAAATTCACTCATTGGCTGTAGTATAGTTACTGAAATGCTATGATTTTAGGTTATGTGGCAGTACGAGAAAAGTAGATGAGATAGAGATGATTATTATATGTGTTGTGGTCACAGATAAATCAAGTAATTAATCCTAAAAATTACAAGTCTCTCCCAGCTCTGTTTTAGCCAGGAGATTTTTTTAAATTCACACATTGGCTGTAGTATACTTACTGAAATGCTATGATTTTAGTTTATGTGGCATTACGAGAAAAGTAGATGAGATAGAGATGATTATTATATGTGTTGTGGTCACAGATAAATCAAGTATTTAATCCTGAAAATTACAAGTCTCTCCCAGCTCTGGTTTAGTCAGGAGATTTTTTTAAATTCACTCATTGGCTGTAGTATAGTTACTGAAATGCTATGATTTTAGGTTATGTGGCAGTACGAGAAAAGTAGATGAGATAGAGATGATTATTATATGTGTTGTGGTCACAGATAAATCAAGTAATTAATCCTAAAAATTACAAGTCTCTCCCAGCTCTGTTTTAGCCAGGAGATTTTTTTAAATTCACACATTGGCTGTAGTATACTTACTGAAATGCTATGATTTTAGTTTATGTGGCATTACGAGAAAAGTAGATGAGATAGAGATGATTATTATATGTGTTGTGGTCACAGATAAATCAAGTATTTAATCCTGAAAATTACAAGTCTCTCCCAGCTCTGGTTTAGTCAGGAGATTTTTTTAAATTCTCTCATTGGCTGTAGTATAGTTACTGAAATGCTATGATTTTAGGTTATGTGGCAGTACGAGAAAAGTAGATGAGATAGAGATGATTATTATATGTGTTGTGGTCACAGATAAATCAAGTAATTAATCCTAAAAATTACAAGTCTCTCCCAGCTCTGTTTTAGCCAGGAGATTTTTTTAAATTCACACATTGGCTGTAGTATACTTACTGAAATGCTATGATTTTAGTTTATGTGGCATTACGAGAAAAGTAGATGAGATAGAGATGATTATTATATGTGTTGTGGTCACAGATAAATCAAGTATTTAATCCTGAAAATTACAAGTCTCTCCCAGCTCTGGTTTAGTCAGGAGATTTTTTTAAATTCACTCATTGGCTGTAGTATAGTTACTGAAATGCTATGATTTTAGGTTATGTGGCAGTACGAGAAAAGTAGATGAGATA
Source organism: Aphodius sticticus (assembly GCA_963966075.1). NCBI lineage: Eukaryota > Metazoa > Arthropoda > Insecta > Coleoptera > Scarabaeidae > Aphodius > Aphodius sticticus. The sequence continues at coordinate 5,951,958 of OZ014510.1, forward strand.
GAGATGATTATTATATGTGTTGTGGTCACAGATAAATCAAGTAATTAATCCTAAAAATTACAAGTCTCTCCCAGCTCTGTTTTAGCCAGGAGATTTTTTTAAATTCACACATTGGCTGTAGTATACTTACTGAAATGCTATGATTTTAGTTTATGTGGCATTACGAGAAAAGTAGATGAGATAGAGATGATTATTATATGTGTTGTGGTCACAGATAAATCAAGTATTTAATCCTGAAAATTACAAGTCTCTCCCAGCTCTGGTTTAGTCAGGAGATTTTTTTAAATTCACTCATTGGCTGTAGTATAGTTACTGAAATGCTATGATTTTAGGTTATGTGGCAGTACGAGAAAAGTAGATGAGATAGAGATGATTATTATATGTGTTGTGGTCACAGATAAATCAAGTAATTAATCCTAAAAATTACAAGTCTCTCCCAGCTCTGTTTTAGCCAGGAGATTTTTTTAAATTCACACATTGGCTGTAGTATACTTACTGAAATGCTATGATTTTAGTTTATGTGGCATTACGAGAAAAGTAGATGAGATAGAGATGATTATTATATGTGTTGTGGTCACAGATAAATCAAGTAATTAATCCTGAATATTACAAGTCTCCCCCAGCTCTGGTTTAGTCAGGAGATTTTTTTAAATTCACTCATTGGCTGTAGTATAGTTACTGAAATGCTATGATTTTAGGTTATGTGGCAGTACGAGAAAAGTAGATGAGATAGAGATGATTATTATATGTGTTGTGGTCACAGATAAATCAAGTAATTAATCCTAAAAATTACAAGTCTCTCCCAGCTCTGTTTTAGCCAGGAGATTTTTTTAAATTCACACATTGGCTGTAGTATACTTACTGAAATGCTATGATTTTAGTTTATGTGGCATTACGAGAAAAGTAGATGAGATAGAGATGATTATTATATGTGTTGTGGTCACAGATAAATCAAGTAATTAATCCTGAATATTACAAGTCTCCCCCAGCTCTGGTTTAGTCAGGAGATTTTTTTAAATTCACTCATTGGCTGTAGTATAGTTACTGAAATGCTATGATTTTAGGTTATGTGGCAGTACGAGAAAAGTAGATGAGATAGAGATGATTATTATATGTGTTGTGGTCACAGATAAATCAAGTAATTAATCCTAAAAATTACAAGTCTCTCCCAGCTCTGTTTTAGCCAGGAGATTTTTTTAAATTCACACATTGGCTGTAGTATACTTACTGAAATGCTATGATTTTAGTTTATGTGGCATTACGAGAAAAGTAGATGAGATAGAGATGATTATTTTACGTGTTGTGGTCACAGATAAATCAAGTAATTAATCCTGAAAATTACAAGTCTCTCCCAGCTCTGGTTTAGTCAGAAGATTTTTTTAAATTCACTCATTGGCTGTAGTATAGTTACTGAAATGCTATGATTTTAGTTTTTGTGGCATTACGAGAAAAGTAGATGAGATAAGAGATGATTATTTTACGTGTTGTGGTCACAGATAAATCAAGTAATTAATCCTGAAAATTACAAGTCTCTCCCAGGACTGGTTTAGTCAGGAGTTTTTTTTTAAATTCACTCATTGGCTGTTATAGTTACTGAAACGCTGATTTTGGTTTTTGTGGCATTACGAGAAAAGTAGATGGGATAGAGATGATTATTATACGTGTTGTGGTCACAGATAAATCAAGTAATTAATCCTGAAAATTACAAGTCTCTCCCAGCTCTGGTTTAGTCAGAAGATTTTTTTAAATTCACTCATTGGCTGTAGTATAGTTACTGAAATGCTATGATTTTAGTTTTTGTGGCATTACGAGAAAAGTAGATGAGATAAGAGATGATTATTTTACGTGTTGTGGTCACAGATAAATCAAGTAATTAATCCTGAAAATTACAAGTCTCTCCCAGCTCTGGTTTAGTCAGAAGATTTTTTTAAATTCACTCATTGGCTGTAGTATAGTTACTGAAATGCTATGATTTTAGTTTTTGTGGCATTACGAGAAAAGTAGATGAGATAAGAGATGATTATTTTACGTGTTGTGGTCACAGATAAATCAAGTAATTAATCCTGAAAATTACAAGTCTCTCCCAGGACTGGTTTAGTCAGGAGTTTTTTTTTTAATTCACTCATTGGCTGTTATAGTTACTGAAACGCTGATTTTGGTTTTTGTGGCATTACGAGAAAAGTAGATGGGATAGAGATGATTATTATACGTGTTGTGGTCACAGATAAATCAAGTAATTAATCCTGAAAATTACAAGTCTCTCCCAGCTCTGGTTTAGTCAGAAGATTTTTTTAAATTCACTCATTGGCTGTAGTATAGTTACTGAAATGCTATGATTTTAGTTTTTGTGGCATTACGAGAAAAGTAGATGAGATAAGAGATGATTATTTTACGTGTTGTGGTCACAGATAAATCAAGTAATTAATCCTGAAAATTACAAGTCTCTCCCAGCTCTGGTTTAGTCAGAAGATTTTTTTAAATTCACTCATTGGCTGTAGTATAGTTACTGAAATGCTATGATTTTAGTTTTTGTGGCATTACGAGAAAAGTAGATGAGATAAGAGATGATTATTTTACGTGTTGTGGTCACAGATAAATCAAGTAATTAATCCTGAAAATTACAAGTCTCTCCCAGGACTGGCTTAGTCAGGAGTTTTTTTTAAATTCACTCATTGGCTGTTATAGTTACTGAAACGCTGATTTTGGTTTTTGTGGCATTACGAGAAAAGTAGATGAGATAAGAGATGATTATTTTACGTGTTGTGGTCACAGATAAATCAAGTAATTAATCCTGAAAATTACAAGTCTCTCCCAGGACTGGCTTAGTCAGGAGTTTTTTTTAAATTCACTCATTGGCTGTTATAGTTACTGAAACGCTGATTTTGGTTTTTGTGGCATTACGAGAAAAGTAGATGAGATAAGAGATGATTATTTTACGTGTTGTGGTCACAGATAAATCAAGTAATTAATCCTGAAAATTACAAGTCTCTCCCAGCTCTGGTTTAGTCAGAAGATTTTTTTAAATTCACTCATTGGCTGTAGTATAGTTACTGAAATGCTATGATTTTAGTTTTTGTGGCATTACGAGAAAAGTAGATGAGATAAGAGATGATTATTTTACGTGTTGTGGTCACAGATAAATCAAGTAATTAATCCTGAAAATTACAAGTCTCTCCCAGCTCTGGTTTAGTCAGAAGATTTTTTTAAATTCACTCATTGGCTGTAGTATAGTTACTGAAATGCTATGATTTTAGTTTTTGTGGCATTACGAGAAAAGTAGATGAGATAAGAGATGATTATTTTACGTGTTGTGGTCACAGATAAATCAAGTAATTAATCCTGAAAATTACAAGTCTCTCCCAGCTCTGGTTTAGTCAGAAGATTTTTTTAAATTCACTCATTGGCTGTAGTATAGTTACTGAAATGCTATGATTTTAGTTTTTGTGGCATTACGAGAAAAGTAGATGAGATAAGAGATGATTATTTTACGTGTTGTGGTCACAGATAAATCAAGTAATTAATCCTGAAAATTACAAGTCTCTCCCAGCTCTGGTTTAGTCAGAAGATTTTCTTAAATTCACTCATTGGCTGTAGTATAGTTACTGAAATGCTATGATTTTCGTTTATGTGGCATTACGAGAAAAGTAGATGGGATGGAGACGATTATTATACATGTCGTGGTCACAGATAAATCAAGTATTTAATCCTGAAAATTACAAGTCTCTCCCAGCTCTGGTTTAGTCAGGAGATTTTTTTAAATTCACTCATTGGCTGTAGTATAGTTACTGAAATGCTATGATTTTAGTTTATGTGGCATTACGAGAAAAGTAGATGAGATAGAGATGATTATTATATGTGTTGCGGTCACAGATAAATCAAGTAATTAATCCTGGAAATTACAAGTCTCTCCCATCTCTGGTTTAGTCAGGAGATTTTTTTAAATTCACTCATTGGCTGTAGTATAGTTACTGAAATGCTATGATTTTAGTTTATGTGGCATTACGAGAAAAGTAGATGAGATAGAGATGATTATTATATGTGTTGTGGTCACAGATAAATCAAGTAATTAATCCTGAATATTACAAGTCTCCCCCAGCTCTGGTTTAGTCAGGAGATTTTTTTAAATTCACTCATTGGCTGTAGTATAGTTACTGAAACGCGATGATTTTAGTTTATGTGGCATTACGAGAAAAGTAGATGAGATAGAGATGATTATTATATGTGTTGCGGTCACAGATAAATCAAGTAATTAATCCTGGAAATTACAAGTCTCTCCCATCTCTGGTTTAGTCAGGAGATTTTTTTAAATTCACTCATTGGCTGTAGTATAGTTACTGAAACGCGATGATTTTAGTTTATGTGGCATTACGAGAAAAGTAGATGAGATAGAGATGATTATTATATGTGTTGTGGTCACAGATAAGTCAAGTTATTAATCCTGAAAATTACAAGCCTCTACCAGCTCTGGTCTAGTCAGGAGTTTTTTTTTTTTAATTTTAGCATTTTAGCTGTAGTATAGGTACATAATCCCTAAAATGACCATAAATTTTTCTAGAAAACTGGCAGAACGAATTCGAAAAGTGGTGCCCAGATCTGAAGGTTCTCCTGTACTACGGAAGCATAGATGAACGTAGGCAACTTCGCTTTACAATTTCCGAGGGTAAACACAATGAATACGATGTCATATTAACCACGTAAGTACCTACATTTTCTTTCAATGAATAGAGTATAGGGATACGTAACATAAGAAACAAATAAACAAAAAAAAACAGTAAATTTTTTATTCTTAGCTTTTTGCAACTTGGATATCTTGGAACAATTAGAAATTACAAATCCTAATATTGATTAACTGTTTACCGTTTTAACATTATCAAATCTACCATATTCATACCTTATTTTTGCCTTGTTTTTTGCATTTTTTTTTAGTTATACGATGGTGAGCAGCACGTCGGAAGAAAAGCGAATGTTCCGGGTTACGCCGATGCACTACGTTGTGTTTGACGAAGCGCACATGCTGAAAAATATGAATACCCAGCGTTACGAGAGCCTGATTCGAATTAAGGCTGCCAAACGGATCTTACTGACTGGTACGCCTTTGCAGAATAACTTGTTAGAACTGATGTCGTTGTTAATATTCGTCATGCCGAACATATTCTCGGAGAAAGCCGATGATTTGAAGAGTTTATTCCAAAAGACCACGGTAAGTGAAAATGAGAGAGAATGTTATGATTTTGCGTCATGTGAGATTACGAGCAAAGTAGTTCGGATATAAATTATTATTATACACGCCTTTGTTGAAGATAAATTGGGTAATTAATTCTGAAAATTACAGGTTTCTATCTATTCTAGGTTGTTCAGGAGAATGTGAAAAGTGTTGCCACGTTACTACAGAAAAACATTCATAACTTTTGCAAAAATTGTCGCATAATTTTCAACCACACTGAAAAAAATTTCCATGTGAATTTACAGTAGGAATAGTAGTTTTTTTTGCCCTGTGACAATCAGTGTAATTTTACATCTCAATTGTATTTTTACATTCTCATTGTATATTTACACTGTGATTTTACAAGAATTTGGCTGAAATATTACACCAATTTTAAGTGATATATTGGGCAATTCGTAATATTTGAACATCAATTTAAATGTAATTTTAAATGGAATATGAGGTAATGTGTAATAATTTTACATCTATTTCAGTGTAATATTCAATAAAATATGCAGTATTTTTGATTTGTATAATTTTATTCTGATCTTGAGTAGATATTAGCATTATCTATCATATAATACAAAAAGAAACAGTAACATCATGCACACAGTCAAACGTTACAATAGTACGGTCAAACAAAATGGTATAGATAAAATTACTTGTAAAAAAATAAATATGTAGACGTACGTACAAGTATAAAATAGTTTGAGGGACATAAAAATACATTAGAACTACAGAGAAGCAATTAATAAATACTTAGCGTACGCAAATACTTAAACATAGAAAACACGGATAAAAATATAAATGCACTTCGGTCAACCATGAACACACTTACTAGTTCACTCTTTTTCTGACAAACACACTTGGTGCAAGATGTTCCGCATCTGTATCTGTAAGAACAAGGAAACATATTAGAAGGATACAAAAAAGTTAACCTAAAAAAAAGATTGCACATTATCTTTCTGTTGGTATAAAACCCTTCAATCTTAAAGCAAATTTTCACAAAGAAATGTAGAAGACTGTACTTACAGCTTTCATCCAGGTATGGCGTTAACGTTAAGACATCAATTTCTAATGGCTAATTGTCGTCGTTGGTGATCTACAAACGCAATACAATTGTTCTGCAGTATGACATGGTATTTTAACCTACACCTACATGGCATCTAGATAAGTTTTAGTTCACTGTATCATTGTTACTTACCGGAGACAGAAATACAACGCGCCCAACTACATATTGCACTCGATGGTATGCGTGCCGGCGTTCGTTTGCAAAACAGCTGATCAAACGTAGCGCATGCGTCTGGGCGTTACAATATCAACAAACCCGCTATTATAATAGTAAAATCACAGTATACGTTGTAATTTGACGAAATTAAGGTATATTTTCATTGTGTTTTTACTAAAAGATCATTGTAATTGAAATAAAGCAGCAATATCGCTGTAATAGTACACAGACTTGTAAAAGTAATAGGAATTACGTGCAATGTTTATACTATTTCTATTGTAATTTTCACAATGATTTATGTGTAATTTTACAGCAATTTTTCTCAGTGCAGTTGCTACAGAAAAGTGTTTATACCTTTTGCTAAAATTTTTTTTTATCTTGCAGAAAGGTAAGGTTGCTGAAAACGAAGAACTTCCGCAGTTTGAACGCGAGCAGATTCAGCAAGCCAAGAGAATCATGAAACCATTCCTATTGAGGCGCCTGAAAAGAGATGTGCTTCAGGATTTACCAAAAAAGACCGACCACATGCTTAAAATACAGATGGTGCCAACTCAGGAGGAGTATTACGTCAACCTGGTAGCGTCATTCAAAGAAGCAGGAAATTCAGTAAGTTTCTGTTAAAAAAAAAAAAAAACTGTCGAAAAATTACCAATTTTTTTTTAGGAAAGTGGGGCATATAACGGAGTTACGATGATGTCCGACCTTCGAAAGTTGAGCAATCACCCTCTTCTACTGCGATACCACTACCAATACGAAGACTTACCCGAGTTGGCGAAAAAACTTGCCGCTGATCCTGGTTATAAAGATACAGTTGAACAATATATTATCGACGATTTGGCTTGTATGTCGGATTTTGAGATTCATCAGATGTCGCAGCAGTACACGGTAGACTTTATATTTACTATAACTAAAAAAAAAAAATAAAAAAAAAATAGCCCAACCTGAGAATTGAACCAGGATCTCCAACTTTTTTAACTTTGTTTTTATTGTGTATTTGTGTTTTTTTTTACTAGATTTGTTTATTTTGACAGTGCCTGAGCAACTTTAAACTGCCGGAAAATTTAATTCTGAGATCGGGTAAATTTTTGTTCCTGGACAAGAAATTGAAAGAATTGAAGGATGGTGGTCACAGGGTGCTCATCTTCAGCCAGTATGTCATAATGCTGGACGTTATGGAAGAGTATTTAAAGCTTCGACAACATTCGTATTTGAGGTTAGACGGCAGTACGCCAGTACCTATTCGGTAAGTATAAACAAAACATCTTTAAATTATTTTTAGTCGACGTTAATGTAGGTTTCTTTTTATTAATTTAATATTGTATTTGTTTAAAATTGTGATTTTCTAATAATTTTTTGCTTGTTTCTATATACTATCGGGTGCATTATTTAAATAGATGGTGCAATAAAATAGAAACTTTGAGCATTACAATAATAAATATTGTGCATTAAATAAATATAAATGTTACATACAATAGTATATTATTATACAAGTTTTATAAGACGTCAAATTGGCGCACGAGTTGTTTTGGGCACGACGAGCGTAGCAAGGAGTGCCTAAATGGAACAAATGCCCCAATACGTCTTATAAAACGAGTGTAATATACTATTTTTTCTACTTTGCGTCATTAATTTTATATAAATTTAGAAATTGTGGTTACTATATCGCGCTAAATTAGAATCTAGGGTATTTTGCGGGTACCATGTGGTACCACTGTAGTAACTGTCAACTTCGTTAAGGATGAGATCGATGAGATAATATCATGACAAAATCTAATTGTGAATAATTTTACTCTACTTTAGCCTACAAGTTTGAATAAATATTCAGCGAGGTCGCAACGATGATCATAATGGAGCTTGGGGCAACACTTTTAACCCTACTGTGATAAATACATGAAACTTAACCTAAAAAGTTAACAACTTTAAAATAGTGGTTTCATAAGTATAATAATCAGAATAGAAGTGTTTGGTGGTGACTGATTAGTTACTTCGAAGAACAAAAACTTACTAGAGAATTGTTATAATGCTTAACGTTTAATAGCGGTGTCTACCTAATTCCGCTACGTAGCCGTTGCGGCTTATATATTTTTACAAGCACTTATAATTGAAACCCAATTCTAATTTCGGCATAGTAGTTTGTTAGAATAAATTATACTTAGTAAAATTACATGTGATGGAGGTAATACAAATACGTTGCACACAACCAGAACTAAGACGAAGTCGAAAGCGACGGACAAAAACGAATACGAATTGAACCGAGCATCCAAGCGTCCAAAATATTACCGAAAACTTACACGTTACATAAACTAAGAAATCCTCTACACTTTAAATGTACTATAGCTTCGTACGTGTATGCTGATAAACCATTTATTGCGCATATACAATCTCGCGGCAGTAATTAAAATCGTTCATATCTACGATGTAGGTTTGATCTTCGCATAATACCTTATTAAAGTAAATATGGTCCTTGAATTATATCTGAAAAGGAGATTTGATGTTTAGTTGAAAAGAATGATAACGATCACTTACCAGAGTCGTAAGACATCACCGAAAACGTCATGCTGGCGTATTTTGATGAACACAGGAAAACTAAGAAAGCCCCAATCCTTTGGCCATACTATAGCAGGCTACACCCATGTTTAAATATGTATAGAATATTGATATTTCGCAGTTTATGCGATTGCAAGCGATTAAGAAGATGCAGTGTGTGGTTAATGTTGGGTTATGTATTGTACGTTTGACATATGGCATTTGATATCACTGTGTACCAATCAGACAAAAATGTTACTGTTTTCGGTATTACAATGTGTTAATTGTAACACCGAAAACAGTGTTACAATGTGTGCATTGTGAATGCAAAGTAGAAAAATTCACAATTATATTCTGATGTACATTTATGTAAATTTATTGCACATTATATTTTTGGTAATGCACTAGTAATTGTTTGAATTGCTCAAACATTTTTTGTATTGGACAAATATTTTCGATATTGTTCAAATACTTTATCAAATGCTGACAAAATTGCACGTTTTATTTTATTTATTGTGCATATAATTTACAATTTATTTATAATTAATTATACTATCTAATAATCATGTGATTTATGATATCGAGAACTGATTTTTTTTAAATTTCTGTATCTTTATGAATAAACTTGTTGTAAATGTTCTTAATTCTTACATGGAAAGATTATTTCGCACATCTTGCATTAAAATGTTGCAAATAATGTTCGAAAAAGCAATTGGAGTTATAGAAGTTTGAGTTTTTTTAAATGAGTTTTGTTTTTTCAACAGGCAACAGCTCATTGATGAATATACCGCCGATAACGAGATTTTTATATTTTTACTCTCGACAAGAGCTGGAGGGTTAGGAATCAACTTGACCGCAGCCGATACTGTAATAATTCACGATATTGACTTCAATCCATATAACGATAAGCAGGCAGAGGATCGTTGCCATCGCATGGGGCAAACACGGCCCGTAGATGTGTACCGTTTGATTTCCAAGGGCACGATAGAAGAGGGCATGTGGCAGTTGACCCAGGAAAAGCTTAAGTTGGAAAAAGAAATCACCAGTGAAGGTATTATGATTTTTTTTTGCAAAAACAAAATTTCATTTCAAAGAGAGTTAATTTGGTAATTTTAAATTCCTATCTTCTAAAACAGAAGAGGAACAACGTAATATATTTTTTCTTTTTAGAACGTGACGAGAACACCGACGTGAAGGGAGTTGTTAATTTATTGTCGTCAGCGTTAGGTATAGATAGTTCGAAAGCTACGAATTTGGTGTCGCCCAAGAAAAAGTTATGATGATTATTTTTTTATGGTACTTTTTAGATTAATAACTTTTTAAACAGTTTTTCACCGTTACAGTGCATCTTTTTATATTTATGACAGACAAGAAATACCGCCTAGTTGTTATCCATATGAGTAGTTGTTAAAATAACGTAATTATTTTTGAGAAACAGTTTTTTTATTATTTAAGAGTATGATGATAAAAATAAACGAATATGTGAAGAATTGAAACGTTTTTTGTCTTGATAAGTTTTTAGATTATTTCTGTGGTGTGTTTTTAATTCCGTTGAATATTTGCTCTTTTAGCACAACTCAAATTGGCTATTTTTATTTAGAAAGCAACGATCCCTCCAAATCCAAAAAAAGTGGACAAAAAACAAGACAATTTTTGGTATTTTTCGAATAATTGTTCGGGGTTTGGGAAAACTTAAGACTAAAGTTGTAGGACTTGTAGAGGACTTTCCAAGGAAGAATTTGACCTATCATACATATGGATTTGATGCCCCCAACCCACCCCCACAGTGCCCTGAAGACTACCCTTAAATGAAAAAATGTAGATTCTTCAGAAAATTGACCCTTCTAATTATTTCATTCTCTTTTTTTCTCATAGAAGTCATTATTATAAGTCTAGTGGGATGCCTATAAACATTTGTCAGTTAATTTCCATTTGTTTAAACAAATTTTCAGGTGTTTAAATAATTAGTTTTTCTTGAAAATCCGTCTGAATTCTGTTTTCTGAGTTCGAAATGGCAGTTTATTATCTTAGAGTGACGTTATTCATTTTCAACTTTTTTCTAATTATGGTAGAAAATTTAATATTTTTAAAAGAAATGTAACTCCCCAATTTCCCGAAAAAAGGATTTTAAATAAATTCAATTTTTTCGAATAAATGATATTGAAAACGAATAATATTTTACTTAATAATGATTTGAACCAGGTCCCAGGTCCCTGGTTCAAATCCAGGTTGTGGCTGTAATTTTTAATTTATTTTAAAATTTACATACCACCTGTATATCACCATTATGCATTGGAATAATATTTTATTATTTAAACAATGGAAATTATCCCAAAATATAAATGATGTCACTTGACAATAACAGTTGACCAGACCGATCTAAAAAAAATGAAATGGAATTTGTTTAAACAAATATGGGTTTATTAGCGAATAACATAGGCAAGATACCTCGAACATGAAATTTATAAGTTAATTTCACAAAAAACCTGCCTTCTACCATAATTAGAACAACAGTTGATAATTAATAGTTTAAACAATAGGAAGAATTTTCTTAGTGAATAATGTCACTCTAAGATAATAAACTGCTATTTCGAACTCAGAAAATAGATGTCCGATGGAGTTTCGAGAAAAGCGAATCATTTAAACAAATGGAATTTGTTTAAACAAATGGAAATTATCTGAAAAATGTTTATAAACATTCAACTAGACTTATAGTAATGATTTCTATGAGAAAAAAGAGAATGAAGGGATTAGAACAGTAAATTTTCTGAGGAATGTACATTTTTCATTTAAGCGTAGTTTTCAGGGCACTGTGGGGGTGGGTTGGGGGCGTCAAAGCTATATGTATAATAGCTCAAATTCTTCATCGGAAAGTCCTCTACAAGTCCTATAACTTTAATCTTAAGTTTTCCCAAACCCCGAAGAATTATTCGAAAAATACCAAAAAATGTCTTTTTCCCATGCATTTTCTTATGTAAGTTTGATGCATCGATAGGCACCATTAAAAATCAAAACTTCGAAGAAAAAATAAAATACGTGTCCACTTTTTTTTGGATTTGGAAACGATTTGGGGGGGTCGTTGCTTTCTATCATCACAAAAATTTTTCCAATTCCTTTTTGAACCCTAATGTATACATTTCTGACCATTTTTAGTCAGCCTAAATAGATACTATTACCATTTTCTTAATTTTCTTTACATGAGTCAATTTTATAGTGGTATAATGAAATAAAACGCCTTTTTTCTCCAATAAATATTACTTTTTACGTTTTTATGTAACATATAAATAATACAATTAATAAAAATTCAATAGGAATATATGAAAAGATTAAACTACGAGTTTCTTTGGTAACATTCAGCTAAGATTATATCGGTAAGTTATACTTGGAATGGTATGGTTATTAAACGTCTATAATACTGTCGTGTTTCTTGTTATCTTGTGCGTTGTCTTTCAGCTTTTCTTGCATAAGTCTCAACATATCTTGCATTCTTCTTATCTAAAATAAATTAAAATACGTTATTATATTATGTAAATAAAATAAATGTCAAAATTGGGTTTTGTTTCAAAAGATTATTATTACCTCATTATCTTTTTCTATAAGAAGTCTGTCAGTCTCAGATATGTCAGCGTCATATGGAACTGAATCTCTCTTAAGTTTTCTGAAATAAACAAAAATGATAATAGTTCACAGATCAAATAAAATTTATCTTACCCTCTTTCACGCAATGCATGCTGGGAAATCTGCGAAATGCACTGAGCCCTAAAATTCTCATAGTGGACATCTTCAGTCACATCTTTTAGATCTTGCATATGCGTCGAAATCAGCATAGTTCGAAGCTTTATAAAGTCACTGTGCTTTGGATTTTCAACTGCAAAGGAAAAACCAACATTAAGCAAACTTTTTTTTATCAAACTTTTTAATGATAGATCTATTCAAGTTTTGCCTAAAATTCAATTTAATGAAGAGAGGAATTAACAGACAAAATCGGCCCACCTAAAATGTAAGTCAAGTTTGAAGTTCAGTATTTTTTTTTAATCAATAGGGTATTCCCATCATGTCAAAATTTAAGCAGATATTCGCTTTAACCTATTGTACAATTTATGAGGATTCATAAAGTTAAGCTATGAGCTTTTTGAATTAGTTTTTCTATGAGATAATTGCCATTAAAAGCGCATTTCGTTTGAATTCACCGACCACCCTCGGAAAAACACGATGATTACCGATCCCTAGTAGCGCTGGCAACAGCGGACAGCTCTCGAACAGCTGATCGGCCAAGTTGACGGTTGGCGACCCTGTTGTTTGACAACGAATAAAGGTAACTTTTTTGAGAGATGATTTGGTCATTCCTAAAGCTTAAAGCCAAACATCGCTCATCTCGCTAGTCGGCAATGTAAAGAAAATCTTATCAGGAGTTACTGTTCTACTGCTGTTACAGCCCGGCACAGAACAATGTCGGCGTTGGAGTTTATATATTTTGAACAAGTGTTTGATATAACCTCAATAACCAAAGCAGATGTCAACAAACGAGCGATTCTAAACGTTGACACAACAGAAGACAAAAATTTACTACGTGCACCCTAGATATAGCAACGTTGTCAAGTCGCTCACATTGAGCGGTCTTTGTGACGTCACAAAGACCAATCCTAATTAGGGTGTGTTTTATTGCCACTGGTAATCAGTTCATTTCATTTTGAAACATATTCACTTGTCTCAAAATGCGTTTTATTACGCATTCAAAATGAAAGTGAATAGATTTCAACTGATCATATTCAGTTCCCCCTTCACCCCTGAAGGACAAGCCGGAAAAGATGATCAGTTGTATTCAAAATGAATTGAAATTAAATCAGCCAATAGGAGGAAGGTATCAGTCTGCAGTCACATGCATGTCACGATTGTATCTCGGAGAGGTTATGTGTATTTGTTTTCGTTGGTGAGACGGCTTCATATGCAATTCGTACTTGACTCCTTGCATAAGTCTTATGCAAAATGTCCGATACAAACATAACCTGTCGGCCTAACTACAAGTAACACCAAATGCGTATGCGCGCGCGCGATAGGTACACTCAAATGTGTTTTATTCAGGGTTCGGAAATATTCATTTATGAACGTTCGCGTACGTACATTTATGATTTTACACGTGAACGTGGACGTTTCAATATTCTCCGATGCGTTCTCGTTCGCGAACGAGAAGCATAAAACAAGTCCAGATCGTTCGCGTTCGCGTATGTTAGGTAGCAAAAATGTCTGCTGTTGTTCGTACGCGTGTGTATTGGTGAGTCACACAGCGTGCGTTCTTATATGTAGCTATCAGTTGCATCGATACGTTCGCGAACGGTCACTGCTGTCGTTCGCGTTCATAGGTGAATGTAACTGCTGCGTCAAACATTCGCGGAAAGTTGGTGTGGTTCTATTCTATCTTCCATGCGTTTCAGATTTATAAAAAAAGTTGCGGGATATTATCAGAAATTGTTCAGAACTCTCCAAGGATCAAATCCACAACCACTGCCCCCACCCTCCCCTGTAGTACCCTAAAAATCAGGCAAAATTTTCCCCAAATTTACAGTTTTACAAAGTTACGTCATTTCATTATTTCTTTTTGCAGAAATTACTATTATTAGATTATTGACATATTTTTTGTCAGTTATAAACTAATTTAAAATTGTTTAAACAATTACTTTTTGTTTAAACAAAAATATACGATGTTACGAACATACTTTTCCTTTTTTTGCAAAAATTATTAAATGCTTGTTTTTGTGTCACTTATTAACTAATTAGCAATTGTTTAAACAATGGCCATTTGTTTAAACAAAAATATTTGATGTTACGCACATATTTTTCTAATTGTGCAGAAATTATTAGATTATTGGCTTTTTTGTCATTTATTAACTAATTTGCAGTTGTTCAAACAAATGCCATTTGTTTACAAAAATATTCAATGTTACGGACATATAATTTCTTTTGAGAAATAAAATTATTATTAGATTGTTGGCATTGTTAGTCATTAATTAACTAATTTGCAATAGTCAAAATAATAATAATTAGTGTTGCAACCACATTATTGGTTTGACCGATAGCGTAAAACCTCCAAAATTAGAGACCAGAAATCCTACAATAATTTTTGCCAAGAAATACGTACCAATATTGTATATTATTGTTTATACAAATTTATTTGTTCAAACAATTGCACATTAAGTAACAAATTACAAAAAACATGCCAACAATGTAACAATAATAATTTCTACAAAAAGAAAAACCAAACCATTGTAAATTTTTGTTTAAACAAATGGTAATTGTTTAAAGAATTGCAAATTCGTTAATAAATGACAAAAACACAATAATATAATAATAGTTTCTGCAATAAATATAAAAAATATATCCGTAATAATGTATATATTTGTTTAATCAAATAGTATTTGTTTAAACAAATAGTATTTGTTTAAACAATTATAAATTAGTTAATAAATGTGAAAAAAATGCCAATAATCTAGTAATAATTTATGCAACTGTAGAAAATTATTCCATTACAATGTATATATTTGTTTAAATAAATGGTATTTGTTTAAACAATTGCAAATTAGTTAATAAATGACAAAAAAGCCAATAATCTAATAATTTCTACACAATTAGAAAAATATGTGCGTAACATCAAATATTTTTGTTTGAAACAAATGGTAATTGTTTAAACAATTGCTAATTAGTTAATAAATGACTAAAGAAAATAATAATTTAATAATTTTTGCAAAAAAATGGAAAAATATGTTTGTAACATCGTATATTATTGTTTAAACAAATGGTAATTGTTTAAACAATTTTAAATTAACTAGAAATGAATATACGGACATACGGTATCATACGGACATACTACCGTAATGATCAAATATTCAATGTATCTAAGATGGTGATATCCAGGCGGGATGCAATTTTTTAAATAAATCAAATATTACAGCCACAACCAATTGCAAAGAAGTTAATTAATGACAAAGAAGAATAATCTAATAATAACTCTCCAAAAAAAGAAAACTTGTCTGTAATATTGTATATTTTTGTAAGCAAGTGTTAAATTGTAAATGACAAAAAATGCCAATAACCTAATAATAATTTCCTTTAAAAAATATGTCCGCAACATTGTATATATTTGTTTAAACAATTGGTATTTGTTAAACAATTGCTAATTAGTTAATAAATGACAAAAAAGCCAATAATTTAATACTTTCTGCAAAAAATGGAAAAATATATTTGTAACATAGCATATTTTTGTTTAAACAAATGGTAATTGTTTAAACAATTTTAAATTAGTTTTTAGGGTACTGCAGGGGAGGGTGGGGGCTGGGAAAAAAATAGTGGTTGTGGATGTGATCCTTGGGGAGTTCTGAACAATTTCTGATAATCTCCCGCAAGTTTCTTTCTAAATCCGAAACGCATAGAAGATAGAATAGAACCACACCAAATTTCCGCGAATGTTTAACGTAGCACTTACATTCACCTATGAACGCGAACGTATCGATGCAACTTATAGGTACATATATGAACGCACGCTGTGTGATTCACCAATACACACACGTACGAACAACAGCGGAAATTGTGTCTACCTAACACACGCGAACGCGAACGGTCTGGACTTGTTTTATGCTTCTCGTTCGCGAACGAGAACTCATCAGATAATATTGAAACGTTCACGTTCTCGTTCGCGTACGAACGGGAGTGAATGTTTCCGAACCCTGGTTTTATTACTCGTGTTCAATTCAATCAATTCACTTCAAAATAGAATCATTTCAAATAGATACGAACTGCACACGGGTGGCAATAAAACACACCTATAGTAAACATTTGCGGTAATTGTATGGCGGGAAATACAAATTCAAACAAAAGTTTTAGCTAAATTTGCATATTATTAACTAAATACATACCATCTACGACTCCCCACGGGTACTGCCGACCACGCACTTTTCTACCAGCGACTTCCAAAGTCGTATTACTGCCAACAACAGCAAATGGTACGCTGGCTTTAAGTTCTTTGTCTTGTTCTTTAAAATCGTCATCTTCATCGCTACCACATTCAGGAAATTCATACATCTGGAATTAAAAAAACACAATGTTACACAAGGAACAAGTTTGAACAACTTGTTCGAACAAATTTTACCTGTATTTCGTTATCTCTAATATCGTTGAGGATGTTTGTCTTCAATTTAGCGACTTCCGCGCTTGTTAGAGTGTCTGCCTTTGCAATGATGACAACTAAGTTGACCTTCCTATGCAATCTTTTCATTAGTTCTAAATCCATCTGTCTCAAACTAAAACAAAACACATCCAACATTAATAATAATAACTCTACGGGCTTTTAAAAACTACGAAAACAAAAAAAAAACAAAGACAAATGTTTACCTGTGTCCCCAAGGCGGTACAAAGTACAGGCAACAGTGGACCCTATTGTCTTGTATATTTCTTCTGTTCAAACCACTCTCATCTGTGAAGTATTGTCTAAATTGTTCGTCTATGTAGTTTGTGCAAACTTTCCAACTGTCTTCACAATTCACAGCGTCTCCAAAACCAGGAGTATCAATGACTGTCAACCTAGAAGATTTTAACAATGTGATTGTGTAAGATGAACACTTATTTTTATAATAAAAATTTTAATATGTACACTGTACAGTGTTGCCAAATGTTTGTGTCTTTCAAATGTCTCCTGTGGACACAAGAGTGGCGGTGCAACATTTTAATGTAAAGATTATCGACACATAATTTGCGAAAAACATCTTGTATGAAAAACAACTTATAGAAACAAAAAAAAATAGTTTACCTTAATTTGACTCCTCTTTCTTCAATTTCCATAGTCTTCTTTTCGATGGCAGTTGTTTTGTGGATGCGTTCGAAGGCATCTGCAATTTTTCGATTCTTATAGAGATCGCCCAAGAATAAACTGTTGATCAGTGTTGATTTTCCTAATCCTGACTCTCCAACAACCATGAGTGTGAAGTCAAAGCCTCGTTTCACTGATTTTCTATGCACTTGGTCGGGCAATGTTGCAAAACCTATATAATCGCGGTCCCGTTTATCTAAAAGAACAAGATATAGGTAACATGATGGAATGATGCTAAAGCTATGTAATTGTTAAGAAGTACAGTTTGGTGTTTCTTGTGTTTTTTTTTGTTGAGGTTATGGTTGAGACTGTATTTGGATGTAAGGACGTACATTACAAATTTTGAATTGCTAGTTGAAACCGCGTCTTGTATTAATTTGTGCTAGTTTTGAGTATATTTTTGTGTGTTAAAATTGCGTTTCTGTTTTAGTATTATATCAAATTTTGTTTGTTTGTTTTGGTTTGTAATTGAAAATATGCTGTCGTTTTGACATCTCCGATTTTACCATGATTTTACCTACAAGTAGAAAACCAAAATTGTCGGTTTAAAAGATGTCAAATTGTGCGTATTGACATCAATAATAAACAAAATTTAAACTATATTAGATAATAACTTCCTCTTCCATCTTAAATTTGCTCAAACATTTTACGTTTATGTAAAAATATTTCAAAAATAATCACGGCAAAGGAAATTGTTTGATCGAGACAAATTTTCAATTTTTCATATTAATGCCAGTAAACATTTTGATGATTATTGTTTTCTTCTTTAAGTAAAAAATTGGATACCTTTAGAATTCATACGTCATATATTATGCAAATATACTGGATGTTTCTTAATAACATGCTAATATTTAAGGAGGTTATTGTTGGGTCTATTTTAAGAACAAAAACTCATATGAACATATGTCCTAAAGGTCTTAAATTTTGAACTACAGGGTGCTAAAGTTTTAAGAAAAAAATCTCTTTTTTATGATAAACCTTGGTATGAACCTAGATATTCTTGTGAAGCGAAGTACGCATCTTCTATGCATGAAAAATCATTTTAAAGTGATACACCACTGCTTTTTCTCAAAGAAAAGTTATTTTTGAAATCCTCATTCCTTTCTGAGCAAATCTGGTTTCATGATTTTTTTTTCCTTTGACGTACGGTTTTCGCATAAAAAAATAAAATTCATTCATTTGCATGTTGTTAAGAAATTTGTTATTATCAAGGATTAAAAACGTATCAAGTAGGTAACAAGTAGATTCTGTTTTGTAAATAGAAATAGTTGTGACAGTCTACCTAGTCTAGTTGTCACGTATTTAAGTCATCAAAATTAACAATACAGACATTTTTCTTAAAACTTTAGCACCCTGTAGTTAAAAAGTTAAGACCTTTACATATGTTCATATGCATTTTTTCCCTCAAAATGGACACAGGCATAACCTCCTTAAATATTAGCATGTTATTAAGAAACATCCTGTATATTGTTTACTAAAAAGGTAGGTATAATGACTTTTAGACCCCGTTCTAAACGCGTCTTCATGTAAACCGTTATTTAGTATTCAAAATTGATGATATATTCAGCTTCTTAGAATTTTAAACATTTTTTATCCAAGTGCACTTTTTGACAAAACTTTTCCACTTTTTCACGATAATTGCTCGTGAAGATATGTCAAAAATGGCTAACTAGTTTTATTTTAATGCAGACACGACCGATCTCGATCAAATAGCATCTCATGCAGCTAAACTATTAGTTTTATATATAGTATGATAAAGTCATGTGCCTGGCCACAGCGGTTATTTTTTTTATTTTTACGTTTATATTTTTTGTTTCTGTTTTAAATACAGCTATTTTTTTTGAGGTAGGTAACATGTTGGTGTAAACGAACATTTTTTTTTATTTCCTTATATTACATACTTTCCGTCACGCCTAAATGCTACACCCTGTATAAACGAAAATAATATTACAACCAATTATATCAACACTATTTTATGTATTTTATTAGACAACTGGTCACAGCACTGACGTAATATCTATATTTTGCTAATCCGAATTTTATGATAGAATAGATGTGACCACGCACGAGAGAATCGCCCTAACTGCCATCTCTCGTTTCGATAGTATTGACTCCTGTGTTTGAAGGCACATAACTCTAAAACCACTGAACAGAAAAAAATGAAATAAAGTATGTCATACTCCTGAATCATTTCTACATAAGTTGTATGACTGTCAACATTTTTTGCCTCTCGGTGTAAACATGAGCGCGAGAGAAATGAGAAAAGGTACCCGATTTTTGTACTTTTAAATTAACGTTCGTCTTTCCATTTTTTCCTCGTAAACCGCTTGCCACAAAAATTTCAATTCATACCGCTACTTTTTCCAAATATTCAAAAACAATAAACTAGGCTTAATCAAAACGGTTACGATAATATAACGACGTGTACTTAAATAACAAACCGCGAATTGGCAATTTAATATTTAACAAGGTTTCATTGTCATCTACAAACGTAGTAAAATTCCGTATAAAATACATCCATACACCAAATTTTTAGCCACAAACAGTACTATTCATTACACGAAAACCACAACAAACAAACAAACCTGGTAAAAATATCTATTGTGTTGACTTACCAGACATATTCAAGCTTCTCGATCAAATACAATAAAACACCTCCAGTAACAACTTTACAACTATCAACACGAAACCTTCATATTCCTCTAAACTCTCAAAACCCCTTCCTATTCCGAATAGCAAATTCTAAACACACACACACACACACACCTTGCCTACATTTGATAAGATAATATCCCACCGAACACGCGAGACAGTCTCTGTTTGTACTTCACGTTTATTATAGACACGCCAAAAAGGTGGGGTGTATTCCAGGGTTCAAATCAATAATTCCAACCCCTATTTCAACCAGAGGGTTGTGGAGGGGATGCCTGACAGCTCGATACAACCCTGCCAGAGCAATCTGAGATCAATCTCAACCGGAAACAGATGGAAAACTGTATTATTTCGCAATCGGAATGTGTGAACTCTGATTGTAATCAAACTCGCGATGTGTACGCTCATGCGTGTAGTTATTATTTACGGCACAAGCACGTATTGCGGATGCAATGCTTATGAAAATCTATGTCAAATGTTGTTCGGTGTGTACAGGATGGTCCACAAGTACGAAACCTATACTAGACAATGACATTCTTAACATAATAGGGTATTTGACTATTATTGGAAAACCATCGTAGTGTGTTTATTCCTTCACTCTACATTGTAAATGCGTTATTTTTCGTAATTATTTCCTCAATATTTCATAAAAACCAGTGTTAAAAATTGAATCACAAAACGTCCCGCCAAAACGATACTTTCTGTTGTGTGACGTCACATAATAGTAGATGTCAAACCGGCCCGTATGGTCTGTCAGCATCGGCATCGTCGCCGTTTGGTAATTGTGTTGTATGTGTTGTTTTCACAATTTCTACATAAAAATGGGTTATAAATGGTGTATAAATCCACAATGCAGAAATACTACAACAAAAACTCCGGATAAACTATTTGTAGCTGTTCCGCAAGATTTGAAACTGCGAAGAAAGTGGTTGGCTCGTAGAAATCCAAATGAAGTAAATAGCGGCCAATACAAGTGTTTTTTGTTGTGAAGATAACTTCGACATAAGTAAAACTGACTAGAATAAGTTATCTATCGTATTTTCGAACCAGGTATTATCTGATCTGACAGCTTAAGGTTAGGGCTATCCTAACCTACAAAGTTATGCTTACATGGCACTTTAGTGCTATTAAATTCAAACGGGAGAAGCATAAGAGCGCATAATTGTCCATTTTGAAACACAAAACTACAAAATAACTACCAAGAAACCCGATAAACAGAAACAACTGCAGAGCGTAAACTAAAGCACGCACGTGCGGCGTCAAATTCTGTATTTTCAATAATTAATTACTCAATACTGGTGTCACTTAGAGAAAAAACGTATTTTATTGTTTTACTCCAATTATGAACCCCTAGAAATTATTGCACTCATTGTATATAATGTATATGTATATATACATGTATATAACAAACGTTGTTTTGGATTAATAAAGGTTACTTTGAATTGAGACAACATTTCCATCATACACAGTTAAGGCTGTCTTTTTTTTTCACAGAAACTGACATCACAGGAAACATTTTTATCAGGTCATATCTCATCTAATCTTTATTATTATGATACGTCGTCGAAATAAGTCATTCGCAAATAATTATTTGATAACGTTTGTTGTAGGAAATATTAAAATTGCGAAAACAATTATTGGAATTTATGTACAAACATCGTAAACAAAAGAATGGGCGAAACTTTAGAGTTCTCAAACGTCCATAACATCATCATGCAGTTTGCTTATTTAGCAGCATCAAACAGTGTTGGTCCAAACGGAAAAATAGGCGCTTGCATAACAAATGAAGACGACAAGGTTGTCAGCCTAGGTTGGAATGGTGTACCTAAGGGTAGTGAAAATTCCATAGACTCCAAAGACCATGGTAAGGCTTCGTAAGTAGAGATGTTTCAAACTAAGAAGATGGTATGACGTCATACTGGTGTAGACATTTGTGTTGGGGTAATTTGGGGGACGTTCATAAAAGTCTTATTTTAGAGGTTAAAACTTTAGAATATCAAACATCACTTTTGTTCACTCTTCTAAGTTTGGAACATATTTAAATATTTCTCTAACTTTGCTCTATCACGAATAAAATTATATCAATTAAAATAGTGGGTTGGTAAGCATGATGTTTGACGTTTATCGCGCATCAGTCGGTAATATAGGGTTTAAAAAGTGCCCAGGATTAACAAACGTCAAACAACTTACTATTTTCTTTTTTTCAACACACATTTGAACAGAGGTTATCTATTCTTGTTTCTATTAATAACTATATATATCGTTTTATTTCTACGTATTCTTGTTTCGTCAAAATTTCTAACCAACATTTCTGGTTTGATTTCAGCTGTTTTGGCCGTTCCTTACGCTATATTGAATGTGGGTAGCGCTCGTGTCAAAAACTGCTCAATATATGTGACAGAAGCACCAACACATGATTGCGCAAAATTGATTGTCCTAGCTGGGATTAGTAGGGTTATATACGTTCCAAAACAAACAGAAACGTCAAAAATTGAGGTGATACAAGCCATATTCAAAGGATCTAACGTTGAATTGTTGTGAGTGAGACAAAAATATGGCCACCAATAGGTTTGTGCTGAAATACATGTTTTTATTTATTTGTTTTTTTTATTTTTAGGAAATTTAACCCGACGGAAGCAACAAAGTATTTGGCTAACTATGATAAATGAGGACGAGAATCAGAACGAATAAATTGTTTAATGTAATATAATAAATTGGTCCTAAACAAATAATTTATTATTTAATAGATTTTTGTGTATAAGAAATAATTCAGTTTCTTCTACATGTTTTGATTGATTTATGATTTGACATAAAATTGACAAATTTGACAAATAAACTCATTTTTTTTTATTTGAGTCTCCTAGAAGGAGACCCAACATTGGATGCGTCAATAGGGTATTTGACTGTATTAAAAATCTGGCTTGTATTATAGTCATCCTAATAGATTACAGTTTAAGAAAACTATTTGTTATTACTTAAAAAAAAAATGCTTTATTTCTATTAAAAACCAAAATTAAAATTGAATTTTATTCACGTCCTATCACGTGATTGAAAACGCTCTGTAATTGGCTCAGTCTCCAGTGACGTCATTCGTTAGTACGCTTAGAGCGCATGCGGTTTGTCATGGTAGGGTATGGGGAGAGCAATGCTCAGATAACCTGGGTCGGCTGTCTCTCTCTTATATGCAGATAAACGCCGTATGACGTTAGTCCGCCTATTATGCAGCGCGTCACTCTCACCGTACCCTATACGATTATCCAAACGCGCTCTTATGCTTCTCCCGTTTGAATTTAATAGCACTAAAGTGCCATGTAAGCATACCTTTGTAGGTTAGGATAGCCCTAACCTTAAGCTGTCCGATCAGATAATACCCGGTTCGAAAATACGATAGATAACTTATTCTAGTCAGTTTTACTTATGTCGAAGTAATCTTCACAACAAAAAACACTTATATTGGCCGCTCTTTATTTCATTTGGATTTCTACGAGCCAACCACTTTCTTCGCAGTTTCAAATCTTGCGGAACAGCTACAAATAGTTTATCCGGAGTTTTTGTTGTAGTATTTCTGCATTGTGGATTTATACACCATTTATAACCCATTTTTATGTAGAAATTGTGAAAACAACACATCATACAATTACCAAACGGCGACGATGACGATGCTGACAGATCATATGGGCCGATTTGACATCTACTATCGGGTGACGCCACACAACAGAGAGTATCGTTTTGGCGGGACTTTTTGTGATTCAATTTTTAACGCTGATTTTTATGAAATATTGAGGAATTAATTACGAAAAATAATGCATTTACAATGTAGAGTGAATGAATAAACACACTAAGATGGTTTTCCAATAATAGTCAAATGCACTACACGTACCTAAAATATTTTTGCTTTCATAATAATAACGAAAGTTATGATATTGGGAAATAGAAACACATAGTTGTAGTTCTTTTTTTTGTAGATTAAAACGCGGGCACAGTTATTTTATTTAAATTCAGTATCCTGCCTTTTGAATATTTCCGACCGGTGTTGCATAGCATACTGAATGAGTGTCACTGTGATTATACATATACGTGTTGGTGCACATTAACACAGTTAGATGATTGCTTGTACCGCGATGTCCTAGAAAGCAATGATGGCTCTTTTGTTGGACCATTCGCAGTAATGAGCTGGTCGTAGCAATCAGCAAAGTGATAAATGGCTTCAAGTGTCAAACGTTTTCAATAGTTCCTATATGAACAGCAGAAGACAGGTGTTATACAACAAGTAAGTGATTTATTTCAGAATTTGTTATGTTGAATTTTATTGGGTTGCTTTTAGAAGATTAAATAATACTGTTTTTAATGTTGGTACGTACCATTATTACACGTTAAGTTTGTTACTTTATTTTAGTTCGACTCTATATACCTACACTACAGGTTATAGGTTAATTGAATAATAATTAGAAAAATTAAATTTCTGCTCTGAAAATCAGCTTTCACTGGAAAGCTTTTTTCTAGGAAATGTTATAGCGGTAGTTTACATATTTATTTCCACATAATTTCTAGGTAAGTGTCAATGTGTAAGCACCATAAAAACAGAATGTATTCCCATTGTTATTTAGATCATTAAAAACAGAAAATATTATATTTGGGTCTAGCAAATAGAACACTGAGTGTCACAAAACAAGACAAGCGCCAGAAGAAAATAAATTAATTATCGGTATGTGAAAATGCAATTAACACAAATCTGTAGAATATCTCATTTACTCGATCAATTATATTGGAGAAATCTGTGAAACTCAATACTACCAATTTAATCTGACGTCCCACATTAACCAGGGAATTTTAATTATCTCTAAAAAATGAAAATAGACATTTATTTAGTAAGGCAAAATTTGGCCTTTTTTGGTATTTTTCAAATAATTGTTCGGGGTTTGGGAAAACTTAATATTACTTAAGGACGTGTAGAGGATTTTCCAAGGAACAATTTGACCTATTATACATATAGATTTGATACCCCCCACCCATCCCCATAGTGCCCTGAAAACTAACCTTAAATGAAAAAAATTACATTCTTCAGATAATTGATCCTTCTAATCATTTCAGTCTCTTTTTCTCATAGAAATTATTACTATAAGTCTAGTGAAATGTTTATAAACATTTGTCAGTTAATTTACATTTGTTTAAAGACATTCTATTTGTTTGAATAATTAGTTTTTCTCGAAAATCAGTCTGAATTCTGTTTTCTGAGTTCGAAATGGCAAATTATTATCTTACAGTGTACATTAAAAAAATTCTTCGTATCGTTTAAACAATCAATTATTATTCAGTTTCAACTTTTTTTACTAATTGTGCTAGAAAAGTCAGCTTTTTTTGTGAAATTAACTTGTTCGAGATATCTAACAAACCTATTATTTATATTATCTAATAAGCCCACATTTGATTAAACAAATTCCATTTGTTTAAACAATTTTTGTTTGCAATTCAGTTAAAATTCATTTCTTTTTAGATCGGTCTGGCCAACTATTATTCTCAAGTGACAGTATTTATATATTGGGATGATTTCCATTGTTTAAATGATAAAATATTATTCGTTTTTAATATCATTTATTCGAAAAAATTTAAATGATTTTTATAAATGATAAATGAATTTTTTTTCGGGAAATTGGGGAGTTACATTTCTTTTTAAAATATTAAATTTAATATTTTAAAAAGAAATGTAACTCCCTTTCCTAAAGTCAACAAATTTTATTAATCACATTTCTTTCTCAATTTCTTATTCTGATTTCCTACCAAGCAAGATAATGTTGATTTTTTTGCTGTCTGGAAACTGTGTTCCCTGTACTCTAATTTGATGAAATATTGAAAACGAATATTCATTTATTCTTCAAAGATCGGAATCATCCCTAATTATAAAAGATGTCACTTCAGAATAATAGTTGGCCAGACCGATATAAAAAAATTAATTTTAGGCGATTTGTAAAAAAAATGTTTAAAGAAATGGCATTTGTTTAAACAAATGTGGGTTTATTAGATAATACAGACTAGATATCTCGAACATGAAATTTATTAGTTAATTTCCCAAAAAAACTGACTTTTCTACCATAATTAGAAAGAAAGTTGTAAATGAACGGTCAATTTTCTGAAAAATGTAAATTTTTTTCATTTGTGTAGTTTTCAGGGCACTGCGGGGTGGATTGGGGGCGTCAAATCCATATGTATATTAGGTCAAATTCTTCCTTGGAAAGTTCTCTACAGGTCCTATAACGTTAACATAAGTTTTTCCAAACCCCGAACATTTATTAAAAAAATACCAAAAAATGTCTTCTTCCCCAAAATCAAAATTTCGAAAAGAATACGTGTCCACTTTTTTAGATTTGGAAACAATTTGGAGGGGATCGTTGCTTTCTAAATAACAATAATAAACATACCTAATACCAAAATGCGAAAGGGGGGGGGGGGCAAATGACCCCCCTTGCCCCTCTGGATACGCCCATGAGCACAGACTTTTCTAATGTCAACCGACAATCATCAAACCATCGTTTGACAATAGAACGGGTATTTATAATGTCGTCTGACCGGTTGACGTGAAACCGCAAAAAAATTCTTGAATGAATTAAGTATACAAAATTAACCGTTCCTTTTCTCGTAGAGGTTCCCGTTCAATGGTAAATTTGGTTTGCTGCAGTGTAGTATTTTTATTTTTGCGATTAAGTGAGTGAGATTCGAGGAATGAAGGATTAATGTCTGACATGCACAATTTTTCAATTTTTTTTCGTTAATTAAAAAATTTAACTATGATTCTAAATATTTTAGTAAGTTACTACTTGAACCATAAGCTATCAATTGGTATCAGTTTCATCGGCTGCATTTGAATTTCCGAATCAAAATTTAGAATGACTGGACACACTCTCTAGACCAGCGTTTCTCAACCTTTTTACTCTTACGGAACCTTTTAAATAGGGTTGGAACATGGCGGAACCGCAACAAAAAAATATACAATGTCCTTTCCAAAGCATTCCAAGTATTTTTTTGCGTACAGAAAAACGTGTAACGTATTTCAAGTAACCAGATACAAGTCTGTAATGAAACGCAGTTCAATGATTGAATATTACTTCCTACTGTGAAGTTAATGTATTTTTCCTGTAAAATTTAAAAAACTGCCCTATCAAATCAAGGTGATACTGTGCTAATTTCACAGGAATATGTTTGTGGAATATGTGAATTCTGTAAAAACACTACAGAAATTTAGCTGGTATCCAATAATCAGCGCTGTTACAGTTAATTCTTCTTTCACAGTTTTTTTGGTAGATTATTACATTTAGTTTCTGTAACATTGCAGATATTTCTCTCTAGGTACAAACTTATTTGTTCTTTTTAGTTCCTTCAAGTATTACCAAAAGAAGGAAGAAGAAATTACAAATTAAACAATGCGAAAACGAAGAATACAAAAAGTAATAATTACGTTCTGAGAAAGAAAGTGTGGAAATAAACACCCAAGTAGAAGATATTAATACACACTAGTTGTATCTATAACAGATGAGCTCTTTATTTTCTCTTAAGGTGCTCCCACACGCAGTGCCAATAGGGGCCATCATTGGCCATCGGAGTGCTTCGCGTAGCGGGACCCAACTGTGCCAATGCACATCGCCAATATGTCGACCTTGTCCGCTTTATTTCATTCTGTTTTAGCATTGTACGTACTACCGATGAAAAGTTTAGTTATCTTTATCTATCTATGTTTTATCATATATACTGCGTTATTTATGTTTGTACGTACTTTAAGGACAATGATGATTTATTATTTGCCCAAATGCCTGATTGCCCAAATGTAAAAACATGAAAACTTTTTTTATTATTTTGTAAATTTATTCACAATAATTATGGTTCTTATAAGCATTATATTAACCTTACAGTTACAATAAATTAACAAGCAATAAAATAATATTCTGAAGACAGTATTGAAGTCGTTATAATGGGTGACCCACGGCATAGGTACGTTTGTTTATTTTTTGTTTTTGACGCCGAAGGAATGAACGTTGTGTTAATAGACAGAAAATGCCAACTTATGGGATGGTCTTGAGGTTAGTATGACTTCCGGGTTTTCCAGAAATGACATCATTAAAATTTTAAAAATGAATTCGCACACAATGGGGAGGCATACGGTATTTAGGTTCTGGGATTGCGGTCAACCTTATTCGCTAGGGTGGGGTGGGAAAGGTGGGGCAGGGGGTTGGAGGGAAGCGGGATATGAATCTACACACGATGGGGAGTCATACGGTATAGGGGTCCAAGGACTGCGGTCAACCCTCTTCCCTACAATCTTGACTACAATCAAACAAAGTTGCATTTATATAATTAACAACAATTAACTATTTATTAATTATCAATTTATAGATTCGTTTTAAGCGGCAAATTTAAATAATCTAATGTATTTAATGTATTCAACAAAGTTTAAAAACTGGATGCTTTTCCTTATTTTGATTATCAAAGAAATATCAAAAAGTATATCTGTTACTAAAAATATTGAGTTGATAATAAATATACCTACATAATATACATACACGGAGTTTTAATATCTATAATTAAAACTCCGTGTATGTAAGGGTTCTCAATTTTTCTTTGTATCTTATTATAAATAATTTCAGTTTTATTATATAAGTTATATTTTAAATCAAAATTATGAATTCATCGATTTGACTGAAATGAAATATTTATATAAAGAAACGACACAAATTAACAGGGTCCTGCATAAAAATATAGACCACTCAGTGTACCAGATCTTATCCCATCTTATTCCGCATTTGTTGCTTGAAACATAAAGAAAATAAAAAGGGAGATTTTTTTTAATGTCACGTGGCAAATATAAAAGATAAATAATGTTGTTCCCTGTATTGCTGTATATTTGTAGTCTTTAATGTATTTAATATTTTCGAACGTGCTGTATAAATAATGACTGAAAAACATGTTTAATATTTAACAACCTTATTAAACAGTGGTCCTCTCTCGAGGGTTCCTTTTTTTAATTCTAAGCAACAACGCACTGCTTAAAATAATGGGAGCTGCGGCAACAGCAATGATATCGTCTTCACTGTTCATTTTTAATTCTCTACGGGACGCTACGAGTCTTCTACGATACACAGAAATACCTTGCGCCCAATACCAACGTTGGCCAATGTTGGCGAAGTGGATGCGCGCACTACGCGCAGCGCGTCACATCACCAACGTTGGCGAGACGTTGGCACTGCGTGTAGGAGCTCCTTTAAAGTTTGTCGTTGGATGTAATATCGAAATAACAGTGGTTTATTGGTTTGGAAGGGCTCCAAATCAAAATTATTCATGGATTGACCTTGTTTATTAATCCAATATTTCAAATAATAATCCCACGCTAAAATAATACATAAAAATAACACTGAATAATGTGCCCATGAACCGGCGACCGTCACCGCTATTTGTTACTATTTTTCCGCGAAACCCCTGACGACATCACACGGAACCCCGGTTGAGAAACGCTGCCCTAGACGAAGACAACATTCAAAAAAAAATTCTTTTATACGATTATCAGAGAAACTTTATATGCAATTAACAACCAAACTATCTCTTTCCTTTGTAAGACCTCTTTCCATTTCACGCTATTAATATCCAGCAAGCTGTACGTACACCCACGTAGCAGGACTTGAAACCTACGTAACGGGAGACACCGTATTTACCGTTGTTTTACTGTAATTATTGATTTTTGGGGCCTTGACCCATCAAATGAAGGTCAACCACGCGGGTTCTCAAGTGTCCCCTTATACTAGCTAACCACCAGACCGTTGCAAGGGCAACCTTCAGTAGAAAGAACACGCTTGGTGACTAAAGACATGTCTTAAAGACGGTCAATCTTTCTTAAAAGTTTTTGCTTTTAAATTCCAGTTGTTATTTGAAGAGTGAAGATGAAGTGCTTTGTGGTTTTTTCGTGTCTGTGGTTGGGGATTCTTGGCCAGAATTTGAGTGGAATTGCGGAAGATAGGATATCGTTTGGTGACACAAGTGCAGATGATGGTTTTGCCCAACAAAGGAATTATCAGCCTGGTTTGGCATCGACTTATAACTTGGAGAGCGACCCGTACTTTGTGGAGTTTAGGTATCATAATTATGACGCCATGACGAAGTTTTTGAGGATGACCAGTGCCAAATTTCCTACGCTAACAGCGCTGTATTCTATTGGAAAATCTGTTCAAGGTATAGTTAGATTAATCAACTTACATTTTTGGATTAAACATGCACCTACTTCTTTTAAATATAAACATGTTATTATTAAAACAATAATATTTTACATGAAATGCAAATAACGCATCCAAAGAAGAATATTGTTATTTTCCAACTAGAGAAGGCACCCGGTGTCCCTTCTTAGTCTCTTTCCATCAATATTAGAGCTGTTGGACATTTCTACGTCAGGTACATTGACGGTATAATAGCACAATCACTGATGTGCAAAGACATGTATGCGGTTGTATACCCTCTAGGGCAGGGGTGGCCAATTTTTGTTTACTTCAGATCTACCTTTTATCTTTGAAATATCGACATGTTCTCATAGACGTAGCACTCCGGCGAGCTAAAGGTGCTCTTACACGTAGCCACTTTTGTTGCGCGAGATTCTATTGCGACACTATGAAATGGCATGTTGTGTTCACACGTGAGATAAAATCAGTCAAAAGTTGCGCCACTTTCGACTAGCGCCAGCGCCAAGTGGCAGCCACACATTTTAAAGTTGCGATGCTATTCACACAGTACACGCCACTTTTCATTGCTGCAACTTGTAAAAGTAGCACGTCGAATGTCTAGAATTGGTCAAGGAACGACTGCGCACCCTCGTACTTGTAGTGGTTGTGTTTATATTCTGCCTCATTAAGTTTTAAGCGGCGATAGTGATACTGTGTTGTTGTTTATTCCATACAAAATGGATTCAGGTTCTGATGCCGATGAGAGGACTAGAGCAACTGCGTGTTATGAGCTAATGTTAATGAGCTATTCAAGGCCGCTTTTGTAGGAAAAGGCTCTTATTGAAATTTTAACTTTGCCGCGTATTATTGCATATTTTGTCGAACCTACAGGAGAAAGTCCCCAAGAATGATAAGAGGATCTAAATGTAGAGAAATTTCATTTTAAGTTTAACCTAACATTCCCATCAATGTCAATTTTTACGATCGTAAAAAAATTATTCGACCAAAAAGTCTCGTCTTGGGTTGGGTTGGGAATTACTTTAACAAGTAGAAAGAAAATTTTGCTAAATGTGCATTATGCGGAAAATATAAAATCAGTTGTTTATTTACGAGGACTTTAGTTGGAATATTTATTGTAATATTTATTGTAATATTTATTTACCTGTTTTTTTTAGAATGTCATATTTATTCGAAATTCTTTTTAGAGAAGAAGGATTTATTTTAACTTGTTTCTGTTGTTAACATTGTATGTTGAAATAATAAATATTTATTTATGTTCTTTTCTGTTTAGAGAATTAGTATTTATCGGTTAGCATCCTTTATTTACAAAATTACAATTTAATAAGTTTTTTACTAAAGGGTGTTGAAGTTCGATAGTTATCGATAGTTTTAACAATAACTATCGGACACGCCAACTATCGATGTTTAACCAACACTACCGTATATACATCTATAAATGTTGCGCCACTAAAGTGGAAGTGGACCAACACGTCGGTCCATTTCTGTGTGGCACTAGTACCGTGTTTGTACCTGTTTACACGTAGCAACATTTTAGCTGTACGCAACTTTAAAAAATTGCGCGCTGTACTGAAAGTGTCGCAATATTTATAGTTGCAGCGTTGTTCACACATTGCAATACAAGAATTGCGCCATTTTTTTACTTGCGCAATACGAAAAGTGGCGTCGTGTAAGAGCACCTTAACTCCCGCAAAATATATGTAACAAACAATTTTTTTATATCACCTATTAAGTTTTCGATATAAAGGCATAAAGAAATAAAATTTCCTGACTTAACGTTTCGTATTTGTAGAGTTCATTATAAAAATGCACAGTATGGCTGAAAATTTGATTTTTAGATTTCGCGATGCTTTTTTTTTGCCAGGAAAATTAACATGGAAGATTTTTAGACCTATTTTCTAAAAAAATTAGACTTTTGTTAGTCTATTAATAGATCGTGGGAGCTCATCTTGTACTGAAACAACTTGTTTATCTACCTACGTTGTTTATCTACGAGTAACATTAACATATTTGATTGAGTTTGAGCTGAAAGGATAGCCCTTTGCCAATATTTTTATCTTGTTTAGTTGAAAGGTTAGTCCTTTGCGAATATTTGTTTATCTTGTCGAGCTACTCAAATATTAATTTATTTTGTTTGGCTGAAAGGTTAGCCCTTTTCTATAATTTATTTATTTTGTTGAGCTGAAGGGTTAGCTATTTGCGAATACATATTTGTGTCAGCCCTTTACTGGCGTGGTAGGTAGTTCATTTTGTTGTGCTGAAAGGTTAGCCCTTTGCTAATATTTGAATGGTTTTGAGCTGAAAGGTTAGCCCTTTGCTAATATTTGTTTATATTCTTGAGATGAATAGTTGTTGCTTTGACATTTGTTTAATTTTTGAGATGAAAGATGAGCCC
Source organism: Aphodius sticticus (assembly GCA_963966075.1). NCBI lineage: Eukaryota > Metazoa > Arthropoda > Insecta > Coleoptera > Scarabaeidae > Aphodius > Aphodius sticticus. The sequence goes on from OZ014510.1 coordinate 5,985,027, forward strand.
TTTGCTAATATTTGTTTATCGTGTTGAGATGAAAAGTTGCCAATTTGATAATTTTTGTTTATATTGTTGGCGATGAAAGGTCGGCTCTTTGCTAATATTTGTTTATCTTGTTTAACTGAGTGATTAGTCCTTTGCTTATTTGTTTATGTTCATGAGCTGAAAGAATATTTGCTTTTACTTCAAGTTTTATAATAAAATTATAAAGACAACTAAACTAAACGACCCTTTACCTTCATCGCCATTTTATCCATGATGTGGATAAAAATTTGTTTCTAAATGGTCAAATGTGTTTTAGATAGGGAACTCTGGGTAATGGTAGTTTCAGCGTCACCATATGAACACATGATTGGAAAACCTGACGTCAAATATGTTTCCAATATGCACGGTAATGAAGCTGTCAGTAGAGAACTGATGTTGCATCTAATACATGTGAGTAGATATAAATACTAGATCTCAAATTTTCAACATTTGGACTAATATGAATACAAATCAAACCAGTAAAAAACAAACAAACGAAATTATTATTTCTTCCAGTATTTGGTCACAAACTACAACACAGACGAGTATATTCGATGGCTTTTGGACAATACCAGAATACATATCATGCCATCAATGAATCCTGATGGGTTTGAAGTGTCAAAAGAAGGACACTGTGACGGGGGACAAGGACGGTAAGATTTTCCAGCAAATAAACAAATTAGGTACTTGCCATAATAGGCTATCCACTGATGTCTTATATTTACTTTGTCTTAAACAAGAAGCACTAACAACTTCACTCATAGTGCTCTGCTTTTTTACACATTTCACTGAACTACTTCGAAGGGTTTAGTTCTTTTTAGTCTTCTCACTAGATTCTGGTTGTCCAGTAGCTGCAGGACCCCATGGAACTATGGCGTCGTTAATCTTGACATTATTGATTCTTTTGTTTGTGTTTATAAGTTCTTGTAGGAAGATTTCAGTTCATTGAGCTTGGTCTTCCATTTTTGGTCTATTCCAAAAAGTAAAAATAAATTACATAAATTACATTATAAATTACAGTAACCGTATATTCGTTATGCTAAACTTGTAATTCAAAGTTTTTTCTTTTATTAGGTATAACGCCAGAGGCTTCGATTTGAACAGAAACTTTCCTGATTATTTCAAGCAGAACGACAAGAAGACGCAACCCGAAACGGTTGCTGTGAAGGAATGGCTGTCAAAAATTCAGTTTGTCCTTTCTGGAAACCTGCATGGGGGCGCTCTTGTAGCAAGTTATCCTTTTGACAATACACCTAATGCACGTAAGTCTTCTTTGTTCTTCATGCACGGCATTGCCAGAAGTTTTTCTTGTGAAGATAACCCATGTTTAGGGAAAATTATTCTGTCAACCTTATAAAATTGAAAAAATGATGTAGGTCTGTTTGTGCTGCTTAAGGAATATGCAGGTCATCAGCCTTATGTTCGCGTAAGTTAATGTTAGTACAACTAGGACACAGAAAGCTATTTTTGTGGTATTAGATTATACAATGTAGAAGGGCAATTACATGTTAAATCAACACAGTTTTATTCCAAAAGGTTTTGGAATTCCAAAACACATCATAAAATTTGGTATTTCTCTGAGGAATCAAAACTGTGTTGACTTGACATGGAATTACCCAGAAGTCAAAAAGCAAATTTTGTTGTTCCTCCTTGAAATTTACAATTTTGATTCTAGTCTACTTGAGCTACGCTTCACATCCATCTTTGACACCTGATGATGATGTCTTCACTCACCTATCATTGACGTACTCTGAGAATCATGCTAAGATGAGCAGAGGTGTTGCATGCAAATCTGCATCACCAGGATTTAAAAAGGTATGTCTTGCCACTTCTGAATACCTAGACTTGTGAATACCTCATCCAATTGTATTGAGAGATGGCGCTGTAAACATTCTCATCGCAGTTCGGCCTTATCTTGAGTATAAATAGTAGACCGGTGAAAGCCTACCGCTTAGTTGATGTCATGCGTCTGGCTAAATGTACTGTTCAGTCAGATCCAATAACAAATCGAAAAGTTAACAGACAAAATATTAAGTAGTTCACAGACAATTAAATGTATTACATATTTTATTTATATTTGCATTAAAAGCAGATTTATGAATATAAAAAGACATCTCGTACTATGCCTCGAAAACAATTTCTTTCGACAAGAAAAATGTATTTTTCTGTGGAGCATTGACGGTATGAGTATGTTTGCGTCAAATATTCGAGCAACATTCGGCGTAGTTATTTTACAGCCATAATAGAACACGTTTTTGTCCAGCCGGCCGGTCCGCTTCGAGAATTTGAAACGTGTTTTGTAAGTGCTAAGTTTGCAATGGAAATAACGTTTTTATACTCTAGGAATTTTTAATCGTTGACTTATTTATAAAATATCAATCTCAGTTTAATTTGCTTAGACGAATAATATACTGGGTATTAAACAACTCAACATTTTTTTATTTCTGCAACGAATTAAATTGAAAATTCTAATACTTCTAGTACTGTTGTTGGACTAAAATTCTTTAGTTTATTTTTTTTTTAATTAAGGATTATATAATCTAAATAGACACCAGATCTAACGATGCTATTAACTTAACAAAACCGGATACCCAAAGAATTTTTAAATGAATATTTGCAAACAAAAACTTATTTGTTGACTTATCAACTGAATCGGTCGGTTTGAAAACACTACAAGTCCAAAAAGTGAGTTCTGAGAAAATTAACAAAATAATTTCGTTGGTGCAATATCTTGAAAAGTATAGCAGTTAGCTATTTTGGCCAATAGACAAAATATAAAGTAGTTCACAGAGAATTAAATGTACTACATATTTTATTTATATTTGATTAAAAGCAGAGCTATGATTAAAACAATCATCATGGACATGTACTGTCTTTGAACTCGACGGAAAAACAGCTTACATTTTTAACAATACTTGTTTATTTAAAGCATTTAAATAATATTTTTATTGTGGTGTAGGTATATATGATGTAGGATTTGCATGAAACTTATTTCCCGTAATATTTGAAGATTGATAATTTAAAATGTTATGTCAGATTTTTAAAATAAATTCAAAATGGCGGATTATACATGATTAGTCAAAATTACCGGAACACCTTAGTAATTCTTTAACCGTAAAGAATTTCAAAGAAAAATTGAAACAAAAGTATTTTGGTTTTAAACAAGCTATATATTTTCAATATACGGATGTTCATTTAATTTTGAACATTTGGTAAACTTTTCTTTTTCTAATAGAACACCTGTATATTTAAAAAAATTAATTCTAAGAGTTTGTAAGAATCATTTTTATTATAAAATGCATCATCTTTGAGTTATGAGCAATTAACCGACCATTAACGGATAAAAAAAATAAAAAAATCAAGAAAAAGTAACTAAACTATGAAATAGCATAATAAATTAAATATTCAAGCTGGCAAATTAAATAAATGTGTATGTATGCGGGAAAATATTCTTAATTTGAAGTCCTGGAATTTTGATTAATTGCTTATAACTAAAAAATGACAGTACTGTATTAAAAAAAATGATTTCTATAAAAGAATTAATCCTAGAATTAAAAAATGTATGTAACCAAATTTCCAGAATAAACAATAGTTTGTTTAAACACAAATTTTTTTCTCAGTTGGAGAATTATTTAGGTTTTCGGTAATTTCGTCTATTTTTGATTAATTGATCATAACTCAAAAATAAGGCATTTTATAAAAAAAATCATACAAAAGATTCTTAGAATTAATCTTAGAATTAAAAAATGTAAAGCTATACAGATTGTTCTATTTGAAAAAGGGAAGGTTACGAGATATCCAGAATAAAATGAAACGTAATAAAAATATATTTAAACGATAGATTAAATTTAAAACAAAACAACTTTTCCTTGAAGAATTTTTTGAAATTGTTTACTGTTGGAAAATTATTTAGGTGTTCCAGTAATTTTGACTAACCCTATACATATATGGCGATATGATTACGATATGAGTATGATATAGAGTTTGATGATTATATACATAATAGTATTAAATTTCCTCTTCTACGGTAGTAGTCGGTCCGGAAGTCACGTGGTAGTAAAATTCTAAATTTTCACCAGTTACATACTTGTGGACTTTTTTTAATATTATTTATCTTTTTGATATTGATATTTATATTGATTACTTCGGCGTACCTCAACAACGATTTGAACGCAAATTTCGAAGTTGGCGAATGTTTACGACTGATATCAGTAGAAACTGCGTAGTAACGCGTTGCATGAGCGAGCAAAAAAGCACTGTTCTGGACTTGTTTATTTCGCCCAAGCATTCTCTTTAGGTCTATTCGATAGAATAAATCATAGTGAACATTTTGGCTATTTCAGTTCAAAATGGCCAATTTTGGACTTGTACTGTTTTCGAACTCGCCGATTCAATTGTAATAGGGTAAGATTGTCGATTAATGATTTTACGATATTTGGGTACAAGTTGAATAGCACTTAATAACATATTAGATACCTAGACTAAAATACAATAAAACAAGGTAATAAACAAACAAAATAATGTCTAGTTAATGTGAATCAAGAGTACGGATTTATTACAGTCCGCCCGTAGGTATATTCCTTCTGCCTAGTGTGAATGTCAAGACGGTGATTAAACTTCGATAACTCAGTCAAATTTCAACCGATTCTAATAAACAAACTCGTATTAAACGCAAATTTAAATGGGCTTTCAATAAAAAAATAGAAATAAAATATTATGGATTGAAACAGGTCATCAAACTGTTGTCGAAGTTCAGAAAATCTGTTTTTTTTCACAGTGCTATTTATCGCAATCTTAAAGTATCTTAAAGTATCGCATTTTAACTCAACCAACAATTTCGTTAATTTAAAAAATTATAATTCTTTCACTCAACGCAATAATAATTATTTGAACTAAATAAATCTCCTTTGCTATAAAATATACAAGTTGTAAATTATAACTGAAAACATAAGTTGTTCGACACAAATAAACGTATGTATGTTATAAAGGACAAGTTACAGAGACACTGAATTTGTTAAATTAGTTGTCTTTAACAATCTTACTCAATAAAACTCGTAACTTATCTGTTGTAAACACAAACAAACAGATGGCGAACGGAACTCGAACTGCATGTCCCAATATTGCGCAAGCGCGATAAAAATGCTCACGGTAGCAGTTTACCATCAACAGAGGAATATTGCACGAGCACAAGACAAATTTACATGTCAGACAGTAGTTTTAATGCATAGATATGATTTTTGTTTTCAAGAAAACGTCTTGGCAGGTATAGGTATTCATAATCTTCCTTGCGTTTTAGGGAATAACAAATGGTGCTGCGTGGTATCCGTTGACAGGGGGTATGCAAGACTACAACTACATCTGGTACGGCTGTATGGAAGTGACACTGGAGCTGTCATGTTGCAAGTTCCCTCCTGCTAAGGAGTTGCCTAAGTATTGGGATGACAACAGAGTAGTACGTAAAAGTCAAAAGGTTTTAAATTCTATATTATAATTTTACTGCTATATCTTTGTAGTCGCTAATCAAGTTTTTGGCTGAGGTACATAGAGGCGTTCAAGGTTTTGTCATGGATGTAAATGGCAATCCTGTCGAAAAGGCAACACTGAAGATCAAAAGTCGTGACGTTGGATTCCGTACCACCAAATATGGGGAATTCTGGAGGATTCTGTTGCCTGGTGTTTATGTTTTAGAGGTTTGTGCTGGTTTTTTGAGTTGGGTTGATTTTACACACCTTCTACTAATTATTTACTTCCACTGTTGATTTGCTTTACTTAATTTTTTTTTCTGTAGGTCTATGCTGATGGATATGTACCTAAAGAAATGGAGTTCATGGTTGTGGCAGAACATCCTACACAGATGAACGTCACTCTACATCCAGCAAAGGTAAATTTTTGCTTATAAATGCATTTTCTTATATTTTCCTGTGTTTGTGAAAGAAATGACTTTTTTTGTGTTTATCTTTCAACTTGCATTGGATGGTACAAATCTTTTAGCCAGGGGCGTACTACAAACACCCTGTAACATCCCCGTCACTCAGCATGATCTCGCCGATGTTGACAACCACCCCTCAAACAAATCTTGCCTTTCCCAAAGAATAACCGCCCATTCCAAGAATTTAACCTTCTAACAAACCCAAACTACCGTAAGTATTTGTTATTTACTAGTACCAACAGAGCTTTAATACAGAGTGTCCCTAATACAAGTATACTACACTGCTAAAAAAAATTATGGGAACACTTTTTTCGAAACCTGTAACTTTTTAAATAATGGTTCTAGGCAAATCAAATTTGGGATACTTCAACGGCATATATTTAACTAAAAATGTAATGGACAAGGTCGAAATCGAAAAACGACTCAAAATCAAGACCGATTTCATGTCCTTTCCTCTCTACGTCAGCGTACTGCCACAGCACGACACCTCCTAAACGACCTAAGACGAGCACATGAAATAGAAATTTCTGATCAAACTGTTAGAAACAGATTAAAAGAAGCGAATTTGAAACCAAGAAGACCTGTTCGCGCACCACGCCTTACGCAGCATCGCAAAGCAGGTTTGCTCTGGATCACAGATATTGGCAACTTCGGACGCCTGTACTGTTTACAGACGAGTCCAGGTTTGGTTTAACTCGTTGCGACGGTCGAGTACGTGTATATAGACGTCCTGGTGAACGCTACGCAGCCGCTACTATACAGGAAGTGGATAGATTTGGTCGTAGATCTGCGATGGTTTGGAATCAGTATAGACAACAGAACTGATCTTGTTGTGGTTCCTGGTAGACTAAATGCCATGAATTACATCGAAAACATCTTGGAGGACCATGTGGTGCCTGCTGCATATGGCGTCGGTCAAAATTTCATAATGCAGGACAATGCAAAGCCACATACCGCCGGCATCACCAGAAACTTTTTGCTTTTGTACCTACTGTATACTTACGATATTCCTGTTCCTACACTTTTGTACCTACTGTATACTTACGATATTCCTGTTCCGGGAGAAAGCACAGTGGCAACATTTGCAGACGACACGGCTATTTTGGCGATTAGTGACAGTGTCGAAGAAGCAACTGAAAAATTACAGATAGCTGCAAACAAAATCAACCTTTTGACAAGAAATGGCGCATCAAACTAAATGAAGGAAAATCCACGCATGTAAACTACACCAATAAGAGAGTTAACTATATTCCAGTAACCATTAATAAGAACGATATTCCATACGCGGATACAGCGAAATACCTTGGCATGACACTGGATGCCAAGCTTAGACGGAAAGTACATGTCAAGAAAAAGCGGGACGAACTCGCCCTAAAATTCCGCAAAATGTATTGGCTAATGGGACGGAGGTCAGCCCTGTCAGTGCAAAATAAGCTCCTACTATACAAGCAATTATTAAAGCCAGTATGGGTGTATTGAATACAGTTATGGGGATGCACTAAGCAGTCCAATATCAACCTCATTCAGAGGTTCCAAAATAAAGTTCTAAGGGCCATTGTTGGTGCACCATGGTACATTAAAAACGCCAATCTTCATCGGGACCTTCGCATGGAGATGGTAACTAGCGAAATATCAAAATTTGCTAAGAAGCACGAGGATCGTCTACTCCACCGCGACAACATTGAAGCCATCCAGCTGCTAGACAACAGTGCGCTAGTGCGTAGGCTGAAAAGAACTAAACCATTCGAACTAGTGCGGGAGTGACTAAAAGCAGAGCACCCGCAGTGTATTCACAGTGATAGTGTAGGTGAAAACAACCGCCGTCTACTTGAGTGGTAAAAACTGTCAGACTAAAATAAAAATATAAATAAAAAGTTACAGGTTTCGGAAAAAGATTTCCCTAATTTCTTTTAGCAGTGTATGTTTTTAAGTAAGCTGTAAAACCCTATTGTGTTGTTATACGTGGTTTTAACCCTTATTAATTTACCATTTCCACAATTCCAGAGGAGCGATGGGCCGTTCTACAGACCCCCTCAACAGACACTCTTCCATAGACCGCCTGTATACAGTCAACCTCAAGAACAAACGGGATTTTTCTCATCGATTTCGAGCGGTTTTAGCAATTTGTTCGGAAATATTTTAGGATAAAACTTGTAGACTTGTAATAATTTATTTTTATAGGTTAAGTATTATTAGAATTAGAGCGTTGTTCCATTCCAAACGCGTTTGTTTTACTCAAAAACCTTTCTACTAAAGAAAAAATATAAAATACACCTAGTGATGGAAATTTTCGCCTTTCGACAATAATTTTTTTGATACTCGATTTTAGGTTATTAAAACTAGGATTATAAAAATAGAAACTTTATTGGTTATTAGTAGGAAAAATTGAGGCAAGAGAAGCCTAAATAACTTAATCACTTGAGACTGTTATATCTCTAGCACCTTGAAACGCTGCGATCAAAGCTGTCAATTGGATATTTTCATTTGTTCCTGACGTCAGACGAAGTTGAATTTCAGCCATTTTATCCAGTAGGTTGATGAGAATATCATAGGGAAATTCAACTGAAATAACAACAATAAAACATTTAATAAAACCGTTATAATAAATAGTCACTTACTTCTGTGTATGTAGCTATGAACCTCTTCTAATATATCATTCAGTGCTAAACCTTTAATTGTTTTTAACTCCTTGATATCTAAATAAAACTTAAGGATGTATTATCAACGAAAAAAAGTATTATTTTAAATAATATTTTTGTTAAAAAAAGGATACGCAAATATGCAGATTTAAATTCTTCATTCAAAAGCCATTTAACAATATTTTCGATGTCACTCTTCAATGGATGTCCAACACAAGTGTAAACATTATCTTCAGTGACGTGTTTATAAGCAAGCCATGTACTCTGCAAGACATTCAACACTTTTCGCATGTCACCTTTTGCTAGAGTTAACAGAGCACTCTTGCCATCTTCACTCACTTTTAACCTGAAAAAAAAAAACCAATGTTTAAAGTAAAACATAGATAGATAAACAGGGTGATTCGTAACTTACTTTTCTTCGTCTATAACAAAGTTTAGACGAGGTAAAATTTGATCTGGAGACAGAGGACCAAATCTGAATCTTGTGCAACGACTTTGTAAAGCTGGTATGATCTTGCTTAGGTAATTGCAGATTATGCAGAAACGGATGTTTTCGGTGTATTTTTCGATAACTGAAACATAACGTAAACAATGATATAATAAAACCAGTTATAATTAAACCACAGGTGGTCAGGAAATTTCTATTTTATGATTGGATAGAATGTAGGAATAGGAACCACATCTAATAGGTATAATTCACTGCTCAAAACAATTTGGGGAACTATTTTTTCGAAACCTGTAACTTTTTAAATAATAGCTCTAGGCATTCCGGCCATTCCATGACCTGAATTCCACATTGGGTGCATTCAGCAGATCACTCCGGTTGGTAACTGTGAAGTAACAGGTTAGCGAAAATCTGCTATATGTCACTTTTGTTGACCGGTAGGTACCAACTTACGGTGGATCAGACGCCATTTTTGGTATCATATAATTTTTACGGTTAGCGGTAGCGGTGGATTGTATCAGTGCCAACCGGTGTTGCTTCGACAACTGTCATTTTAAATTTAAAATAATTAAAATGGAAGAAAGAGATTATTGTCATAACAATATTATATATACAGTATGGGAGAGTCGTGAAATCCACGAACGGATGCAGACAGGTAAATAAATGTCAATAAGTGAATTCATTTTAACCTCAGTATAGGTTATACTTATTAAATTTTGTAATAAATTTACATTAACTACTCTATTTTCCTCTACCGCAATGAGAAAAATTATGTTTTCGTTCATTTTACTACGCGCACAACAAATACTTGAATTTTGTATAGCTTTCCGCTCTACTCGGCTCAAAAATACTGGTGCCAATAAGCATGCGCGTACCAATACCAACCTACCATATCGACGAAGTGCCTTTCAGCAGATACGAGACTGATCCGGATCGGTATCGTAAATCGGTGGGTATCGGTCCGGTACTGGTAGATTCTGCTGAATGCACCCATTCTTGTTTCTGGTGATGCCGGCGGTATGTGGCTTTGCATTGTCCTGCATTAGGATGAAATTTTGACCGACGCACAGTGGGGCATTTGAAGCGAAAACCTGGCCAAAATTATTTTTTCACCTATAAAGGCTCTAGATATGTTGTTTTATTTATGTATAGCATTTTAACCTTCATACTAAGCATTTGAAGGTTAACAGCTTAATAAACACAATAAAACAGTACAAAATAGGGAAAAAAAACAAACTGTATTAAAAATTGTTCTTCACTGCAGTACACCTATTGTAAATTAATTACTGCTACAAGATTTGTCATCAATATTTGTTGTGATTTTATTTCTATTACTGTGTGAAATTTACAAAAATATATAGGGCGTGTCCTGATTAAATACGCATAATAGACGGATTTAAAATTGAACAATACCTTTCGTTTCTGTATTACATATATGAGATAATATTTTTGGGTCTGTTATGTTGTAAGAAAATCATGAAAAAAGTTTTATTTTTAAGACCAGTGGTAGAGGAAGAAAATAAAAGTTTACACCAGTCGGTATTGTGTATTGAAACGGTACATACGTTATTCAGGCTATTTTCCGTTCGATGTATTCCTTTTAAGACGTGATAGTAGAGGCAGTTAAGAACCTATTTAACCATAATTATCACTATAAAAACTATTATTTTTAGTATTATTTCAAAATTGTCTAATACTTATACTTATTGTTTCCATGAACACTTTCGAAATGTGATCATCCTTCAAGCTGAAACGGTCGTTTTTTAGTAGTATGACCCTAATACGCATGTTTTGAACCCAGATCGCATTCCGTATAAACACATTTATCGATAACGCCTAACCAGTTTCTATTCACAAGCTTACTATTGTCTCGCCTCAACAATAATCCATTTTAATGCAGAGAACTGTGTATGCGAGTAGGTGCTTTCGATGTATTTTCTTGCCCTTGTAGTGATGGGGCGGACACCCTTCTCAATATTTACTATACTTTAATCAACTCTAAACTGAAGGGGGGTAACTCGCCTCAAGCGACGCTTGGTCAGCCATTTTCAACCACAGGTACTAACTGATTTAAACAAACTAATCTTACGGTAGCGTGAATTAATTATCTCTCTTACGGAGGCATCAAAGAGTTCTTTCTCTGAGACTTTGTCAGAGACGTTTGAACTCACTAATTATTAACCACTATATGCAAGGCTAAATACTTTACTATAAAAGGGACAGGTTTATATTATTCTAAAATGAATATGCCGAAGAAAACCACAATAAAATCTATTAACAAAAATATATACAACAATGCAGAACTGCTTACATGGAATTTGAATATGTTAATCCTAAACAAAAATATTCTTTGGCAGAGATGGACAAGTCAGCAAGTACAGACAACAAATAAATACCTTAATATTTCGGTGAGCACAAGAAACACGAGACAGCACAGTTTCTTTAACTTGGCCCCCATTGGGGCCCTACGCTTGGGCGCGCGTTTTGACGCACGACCGTCTACCTTCAAAGCCCGATGCTAAAAGAGACTGTTTGCTTGTCCGTTTACTAGTTCCTCAAGTTTTTCGCGCCAAAAGCTTGCGCGGTAACCCTGACGCGACTGCAGCGCCACTCCGAGCGTCTATTAAATACCAACTCAACACAAAACATGGATGTTTGAATTCAAACATCCATCCAAACCCGCGCGCAAAACCTCGACTTATCACATGCCTTCCACGTTAAGATAAATAATTATTTGACCAATTATTTATCCCTAAACAAAACTAAATAAACAAATTGCTGACTGTACCATCTCCCCTTACAGAACAATTCTCTTAATTGCTAATTACAATGTTTGACATGCAAGTTTTTCTTCTTGTACATTTTTTTATTTCCTGAAATAAAAACACAGATATGACCCAATAAAACCCCAAAAGAATTCGGCCTTGGTCCAGAAGTCCGGCGGTGTTGATTTGACTTCGGTTCTCCAAACCAAGCGAATGTCCTCATTCCCGGGCCATTGGTCATATGAAACAAAAGAAAAACAACATTGAAGCAGTATCATAGCAGTCCGATTACATCATAACTTACATTATCTTTTATCCATCTTCAAATACAGCCGCAATCGTGAAATGACTCGCCTCCACATCTCGCCTCGGTTTTTCTCCGTCCATCCTCCCTCCTAGCGTCATCGGCGGTCCTTTAATCTCCAGCGACGTCCAACGTTCCTCGAAAGCTATCGTATACCTCGTAGATGACCTACACGACGTGTGGATGTTGTCCAGCGACACTTAGGCCCTGGTATGACATCCCTTTGCGTTGTCCGTGTAGTCATTTTTCTTCTAACACCATCGACGTACAAAGTACAGGAATTCTGTCAACTGTCACTTTGTAGTTTTTTGACTCTACGTCTCACTTTGGACGTTTTTTCGGTCACACCATTTTTTGAAGCGCACTGGGCTTCGCTTGCTGTAGATTACAACCCTTTGTAAATCTACCGGCACTAACTTCGACGTACAAAGTGCAGTATATTTGCCTGCAAATTTGTAATTTTTCCTTGCCCCTTTTGCGACACGCGCGGGCTGCGTTTTCCATCACTAGACGATTTTCGATTCCGGGAACGGGACGACGGCTGGCTTCACATGTAGACCACTTTGCTTGACATTGGGGACTTCTTAGGAATTCCGAGTACCTGAGCTTCTGGTCTCCATTTCAGACTGCCTGCCGGATACTTGGGACACCCGTCACTTCGGAATTTCTGCTACCTGTTTCGCCGTTGCATTTCCCTTACAAAACAATACTCTGCAACTTCCCTTAATGACTGCTTTATTTTAACTTATAAATACAGTTGCAAGAGTATACCCCTTAACTTTAATTAATTATTAATTAATTACCGCGTGTGTGTTTCGTGCTTCTCTGCTCAGAGCCGCCATTTTCAAAAATGCTTACATAAAAACTTAACTTGTTTCAATCTTTTAATTCACTTCAATTTCCTCAAAATTTAGCAAACAAAGTACTCAGGCTTTGTTTCTATCCTAGTCTTACTTTACTTTCACTTAATCGACCGCTGACGGTACGATTTTTTTCTGTTTATTGTTTACTGCTGCCATCTCTACCTGCCATCTTTCCTTTACTCAATAAAAAAAAATTCCTCAGAATTCAATTTCAAACTACCTGTTCTGCATGTCGCCATAAATCATAACTCAAGCCCTATCTAACACAATCTGGTTCAAACTTTCTCCAACGAACGGTCTCGAGAATTAAGACATTTCTTTCAAAAACAATTCCAACACTCACAAGAAATTATACTGCAAATATTTAATTATTATGCTGCCACCAGCAGTACATTTCCTACTCAAATTCACGACTATATATCGACATTTATCACACAAAATGTCCACCTCAAAAGCAACAAACAAAATTCCTGGAATGCCACGCGCAATATCCACAAGGACGCCTAAGCTAGCCCTTACACCACTTTCTTTAAAGGGTCGTTTGCCTAACTTTGCTTTTAACCATAGTCTACAATGCATTCTTTAAAATGCGTCACCCAATTTTCTTCTAAAATTCACAAACAAATCTAACTAGAGTGCTTTCTTCATAATCTACTCAAATAATCACTTGAAATGTCTTAAATTATCCCAACCGCTAGCCAACAAAAATGTGATGATGGGGCGGACACCCTTCTCAATATTTACTATACTTTAATCAACTCTAAACTGAAGGGGGGTAACTCGCCTCAAGCGACGCTTGGTCAGCCATTTTCAACCACAGGTACTAACTGATTTAAACAAACTAATCTTACGGTAGCGTGAATTAATTATCTCTCTTACGGAGGCATCAAAGAGTTCTTTCTCTGAGACTTTGTCAGAGACGTTTGAACTCACTAATTATTAACCACTATATGCAAGGCTAAATACTTTACTATAAAAGGGACAGGTTTATATTATTCTAAAATGAATATGCCGAAGAAAACCACAATAAAATCTATTAACAAAAATATATACAACAATGCAGAACTGCTTACATGGAATTTGAATATGTTAATCCTAAACAAAAATATTCTTTGGCAGAGATGGACAAGTCAGCAAGTACAGACAACAAATAAATACCTTAATATTTCGGTGAGCACAAGAAACACGAGACAGCACAGTTTCTTTAACTTGGCCCCCATTGGGGCCCTACGCTTGGGCGCGCGTTTTGACGCACGACCGTCTACCTTCAAAGCCCGATGCTAAAAGAGACTGTTTGCTTGTCCGTTTACTAGTTCCTCAAGTTTTTCGCGCCAAAAGCTTGCGCGGTAACCCTGACGCGACTGCAGCGCCACTCCGAGCGTCTATTAAATACCAACTCAACACAAAACATGGATGTTTGAATTCAAACATCCATCCAAACCCGCGCGCAAAACCTCGACTTATCACACCCTGAATATAAATCCGATTCGCTTTAAGCAACAAATTTCAAAGAAATTCACATATAAGTACAAAACAGGTTTTTTTCGGATGATTTTTAAGTCTAGGTCATCGGGGTTGTTTGCTATACATGATCCAAAACGGAAAAATACACGTACAGAACAGCATTTACAACATACAAGATGCATTGAACATAAAATTGTCAATATCTTGATAACCGTAATCATTTGTATATAGCTAAATTAGGTTAAATATGTTCTAAAGTACCTCTACTATCACGGTTTCAAGGAATTGCATCAAATTATATATAAGCCCGTACATCAATTTTGGATTTTCCTTTACAACGTGATAGAAATAAAATCACAAAAACCGCATCCGCGCCTATCCGCAGCAGATTTTGCAGTAGTTGTAATGTCAAATATGTGTACTATAATTTGAACCACTTTCAAGAGCTTAATTAAGCTAAACACTAAACTAAAACACTCAAATTCTGCAAAAAAAACTGTTTTTTTTTTATAATAGAATGCTCTCGGCCCTGCAATAAACAAAATTGTGGGTATATTTTAATAAAAACAATGGGTGCGTTCTGCCAGTTTAAGCCGCTTAAGCGCTTGAACTCAGCAACCAATGGCCTTCGCGTTCATGTTGTTGCTGCCCAATAGCTGCCGTCCGCTGAGTCCAAGCGGTTAGCGCCTAAAGTGGCAGAACGCACGCATTGTCGAATGAAAGTTATACTTGGTTCTAAAGAAGGTATAACAAAAAAGTCACATTTTTCCTTAACACACAAAATTACAACCGTTTTCAAGAGTCAACTTGTCAACTTGATGTGCATCTATGTTTAGCCATAGTAAAATCTAACTTTTGGCTGACAAGGACACGTAGCGCAGGGCTCAGGTGAAAAAATATTGCCGCCTTTTAATACATCGGTCTTTTACCTATCCCAGAAACTGGTTTACTTTTTGGAATTTAACAATTTAGAAATTTGATTTATGGCCAGCTTTTTGGGTCAAATACCCCAATGTGCGTCGCAACGAGTTAAATGAAACCTGGACTCGTCTGTAAACAGTACAGGCGTCCAGTGACGAAGTTGCCAATCTCTGTGATCCAGAGCAAACCTCATTCGCGCTGCTTTGTGGCGCTGCGTAAAGGTGCTCCCACACGCAGTGCCAATAGGGGCCATCATTGGCCATCGGAGTGCTTCGCGTAGCGGGACCCAACTGTGCCAATGCACATCGCCAATATGTCGACCTTGTCCGCTTTATTTCATTCTGTTTTAGCATTGTACGTACTACCGATGAAAAGTTTAGTTATCTATCTATGTTTTATCATATATACTGCATTATTTATGTTTGTACGTACTTTAAGGACAATGATGATTTATTATTTGCCCAAATGCCTGATTGCCCAAATGTAAAAACATGAAAACTTTTTTTAATATTTTGTAAATTTATTCACAATAATTATGGTTCTTATAAGCATTATATTAACCTTACAGTTACAATAAATTAACAAGAAATAAATTAATATTCTGAAGACAATATTGAAGTCGTTATAATGGGTGACCCACGGCATAGGTACGTTTGTTTATTTTTTGTTTTTTTGACGCCGAAGGAATGAACGTTGTATTAATAGACAGAAAATGCCAATTTATGGGATGGTCTTGAGGTTAGTATGACTTCCGGGCTTTCCAGAATGAATTCGCACACAATGGGGAGGCATACGGTATTTAGGTTCTGGGATTGCGGTCAACCTTTTTCGCTAGGGAGGGGTGGGAAAGGTGAGGGAGGGGGTTGGAGGGAAGCGGGATATGAATCTACACACGATGGGGAGTCATACGGTATAGGGGTCCAAGGACTGCGGTCAACCCTCTTCCCTACAATCTTGACTACAATCAAACAAAGTTGCATTTATATAATTAACAACAATTAACTATTTATTAATTAACAATTTATAGATTAGTTTTAAGCGGCAAATTTAAATAATCTGATGTATTTAACGTATCCAACATAGTTTAAAAACTATACTGGATGCTTTTCCTTATTTTGATTATCAGAAAAATATCAAAAAGTATATCTGTTACTAAAAATATTGGGTTGATAATAAATATACCTACATAATATACATACACGGAGTTTTAATATCTATAATTAAAACTCCGTGTATGTAAGGGTTCTCAATTTTTCTTTGTGTCTTATTATAAATAATTTCAGTTTTATTATATAAATTATATTTTAAATCAAAATTATGAATTCATCGATTTGACTGAAATGAAATATTTATATAAAGAAACGACACAAATTAACAGGGTCCTGCATACAAATATAGACCACTCAGTGTATCAGATCTTATCCCATCTTATTCCGCATTTGTTGCTTGAAACAAAGAAAATAAAAAGGGAGATTTTTTTAATGTCACGTGGCAAATATAAAAAACTAAATAATTTTGTTCCCTGTATTGCTGTATATTTGTATTCCTTAATGTATTTAATATTTTCGAACGTACTGTATAAATTATGACTGAAAAACATGTTTAATATTTAACAACCTTATTAAACAGTGTCCTCTATCGAGGGTTCCTTTATTTAATTCTAAGCCACAATGCACTGCTTAAAATAATGGGAGCTGCGGCAACAGCAATGATATCGTTTTCACTGTTCATTTTTAATTCTCTACGGGACGCTACGAGCCTTCTACGATACACAGGAATACCTTGCGCCCAATACCAACGTTGGCCAATGTTGGCGAAGTGAATGCGCACACTACGCGCAGCGCGTCACATCACCAACGTTGGCGAGACGTTGGCACTGCGTGTAGGAGCTCCTTAAGGCGTGGTGCGCGGTCAGGTCTTCTTGGTATCTAATTCGCTTCCTTTAATCTGTTTCTAACAGTTTGATCAGAAATTTCTATTCCATGTGCTCGTCTTAGGTCGTTTAGGAGGTCTCGTGCTGTGACAGTACGCTGACATGGAGAGGAATTGACAAGAAATCGGTCTTGATTTTGAGTAGTTTTTTTGAGCAGTGTATAACCACAGATGATCAAAAATGTAGTATTTTAGTATACAAAGGAATTTAGCCGCCAGATCCAGTTATATAACCACAGATGGTCGGGAATTTGTTTTTTTATGATTGGTAAGAATATTGGAACCAGATCCAGGTATAATAAAACCAGAGGTGGTAAAAAACCCAACCATTCTCCACAGATATATTTCCCAATAAAATACAAAAAAATAAATAAAGTATAAACCACAAAATTCTGGAAGTATCTATTGTATCGAACACACTGACGTGTTGCTATGGACACGTCCAACAGCCTTCTTAGTAACATCAGAGTCCTGAGTTCCTGTAGTCGTTAGGTCAGCCTTGATTATAGATTGTTGAAATTCCCTGTCGACTTTGGTCAGGGGTACACCTATATATTTAGCTACAAAGTCCATGAAAAAAGAACCAACAGCTTCGCCAGTTTTTGCAGACATACTGTAGTTCAGTACGTTCAATTCTTTCGCAAATTTTGAAGCCCTTTGCTTCGAAATGGACCTTTGATGCTCTAAATCACCTGAAAAACACAAAAAAATATTATTTGGTCTACCAATAGTTGTAGTACTTACATTTATTTCCAATTATTGCTACAATTGGCGGACTTCTGACTACATCTTTGATGGTTTTGATCCACACCGTCAGTTCGTCAAATGTTTCGCTGTTAGTTATGTCATAGACAAGTATTATAACCTAAAATTTGCGTTTTATAAATGGGTACTATAATATAATTGAAGGGGTATTATTTATTTATTGTCGTGTTACATTTGCGTTGAAGAGGTACTTGTCTAACATGCTTCCATACTGTTCATCGCCTCCTACGTCTGTAATTCTCAAAGCAACTTCTCTTTTTCCAGGTAGAAGCATGTGCTTCATATAAAATTCCGCGCCAATAGTGGTTATGTATGGTCTTATAAATTCGTTGTAACAAAATCTCCTAATAATGCAGCTCTGTGAAACAATAATATATAATACAATAATACAAAAGTTGTTTGACAGTTTCTTAATATATGTGAATATGTGTATTATGAATTCAGTCATAATTATTTTCGGAAAATAAAGAATGTAGTGGGGTGGGAAGGGAGTATGACTCCACACATGATGGGGAGTCATATGGTATATTCTTCAGTTTTTGTGTAATAAACAGTGGCCGGACAAAAATGTATATTTTCCAGTGTCGTGCATGGGACACGTGCTGGTGGGGACGCGAGCGGCTAGCCGGTCTGGCTTCGGCTCATGTGGTGTTACAATTGTTACATACCAGTACACCTGCTTTGGCGTTGATCGAGTACAGTCGCTTGCCTTGTTTAAATTTCCGCTTCGTCGATAGATAATTTGAGCAGTTTCTTTCAATTGTGTTGTTTCTTGAAATTTTGTGTGAATATCTGTTTTTATTTTCCATTTCAAATTTGTTCTTCTGTTTTATACTTAGAGTTGAATTATTTTTTTATTTTATAATTGTACTTAGTTTGAAAATCCTGCAATGAATCGTTTGCTAGCTGAGTTTGGCAATACTTTCACGTTCGTTAAGAAAGGGGAAGTGGTTTGCAATTTCTGCTCACGAAATTTAATTATTCGTAGTAAACAATGTCTTCGGGCTCAGGTAAAAACAAGAAAACATATGGAAAATGTATCAGAAACGTCAACTAAAAACTTTTTTGATGATTTATGTGAAACTTTTATTTCTGCTAATCACAAAAATTAATAATCCCGTTTTTAAAAAATTTAACAAGAAGTATACTGGACGAGATTTACCCGATGAATCCACAATTAGAAAATATTACGTACAAGAGCAATATGAAAAAACAATTTCTAAAATAAAGTCAAAACTATCCGATGATTATATTTGGGTTTCTGCAGATGAAACTACGGATATGAAGGGTAGATGTGTGGTCAACGTCGTTGTCGTATTGTTGGACCCGCAAGACTTATATAAACCCTATTTAATATCTACTCAGTTTCGCTGTACCGTCAAAGCTGAAGAGATATGTACAATAGTAAATGACGCCATAAAAAAGTAGGAATCACAGACGCTACCAAAGTATTACTGTTTGTTTCTGACGCTGCTGCGATTATGTTAAAAGTTGGAACATTACTTAAACAACATTTTTCAAATATTCTTCATTTAACATGTTTTGCACACGCTATTCATAGAATTTGTGAATTTATTCGGGAAGAATCTCCAGACGTGAATACGCTAATAAGCACATGCACAAAATTTTTATTGAAAGCTCCTTCCAGATTGTCTCTTTACAAGGAAAAGTGCCCTAGTCTACCTTTGCGACCACAACCAGTTATTACGAGATGGGGTACATGGATAGAAGCGGCAATTTTTCATGCAAGAAACTTTGATATCATCAAACCCTTCGTCTTAAATTTGCCTGATGAAGCAGTTAGTATTAAAGACTGCAAAAAAGTACTATCATTACAAGATTTGCATGAACAATTAAAATTTATTGATACACATTTTGCGCAACAAAATGTTGACCTTGCAAGAAGTTTTCAAAGGATTGAATCGCTGTACGAAAGGTTACGAAGCATTGAAGCACCAATCAGTAAAAAATTACAACCAAAAATTGATGCGGTAGTACATAGAAATCCGGATTTTAATATTTTAAAACAAATCTCTACGAATTCATTTACGGATGAAGGAATTTCTCAAAAATATTTCAATTTGGTGTTGGTTTATTCTTTTGCGCCTGTGACTAGCTGCGATGTAGAAAGATCATTTTCAAGGTTTAAAGACATTTTAACATCTAAGCGAAATAATTTTACTGAAGATAATTTTGAAAAATATGCAGTAATACAATCGTTCAATGTATATCAAAGAAATGAGTAAACTCGTTCAGTGGGCACGTGTGGGCACGACAAACATTTAATATTAAATTCACTCGGTTTACTACCGACCGCCAGCTGCTTCGCACCTATGGATATCAATCCAATCGACCGCATAAGTAGTCATTGACTCATGCGTGCCCGCTACGCACACTCATAGCTGGGCGACTGCTAGACATACATTTTTGTCCGGCCACTGGTAATAAAGGTTGCGAACAAGATTTTCATGGAAGCGGATATCTCGGTAACGAATATTAGTACGATATAGGGATATGCACGCAATCAATCGTCATATTTTATTTAATGCGACTGTAGAAACAGAATTGCATAATAATTTTAAAGTAATTTTTAACGCGAATTAATATGAATGATATAAATTTCGTGCAGCGCGCACTACGTCAATCGTAACGGTAAATGGAAACGTAGCTAGGACAGTGGAAGATTATTTACTATTAGTACGATACGATCAGAACAATTTAATTTCGGAATGTTGAATAGTAGTGCGAGTTAAATATAAATAATGAATGTAGATGTACAATTAATTATACCCAACAATATTTAACAAACACGGATTCACTGATCGCGTCAAAACTTCGCATCTCGTTCGACTGCCTCGTACCAAAACCCACAAGCGAGGGAAGCCGAACTGCGCAAAGTATTGTTCATGTCGGAATGCTATTAAATTCAAGGGATATGTATCGCAGTAAATAAGGAGTAATTGCATGCTTGCACTGCGTTGTCCCAACATTCGTTCCTGAGATATCGCCTTCCATCATAATCTTGTTCGCAACCTTTATTACATAAAAACTGAAGAAAACAAAAACTGAACTTTTGAACTTCCGAATCAAAATCTAATGACTGGACAAGCACCAAAACCAGTAGGTTTGCTGTTTTGGACACTTGTCATCACCTGACCAGTTCTGACACACCTGTCACCCACCAGTGACAGTAGAAAGTGATGGTCCGTTAACAACATGACCACGTTGTCTTTAGGCCATTGGTACCATCATGGCCTCACTCATTTCCAGCGCTAAAATCTTCAAAATCATCCTTGTCCAAACCAGCAAACGCCACCTCCTGCATATACCAAAGACCAGGCCACACAACAGGCATGTAAGCTCCTTCTGGTCTGGTGTCGATATGGGACCACCAGACCCAGTTTATGGACTAACAGAATCGTTTAGGGCTTGCAAAAACCCGAAGAAGGTCAACCTGAGCATCGGTGCGTACCAAGATGACAACGGAAGGCCTTATGTCTTACCGTGTGTTAGGAAAGCCGAAAAATTATTAGACTCTATGCGCATGCACAAGGAGTACAGTTCTCCTGAAGGAGATAAGTTGTATTGCCAACTCTGCGAGCAAATAGCGTTGGGGAAAGATTCCGAACACGTGAAGAACAGTCTGACAGCTACGTGTCAGAGCATCTCCAGGACTGGCGCTGTTAGGCTATCTTTCGACTTCATCAACAGTTTCTATCAGGGCACTAAGAAGATTTACATGCCGGATCCTACCTGGGGGAACCACCTGCAAATTGCTAGACAAGTGGGGTTGCTGTTTGACTATTATAGGTATTATGACTCTAAGACGTGTGGTTTGGACTATAAGGGCTTGATGGAGGATGTGTCTGTAGGTGTTGCTTGGTGTTTCTTCTTGCGTTTTGAAGCAGTAGGTGTTTGTTGTTGTAGAAAGTTCCAGATAAATCTGTTATACTCTTCCATGCCTGCGCCCAGAATCCAACTGGTGTGGATCCATCGAGGAGCCAATGGGAAGAGATGTCGGATTTGGTTAGGAAGAAGAGGCTCCTGACTGTTTTCGATATGGCTTACCATGGCTTCGCTTCTGGACATTTTGAAGTCGATGCATACGCAGTAAGAACACCACATATTTTAAAGTCTTCAGCCATCTAGCTGAAGATGATTTTAGGTGAGGAGATTCGTTGAAGATGGTAACAAAGTGATAATGATTCAGAGTTTTTGCAAGAACATGGGTCTTTACGGTGATAGGCCTGGAGCTTTGATAGTCATCACCCACAAGAAGGAAACAGCTGAAAAGGTGATGTCGCAGTTGAGACATTTGATAGTGGCGATGTACCTGTCACCACCTATCCATGGTGCGAGGATAGTCATGAAAATCTTAAGCGACAGTGGTCTTAGAGATGAGTGGTATCTTTCTTTTAATCCACGTGATTATTTGACCAAAATCCAAAGTAAAAACTTTTGCTTGTAGGAAAAGGGAGTTTAAACTTATAGCAGATAGAATAATTTCTATAAGGCGTACCTTGAAGAATAAGTTGATCAAAGAAGGCTCTATTAGGAACTGGGATCATATAGTAAACCAAAATGGGATGTTCTGTTTCACTGGTTTGACAAAATCCCAAGTATGTACACTGCCGCTCATGGAAGTTCGAACACATAGTAAACATATACGAAATAATGAGCACTGATAACGTAGCAATAGGCACCTCTAATTCTACCAAATAGCGAACACATTCTTAACGTTGATTTCCAGTAACATACGACATCATTAAATGTGCTAATTTAAAATAATTTTTATATTTTATTATTATGCAACATTTATGCTGTTTTGTAACTGGTTGTTGGGAATTCTCTAGTTTCCGTTAAAAAGGATTACATACGAAATAACAAATAGAGTCATACTGCATCTCAGACACATGTTGCGACCCCATCTTTACCAGATTTTTGTATCAAATGCTCGAATTCGTATTCAAACGAGTCTGTGCCTGCAATCTGTAGTTTGCACAAGATAACTCTGTCACGCGGAAGACATAATGCGACGCGGAAAGCCAATAAGCAAGGAACAGCGTTCTGTAATTATCGCTTTTCATCAGGAACGATTGTCAGTTCGTGAAAATGCAAGAAATAAGTCAACGATAAGTGAGTCAACGATAAGTGACTGTATAAATGTCTTCCGCGTGACAGAGTTATCTTGTGCAAAGTACAGATTGCAGGCACAGACTCGTTTGAATACGAATTTGAGCATTTGATGCAAAAATCTGGTAAAAATGGGGTTGCAACATGTGTATGAGATGCAGTATTTATGACTCTATTTGTTATTCGTATTTAATCCTTTTTAATGGAAACTAGAAAATTCCCAACAACCACACTACGTTATCAGTGCTTTTATCATTATTTCCTATATTTTTACTATGTGTCCGAACTTCCATGAGCGGCAAAGTACCTATTATTTATCACACAGAATTGCAATACTAAACTATGGACCAGGAGGCCAGAAAAATGTGGCCAAAATTTGCCGAAGTCTTCAATCTTCATAACCAGATTACTGTTAAAGCTTGTAATACGTTTGGCCACATTTTTCAGCATCCTGGACATTAATGGCAATATATGGTTTTCCAATAATGTATTCCGTGTCCAGTTGAAGGCTTCCAATGCGTGACTACCACGATTAATTATCTTTTTTAGGTGAACAAACTTCAGAACGAACATAGCATATTCATGAGTGAAACTGGACGAATATCAATAGGAGGTTTGAACACGAAGAATGTGGATTATGTAGCACATGCAATGCATCTAATAACCAGATACATAAAGTGATTCGAAAATCAATAGGTGACAGGTGTAGATTTATGTTTTATGTGTAATATGAGCAAGTACGATGTGAAATATAGTATTGTTTATTATGTAAAAAAATCTTGGAGTCGAAAATATAATAGTGTCACAAAAAACGATAAAAATGAATTATTGTTAACTTTGAGTGGTGATATCTAAACGAAAAATACCAGGATATTGTTGTTTTACTTATTTCAATAAGTAGAAATTCGAATACAAATTCTCTTAGATATTTTTAAGTTACACTTAAAAATGTAAATTAATAACGCAAAACAAAATGGAAATGACCGCATAGTATCGATGACAGTCGGGTTTTCTGTGGATTGGTGAGGTTTAATACAGTGTATGCCCTCCACGAGCACGAATCAGTTCCTCACACCTGCGTAGCATGCTTCGCACTAGTCTGCGAAGAGATTCTTAGGGTATGCTTTCCCATTCCTCAATCAGGGTTTGTGTCAGTTCCTGTATGGTTAGTGGTGGATTAGGGCGCTTGCGAACACGCCGGTCAAGCTGATCCCACACGTGTTCAATAGGACTCAGGTCAGGACTTAACGCCGGCCATTCCATGACCCGAATTTCACGTTCTTGTAAAAAGTTTCTGGTGATGCCGGCGGTATGTGGCTTTGCATTGTCCTGCATTAGGATAAAATTTTGACCGACGCCATATGCAGCAGGCACCATATGGTCCTTCAAGATGTTTTCAGTAATAATATAACAAGAGAGAGAATAAATTGAAAATAATTGGACAGATTGTTTGAAAACTTGTTGCCACTCGAGCCCTGCGGGCTCTCGTGACTATTGCCAAATGGCAACAAGTTTGAACAAAATCTGTCAAATTATTTTCTAATTTATGGAACTCTCGAGTTATATTTGACTAGATTATTTTTTGATTCACAAATTTTTACAATAAAAAAGATCAATAAAACTATCATAAAATTATTGAAAAATATAATTTAATTAATTATTACTTACAATATATGAAAATATCGTTGACACATTGTGAATATATTAAAAGAATTAACAATTTAAATTAGTACAATGAAAAACGCAATTATTAAAAATATTTCGAGACTCATTATTTATTGAGGATTTGGAATTGCTTGTTATATTAAGTGTTTCCTCCTGCGTATTTTCTCTAAGATTATTTATTATATTTGAATGATGTTCTTGGTTCAATTGTAAGTATGGTTTAATCGAACTTGCAGAATTATGACCAGTGACCTTGATTAGTTCTTGTTCTCCTACACCAGCTTTTGAAAGGTTACTTACTGCACTTGATCTGGCAGAATGGTTAGTTATTTTTTTAGTAACTGTGTCTAGACCTACTTTTTCTGCGGATTCTTTCATCCATTTTGAAATGGAATTTATTCCCACAGGAACGTTTTTATACCAAAAACCATGAGTTTGCCAAGCCGTATTTGGAGTAAGAAACAAGCGTTCGGTTTTAATATTTTCTTCACGTTTACTCATTAGTTTTTCAAAAAGACGAACAGGGCAAATATCTGGGTTCCTTATGTTTGGAGTCAACCATTTACTATTAGCGCACCTTTGTGCTCCACCCTGTGCAGTTTTTGTAAAGATGGGATTGTATTCAATGCGGCCAGTATTTAATCTTTTTATGTCGGTTTCTTTTTTAAAATAATGAACTAAACATTTCGTAGCTTCTCCTCCCCTCCAAGCTAGTTCATACGATACAACGTGAAAAAACTTTCTTTGCAATCCACAAGGTGTATCTTCGTCCCAATAGTTAAAAATTTGCAACAATTCTGTATTAGAAAGTGCCACAGAACTTTGTTTGTGCTTTTCAGGATGTTTTTGTAAAATTTTTCTTTTTGCATCTCTTGCATTCCGAGCATTTCTGAATTCTATATCATGGAAAGGATCAAAGGACCTGTTATACTTATTAAAGTAAAGTTCTTGAACTAATTTTGCCGCTTTATTCCACATTGTCTTTATTAGTGCTTCTTTATAATCATTTCCGTCTTTTCTTTTCATGTTTTAAGCCCAATCTTTTAAAATCAATGCCAGAGTAGCTGTTGTAGTAGATTGATCCAGAATATAATTTCTTTCTTTGGTGAAGGTCTTAAATTGTCTCCATATAAACTGATTACTTATTAGAGTATTTTTCGAAGTAGTTTCTAAAATCTTTTTTGTAATTTCTGCATTAGAAAAGGTACTAAACCGATGACTTTCACCCATTTCGCGTTGACACAATTAAGTAATTATTTTGACAAGTATCTGACAGTTGCTAGGCAAATAAAAGCTACAGTGATTATTCCCGAGAATAATCACAAGAGATTTATTCCCACTATAATAATGACATAATTGGTTGAAACTTAGGGTAAGTGACAAATAAAGAAGCATTTCATTGGTTTTAAGAAACGTCAAAAAATAATCGATGTAATTCATGGCATTTAGTCAACAAGACCAGTTCTGTTGTCATGCTGTTGTCTATACCGATTCCAGCCCAAATCATCACAGATCCACGACCGAATCTATCCACTTCCTGTATAGTAGCGGCTGCGTAGCGTTCACTAGGACGTCTATATACACGTACTCGACCGTCGCAACGAGTTAAACGAAATCTGGACTCGTCTGTAAACAGTACAGGCGTCCACTGACGAAGTTGCCAATCTCTGTGATCCTGAGCAAACTTCATTCGCGCTGCTTTGTGACGCTGCGTAAGGCGTGGTGCGCGGACAGGTCTTCTTGGTTACAAATTAGCTTCTTTTAATCTGTTTCTAATAGTTTGATCAGAAATTTCTATTCCTAGTGCTCGTCTTAGGTCGTTTAGGAGGTCTCGTACTGTGGCAGTACGCTGACGTAGAGAGGAAAGGACACGAAATCGGTCTTGATTTTGAGTAGTTTTTCGATTTAGACCTTGTTTAGCTCTTGTAGCCAGTCTCTCGAAACCGAGTCCATAAACGCTGAATAACTGAATTCTTTTGTTATCTTTAGTACACTTTCATATGTGAATTCAAAGCATACTTGACATGTTTTCCATTTTGTTTTGTGTTATTAATTTACATTTTTAAGTGTAACTTAGAAGTAATTAAAATTGTCTTCAAGCGAATTTCTAATTACTGTATGTTACACTAACCTTCCCTACGTATTTGTCTCCTAGAAAAACGACTTTCAACTGTTTCTCGGCTACTCCATCTTCCTCTGAATCCGACATGGCTACTTGGATAATATTCCAGTCTCGAGCATTGGCTTAATATGAAATCTGCATACGACAAGGCGACATAATGCGCTCCCTACAATAGGCATATACATTTTTAAGGTTTTCCACATGTTTTACATTAAATTTGATGCCGGGGGTACTGCTAAGTGGTAATGTGGGACGTATAAAGTGCTGGACGTACATACATATAAACTTCTTTGTCCGTGGTAAGTATAAAAGTACCTTCGAGACTGGGAAATGGCAACAGTTGACAGGGTGAAGTCAAAGTGTGAAGATGTTGAGGTATATTTTTGCCCTTGGTCTAGTTTGTATCATTAGTGAAAGTATGATCGACGGTTGTCTCATCACGAATTGTCCAAGAGGAGGAAAGCGAAGTGGAAAATTGCATAGTTTGGACGCTAATATAAAACAGGTAATCCAGGTTTAACCCAACCAAATCCAACCGTTTAATTTAAAAGAACAAATTATTACGTCAAATAAGCATAAAATTGTACAATCTTAGATGAATTCGGTAATAAATATTGTAAGTTACCGTTTTCTACCAGTGCTAGTTTACCATACAGAATTTTTTAAACTTGGAATCTTATCGAAATAAGACTCTCAAAAGTTCTGATTTTGCATTATGTGGGACAACATCCAAAGTTGATGTGTTAAAAATTATTTTTATATATGCCTCGGTCACAGATGAATTCGGTAATAAATATTGTAAGTTACAGTTTTCTACCAGTGCTAGTTTACCATACAGAATTTTTTAAACTTGGAATTTTATCGAAATAAGACTATCAAATGTTCTGATTTTGCATTATGTGGGACAACATCCAAATATTGATGGGCTAAAAATTATTTCTATATATGCCTCGGTCACAGATGAATTCGGTAATAAATATTGTAAGTTACAGTTTTCTACCAGTGCTAGTTTACCATACAGAATTTTTTAAACTTAGAATTTGAGCGAATTTAGTCAATCAAATGTGCTGATTTTGCATTATATGGCACAACATCCAAAGTTGATGGGTTATAAATTATTTTTATATATGCCTTGGTCACAGATGAATTCGGTAATAAATATTGTAAGTTACAGCTTTCTACTAGTGCTAGTTTACCATACAGAATTTTTTAAACTTGGAATTCTATCGAAATAAGACTCTCAAATGTTCTGATTTTGCATTATATGGCACAACATCCAAAGTTGATGGGTTAAAAATTATTTTTATATATGCCTCGGTCACAGATGAATTCGGTAATAAATATTGTAAGTTACAGTTTTCTACCAGTGCTAGTTTACCATACAGAATTTTTTAAACTTGGAATTTTATTGGAATAAGACTCTCAAATGTTCTGATTTTGCATTATGTTGTCCAAAGTTGATGGGTTAGAAATTATTTCTATATATGCCTCGGTAACAGATGAATTCGGTAATAAGTATTGTAAGTTACAGCTTTCTACCAGTGCTAGTTTACCATACAGAATTTTTTAAACTTGGAATTTTATCGAAATAAGACTCTCAAATGTTCTGATTTTGCATTATATGGCACAACATCCAAAGTTGATGGGTTATAAATTATTTTTATATATGCCTCGGTCACAGATGAATTCGGTAATAAATATTGTAAGTTACAGCTTTCTACTAGTGCTAGTTTACCATACAGAATTTTTTAAACTTGGAATTTTATCGAAATAAGACTCTCAAAAGTTCTGATTTTGCATTGTGTGGGACATCATCCAAAGTTGATGGGTTAAAAATTATTTCTATATATGCCTCGGTCACAGATGAATTCGGTAATAAATATTGTAAGTTACAGTTTTCTACCAGTGCTAGTTTACCATACAGAATTTTTTAAACTTGGAATTTTATCGAAATAAGACTCTCAAAAGTTCTGATTTTGCATTGTGTGGGACATCATCCAAAGTTGATGGGTTAAAAATTATTTCTATATATGCCTCGGTCACAGATGAATTCGGTAATAAATATTGTAAGTTACAGTTTTCTACCAGTGCTAGTTTACCATACAGAATTTTTTAAACTTGGAATTTTATTGGAATAAGACTCTCAAATGTTCTGATTTTGCATTATGTTGTCCAAAGTTGATGGGTTAGAAATTATTTCTATATATGCCTCGGTAACAGATGAATTCGGTAATAAGTATTGTAAGTTACAGCTTTCTACCAGTGCTAGTTTACCATACAGAATTTTTTAAACTTGGAATTTTATCGAAATAAGACTCTCAAAAGTTCTGATTTTGCATTGTGTGGGACATCATCCAAAGTTGATGGGTTAAAAATTATTTCTATATATGCCTCGGTCACAGATGAATTCGGTAATAAATATTGTAAGTTACAGTTTTCTACCAGTGCTAGTTTACCATACAGAATTTTTTAAACTTGGAATTTTATTGGAATAAGACTCTCAAATGTTCTGATTTTGCATTATGTTGTCCAAAGTTGATGGGTTAGAAATTATTTCTATATATGCCTCGGTAACAGATGAATTCGGTAATAAGTATTGTAAGTTACAGCTTTCTACCAGTGCTAGTTTACCATACAGAATTTTTTAAACTTGGAATTTTATCGAAATAAGACTCTCAAATGTTCTGATTTTGCATTATATGGCACAACATCCAAAGTTGATGGGTTATAAATTATTTTTATATATGCCTCGGTCACAGATGAATTCGGTAATAAATATTGTAAGTTACAGCTTTCTACTAGTGCTAGTTTACCATACAGAATTTTTTAAACTTGGAATTTTATCGAAATAAGACTCTCAAAAGTTCTGATTTTGCATTGTGTGGGACATCATCCAAAGTTGATGGGTTAAAAATTATTTCTATATATGCCTCGGTCACAGATGAATTCGGTAATAAATATTGTAAGTTACAGTTTTCTACCAGTGCTAGTTTACCATACAGAATTTTTTAAACTTGGAATTTTATCGAAATAAGACTCTCAAAAGTTCTGATTTTGCATTGTGTGGGACATCATCCAAAGTTGATGGGTTAAAAATTATTTCTATATATGCCTCGGTCACAGATGAATTCGGTAATAAATATTGTAAGTTACAGTTTTCTACCAGTGCTAGTTTACCATACAGAATTTTTTAAACTTGGAATTTTATTGGAATAAGACTCTCAAATGTTCTGATTTTGCATTATGTTGTCCAAAGTTGATGGGTTAGAAATTATTTCTATATATGCCTCGGTAACAGATGAATTCGGTAATAAGTATTGTAAGTTACAGCTTTCTACCAGTGCTAGTTTACCATACAGAATTTTTTAAACTTGGAATTTTATCGAAATAAGACTCTCAAAAGTTCTGATTTTGCATTGTGTGGGACATCATCCAAAGTTGATGGGTTAAAAATTATTTCTATATATGCCTCGGTCACAGATGAATTCGGTAATAAATATTGTAAGTTACAGTTTTCTACCAGTGCTAGTTTACCATACAGAATTTTTTAAACTTGGAATTTTATTGGAATAAGACTCTCAAATGTTCTGATTTTGCATTATGTTGTCCAAAGTTGATGGGTTAGAAATTATTTCTATATATGCCTCGGTAACAGATGAATTCGGTAATAAGTATTGTAAGTTACAGCTTGCTACCAGTGCTAGTTTACCATACAGAATTTTTTAAACTTGGAATTTTATTGGAATAAGACTCTCAAATGTTCTGATTTTGCATTATGTTGTCCAAAGTTGATGGGTTAGAAATTATTTCTATATATGCCTCGGTAACAGATGAATTCGGTAATAAGTATTGTAAGTTACAGCTTTCTACCAGTGCTAGTTTACCATACAGAATTTTTTAAACTTGGAATTTTATTGGAATAAGACTCTCAAATGTTCTGATTTTGCATTATGTTGTCCAAAGTTGATGGGTTAGAAATTATTTCTATATATGCCTCGGTAACAGATGAATTCGGTAATAAGTATTGTAAGTTACAGCTTTCTACCAGTGCTAGTTTACCATACAGAATTTTTTAAACTTGGAATTTTATCGAAATAAGACTCTCAAAAGTTCTGATTTTGCATTGTGTGGGACATCATCCAAAGTTGATGGGTTAAAAATTATTTCTATATATGCCTCGGTCACAGATGAATTCGGTAATAAATATTGTAAGTTACAGTTTTCTACCAGTGCTAGTTTACCATACAGAATTTTTTAAACTTGGAATTTTATTGGAATAAGACTCTCAAATGTTCTGATTTTGCATTATGTTGTCCAAAGTTGATGGGTTAGAAATTATTTCTATATATGCCTCGGTAACAGATGAATTCGGTAATAAGTATTGTAAGTTACAGCTTTCTACCAGTGCTAGTTTACCATACAGAATTTTTTAAACTTGGAATTTTATTGGAATAAGACTCTCAAATGTTCTGATTTTGCATTATGTTGTCCAAAGTTGATGGGTTAGAAATTATTTCTATATATGCCTCGGTAACAGATGAATTCGGTAATAAGTATTGTAAGTTACAGCTTTCTACCAGTGCTAGTTTACCATACAGAATTTTTTAAACTTGGAATTTTATTGGAATAAGACTCTCAAATGTTCTGATTTTGCATTATGTTGTCCAAAGTTGATGGGTTAGAAATTATTTCTATATATGCCTCGGTAACAGATGAATTCGGTAATAAGTATTGTAAGTTACAGCTTTCTACCAGTGCTAGTTTACCATACAGAATTTTTTAAACTTGGAATTTTATCGAAATAAGACTCTCAAAAGTTCTGATTTTGCATTGTGTGGGACATCATCCAAAGTTGATGGGTTAAAAATTATTTTTATATATGCCTCGGTCACAGATGAATTCGGTAATAAATATTGTAAGTTACAGCTTTCTACCAGTGCTAGTTTACCATACAGAATTTTTTAAACTTGGAATTTTATCGAAATAAGACTCTCAAATGTTCTGATTTTGCATTATATGGCACAACATCCAAAGTTGATGGGTTATAAATTATTTTTATATATGCCTCGGTCACAGATGAATTCGGTAATAAATATTGTAAGTTACAGCTTTCTACTAGTGCTAGTTTACCATACAGAATTTTTTAAACTTGGAATTTTATTGGAATAAGACTCTCAAATGTTCTGATTTTGCATTATGTTGTCCAAAGTTGATGGGTTAGAAATTATTTCTATATATGCCTCGGTAACAGATGAATTCGGTAATAAGTATTGTAAGTTACAGCTTTCTACCAGTGCTAGTTTACCATACAGAATTTTTTAAACTTGGAATTTTATCGAAATAAGACTCTCAAAAGTTCTGATTTTGCATTGTGTGGGACATCATCCAAAGTTGATGGGTTAAAAATTATTTCTATATATGCCTCGGTCACAGATGAATTCGGTAATAAATATTGTAAGTTACAGCTTTCTACTAGTGCTAGTTTACCATACAGAATTTTTTAAACTTGGAATTCTATCGAAATAAGACTCTCAAATGTTCTGATTTTGCATTATATGGCACAACATCCAAAGTTGATGGGTTAAAAATTATTTTTATATATGCCTCGGTCACAGATGAATTCGGTAATAAATATTGTAAGTTACAGTTTTCTACCAGTGCTAGTTTACCATACAGAATTTTTAAACTTGGAATTTTATTGGAATAAGACTCTCAAATGTTCTGATTTTGCATTATGTTGTCCAAAGTTGATGGGTTAGAAATTATTTCTATATATGCCTCGGTAACAGATGAATTCGGTAATAAGTATTGTAAGTTACAGCTTTCTACCAGTGCTAGTTTACCATACAGAATTTTTTAAACTTGGAATTTTATCGAAATAAGACTCTCAAATGTTCTGATTTTGCATTATATGGCACAACATCCAAAGTTGATGGGTTATAAATTATTTTTATATATGCCTCGGTCACAGATGAATTCGGTAATAAATATTGTAAGTTACAGCTTTCTACTAGTGCTAGTTTACCATACAGAATTTTTTAAACTTGGAATTTTATCGAAATAAGACTCTCAAAAGTTCTGATTTTGCATTGTGTGGGACATCATCCAAAGTTGATGGGTTAAAAATTATTTCTATATATGCCTCGGTCACAGATGAATTCGGTAATAAATATTGTAAGTTACAGTTTTCTACCAGTGCTAGTTTACCATACAGAATTTTTTAAACTTGGAATTTTATCGAAATAAGACTCTCAAAAGTTCTGATTTTGCATTGTGTGGGACATCATCCAAAGTTGATGGGTTAAAAATTATTTCTATATATGCCTCGGTCACAGATGAATTCGGTAATAAATATTGTAAGTTACAGCTTTCTACTAGTGCTAGTTTACCATACAGAATTTTTTAAACTTGGAATTCTATCGAAATAAGACTCTCAAATGTTCTGATTTTGCATTATATGGCACAACATCCAAAGTTGATGGGTTATAAATTATTTTTATATATGCCTCGGTCACAGATGAATTCGGTAATAAATATTGTAAGTTACAGCTTTCTACTAGTGCTAGTTTACCATACAGAATTTTTTAAACTTGGAATTTTATCGAAATAAGACTCTCAAAAGTTCTGATTTTGCATTGTGTGGGACATCATCCAAAGTTGATGGGTTAAAAATTATTTCTATATATGCCTCGGTCACAGATGAATTCGGTAATAAATATTGTAAGTTACAGTTTTCTACCAGTGCTAGTTTACCATACAGAATTTTTTAAACTTGGAATTTTATCGAAATAAGACTCTCAAAAGTTCTGATTTTGCATTGTGTGGGACATCATCCAAAGTTGATGGGTTAAAAATTATTTCTATATATGCCTCGGTCACAGATGAATTCGGTAATAAATATTGTAAGTTACAGCTTTCTACTAGTGCTAGTTTACCATACAGAATTTTTTAAACTTGGAATTTTATCGAAATAAGACTCTCAAAAGTTCTGATTTTGCATTGTGTGGGACATCATCCAAAGTTGATGGGTTAAAAATTATTTCTATATATGCCTCGGTCACAGATGAATTCGGTAATAAATATTGTAAGTTACAGCTTTCTACTAGTGCTAGTTTACCATACAGAATTTTTTAAACTTGGAATTCTATCGAAATAAGACTCTCAAATGTTCTGATTTTGCATTATATGGCACAACATCCAAAGTTGATGGGTTATAAATTATTTTTATATATGCCTCGGTCACAGATGAATTCGGTAATAAATATTGTAAGTTACAGCTTTCTACTAGTGCTAGTTTACCATACAGAATTTTTTAAACTTGGAATTTTATCGAAATAAGACTCTCAAAAGTTCTGATTTTGCATTGTGTGGGACATCATCCAAAGTTGATGGGTTAAAAATTATTTCTATATATGCCTCGGTCACAGATGAATTCGGTAATAAATATTGTAAGTTACAGTTTTCTACCAGTGCTAGTTTACCATACAGAATTTTTTAAACTTGGAATTTTATCGAAATAAGACTCTCAAAAGTTCTGATTTTGCATTGTGTGGGACATCATCCAAAGTTGATGGGTTAAAAATTATTTCTATATATGCCTCGGTCACAGATGAATTCGGTAATAAATATTGTAAGTTACAGCTTTCTACTAGTGCTAGTTTACCATACAGAATTTTTTAAACTTGGAATTCTATCGAAATAAGACTCTCAAATGTTCTGATTTTGCATTATATGGCACAACATCCAAAGTTGATGGGTTAAAAATTATTTTTATATATGCCTCGGTCACAGATGAATTCGGTAATAAATATTGTAAGTTACAGTTTTCTACCAGTGCTAGTTTACCATACAGAATTTTTTAAACTTGGAATTTTATTGGAATAAGACTCTCAAATGTTCTGATTTTGCATTATGTTGTCCAAAGTTGATGGGTTAGAAATTATTTCTATATATGCCTCGGTAACAGATGAATTCGGTAATAAGTATTGTAAGTTACAGCTTTCTACCAGTGCTAGTTTACCATACAGAATTTTTTAAACTTGGAATTTTATCGAAATAAGACTCTCAAATGTTCTGATTTTGCATTATATGGCACAACATCCAAAGTTGATGGGTTATAAATTATTTTTATATATGCCTCGGTCACAGATGAATTCGGTAATAAATATTGTAAGTTACAGCTTTCTACTAGTGCTAGTTTACCATACAGAATTTTTTAAACTTGGAATTTTATCGAAATAAGACTCTCAAAAGTTCTGATTTTGCATTGTGTGGGACATCATCCAAAGTTGATGGGTTAAAAATTATTTCTATATATGCCTCGGTCACAGATGAATTCGGTAATAAATATTGTAAGTTACAGTTTTCTACCAGTGCTAGTTTACCATACAGAATTTTTTAAACTTGGAATTTTATCGAAATAAGACTCTCAAAAGTTCTGATTTTGCATTGTGTGGGACATCATCCAAAGTTGATGGGTTAAAAATTATTTTTATATATGCCTCGGTCACAGATGAATTCGGTAATAAATATTGTAAGTTACAGTTTTCTACCAGTGCTAGTTTACCATACAGAATTTTTTAAACTTGGAATTTTATTGGAATAAGACTCTCAAATGTTCTGATTTTGCATTATGTTGTCCAAAGTTGATGGGTTAGAAATTATTTCTATATATGCCTCGGTAACAGATGAATTCGGTAATAAGTATTGTAAGTTACAGCTTTCTACCAGTGCTAGTTTACCATACAGAATTTTTTAAACTTGGAATTTTATCGAAATAAGACTCTCAAAAGTTCTGATTTTGCATTGTGTGGGACATCATCCAAAGTTGATGGGTTAAAAATTATTTCTATATATGCCTCGGTCACAGATGAATTCGGTAATAAATATTGTAAGTTACAGCTTTCTACTAGTGCTAGTTTACCATACAGAATTTTTTAAACTTGGAATTCTATCGAAATAAGACTCTCAAATGTTCTGATTTTGCATTATATGGCACAACATCCAAAGTTGATGGGTTAAAAATTATTTTTATATATGCCTCGGTCACAGATGAATTCGGTAATAAATATTGTAAGTTACAGTTTTCTACCAGTGCTAGTTTACCATACAGAATTTTTTAAACTTGGAATTTTATTGGAATAAGACTCTCAAATGTTCTGATTTTGCATTATGTTGTCCAAAGTTGATGGGTTAGAAATTATTTCTATATATGCCTCGGTAACAGATGAATTCGGTAATAAGTATTGTAAGTTACAGCTTTCTACCAGTGCTAGTTTACCATACAGAATTTTTTAAACTTGGAATTTTATCGAAATAAGACTCTCAAATGTTCTGATTTTGCATTATATGGCACAACATCCAAAGTTGATGGGTTATAAATTATTTTTATATATGCCTCGGTCACAGATGAATTCGGTAATAAATATTGTAAGTTACAGCTTTCTACTAGTGCTAGTTTACCATACAGAATTTTTTAAACTTGGAATTTTATCGAAATAAGACTCTCAAAAGTTATGATTTTGCATTGTGTGGGACATCATCCAAAGTTGATGGGTTAAAAATTATTTCTATATATGCCTCGGTCACAGATGAATTCGGTAATAAATATTGTAAGTTACAGTTTTCTACCAGTGCTAGTTTACCATACAGAATTTTTTAAACTTGGAATTTTATCGAAATAAGACTCTCAAAAGTTCTGATTTTGCATTGTGTGGGACATCATCCAAAGTTGATGGGTTAAAAATTATTTTTATATATGCCTCGGTCACAGATGAATTCGGTAATAAATATTGTAAGTTACAGTTTTCTACCAGTGCTAGTTTACCATACAGAATTTTTTAAACTTGGAATTTTATTGGAATAAGACTCTCAAATGTTCTGATTTTGCATTATGTTGTCCAAAGTTGATGGGTTAGAAATTATTTCTATATATGCCTCGGTAACAGATGAATTCGGTAATAAGTATTGTAAGTTACAGCTTTCTACCAGTGCTAGTTTACCATACAGAATTTTTTAAACTTGGAATTTTATCGAAATAAGACTCTCAAAAGTTCTGATTTTGCATTGTGTGGGACATCATCCAAAGTTGATGGGTTAAAAATTATTTTTATATATGCCTCGGTCACAGATGAATTCGGTAATAAATATTGTAAGTTACAGCTTTCTACCAGTGCTAGTTTACCATACAGAATTTTTTAAATTTGGAATTTTATTGATTTTTAAACCATTTATAGTTTACCATACACATTCTTTTAATTTTGACTTTGCGTGCATATGATATTTTTTAAGACGTATTAGCTTGAAAACGGCAACTCATACATAAACGATGTATAAACATTTTTTCTAGAGACTTGTAAGAACTAGAAATTTTCTAATAGTCCGATAAATACTGTCGTCCGATAAATACAAAGTAAGATAATAGTAAAAAACAATTTGGTCATCTTTGACCGTAAATAACTGCAATGGATATACCAATGGGAACTTTTTGGACGTTATTTGAAATTCCCAACAAAAGGTGTACATAAAATCCAAGCTGTGAATTTAAAATAATTAAAAGATTAGCAATAAAAATAGAGGGTTGTCATTTAAAAAAGTGTCGTTGACGCTATAAGTGGAAATCAATTGAAATATGGATACTTTATTTGATATGGAATGGATCTAATTAGTTATTATCGAACAATAAATTCCTTATTCATTTCATTTTATTATATTTTGCGAGACGCGTTAGAAATGCAGGAAAAACAAACATGTGCATATTTCGTGCCAGGATATTATTTCCTTGTCGAAATTTAAATATAAAAAGACATCTCGTACTACGCCTCGAAAACATTTTCTTCGACAAGAAAAATGTATTTTTCTGTGGAGCATTGACGGTATGAGTATGTTTTCGTCAAATATTCGAGCAACATTCGGCGTAGTTATTTTACAGCCGTAATAGAACACGTTTTTGTCCAGCCGGCCGGTCCGCTTCGAGAATTTGAAACGTGTTTTATGAATGCACATGCGATGTTTCGAATCGAAATAACATTTTTATACTCTAGGAATTTTTAAGCATTGACTTATTTATAAAATATTAATCTCACAATTTAATTTTCTTAGACGAATATTATGGGTATTAAAACAACTTAACAGTTTTTTTTATTTCTGCAACGAACTATATTGACATTTCTAATACTTCTAATACTAATAAAATATAGTATAAAATTCTTTATTTTTTTTTTTACTAAGGATTATATTATCTAAATAGACACCAGATCTAACGATGCTATTAACTTAAGAAAACCGGTTACCCCAAGAATTTTTAAATAAATATTTGTAAAGCAAAACTGAAATTTGTTGAATTTCAAATATAAATCAAACTTATCGAAATATATATCGCACAACTTAATTAAAATATTTGCGTGGTATTAAAACAACAATATGAAAAGGAAACTTAGAATTTGAGTGAAATTTTATTAGACTCTCAATTGTGCTGATTTTGCATTATATGGCACAACATCCAAAGTTGATCGGTTGAAAATTATTTTTACATATGCCTCGATCACAGATGAATTGGGTAATAAATACTATAAATTACAGCTTTCTACCAACGCTAATTTACCATACAGAATTTTTTAAACTTGGAATTTTATCGAAATAAGACTCTCAAATGTTCTGATTTTGCATTATATGGCACAACATCCAAAGTTGATCGGTTGAAAATTATTTTTACATATGCCTCGGTCACAGATGAATTGGGTAATAAAGACTATAAATTTCAGCTTTCTACCAACGCTACTTTGCCATACAGAATTTTTAAAACTTACAATTTGAACGAATTTAGACTCTCAAATGTGCTGATTTTGTATTATATGGCACAACATTCAAAGTTGATGGGTTAAAAATTATTATTTTATATGCCTCGGTCACAGATGATTTGGGCGATAAATACTATAAATTCCAGCTTTCTACCAACGCTGTTTTACCATACAGATTTTTTAAACTTACAATTTGAGCGAATTTAAACTGTCAAATGTGCTGATTTTGCATTATGTGGCACAACATCCAAAGTTGATGGGATAAAAATAATTTTGATATATCCACGGTCACAGATGAATTGGATAATAATTACTATAAATTACAGCTTTCTACCAACGCTAATTTACCATACAGTTTTTTTTAACTTATAATTTTATCGAAATAAGAATCTCAAATGTTCTGATTTTACATTATGTGGGACAACATCCATAGTTGATGGGTTGAAAATTATTTTTACATATGCCTCGGTCACAGATGAATTGAGTAATAAATACTATAAATAACAGCTTTCTACCAACGCTACTTTACCATACAGAATTTTTTAAACTTAGAATTTGAACGAATTTAGACTCTCAAATGTGCTGATTTTGTATTATATGGCACAACATTCAAAGTTGATGGGTTAAAAATTATTATTATATATGCCTCGGTCACAGATGATTTGGGCGATAAATACTATAAATACCAGCTTTCTACCAACGCTGTTTTACCATACAGATTTTTTAAACTTACAATTTGAGCGAATTTAAACTGTCAAATGTGCTGATTTTGCATTATGTGGCACAACATCCAAAGTTGATGGGATAAAAATAATTTTGATATATCCTCGGTCACAGATGAATTGGATAATAATTACTATAAATTACAGCTTTCTACCAACGCTAATTTACCATCAGGTTTTTTTTAACTTATAATTTTATCGAAATAAGAATCTCAAATGTTCTGATTTTACATTATGTGGGACAACATCCATAGTTGATGGGTTGAAAATTATTTTTACATATGCCTCGGTCACAGATGAATTGAGTAATAAATACTATAAATAACAGCTTTCTACCAACGCTACTTTACCATACAGAATTTTTTAAACTTAGAATTTGAACGAATTTAGACTCTCAAATGTGCTGATTTTGTATTATATGGCACAACATTCAAAGTTGATGGGTTAAAAATTATTATTATATATGCCTCGGTCACAGATGATTTGGGCGATAAATACTATAAATACCAGCTTTCTACCAACGCTGTTTTACCATACAGATTTTTTAAACTTACAATTTGAGCGAATTTAAACTGTCAAATGTGCTGATTTTGCATTATGTGGCACAACATCCAAAGTTGATGGGATAAAAATAATTTTGATATATCCTCGGTCACAGATGAATTGGATAATAATTACTATAAATTACAGCTTTCTACCAACGCTAATTTACCATCAGGTTTTTTTTAACTTATAATTTTATCGAAATAAGAATCTCAAATGTTCTGATTTTACATTATGTGGGACAACATCCATAGTTGATGGGTTGAAAATTATTTTTACATATGCCTCGGTCACAGATGAATTGAGTAATAAATACTATAAATAACAGCTTTCTACCAACGCTACTTTACCATACAGAATTTTTTAAACTTAGAATTTGAACGAATTTAGACTCTCAAATGTGCTGATTTTGTATTATATGGCACAACATTCAAAGTTGATGGGTTAAAAATTATTTTTCTATATGCCTCGGCCACAGATGATTTGGGTAATAAATACTATAAATTACAGCTTTCTACCAATGCTAGCTTACTATACAAAATTTTTTAAACTTAGAATTTGAGCGAATTTAGTCAATCAAATGTGCTGATTTTGCATTATATGGCACAACATCCAAAGTTGATGGGTTATAAATTATTTTTATATATGCCTCGGTCACAGATGAATTCGGTAATAAATATTGTAAGTTATAGCTTTCTACCAGTGCTAGTTTACCATACAGAATGTTTTAAACTTGGAATTTTATCGAAATAAGACTCTCAAATGTTCTGATTTTGGATTATATGGCACAACATCCAAAGTTGATGGGTTAAAAATTATATTTATATATGCCTCGGTCGCAGATGAATTCGGTAATAAATATTGTAAGTTACAGTTTTCTACCAGTGCTTGTTTACCATACAGAATTTTTTAAACTTGGAATTTTATCGAAATAAGACTCTCAAATGTACTGATTTTGCATTATATGGCACAACATCCAAAGTTGATGGGTTAAAAATTATTTTTATATATGCCTCGGTCACAGATGAATTGGGTAATAGATACTGTACATTATAGCTTTCTACCAGTACTAGTGTGACATACAGTCGAACAAATCTCTAATAGTTTAGACATAATTTGTTCTTTAAACTGATGTTTTTTAGACAAATAGAGCAATAACTCAATTTAAAATAATGACGTGGACTTAGTTTTTCACACCAGCGCCATCTACATTTTCTTTTTCGCAGGAAGCTCACTTTTATAGATACCCAATCAAGGTTACGATTAAAATAATCCACTCTGTATAGGAGGTCCTAATAGCGCATTTTAGCACTTTTGATACTGATTTTCTGATAAAGTTGGACAAAAAATTTAAAAATAATAATGTCAAACTACCACTTTTCAAAAAACTACGCCCAAAAACAAGAAAGAGAGGATTCAGGACCCATTTTCTTTTCGAAATTTTATTAAATATTGACCGTTTCAACAAAAATCCTTTATTTCAGTGCATTGCTTGTGGCCCAGGACGGACCGGGCAATGTTACGGACCAACGATATGCTGCGGTCCTTTCGGCTGCCTCATGGGAACCCCCGAAACCTTTCGTTGCCAAAGAGAGGGCCAATTCCAAGAAACAGAGCCCTGCATTGCCGGCAATACCTTCTGTCGCCGAAATACCGGGCGATGCGCAACGGAGGGCATATGTTGTTCACAAGGTAATCATTTTTTGACTCTTCTCACATAAAAAACACCAAAAGCTAATAACAAAAAACAATTCATCCACAGATTCATGCCATGCGGACAAAACCTGCACTATGGAAGAAAAACAACCAAGAGATTTTGTTCCAATGGATATCTACAGTCTTTTTGGATACCAGAATATCCCAGAATATTCCAACGAATAATTTATGGCAAAAAATGGGATTTAAAGAAGAAAAACAAGAGAAATTTATATGTATGTACGTTGGATAAGCATTAGTAATAAAAATAGCGAATAAAAGAACAAACCAACAAGAAAAAACAAGAAGTTTTACTTACCCTTAAGTGTAAATCATATCTCCTTAAACTTACCTCACGAAAAAATTAAATTTTCACACTTAATAATTGATTGAATCGTCTGTGATTGGCCAGGCGTGGACGGGTGGCATATATACACGTTAGGTGGTGAAGGGTTGAATCAATTTTGCACGTTAGAGGCGCGTACTTGTTACTAGATGCGGTAAGAATTACGCCGGATTGTCATAGAAACCGAAGAATACAAACATTTAGCATCATTAGCGCTAAGAAGGCAATTGAACCCTTGGGGGCGCCACTTTTGTGCGAAAAAAATTGATCTGATGTTAATCGGGACTCCCTGGTATAATGGTGCCTATGCCTCATGTCTAATATGATAAAGTTGTTGAGTAAATTGGTTATTTTGCAGATGTTAAAGAATTAGAAATGATGTAGGTAGATGAATTACTTAGAAATTGATAAATTACTTAGAAATTGATAACGCTAAACTTACGTATGCGG
The DNA here is from genome assembly GCA_963966075.1 of Aphodius sticticus. NCBI lineage: Eukaryota > Metazoa > Arthropoda > Insecta > Coleoptera > Scarabaeidae > Aphodius > Aphodius sticticus. The sequence continues at coordinate 6,027,546 of OZ014510.1, forward strand.
TAAATTTATTTTTTTATGCTAATTGAGTTATTTATGTTGTTGGAGTATCGAAGGTTGATTAAAAAAATTTAACTGTAGCTATAAATAGCGTTTTAAATAGTGTGAACAAATAAAAAAGTTTTTGTTTTGTTTTAGCACTATAAATTTACATACCAGTTATTTAGTGTACTGTAAAAACTTTTGAGTCTAAATAACAGAGGTTTTCACGCATTTCCAAGGACGTAACTTTGAAACCTGTAACTTTTTAAATAATGGTTCTAGGCAAATCAAATTTGGTATGCTTAAAGGGCATATATTTAACTAAAGAAAATTACAAAAACAATGTTACAAGTCTTAGTTACTTCTAAGTTACACTACTAAAAATGACAAATGAATTTTACGCAGGATCACAAAGCAGCGCGAATGAGGTTTGCTCTGGATCACAGAGATTGGCAACTTCGCCAGTGGACGCCTGTACTGTATACAGAGGAGTCCAGATTTCGTTTAACTCGTTGCAACGGTCGAGTACGTGTATATAGACGTCTTGGTGAACGCTACGCAGCCGCTACTATACAGGAAGTGGATAGATTTGGTCGTGGATCTGTGATGGTTTGGGCTGGAATCAGTATAGACAACAGAACTGATCTTGTTGTGGTTCCTGGTAGACTAAATGCCATGAATTACATCGAAAACGTCTTGGAGGACCATGTGGTGCCTGCTGCATATGGCGTCGGTCAAAATTTCATCCTAATGCAGGCCAATGCAAAGCCACATACCGCCGGCATCACCAGAAACTTTTTGCAAGAACGTGGAATTCGGGTCATGGAACGGCAGGCGTTAAGTCCTGACCTGAATCCTATTGAACAGGTGTGGGATCAGCTTGACCGACTGTTCGCAAGCGCCCTAATCCACCACTAACCATACAGTAACTGACACAAACCCTGATTGAGGAATGGGAAAGCGTACCCCCAAGAATCTCTTTGCAGACTAGTGCGAAGCATGCCACGCAGGTGTGAGGAAGTGATTCGTGCTCGTGGAGGGCATACACTATATTAAACCTCACCAATCCACAGAAAACCCGACTGTCATTGATACTATGATAGTCATTTCCATTTTGTCTTGCGTTTACATTTTTTTACATTAATTTACATTTTTAAGTGTAACTTAGAAGTAACTAAGAGTTATAACATTGTTTTTTTCATTTTCTTTAGTTACCGTTGAAGTATACCAAATTTGATTTGCCTAGAACTATTATTTAAAAAGTTACAGGTTTTCGAAAAAAATCTTCCGCTAATTTTTTTGAGCAGAGTATTCAGTCAAATTGTGTTTTTTCCAAGAAAGTTGTGGGGTAGTTTTTATGTCATCCATTCTTTATGTTTTTGGGGTGCTGAATCCAAATCTAAAGTTTGCTAACAAAATTTCCTGACGCAACATTGAAAATGCAAAAAAAAAGGTAAAGAAAGTGCATATTTTTGCGGTTCCTTGCTTATAACTCGAAAACTATCAACTTTTCATAAATGACCTCTGAATTCAAAATAGAAATTTTCCTCCAAACTTGTCGTATTTTATCTGTCTCCGCAAAAATCAACTTTTTTCCACTCCAAAACTCTAATTTTTTAAAAGCTGTCATTTAGTAAACTCCTCTTTTTTTTACTTTATCATACGCAGTATGTAAAGTATTGTAATTGTGCCAAAAAAGTTTTTTGAGATTTTAGCAGAAATATGTCTTTTTGGGCCCCCTGAACATTTTTGACCAAGGTACAAAAACATATCTGTGTGTGTGTGTGTGGATGTGTGTGTGTGTGTGTGTGTGTGTGTGTGTGTGTGTGTGTGTGTGTGTGTGTGTGTGTGTGTGTGTGTGTGTGTGTGTGTGTGTGTACCCGTTTTTGTGGCGACGATTCCGGAGAAACTACTAAAGGTATCGGGACGAAACTTCATATCTAGAAGTTTCATAACCAAACTTAGAGCTGAAAAGCTTTCTGTTAAAAAGGGTCCAAAGGAACTGGAGGTTTAGTCTTAGCATTTTTGAAAGATTTTGCAAATAAGCCGCCATTTCTGGAATTTCGTCGAAATAGTTAAATAATAAATTAAAGAAGAGGAAATTCTAAACGCTTTATGACTATGACATTTTGTGGTACAATCAATAGTTTAGCTGAATTAATAAATAAATTCTATTTCATCGAGATCGGTCGTACTGCATTAAAACTAGTAGCCAGGATTTGTCAGATTTTTTGATTCTAATGACAGTAGGTAGTGTCAAAGGCTAATGTTTTGACAATAACTTCTGTCAATATAAGCTGCGTTCGGATATTGTATTACACTTTTTACACCCAATAACACGTAAGTGTCATTTGGACGGTGTACCCGGTGTCAACGGAGTACGATATCCAAACGAAGCTTTAATCGACATATCTGTCTAGTTCTAATAATTTTATTTTAATGCAGATATAGCCGATCTCGATCAAATAGAATCTCATGCAGCTACACTATTAGTTTTATATATAGTATGATAAAGTCATGTGCCTGGCCACATCAGATTTTTTCTTTAGAAAAAACGTAAATAGTGAAGTTTGTAGGAAATTTTATGCACTTTCATTTTCAATTGAGTTATTCACGAAAAGTATTTACGGTTATTTACAAAAGGTTGATAGTACCCGAGTTATAAGCAAAATAACCGTTAAAAAAATTTAAATTTTTACCTTTGTTTGGACTTTCTTCAATGTTGGGTCACGAAATTTTGTTAGCAAACCTCAAATTGCAATTCAGCACAGCAAAAAAACTTATAAAATGGAAGAAATCAAAACTACCCCACAACTTTTGAGCACAAATTGATGGTATTATAAAGAAACAAATTGAGATGGTCCTTCAGACAAAACTAACAGTTAAAAAATAAGAAAAAGAAGGACCACTCTAATAACCTGAATTGCTGGCAGTGATAAGATGGGTAGTACGCTGTGTTATTATTTTTCAATAATAAAAACATATATTATTTTCTATTTTCTATTATACCTTGTATTTGCAAAAATAGTGTTATCTTTTTACAAAGCCCGTCATTTTCTATTCGATCTCCAAATTTTCCAAATTGTTATTTAAAGAAAAAAGATTGGCCTTTAAAACAATACATAGATTGTTTAGTTGTCATTAATCACATAGTTATAGTCAAAAAGATTTTAGAACCAAGTAATGACAATAAGAATTATGATACTTATACATTTTTGTTTTGAATCTTTAGTTATTTAAATAAATAAATGTTAAATAAAAGTGTTGTCATGATGCTACATATAATTATTGCCTCCTAAAATAAATCTAAAAAATCATCTTTTAGTAAAATATTGGGTAAAAGCTCCCAAAAAGTCATGTTTTTGCTCCAAGTCTTAAAAACAAGACAGCGTTTTCTTTTATTAGTTGATAATAAATGCAAGGAAAGAAAAACGGTAGGTATTTTTTTCTAGCTTAACATCCCAAACGGTAATTTAAAAAAAACAGTCAATATAATTAATTTTTGTTCCTTAAAAATTAGAAATATAATAAATAAAAATGTACTTACTCCTTCGTAGTGCATTTTGCGCGTCCAATGTCATAGCGTCTGCTTCATCCAGTATAATCAATTTGAACCCTGACTTGAAGATTGTTCTCGTACTAGCAAATGTCAAAATTTGACCACGTACTATACCTATGCCTCTGTCATCGGAAGCATTTAATTCCAAAACCTGAAGCAATTATTATTGTTATTACTTATACATTAGTTCAATATGAATATAATATAAAATAGGTAATATTTATGCTAAGTTTCACAACTGCATAAATGATGTAGGAAACTTACCATTGACGGAAACTGCGCAGGGGAATATAACTGCCTGGCGCAAGCCAATATGGTACTCGTCTTACCTGTACCGGGAGGACCATAAAACAAAAGATGCGGGACCTGATCATCCCTAATAAATTTACTTACTAAAACAAAACAATCATTAGATACAAAGCAGTCTATATTCAGGTATTATTACTTGTTTTTATTATGTCTTCATGAGATACAAGCTCGTCTAAACTGCTTGGTCGATATTTCTCCACCCTAGAATAAAAAATTGTTTGGATGGAATTATTTTCGTTTGGTTTTAAGTAATTACCAAGGTAAATTCACCCTGGTATCAGTTTTAGTCATTTCGAGAACTTTGTTGAACAGTTTACACACACCACAGTAGTTTATAAGGAAAAGTGAGGTTATGTTTTCAAATGCGTTTGGCGGTTTTTAACTATAAGGCTCGTTCACAAGCTAGAAACGTCAAAATATTCTTTTTTATTTTATTTATTGATGTAAAGAGTATTAACTTGAAATTGCATATAGGATTAGCAGATTAACTATTAAAAATGCATTTTATAGACTTTGTATGAATTATTCGGAAATTTTTGGAAAACAATTCATAAAACTAACTATTAAAAATAGAATATTTAATTACTAACTCAACTGTTTATCAATATGTGTTAGTATTGCCTTGTATTTACAACGAAATATTTTATTATTTGTTAATTGTATCGAAAATTAACTCAGTGCGTTGACAAGTGATTAGTGCAGTTGTGAATGTGGCTAGATATGGCAGATAGATGATATAGGAAAAGATCTGTCAAAAAAAGTAGAAATTTTGCATTAAATTCATTTAATAAAGTAATTTTAATTATGTACGCAATTGAGTAGTGTTTATAATCAGTTAATACGCGGAAAATGGTTGGCGTGGAGTATATACAGAGTGAATATCCCCTACATTGGTTAGTATGGAACAATGATTACAAATTACTGGAGCAGGAATTAGCAAAGAAAATCGTAAGTAAATCCAATTACACACCGTCATTGCACTGAAATTCTTTTATATTATACCCTGGGATTATTTCCCATAACTATAAAGAAGATATAAGAAGTACTCGCTAGTATTTTCCTCTACAAACCTGTTATCGTTGAGATTGGGAATATATTTAATGACAAATATCCTTTTTCAGCATGACAAGGAGAAGAAGGATAACAGGGGCCGATCCCCACTTATGCTAGCCGTAACCCTCGGACATCTCGAAGCGGTCAGATCGTTATTGAACAATGAAACAAACGTAAATTGTGAAAACGGCGATGGATGGACAGGTATGAATCATCTGTTAATCTTATTAAGTCCATTTTGTGATTGGACAATATTTAGTACTAATTTTACTGGAATAAGATCATGAATATAGTGTCAGTTAAACTGTAAAACCTCGTATCTGTATTTGTGGTTTTAGAGAAGCCACATATCAAATATATATCAAATGTAAAACTGGTTATGTTTCACACTACGTCATTTTAACAGAAATTTTGTGTAACGTGTTTTTTTACAGAGGTGGTGTTCTATTTCTTATTATATATCAGGTCTAACAATATAAACCAATGCTGTAAATGTATCGAACGATATTCTATAGAATGTCTGAAATGTTAGCTTAAGCTTAAGGATTATTTTTTTTTAATAAGTTAATAATTGCGGTAAGCAAATATATATATAATCAAATAAGCAAATATATGTTAGTTAAAAAGAAAAAACAATATCAACCCCTAAATATTTCTTTAAAGTTTGAGGAAAAAAATACTGTAACACGTAATGGATAATCAAACATCTACTAGAAGTGTGCCTGTAAGAAAGAAGTCCTTTTATTATTTTAATCCTTTTATTTTATACAGTTAAAAAGTTTAAATCAGACGTAATTTTCTCTAAAAGTTTATTTTATTTTGTATCCAAAACAATAACAATATTTACTTTTTGAGCTAGTTTTGACCGCTGAGTGCAAAAAAGTGATGTTTACGCTGCATACTTGTATATCGGAGATTTGCGAAACCTTGTTCGAATGCGGTGAATTGGTTTATAATGATTTATGTGTTTTGTATTTATTAGCTTAATGTGTAATTAATTAATGTAATTCCTACATTGCAATGTAATTGTGTTTTTATTAAACATAACGTTAATTTTATATTAATAAACATAAAAGTTTTCGATTACCGTAAACTTGGGTGACTTTGGCCGCCCTGGGTGACTTTGGTCACTATTCGAAAATTTATTTATCTTGTTTAGATCTTTGTTAATATTTCAAACATTGCGAGTATTTTTGGTTATTTATATTTTAGATACTATATTGAATACAAAGGTGCTTAATGTAAGTTAGATGATAATTTATTTTTTTTGTGGCAGCGTTCAGAAGATAGCTTTGAAAATTGACCAATTTTGTTACTATGAACAACTTTGTTTGTGTTGAGTAATCTATCAGCATCTATGATTTGCCGCCGATAACATTAGTCCTGTGGTTTGTTAGGAATATCTTTCTGCAATACCCACGTAGTTAAAGTGCTCGGTGTAGTCAATCGAGGAAAGTAAAGTCGGGCATTCCCAGTGGAAATGGCCATCAAATGATGACATTTCTGTGGTATGACAAAGATGACATTTTACAAGCAATAAAAACACCTGTCCCGTCCAAAGGAGGTTTCTTCATTATACCAGAAGTACAAAATTATGTCTAGCTATACCGGGTGATTCAATTTCGAGGCTTATTAGATCTCGCTTATTAGTGGAGCTAGAGGCTATGTTGAAATTTGGCAAAGTTTCGTATTTTTGTGCTGAACAATTATCCGAAAAGATATTTTAGTTATCATTTCTCATTCTAAAGATATACGCAAAAAACTGAAATGTTAAGATATCGTTTTTAATTTTTTATTCAAATCCAAACGTAGCTAGACATTTGAAACAAAAACATTCTAGAGCGACTTTTTAACAAGGAATGCAGTGTTATTTTTTAATTTGAAATAACATCAAAGATGGCGGCGTAATCATGGCCAACTTTTGTTTTTCTTATGGGCGCCATATTGAATTTTGGCATTTTCCGATAGTCGTGTTTTTTCTCATTTCCGCAATGTATAACATGTTAGCATTATTTTTTAAAATAGTCATAAAATAGTTTTGTCATGATCTTATTGCTGATTTTAACATATTTTGTTCTTGAACACTTTTAAAACATATTTGGTGGCCAAACTCGAGCATACACTAGCTTATCGTTTCATTGGCATGATAAACAGTAGTATGGCCAAACTGACCCAATAATGAATTCTGACTTTGGCCACCCATATATATATATATATATATAAAAGAAGTATATCCTGACGTTGGAAATATTAGTATTTTGAGATTTTTGAAGTACTATCAAAGACCCAAAAAATAGCACAAGTTTGAGTAATTATATCTAATCTGTTAAAAGTTACCAGACTTCAAATTTCAAAAGTGGACTAAAGTCACCCAAGTTTACGGTACATGAAATGAAAATATCATTTCAAGATATAAAACACAACAAATTATATAAACTTATTGCATCTTATAGCCTTTTGCGTTAGTAAATGCAAACATGTAAATGCATTTTAATTAACCTTACAGTACACAACAACGGCTCATGTTAAATAAATGAAATAATAATTTATAAAACAATTCGTAACTCAAAATGTTACTTTTAACTTATTATCGTTGTTAATGCACGCCTCTTACTTTATTTAGAAATTTAGAAATAAAATTTCCAAAAATGTTCCAGCTAATATATTGTAAATGATAAATGTGTGCTTATTGAACTGGAACTGTATTACAATAAAACTTCTGTAGAGCCCTTTGAAATATTAACAGAAAAAGAAAAATAAACAGTTAGCAAAACCGAAAATGTAACACAATAAATACCTACATATTACAACAATAAAAAATTATTAATTTTAAGGAAAAATATTAATAATTGGAATTAACAAATGAACAAAAGAAAATACCAAAATGTCTTGTTTCTTTTTTCTAGAACGTAGAAAGTAATAAGTTTCATATGGTCTTATTGGTTTTCTCTGTTACTTCAGAAGGTGAGGCCGTTTAAAATAAGATATTGTTAATAATTCAAACGGCTGTAACTTTTTAATGAATTGAAAAAGTAATTTACTTTCTGAAAAAATGTTTTGCGGACGATACGTGGGACATCCTGTATATATACTATTGCTATAATTTTAATTATTTTGGTTGTCAAGCATGTATTATATCTCATGAAAGATAATTGAAACATTAACTGCTGTAAAGTAAATACATGTATAATATTTCCATTGTCCTTCATACAAAATACATACCTAAAAATAACTTTGAATTAGATTTAGGGAATTTATTTACATTTAGTGAATATGTTGTAATATTACAATAATTCTGAAATAGTCTATGTTCAGTGATAATCCTTGGCAACAAGTTGATTTGTGCATTTATGTGCATTAAATGAAATAAATTTATATAATATGTCGTGATATTATGCAATATATTAAAATGAGATTTTCGTAACATATTATCAAAAACTTTCATGTTTATTAATAGTATTATATAAAAATAATTCTATATTTAATTAAATAAACTAAGAGTTGAGTTACATGGTTAGAAGTAATATATGACTTTTATGCTTTCTTTACACCGAAAATAACAATTCTCTATATAGTTTTTAAATCTTTTAACAATATTTAATACAAAAATTCTTTAACCTCTCTTAATTTAATGAGTTTACCGTTGGACCATTTGTTTTTAATTTTCTTTTCTTATTTTGTTGACCGACGATATATTAAAATTAATAATAATTGGTTCTTTTTCTAAGTTTTACAAGAAGCAGTCGCGACTGGAGATCCCGAGCTTCTTCAGTTGGTGTTGGAAAGACGAGACTTTCAGCGATATTACAATAGGATGGCTGGAATACCGGAGCTTCTCCAGAAGTTAAAACAGGCTCCGGATTTCTACGTAGAGATGAAGTGGGAATTTACAAGCTGGGGTACGTTTTTTAACGTTTTTTTTTTTAGCGTTACGAATAAATATTTCAGTACGGAGTAAATTTTAATATTAAATTTGTTTATTTTAATTTTTTATTTTTTTTTTAATTTTCTTGTAGTCCCGTTGGTATCTCGGATGTGCCCTAGCGACACCTATAAGGTTTACAAGCAAGGGTCAAACGTTAGGATAGACACTACACTACTCGGATTTGATCATACGAATTGGCAACGAGGAAATCGGAGTTACGTATTTCAAGGACAAAGTAAGTTTAAAATTTTGCTTTTTATTATTAATTTGTGGAAACGTAACATCGTTCTATTGTATTAGATCTTTTCATGCCTTTACCCATACATGGAAATCGTAGCTACGTTTTCAAATTACGTACTTACGAATCTAAGGGTAACTAAACGGAGTTAGAGTTGTTTTTGTATTTGCTAGATTATTCCTTGAGGACTCTATTACAAACGTTCATTTATTCACATAGTTCTGTTTCTGGATTCATCCCAATAGCTTAGTTTTTGTAGAAGAAACGCAGTTTCAAGTAAAAATAGGTACATAAAAAGGTACATATTGCCAAGAATATTTAAAAGTTTCTTTCCGCGAGTCATGAAGTGTTCAATAATTTTGTTTGTTCGTTAATATGAAGAATAAAATAAACTAGAAGACTTGTTTCAGTATTTGTGTAACTGTTTTTTCTTGGCTTTCATCGCAAAGTGTCTATATACGTAAGAAATGTTTGGATACTAAGGAAAATAAAAAAAAAATATTAAAGTTATTATTTGTTTATACATTATAATTAATAATTTTTTTATTCCGGTAAAAATTCACTTAATCGTTGTGTTTTTACTACTTAATAAATATTATTATTATTAATGAACCCGTTAATTGATTAGATTCATAGAAACATTATTTCTTTGGCTATTTTCCTGAATGTTAACAATAATTTCAATTCAGATGACGGAGCAACTATGCTGGAAATAGACCACGACGCCGGAACTGTCTACTCGGAACAGATGAGGGCCCCGCCAGAGACGTTAGTGTTAGTACCTTCGGAAGAATCCATTTCTCAGCGGCTGACCACGCCCATAGTCACAACTTATGTCGATACCGATAAAATTAGCTTTGAAAGGTACGTTTCCAACTTTAATTCATTTAATTTTTTTGATTTTTTTAAATTTTTTCGATTTTCACTTTTTTTTTTTTAATTTTTATCGTCTCTATTTTAGGAATAAGGCGGGAGTTTGGGGCTGGAGATCAGACAAAACCGAAAACATCAACGGCTACGAATGCAAGGTGTTCAGCGCTACAAACGTAGAACTTATTACGAAAACGCGGACGGAACACTTGACGGAAACTGATAAGGAAATTGCGAGGTCTAAGAATGTCCGAACACCTTTGCAGAATTTCTTGGGAATCACGGATGTTCCGGAACCCGGAGCTGCAACAGCTACGGTAATAAAAAAATGTTATCCATTTGATATGCGTTGATATCTAAAACTGAAACATGCAAATTCTATATTGCAAAAACCTTCGTTTTCTTTTGTTTGGCATTTTTTTACTGCTTCACTTCCAAATAATAGTGTTAATTTTCTAGAACTTGCATCATCTAGGCATTGATTGTGGTTATTGTATATTGGATGCAATTTTTTCACTTTATTTCATGAACCATATTGCCCAATAATGGAATTTTGTTTTTTAACGTTCGGATTTTTGTTTTTTAAATGCATTTCTCTATATTTTATGTTTTTTTTATTAATTAATGATTATTTTTTGAATGAATTAATAAATTATTTGGCAATGAATTAATTTTTTAATTAATTGTTTTTTTAATTAATTAATTTTTTAACTAATTATTTTTTTAATTAATTAATTTTTTAATTAATTAATTATTTTTTAATTAATTTAATTCTTTAATTAAATAATTCTTTAATAAATTAATTCTTTAAATATTTAATTTTTTAATTAATTAATTATTTTTTTTAATTATATTTTTTAATTTAACATATAAATCGTTTTACAGGAAGAAGTAACTAATTCCACCAACCCGACCAACATCACACCCGAAGAATACTTCGATTCCGACCTAGATTTGGACGGGAGAGATATAGGACGCCCAAAGGAGCTTAGCCGGAAAGTTCAGAAGTTCAAGGCTACGTTATGGCTGTGCGAACATTACCCCCTCTCCCTCCCCGAGCAGATTCTTCCGATCGTCGATCTCATGGCGATATCGAGCTCGCATTTCGCCAAGTTGCGGAATTTCATTCAGATGCAGCTTCCGGCCGGATTTCCCGTCAAAATTGGTAACGTCGGAGATTAAGCTTGAACGACATTATACTATTTTTCGGACTAGAAGCTGCGACAAGTTTTCAAGGGGTTATATCTAGTCTGAAACAAAAAATAAGAAGTTTTTTGTGACTTTACTAATGAGTCGATCAATGTCAAATTGAAACTAGTTTTGGAACTCGGACGAAACTAGTATAATGTAAATTCATGATATAACCTCAATCCCAAAACATAACCTAAAAGGTTATGTTTTGGGATTGAGGTTATGTCCTCATTGGGATTGGGATTGAGGTTATATCGGTTTGTTTGTGTTGCAGAGATTCCGATCTTTCACGTACTGAACGCTCGTATTACGTTTGGGAATATTTTCGGGACTGACGTTCCGATTCCAAATGTTACGAGGCTGCAGGAAGACGAGAGGTTAACGTGTGTTTTGGACGATAGTCTGTTCGAGGCCCCGCCCGGGTACTCCCAACTTGGTACTGGTAATATACGGTTCCATCATTCATGCTCATTTTTCTTTTGTTTTTAAAATTTTGTAATCTTTCCTTGCAGGTATAGTCCACAACCATAACTCAATAATTATGACAATAATTAATCTTAGGTTCTTATTTTATTTTTATAATCCAGGTGTTAAAGTTTTCTTTTTTGTTTTTTAGCTGGTGCAGAAAGTCGTAGACAGTTTGGTTCGGAAGAAGAAGATGATCTGCTACAGTTTGCGATACAGCAGAGTCTGATAGAGGCTGGTACTGAAAAGGAAGAGGTACGGAAATATGTAGTTAAAAAACTATTTTTTGTTAACTTATTGTTTGTTAACTTTTTGTTAAAAACTCAAAAGATTTTCTGCGTTGTGTGTCAGTTGGTATGGGCTTTATATTGTTTATGCATATTTATAATGCATATTGATTTTGAGATTTTGATTTTGATATTGACATATTGGTTTTGAGTGCAATGTTTGATAATTTGGATTACTTTAATATTTTTTATTTGTCTTGTGAGGGGTTGATGTTAGTTGGTATGGCCTTTATATTGTTTATTAATGCATGTTGAATAACTAAGGCGAATTTTATTACAATTCTATCATTAGTTTTTGAGTTGTGATTTTTCTACGGTTTTGAGTGCACTGTTTGATCATTTGGATTACTTTAATATTTTTTATTTGCATGTGAGGGGTTGATGTCAGTTGGTATGGCCTTTATATTGTTTATTAATGCATGTTGAATAACTAAGGCGAATTTTATTACAATTCTATCATTAGTTTTGGAGTTGTGATTTTTCTACGTTTTTGAGTGCAATGTTTGATAATTTGGATTACTTTAATATTTTTTATTTGTCTTGTGAGGGGTTGATGTCAGTTGGTATGGCCTTTATATTGTTTATTAATGCATGTTGAATAACTAAGGCAAATTATATTACAATTCTATCATTACTTTTCGAGTTGTGATTTTTCTACGGTTTTGAGTGCAATGTTTGATAATTTGGTTTACTTTAGTATTTTTTATTTGTCTTGTGAGGGGTTGATGTCAGTTGGTATGGCCTTTATATTGTTTATTAATGCATATTGAATAACTAAGGCGAATTTTATTACAATTCTATCATTAGTTTTTGAGTTGTGATTTTTCTACGGTTTTCAGTGCAATGTTTGATAATTTGGGTTACTCTAATATTTTTTATTTGTCTTGTGAGGGGTTGATGTCAGTTGGTATGGCCTTTATATTGTTTATTAATGCATATTGAATAACTAAGGCGAATTTTATTACAATACTATCATTAGTTTTCGAGTTGTGATTTTTCTACGGTTTTGAGTGCAATGTTTGATAATTTGGATTACTTTAATATTTTTTATTTGTCTTGTGAGGGGTTGCTGTCAGTTGGTATCGCCTTTATATTGTTTATTAATGCATATTGAATAACTAAGGCGAATTTTATTACAATTCTATCATTAGTTTTCGAGTTGTGATTTTTCTACGGTTTTGAGTGCAATGTTTGATAATTTGGATTACTTTAATATTTTTTATTTGTCTTGTGAGGGGTTGCTGTCAGTTGGTATGGCCTTTATATTGTTTATTAATGCATATTGAATAACTAAGGCGAATTTTATTACAATTCTATCATTAGTTTTCGAGTTGTGATTTTTCTACGGTTTTGAGTGCAATGTTTGATAATTTGGATTACTTTAATATTTTTTATTTGTCATGTGAGGGGTTGATGTCAGTTGGTATGGCCTTTATATTGTTTATTAATGCATGTTGAATAACTAAGGCGAATTTTATTACAATTCTATCATTAGTTTTCGAGTTGTGATTTTTCTACAGTTTTGAGTGCAATGTTTGATAATTTGGATTACTTTAATATTTTTTATTTGTCTTGTGAGGGGTTGATGTCAGTTGGTATGGCCTTAATATTGTTTATTGATGCATATTGAATAACTAAGGCGAATTTTATTACAATACTATCATTAGTTTTCGAGTTGTGATTTTTCTACGGTTTTGAGTGCAATGTTTGATAATTTGGATTACTTTAATATTTTTTATTTGTCTTGTGAGGGGTTGCTGTCAGTTGGTATGGCCTTTATATTGTTTATTGATGCATATTGAATAACTGGCGAATTTCATTATAATTCTACCATTATTTTTTTAGTTGTGATTTTTCTACTGTCTCAAGTGCAATTTTTGCTACTTTGTATTACTTTAACAATTTTTATTTGTCTTGTGGGGGGTTAATGTCAGCTGCTATGGCTTTTATAATGTTTATTGATGCATATTGGATGATTATGGTGAATTTAATTATTATTAATATTGTTTCATTATTATGTATCCATTATTTCGTTATGGTTTTTCTACTGTTTTTAGTTCATTTTTTGTACTCTTTTGTTTAAAGGGTACTAAAAAAACAACAAACGTAAAATTGTTTTAGGTTGACATATGGGAGGCGTTGAAAGCGCAAAGACCCTCTCGGCCAGACACCCCAAACCTGGCAGAAGAGGAAAGACAATTGCAAAGGTACGTTTATGATATTTTGTTTCTATTTTTGCTTTATTTAGAATTATATTATAAAGAAACGGTTTTTAATCTATTTGTAGTCGTTTGTGTTTGAAATTATTGAGGATTAATAATAAATTCAGGAATTTTATCCTTAGAGCTCGTCTTTCTGTAACACCTGAACGAAAAACACAAACTGTTTTATCTAAACGGAGGTACAAACGCAAAAAATCCTTATAATTGCTTCACTGCTTCTTGTTATAGCAATATCGTTAAAAAAATTAAAGATTTTATTAACATAACCTAAATCTGTCAAAGTGACAGATGTACTTTTAAAGGTTATACCTTAGAACACTTTGACAGATGTCTGCTAGTTATGAGATTTGCGATTGTTTGTTTTGTGTAGATTACTTTAGAAGCTTGCTAGATTATAAAGTAATGACCTGTTCTGCTTTGTAGAGCAATCCAAGCTAGTTTAGCTATGAGCAATCATAACGATGTTGCTTCGGACTCGGAGAATAACAGTCCCGATGTCGACTCGGAGCTGGACCTGGTGCTTAGGTTATCCGAGCAAGAACAAAAGCAGCTCGAGGAGCAGCGCATCGAAGAACAAAAAATGCTCGAGCAAGTGCTCCAGCTTTCATTGACTGAAAAGTAACCTAAGTCGGAACTTCGTTTTATATATAAAATATATATATCTCTACGTATATATATTATATAATATGGTAAAAATCATTCTTGTATGTGAACGTGTCAAGTTATACTTTATACGATCTACGAGACTTTAGTTTTACGTCGTTAGGTTTAATGTAGAAACAGCGTTTAGCGGCTTAGAGATTATTATTATTATTGAATAAATCGGGAACAGATGTAACGTTTATTTTTTTTGTAGATGATTTTTTTTTATTTAAGTTTCGGTGCTAAATATTTCATTCCTTGTAAAACTAAAGTTGACACATCATGCGATACAAGAATAAGATCAATTCGTACTTACGTATACTTCCTATAGCAGAGAACCGGCCAGCTGTACGAACGTAATTGTAATTGTAATCTTTATATCGATTTATATTTAATTTTATTATCACTGTTGTCGATATTTGTTTTGTTTTTACTTCCTTTTAACTGTAATAATTATTGATTATTTATATATAGTTTATTATTGTGTATTTAATCGGAATTTAATATAATCTACATTCTACCAGTGAATGTCTCTTATTTTCCTCTATTATTATTTGATTTGTGATTTTTTACTGTCTCGAGTGCAATTTTTTATACTTTGTATTACTTTAACATTTTTTATTTGTCGTATGAGGGGTTGATATCAGCTGTTATGGCTTTTATATTGTTTATTAATGCATATTGAATAACTAAGGCGAATTTTATTACAATTCTATCATTAGTTTTTGAGTTGTGATTTTTCTATGGTTTTGAGTGCAATGTTTGATAATTTGGATTACTTTAATATTTTTTATTTGTCTTGTGAGGGGTTGATGTCAGTTGGTATGGCCTTTATATTGTTTATTGATGGATATTGAATAACTATGGCGAATTTTATTACAATTCTTTCATTAGTTTTTGAGTTGTGATTTTTTTACGGTTTTGAGTGCAATGTTTGATAATATGGATTACTTTAATATTTTTTATTTGTCTTGTGAGGGGTTGGTGTCAGTTGGTATGGCCTTTATATTGTTTATTAATGCATATTGAATAACTAAGGCGAATTTTATTACAATTCTATCATTAGTTTTTGAGTTGTGATTTTTCTACGGTTTTGTGTGCAATGTTTGATCATTTGGATTACTTTAATATTTTTTATTTGTCTTGTGAGGGGTTGATGTCAGTTGGTATGGCCTTTATATTGTTTATTAATGCATATTGAATAACTAAGGCATTACAATTCTATCATTAGTTTTTGAGTTGTGATTTTTCTACGGTTTTGAGTGTAATGTTTGTTAATTTGGATTACTTTAATATTTTTCATTTGTCTTGCAAGGAGTTGATGCCAGTTGGTATGGCCTTTATATTGTTTATTAATGCATATTGAATAACTAAGGCGAATTTTATTACAATTCTATCATTAGTTTTTGAGTTGTGATTTTTCTACGGTTTTGTGTGCAATGTTTGATCATTTGGATTACTTTAATATTTTTTATTTGTCTTGTGAGGGGTTGATGTCAGTTGGTATGACCTTTATATTGTTTATTAATGCATATTGAATAACTAAGGCGAATTTTATTACAATTCTATCATTAGTTTTTGAGTTGTGATTTTTTTACGGTTTTGAGTGTAATGTTTGTTAATTTGGATTACTTTAATATTTTTCACTTGTCTTGCAAGGGGTTGATGCCAGTTGGTATGGCCTTTATATTGTTTATTAATGCATATTGAATAACTAAGGCGAATTTTATTACAATTCTATCATTAGTTTTTGAGTTGTGATTTTTCTACAGTTTTGAGTGCAATGTTTGATAATTTGGATTACTTTAATATTTTTTATTTGTCTTGTGAGGGGTTGATGTCAGTTGGTATGGCCTTTATATTGTTTATTGATGGATATTGAATAACTATGGCGAATTTTATTACAATTCTTTCATTAGTTTTTGAGTTGTGATTTTTCTACGGTTTTGAGTGTAATGTTTGTTAATTTGGATTACTTTAATATTTTTCATTTGTCTTGTGAGGGGTTGATGCCAGTTGGTATGGCCTTTATATTGTTTATTAATGCATATTGAATAACTAAGGCGAATTTTATTACAATTCTATCATTAGTTTTTGAGTTGTGATTTTTCTACGGTTTTGTGTGCAATGTTTGATCATTTGGATTACTTTAATATTTTTTATTTGTCTTGTGAGGGGTTGATGTCAGTTGGTATGACCTTTATATTGTTTATTAATGCATATTGAATAACTAAGGCGAATTTTATTACAATTCTATCATTAGTTTTTGAGTTGTGATTTTTTTACGGTTTTGAGTGTAATGTTTGTTAATTTGGATTACTTTAATATTTTTCACTTGTCTTGCAAGGGGTTGATGCCAGTTGGTATGGCCTTTATATTGTTTATTAATGCATATTGAATAACTAAGGCGAATTTTATTACAATTCTATCATTAGTTTTTGAGTTGTGATTTTTCTACAGTTTTGAGTGCAATGTTTGATAATTTGGATTACTTTAATATTTTTTATTTGTCTTGTGAGGGGTTGATGTCAATTGGTATGGCCTTTATATTGTTTATTGATGGATATTGAATAACTATGGCGAATTTTATTACAATTCTTTCATTAGTTTTTGAGTTGTGATTTTTCTACGGTTTTAAGTGCAATGTTTGATCATTTGGATTACTTTAATATTTTTTATTTGTCTTGTGAGGGGTTGATGTCAGTTGGTATGGCCTTTATATTGTTTATTAATGCATATTGAATAACTAAGGCGAATTTTATTACAATTCTATCATTAGTTTTTGAGTTGTGATTTTTCTACGGTTTTGTGTGCAATGTTTGATCATTTGGATTACTTTAATATTTTTTATTTGTCTTGTGAGGGGTTGATGTCAGTTGGTATGGCCTTTATATTGTTTATTAATGCATATTGAATAACTAAGGCATTACAATTCTATCATTAGTTTTTGAGTTGTGATTTTTCTACGGTTTTGAGTGTAATGTTTGTTAATTTGGATTACTTTAATATTTTTCATTTGTCTTGCAAGGAGTTGATGCCAGTTGGTATGGCCTTTATATTGTTTATTAATGCATATTGAATAACTAAGGCGAATTTTATTACAATTCTATCATTAGTTTTTGAGTTGTGATTTTTCTACGGTTTTGTGTGCAATGTTTGATCATTTGGATTACTTTAATATTTTTTATTTGTCTTGTGAGGGGTTGATGTCAGTTGGTATGACCTTTATATTGTTTATTAATGCATATTGAATAACTAAGGCGAATTTTATTACAATTCTATCATTAGTTTTTGAGTTGTGATTTTTTTACGGTTTTGAGTGTAATGTTTGTTAATTTGGATTACTTTAATATTTTTCACTTGTCTTGCAAGGGGTTGATGCCAGTTGGTATGGCCTTTATATTGTTTATTAATGCATATTGAATAACTAAGGCGAATTTTATTACAATTCTATCATTAGTTTTTGAGTTGTGATTTTTCTACAGTTTTGAGTGCAATGTTTGATAATTTGGATTACTTTAATATTTTTTATTTGTCTTGTGAGGGGTTGATGTCAGTTGGTATGGCCTTTATATTGTTTATTGATGGATATTGAATAACTATGGCGAATTTTATTACAATTCTTTCATTAGTTTTTGAGTTGTGATTTTTCTACGGTTTTGAGTGTAATGTTTGTTAATTTGGATTACTTTAATATTTTTCATTTGTCTTGTGAGGGGTTGATGCCAGTTGGTATGGCCTTTATATTGTTTATTAATGCATATTGAATAACTAAGGCGAATTTTATTACAATTCTATCATTAGTTTTTGAGTTGTGATTTTTCTACGGTTTTGTGTGCAATGTTTGATCATTTGGATTACTTTAATATTTTTTATTTGTCTTGTGAGGGGTTGATGTCAGTTGGTATGACCTTTATATTGTTTATTAATGCATATTGAATAACTAAGGCGAATTTTATTACAATTCTATCATTAGTTTTTGAGTTGTGATTTTTTTACGGTTTTGAGTGTAATGTTTGTTAATTTGGATTACTTTAATATTTTTCACTTGTCTTGCAAGGGGTTGATGCCAGTTGGTATGGCCTTTATATTGTTTATTAATGCATATTGAATAACTAAGGCGAATTTTATTACAATTCTATCATTAGTTTTTGAGTTGTGATTTTTCTACAGTTTTGAGTGCAATGTTTGATAATTTGGATTACTTTAATATTTTTTATTTGTCTTGTGAGGGGTTGATGTCAGTTGGTATGGCCTTTATATTGTTTATTGATGGATATTGAATAACTATGGCGAATTTTATTACAATTCTTTCATTAGTTTTTGAGTTGTGATTTTTCTACGGTTTTAAGTGCAATGTTTGATCATTTGGATTACTTTAATATTTTTTATTTGTCTTGTGAGGGGTTGATGTCAGTTGGTATGGCCTTTATATTGTTTATTAATGCATATTGAATAACTAAGGCGAATTTTATTACAATTCTATCATTAGTTTTTGAGTTGTGATTTTTCTACGGTTTTGTGTGCAATGTTTGATCATTTGGATTACTTTAATATTTTTTATTTGTCTTGTGAGGGGTTGATGTCAGTTGGTATGGCCTTTATATTGTTTATTAATGCATATTGAATAACTAAGGCGAATTTTATTACAATTCTATCATTAGTTTTTGAGTTGTGATTTTTCTACGGTTTTGAGTGTAATGTTTGTTAATTTGGATTACTTTAATATTTTTCATTTGTCTTGCAAGGGGTTGATGCCAGTTGGTATGGCCTTTATATTGTTTATTAATGCATATTGAATATATTGTTTATTAATGCATATTGAATAACTAAGGCGAATTTTATTACAATTCTATCATTAGTTTTTGAGTTGTGATTTTTCTACAGTTTTGAGTGCAATGTTTGATAATTTGGATTACTTTAATATTTTTTATTTGTCTTGTGAGGGGTTGATGTCAGTTGGTATGGCCTTCATATTGTTTATTGATGGATATTGAATAACTATGGCGAATTTTATTACAATTCTATCATTAGTTTTTGAGTTGTGATTTTTCTACAGTTTTGAGTGCAATGTTTGATAATTTGGATTACTTTAATATTTTTTATTTGTCTTGTGAGGGGTTGATGTCAGTTGGTATGGCCTTTATATTGTTTATTAATGCATATTGAATAACTAAGGCGAATTTTATTACAATTCTTTCATTAGTTTTTGAGTTGTGATTTTTCTACGGTTTTGAGTGCAATGTTTGATCATTTGGATTACTTCAACATTTTTTGTTTGTCTTGTGAGGGGTTGTCAGTTGCCTGTATATTGTTTATCGATCTATATTAAATAATTATGAAGATTTTTTGTGATTCTTAGTGTTTGGAGTGCAATTTTCGCCACTTGGGCTGTTATGAATTTTATCATGATTCTTCAAAAAGAAATAGAATACAAAATAGAAATAAATGTTTTATTAATTCAATAAAAAACAGTAACAGAAATTCCTTCATCATGTCATAGAAAATTATACAATTAATCTTCAAGTCAATAAAAAACAAATTTATTCTGTCTCTTGTGCCCTGTAACAATAGAAAAGAAAATTTAAACAATAATTTACGTTACTTATAAATACTCTACTCACTTATTGTAGATACGTTGCAAAATTTGTTTACTTAAATTGTAT
The DNA here is from genome assembly GCA_963966075.1 of Aphodius sticticus. Lineage (NCBI taxonomy): Eukaryota > Metazoa > Arthropoda > Insecta > Coleoptera > Scarabaeidae > Aphodius > Aphodius sticticus. Next base: position 6,047,952 of record OZ014510.1, read on the forward strand.
CTGTCCTCGTTATCGACAGCAGTAGCGATCCATTTCTTCTTTATATTGACCCATCTTTGTAAATGATTTCTTATCAATACATCTTTTGGTACTGGAGGACATTCATCCTGTGAAAATAAATCATATATAAATCAAATATTGATACCCAAACAAAAAAAAACATCTACTACCAAAAACTTACATAATTCAAATTTATTTCATCCTTATTTTGCTCGTATTCAGGCTCCGTCACCGGAATTCTAGACACAAATGGCCTAGACGCTGGCGGAAGCCTCGTAACATCAGTAATATTATTATTGATATTCCAGAAATTCGTATCGGGTTCCGGAGTTGAATTACGACGCCTAAACAACAAAAAATCCATTAGATACGCAACAAAACCAAATCAAAAATTTATACTTTATTATTACTTGGGGATTCCGCGGCTGATTAGCCATCCAGGCACGGCAAATCGGATACAGAGGAGTCTCCTCTTGGAACCTCGCTAAATCCACACTACGATCGAACAGTTTCATAACATAAGTATGATGAAACGCTGTCGGAGTTATATCAGATTTTCTTTTACGATCACTAAAAATATGTAAATATGTGTAATAGTGGATAACAATGGATAATTATACATACTATTTCTTTGACTTGGGGCTACGACTGTCCTCAGAGGAGTCAGTGTCAGATTCACTCTGTTCCGTAGCTTCTCGTAAGGCGCCTTTTAAGCGCCCCTTAGCCATTAGGTACTCATCCCCTAGTAGATTTTCTTCTTTTACTTCTACTTTGACCGGGCTTGCGGTTGATGTCGATAGTTTGCGTTTTTTCGTCATTTTTATGGTGTTTGAGAGGTTTAAAATGGATAACTAACCTCACTTTGGGGAAACGACGCTAGTTTTGACGTTTTGTGAGACTGCCAACCTAAAAGTGGAATACTTGGATAGGGAGTAGTGACAAATAGAAAATCACTAGGTGTGCTGTTATTATTCCAAGGTCTTGTTGTTATTTGTTATTCAGATTTGTTTTATTTTTAGTTTTATGGTTTGGTTCTTGTGAATAATTAAGCTTATTAGTACCACGTTTCAACGGAGTTTGTGTTGTGCGATTGATGATAGTTATTTAGCTAGTGGATTTAATTGAAATAACAGATTACAAGAAATTGAGGTTATGACCTGTGGAATACAAATTTAAACAGTTTCCATTATTCAAGTTTATTTGCGGAGACTGACAAAAGGAATGTTTGGTGAGTGTAAAATTTATAACATCTGTTTTTTTTTGGGTTATGTTTAGTACTAGAACTAAATAAAACACTTATGCTGATAATTTAAAAAATAATTTATTAATTACTCATCCCATCTGGGAAAACATTGTTTCGTGCTCCAAAAATCTTCAAGATTCTTGTAGATTTTGTCTGTTTTCTCGTTATAGTTCAATGCCTCACAAACTCGGCAATAATGGTAGGACTCGCTTTGAAAATATCCGTGCTCATTTCTGATTTCGTAGTGTCTCATCCACTTAAAGTATTTAAAAAGATCCGACTTATATACATCAGACGTATCAGCTGATTTAACAAGATAAACTAAATAATCCGCTAAGTCTTTAGGTTTAGCGAAATTGTCTATGTTTAAGTAGGAATCTGGCGGTAACAGTCTTTTATAACTATCCGTGGAGGCCCCCATAACTATCGGAACAGCTTTCTTATGGTACGCGTTCCACCATAGCTTCTCCGTTACATATTCATCACAGTTTGAGTTTTCGAACGCTAAATAAAACATGTAATCATCGAGTTTTTTGCAATCTACGTTGAAATGGCCCCCGCAAGTTAGATTTCCGCAATGCCCATACGAGTCTACTTCTATGTGCTCTTGGAGCTCCTTGACGTACTCCCATCTATGGTTTTTCGAGCCGCAATTGGACCCCATTATAGCTACAAGTACGTCTCTTCGTTTTTTGTGTTTCCATTCCCTATATTCCTTCTCGATGTTTACCTTGCTTGTGGTATTCTTTAGGATTGTCCTACCGTATGGTACTGGAATGTCTGAGTCCATTCTGAAAAATAAATAGCATATATCTTAATCGGTTATAAACAGTTTGCTGTGGGGAGTCAAAATGCGATAAATGCCCTATTCGAAGGATTTTGCGTGAGCTTTTGAAAAAGATCCAAGAGGGCTTTAATTGAATCGTCTTGAAGTTAATAGATTTTGATTTTAATGACAGATTTTGTCACAAAAATGTGTCTACATTACTTAAACAACTAATGTAAGTTAATAAAATGTGAAATGCATCTAATAGAAGTCGATCTAGTTTAAAGGTGGTTTACAGGGGCGTATCCAAGGGGGGCAACTGCCCCCCTTTCATATTTTGGTATTATGTTTATTACATAGCACTCTCTCCCTTATGAACACTAGGGTGTTTATTTTTATTTAGAAAGCAACGACCCCCCCCCCCAAATCGTTCCTAAATAAAAAAGAAGTGGACCCGTATTTTGTTTTTTGAAATTTTAATTTTTAATGGTACCTATTGAGGCCTCCATTCCATGTTTTATACTTAGAGTTCAATTATTTTTTTTATTTTATAGTTGTACTTAGTTTGAAAATACTGCAATGAATCGTTTGGTAGCTGAGTTTGGCAATACTTTCACGTTCGTTAAAAAAGAGGAAGTGGTTTGCAATTTCTGCTCACGAAATTTAATTATTCGTAATAAACAATGTCTTCGGGCTCATGTAAAAACAAAAAAACACATGGAAAATGTATCAGGAACGTCAACTAAAAACTTTTTTGATGATTTATGTGAAACATTTATTTCTGCTAATATACCTTTCACAAAAATTAATAATCCCGTTTTTAAAAAATTTATCAAGAAGTATACTGGACGAAACGTACCCGATGAATCCACAATTAGAAAATATTACGTACAAGGGCAATATGACAAAACAATTTCTACAATAATGTCAAAACTATCCGATAAATATATTTGGGTTTCTGCAGATGAAACTACGGATATGAAGGGTAGATGTGTGGTCAACGTCGTTGTCAGATTGTTGGACCCGCAAGACTTATATAAACCCTATTTAATATGTACTCAGTTTCGCTGTACCGTCAAAGCTGAACAGATATGTACAATAGTAAATGACGCCATAAAAAAAGTAGGAATCACAGACGCTACCAAAGTATTACTGTTTGTTTCTGACGCTGCTGCGATTATGTTAAAAGTTGGAAAATTACTTAAACAACATTTTTCAAATATTCTTCATTTGACATGTTTTTGCACACGCTATTCATAGAATTTGTGAATTTATTCGGGAAGAATTTCCAGACGTGAATACGCTAATAAGCACATGCAACAAAATTTTATTGAAAGCTCCTTCCAGATTGTCTCTTTACAAGGAAAAGTGCCCTAATCTACCTTTGCCACAACAACCAGTTATTACGAGATGGGGTACATGGTTAGAAGCGGCAATTTTTTATGCAAGAAACTTTGATATCGTCAAACCCTTCGTCTTAAATTTGCCTGATGAAGCAGTTAGTATTAAAGACTGCAAAAAAAATCATTACAAGATTTGCATAAACAATTAAAATTTATTGATACAAATTTTGCGCAAGTATTGCCAACCATAAAGTTTCTAGAACAACAAGATGTTGAACTTGCAAGCAGTTTTCAAAGGATTGAATCCCTGTACGAAAGGTTACGAAGCATTCAAGCACCAATCAGTAAAAAAAAACAAAAAAAAATTGATGCGGTAGTACATAGAAATTCGGATTTTAATATTTTAAAACAAACCTCTACGAATTCATTTACGGATGAAGGAATTTCTCAAAAATATTCCAATTTGGTGTTGGTGTATTCTTTTGCGCCTGTGACTAGCTGCGATGTAGAAAGATAATTTTCAAGGTTTAAAGATATTTTAACATCTAAGCGAAATAATTTTACTGAAGATAATTTTGAAAAATATGCAGTAATACAATCGTTCAATGCATATCCAAGAAATGAGTAAAATATTTCAGTGGGCACGTGTTGCATATAGTTACAACAAACATTTAATATTAAATTCACTCGGTTTACTACCGACCGCCAGGCGCTTCGCTCCTATGGATATCAATCCAATCGACCGCATAAGTTGTCATTGACTCATGCGTGCCCGCTACGCACACTCATAGCTGGGCGACTTCTAGCACTGCGAGACATACATTTTTGTCCGGCCACTGGTCATTACCTACCTGTATGTCATAGACCAGTTAAAAATTCCATTAAAATCAGGCAACTTATTCTTAGAAGATAGGAATGTATGGTATGGGCTTTCGTCTGTTAAAAAAGCCCAGATTTGGTCTCTTCTGCGATTTATTTGTGGTGGGAGATCCTGCAGACCTTTGGTTCTATGTAGATGCACGATAACCAAATCTGACTTGGCCAAATCTTCATCTTTGTACGTCAGATGGCAGTTTTTCACCGAACACTTTTCGAAAGGATCATGCCTAAATAAAACCCAGAAAAAAAATCAATTTTTGTATCGAATTCGACATGGATTTATTACCGTTTATCTGTGAAGTGGTATATGTGTCTCTTCTCAATGCTTGGGCCATACTTCCATACAAGAATTGTATAATTTTTGTTCGTGTGTGTCTTTGGAATTGGTTCGTTGAAAAATAATATTTTGCCTAGGTTGGATAGATATTTTTTCTGAAATGATGATTTTGTGGTTAGTTTTTTATGTTATTTTGTACAGGGATGTCCCACGTTAAAGGCAAAGTACATTAATGGTCCTAAGAAATCAAAATATTGAGGCAAAAAAGATTTTTGTAGGAGTAGAAGCTTTTGGATTGTCTTAAACATAAAATGCAAATATTAGAATGTAATAGGGTATTCCGGTCATGTCAAAATTTAAGCAGATATTCGGTTTAACCTATTGTACAATTTATGAGGATTCATATAGTTAAGCTATGAGCTTTTTGATTTAGTTTTTCTATAAGATAATTGCAATTAAAAGTGCATTTCGTTTGAATTCACCGACCACCCTCGGAAATACACGATGATTACCGATCCCTAGTAGCGGTGGCAACAGCGGACAGCTCTCGAACAGCTGATCGGCCAAGTTGACGGTTGGCGACCCTGTTGTTTGACAACGAATAAAGGTACCTTTTTTGAGAGATGATTTGATCATTGAAACTTGAAGCCAAACATCTCTCATCTCGCTAGTCGGCAATGTAAAGAAAATCTTATCAGAAGTTACTGTTCTACTGCTGTTATAGCCCGGCACAGAACAATGTCGGCGTTGGAGTTTATACATTTTGAACAAGTGTTTGATATAACCTCAATAACCAAAGCAGGTGTCAACAAACGAGCAATTCTAAACGTTGACACAACAGAAGACAAAAATTTACTACGTGCACCCTAGATATAGCAACGTTGTCAAGTCGCTCACTTTGAGCGGTCTTTGTGACGTCACAAAGACCAATCCTAATTCAAACTTCAAATAACGATTTCTCTTAATTTAAAACAATGTTTGATATTTTACTTGTGAAGTAGCAAACAGTAGCACCCATACTTTATAAAAAATGACAATTTCAAAAACACCGGAATACCCCATTATCTGCTTGCATGTACCGGGTGTTACCAAAACTATGACAAACTCTTAGGAGTACCTTTGTTCTAAAAGCTATGCAAAAATGTTATTTGAAAAAGTGTTTAGAAATATCAGAGGGAATTAAATAGGACATTATAATCTCCTTTGTAGTTGCATGAACACCCGGTATATGGAACGTCGAAGGTGACTATAATTTGGTATGCTTCAAGGGCATATATTTAACTAAAGAAAATTACTAAAACAATGTTACAACTTTTAGTTACTTCTAAGTTACACTAAAAAATGTGTAAACAAAATGGAAAAACTGTCAAGTCTTAGAATTCACAAGAGCCTACTAAAGATGACAAATGAATTCAGTTGTCATTAGAAGTAAAACTACTCAAAATCAAGACCGATTTCTAGTCCTTTCCTCTCTACGTCAGCGTACTGCCACAGAACGAGACCTCCTAAACGACCTAAGACGAGCACATGGAATAGAAATTTCCGATCAAACTGTTAGAAACAGATTAAAAGAAGCGAATTTGAAACCAAGTAGACCTGTCCGCGCACCACGCCTTACGCAGCATCACAAAGCAGCGCGAATAAGGTTTGCTCTGGATCACAGATATTGGCAACTTCGTCACTGGACGCCTGTACTGTTTACAGGCGAGTCCAGATTTCGTTTAACGGTCGGCAACCGATTAAGCTGACCACACAGAAATCATGTAAAATAAAAAAGTACAAAGCGGTCGTAAGAGACAATTAAATTAATATCTGAATTGGCAAGATTGTTAATGAATATCTCATTTCAATTATCTCTATTTATTGATGATTTTTAAGTATCAAATAACCGCATAAAATAGATACAATGGAGATAAAATAGAGATTTTAACACCCATGCTCTCCTAAACCGAATGGTATATACAACCATACTAAAATAAATTGTAATTAACGCGTCTTGTACTTTAATCACAAAAATAATGTACTGTAATCGTGCTTGTTGACACTTGGCGCCATCTCGTCGTGCAAATTGTCACTACAAATTGGTTCTGTATTTACAGTTTAGATTGGTTCTGTCTGTTGTGATCTTGTTCGTTTAGTTTCATTACGTGAATGCAAAAGATGTGGGAATAAACAATTACAATGAACGGTAAAAAGGGAAGATAATCGTTTCAAGGTCGCCGTGGATAGTTTAGTTGGTAGTATATTACCAACTTCTTAAAAACGCGTTTTTTTCGTTTCGCACCGACCCTTAACTCGTTGCGACGGTCGAGTACGTATACAGGTGTTCCTAAATATCATGTAAATACGAAAAGGGGTAATTCTTTAGCTTATTTAATTACTAAAAATTCATATAAACATAGGTCCGCAAACACTTCGTTGCCGATCCACAGGGTGTTGAAATTTCAAGATTTTTTTAGTTTTTTCTTTATAGCTCATGGAGTTGTTGAGATATTTACCTCTAATTTGGAATATGGGTTACGCTGTAGGACTTACATCATTGGGCATACCAAATGGTTTTAAGAATCTACAGGGAGATATTTTTTCAGGATTTTTTTAGTTTTTTCTTTATAGCTCTTGTATCCTAGTTTTAAATTTTAACAGTTGGTGGCGATTAAAATGTCAAAATAAATACAAACAAAGGGTTATCTAAATCAAGCCAAGGCATACTAGACCAATTATATAAAAAAATTTAATTTCATCTAGCGAAACACAGAAAAGCTCTTATTTTTTTTTCTCGATATCGGTGGTAAATACGAAAAAAACTACAAAAGAGTAAAATGCTTTAGAACAAAACAAATTGTAATTTAGAATCCAACAGCGGCGCACCGAAAAAAAGTTCATGGGGAGAAAAGGGGGCATGACTCCTGAAAAAATATCTCCCTGTAGATTCTTAAAACCATTTGGTATGCCCAATGATGTAAGTCCTACAGCGTAACCCATATTCCAAATTTGAGCTAAATATCTCAAAAACTCCTAGAGCTATAAAGAAAAAACTAAAAAAATCTTGAAATTTCAACACCCTGTAGATCGGCAACGAAGCGTTTGCGGACCTATGTTTATATGAATTTTTAGTCATTAAATAAGCCAACGAATTACCCCTTTTCGTATTTACATGATATTTAGGAACACCGGCATTCAGGTTATGGAATGGCCGGCGTTAAGTCCTGGCCTGAATCCTATTGAACACGTGTGGGATCAGTTTGACCGACGTGTTCGCAAGCGCCCACAGAAACCAACCCACAGAAAACCCGACTGTCATCGATACAGTCATTTCCAATTTGTTTTGCGTTATTAATTTACATTTTTAAGTGTAACTTAGAAGTACATAACTAAGAGTTGTACCATTGTTTTTGTAATTTTCTTTAGTTAAATATATGCCGTTGAGGTATACCAAATTTGATTTGCCTACTATTATTTAAAAAGTTACAGGTTTCGAAAAAAGTGTTTTAATTTTTTTGAGCAGTGTACCTTTTTCATATAATATTTTTGCATAGCGTTGAACGTAAAGGTACTTTAACACTTTTAATAGTTTTTCATAGTTTTGGTAACTTTACACTATGGTCTGCAGATATAAATGTCATGACACCTTTTCCTGCTGTTATTCAGAAAGTAGCAACTGATAGTCATCTATTCCTAATTATTTTCAGAAAGTAGCAAATGTAATTCAGAATTCCCCAGAATTTTTTTAAGGAACCTCTATACAGTGGGTTGCATATAGATCAAATGGAATGACAGAATGACAGAGATACATAGTTAAAATACACAAAGTTACTTGATATATATTTTTTTTAAATTTATACTTAAAATTGAGAACTTAATTAAGCACAGAAAGAAAAATAAAACATTATTTCAAAACGTCAAATTGTACATTATTCTATGTACATACATACATACATAGATTAATACATACATAGACCTAAAATCATGTCAGGAAATAGCTGTTGCTAACAATATATTTATAATTTCCTCAGAAACTGTCGAAATAAAATATTATTACATTTATAATTATCTAAATTTACTGAATATCATTTGTCAACTTCTGATTTTCAAATGACATATTCTGAATATCAACTGCTACTTTCTGATACCAAAATTGAATAGATGAATATCATGTGTTGCTTTCTGAAAATAAATCGGAATAGATGAACATCATGTGTTGCTTTCTGAATATAAGTTGCTACTTTCTAAATAACAACAGGAAAATGTGTAGTACTAAATATTGAATTTGTTTTTTCGTTGCTTGTTCATTAGAACTAGATCTACCAATATATTATCTACAACTTTTCTACATGGAAGAAAATTAAAATACACGTTATTTTGATGTCTTAAGACCATTAATGTACTTTGCTTCTGTCGTGGGACATCCTGTATATCCCCTCTTACCTTCTCTAGTGGATATGATCTCCAATTAACGTTTGGTGTTGTAGATCCTTCTTTTAGACCATCTATATCGTCATCTTCGGGGTAACTATTTTCTTTATCTCTTGGATAAAAATTCACATTTTGCTCATGGTATTCTTTCACAACAGCCAGTATACATACTATGCCCAATATTAGCACGAGTCGTTTTAATAATGACATTCTAACCCCATCTGAAACAAAAAAAAAATGGTTGAATTGAAGAACCAGTATTTTTTGGCAAACATCTCATACAATTTCGAACAAAATTCATTTCTGTGCATTGCGGTGACACACGTTACCCCAGAGCATTGTTTTTCATTGTGTTTGTCGAGCGGGTTAGCATTATTTTACAACCGCGATTATTTATTATCTGCTTTGACCATAACGAATGGAATTGATTTACATACTGCGAGTGTTGCACGTTTTTTTCCGGACGTATTTTTGCGGTAAACACACGGACGTACGGCTGGCTACGACTGGTGTGCATGGTTGTCAACGCGCCAAATAGTAAAGGCCGTGTCCGTGTTGCTATAGATGTTAGATCAATACAGCTAAGGAGTTGAGATAGTATAGAGATGCGTTGCACACGCCTGGTAAGAGTATTTATTCATTGCTATCAAACGTAATGTCTGTTAAACGCATAATATGTTGTGAGATGGGTTATCTAAGGTTATCTAAGGCTATAGTTAAGTGAGTAGAAACAAAATTTACCAGACAAAACATAAAATTATTCTTGAATGATATATTTCCTTTGCTATTATTAGAGACAGAAAATCGGTTATGAAATTTGCCATAATTTATAATTTGCATAATGAATATGTACCAATAAACAATATAAAGGCCATAACAGCCGACATTAACCCCTCACAAGACAAATAAAAATTGTAGTAATTAAAAGTAGCAAAAATTGCACTCGAGAATGTCGAAAAATCACAATTAAGAAAATAATGGAAGAATTATAATAAATTCGCCACAATTATCCAAAATGCATCAATAAAAAATATAAACTCCATAGAAGCTGATATTAACCCCTCGCAAGACAAATAACTTCTTTTAAGTAATCAAAAGTAGTAAAAATTGCACTTGAGACAGTAGAAAAATCACAACTCAGTCAATCAACACAAAATAATGGAAGAATTATAATATGAAATTTGCCATAGTTATCCAATATGCACCAATAAACAATATAAAGTCCATAGCAGCTGACATCAACCCCTCACAAGACAAATAATTTTTTTTAAGTAATCAAAAGTAGTAAAAATTGCAGTCGAGACAGTAGAAAAATCACAACTCAAAAAATATTGGAAGAATTATAAAGAAATTCGACATAGTTATTGAATATGCATCAATAAACAATATAAACACCATAGCAGCTGACATCAACCCCTCACAAGACAAATAACTTCTTTTAAGTAATCAAAAGTAGTAAAAATTGCACTTGAGACAGTAGAAAAATCACTACTCAAAAAATAATGGAAGAATTATAATGATATTCGCTATACTTATTTAATATGCATCAATAAACAATATAAAGGCTATAGAAGCTGACATCAACCCCTCACAAGACTAATAGAAAATGTTGAAGTAACCAAAAGTAGCAAAAATTGTACTTCAGACAGTAGAAAAATCACAACTTGTAAAATAATGGAAGAAATATAATGAAATTCGCCGTAGTTATTCAATATGCACCAATAAACAATATAAAGGCCATAGCAGCGGGGATCAACCCCTCATAAGACCAATAAAAATTGTGAAGTAATCAAAAGTAGCAAAAATTGATCTCGAGACAGTAGAAAAATCACAACTCAAAAAATAATGGAAGAATTATAATGAAAGTCACCATCGCTCTGCAATGTGTATCAATAAACAATATGGAGGCCATAACAGCTGTCTTCAATCCCTCAAAGACAAATAAAAAAATTTTAAGCAATCGAAAGTAGCAAAAATTTCACTCTAGGCAGTAGAAAAATTACAAGTCAAGAAATAAAGAAAGAATTATAATGAAATTCACCATAGTCATTCAATATGCATCAACAAACATTATAAAAGCCATAGCAGCTGACATTAACCACTCACAAGCCAAATAAAAAATGTTGAAGTAATCAAAAGTAGCAAAAGTTGCACTTGAGACAGTAGAGAAATCACAACTCAAAAACTAATGGAAGAATGTTAATGACATTCGCCATAGTTATTCAATATGCATCAATAAATAATATAAAGGCCATAGCAGCGGTCATCAACCCCCTCACAAGACAAATGAAAGTTTTTTAAGTAATCAAAAGTAGTTAAAATTGCACTTGAAACAGTAGAAAAATCACAACTAAAAACATGATGGAAGTATTATAATGATATTCGTTATAGTTATTTAATATGCATCAATAAACAATATAAATGCCATAGCAGCTGAGACCAACCCCTCACAAGACAAATAAAAAAACATTAAAGTAATCAAAAGTAGCAAAAATTTCACTCTAGGCAGTAGAAAAATTACAAGTCAAGAAATAAGGAAAGAATTATAATGAAATTCACCATAGTCCTTCAATATGCATCAACAAACATTATAAAAGCCATAGCAGCTGACATTAACCACTCACAAGCCAAATATAAAATGTTGAAGTAATCAAAAGTAGCAAAAGTTGCACTTGAGACAGTAGAGAAATCACAACTCAAAAACTAATGGAAGAATGTTAATGAAATTCGCCATAGTTATTCAATATGCATCAATAAATAATAAAAAGGCCATAGCAGCGGTCATCAACCCCCTCACAAGACAAATAAAAGTTTTTTAAGTAATCAAAAGTAGTTAAAATTGCACTTGAGACAGTAGAAAAATCACAACTAAAAACATGATGGAAGTATTATAATGATATTCGTTATAGTTATTTAATATGCATCAATAAACAATATAAATGCCATAGCAGCTGAGACCAACCCCTCACAAGACAAATAAAAAAACATTAAAGTAATCAAAAGTAGCAAAAATTTCACTCTAGGCAGTAGAAAAATTACAAGTCAAGAAATAAGGAAAGAATTATAATGAAATTCACCATAGTCCTTCAATATGCATCAACAAACATTATAAAAGCCATAGCAGCTGACATTAACCACTCACAAGCCAAATATAAAATGTTGAAGTAATCAAAAGTAGCAAAAGTTGCACTTGAGACAGTAGAGAAATCACAACTCAAAAACTAATGGAAGAATGTTAATGAAATTCGCCATAGTTATTCAATATGCATCAATAAATAATAAAAAGGCCATAGCAGCGGTCATCAACCCCCTCACAAGACAAATAAAAGTTTTTTAAGTAATCAAAAGTAGTTAAAATTGCACTTGAGACAGTAGAAAAATCACAACTAAAAACATGATGGAAGTATTATAATGATATTCGTTATAGTTATTTAATATGCATCAATAAACAATATAAATGCCATAGCAGCTGAGACCAACCCCTCACAAGACAAATAAAAAAACATTAAAGTAATCAAAAGTAGCAAAAATTTCACTCTAGGCAGTAGAAAAATTACAAGTCAAGAAATAAGGAAAGAATTATAATTAAATTCACCATAGTCCTTCAATATACATCAACAAACATTATAAGAGCCATAGCAGCTGACATTAACCACTCACAAGCCAAATATAAAATGTTGAAGTAATCAAAAGTAGCAAAAGTTGCACTTGAGACAGTAGAGAAATCACAACTCAAAAACTAATGGAAGAATGTTAATGAAATTCGCCATAGTTATTCAATATGCATCAATAAATAATAAAAAGGCCATAGCAGCGGTCATCAACCCCCTCACAAGACAAATAAAAGTTTTTTAAGTAATCAAAAGTAGTTAAAATTGCACTTGAGACAGTAGAAAAATCACAACTAAAAACATGATGGAAGTATTATAATGATATTCGTTATAGTTATTTAATATGCATCAATAAACAATATAAATGCCATAGCAGCTGAGACCAACCCCTCACAAGACAAATAAAAAAATATTAAAGTAATCAAAAGTAGCAAAAATTTCACTCTAGGCAGTAGAAAAATTACAAGTCAAGAAATAAGGAAAGAATTATAATGAAATTCACCATAGTCCTTCAATATGCATCAACAAACATTATAAAAGCCATAGCAGCTGACATTAACCACTCACAAGCCAAATATAAAATGTTGAAGTAATCAAAAGTAGCAAAAGTTGCACTTGAGACAGTAGAGAAATCACAACTCAAAAACTAATGGAAGAATGTTAATGAAATTCGCCATAGTTATTCAATATGCATCAATAAATAATATAAAGGCCATAGCAGCGGTCATCAACCCCCTCACAAGACAAATAAAAGTTTTTTAAGTAATCAAAAGTAGTTAAAATTGCACTTGAGACAGTAGAAAAATCACAACTAAAAACATGATGGAAGTATTATAATGATATTCGTTATAGTTATTTAATATGCATCAATAAACAATATAAATGCCATAGCAGCTGAGACCAACCCCTCACAAGACAAATAAAAAAACATTAAAGTAATCAAAAGTAGCAAAAATTTCACTCTAGGCAGTAGAAAAATTACAAGTCAAGAAATAAGGAAAGAATTATAATGAAATTCACCATAGTCCTTCAATATGCATCAACAAACATTATAAAAGCCATAGCAGCTGACATTAACCACTCACAAGCCAAATATAAAATGTTGAAGTAATCGAAAGTAGCAAAAGTTGCACTTGAGACAGTAGAGAAATCACAACTCAAAAACTAATGGAAGAATGTTAATGAAATTCGCCATAGTTATTCAATATGCATCAATAAATAATATAAAGGCCATAGCAGCGGTCATCAACCCCCTCACAAGACAAATAAAAGTTTTTTAAGTAATCAAATGTAGTAAAAATTGCACTTGAGACAGTACAAAAATCACAACTAAAAAATGATGGAAGTATTATAATGATATTCGTTATAGTTATTTAATATGCATCAATAAACACTATAAATGCCATAGCAGCTGAGATCAACCCCTCACAAGACAAATAAAAAAACATTAAAGTAATCAAAAGTAGCAAAAGTTGCACTTGAGACAGTAGAAAAATCACAACTCAAAAAATAATAGAAGAATTGTAATGAAATTCGCTATAGTTATTCAATATGCATCAATAAACAATATAAAGGGCACAGTAGCTGACTTTATCCCCTCACAAGACAAATACAAAATGTTAAAGTGATCCAATGTGGCAAACATTGCACTCAAGACAGTAGAGAAATCACAACTCAAAAAATAATGGAAGAATTATAATGAAAGTCACCATCGCTATGCAATGTGTATCAATAAACAATATGGAGGCCATAGCAGCTGTCTTCAACCCCTCAAAGACAAATAAAAAAATTTTAAGCAATCGAAAGTAGCAAAAATTTCACTCTAAGCAGTAGAAAAATTACAACTCAAGAAATAATAAAAGAATTATAATGAAATTTACCATAGTTATTTAATATGCATCAACAAACATTATAAAAGCCATAGCAGCTGACATTAACCCCTCAAAAGCCAAATAAAAAATGTTGAAGTGATCAAAAGTAGCAAAAGTTGCACTTGCGACAGTAGAGAAATCACAACTCACAAAACTAGAATGTTAATGAAATTCGCCATAGTTATTCAATATGCATCAATAAACAATATAAAGGGCATAGTAGCTGACTTTATCCCCTCACAAGACAAATAAAAGTTTTTTAAGTAATCAAAAGTAGTAAAAATTGCACTTGAGACAGTAGAAAAATCACAACTCAAAAACTAATAGAAGAATTGTAATGAAATTCGCTATAGTTATTCAATATGTATCAATAAACAATATAAAGGCCATAGCAGCTGATACCAACTCGAATAAATAATTAATATCGGTGAAGATTACAAATATATTGCTTAACTTATCTAGTCAAATATGCCATCAAATCTCTTGCGAGAGCCCATAATATATGTAACAAAATCACACACGGCTATAACTAAGGCCATAAATTATTAATATCACTGAAGATATGTATATTATTCCGGTTTTATTGACATGTGCGAGCATAGATGTGCTGGGCTCATATAGTAGCTTTCCTTGTTAAACTACGAAGAATTGTCCTTGTTTGCAGTGTTAGCTATGTAAACGTAATATTATTGCTACCATTATTACTGCATATGGAAATCTTTACAATGCAAAATGCATTGTTTTTAAATTGTGCTAATTGTTTAATATTGCAGGAAAACAAAACAACGTTTTGAAGGAAATAAATACATAGTTAATAACTTTAAACTAGGTACTCACTTTTACTTATTTGACACTAATGCATTATTGCTTGAGTTTGTCCAGGCATAGCAAAAACAACACTGCAAATTTGCTGACTGTCACTTTTAAACTAGTTTTATTTTACTTGGTTCGTATGGGGAAACACATTATATTCGTGGTTATTCTGGCCCGGTGCATGACATTTCTTGGTCGAGTTGGCCCAAGACCTTGGCAATTTCTTATAGTCGCTGTCCCAAATTTTTACGAGAGTATTGAGTAATGATTCACAAGCGCAGGACTGTAGTGAAAGTTATGCGTCAAATTTTGTAATTTGTACTAAACGATAATATTATTATGTTCCGAGGGAAGTGGTTTCTAATACTAATAATACGAATCTCATCGCTTATAAGACATACACGATACTCAAGGCCCATTTGAGCTTCTACAATGTCAACATTAGCTGTTTACCAGTGCCTTTATTGGCGTGCATTTACTAGCATAATAAGATAACATACAGAGAAAAAAAAATTGTGCAGTTTTAAATTAACGCTCGCCTTTCCGATTCATTTCCTCTTAAACCACTTACCACAAAAATTTCAGTTTTTGTTCAGATTGCATCTAGAGTCTCTTCTATAGATTGGCATTTTTGTTTTCTTCAGTTTTTATGCAATAAAGGTTGCGAACAAGATTTTGAGGGAAGCCGATATCTCAGGAACGAATGTTAGCAGGACAACGCAGTTAGCATGCAAATAATCCTTATTTACTGCGATACATATTCCTTGAATTTAATAGCATTCCGAGTATTCTTTAATTTTTAAGACCGAAATAAACATGAATAATATTTTGCGCAGTTGGGCTTCCCTCGCTTGTGGGTTTTGGTGCGAGGCAGTCGAACGAGATGCGAAGTTTTGACGCGATCAGTGAATCATTTTTTTTTGTTTACAATTAACAAATTGTAACACAGTTCTTAGTAACTTTTTTCTAAGATTGGTCACATTGATATCAAATGCCATATGTCAAGACCAAATACACATAACCACAAACTGCCGTTTTGGAATCGCCTGCAATCGCATAAACTGCTAAATATCTATATTCTATACATATTTAAACATGATGCGTGTAGTATGCTATTGTGTTCCCAAAGGGTTGGGGCTTTCTTAGTTTTGCTCTGTTCATCAAAATACGCCACCATGACGTTTTCGGTGATGTTTTGCGACTCTGGTAAGTTATCGTGCATCATTCTCGTCAACTAAACATCAAATCTCCCTTTCAGATACAATACAAAGACCACATTTACCTGAATAAGGAGTTATGCGAAGATCAAACCTACATCGTAGATATGATCGGGTTCAAATACTGCCGCGGGATTGTATATGCGCAATAAATAGTTGATTGAATATCAGCATGCACGTAGCAAGCACGTACATCTAAAGTGTTGAGGATTTCCTAGTTTATGTAACGTATATGTTTTCGGTAACATTTTGGACAGAATTCTGGTCGTGCCAATACAGTATTCTTTTTTTGTACGTCGCTTCCAACTTCGTCTTAGTTTTAGTTCTGTGCAACTATTTGTGTTACCTCCATCGCATGTAATTTTACTAAGTATATTTTATTCTAATAAACTACTTCACCGAAATTGGAATTTGGTTTCAATTATAAGTGCGTGTAAGTGTATAAGCCTCAACGGCTACCTAGCGGAATTAGGTAGACACCGCTATTAAACGTTAAGCGTTATAACAATAGGGTATTTGACTGTATTAAAAATATGGCATATATTATAGTCATCCTAATAGATTACAGTTTATGAAAACTATTTGTTATTAATTTTCAAAAAAATATGCTTTATTTCTATGAAAAACCAAAATTAAAATTGAATTTGATTCACGTCCTATCACGTGATTGAAAACGCTCTGTAATTGGCTCAGTCTCCAGTGATGTCATTCGTTAGTACGCTTAGAGCGCGTTCGGTTTGTCAGGGTATGGTATGGGGAGAGCAATGCTCAGATAACTTGGGTCGGCTGTCTCTCTCTTATATGCAGATAAACGCCGTATGACGTTAGTCCGCCTATTATACAGCGCGTCACTCTCACCGTACAATGCCGGGTTATCCGAACGCGCTCTTATGCTTCTCCCGTTTGAATTTAATAGCACGAAAGCGCCATGTAAGCATAACTTTGTAGGTTAGGATAGCCCTAACCTTAAGCTGTCAGATCAGATAATACCTGGTTCGAAAATACGATAGATAACTTATTCTAGTCAGTTTTACTTATGTCGAAGTAATCTTCATAGCAGAAAGCACTTGTATTGGCGGCTATTTATTTCATTTGGATTTCTACGAGCCAACCACTTTCTTCGCAGTTTCAAATCTTGCGGAACAGCTACAAATAGTTTATCCGGAGTTTTTCTTGACGTATCTCTGCATTGTGGATTTATACACCATTTATAACCCATTTTTATGTAGAAATTGTGAAAACAACACATCATACAACACAATGGGGTATTCCGGTGTTTTTGAAATTGTCATTTTTTACAAAGTATGGGTGCTACTGTTTGCTACTTCACAAGTAAAATATCAAACATTGTTTTAAATTAAGAGAAATCGTTGTTTGAAGTTTGAATTAGGATTGGTCTTTGTGACGTCACAAAGACCGCTCAAAGTGAGCGACTTGACAACGTTGCTATATCTAGGGTGCACGTAGTAAATTTTTGTCTTCTGTTGTGTCAACGTTTAGAATCGCTCGTTTGTTGACACCTGCTTTGGTTATTGAGGTTATATCAAACACTTGTTCAAAATGTATAAACTCCAACGCCGACATTGTTCTGTGCCGGGCTGTAACAGCAGTAGAACAGTATCTCCTGATAAGATTTTCTTTACATTGCCGACTAGCGAGATGAGAGATGTTTGGCTTCAAGTTTCAATGATCAAATCATCTCTCAAAAAAGTTACCTTTATTCGTTGTCAAACAACAGGGTCGCCAACCGTCAACTTGGCCGATCAGCTGTTCGAGAGCTGTCCGCTGTTGCCGCCGCTACTAGGGATCGGTAATCATCGTGTATTTCCGAGGGTGGTCGGTGAATTCAAACGAAATGCACTTTTAATTGCAATTATCTTATAGAAAAACTAAATCAAAAAGCTCATAGCTTAACTATATGAATCCTCATAAATTATACAATAGGTTAAACCGAATATCTGCTTAAATTTTGACATGACCGGAATACCCTATTACCAAACGGCGACGATGCCGATGCTGACAGACCATATGGGCCGATTTGACATCTACTAACCGGTGACGTCACACAACAGAAAGTATAGTTTTGGCGGGACTTTTTGTGATTCAATTTTTAACGCTGATTTTTATGAAATATTGAGGAAATAATTACGAAAAATAATGCATTTACAATGTAGAGTGAAGGAATAAACACACTAAGATGGTTTTCCCATAATAGTCAAATACCCTATTCTTTAGAAAGTTCTTGTTCTTCAAAGTAACTAATCAGTCACCGCCAAACACTTCTATTCTGACTATTATAATTATTAGAGACTATTTTTAAGTTAACTTTTTAGGTTATGTTTCTATATCTATATCCTTTATTCACTGGTTGTCATGTAAGTTTTTATCATAGTAACTGTTGCGGGTTAATAGTGTTGTCCCAAGCATCGTTGCCAGATTGGGGGGTTTTCGCCCACTTTTGGGGGTTTCCCCCCAAAAGTAGTACCTTGGAGGAGGTAACCAAAATCCCCCAATCTGGCAGCACTGGTCCCAAGCTCTATTGTGATCATTGTTGCGCCCGTTAATTATTTATTAAAACTTGTAGGCTAAAGTAGAGTAAAATTATCCACAATAAGTTTTTGTCATGATTTTATCCCAACTTTACAGTTGACAGTTTACTACAGTACCAACAGTACTATAACCGGTACCAGATAAATACCCTAGATTCTAAATATAGTATCTTGGCGCATTCGTTCCTTTAGGACACTCGTCGCTGGCGCTCCTCATGCGCCAATTTGACGTCTTATAAAACTTGTATAATAATATCATTTTGAAACTATATTTGAAATATCATTTTAAACTCATTTTGTCAGTAATTTCACCGCCTTGCAAAAAATATGTAAGTGTGCAAAAAATCCACTGAGTTTAATAAGCAGCTTTATTAGTTAGTTTAATTTTACCGGGCTAAATTATGGAATAACACGACACTTTCTCTTTTTCTATTGGATCAAAAAATCACTTGTATTCACCCTGATTTCGAAAATTGTACGTTGTTACTCAACACGGCCTAACTAATTCGTAGCATCGACGAACAAAAGACGTCATAGCAACGTAGAAACCGTCATGGTTTGTTACAGCGCCTGTATTCAATCTAATTATTTTTAATAGCTCTACGTTCAGCTCATTAAGCCACGCTATCATGACACCTGTGACACACTGCACCGCTTGTTAACTTCTAATAACCATCCATTTTTTTTTTTCAATTAAAAAAATGGTTCCGCCTTATACATATATTTATTATTGTATCATGCGAAATAACTAAAAATAAAAGTTCTAAGTCCTCAATTGGTAATCACCATTCTTGGTTATGTATCTAACCCATGGCAACGCTTGGTAACCACACTTCTCGATGATCTTCAGATACCGAACTTGTATACCGGAAGTGGTGAAGTACGGTATCTCAAATTTAACTTCAACTGGTGGTTTGCCTTCGGATTCTTCCGCTAAAATGCTGGGTAAAGAGAATTGGGACTTCATAGTGTATTCCTTACCACCGGGAAAGGCTTTGATGAACCAGGAAATAGCGTTTTGCTCCGGGATGTACTTGGCTTGTCCAATGTTGGTCTTAAACTTTGGAGAATCAGCATCTGATGGTACTGGAACCAAAACTTCAACGTTATTCGCAGTGCTTCTCTTCTTAAATTGCGATTTAACAGTGATGAGATACTCAATTCTACTATGGCTATACTTCTCCATGATAATCTCCACCCAAATCAGCGGCTTCATAGGCGTGGTCATCCTATACGCCATCAGTTCGAAGTCACCGTCAGGTGGAACAAACGATATCGTCCTGTCGTTGTCAAACCTCGAAAGACGGACGCATTGGTGGAACTTAACATCGTCCAGTTCGACTGATTTCAGTTTGGATCTTCCGGTATTCTCAAAGAGGATCTTATCGTTGAGACCTAACCTCAATTCAGGCATTCCCGATAGGTACACCCTCATCTTTATGGTGCCTTCGATCTCGTTCCTTAGGATGCTTCCAGTGGAACTTGTTAGTAAATGAACGGCCTCTATAACGTCCAGGTAAACCTCGTTTTTCCTATGGCTGACGCCTTCTGATCTCCAAGAGACTGAATTGGTGACAGCTTGTGGTATCCTGGCTTGCTGTTCTAGCTTATGGCCCTCCTGCGTGATGTACTCTTGCAGGATTTTTGTTTCTGTCGTTTGAGGGTATCCAAAGTCCACTAACTCGTCCAATAATTCGTATATGACCACAAAATTATCTCTAATGCTTTCCTCTTCGACTTCTTTGAAGTATTCCTTCATGACTTGCGCGATCTTGTGGAGCAATACGAAGACTAGGGTTATGTTGGAGTTCTTTTTGGTGGTGCTCACCATGTAGAGGTTGTTTAGCTTGATGTAAGCGAAGGAGCAGTTTGTTGTTTCTATGATAGGTGTTAGGAGGCCATCTTCTTCTATATCCATCAGTAGGGGCATGAATTTTTCGATCATGTTCATGTCGACGTCTCCACGATAGTTGCGAGATATGATAACTTTGCCCTTCGTGTCCAGTATGTACACTGCTGAGCAGGACATCGTCAAAAACAACCTGGTTTGACGACTGTCGTTGTCATCATGTAAACTTAGTTGAGGTTATGTTGGGTGTCTGTTTTTTTTGTCTGACAATTTGATCAGTTTGTTAAAAATTGTGTATTAACTTTGGCTGTTTACGATTTGTGTAAGTTGTACCAACAACCCCTTCGTGGGGGTTGTTTGGCAAAACGGCAGCTTGTCAGGTATGAAGGAAAAGTAAGCACAAGATAATATAGAAATTTAACAAGTTTGGCAAATCTGACGAAGTAACCACAAATATAATAATTTTCAGCTTTATAGTATAAAACAGCGTTTCCCAACCTTTTTACTCTTGCGGAACCCTTTAGATAGGGTTGGAACCTGGCGGAACCGCAACAAAAAAAATATAAAATGTCCTTTCCAAGGTATTTCGAATATTTTTTTGCGTACAGAAAATCGTGTAACGTATTTCAAGTAACCAGATACAAGTCTGTAAAGAAACGCAGTTCAATGATTGAATATTACTTACCACTGTTTGCCAATATTTCTGTATGTGTGCTACCCATTTTTGCGCTCTTCCATTTCAGCAATGGTGAATAACGTTAATGCTTGTTTTCTTCCTACAGTTTGAAGCTTGCTGTGGGGTGCACCGACAAAAGAATTTAACTTTAAACTAAAGGAGCTTGTAGTCTCGTCTGTACTGATCATTTACGTTTTTTGTTCAAGTTTCTATTGTTGTTAACGTCAAAGTTACAAGATCTTAAAGATAACGCTGCTTCTTCGGCAGCGCCATCAGAAATTTAAGCTAGCCATGGTAATCAACAAAAACATTTAGTGACGTTTAGTTTGGAGTTTTGAGTTTGGAGAAGAGCAGGAGAGCGTTATTCTCAGTGCAACTTCTCTGAAAGAGTACAGTACCAGGGAGGATCTGTAATGGTTTGGGGAGGAATCTGCTTCGAAGCACGTACGGAACTTTGCTTTATCAACGGAAACCTAAACTCGGCTCGGTATGTTGAAGAAATTTTGTCGTAACACGTGGTTCCCTTTGGGCCATTTATTGGCGACAACTTCTTGTTCATGCACGATAATGCACGCTCCCATACAGCCCGCATAGTGTCCCAATACCTGGATGATTTGGATATCGGCAGAATGGAATGGCCTGCACGTAGCCCTGATTTAAACCCCATAGAACACATGTGGGATATGCTAGGGAGACGAGTTAGAGCCCGTGGTACCGCGATACAAACGCTAGATGATCTCCGAATAGCGCTAGAAGAAGAGTGGAACCAGATTCCCCAAAATGAGATTCAAAACCTAATTCGAAGTATGCCTAGAAGGATGAGGAATACAATTCAAGCGAGGGGAGGCAATACTCGTTATTAACATGTTGATCATTACTTTCACAGTTTAATTAAATTTTGTCGTTATCCACGGCTTTCTTTAATTTTTGATGGCGCTGCCGAAGAAGCAGCGTTATCGTTTAGAGCTTGTAACTTTGGCGTTAACAACAATAGAAACTTGAACAAAAAACATAAGTGATCAGAACAGACGAAACTACAAGCGCCTTTTGTTTAAACTTAAATTCTTTTGTCGATGCACCCCACAGCAAGCTTCAAACTGTAGGAAGAAAACAAGCATTAACGGTATTCACCATTGCTGAAATGGAAGAGCGCAAAAATGGGTAGCACACATACAGAAATATTGGCAAAAAGTAAACCTTTCAAATAAAAAAAACTCATTCAAATCGAGCAATACGTTCAAAAGTTACTGCAGTTTGAAACTGGTCATCATTTTAGGTATTGCGTTTTTTATGCCGCTCAGTGTATTTTACCTTTAAAATTTAAAAAATGCCCCCATAAAATTAAGGCGATATTGTTCTAATTTCACAGGTATATGTGTATTCTGTAAAAACAATACAGAAATTTAGCTGGTATCCAATAACCAGCGATGTTACAGTTAATTCTTCTTTTACAGCTTTTTTGGTAGTTTATGACATTTATTTTCTGTAACATTGCAGATATTTCTCTCTAGGTATAAACTTATTTGTTATTTTTAGTTCCTTTAAGGTTCCCCAAAGGACGGAAAAAGAAAATACAAATCAAACAATGCTAAAACGAAGAATACAAAAAGTCCCTTTTACAAATAATTAAAAAAATAAATTCATTAAAAATTAAATTATTCTAAGTAAAAAGTTTCATATGGACCTATTGGTAACAAGTTAATATTCCTTAAGAAGTTAGAGCTATTTAAAATACTGTTTTATTAATATTTCGTTATTTTTTAAGGTACATATTGAAAAAATAAATAAGTCCTTATGAAACATTTTAGTCAGAACAATAATTACGTTCTGAGAAAAAATGTGTGGGAATAAACACCCAAGTAGAAGATATTTGTACACACTAATTTTATCTATAACAGATGATCTCTATATGTTCTCTTCAAGTTTGTTAAATAAGAAAAAGCTTGCTCATACATACACAATGTTGAAAACTGAACTGATACAAGGTAATTTATAACTCGAGGTGAATATTAAATGCAAGAGCATACCAAATTATAAATAAAAATATGTGAAGCACTTTTAAATTTGTTTCATTGTCAAAATTAGTACTCAGGTACCTACTTCAATTTAATTTAATTATTTTTCGTTTAATTAAATGCAGTCACGATATATGAAAGTAATTTCAAAACTTCAACACTAGTTTTCTGTCCCCATAAATTTTCGTCTATAATTGCAAATCACTCTGTATATTTATTGATTTTCTATGAATGGGACCGATATATTTTTCGCCATAGAAGCTCAGAACTTGTCTGGTGATAGGTTAGTTATCTTACCCGGAATGTAAGATAATATTGAAATCCACCACCTACAACTCTGTTCTTCTCCTAAAGTATTTTGTCACACATTTGGAAAGACAAAAATATTGAAAACAAATAATGTTAGAGTTTGACCAATAACTTTGCCAGATTGTTGTTTTCTAGAGGTTATTTTGATTTTATGTAACAGTTAATTGTAAGTAATATTGTCAATTGAAGTTAATAAATAGTCCAGAATGTTGCCCGTTGGATGTAATATCGAAATAACAGTGGTTTATTGAGATAGAAGGGTATAAAAGCAGGAGGTTGTGCTTGTCACACCCGTCACGGCTATTGCAAATACTTGTTTAAAACATGAAAAATAGTTGATCGTTTCTTTCTAATAAATCATAAAGATGTTTTATGGTATATTCTGAGAACTATTTCTAAGCTATCTTCTACGTAATATCTCATGACCATGAAGTCAATATTTATTTTGTTTTATGTTTTTTTTTCTGCGTAATTGTGTCATTAAAGTAATCAAACAACATTTTCTAATGATGAGTCGTTGTTTATAAAAGTGTTTATAGAGTTGTGACAAAATAACTACAGCAAATTAAGACAATATAAGGTCTATTTTCTTGGATTCATCATAAAAACTAATGATGTGATTATTATGTCAAATTTAGGAATAACAAAAAAGCACACGCGATTGAAGGACGTTGAAAATTGTAGAAAATCATTAGCTTGAGGTTGTTTTTTGTCTTGTATGATGTCCCATGGTTCTCTTTTGGTAATATTGGGAATAAAAAAAACAAATGACCTTAGACGAAAATAAATTACAGGGCAATTTTGTATATAGTCTAAATTTGTTGTTTTGCGGACTGGTCAGTAATTATGTGGCAAATTAAAATAGTTTCGACTGTTTTTTAATGGGTTTTAAGAGTGTTTAGTGTTATCAGTGTAGCCGGAAGTAATTATATTTGTTTGTAATCTAATGCAAACAACACCTAGAGTTGTGGTTTCAAAATGAAAGCTGAGCGATTTTTTAACCATGTTAAATGATGTTAACTTACTAATAAAATAAACGGAAGATCTTCGAATGCTATTTCAGATATTTGATTTTCTTGATAATTAATTTTTGTCCTACTTTTTGATACTAAGTTTATCGTTAAAATTTACAAGAAATATTAGTTTATATTTCAAAATATCTGAAAGTATTTTTAATAAAACTTTGTTTCATACTTATTTCTTAAAAATAACAAAAAAAACAGTTTGTGGATTACATAATTATTACTTACATTTTACATGGTATCAATTTAATTATTTTTAAAACCAGTTGAACTACACACAAATCTCACAAAATCTTGAAAAAAATAAAAACACTTCGCCGCTGTTTAGTTGATGAACGCACGGTATTATATCAAATTACAGTAACGTCTACATCGCGCTGACTCGCTAGCAATACTGTTCAAACCTATTTCGTATATTCGTAAATAAGCTTTGTAGTAGGGAGTGTGATATGTAACTAACATATCGCTATACATATATAATTTTGTATAAGAACCCTATATGCACATAAAAAGGTATGTCCGGGTATAACGTGTTATTTGTTCTGATAGTATCTTGTGTAAATATTAAAACGAATCACCAATATCCTAAAAATTTAAAAACCTGAAAATGTTCGGACTTTTTTTTAGTTTTTTGCGAAAAAGTCATAAAACTATGCACTTTTCCTCATAGACCACTATATACAAAAATAAAGTACGCTAAATTTTCTACCAAAAGCACCCTCAAGTGTATTTTTTGGTTGAATGGTTTGGCCGCTAGAGCTCGCTGAAAGAAGGCCAAATTTTCCTACTTTATGTGATATACGTGTAATTACAAAACAGCTTAGATTCTGGTAAAGCTACATTAAATTCCCAACAAATTGGATAACTTAATCAGTCATATACAGTCCGTAGTATATTCCCACTATGTTGCCTACTCGAAAATATTAAAAATTAAAAATGGCATTTTAATTATCAACAAAAAATCGCGTTTTTTTACTTTTTTTATTGTAAAAGGAAAACTATTGAAGCAATCTTAATGGTGCAACGGGATAAACTGTAGAGAATTAAATTACGAAGAGAATGACAGGTCAAACGAGCCGATCGGATAATTAGGAGAAAAGCTGGTCGGATTAATAGCTTTTGCGCAATCCTCATTTTAATTTTTGGCAATATTTTTGGAGAGCTAGATGCGTTTGAAGCCGTCCGATTGCAATTAAAAAAAAACGGATTTGGAAACTACTAAGTGGGTAATAAACTACTGAGAACATGAGCGAAAACGCCCGCGCCCGCTAGAGTGGTCGAGTGATGGGGGAAGTGTGCGATTAGAGGGGAAACGTATAATACACACGCGCAGGACGCTTGTATTACTATAGATACGCGCTTCCCCGCGTCGACTGCCTACCCCCACTACCCGACCGGTTTGGAGCGCGCGGCAGTTTTCGGTCATGTTTGCAAGCATTTTTCACCTATTTCGCAACGCTTTAACGCAAAATCAGAATAGACGTTTTGTAGCGCAATACTTCTACTTTCGAAATACGTAAAAAAATTAAAATCGGACCACCTCCGACGCATCCAGGCTCGCCAAATCATAGTTCATACAAATATTCAAATCGCAATTGTGCAAAAACTAATCATCGGACAACGCCTGGGTTGTCCACACTCAAAGTACCTATCAATCGCTACTTTCACGCGAAAAGACTCCGCTACAATTTGAAAATGGCGGAGTAATGAATTTTTGAAAAAACGCAGATTTTTCCGGTTTTTCCGAATTTCCTCCGTTAATATTAATTCAATCGAGTCCGCGCAGGGTGCATTTTTTCGTCTTTTCATTCTCTACGATTCGTCTACGAAAGCATCAAGATTGCTCCATCAATTCAGTTTTTACAAGCGAAAAACGAAAAAAAAGATTTTTTTAGGTTTTTTGTTTATAACAAATTAAGTAATGATATTTGCGAGTCGAAAACACATCACAATACATCTACGGACTGTCCCACGTGGCCTGGGATCGTCGGCTTCCTGCTAGTATTTTTGTCACGCAAATATCTCTATTGCCTGGTCTATAATCAATAATATAAAATATCAACCAGTTCTCGCAGCTACACGCTTTGGGCAAAATACATGATTAAGATGTGCAATTTGTAGGGAAATTAATGTAGTTTTATCACAATCCTAGCCTTTTTAACTAACTCGAAAACTGGGTTTTACACAAAGTATGAAAATTTGGGCTTTTTTCAGCACACTAGCGGCCAAACAGTTCAACCAAAAATGCATTTCAGGGGTACTCTTATAGGAAATTTAATGTACTTTATTTTTGTAAAGTAAACGATTTGACTTGACTAATAGATCCTATTTTAGATTTAGAGTATTAATTTAATTTATTTGAATTAGTTTGAATTAGTTGAAAATTATAAAAATGTAATTTGAAGTTGAAAAATGTCATAGGCTAATAATATGGCGACATACAGGCGGTATGTAAATTTAAAAAAAAATCAAAAATTACAGCCACAACCTGGATTTGAACCAGGGACCTTTGCGTTTCTAGCACAATGCTCTCCCATCTGAGCTACTGAGGCTAGAAACGCAAAGGTCCCTGGTTCAAATCCAGGTTGTGGCTGTAATTTTTGATTTATTTAAAGTTTACATCCAGCCTGTATGTCACCGTAATTATTAACCTATAATATTAATTTGACAATATGTCGTTAAACATTTTCAGTTGAAAAATGTCGTTCTGATTTGTGAACGAGTTTCAGCATTTCAGGTGAAAGTACAAATATTCTATAGGATATGAGTTCAGCTGACCAAAAATTTTGCAAAAATGGCCAAAAACAAACCCCAATACCTAAATTTTTGTTCAAAATACGCAAAAGATTGTAAAACTTTTGCAGCATCAAAACGTGCCTATCAAAGGTAACAACTTTTTAGTCTACGTGCAAACATTATGTACCCACAGAATTTTAAACAGCTAATTGGCACATTTGCAAGTACATAAATCCTTGTAAGCTAAATGCGGATGATCTAACAACCTTAGTGTGTGTTATTACGTGCATCTACTGGCCTATTTTCAAACTAGGGTAAACTGCATAGCAAGTTGTTATTGTTGCAATAACTGCGTCCATATTTATCAATGTAAATATGTACCGAGGAATAATGATAATGTCATCACTTCATATTGGGGCCATATTGCAGTTTTAGCTGATAAGGAAAAGTTAATAGTTAGGTATTAATAATAAAGAGTTGAAAGTATTACGACAGAATGAATAAAACTAAAAATACGCAGACATAACGACACAATTATGAGCAAATATTTCTAAACCCAGCGCAGCGAGCCTATTCAGTGTCAAATGTAATCTTGTTGCTAATCGTATTATACCGGGTGGTACTTTTAACTTGAGACTCCCAAATATCTCGAGAAATATGCATGGTACGACAAAGGTGTCTTAAATAAACTTGTAGGACGCAAAAGGGGAAATGAGATGCCGATTTCAGTTTCATTGCAGATGCCGCTGCAATCGGTAAAAATGAGGTTAACTTCATTTTTTTAAACGGGAATACCCAACTTTTTTTATATAAAATTATGATTTTACGTTAAATAAGGATAATCTTTTGTCTGAACATTTTTTCTCGTACTATGCATCTATCAAAAGTTATTGACGATGGGAGTTTGTGGCGTCTGCGGTAGTTACGACCGCTGCCACTGCATGGGATGCGCTCGCCGTCTGGCAGTCAAAGCGACGACTGAGTAGACACTCATGGTACAACGTAGGAAGGTATGTGCATAACGGGGACACGTTTTGGTATCTCGCGCGTTGCCCCGTCATAGGCATAGGGTTTGTTGACGCACAAAGAAACGCATCGTACGAAAAAGAATTTCAGACAAAAGATTCTTCTTATTTAGCGTAAAATCATAATTTGATAAAAAATTTGGGTGTTCCCATTTAAAAAAATTAAGTTAGCCTCATTTTCACCAATTGCAGCGCCATCTGCAATGAAACTGATATCGTCATCTCATTTCCCCCTTTGAGTCCTACAAGTTTATTTAAGACACTTTTGTCGTACCATGCATATTTCTAAAATTTATCTTGCGTTTAGTTCGTTTTAATCCGCAGTTAAATTTTAAAGTCAATATTAATATTTTTATGTCTAGCGTCTTATCTGTCGCAACAGTATGAAACGTGTTATCGTTGTGAAAGTAAGTATGGGCAAATCTGTGTTAGTTTCTAAAACTCTGTATATTACTTTAAATATAAACGTTAAAGATTTGAAAAATTAAACCTTATATAATTATACACTGCTCAATACACCGATTTCTTGTCCTTTCCTCTCTACGTCAGCGTACTGCCATAGCACGAGACCTCCTAAGCGACCTAAGACGAGCACATGGAATAGAAATTTCTGATCAAACCTGAGTGAGGAATGGGAAAGCATACCCCAAGAAGTGGTTCGTGCTCGTGGAGGGCAAAATGTTTATAACTTCTGCAAAAATGTTTGCATAAATTTCTATCATACCTCAAATGGTAGGTAATTAAGAGACCTAATATCCGTATGACATTCCGAGTTTTGCCCCCCCCCCCCCTAAATTGCGATAATATTCGTTCGTATAGCTAACGTATTTCAATCAGTTTCCACAGAAAAATATTTATAACCTCTGCAGAAATGTTTGCATAAATTTCTATCATACCTCAAATTGTAGGTAATTAAGAGACCTAATATCCCTATGACGATCAGAGTTTTGCCTCCCCCCCCCCTAAATTGCGATAATATTCGTTCGTATAGCTAACGTATTTCAATCAGTTTCCACAGAAAAATATTTATAACTTTTTCAGAAATGTTTGCATAAATTTCTATCATACCTCAAATTGTAGGTAATTAAGAGACCTAATATCCCTATGACGTTCAGAGTTTTGCCCCCCCTAAATCGCGATAATATTCCTTCGTATAGCTAACTTATTTCAATCAGATTCCACAGAAAAATGTTTATAACTTCTGCAGAAATGTTTGCATAAATTTCTATCATACCTCAAATTGTAGGTAATCAAGAGACCTAATATCCCTATGACGATCAGAGTTTTGCCCCCCCCCCCCTAAATCGCGATAATATTCGTTCGTAGCTAACGTATTTCAATCAGTTTCCACAGAAAAATGTTTATAACTTCTGCAGAAATGTTTGCATAAATTTCTATCATACCTCAAATTGTAGGTAATTAAGAGACCTAATATCCCTATGACGTTCAGAGTTTTGCCCCCCCCCCCCCCCCTAAATCGCGATAATATTCGTTCGTATAGATAACGTATTTCAATCCGTTTCCACAGAAAAATGTTTATAACTTCTGCAAAAATGTTTGCATAAATTTCTATCATACCTCAAATTGTAGGTAATTAAGAGACCTAATATCCCTATGACGATCAGAGTTTTGCCCCCCCCCCCTAAATCGCTATAATATTCGTTCGTATAGCTAACGTATTTCAATCAGTTTCCACAGAAAAATGTTTATAACTTCTGCAGAAATGTTCGCATAAATTTCTATCATACCTCAAATTGTAGGTAATTAAGAGACCTAATATCCCTATGACGATCAGAGTTTTGCCTCCCCCCCCCCTAAATTGCGATAATATTCGTTCGTATAGCTAACTTATTTCAATCAGTTTCCACAGAAAAATATTTATAACTTCTTCAGAAATGTTTGCATAAATTTCTATCATACCTCAAATTGTAGGTAATTAAGAGACCTAATATCCCTATGACGATCAGAGTATTGCCCCCCCTAAATCGCGATAATATTCGTTCGTATAGCTAACATTTCAATCAGTTTCCACAGAAAAATGTTTATAACTTCTGCAGAAATGTTTGCATAAATTTCTATCATACCTCAAATTGTAGGTAATTAAGAGACCTAATATCCCTATGACGCTCAGAGTTTTGCCCCCCCTAAATCGCGATAATATTCGTTCGTATAGCTAACGTATTTCAATCAGTTTCCACAGAAAAATGTTTATAACTTCTGCAGAAATGTTTGCATAAATTTCTATCATACCTCAAATTGTAGGTAATTAAGAGACCTAATATCCCTATGACGATCAGAGTTTTGCCTCCCCCCCCCCCCTAAATCGCGATAATATTCGTTCGTATAGCTAACGTATTTCAATCAGTTTCCACAGAAGAATGTTTATAACTTCTGCAGAAATGTTTGCATAAATTTCTATCATACCTCAAATTGTAGGTAATTAAGAGACCTAATATCCCTATGACGTTCAGTGTTTTGCCCCCCCCCCCTAAATCGCGATAATATTCGTTCGTATAGCTAACGTATTTCAATCAGTTTCCACAGAAAAATGTTTATAACTTCTGCAGAAATGTTTGCATAAATTTCTATCATACCTCAAATTGTAGGTAATTAAGAGACCTAATATCCCTATGACGATCAGAGTTTTGCCCCCCCTAAATCGCGATACCTAATATTCGTTCGTATAGCTAACGTATTTCAATCAGTTTCCACAGAAAAATGTTTATAACTTCTGCAGAAATGTTTGCATAAATTTCTATCATACCTCAAATTGTAGGTAATTAAAAGACCTAATATCCCTATGACGATCAGAGTTTTGCCCCCCCTAAATCGCGATAATATTCGTTCGTATAGCTAACGTATTTCAATCAGTTTCCACAGAAAAATGTTTATAACTTCTGCAGAAATGTTTGCATAAATTTCTATCATACCTCAAATTGTAGGTAATTAAGAGACCTAATATCCCTATGACGTTCAGTGTTTTGCCCCCCCTAAATCGCGATAATATTCGTTCGTATAGCTAACGTATTTCAATCAGTTTCCACAGAAAAATGTTTATAACTTCTGCAGAAATGTTTGCATAAATTTCTATCATACCTCAAATTGTAGGTAATTAAGAGACCTAATATCCCTATGACGTTCAGAGTTTTGCCCCCCTTAAATCGCGATAATATTCGTTCGTATAGCCAACGTATTTCAATCAGTTTCCACAGAAAAATGTTTATAACTTCTGCAGAAATGTTTGCATGAATTTCTACCATACGTCAAATTGTAGGTAATTAAGTGACCTAATATCCCTATGACATTCAGAGTTTCCCCCCACTCACCAATCCACAGAAAACCCGACTGTCATCGATACTATGACAGCCATTTCCATTTTGTTTTGCGTTAATAATTTACATTTTTAAGTGTAACTTAGATGTAACTAAGAGTCGTGACATTGTTTTTGTAATTTTCTTTAGTTAAATATATACCGTTGAAGTATACCAAAGTTGATTTGCCTAGAAGTATTATTTCAAAAGTTACAGGTTTCGAAAAAAGTGCTCCCCTATTTTTTTTAGCAGTGTATTGTATTACCAAATTCATCATTAAGCTTGACATTTTCCTATTACAACAAAAGCAGCACATGCTAATTCTTCATGCTCACTCAACCAACCTGATCATCAACGATGACTTAAGATGTCGAATGACGTAAGACGTGTCTTCACATCCATAGCCTCCTTAGACATTTATCTTAATCTCTAATTAAATACATTCACAGGCCTACTAGATTACTCAGCTAAACAACGCGCAATCGGTAAATTGATGGTCTTTCGACTTCTTACAGGAAGCTGTATTACCTACCGACTGCTTTCAAGCCAAGGATACCAAACTCATAGTCATTTTCGCAATAGATAATTGTTCTGCTATTAATTGTTCATTTGTTCAGAGCTGTTTGTTCGCCATGACGACAATGCAAAGCAAATTAAACAAAGAAGTCGGTCCGAATGAATTGTCTGACTGCTAGATTCAATCGGACAATTAGGATTTTGAGAGGCTGTTTTGTTTGGTTTCTTAGGCAATCTTTCAATTCTTTGAAAGGTAAATTCTTACTATGGTGTCCATACAAGAATTATTGCGAAACGTATGGCGAAATTAGGCTTGGTAATTATTAAGGATGATCCTTGAGTTGACTGATGATCAGTTTTATAATGATAAACTTGAATAATATGTGACCTCGTACGAGAGAATCGCCCTAACTGCCATCTCTCGTTTCGATAGTATCGACTTCTGTGTTTGAAGGCCCATAACTCTAAAACTACTGAACAGAAAAAATGAAATAAAGTATGTCATACTCCTGAATCATTGCTACAATTGGCGTTTTTGTCTTCTTCAGTTTTTATGTAATAAAGGTTGCGAACAAGATTTTGATGGAAGCCGATATCTCAGGAACGAATGTCAGCAGGACAACGCAATTAGCATGCAATTAATCCTTATTTACTGCGATACATATCCCTTAAATTTAATAGCATTCCGACTATTTGTTAATTTTTAAGACCGAAATAAACATGAACAATATTTTGCGCAGTTCGGCTTCCCTTGCTTGTGAGTTTTGGTGCGAGGCAGTCGAACGAGATGCGATGTTTTGACGCGATCAGTGAATCCGTTTGAATCCGTGTTTGCAAAATATTGTTGGGTATAATTATTTGTACACCTAAATTTATTATTTATATTTAACTCGCACTACTATTCAAAATTCCGAAATTAAATTGTTCTGATCGTATCGCACTAATAGTAAATAATCTTCCACTGTCCCAGCTACGTTTCCATTTACCGTTACGATTTACGCAGTGCGCGCTGCACTAAATTTATATCATTCATATTAAATCGCTTTAAAAGTTACTTAAAAATTAACTAAAAAATTACTTAAAATTGTACGCAACCTTTATTACACAAAAACTAAAAAAAAAAAAACAAAACCGCCAATCTCTAGAAAGGAGCTCCTACACGCAGTGCCAACGTCTCGCCAACGTTGGTGATGTGACGCGCTGCGCGTAGTGCGCGCATTCACTTCGCCAACATTGGCCAACGTTGGTATTGGGCGCAAGGTATTTCTGTGTATCGTAGAAGGCACGTAGCGTCCCGTAGAGAATTAAAAATGAACAGTGAAGACGATATCATTGCTGTTGCCGCAGCTCCCATTATTTTAAGCAGTGCATTGTTGCTTAGTATTAAAAAAGGGAACCCTCGAAAGAGGACACTGTTTAATAAGGTTGTTAAATATTAAACATGTTTTTCAGTCATTATTTATACAGTACGTTCGAAAATATTAAATACATTAAGGAATACAAATATACAGCAATACAGGAAACAAAATTATTTAGTTTTTTATATTTGCCACGCGACATTCAAAAAATCTCCCTTTTTATTTTCTTTATGTTTCAAGCAACAAACGCGGAATAAGATGGGATAAGATCTGATACACTGAGTGGTCTATATTTTTATGCAGGACCCTGTTAATTTGTGTCGTTTCTTTATATAAATATTTCATTTCAGTCAAATCGATGAATTCATAATTTTGATTTAAAATATAATTTATATAATAAAACTGAAATTACTTATAATAAGATACAAAGAAAAATTGAGAACCCTTACATACACGGAGTTTTAATTATAGATATTAAAACTCCTTGTATGTATATTATGCAGGTATATTTATTATCAACCCAAAATTTTTAGTAACAGATATACTTTTTGATATTTTTCTGATAATCAAAATAAGGAAAAGCATCCAGTATAGTTTTTAAACTTGTTGAATACATTAAATACATCAGATTATTTAAATTTGCCGCTTAAAACTAATCTATAAATTGTTAATTAATAAATAGTTAATTGTTGTTAATTATATAAATGCAACTTTGTTTGATTGTAGTCAAGATTGTAGGGAAGAGGGTTGACCGCAGTCCTTGGACCCCTATACCGTATGACTCCCCATCGTGTGTAGATTCATATCCCGCTTCCCTCCAACCCCTCCCTCACCTTTCCCACCCCACCCTAGCGAATAAGGTTGACCGCAATCCCAGAACCTAAATACCGTATGCCTCCCCATTGTGTGCGAATTCATTTTTAAAATTTTAATGATGACGTCATTTCTGGAAAACCCGGAAGTCATACTAACCTCAAGACCATCCCATATATTGGCATTTTCTGTCATTAACACAACGTTCATTCCTTCGGCGTCAAAAACACAAAAAATAAACAAACGTACCTATGCCGAGGGTCACCCATTATAACGACTTCAATATTGTCTTCAGAATATTATTTTATTGCTTGTTAATTTATTGTAACTGTAAGATTAATATAATGCTTATAAGAACCATAATTATTGTGAATAAATTTACGAAATATTAAAAAAAGTTTTCATGTTTTTACATTTGCGCAATCAGGCATTTGGGCAAATAATAAATCATCATTGGCCTTAAAGTACGTACAAACATAAATAATGCAGTATATATGATAAAACATAGATAGATAACTAAACTTTTCATCGGTAGTACGTACAATGCTAAAACAGAATGAAATAAAGCGGACAAGGTCGACATATTGGCGATGTGCATTGGCACAGTTGGGTCCCGCTACGCGAAGCACTCCGATGGCCAATAATGGCCCCTATTGGCACTGCGTGTAGGAGCACCTGAAGAGGCTTTAAATGCAACCTGAACAAAAATTGAAAATTTTGTGGCAAGAAGTTTCCGATGAAAAAAAAATGGAAAGACGAACGTTAATTTACAAGTGTAAAAATCGGGGACCTTTTCTCATTTCTCTCGCGCTCGTGTTCACATCGAGAGGCAAAAAATGTTGACAGTCATGCAACTTGTGTAGAAATGATTGAGGAGTATGATACACTTTATTTCATTTTTTTCTGTACGGTAGTTTTAGAGTTATGCGCCTTCAAACACAGAAGTCAATATTGTCGAAACGAGAGATAGCAGTTAGGGCGATTCTCTCGTGGGCGGTTACATATGCTAATTGTATAAATTTTACTCTTTTGAACGTGCTGTTTATGTTTACGAAAACGTATGCGATTGCGTAATTCTTTAATTTTAGGTTAATTTTAGCCTATTTGCCATTGATTTTAGACGACCTTGCTCTCGTTCTACGAACTTTGGTAAGAAACTAGAAATAACCGTAAATCTTGGTGATTCCAGATTTCAGGGCTAAGTGATTTATGAGTTCCTAGACCCCAAACGTTTACGACATAATTTCAGACTTTGTGTTTGTGTGTGTGCTATTTACTAAGTTATTCGTAAAATGGTGTTTTGTTCTGTAAATTTCAGACGTCCTAACCTATAAATAACCATCATTTTGTTTTTTTATTCATCCGAATACAAATTTTTTTGTAGAATAAACACAGTTTCAATTATTAATTAATACTCTCAATTAAGTAACATTTACAACAATATTTTTTTTCATATGTGTATTTTAATAGTTAAAAATCAACTCGTTTGATAAATTTTAGAAGAGGACAGTTCTTTATTGCTAATGAACTGGGTTTGTTTAATTCGAAACTCGGATTGCAAATCCTGAAGTGACAAATAAAACCTAAAAATTTCCACTACCTCTGTAGCTCAAATGGGAGAGCTGTCAACCGGAAATTGGAGGGTTCCTGGTTCAAATCCAGGCGGACGTGTTTTTCCAAAAATTATCCTCACCTGGATTAATTCGTTTCTTTAGTTATAATTATTCTAAAATAACAAAACATTATTTAAAAGACTCAGCGTTGAAAAAAAATGAGATAACCAAACGGTTGACACGGTATGTCAACAACCAGTAATCTGTAATCAGAAAACAAGTTTTTTTTCCTGAAGTTTATTTCTGTGGCTATCGCACAAACTACAATTATTAAAGGATATTTAAAATTCACGAATTTACATAATTTTTTAGAAAATGATGCAACAAATGTCAACAGATGTTTTCTTTTTTCTTTTTATTCTAGTTTGCGCAATACAATGCCGCAAGAATTTTTTATATCGCCCGTTTAATTTTTGCGAAATTCTGTCAAGCGCCCAACAAAACAACGTTTCGAGAAACCGCGTTTCAATTGTAGACGTGTAACGACATTCCCGAACTTTTAATCTTGTCCACTTATCAAACCATTACCCTTATCACAATAAATGATACGTCATTTTAAATGTGGGTATATTACAGAAAAGAATTTCTGAACAATATTAAAAATAGTCGTTAATTTTTCGAAT
Source organism: Aphodius sticticus (assembly GCA_963966075.1). Lineage (NCBI taxonomy): Eukaryota > Metazoa > Arthropoda > Insecta > Coleoptera > Scarabaeidae > Aphodius > Aphodius sticticus. The sequence continues at coordinate 6,084,800 of OZ014510.1, forward strand.
TTGTTTCTAAAATTTTTACAGTGTATTCTTTCAATGTTTCGCAATCAAAATATGCAATTAAAATCATTAATTTTTGAAAATGTTACACCAGATTGTACCCTTAAAACTAAGCATAATTAATGCGATAGAATCTCTCCCACTGGCGGAAATTCGAAATTCTAGTCCGATTTTAATTTTATTTGTACATCAATTCCATATTGAAATATCAAAAGACGTGGTTTCTAGGCTTACATACTTTAATTTGAACTTGTCCCATTTCAATCCAATTCAATTCAATCCAATTTTTACAACAAAAAAAACGCATATTTATGTCGAGATATGTTTGAAAAATCAGCAATAAAAACAATAAATAACTGACCGAAAATGACTCCATCAATCAAAAACCTAATAAATCTCAACTTAATCGCTACGAAGGTGCAAATTGCCAAAATTCCGGCATTCCCCATTAAACGCTCTCTTAAACAAATAAACTTGGACAGAAGAAGAAGAAGGAACCCAGGAGGGACGTATTGGGGAGGGCTGGAGGGGCAAACGATGCCAAGAAAAAGGCATTAACAAGCTTTGCCGTACACCTTCTTCATCTTGACATCCGTCTCTTTCTCTCCTCCTGGTGTGCTGGTTTAATTACATAGGTGCGAGTGAGATGGAAGACGTGAGGTTGGAATTAAGAACCTGAGGCAGTAATTGTTTGTTTACACGCTCGTTTGGCAGGTCTCTGCGTTGAGAATGTCGGGTCCCATTCTGATGGAAGATAATGCACGAAGAAGAAGAAGGATGAACCGCCTGGTGGAGAGAGACGGAACCTCGTTAGCATGGTCTTCGTCCACCAGTGGCGTACCTCTTGTGGATTTGCGCACAGAGAAGAAAAACAGTGTGGAATCAAGGAATCCATTCCTTAAGCCGGGGCTACATATTCGTATACTTGCCAAATATCAAATATTTGCCACATGTTAAATATTTGGCAAATATATTTGCCGCGCAAATCGTAAATTTTTGTTATTGATTGGTCTAAACGATGCCATGAGTGATTTATTTTTCCTTTTAAGTTCGTTCACCGAATATTTTTCATCCATCCTTGATTACCGGCAGATTTTTATAAAACTCAAAAAAATCTATGACAATATTCGTTTGTGATTTCGGACCGTCAGAGTTGCACTGCAACAGTAAATGCATCGGTCAGTCATGCGTCGCCGCATTTTCTAATACATGAAAATTTTCTTTGAGGACTTGCTACATGTGCGTACCGAATGGGCACTAGCTATTTTTTTGATTAGTTCGCCTTATTTGCACATTAGCTTTTTCTAATCAAACTGATAATTTGATTACGAACAAGCAAGGTTTTATTTTATAATGCCGACATATTTTTGATTACAGAAGTGCAGAATTCACTGCGTACTAACAAGGGCATTCTTGTGGAAATTTACAAAACAAATCTTGACGAAACTGTTTGTTTCATTTTAATGATTTTTTGTTTAATCATCAGCTTTCTGTATTAGTAATTCGCAGCATCTAATTTTAACAGACTGTTAAACAATACAATTTGTCATTTGATGTGAACTAGTTTAAATAAATTATTATTTTAATGAGAAAAATATATATTTTTTTATTTAAATTAGGAAGATATTGCCCATAAAAGAAATGTTAGGTATGGGTCCTTCGTCATCTTTAAAGTTCTACTAAATCCAATTGTACTACTAGGTTCGTTGTATAAATATGTCGTAATATTGTCTGTAATACATATCAATTAGCATCTGAAACAAAAATTTAAACAAATGAGCTTTCAAAATATATCCTTTTTGTTGAATAAAAAAGCTACACAAAATTGTCTCTACTATTAAAATATTTTTAACCGCTTTTGTTTCTCCTCAAATAATAAACATCATAAAAATCGACAAATATATAAATACAAGCAAATAAAGTATAATTTTCCAAATAAATTATTTTATAGACTTGCTGTTTATAAAACTTTTGTGTTTATTACTTGAAGAGAAACAGAAACGATTAAAAATATTTTAATAGTAGAGACAATTTTGTGTAGCTTTTTTATTTAACAAAAAGGTTATATTTTGAAAGCTCATAAATGAGTATCATCTATATTGTTCATAGAAAGGCATCAACTTAGGATAGACTATGTATATGGTGTACGTTTTTCTTGGAAAGAAATAACATTGCGTTTATGGTTTATGGCAGGTAATTTATTTTGTTGAGCTGAAAGTTTAGCCCTTTGCTAATATTTGTTTATCTTCTTGAGATGAATAGTTGTCCCTTTGATAATATTTGTTTAATTTTTGAGATGAAAGATGAGCCCTTTGCTAATATTTGTTTATCGTGTTGAGATGAAAAGTTACCAATTTGATAATATTTGTTTATATTGTTGGAGATGAAAGGTCGGCCCTCTGCTAATATTTGTTTATCTTGTTAAACTGAATGATTACTTCTTTGTTTATTTGTTTATGCTCATGAGCTGAAAGGATGACCCCTTGCGAATATTTGTTTATTTTTTTGGACTGAAAGGTTATAGCTTAACATGCTAATACCTGTAGCTGAGCTGAAAGGTGGTTTGGTTTTTGTAATTACTTGACTATGTTTTGAGTTAAAAATTTTAGCGTTTTAAACGCAAATGGAAAAGAAATACATGTTGGCAACTTGATTATTGTTGAATGAGTAACACCTTTGAATTTCGGCAAATTATGAATTGTCGAACGGAAGTTTGAATGAGTTACTGAGACCAAGTTTGTCATTGAGGACAATATTCCTGGAGACTGTCTTTGAGAGCAAAGCTATAGTCAGGATTGGCCGTGCTAGGAATTATTTTATTTGTTGGATTAAATCAGATATTGGGCCAGTGATAGCAGATTATAAACACGCTTACTTATACATGAGTAACTAGACTCACTTTTTACTGTTAACGGTTTTTGTTACAATGCGATAAGCAAAAAACTGCTATGGGTAAACGGACAGTTCTGTGAGATCGACACTTGATTCTCGATTCGAAACTATCTTTCATCTTCCACATTCGCTAACAATAGGGTTATATACTTAGGGAGAAAATCAATGGTTCTGCACTGTTCAAGTAGTATATTGAGCAATTAGCTAACAACCGTTTTTTAATAGGGTTATGGTCAGGCTTATTTGCTACTATGTAAAAGTAAGTAACTAAACCCACCCTCACACATTAAACCAAAAATGTTTACTTCATAGTAAAGTTTCTTTGCTGAGATTGACCAATTATGTATATTTTAATTAAAACAAATTTTCTTACTCACAAAGAAATTTTTTCCTCTGTATGCCGATTTACTCCCACACTGAGGCACACAACAAGCTCTATGATTTTGTTCATACATCGCACCAATCCCACGTACTCTAACCTCGTTAACAACGCTTCTGGTTTGAACGCGAGGTCTCGGAACGGTACACACAGAAAAGTGATTATTTGGAACGAGAAAATATAATTTCTTGAATTTATTTACTAGATTCAAATGCATATTTACTTGGATGTAGAAAGTAAGGTATATACAAGAAATGCTAACATACTCAATATAAGTAAAATAATTTCTCAGATAAATGCTGTCAACTAATAAATTCATTCTTTATAAGAACCAATATTGTATTGAAAGAAGTAATTGCATTTTTCGTCCCAAAAATGTTAATTTCTCCAACGAAGTAATAGTAAATCCATCCAAGTGCGTAGTTACTTGATCCAAGAAAATATAAGACATTTAATATAAGTAATTATTGTTTACTGAATAAAAACCCACCAATTATTTAACTGAAGTGATTCTCACTTCTTTCAAGTAATCCCTTTCTCTGGAATAAATATGCGCACCGTGATTTTGTCAAGGCTCGCGCGCCCGCGCTTGGTGCTGGCGCCGTAAAGGAGCCTAACCTAGTACGAAAACAACATCGAAGTACCCGTAGGGGATGTGCCTTGTGATTTATTGGGGATATGTATTGTGATTTATAGTGTACAATAAACGTTTCAACACGGAATAGTTTGATGTAACGCACGCAACAGTTTAGAACGAGTAAGTAAATATAACATACCTATCTTGTTAATTAGCAATAGAAAACGTATTTGTGCCAAATCTTTAAAATTCTTACATTAAGTAGCTAAAAATATACACTTCATTGAAGACTGTTTACTTACTTCACCAGCATAACCACTTTCTTAAATCTAGTAATTATTCCAAGAAATAAAATTTCTTGGTTGAAGTCAATAATCTCTCGCGTATATGCGAACCTACCAACTACTTCATCCAAGTAATTCTCTCTTCGTTCGAAAGATCACTTTTCTGTGTGTACGCCACTGGTTCCAGATGGGCCCGAGGACCGCACCAAAAGGACCAAAAAAGACAAACGACGATCGGGAGGCTGGGTTAGTCAACTGTTTCACTCGGCCACCTACTACACCGCGCGAGTAGACCTTAACCTCTACTTCTTCGCCTTGTCGAGCTTATAGGCCTCTCGCGCGTCAGATATTTCGCTTTCTTCTTTTGTTTTTTGCATGGTTTGTTCCCTGAGCTATGACCGTCGCCACCTCGTTCCGATGATTCGGCCTTCTTCTGTTTCTTCGTCGGCCATGTCCAGTGCCTGCTTGGATTCCTCTCGTGTTGTGTTTTTGTGACGTTCTGTGACCAAATTATTGCGTGTAGAAAGATCGTAGCGAGCCATGTGTGATGTAAAGTGCGACTGAGTGCGGCTTTGTTGATAATTTTGAAGTGGAGGGTGGTTTGGTGTTTATATTTGGTGCTCGGTATGGATTTTGAGCCGGATATTAACAAATTTGAAGGTAATTTTGATAGAATAACTGAAGAAGTATTGATTTTGTTGCGATGGGAAGTGTGTTTGTGCTTTTTTTCCGCCAGTAGAAAGTTACAGGTAGAAGGTCTAAGGATTTGTGGTCCCTTCTGGACCCCCCTTCAACAAGGCTGTTTGCCTCTTTTGGAAATGTTGCCTGTGACAGTGTGGATGTGACAAGCACGACTTTAAGCCTATTGAGAATTACATTGTAAAAGTGTTGTTGTCTCCAGCTGGGTTACTTGGTCATTGTCTGTGATTTTTATGGTAAATTTGAGAATAGTGTAGTATGTATTAGTTTTTTTTTTCTAAACTGCTACCATATAATTCTTGAAAACAGCATCTGGATTGTCTTAAACCTAAAATGCAAATATTAGAATGTAATTATCTGCTTGCATGTAATTTGCATGTATTTCATTATTTTTTTCGTATCTTTTTAACTATAAATTTGAAGTGGGCCACCGATCTCAAAAACTAGAGCCTGGATCAACATCAAACCTTTGCTATACAACTAAAATGGGTGCGCTGATTACAAATTTGCATAGGAAAAGGCTCTATCTCTACTGGTTACCGAGTTGTGCTAAAATTACGTATTTACAAATAACACAAAAATAAGCGGAATGGACTATGTAATTTCTAAATGGTACATCTTAGGCATATAAAAGTATACATATTTTTGATGTACTCGTCGAAAGCTATCATTTGGTTGTGGGTAAACCTTCCTATCGCCAACGGTTGCAAAGTTCGATTTTTTTCTATCTGAATGAGCTAAATTTTGACCGAAAAAAATTATGAAATTTTTTAATAGATAGAGCATTCTAATGTAGTCATTCTTATGCATTGCGATGTGCTGAATTCTACGGTGAGCCCGGTTTTCCCGTAACGCGTACGGTTTGGCCAGAAAATGAGAAAGTATAATTTCCGCGATTTTTCGCGGTTTTCTCGCGAACCGCGCATCCTAGAGCAACGCGGTTTTCAGAAATGAATTCCTTGACCAATTTCCCAACCGACACCGTTTCAAACGTCAACATCGGCCCATTAGATCGGACACAATCTGCGTTAATAATTAGATATATAGCGAAATGGCCATTTTAGCATTATTTTTGTTAACTTGGAACGTCATAACTTCCGAACCGTTGCAAATAGGAAAAATCTAGTTATAGCGACGTGATCAGCGTCGGAAACTGTATTAAGGACCATAAACTTGATTTGATCGGAGGTATTTGGATTTCCGCCGACTAGGCAAAATTTAGGTGAAAATCGTACGCTTTTAACTATAAATTTGAAGTGGGCCACCTATCTCAAAAACTAGATCCTGGACCAACATGAAACCTTTGCTATCCTACTAAAATGGGTGCGCTGATTACAAATTCACATAGGAAAAGGCTCTATCTCCACTGGTTACCGAGTTGTGCTAAAATTACGTATTTATAAATAACACAAAAATAAGCGAAATTGACCACATAACTTCAAAATGGTAAATCTTAGGCATATAAAAGTATATATATTTTTGATTTACTCCTCGAGAGGTATCATTTGGTTGTGGGTAAACCTTCCTATCGCAAAGGTTTGCAAAGTTCGATTTTTTTCTATCTAAATGAACTAAATTTTGACTGAAAAAAATTATAAAATTTTTTATGAGATGGAGCATTCTAATGTAGTCATTCTTATGCATTGCGATGTGCTGAATTCAACGGTGAGCCCGGTTTTCCCGTAACGCGTACGGTTTGCCCAGAAAACGAGAAAGTATAATTTCCGCGGTTTTCCGCTTTTTTCTCGCGAACCGCGCATCGTAGAGCAACGCGGTTTTCAGAAATGAATTCCTTGACCAATTTCCCATCCGATACCGTTTCAAACGTCAACATCGGCCCATTAGATCGGACACAATCTGCGTTAATACTTAAAAATATAGTGAAATGGCCATTTTAGCATTATTTTTGTTAACTTGGAACGTCATAACTTCCGAACCGTTGCAAATAGGAAAAATCTAATTATGCCGACGTGATCAGCGTCGAAAACTGTATTAAGGACCATTAACTTGATTCGATCGGAGGTATTTGGATTTCCGCCGACTAGGCAAAATTTAGGTGAAAATCGTATCTTTTTAAGTATCAATTTGAAGTGGGCCACCTATCTCAAAAACTAGAGCCTGGACCAACATGAGACCTTTGCTATCCTGCTAAAATGGGTGCGCTGATTACAAATTCACATAGGAAAAGGCTCTATCTCCACTGGTTACCGAGTTGTGCTAAAATTACGTATTTATAAATAACACATAAATAAGCGAAATAGACCACATAACTTCAAAATGGTAAATCTTAGGCATATAAGAGTATATATATTTTTGATGTACTCGTTAAGAGCTACCATTTGGTTGTGGGTAAACCTTCCTATCGCCAAGGGTTGCAAAGTTCGATTTTTTTCTATCTCAATGAGCTAAATTTTGACCGAAAAAAATTATGAAATTTTTTAAGAGATAGAGCATTCTAATGTAGTCATTCTTATGCATTGCGATGTGCTGAATTCAACGTTGAGTCCGGTTTTCCCGTAACGCGTACGGTTTGGCCAGAAAGTGGGAAACTATAGTTTCCGCGGTTTTCTCGCGAACCGCGCAACTTAGAGCAACGCTGTTTTCAGAAATGAATTCCTTGACCAATCTCCCATCCGATACCGTTTCAAACGTCAACATCGGCCCATTAGATCGGACACAATCTGCGTTAAGTAGCAATAAGTAGCAATGGAGCCACCTTGGACGGACTTAGGGGAAGGGGACGGTCCAAGGTTAAGTCCGTTCAAGGTTGTTCCATACCTACTGACATACGTCTTGATGAATTCTAATTCGATCTTCATACCCAATCATGTATAAAAAGATTCTTAGAGGAGAAATTATTTCAAACAGAATTCTAAACAAAGTTAGAAGTGAAACAAGTAAAATTACTAATTTAAACAATTGACATCACACTTGAGTAATATTTGATTACCTCATACGTTTAACCAGGTAGTTAAAAGATCGTTTAGTAATTACAAAATAAAATAAAATTACGTGATGACGGTGTGATTTCTTAGCGCACATAATTAATTGTTTTTTCTTTTCTAATCATACGTTAAGTGCAACTGTATAGTAAATTGCGGCTGTTTGCGGATGCATTTGTGTTTTTATATCAGAAGCGTGATGACCTCGAGGTTCTGCAAACAATAATGCGCCACCTTGGGAACAACAATGGGTCGATAAATTGCTAATTTTTAACTAACATACATATTTAGAGGACGTGACATAGCCGCGTTAGAATTTGCACGCAGAAAAGCGGTCAAAATAATCACATCTCTACACAATATAACAACCATAACTGTTGTCAGATGGGAGATGAGGTTTTAAAACCTAAGAATATGATTAACGGAATTAGTTAGTCATTGTTTATAACATAAAATCAACCCCTGTATACAAAACCGCTTTTTGGTTAATAAGGTGAGTTTTTAATGTTAATTTTTTCGTTTTTTTTCAGGATTTCAAGGGCGGTGAGGAGTGCTCCAGATGCCTCAAAAACACCACCACCCTAGGCAACAATGGGGCACGACAAGCTTTACACAGAACCCCTACCAGGTAGTGCATATTTTCAATTTTATGGATTTTTTTTAATGCAACATATACCAAACTATACAGGTGTTTTTAACAAAAAGTTTATCAAACAGTTTTGCCTAAAATGCGATTGATTAAGAGAGCGTTTATACAGGGTGAGTTAATAGCATCCCGGCGGTGGATAGTTACGAAATTTTGACATATTATAACTAAAACCATAGCTAGATGCTGAAATAATGGAAACTTAGATGCGCTGTACAAGGTGATCGTAGTTAGTTTGTCTTTTAACATTTTCAAATGGCTTTTCTTGAGATTTTTAAATGGAGCACCCTGTATATTATTTGCTAACTGCAATATCCCTTAAGTTTTTTTTTATTTATGGTGAGTATGTCCTATATCTATTTTGACTAGTTTTTGTGATATTAGCACTTTAAAGAGTAGTATGCTACACTGCTCAAAAAAATTAGGGGAACACTTTTTCGAAACCTGTAACTTTTTAAATAATAGTTCTATACAAATCAAATTTTTTAAGGGCATATATTTAACTAAAGAAAATTACAAAAACAATGTTACAACTCTTAGTTCTTCTACGTAACACTTAAAAAATGTAAATTAATAAGGAAAAAGGTATTTGTCGGGCAATTCCGTCATAGGAAGATCGAAGAAGCAACCGTAGACACGTGTTTCGGACTATTAGTCGTCATCAGTACGGTATAGCCAAGGAGCAAGATGGACACTCAATGGAAAAAACACTCAAATGGAGACCTAAAGGTGACATTGGTCACCCCCTTGGAGGGTTAAAATGAGATTGAGAAGTAGGGCCGTACTTGAATTTAGTATAATTTATTCAGAAGTTATACTTGTTGCCGGAATTATGATTATTTTCAGCTTTGAAAACAATTAAAAATGATTTAAGGGCATCTGTGCAAGAGAATTAGTTCGAGCTATTTTGTCCCTCACAACAATTTTCTAAACGTATATTGCACTTAATTTTGTTTTTATTAGAATGAATTTTATTTCGTGGTATACACTGTCTTATGGGTGCTTTTGTTATTATTAGAGATAGAAAGTCCGTTACACAGACAAAGTCGTGCCGATTTGTATGTTTTCTAATATGAAAACAGTTTAATACTTAATGATTTCAGAGATATTTTGAATAAACAAAGAAATTACATTTTATAAATAACTTTTTATTTGTGGTCCGATCAATAGGTCTTTTTGATATCTTATAGGCCGTTTGTATTTACATTTAGATTGTCAGTTTAAATATTTTTGCCAACAAATTTCGCCGGACACAAATAAAACTTCTGTTCTTTCTATGGGTTCAGCATTTGTTTGTGAGTAATTTGATATGCACCAGCCATATGTTTAATACAATCAGAATACTCGAATAGACGTTTAATTTATTAAATATGTTTCTTTCTTTTTCCTGGTAGTGTTTTTGTTTTCATAGCAAATTTAATATTACACGGTTGTATTATCCTGTGTCGACTATGTGATTATTTACATGTAAGATTTTTATTACACAGAATTATTTAAAAATATTTTTGTATGCAATTTTTCTGGAGTCGGAGTCGGACTACGAAAAATATCTGGAGTCGGAGTCGAGAATTCCGACGTAGTTTAGAGGCAAAACCGGCAAAAATGTGGCAAAAATTCTTTAATTATTCCAGCCAACAACTCTAGATCATCCAATACCGCACACGTATCGCCAGAAAAACGGCCGAGTGCGTCGAAACAGCCAAAGATCTTACCAGGAAGACCCACATCATCACGCGACGAGTTGCCCGAGCGATGATACCATCAGTTACTACAATGACATCAACAGCTACGAGACCCTGCCATCTAGGGTGCCTTCAAGGCATCCAGAACTCGCATTTTCGGATCGTTCCGACTCTCCTAGGTTCCCCTATTACGAAGATATCTCCACCAGAAGGCTGTCGTCCCACCAAACCTCCGAGAGGAGTTTTAATAACAGGACGAATTTTTCGAGGGAAGGTAGGCATTCCATGTACCAGAAGGACTTCAGGAGGATCTATGCTGTCCATGAGAGTCCCAGCGAAGCTTACCAGGAGTTAGAAAGAGGGTATGTAGACATTGCACCCCCCTTTGGTTTTTAAATAAGTGATTTTTTGATACTATCTATTATTTGATGTTTGTTTTTGGTGACAATACATTGTAATCTCGTTTATTTGTTGACAAACAAACAAAATCGACAAAATAGTTCGATTAGAGTAAAGTTGCGCTTTCTATTTTCCTAATTTTCTAAAAACAAAGTTTGTTCACATTTTTTAATTTTAAAGATTCAAATCAATACAAGCTAAAACTATACTTAATTTTTAATTTCTTGCAGAAAAAAAAACAATGGGATTAGATATTTTAACATTGTTTGCCTATTTCTTTGGCTCTTTTGCTGTATTATTGCTTGAATACAAAACGGCAATGTCAACAGAAAATACATAATGATAAACAGAAAATTTGCTGAAAATCTACTTCCAAACAACAATATGATAAATCATTGATCATGAAAAGTACCTACACTGCCGCTCATGGAAGTTCGGACACATAGTAAACATATAGGAAATAATGATAAAAGCACTGATAACGTAGCAATAGGCACCTCTATTTCTACCAAATAGCGAACACATTCTTAACGTTGATTTCCAGGAACATACGACATCATTAAATGTGTTAATTTAAAATAATTTTTATATTTAATTATTATAGAACATGTATGCTGTTTTGTAACTGGTTGTTGGGAATTTTCTAGTTTCCATTAAAAAGGATTAAATACGAAATAACAAATAGTCATAAATACTGCATCTCAGACACATGTTGCGACCCCATTTTTACCAGATTTTTGCTTCAAATGCTCGAATTCGTACTCAACCGAGTCTGTGCCTGCAATCTGTAGTTTGCACAAGATAACTCTGTCACGCGGAAGACATCATGCGACTCGGAAAGCCAACAACCAAGGAACAGCGTTCTGTAATTATCGCTTTTCATCAGGAACAATTGTCAGTTCGTGAAAATGCAAGAAATAAGTCAACGATAACTAAGTCAACAATAAGTGACACTCTTCACTAATATGAAGAAACATGGAATTTGGATGACGTGTTCGGCCGGGACCATCACGAATAATTTCCCAAGCGAGTGAAGAACGATTAAAATTAATTTTTAAGCAAAGCAGAAAATTGACCGCACCTAAAATCACCTCTGAAGTCAATCGCGATCGTGAAAGACCAATTTTCGTAAGCACAGGGAAACGACGTCTCCAAGCGGAAAATCTGCATAAACGACTTCAGTGGGCACGAACACATCGAGGTTGGACAAATGAAGACTGGAAACAGTAGTGTCTGACGATTTTACCGACCAAGCAATGGTTAGCATATGGCAACGCGTCCATGCAGATTTTCCGCTTGGAGACGTCGTTTCCCAGTGCTTACGAAAATTGGTCTTTCACGATCGCGATTGACTTCAGAGGTGATTTTAGGTGCGGTCAATTTTCTGTTTTGCTTAAAAATTAATTTTAATCGTTCTTCATCCGCTTGGGAAATTATTCGTGATGGTCCCGGCCGAACACGTCATCCAAATTCCATGTTTCTTCATATTGGTGAAGAGTGTCACTTATCGTTAACTCACTTATCGTTAACTCACTTATCGTTGACTTATTTCTAGCATTTTCACGAACTGACAATCGTTCCTGATGAAAAGCGATAATTACAGAACGCTGTTCCTTGCTTGTTGGCTTTCCGCGTCGCATGATGTCTTCCGCGTGACAGAGTTATCTTGTGCAAACTACAGATTGCAGGCACAGACTCGTTTGAATACGAATTCGAGCATTTGATGCAAAAATCTGGTACAAATGGGGCGCAACATGTGTCTGAGATGCAGTATTTATGACTATTTGTTATTTCGTAATTAATCTTTTTTAATGGACACTAGAAAATTCCCAACAACCAGTTACAAAACAGCATAAATGTTGCATAATAATTAAATATAAAAATTATTTTAAATTAGCACATTTAATGATGTCGTATGTTACTGGAAATCAACGGTAAGAATGTGTTCACTATTTGGTAGAAATAGAGGTGCCTATTGCTACGTTATCAGTGCTTTTATCACTACCTATTTCCTATATGTTTACTATGTGTCCGAACTTCCATAAGCGGCAGTGTACATACCACAACATAAAATTCTGTATTTGTATGGTTCCTATACATAAAACTATGGTTTCTCAGGTTTTTTAATCTAATTAATCGAATAAATTGATAAATTAATTAAATTATAAATGTATTACTTGTAAGTAAGGAAGTGTACTAACGTTTCAGTTAATATGATTTAGTTGTTTATAAAATCTCTGTTTTTTGTTGATATCCTAAAAATTATAAATAAAATCAGCATCAATAATAGTTATTTATGTACCAAGGGCATTAAACGGATGTTTATGCCCTGAGGGTGACCGGTTAAAAAGCAGAGCTTTTCTGCATTTTCAGTTGCCCGAGGGTATAAACATCAAGTAATGCCCGTGGTACATACAAAATTTTATGTCCTACAATGGCTTTGTTCCTCCGTTTGAATAATATTAATAAATATTTTGACATTATCCAGTGACATGCGTATCTACGGAGTTGAATAAGCATACAAACTATTCAGAGTTGAGTGACAAGACAATACAGACAATTAATTGTCAAACTTATAACCTTAATTGCCAATAATTGACATTGACAAGTGACAATACAGAGAATTAATTGTCAAACTTATAACCTTAATCGCCAATAATTGACATTGACGATTTAAAATTTGAATGACAAATATTTGACATATAACCATGGCAACCCTTAACATAAAATACAAAATTTGTTTTGCTTATCATTTTTTTATTACGGGCATTACTTGATGTTTATACCCTGGGGCGACTTAAAAAGCACGAGGGACGATAGGCCCGAGATCTCACCCTCGGGGCATAAACATCTGTTTATTGCCCTTGGTGCATAAATAACTATAATTGCCTCTTCTTAGTTTGAAACAACTCTATCATCTAAAACTTTTTCATGTTGTCTTTATTGCCTTTTTTTTGTAGGAACCACATTGGTCCACCTGTAAGTCAACCACTAACAGCAACGCCATCTATGTTATCAGAGCGTCCAGTAAGTTCCCAGAACTCCAGCGTCACCAGCAATGTTATCCACGCTTGTGGGGGACGATGTAGAACAATTGAAAGCGTCTGCTACTATTTTCTTCAGGTATTAATTACATTAAGACTAACCCTTTTTTTATTTATTTTTTTTTATAACTTTTTAAATTTAATTAATACATATATGCATAATTTACAATTTTTATCGTTTCTTCTAGGTTGCCTTCATCATGGGTATCTTAATAGGTGCTTCCTTGGTAATAGCTGGATCGGTTTTAAGAAAATCGGCGTCCCGAAATCTACAAGTCTTGGTGTACATAGGTTCCCTGTTGTCGATGGTCAGTCTTCTTCTTTTAAGCATACAATGCCGTTCGAAGAGAAACGCTAGGAGACGAAAAAATGTGATCAAAGGCGTAGTACGGAGATCTCCCATTGGTTTGGAACAACTGCCCGTGCATGTGGCGCCATCCCAGTTACAACAACAGCAACAACCAATGTTGGTCAACGATAATTTAAGGTAATTAAATAAATAAAACGATATGTTCTTCCTGTTCGGGTTTATTTGAAAATTGTTTACGTAGTTACATGTTAATTTGACCAAGTTATCGTTATTGTGTTGTGTAAAGGTGAAACATGTAAGTACGTAAATAATTTGAAATGAACAGGAAGAACATATCTTTTTATTTATTTAATTAAGTGCACCTGTTTTTTCTGCGTTTTTTACTTCTTTATTATAATTTAAGGTAAGCTATTTATTTATTTTAGGTAAAGGTCAATCCATCTGAATGAAGTGGTCAAGAGGTGGTCGATCAAATTGTTTGTTACATTTTTAACTATAGCATTTATATTTATGTAGGCTACCTACTGAATTCTAAAGAAAATTGATAATAATGTTTTAATTTATATTATTTTTTATAACTTTTTTAACAATTGCATTTTTTAGGGGAATACCAGTAACAATACTCCCAGTACCTTTGATGAGACAGCAAATCGACGTAGAAGACATGGAAGAACAACCTGGGATACCATGGTGGCGAAGAAAAGACATTGTATAGAAAACTAGACGATGAAACTTGTACATAAAAGGAATACTCAAGAAAATCAAGACTGACCCTTCGATTTCGTTACTTTAGAAAAGCCGTTTTTTTCTACCTCAAGCGATCTAGATACTTTTTTGTGAATTATCGACTTCTCTTAGAATCTAGTCTCCCGTGTATTTTTTTACCTGGGAATTGTAAATAAAATACATACATTTTTTCTATGAATATATATTTATTATTTTAGTAGTTATGGTACATATGATACAGGATCAAAAGTGGTTTGGTGTGATTTTTAATAGACTGATATTGCGGCGGCTACAAAAGCTAAAATGATCGATAATTTTATTCCGGAAGAAACTATTAGTAATCATGTATGATCTTAAAAATATATATTCTAAGTTTAACATATAAAATAAACAAACACAAACAAATTAACTAGAGATATATAAAAAAACACTACAATAAATACTTGGATAATATTATAAAAGTAACAAAATTTCGGTTTGGATTGCGATCCAATTCTAGTTAGTAACGTAAAATAAAAATGTAATGTCATTTTAAAAAATCAGTCGTCGTAAGTACAAAAGCTATTCGTTATTATTAAAGCAGCCGTATGTCACTAACAAAAAAACAGTTTCGTGAAATTACAACCTAAGATATGCGTAGTGCGATTAAACAATTACGTCTCCTCTGAAAAACAAGACGAACGGAATGTCTCATCACAGATGCGTTTCTAAAGACAAGACACAGAAAATACACGCAATTTTTTTTTTAATATTTGAAATACAACCTCGGAAAATATTCATCATATATATTATATATATAAATCATCTAATCTCACAAAATCTAGAGAAGGAATATTATATTATTCGAAAATATTCAAAAATCCTAATACTGACAAGTTTCTAATAATCTCGTTCTTTTCTTTTTTCATTTTTTAAAGATTTTTCACTTAGCTTAATGCTATTCGCTGATAATAGTGCTTACTATATTTCTAACAAAGTTATTAAAGATGACCATAACGTAATAATTTTAATTTATGTCAAGCTGTTCGTTGTTAGTTGCTTATAATATCACTTAACAATTCTCTTAGCATCAGGCAAGAATTTATTTTTACGTAGGATCATACTGTGAAGAAAATGTGATGGTTTTGTTATTTTTATTTAACACTCCTCGTTGGATGTCTTAAGGGGCCTTAATACGATCCTTGGGTCACTTTCCACCATGCGGTCTGCGTCCTCGTTACTAAAAAAGAATTCGTGAAGAATTTAGTGCTAAGTGTGCAATTTTAATATACTTATTATATAATTCTGAGACTCAAACTTACAAAAAATAGAGTTTTACAATTTAAATTTATACTTTGTGAAAGTTAATTAATAATTCCAGTTTTTATGTTAAAAATTTGAAAAAGATATGTAACCAGTCAAATTGAAATAGGATAAAATAATTGAGTTAAATATTTGAAATGTAAAATTATGTAATAACCAGTGATGTTAAATGACGGTAATGGATTTTTTTCGTAAATTACCACGTAAATAAAAATGGCAAATTACGCTGGTTTAAATTACCGGGTAATTAAAAATTCAAAATGGTAAATTAAACCGACGTTAATACCGATCACTGCAGGTTATGAATGCTACTTATGTTAATAAAAGAATTTGGTAAATAAAAGTCATTATTATGATAACTAGCAATCTGACTTAAGGGGTCATATACCTTTCACCTGACTAAATATTGTCTATTTTGACAATACTTTTTTCAAAAAAAGGAAAGAAACTATAGAGGTGGGGGTTTTTGTGCAATAATGTAAAGGCTTTGTACTAATCAAAACCATTTTAATTATCGAGAATTTGTTTGCAAAATCCCAAGTCACCCCTTCTGAAATTGGTCCTGCTGGTGAAGTATGGTTTTGCGGTACCAATGATTTCTGCTATCTCGTTCATCTAAACCAAAAAATACCAATGCTATTTTAAAATATGTTAAATTATCTAGTCCTTGTCGTATCCGATTTTAGAATTTCCATTTTTTTTTAAAATAGTGGGCTTTCAAACTTAAAATTCCCATTTTTTGCAACAAATTTCATTTGTTTGCGCAAGAAAAAAATATAAGGAATGGAAATTTTAAAAATCGGATACGACAAGGACTAGCGACTTTTACAAGCTTTTAACTAACGAAAAAAAATTGGAAGTTGGTTGATCCGTCTAGAAGGAATCATTGGTACCGATTTTGAAAACATGGTTTTGAGAAAACACGGTTTAAACTTTTGAAACAAGTTTACAGTATTATAAAATTAAAATTTTTCAACTTTCTTATATAATTTAATCCAGGTAGGCCTTGGCAAAAAAAAAGCGATCGATTGATCTGATCGATGTGATCGATCTTTTCGATCAGATCGATCTATTAAAGATACGTACCTCGCAGTCGCCGGACACGTATCGTACATAAATGGAAGATCTAATAGATCGATCATCAAAAGATCAATCTTATCGATCTGATTGATCTGATCGATCATCAAAAGATCGATTTGATCGTTCATCAAAAGATCGATCTGATCTATCATCAAAAGATCCATCTGATCGATCACCAAAAGATCGATTTGATAGAATCACGCTTGTCTTCAAGTTATTAGGACTGGGCCATACTGCTTTAGAAAAAAAATGTGGTTTGGTGCTCTTATCGTCAGGCAAAGGACTCCAGTGGTTTGACGGACTATGCTAGAGCTGGGCAAAAAAACGATTGATCCATCTTTCGACCTTTTTATTTGAAGACCGAAAGATCGATCAGATTGAAAAAATCGCAAAGATTGATTTGATCGATCTTTTGATGACAGGTACGTTGCCGGAAACGTGGTCATCAAATCAGATCGGTTATCAAAAGATCGATGATCGATCCTCAAAAGATCGATCTGATCGATCATCAAAAGATCGATCTGATCGATCATCAAAAGATCGATCTGATCGATCATCAAAAGATCGGTGAGCGATCTTATCGATCATCAAAAGATTGGTGTGATCAATCACCAAAAGATTGGTCTGACCAATCACCAAAAGAACGACTTGATCGATCATCGAAAAGGTCGATTTGATCGATTATCAAAAGGTCGATTTGATCGATCATCAAAAGATCGATTTGATTGATCATCAAAATATCGATTTGATCGATCATCAAAAGATCGATTTTATCGATCATCAAAACATCGATTTGATCGATCATCAAAAGATCAAATGATCAATGAATGATTGAATGATTGCTCATGATCGAGCAGATCGATCTCCTATTGTGATCGATCCAGTTGTGAACAAAGATCGATCACAAACTTCCAAGATCGCCCACCTCTAGTCCATAGATGCCGAATGGCTGAGCAGCTCCTGACAAAAAGGATTGCAGCTTCTTAGTGTTTTGATTTTTTTTTAAATAGTTTTAAGACCAACATTCTTAAACGTTTAAACTATCAAACAATACAAATAATATTAATTATCTGATCGATCTTTTGATGATACGCACGTCGCCGGATACGTATCGTACATATATGGAAGAACTAAAAGATCGATCATCAAAAGATCGATCTGATTGATCATCAAAGGATTGATTTGATCGATCATCAAAAGATAGATTTCATCGATCATCAAAAGATCGATTTGATTGATCAAAAGATAGATCTGATCGATTTTTATCAAAAGATCTATCATGATCAATCGATCGATCATGATCAATTGATCGATCAGATCGATCTCCAATTGTGTTCGAAGATCAATCTACAATTGTGATCGAAGATCGATCACAACTTTCCAAAATCGCCCACCCCTAGTCCATGGCATGCCGAATAGCTGCGCAGCTCCTGACAAAAAGTATTGTAGCTTCTTTAGTGATTTGATTCTTTTTAAATAGTTTTAAGGAAAACATTCTTAAACAATTATACTATAAAAAAATACAAACAAAAAAAAATGATTAAAGAGCTATGATTAAAAGAATCATCATGGACATATACTGTTTTTTAACTCGACGGAAAAACAGCGTACATTTTTAACATTATTTGTTTATTTAAAGCATTTAAATAATATTTTTATCATGATGTATAGTGTTTTTGGCATTCTGATTCCAAACCCGATGCTTAATTTTTTAAATTGAAAATAACGGATTCAATATGGCGACCAGAAAATGTAGAAAGATGTCCGGTGCTTATGAAACGTATTTGCTGTGATATTTGAAGATCCTAGACTCCAAATCCAATGTTCAATTTTCAAAATACACAATGTCACAAATCCCGTAATATTGGTGATTAAAAATGATATGTCAGATTTTCAAAATAAATTAAAAAAGGCGGATTATACAGGATTAGTCAAAATTACCGGAACGCCTTAGTAATTCTTCAACAGTAAAGAATTTCAAAGAAAAATTTAAACAAGTCTTTTGATTTTTAACAAGCTATCATCTAAATATATTTTCGATATACAGAGTGTTCATTTTATTCTGGAAATTTGGTAACCTTTCCTTTTTTCAAATCACTCTGTACATTTTACACTCTTTACACTCTCACACTGTATATTTTAACATTTTTTGATTCTAAGATTAATTCTTATAATTTTTTGTAGAAATGATTTTGCAACAGTTTTTAGTTATAAGCAATTAATCAAAATTTGTCCAAATTACCGGAACACTAAAATAGCTCTACAACCGTTCAAAATTTCAAAAAAAAAAACGAACAAAAGTTATTTTCATTTTTAATAAACTATCGTCTAAGTATATTTTTAATATCTACGGTGTTCATTTTATTATGAAAACTTGCTAAGGTTTTCCTTGTCTAATAGCCTGTATATTTATCATTTTTAATTCTAGGCTGAATTAATAAGTTTTTGTCGGAATCATTTTTTTCATAAAATGCATTATTTTGAGTTATGAACAATTAATCGATAATTAACGGAGACAAAACAAAAAAATCTAGAAAAAGTAACAAAACTATGAACTAGAATTAAATAAAATATTCAAACGGCCAAATTAAAAAAAATGTGTACGTATGTGGGAAAATATTCTTAATTTTTGAAGCTCAGGAGTTTTGATTATTTGCTTATAACTAAAAAATGATAGTACTATATAGAAAAATGATTTCTACAAAAAATTCTAAGAATTAACCTAGAATTAAAAATGTTAAAATATACAGGGTGTGATATCAGAAAAAGGAAAGGTTACCAAATTTCCAGAATAAATGATAGTTTGTTCAACCCCAGAAAAGTTCTTTGTTTGATACATTTTAGAATTGTTTTATAGTTGGAGAATTATTTAGGTATTTCGGTAATTTTGTCTATTTTTGATTCATTGCTCATAACACAAATGATGCATTTTATAAAAAATTATTCCTACAAAAGATTCTTAGACTTACGGCCTTATTCTCTAAGCCTCTGTTACGCTTTACATTCTATTACGGTGCTGTTACGCTGTTAAATTATAGACTGTTAAGAAATTGGTATTCCGTAAGCCAATGTTAACAACAGCTGTCTGTAATGCCTCTATAAAAGCTCTGTACCGTAACAGCGGCAAAACTGTCGCTTTTATCTAACAGTACTTGGCGGTGTGGAGTTATGTGATGTATACATTTGTCAAAATGTGTACAAATGTAGTAATGTGATACAGAAAAAAACGTATTGTTGTTAATGAAAGAATATTCGGAATAAAAAATACCAAAAATTCTGTGGATTACCACAGAATCCCTATTTTTATTTATTTATTTTTAAGAGAAGTAGAAAATAGGTAAGTACCTGCGATATGCACTTGTGAGTACAATATTATGTACAAACTGCTGGTTAATATTCATGAGATATTACCTAATTAACTACAATTACATTTAAAAGAAATAGTGGGTAGATCGTACATAATAAGGTACAACAAAAATGTGTACTTATTGAAGATCATATTATATTTTATTGAAGAAATTATATCAGAATTAAACGAAAAAAGCTATCGGACACCCAAAATCCTTTCGCCATACCAAATTATAATTTTATAAAATGTTAATCAAAACATCAGCGTTTGACACTACCTACTTCATTAGAATGAAAATTTGTCACATCCTGGCTTACTAGTTTTATGTTAATGCAGACACGACCGATCTCCATCAAATAGAATTTGCTCATGCAGCTAAACTATTAATTTTACCAAAAACTGGCATAGACATAAATTATACATAATGTCCTCTACTTTAATTTATTATTTAACTATTTTGACGAAATTTCGGAGACAGCGGCTCATTTGCAAAATCCGTGAAAAATTCTTAGAGGACGTTCCTTTGAATTCTTTTGAACAAAAACCGTTTCAGCTCTAAGTTTGGTCATGAAACTTCTAAACATGAAGTTTCGTCCCGATACCTCTAGTAGTTTCTCCGGAATCGTCGCCACAAAAATCGGACACACACACACACACTCACACTCACACACACACACACATATTTCTTGTGACTGCGTTTAATTTTTCGGCCAATTCTTCCCACTTCTTATTCAAATATTTTGGGTCAATATTCAGGTTTATTGTGACCGTTCGAAAAACTGCATCCGTCTCCATTACTGTCAAATACTCCTCGTATTGACTGCATGAGTTTTTTTGTCAGTCGCTTTCGCTTTGTATCTATCAGAAAACCGTATACAAAACGTAAGTATAAGTATTGTACACAAGGTTGTTGCCATATGTTTGGTTATTTTGACCGTTCGACAACAACAGTGACAGCCGCAGATACGTCCGAATAATTCAGTGAGCAGTGGCGGAAATTACAGAGGTCGATAGAGAATCGCTTTCACGCGTTGCTCTGTTAAATTCTCTGTTAGATTTCGATGTTGTTTAAAATTCTGTTATATAACATTGTGTTGCGTGGTTTTTAGAGACTAAGGCCCTTAATCTTAGAATTAAGATATATTAAAAATGCATTTAAACGATAGATTGTTTAAAGCCAAACAACTTCTACTTAAACATTTTTTTGAAATTGTTTACGGTTGGAGAATTATTTAGGTGTTCTGGTAATTTTGACTAACCCTGTATATGGCGATATGATAGAGTATGATATTATAGAGTTTGATGATTACATACATGATGGTAATAAATTTCCTATTCTACGGTGGTAGTTGATCCTGAAGTCACCATGGTAGTAAAATTCTAAATTTTCACCAGTTACATACTTGAGGACTTTTTTTAAAATATTATCTATCTTTTTGATATTGATATTCATATTGATTACTTCGGCGTACCTCAACAAAGATTTTAATGCAAATTACGAAGTTGGCGAATGTTTACGACTGATATATCGGTAGAAACTGAATAGAAACGCGTTGCATGAGAGAGCAAAAAAAGCACTGTTCTGGACTTGTTTATTTCGCCTAAGCATCCTCTTTAGGTCTATTCGATAGAATAAATCATAGTGAACATTTTGGCTATTTCAGTTCAAAATGGCCAATTTTGGACTTGTACTGTTTTCGAACTCGCCGATTCAATTATAGTAGAAAATACTGTAAAGTACTGATGGAAGATTTTTGAAACGCCGACTTCTCAAACCAATAACTAATATAACAGGGTCATGACAAACATCTAAATAAAATTTGGTTTCTATTATTACATATCTTAACTTGAGTTGAAAAAGCAAAATCAAAATATTACAAATTTAGTTACGTTAAACCTACCTTATATTTGTGTTTTCTTGTACCATTAGGCGACTATTTTCAGTATCGCCTTGCGTTTGTTGATAAGCAACATCGGAAACGGGCGGATAGGTAGCAGAAACAAGCAAATCTGTAGACGGGTTCGTAGACACATGTTTTCCAGCCATATCTAGATGCGTTTTCTTACTGCAGCAGTACAACCGCCCAGTACGTTTAAAATGTAAAACTGCAAATTCAAAAAACTAAAAAAAACTATCCAAACAAATTTAAAATAGCGCTTACGGAAAAACACCACTGATATTCCACTTAAGAAAAATCCTACGGTGAGTAGAATACAATTTGACGGATCCATGTCCGTTGACGTATATCCTAACGCTCCAACAAGCGCAAGAGATAACCTAAAAAATAAATATTTACGTCGGGTCGTCGAAGTTCTAACGAGCTAAAAATTCCTTACCCGACAATTAGGAAAATCAGCGCTAAGATTAGGAATATCGACTTCACGATTTGATGCTTGTCGACTCTGGTTAACGATGATATGTATCGTAGATTACCGGATATGCCGTTTCCATTCTCGCAGTTTTGCCTGTCGATAGTTGTCGGGCCGTAAACAACAGACATTTCGGTGTCTAAACTTTTACGCTTCGGGAAAAGTTAGCACCTGAAATATTGAGGCGTTATCGTATGTAATTTAGGGTTATGTCTGTGTCAATTGAATATTTCTGTTTGTTTATGACTTAAAACGTAAAATAATCGCAATAATCTCACCAAGTATGAACATTTGTTTGTGTGGGAAGTTAGAATTGTCACTTATTTTCTTTACAGTTGGTTATATTTGGGTGAAATACCACTCTAAACTTCGTGAGTAAGTGGAATTCCCTGTTTGAAATGTTCGTTAGTCGATGTTTGTTCCTTATCGATATTTTGCTTAGTTTTTTCTGATAAAAACAAGCAAAATAATGTACAAAGTACACCAAACAATGATTAGTTTTGACAGTTCACGGAGACTGCACAACAAAACAGTTAATTTGCAGTGTCGCCAACCTAGTAGGACAACCAATAGTCTGGTTGTATCTTGGTTGGTTGCAGCCAACTTTCGAATAATAAACAGTTCAATTTTCAAATTAGTATTACGTGATTATTAATTTATAATTTTATTAGTTCGTATATGTTTCAAATAAAGCCTTTCTTATAGTTTATTTCTATGGTGGATACGTTTTTTAGATGTGTTGATTGAACCTGTTTTAGTCTGCAGTTTTTTTGTTCAGGTATTTTGTGAAAGAGCGTCAGTTTCATTCGGGTTCGGAAACATATTACTCGTGCGAATAAAAACAGTGTTTGTTTCAAAAATTGTGGCTTAAACCAGTGAAGGGAAGATGCAAAAGGTAAATACAGCATTTATGTGCCTGTATGTGTTCAACTATGACAATGAATATGATGTATGCATGATGTATGTATCAATATTTTGGGTGATTGTTTTTTTTTTGTCTGAATTTGACTGCGTTGAGAATGAAGTTTGCTACAATTCTAGTGCTGTTCTCAAAATTTGCCGTCAATATTGTTGTACCTACACATGATAATTTACAATTATAATTTCTCCAGTAACGGCAGTAACGAGAAATTGACCAAGTGACCATATGAATCCCTAAACACAGAGAACTGGTTGTCGAATGTTATGAAAATGACATTCTTCATAATATGAATATAGTTTTTTTGTTTTAAGACAACACGTACTTATATAGTATCCATTTAAAACTGTACAATCTTAAAGTAAGACCAAAACAACGGTTTCCTTAAATGAACGATATATATTCTAGCGTGTATATAAAACAACCGTTGTTTTGGATTAACAAAGGTTGCTTTGAACTGAGACAACGTTTCGTTGTGTGTCTGCATAAATTACATGCTTGGGTCAGGTCCACTGGTTTTGTGGTACGATTAAAATACTCACCTTGGCATCAATCGGCTCTAAAATAGAATCTGAAATCTTATAAATTGCATGTAGAATTGAAATACTACAAGGCAATATCATAAAAGTATTTTTTTTTTAAATCAACATGAGATGTCACAAAACAGCGTAAAACCCCCTTAAAAACTTCAGTAAATTTGTAAGAGTTTTTATTCCATAGCGTAGTTTTAACTTCGGAGTTTTGCTGTTTAAAAAAGGAAGGCTCTGCAAGAAAAACTACCATCAAAATTTTGGCATACAAGTTCTTTTTCATAGATTTTGATATTTTTCTAAAATTTAAAATACCAAGTTGGCATCTTGTGATGTCACAATATCTACATATAATTAGGAAAATTTTTGAGTGACATTGTCAGGTAGTACTTTGATTTTAACTCCTATTATTGTTATTATTGTCTTTGACAAGATGATTAGCTTATTTATGTGCTTACTCTAGCTACTACACATGATGTAATCAATATAATAGTACCTAGCCTCAATTTCTTTTTAGTATTAAATGGAGACGTAATATTAAGGACTATGCCATTAACTGTTTTGCAGCATTTTCATCTTGTGTTATTTTGCATACACTCTGAAAAATCTCCATCGCTTTAAGGTAGTGAAATGGTTTTGTTCACATTTTTGTGTGTTAACAGCCATCCATGGTCGTGATCCCTGTATGCTCGAGAACACTTACTTATTATATATTGATATTCATTGAATTTCAAGTCATTTTGCCGTCTTTCTATCGTTTATTAATATGGCATTAATATTTTTAATTAATAATTGTTCGTAAATATTTGTTTCTGAATCATTGAACTCTTATTCTAGAATTAAGGATTTTGTATGACTTTCAACCAATATTGTAGCCTTTTTATTACTTTTTAATACGCTAGGAGAAATTGTTGTTAATTTCCTATAATAATTTCTAGCTCGTGGTCATCGAGCATCGGATACAATATCTTAATAACAAATTGATAAACAATAAAAAGGCAACAATATTATTTTCAAATTTACCCCGTTGGCGAGAAATAATGACTAACTGTAGAGAAAAGTGGATTAATTTGAAAATTCTGTGTTAAGGATAATCGACGACGAAATAATATTTTTTTTATTTTACTATTATACTTGAATACTAGTAAGGCGACAATGTTAGGTCAACTACTAACTTTTAAACGGACTCATGTACGGAGATGTATTGTGTCAACGCTGGAGAGAGTCAGAAAATGGTACCAATATTACAAACAGCATAGAGAATCTATTGTCATGTATCATAGGATGGCCTTTTTAATACCAAATAACTTTTGTCTGAACTTTTTTATTATTTAGCGTTTTTTAAACTCCCTTTTCATTAACCGAAGTTTTGTAATTTTAGTACCAATTTTGGCCAATAATGGGTTATCTTTAAATCTTTTTATATTATTTGATTTTAAAATAGTAATTCTATGATACTTCATACAACCTACTTTACTAAAGCAATTTCTAAAGTTGGTACAATATTCCGGCTCTCTGCAGTTCCTAAACGGCGTCTATCTGGACATGAGTTCGTTATCAAAACTTGGTCTACTATCAAAAGTTGACTATTATACCTCATCTATATATTCTACGCTTATTAGCTTAACACCCAGTGTAATTAAGATAAACTGCTCAGCAGTGCTAAAAATTGCGAAGTAATGGAATCTAATAAGTACGATCAAATAAAAGTGCATAACACAATACTTATTTTGGACTACAGTGAAAAATTTAGATACCGTATCTAGTCATCTTGTGGCTCTTTCGCGACTGTTACGAGAGGGCAATATCGCAATATCTAATAAAACTGACATTGGTGACAATAGCCGAAAATAATCGGAATAGTCATCATTTATCTAGTAATTTTTTTCATCCTTCACTATACGAAAATGTCATTTTAGCATCTTTGCGGGGACACGAAAGATGCTAATTGCCCGCTAGGCGTTTAGTTAATAACTTTCAAGCCTAGCCGCGAAAATATTTTACACACAGGCCGGGCGGCGACCGTCCTGTCTGTCCAGTAAATACATAGCTTTCAATTCGGTTTGACATTTGCGAGATCGATCTGATCAAAACGATCAACCTGACCTATTGATCGGTCTTCAATTGTGATCAAAGATCGATCACAAATTTCTCGCCCACCCCTATCTTTTACGTTTTTCGCGTAGCGGTAGTTGGGTTCGAAATCCAGGGGGGGGGCAAGCGCCCCCTGCCTCCCACCGGCTAGGGTGTTCTAATAACAGTAATTTTCTGACCTACGCTCAAATGCTGTCCGGTATTAAATATTTTATTTCTTCGTTAAGAATTTAAGCGAAAATTGTATTCAAACAAGTGTTTGCCTGGAATGTTTCTACGTAATAATAGCTAAAAATGATTAACCTTTTAATAATGTAATAATAACCACACGAAAGACATCATTTAGAAAGCATTTAAACAACAAATGAATAAAATATGTTTGTAGTTTTTGGTATTTCCGCGATTTACTAAAGCCGTGGTAGATCGAAAAAGTTTTTTGTTAGTAGAAAAATTATCTGTTTCGGAAGTTTGTGGAAAACGAACTGTAAAAACCTGCCCCGTATTGAAAAATACCGGGGAAAAAGGGAAAAAATAAATTAATTCGTGGGGAATGAAATTGTCGCTGTCAGCGATATGTCACTGTGATTGGATTTCAGTGCCAGAAAGGCAGGAAAGTTCGCAAACTTTCCGTCAAGTTTACGTTTAGTTTATTAGTGTCTCTCCCTTGTGGTTGGCTAATTCATTTTTGTTGACCTAATAAAGATACTTAATTAATTTATTAATCCTCATAATATAGATATACCTACCTCTAAATGCCTAAATTTCTAAGTAATTTAGATTGTAGTGCAATATTATTATTTAAGACTTTTTTCGCCACATTGTAGCAGACAACATTTACTATCAAAATGATTCTGGAAACTATACGAGAAAATGAACGGTAAATTTTGTATAATCAATTATAATTGATTGAACTAATTTTTGGCGATTCCACGTCACTCGTTGATTCTTTGATTCAACACTATTTCTTTCTCTGTTTTAAACAGATTTGTTCTGTGATAGTCACATCATCCTGAATACAAGCGTAACTTACGAAAAAAGTATACTACTTTCTTTTCTTGTTCTTTGTGCTATACTGCAATAGAGTAGTAAATATCTTATTTTTTACTGGGGAATTTCGTAATTTAGAAATGTCTGAAAATTTCTCACTTTGCTTGAGATTGGCAACATGTAGGCGCATGTATGTAACGTGAAAATCCCTTAATTGTCTTCTTAAACTATCTCTTAATTAGATTTATTTCAAATTGGTTGCCCCCCATATTTGCACCAATCATATAATATTTTTATTATTCATCTAGAACTGTTTTGACAAAGATGGAGATTATAGTAATATTATATAAATATATATTTCAAATACCTAAACTAGTATATACGCATTTATATAACACTTTTTTTTAATTTTTCGTACCGAAATATACACATGCATATACAAGTGTACACATTTTAGAGAGGCTACAATTTGGCAACTATAAGAATGTGGGACTGTCTCTTCTTTGAAGGAACTCAGTTGTGAAAATCAGAATTAGCTGTCGTCGTTTGTTTTCGCCACAGGTAATACACACAGAAAAGTGATTATTTGGAACGAGAAAACATAATTTGGATGTAGAAAGTTAGGTATATACAAGAAATGCCACATACTCAATATAAGTAAAATAATTTCTCAGATAAATGCTGTTAACAAATAAATTCTTTCTTTATAAGAACCAATATTGTATTGAAAGAAGCAATTGAATTTTTCGTCCCAAAAATGTTAATTTCTCCAACGAAGTAATAGTAAATCCATGCAAGTGTATAGTTACTTGATCCAAGAAAATATAAGACATTTAATATAAGCAAGTATTGTTTACTGAATAAAAACCCACCAATTATTTAACTGAAGTGATTCTCACTTCTTTCAAGTAATCCCTTTCTCTGGAATAAATATGCGCACCGTGATTTTGTGAAGGCTCGCGCGCCCGCTCGTGGTGCTGGCGCCGTAAAGGAGCCTAACCTAGTACGAAAACAACAGCGAAGTACCAGTAGGGGATGTGCCTTGTGATTTATTGGGGATGTGTATTGTGATTTATAGTGTACAATAAATGTTTCAACACGGAATAGTCTGATGTAACGCACGCAACAGTTTAGAACTTCTATCTTGCTAATTAGCAATAGAAAACGTATTTGTGCCAAATCTTTAAAATTCTTACATTAAGTAGCTAAAAATATTAGAATATTAGAACCTACCAACTACTTCAGCCACGTAATTCTCTCTTCGTTCGAGAGATCACTTTTCTGTGTGTACAACGTACACAGTTGGAAACACAACTTCCTTAGTATTCATAATATGGTATGTTCCGTCACGCGTAAATCCAACACCCTGTATAAATGAAAATAATTTTTCGTTATAGAAACTAATGAGTCAAACAACTGTTTTTCAAAACATTTTTTTTCTTTCTCAAACGATTTGATGACTATCGACCGCCGGGATACTAATAACTCACCCTGTATAGTTTAACTGAAAACATAAGTGGCATATTTATTTAAATTAAACATTTTTTTTGTCTGTGTATGCAGGAAAAATAACGACAATAATATGGAACAATATTCATGCTATTTAGTCCATTAGGGAGTAATAATTCGTGCGACACAAAGCAATTATAAATTGACACTTATGTATTTAGCGACAAAAAAAACTGTAGTCGACAATGTTATTTTTTTCGTGGTCACATCTCTGGGGAGAGAACAAAATTTCGAAATTTCCGCCCTATCGACCTTTTGCGTGCTGGCGTAGCGCGCATCCCCGACCGTATGGTTCGGTTGCCACCCCCATATTTACTGTCAGTTTGGCGCCCTATACACCACGGCCACAGCCTACTTTTCTTACCTACTACGAACTCTCTTATAATTTTCGTTCGCTATTTCTAAATCTCTCTAACAAAATTAATTTCTTAAAAACCAAGACGACATACGGTGTGCTTTCTTTTGAGTTTGTTTTGTTTTCTGTTCATTTTTTCGCGGAGGCGAGACGTAGATTACAAAAAGAAACAAAATTGAAAGTCAAGGAACGAATGATCTTACCCGCTAACCACTCTGTGCTCTATGATCTTATGTGCGTGTGTTCTCCTTCTATAAATGATAGTTTTGATGAATTTTGCCGAAAAATAGCGAAAAACTGTACCACTTTCTGCTAGCTACTCTGCTGTTTTGCAACCCTTACACGACTCGTGTGGTTTTAGTTATTATTTTTGGGCGAATATATCGATTCACCCCCCAAAAAAATCGAGGTAAATTTAGTTTATTTTTTTCTTAATACAAGTAGTGTACAATTTTTGTCTTAGACACTTTGGCTTTATTATTATTTATTTTTTAATTCCTGAATGTCATTACTCTTCTTTTTTTAAATCATTTTACGCACCCTTCTCATTAATTAATACTCTAGTTAGTCCACAACATAAAAAAACATAACCTACAGCATGTTAGATTCACCTATTTTCAACTATTAAATCATCGAACGAAAGGGCATGAGTAGATTTTGTCAGTAGTCGATAAGCAGGCTGCTTCGTTGAGCAAAAAACAACAGAAAAACGCCGGTATCTTCGGTATATAGATATGTATGTGTCATGCTACAAAAATAGACTTCAACGTGCTAATATAACAGTTTTATATCTTCCATGGTAATCTTTTAGGGGTTTAGTCATGATTTTAAGGTGTGTTTATGTTAGATTCAAATGTTAGCATATGGTGGAATGCCCTAATAGGCGCGATAACCTTTTAGGTTAGGTTTTTATAGTATGGCGAAGGTGCCGGTAAAAACACTCAGAACTGCGAAATATGCTTATTTCTAATGATTTTAGATGGTTTTGAGTGAGTAACGTTTGTTAAGTGCATGTTTAGTGGATCTCTGGAATTACAGAAGATTTTTCAGGAATTATTTGGTGATATAAATCTTTCCTCTTTTATCCACATTGGTCATTTGAAAAATCAAACTACACAAATAGAAAATTCTGTTCAATTCAAATCAATATGCATTGATTAAAAGAAATCTGGTGTTTCAATAGACACAAAAAAATTATTCTTTGCGGATGAAAAAGCATTTGTTTGTAATATTTCTTTGGTAGAAAGAACGTTTATTTGTGTCAAACAACTTATTCAAGTTAAATTTTAAAATTTGTATATTATAACGAACGAGATTTATTTAATTCAAATAATTGTGATTGTGTCCAGTGAAAGAATTACAATTTTTTAAATTAACAAAATTGTTGGTTGAGTTAAAATGCGATATTTTAAGGTTGCGATAAATTGTTCTTTGATTAAAGAACTTATTAGTTTGTTGAAGGAATTAATGTGGACCTATTATTGACTAGAACTTTTCGGAGGGTACAGTAGAGCAAAATCTCGACGTGTCACCGCCTTTTGGGATGTCGCACATCCTCGACCAGTGGTTGGTTTTCTCAGACCTACATATAGCCAAGGTTAGGGTAGCAAAGTGTAGGTTGATTCAGAATCGGAACTTGAACCTGCATGCACTGTGCTCTATACTGCCGATCACACGGCCGTTTTAGCAATTTAGCCAGACGCATGACATCAACTGAGCGGTAGGCTTTCACCAGTCTACACAGTCGTACTAAAAATATATTTATTTGAATCAAAAAATGATTTCTTTGGCGGAAGTAAACCTATTTTTTTGTATCTTTGGATGCAACTATTTTAGTGATTTAAGTATACATAATTTTAATGGTATGTCTTTCTAATATCATAAACAATCAATAGATATGGCACTTGAAACTCCATCTTTAAAAAATTCTCCTGAATTAAACTACTTTATTTCGTAATTTTGTACATAAAAATATACACAATTTATTTAAATCATTTCCCTTCAGTTATAAATTTCGTTAAATCTATCCTCTGGTTCAGTTTCAATTATTAAATCGCATATAACACACATACAAACATTTTTACCATAATATCCGTAAATTCGGCAAATTTTCAATCCAACAGTGACCGATAATAATCTAGTATTTTTCGCGGCGTTATAAATCCTGAAATGGCTGTTTGCAAACGTACGCAATTTCAGCTTATTGATCACGTGTTTAACTGTTTATGTTACATTTGTGTATCGTGACTTGTCAGTTTGCCTGTGTACGTCGGTTCAATATTATTACAGATTTAATATTGTACATAACGCGCCTACAATGTAACAGAATATGCTGGTATTATGTAAAATTCACTCCGATTTATTGTGTGGTGTGTTGATTACAATTTTATAGGTCATTCGTATACAGGGTATACGAAACCAACATCATTTAAGTCAATAGTCATTTGGTGGTGATAAATTTTTTTTTTTACTTTATGATAGCACAATTTTAAATGGATACTATACTTATTAGACTTAAGAATTTGTTCTTTTAAATCAAAAGGTTGGGTAGTTAGATTTATCAGCTCACATCCTTCGATTAAACATTTACCTATGTTATTATGAAAGCAACATTTTTATGATTATTTCTCTCGATGTTGATCGATGGTGGAAGGCAACTTTACTTCTGTTGACCTGACGATAAAAATCTGGCGGGGGTAGTTTTTTAAATAAAACCAAAGTGCACCCATAAAGAACAGCGGCCACGAGCATCGGTAACATTGTTTTCAATTCAGACCTTTGGCTGCAACTTGGTGATTTACGCCCTTGTTTACCCTGCATTTCGAATGCACAAAGCACCACCGCTGTTATATACTACCCCACTTGTTTATCCGAAGTTGATATCATCAGTATAACCGATTCAAAAGGACTACTTGACTACAATAATCCTATATTAGTACACAAAACGTTGTCTCAATTAAAAAAAAAACGTCGTTTCATTATTTTCCCTCGTAAACCGCTTGCCACAAAATTCTCTATTTTTGGTTATGTTGCATTTAGAGCTTTTTCTATAGATTGGCGTTTTTGTTTTCTTCAGTTTAAATGGAAACGTAGCTGGGACTGTGGAGATTATTTACTATTAGTACGATACGATCAGAACAATTTAATTTCGGAATTTGAATAGTTGTGCGAGTTAAATATAAATAATGAATTTAGTACAATTAATTATACCCAACAATATTTTACAAACACGGATTCAAACGGATTCACTGATCGCGTCAAAACTTCGCATCTCGTTCGACTGCCTCGCACCAAAACCCACTAACGAGGGAAGCCGAACTGCGCAAAATATTGTTCATGTTTATTTCGGTCTTAAAAATTAACAAATAGTCGGAATGCTATTAAATTCAAGAGATATGTATCGTTGTAAATGAGGTTTATTTGCATGATAACTGCGTTGTCCTGCTAACATTCGTTCCAGAGATATCGGCTTCCATAAAAATCTTGTTCGCAAGCTTTATTACATAAAGAGTGAAGAAAACAAAAACGCCAATCTATTGAAGAGACTCTAAATGCTACCTGAACAAAAGAAAGAAAGACGAGCGTTAATTTAAAA
Source organism: Aphodius sticticus (assembly GCA_963966075.1). NCBI lineage: Eukaryota > Metazoa > Arthropoda > Insecta > Coleoptera > Scarabaeidae > Aphodius > Aphodius sticticus. The sequence goes on from OZ014510.1 coordinate 6,117,467, forward strand.
CAATTTAAACACAGAAGTCAAGCTCCATCTATCGGCATCCTTCACACTATTTTCAAAACAACGACTTTCCTAAATCAAAACAATCGTTTTCTTTAAGCAAATAGTTAGGTTGTTTTGTATTAAAGAAATATTTTTATTACAAGTATGTGTTGTCTTAAAACACACAAATTATATTGGATTATCGTTCCTAAGTCAGTTTGACTCTAAAATCGACCCCTTATAAAAGCAATTTTGGCGAGGGGCTGCACACCGCAAGAGGTTGGGGTGGATTTACCTCGGGGTGCTCTTAGCATACGCCCCAGATTCCACCCTCTATATACACCCCCAATTAATATTTATTAGTTTTTGTCGGGTAGTTGGTGCGGTCCTATACTGACTGCGCCACACTTATCAGATAATGGAATCGACTCGGAAATAATAAAGTAGTAAGTAGGCTGTTGGTCAGAAATAATCGATCGAAACGCGTTTTACGCAAATCGCACCATTTTTAAAGAGTCAAAAATATTATAAGCCGTCTCATCTGAGAAATAAATACGTTTCATATAATCGAAATAAAATGATATTACTGTAGATACACAGATAAAAAAGAAATATATTCTTTTGAATTTATTGTTTTTCTTTGGCACAAAAGATATTTACTGAGTGCTCTAGTAGAAATCATATTTTGCAAGTTGTTAGCTATGAAGAGCTCCACTTTTTAAATAATAATGTTCTAGGCAAATCAAATTTGGTAGACGTCAACGGCATATATTTAACTAAATAAAATTAGAAACTCTTAGTTACTTCTAAGTTACACTTGAAAATGTAATTCCACGTTCTTGTACAAAGTTTCTGGTGATGCCGGCGGTATGTGGCTTTGCATTGTCCTGCATTAGGATAAAATTTTGACCGACGCCATATGCAGGAGGCACCACATGGTCCTCCAAGATGTTTTCGATGTAATTCATGGCATTTAGTCTACCAGGAACCACAACAAGATCAGTTCTGTTGCCTATACGGATTCCAGTCCAAACCATCACAGATCCACGACCAAATCTATCCACTTCCTGTATAGTAGCGGCTGCGTAGCGTTCTACAGGACGTCTATATACACGTACTCGACCGTCACAACGAGTCAAATGAAATCTGGAATCGTCTGTAAACAGTATAGGCGTCCAGTGCCGAAGTTGCCAGTCTCTGTGACCCACAGCACTGGTTTGTGATGCTGCGTAAGGCGTGGTGCGCGGACAGGTCCTCGTCTGGTTTCAAATTCGCTTTTCTTAATCTGTTTCTAACAGATTGATCAGAAATTTCTATTCCATGTGTTCGTCTTAGGTCGTTTAGGAGGTCTCTTGCTGTGGCAGTACGCCGACGTAGAGAGGAAAGGACATGAAATCGGTCTTGATTTTGTGTAGTTTGTCGATTTCGACCTTGTCCAGCACTTCTAACATATTGGCCAGTCTCCCTAAACCGATTCCATAAACGCTGAATAACAGAAGAGGAAACTCGGAGGTCCCGGCTAACATGTCTAAAGGAGCTCCTACACGCAGTGCCAACGTCTCGCCAACGTTGGTGATGTGACACGCTGCGCGTAGTGCGCGCATTCACTTCGCCAACATGTTGGTATTGGGCGCAAGGTATTTCTGTGTATTGTAGAAGGCTCGTAGCGTCCCGTATAGAATTAAAAATGAACAGTGATGATGATATCATTGCTGTTGCCGCAGCTCCCATTATTTTAAGCAGTGCATTGTTGCTTACAATTAAAAAAAGGGACCCTCGAAAGAGGACACTGTTTAATAAGGTTGTTAAATATTAAACATGTTTTTCAGTCATTATTTATACTGTACGTTCGAAAATATTAAATACATTAAGGAATACAAATATACAGCAATACAGGAAACAAAATTATTTAGTTTTTTATATTTGCCACGTGACATTAAAAAAATCTTCCTTTTTATTTTCTTTGTTTTAAGCAACAAATGCGGAATAAGATGGGATAAGATCTGATACACTGAGTGGTCTATATTTTTATGCACCACCCTGTTAATTTGTGTTGTTTCTTTATATAAATATTTCATTTCAGTTTCATCCATCGATTTGGGATTCATAATTTTGATTTAAAATATAATTTATATAATAAAACTGAAATTATTTATAATAAGATACAAAGAAAAATTGAGAACCCTTACATACACGGAGTTTTAATTACATATATTAAAACTCCGTGTATGTATATTATGTAGGTATATTTATTAGCAACCCAATATTTTTTGATATACTTTTTGATATTTTTCTGATAATCAAAATACAGAAAAGCATCCAGTATAGTTTTTAAACTTTGTTGAATACATTAAATACATCAGATTATTTAAATTTGCCGCTTAAAACTAATCTATAAATAGTTAATTAATAAATAGTTAATTGTTGTTAATTATATAAATGCAACTTTGTTTGATTGTAGTCAAGATTGTAGGGAAGAGGGTTGACCGCAGTACTTGGACCCCTATACCGTATGACTCCCCATCGTGTGTAGATTCATATCCCGCTTCCCTCCAACCCTCTCCCTCACCTTTCCCACCCCACCCTAGCGAATAAGGTTGACCGCAATCCCAGAACCTAAATACCGTATGACTCCTCATTGTGTGCAAATTCATTTTTAAAATTTTAATGATGACGTCATTTCCGGAAAACCCGGAAGTCATACTAACCCCAAGACCATCCCATAAATTGGCATTTTCTGTCTATTAACACAACGTTCATTCCTTCCGCGTCATAAACACAAAAAAATAAACAAACGTACCTATATGCCGTGGGCGCTTGTTGATTGCTTGTTAATTTATTGTAACTGTAAGGTTAATATAATGCTTATAAGAACCATAATTATTATGAATACATTTACAAAATATTAAAAGAAAGTTTTCATGTTTTTACATTTGGGCAATCAGGCATTTGGGCAAATAATAAATCATCATTGTCCTTAAAGTACGTACAAACATAAATAATGCAGTATATATGAAAAAACATAGATAGATAACTAAACCTTTCATCGGTAGTACGTACAATGCTAAAACAGAATGAAATAAAGCGGAAAAGGTCGACATATTGGCGATGTGCATTGACACAGTTGGGTCTCGTTACGCGAAGTACTCCGATGGCCAATGATGGCCCCTGTTGGCACTGCGTGTGGGAGCACCTGAATAGAGTGGTCATGCTGAATATGGGCGACACCACGAGCAACTTGCACTTCACTAAGATGCCTCATTTTACTTCTAATGACGTTTCTAATCAACGAAAATTGACAACTGAATTCATTTGTCATCTTTAGTAAAAAAAATGTGTATATTTAATTGATTAACCATTTATGAATATTAAAGAGGGCTTTGAACGTTTTGTCCGAGTGGTGTCGCCTAGATAGAACGACGTCAAAACGCACTTAATATTAATAACTATTGATTTATTTTAGGGGAAACGGTTATCGGTCTCTTTTCTCTGACATATAAAAAACAGAACAAAGTTCTTTCCACGACCTATTTTACCGATTTCGATGTATTGTATCACGACATTGAATGCGCCTAAAAAAATTCCTACAGACATGCAACCATTAACTACGTATTAGGTATTCAATGACCCTAAATGATTGTCCTGTGTTTGAATTTTTCGTTGGAAAATATTTTTTTTAGTTTCGTATTTCATGTTTTCATATTTAGTCGTTTTAAAATTGAGCTGCTTTTTAAAGTGCTTTAAATTAATAACTAAGTATTCATTGCCATTATAAAGTCGTAACAAAATGATGGAAATGAACTCGAGAAAAGCATATTAGATAATTACAAAAGTAACTTACGATAAAAGTCCCAAAAGTATTGCCTAGTGAATAAATGATAGGAAAACACAGTTTTAAGGTCAAGTAATGCGTAAATATTAAATTTCCTTTACCGCATTCGTGGTTCCGGGAAAAAGCCGCAAACAATTCGAGAGGCAATTGTTTCTTTATTAATATCGACCACAGCAATTGGTTTTCCCGCATGCACAGTGGTTACTTCATTTTCAGAAAGTTTACAAAGTGGTATTGTCCGTTATAGAAATAATGCGCATACTTTCAGCGCCTTTTTTATTTAATTTTTAGGTTGTTTGGGATATTTTAAAGAAGTGCCTTGTTAAATTTTCGTATTTTGCAATTTTTAAAACTAGAGAGAATCCTATGTGATAATAATAACAACTGTGTGGTGGATATGTGTGAAATAGGGTAAGTTTTTATACCTAGAATTTCGTGGTTTTGACGTTAAAAATATAGGTACGTTTGTACCTTTATACCGCACGGGTTTTATTGCGAAGTTTGCCAGGTGTTAAAAGAAAATCTCTATTGTTAGAACTTCTACCAAAGTTTCTTTGCCATGTAGGCTATCTAGTTCGTCTAAAAGCTAAGTGGTTTTTTTCTTTTTAACGTCGAATATTAAAGACAGACACCCCTTTAAAATCAAATTAGAACTAATCAATATCAAAATGACAATTAACAAAATCAAAATGACAATTAACAAATTCAAGTTGACAATTAATAAATTCAAGTTGTCATTAAATAATCTTAAATTAACAGTATAATACGATTAAATAGAACTAAGTAAATAATGTCATTTACACTATATTTTAAAACAACATGGACATATTTAATAAACAACAATTGCTAAATTAATTAATTAGAAAATATTCTCCATATTATAATGTCCGTTCGAATAGGAAACGTATTTCTTCTTAACTTTTGCACAAATTCTTGCATAAATTTCTATCATACCTCAAATTGTAGGTAATTAAAAGTTCTAGTAGCCGTCAGGCCCTTAGAGTTATGCCCCCTCGACATAAAGCCCTAAATCGCGATAATGTCCGTTCGAATAGGAAACGTATTTCATACAGTTCTTGCAGCAAAATGTCTATAACTTTTGCAAAAATTCTTGCATAAATTTCTATCATACCTCAAATTGTAGGTAATTAAAAGTTCTAGTAGCCGTCAGACCCTCAGAGTTTTGCCCCCTTGACATAAAGCCCTAAATCGCGATAATGTCCGTGCGAATTGGAAACGTATTTCATTCAGTTCTTGCAGCAAAATGTCTATAGCTCTTGCAAAAATTCTTGCATAAATTTCTATCATACCTCAAATTGTAGGCAATTAAAAGTTCTAGTAGTTGTCAGAGCCTCAGAGTTTCGCCCCCTCGACATAAAGCCCTAATTCGCGATAGTGTCCGTTCGAATAGGAAACGAATTTCATTCAGTTCTTGCAGCAAAAACTCTATAACTTTAGCAAAAATTCTTGCATAAATTTCTATCATACCTCAAATTATAGGTAATTAAAAGTTCTAGTAGCCGTCAGACCCTCAAAGTTTTGCCCCCTCGACATAAAGCCCTAAATCGCGATAATGTCCGTTCGAATAGGAAACGTATTTCATCCAGTCCCTGCAGCAAAATGGCTATAACTTTTGCAAAAATTCTTGCATAAATTTCTATCATACCTCAAATTGTAGGTAATTAAAAGTTCTAGTAGTCGTCAGACCATCAGAGTTTTGCCCCCTCGACATAAAGCCCTAAATCGCGATAATGTCCGTTCGAATAGGAAACGAATTTCATTCAGTTCTTGCAGCAAAATGTCTATAGCTCTTGCAAAAATTCTTGCATAAATTTCTATTATACCTCAAATTGTAGGTAATTAAAAGTTCTAGTAGCCGTGAGACCCTCAGAGTTTTGCCCCCTCGACATAAAGCCCTAAATCGCGTTAGTGTCCGTTCGAATAGGAAACGTATTTCATTCAGTTCTTGCAGCAAAATGTCTATAACTTTTGCACAAATTCTTGCATAAATTTCTATCATACCTCAAATTGTAGGTAATTAAAAGTTCTGGTAGCCGTCAGACCCTCAGAGTTTTGCCCCCTCGACATACAGCCCTAAATCGCGATAATGTCCGTTCGAATAGGAAACGTATTTCATACAGTTCTTGCAGCAAAATGTCTATAACTTTTGCACAAATTCTTGCATAAATTTCTATCATACCTCAAATTGTAGGTAATTGAAAGTTCTAGTAGTCGCCAGAGCGTCAAAGTTATGCCCCTCGACATAAAGCCCTAAATCGCGATAATGTCCGTTCGAATAGGAAACGTATTTCATTCAGTTCTTGCAGCAAAATGTCTATAACTTTTGCACAAATTCTTGCATAAATTTCTATCATACCTCAAATTGTAGGTAATTAAAAGTTCTGGTAGCCGTCAGACCCTCAGAGTTTTGCCCCCTCGACATAAAGCCCTAAATCGCGATAATGTCCGTTCGAATATGAAACGTATTTCATTCAGTTCCTGCTGCAAAAAGGCTATAACTTTTGCAAAAATTCTTGCATAAATTTCTATCATACCTCAAATTGTAGGTAATCAAAAGTTCTAGTAGTCGCCAGACCCTCAGAGTTTTGCCCCCTCGACATAAAGCCCTAAATCGCGATAATGTCCATTCGAATAGGAAACGTATTGCAATCAGTTGCTACGGAAAAATGTTTACAACTTTTGCACAAAATCTTGCATAAATTTCTATCATACCTCAAATTGTAGGTAATCAAAAGTTCTAGTAGTCGCCAGACCCTCAAAGTTTTGCCCCCTCGCCATAAAGCCCTAAATCGCGATAATGTCCGTTCGAATAGGAAACGTATTTCATTCAGTTCTTGCAGCAAAATGCCTATAGCTCTTGCAAAAATTCTTGCATAAATTTCTATCATACCTCAAATTGTAGGTAATGGAAAGTTCTAGTAGCCGTCAGACCCTCAGAGTTTTGCCCCCTCGACATAAAGCCCTAAATCGCGATAATGTCCGTTCGAATAGGAAACGTATTTCATTCAGTTCCTGCAGCAAAATGACTATAACTTTTGCAAAAATTCTTGCATAAATTTCTTTCATACCTCAAATTGTAGGTAATTAAAAGTTCTAGTAGCCGTCAGACCCTCAGAGTTTTGCCCCCTCGACATAAAGCCTTAAATCGCGATAATGTCCGTTCGAATAGAAAACGTATTTCATTCAGTTCCTGCAGCAAAATGTCTATAGCTCTTGCAAAAATTCTTGCATAAATTTCTATCATACCTCAAATTGTAGGTAATTAAAAGTTCTAGTAGTCGTCAGACCCTCAGAGGTTTGCCCCCTCGACATAAAGCCCTAAATCGCGATAATGTCCGTTCGAATAGGAAACGTATTTCATTCAGTTTCTGCAGCAAAATGGCTATAACTTTTGCAAAAATTCTTGCCTAAATTTCTATCATTCCTCAAATAGTAGGTAATTTGAAGTTCTAGTAGTCGCCAGACCCTCAAAGTTTTGCTCCCTCGATATAAAGCCCTAAATCGCGAAAATGTCCGTTCGAATAGGAAACGTATTTCATCCAGTTCTTGCAGCAAAATGTCTGTAACTTGCACAAATTCTTGCATAAATTTCTATCATACCTCAAATTGTAGGCAATTAAAAGTTCTAGTAGTCGCCAGACCCTCAGAGTTTTGCCCCCTCGACATAAAGCCCTAATAAATTTGATTACTTGTTTTTTATTGTTTTGTTTATACAGTTTAATGCTTTGTGCTTGCAGGCTTTTGGAGATGGAATCAGCGAAGCAGGAAAGGACAGACCGCTACGCTGGTGTTGGGGTAGTAGGTTTGGATTTTTGCAACGTAAAAAGGCCATAACCTTTGGCATGGTATTTCTGAGCGACGGAATAAGGTGGGTGAATTAATTTGCTAGCTAGTAGGCCCAAAACTAGATATCTAGGGCACAGTTTCGACCGTGAACTTTGCAAGGGTGCAAACTACCCCCACGAAAAAAAAAACAAAGGCTTTAATATATATGTATTGTACGAGATATTTTCATGACAGGTGTTCTTTGTTTATATATATACATAAAGTGATGTATTTATATTTTGTTAGTATATCTAGGATCTATATTATCAATAAATTGATTATATTGGTGTAGTCACCCTAAAACTAACCTTGACATTCCCTGTACGGTATTGACCATGAACTGTTTAAACCCCCTTTGCAGAAAAGGGTATATTTTCGTACGGAAACTGTCCGTTTTCGGGGACTAAGGTTTTTTTTTAGATTAGCAGAAATAATGTGGGGAACGGGATGCGTAGAACGGAAAGAATACCGTATAATCCTAAGGGTTATCGTGGAAAATGTCAGAGTGCTGTTGATGTAGATACGGCAAATGTCGGGACTTTCCAAATTTGATGTACGAGGGTCGCCGTTTCTGACGTTTCGGATAATGGAACTGAAAAAATGTGACAATTATGACTGGATAACATAATAGAGTTTACAGTTTAGTCTATACAGGGCGTCCCACAACAACGTACCAACACAAACTTATGTTTTTTTAATGAAACACTAGGAACATTATTGCAGTTTTTTATTAAGATGTTTATCCTACTTATTTTGGCATCAACTTGTATTAGGATATTATCAACTGCTTCTGTGATATTGTAAAATTAATGTTAAAAAACGTGCATTTTTCTAAAAAAAATATTCCGGGGTAACGAACAAGGATAAAGAAACAAAAGAACTCATTTTGGTTAGTTAAAGTATCACACGTTTTGACAGTATCACAAATCCACGATCAAATCTATCCACTTCCTGTATAGTAGCGGCTGCGTAGCGTTCACCAGGACGTCTATATACACGTACTCGACCGTCGCAACGAGTTAAACGAAATCTGGAGTCGTCTGTAAACAGTACAGGCGTCCAGTGGCGAAGTAGCCAATCTCTGTGATCCAGAGCAAACCTCATTCGCGCTGCTTTGTGATGCTGCGTAAGGTGCGCGGACAGGTCTTCTTGGTTTCAAATTCGCTTCTTTTAATCTGTCTCTAACAGTTTGATCAGAAATTTCTATTCCATATCCTCGTCTTAGGTCGTTTAGTAGGTCAGGTGCTGGTTGCTGGAAGCAAATGAAACTCAAGTTTTTGTTAAGGGTTTTATCTGAGAAAATTAGTTGCCATATTTTGTGACTTGTTATTACACTTCAACATAGAAAACGCTTATTATTGCTCAAAACTGCAACTTACTAACTTCATTATCAATTGAAACATTCAGTATTTCAGTACAAGCTAGATTTAAATCTAACGTCTTAAATGTGGTGTTTTGTCAATATCAGAAGAAACAAAAAGAAACACGGAAGCGATTTACAGTTCATCAACCCTAACACCCTAGATTCCAAGTTATACCCACTCAAGGCAATAGAGGCGGTTGCAACTCAAGAAAATGTAGGCCGGAAATATATGGAAATATGTCGCGGTATTGCGAGCAAATTAACATACATAAAAGTATTACTGTGTACGTATATGCGACCACGCACGAGAGAATCGCCCTAACTGCCATCTCTCGTTTCGATAGTATTCACTCCTGTGTTTGAAGGCTCATAACTCTAAAACTACTCAACAGAAAAAATTGAAATAACGTATATCATACTCCTGAATCATTTCTACATAAGTTGTATGACTGTCAAAATTATTTGCCTCTCGGTGTAAACATGAGCGTGAGAGAAGTGCAAAAATGTACCCGATTTTTGCTGTTTAAATTAGCTAGTCTTTCCGATTTATTTTCTCTTAAACTACTTACCACAAAAACTTCAGTTTCTGTTCAGGTTGCATCTAGAGTCTCTTCTATAGATTGGCGTTTTTGTTTTCTTTAGTTTTTATGTAATGAAGGTTGCGAACAAGATTTTGATGGAAGGTGATATCTCAGGAACGAATGTTAGCAGGACAACGCAGTTATCATGCAAATAATCCTTAGTTACTGCGATACATGTCCCTTGAATTTAATAGCATTCCGACTATTTGTTAAGTTTTAAGACCGGAATAAACATGAACAATATTTTGCGCAGTTCGGCTTCCCTCGCTTGTGGGTTTTGGTGCGAGGCAGTCGAACGAGATGCGAAAGGCTGAAACAGATAGGACGTGGCGCTATCGTGCCGTTGTAGTAAGGTAGCAGCGCCGACGGTATATGGAGTGGATACGACAGGACCGAACAGAATGGCGGTTACCGCGATGCAACAGTAATGCCGCCGACTGCCAAGGCGAAGTAGAAGTGCATGGTAGTAGATCGGACCGCACAGAATGGAGGTAACGAATCGCAACGCAATAGAAAAGTTGAAACTATTTCAACTTTTCGGTAGGATTGAGGTAACGTTTAAACGCTTTTGAGCGTTTTTAAAAGATTGTTATAATATTATGAACAGATAAAATGATTAATAAATATTTTAATTTTATACTTAGTTTGCAATTGATAATAATTTGTTGTTGTTGATAGTGCTATTGTTTGAAAATAATTGTTGATAATGATGTTTATAGATCGTCCTAATAATTTATAATACTCTTATTAAATTATAAGATAAAAGTTAAATTATTAAATGACTTTTATGTCCAATTCAGAAATAGTAATTTTGTAAAAAATGGATACAAAGTTTACCCAAGTAACAACAAGCAATATATTGCATGTTTGCTGCGTTATGATAATTCAGAAAACGAGAAAAAAATACCTTGGTTGTTACATTTTCGATACTATGGACCGCATCATTCTTTGATCTCTGTACAGTACACACTGCACTTGTCTAGACATTGCTTTTGATCAAACACATTTAATAAATAAAATAAACAAAATAAATAAAAATAAAATGCCTTTATTAACCAATGTTCCAAAATTGTACAACAAAAAAAAATGCAAAAGAAAATAAAAAATTAGATTGTTTACAATCCTCATCAAGATTGATCGAGTAACAGAATGACAGAAGTTGCACCGATCTCTAATGAATTGCAGCGGACCACCCGCAGGTTCCTACAAACCCACAAACCAGTGACGAGAGTTATAACATTACAAATTTAAACGGTCAAGCAGTGTGACGACACAGCCTCTGTTAAATATGGTTCGATCAACATTGAATTTTCACTATAAATGCTAAACTTGATTTTTCTTAAAAATCTTCTATCTACTTTCTTGATCTTCAAATGGTCGATAAATCACCTACAATAGTTGATGCTCATCGTGCGCTATAGTTGTCGAAGAACGCTCACTTGATAGGCAGAAGCAGGAAAATTCTTTCGTTATACGTAATACATCTAAAAAGATAATGTATTAATGTTACGATAAAGAAAGTCAGAACGTTATTTTGGCAATACCTACTTGTTGAGAAATTTTACGCAAGGATTTGAGGAATTCACTCTTCAATATCATTAACAACTTCTGTTGAAACGATAGGTTTATGTAGTACTTAGTCTCAAATCGTTCGAATACTCCATCATGTACGTTGTCCAAAATACGTCATAATCTACAACAATTGTATTGTTGCACAATTGTAGAGAATAACTTTGTGGTCATCTGGCTGGACTACGGGTGAATGAGAGTGTGGCACTGCGATAATGCGCTATCAAAATAATGAACTATTGTTTGGGAGTCAAAATCACCTAAAATGTTTATAAATTGCATACACATAACCTCAAATTAAATAACTTACCGTTAATATATTTACAAATCAATATAGAGCATTAAAAAGACTACTTTTTAATACATAATAGGTACGAATAAATAATATCACTCCTCGAAAACTCGTAGAACCATTTCGTTGACTGTTGTAAACAAACATTTCTGCGACCATGTGTCACAGGGCAGGCATGCGCACTTTTAGTCAATCGCCGTTGCTCCAACGTTACGGAAAAGTAGAATAGCGCCGACCATTGCTGCAGCATCGCGGTTTGCTACCTTCGTTCTGTGCGCTTCGATCTACTTAGCCGTACTTCTACTTTTGCTTGACAGTTGGCGGCATTACTGTAACTTCACGGTAGCATCGCGTTACCTCTATCTGTTTCCACCTGAAGTTTTGACGCGTTCAGTAAATCCGTTTGATTCCGTGTTGTAAAATATTGTTGGGTATAATTACTTGTACATCTAAATTCATTATTTATATTTAACTCGCACTACTCAAAATTCCGAAATTAAATTGTTCTGATCGTATACTATTTTAATCATTTGCTTGCAGTTAATGGTCTACTAAAATTTAGATATTTACATTCATGTTTGTCTTAGATTAACCATACGGATATAAAACATGAGAAAGGGCACAACTTGTTTTACAATTTCACTATCTGAAACGTATAGTAGAAATCTGGACCATCACAATATCTAAGAGAGCCGAGATAAGTCGAAGTCTGGAAACCACAATCTGGAATTTTAATATTCCTCCATTCCAACCGAATATTTCGCTTTGCTTCTTTTGTTTGCTTCGTTTTCCGCTCCCAAAGCGGAATTAAATTTTCTAATAGACGAGGTTTGTAACTTTAGACCCACAGAGGCCATACTGTACGTATTCGTCTCGTTTCATAACCTATATTACAATTTTACAACGTTAAAATCGAGTAAAAGCTGAAAAAGACTTATATTTGAGTTTGTTTCTTACATCATCGTTTTAGGTTGCTAGGGATAGAGTGACACGTGTAGTGTTAAGGGTTGATGCACCCTAAATTGCTGTTCATCAGTTGGTATTGATAAAACATCATATCTCACCATTTTTTCCTATAGAATTTTAGGGTTATGTCTGTCTGAGCCCAATATCAATAATATTATGCCGACGGTCTCATGTAAATAAAAAGTTGCTTCATCAGAAAATATTATACGCCCGCGAGAACTATGGATTGCGAATACAAATTTCTATCATTCGTTCACACAATTCTTGTCTATGATCAAAGTCATTTCCTGCCAGTTTATGGACCAATTTAAATTATAGCGATGACATTTTTGAATTTTTAAAAGTTTTAGTATCGAAACATGGGTCAAAGTAAGCTCTAAAGCAGTGGTGCCCAACCTACGGGCCGGGAGGGATTTTAATAATATGTCACAGTTTAAAATACATCAATAACTGGTTTCAATATTAAAACAAAATATACATACCTATACAGGGTGAGTTATTAGTATCCCGGCAGTCGATAGTTAATAAATTGTTTGAAAGAGAAATAAATATTTTATACAAAAGTTGTTTGACTCGCCACCTAAAATTATTGTCATTTATGCAAGGTGTTGCATTTACGTGTGACGGAAAGTATGTATTTTTTTTAAATGAAACGTCGTGTAGGTATATATTATTATATTACGAAAACTAATAAATTTGTTTATCCAACCGTGTATATCGCCGGCGTTAATAGTTCGAGTGATATTCAATTGTTTTTCCAAAATATGCCCGTTGCAGGATCTTTTTAAAAACTATGTAAAAACGACATTTTTGCCGATTTTGCCCTTAAACTATCTGAGACAATAGTCAAAGCCAGTAGGTAGATGATAGTATCCAAAGACACTATGCGGGTGTTCATTGAACTTAGTAAATTTTGATGTGTTTCAAGTGGCTTTTTCTATATATTTTTAAATGGAGCACCCTGTATAATGTGTTGGCTGCAATAACCCTTTATGTCACTCCAATTTACATCTAGTATGCCATACACCAAATGTTACAATTCTTTGCAACATTTGTTGCAATTTAACGAAAATGTAATGCAATTGTAAATTTTAATATTGCTGTGAATAAGGTATTTGGTAGTTTGATGTAAAGTGGCGATAGAAGAGATAATTTAAAAAATGACTTAACCACCTTGATCCTTATACAAAGTATTACCGTTATCAACATATTAACAACTTTATATGAAATTTTGTAAGTATATTTTGCCGTCTATCGTATGACAAACGAATACGCGATTTAAAAAATTCAAATTACGATAGTCCTCCTAAAATTACACTGTTTCTGGTTTACTTCGGACCCCAACTGAAGTTACTAGGTCTTCAGGTTCGCTCGCTGTACGTTTGTAAAAATTGTAAAACATACTTATAAAATTGTGTAAAACCTTGATATACCGTAATACTTTTTATATGAATAAATCTAGTTAAATAGGTTCTAACTGGCTTCTTCTATAACCCTTAAAATATTTTACATCATGCTATCCAGCAGGGCAATATTAAGATACTAAATAGCTTATTACTCCTTAAATTCCAAATATTATAAAAACTAGTAATAATAGACAAACGATATAGTGAATATAAATTATAAAGAATTATAAAGAGTTATTATGTGACTTATTAACTATTAAGACAATATCTGCAAAAATGTAGCATTAACGTAGTTTTTAAGAAATGTCTCCAATTGCCAATTTTTTGACAAACAATTAAATATCTCAGAAACTATTTACTTTACACGGGTACAACTTACACAGTTGGAAAGACAGCTTCCTCAGTATTTCTAATATGGTATGATATACAGGGCGTTCTATTTAAAAAAAAAATGTATTGACTTTCCGTCACGCCTAAATACAACACCCTGTATAAATGAAAATAATTTTACGTGATGACTATCGACCGCCTGGATACTAATAACACCCTGTACGTATATCATTAAACCAGATAATTTTTTGATAGGAAAGATATCCCGCAACCAAAAAACTTATATTGTAAAATTTGAATCATACACATTTGTATAAAAAAGTTTATTAGAGTTCATTTGTCATTATTTTCAGAAGGAATGAACATATGAACATTTTCTTTACCCACCATTTGTTGTACAATGCTTTCGAGTAAAATTAACATATCGCACACGTTCTTTCAAAGTGAATAGAATATATTTCTTTAAAACAAGAAATCCTTTCTATCTGTGCAATCAGCATTAAAACGGTAATTCTTTATTGTTCTGTCAGCGATGCCATGTTGTTAACACCATAAACAAAATAAAGCCCGATAACTCGATAATTAATCAAAACTAACAGCAAACCAGAGGAGAAATGATCTCGGATAAAATTACAAACAAACATAGAACAGGAAGTCAGTTTTTCAAAAATCCAGGTAAATATCAACTTCACTTATCCACCTTCTCCATTATCTCCATTCAATCATACCTCACCACTCCGCTCCAAACGAAACCATTATTAATGACGTATTTGCCGTTGATATCAAATTACCGCCAACCGTCTAGATCTCAGAAGATGTTCCCGGGTCCCAGCTGTTAAAAGTGGGTTGTGGGAGTCGACGGAAGGGTTTCCGCTCTCCGGGAGGGTTGGGGGGGTGCAGGGGAGGCCGTGGGGAGTCCAGGGCCAGGCACGATCTCATCGATTCCCGCTTTCAAAATCGCGTAGCATAGCGGGGCACTGTGTTGGAGTCTCCTCATTCAGTTTGGCCTGGCATAAAGCGAGAACTGACAGTTCTCTCGCGGAGGCATTACGCCGCCTTCAGACCATCCGCTGCCACCATTTGTATCTCACTTCACGTCTGTCCGTTGCGCGTATATTATAAAGAGGTTCCATGCTGGATGCCTACAGACAATTGAATGGGACAGACGTTGGCGTTGTTGTGCGAATTGAGCTTAAATTGATGCACAGTTTAAAATAATCAGATAATTATTGCAATTCCATGTCAAATGAACACAGTTTTATTCCTAACCACCTTGGATTTAACTGTCTGTAACTGTCTGTAAACGGTTTATTTTTATTGTGTTATAGATTATATGAGAAATGACCATTATAACGTTTTTGTTGTTTCGAACATAGTTCTGTTTTATTATGTAAACACGGTAAACACCAATAAATATGACTTATGACTTATAGCTATTTGACAAGCTAGAGAATCGCCCTAACTGCCATCTCTCGTTTCGACAATATTGACTCCGATGTTTGAAGGCGCATAACTATAAAACTACTGAACAGAAAAAAATTAAATAAAGTGTGTTGTACTCCTGAATCGTTTCTACGTAAGTTATATGAATTTTTTGCCTCTCGGTGTAAACATGAGCGCGAGAGACATGAGAAAAGGTACCCGATTTTTGCACTTTTGTATTAATGCTCGTCTTTCCAATTTTTTTCCTCGTAAACCGTTTGCCACAAAAATGTCAATTTTGGTTCAGGTTGTATTTAGAGATTTAGAGCCCCTTCTATAGATTGGCGTTTTTGTTTTCTTCAGTCTTTGTGTAATAAAGGTTACGAACAAGATTTTCATGGAAACGGATAACTCAGTAACGAATATTAAGCACGATAACGGAATATGCACGTAAACAATCGTCATATTTTAATTAATGCGACTATAGAAAAATAATTGCATAATAATTTTTAAGTAATTTTTTAAGCGATTTGATATGAATGATATAAATTTCGTGCAGCGCGCGGTACATTTACATTTACTATTAGTACGATACGATCAGAACAATTTAATTTCGGAATTTTGAATAGTAGTGCGAGTTAAATATAGATAATGAATTTAGATGTACAATGTAATTATAATATTAAAAAAAAAACGGATTCAAACGGATTCACTGAAAGCGTCAAAACATCGCATCTCGTTCGACTGCCTCGCACCAAAACCCACAAGCCAGGGAAGCCGAACTGCGCAAAATATTGTTCATGTTTATTTCGGTCTTAATTAACAAATAGTCGGAATTCTATTACATTCAAGGAATGTGTATCGCAGTAAATAAGGATTATTTGCATGATAACTGCGTTGTCCTGTTAACATTCGTTACTAAGATTATAGACCAGGCAATAGAGACTTTTTCGTGACAAAAATAGTATCAGCAAGCCGCCGGTCCCAGGTCATGTGGAACAGTCCGTAGATGTATTGTGATGTGTTTTCGACTAGCAAATATCATTACCTAATTTGTTATAAACAAAAAACCTAAAAAAATCGTGCTTTTCTTCGTTGTTCGCTTGTAAAAGCTGAACCGATGGAGCAATCTTGATACTGTCAACAGACGAATTGTAGAGAATGAAAAGACGAAAGAAATTAACCCTACACGGACCCGATCGGATTAATATTACCGGAGGAAATTCGGAAGAACCGGAGAAATCTGCATTTTTTTCAAAAGTTCATAACTCCGCTATTTTCAAAGTTGTAACGAAGGCTTTTCGCAAGAAAGTAGCGATTGATGGGTACTTTAAGTGTGCACAACCCAGGCGTTGTCCGATGATTAGTTTTTGCACAATTGCGATTTGAATATTTTTTATGCAATATGGTTCGGCGAGCGTGGATGCGTCGGAGGTGGTTCGATTTTAATTTCTTTTAACGTATTTCGAAAGTACAGGTATTGTGCTACAAAACGTCTATTCTGATTTTGCGTTAAAATGTTGCGAAATAGGCGAAAAATGCTTGCAAACTTGACCGAAATCTGCCGCGCGTTCAAACGCTGTCGAGTAGTGAGGTCGGCGGCCGGCTCGGGGAAGCGCGCAACGCGTTGGGATAACTATAGATACGCGCTTCCCCGCGTCGGCCGGCTACCCCCACCACTCGACTGGTTTGGAGCGCGCCGCAGATTTCAGTCAAGTTTGCAAGCATTTTTCGCCTATTTCGCAACAATTTAACGCAAAATCAGAATAGACGTTTTATAGCAAAATACTTCTACTTTCGAAATACGTAAAGAAATTAAAATCGGACCACCTCCGAAGCATCCAGGCTCGCTGAATCATATTGCATAAAAAAAATTCAAATCGCAATTGTGCAAAAACTAATCATCGGACTACGCCTGGGTTGTGCACACTGAAAGTACCCATCAATCACTACTTTCTCGCTAAAAGCCTGCATTACAACTTTGAAAATGGCGGAGTTATGAATTTTTGAAAAAGCCGCAGATTTCTCCGGTTCTTCCGAATTATCTCCGTTAATATTAATCCGATCGGGTCCGTGTAGGGTTAGTTTTTTTCGTCTTTTCATTCTCTACAATTCGTCTGTTGACAGTATCAAGATTGCTCCATCGGTTCAGCTTTTACAAGCGAACAACGAAGAAAAGCACGATTTTTTTAGGTTTTTTGTTTATAACAAATTTAGTAATGATATTTGCTAGTCGAAAACACATCACAATGCATCTACGGACTGTTCCACGTGACCTGGGACCGGCGGCTTGCTGATACTATTTTTGTCACGAAAAAGTCTCTATTGCCTGGTCTATATCGGTTTCCATCAAAATCTTGTTCGCGACCTTTATTACATAAAACCTAAACACAAACACAACTCAACTGACCCGATAACAATTTTTTTCAAACTGGGAAAATGTATTTTTCTGTGGAGCATTGACGGTACCAGTATGTTTTACTCAAATATTCTAGCAACATTCGGCTTAGTTATTTCACAGGCATAAACCAACCCATTTTTTTGTCCAGCCGGCCGCAACGATTCGAGAACCTGAAACCTGCTCGCAAGTCCAGATGTGAATCGAAATAGCACTTTTACACTTTACACATTTTCAAGCGTTGACTTATTTATAAAATATCAACTTCACAGCCTAATTTGCTAATACGATAATATACTGGGTAGACGATGTTGTTATAATTCTGAATTAAAATCAACTATGTACAATAAATCTCGCTTATATAATGAACTCTCTTTTTGAATCCAACACAAGTTGTAAAGAGGAAACACTTGAAACCATTATTATTTTTTGTTAATTAAGTGAAGGCTCGGGTAAATGAAGTGTAGTAGCATCTCACCGCATGAAATTACGTGTAAACGATGCATATTCATGAGTAGCTGAAACCCTGAAACACAGGCCGAGGCGAGAAAACGCCAGAGGCATTCTGGATTCAGTGCATTGTATGGCATTAATATTCGCTGGGAATTCAGCCGGCTTAAAGGAATATTTTAATTGCTGAAGCTGTTTCAGAATGGTGGGTGAGAAGCGCTTAATTCACGCAATTAACATGAGTGTACATACAGAGAAAATAAATGATAGTGTAATATAAAAAAATAATAAAGTTTAAGAGTAAACAGGTAAAGCAATATGTTGGATTTAATATTTGCGACCACGCACGAGAGAATCGCTGCCATCTCTCGTTTCGATAGTATTGACTCCTGTGTTCGAACGCCCATTACTCTAAAACTACTAAACAGAAAACTTTAAATAAAGTATGTACTACTCCTGAATCATTGTCAAAATTGTTTGCCGCTCGGTGTCTCGCGAGAGAAGTGAAAAAAGTACCCGATCTTAGCAGTTTTAAATTAACGCTCGTCCTTCCGATTTTTTTTTGGTAACCACTTACCACAAAAATTTCGAAAATCACCAAAAGAATTAGTAAATACAAAAAAAAACTTAAAAATACATATTTAGGTATAGGGAAACCTTATCAAAAATGATGTATTTTGATACGTAGAAACCAAAAATAAAATGAAAATTATATCATTCCATTTAAAGTAACAAAGTTGATATCGACTTCCGGTGAGCGGACGTGACAGTTAACTTGAGAATATTTTAGCTGAAGAGCACAGATCGAGTAAAATCTAATTCCAAAATTTCAAGTTTCCCGATTTTAATGTACAGTTGTCAAATTACAGAATAATATTGGGAAGCAAATACTGGCAGCGAATAGTGGTAGACCGTAGAACTAGCCACAACGCATGCGCGGTCGCGTCTCGCTGCCAATACAAACATTGCAATTTCACAACATTGCGCAATAACAAAAAAACTACAGATAATTAAGTTATTCTACTCACAATTGAGCTGTAATTCTCCAAAAATCACCATAAGCCACCGGAGGTCACTACGGGACAGAATAAGAATTCAAAAGTCCGGAAATATTGAGTCGCCGCTCACACACAGAGAAATGGTTGTCTAATGTTAAGAAAATGACATTCTTAACATACTTTGTTTGTTTTAAGACACATACTTGTAATAGCAATATTATTTTAATATAAAACAACCTAAATATTGCTTTAAGAAAACGATTGATTTGATTTACGAAAGTCGTTGTTTTCAAAATAGTGTCAATTATGCCGATAGATGGAGCTTTAGTTTCTCGTCGTAAGAGGGGACTCCTAGAGGGTATATAACCGCATACATGTCTATGCAGCATCAGTGATTGTGCTATTACACCGTCAATGTACCTGACGTAGAAATGTCCAACAAAATTGATGGAAAGAGACTAAGAAGGGACAAGACCGGGTGCCTTCTCTAATTGGAAAATAACATATTCTTCTTGGATGCGTTAATTGCATTCCATGTAAAATATTATGATTTCATAATAACATGTTCACATTTAAAAGTAGTAGTTAAATATTATTAAAAACAATTAGAAGCCTCTAT
Organism: Aphodius sticticus; assembly: GCA_963966075.1. Lineage (NCBI taxonomy): Eukaryota > Metazoa > Arthropoda > Insecta > Coleoptera > Scarabaeidae > Aphodius > Aphodius sticticus. The sequence continues at coordinate 6,137,518 of OZ014510.1, forward strand.
ATTTATCCTTGCTTTAAAAACATTTACATAGGGTACATGTTTCGGTTGTTTAAACCATCTTCAGCCCTAAATCTACAACAAATAGAGAATTTCACTAGTAAATATAAATAAAACTTAACCTTAACCTAAATCAAACACTTTAAAATTATAACAACACTTACTGTCAAAGCTGGAGGATATCTACGGACAATAAACACTCTCGTCATCTGGTACATAACTAGCACAATTAGACCAACAACAAGCACAATATGAGACTAGCAACCGACAGAAAATACGACGACAAACAAACACTAAACTCTTTTGTTTTACGGTGTTTCGGATGTTATTGTGAGCCAAAACAGGGTCAAAACCGAAAATAACTGAAATAACCAAAAACGGGAGATGTCTAAAACCATCACTCAGGCAACCAAGTGTGCATGTTTTCAGAAATCAGTTTTAAATAGCAAAGGGGGGTTGTTTAGTGGTATACCGAAGGAAGGGTGTAAGAGAAAGGGTTGGAAAGTACATTATTTATTCCTAACTTATATTAGTCGGAGTGAAACTTTAAATATGTGAACAAAGGTTTTATGTGAAAGTCCAATTGTTCATTTAATAATTGAATGTTCGGGTTCATTCTTTGTTTATGGATCTCCAGCTGCTCAAGTAGATCCATTCTGAAGCCTTTGTCACATTTATGCACCAAATTTACGTCCTTATAATTCACTTTGTGACCAGTTTTCAGAGTATGTTGGAAGATGTTGGAAGTAGATCGCGTTGAATGTTCACGCAATCGAGTCTTTAAATTTCTGCCTGTTTGACCAACGTATGCCGGGACTATTTGAAAATTAGTTAGGGTCTTATGTAACTTGGTGTTTATGTCATTATATGTGAAGGTTCTGTAAATTTGGTCAGCACTGTGTGGGGTTTTTGAATACAGGGGGTCCAAAGTTTTACGGATTTTATTTATCCGTGTCTTTATCAAGTTTTCCGGATATCCATTGTTTTTAGCAAGCTGGAAAATGAACTGAAATTCCTTGAAAATTTTAAAAATTCCTTGAACCTTGCAATATGGACCCAATACATAGTAGTTAAATGTTTAATGACAAATTTTTAAGTCAAATACAACCGATCAAAACAACGGTTTTCTTCAATGAACGGTTTATATTTTTGCTATAAAAAAGATCCTATCCAACAACATAAGTCAACAATATGTAACACACTTTATAACAGAGTATAACCTACTGAAGACCAACAACTCTACCTCACGTGCAACTGAAATAACTTCATTTATTGATGGTATACGACTGTAATGTCGTAGAGCTGAACTCGACATCGGCAATTTCATCTCGTCGGCTCTTAAAATAGAAAATAATAGTATTTTTCGCGTTGAACGGGGGTATATTTTCGTCTGTCTCTCTTGATACGTTCACCGAGGAGTTGAAAGGGAAAAAATGCGATGTCATTTTTCCGGGAAGTAATGGACAGCAATTCCATTTCGGCCGTTGCCGAGTATGTCCCACCGGGACACTTATGTTTCGTATTCAAATCAATGAGCGTTTCTCCGGGCCAAAACGGCTCTGTGGTAACCGTATTTCGGTATATTTTAGCATTTTAGACAGGCTGCAGGTTCATTTTATGGCAGTTTCATATTCCCATTATGCCAGAACGTTATGACTACTTCGTGTTTCTTTTTTTTTTGTTCACCTTGGCGTTTTTAATTCGTTCCGCTGGACGGAGATGTAAGCCAGGAGTAATTGAAAAAGCGGGAATATATACTCAAATATCGATCAATGTGTGTGTACGTTGCTAATAACTGATGATTTATCAAATGTAATATAATAAATAATAATAATATAATTATGGATGCAACAGGTAATTTGGGTAAATGATTACTACTACTTTAAACTACTGCCCTACCACTCAATGTTATTTAAAATTTCTTGCTCAAATTTCCTTTTTTAAATTTCTGCCTTTTACTTTTGTTAATCGTCTTCACTTATGTTTGAACAGTGTTTTTGTAATTTGATTATTTACATATGTATGTCGGTAGGTACTTTGTCAAAGACCTAATCGAATGTTTAGTTTTATTCGTTTACTGTCTACTGAGGCAACGCCCATCTCGCATGTGTTTTTCTTTTTCTACTAGAATTAAACCTGGGCTCGGAGTCGGTACATTTTTCCGACTCCGACTCCTCTAAAATTTGTCAGAACTCCGACTCTATAAAATGGTACTTTGATTTATAAGTGATGCAGGCCCAAACATTGCAATAATACGTAACGATCTCCATGAAATTCTTTACAATGTGCCGAAAAAATAATGGAAATCGGTCCAAGATGACGAAAGTTTTTCACAATCAAAATTAAGCAAAATATTTGAATCGGCGAGTTCGAAAACAGTACAAGTCCAAAATTGGCAGTTTTGAACTGAAATAGGCAAAATGTTCACTATGAACTTTAGGTCTATCGAATAGACCTAAAGAGAATGCTTAGGCGAAATAAACAAGTCCAGAACAGTGCTTTTTTGCTCGCTCATGCAACGCGTTTCTACTCAGTTTCTACTGATATCAGTCGTAAACATTCCCAACTTTGTAATTTGCATTCAAATCGTTGTTGAGGTACGCCGAATTAATCAATATGAATATCAAAAAGATAAATAATATTAAAAAAGTCCAGAAGTATACTGGTGAAAATTTAGAATGTGACTTCCGGACCGACTACCACCGTAGAAGAGGAAATTTAATACTATTATGTATATAATCATCAAACTCTATATCATACTCTATCATATCGCCATATATGTATAGGGTTAGTCAAAATTACCGGAACACCTAAATAATTTTCCAACCGTAAACAATTTCAAAAAATTTGTGTTTAAACAAACTACTGTTTATTCTAGAAATTTTGTAACATACATTTTTTAATTCTAGGATTAATTCTTTATAGAAATCATTTTTTTTAATACAATACTGTAATTTTTAGTTATAAGCAATTAATCAAAATTCCTGGACTTCAAATTAAGAATATTTTCCCACATACATACACATTTATAATTTATAATTTGCCAGCTTGAATATTTAATTTATTATGCTTTTCATAGTTTAGTTCTTTTTTCTTGATTTTTTTATCCGTTAATGATCGGTTAATTCCTAACTCAAAGATGCTAACTCAAAGATGATGCATTTTATAAAAAAATGATTCTTACCAACCCTTAGAATTATTTTTTTTTAAATATATAGGGTGTTCTATTAGAAAGAAAAAGTTTACTAAATTTTCAGAATAAAATGAACATCCGTATATTGAAAATATATAGCTTGTTTAAAACCAAAAAGCTTTTGTTTGAATTTTTCTCTGAAATTCTTTACGGTTACAGAATTACTAAGGTGTTCCGGTAATTTTGACCAATCATGTGTAATCCGCAATTTTGAATTTATTTTAAAAATCTCACATGACATTTTTAATTATGAATCTTTAAATTTTACGGGAAATAAGTTTCATGCAAATCCTACATCATATATACCTACATCACAATAAAAATATTATTTAAATGCTTGAAATAAACAAATATTGTTAAAAATGTAGGCTGTTTTTCCGTCGAGTTCAAAAACAGTACATGTCCATGATGATTGTTTTAAACATGGTTCTGCTTTTAATACAAATATAAATAAAATATGAAATACATTTAATTCTCTGTGAACTACTTTATATTTTGTCTGTTGGCACAAAATAGCTAACTGCTATACTTTTCAAGATATTGCACTGACAAAATAATTTTGTTAATTTTCCCAGCACTCACTTTTTGGACTTGTAGTGTTTTCGAACCGACCGATTCAATTATTAAAATCATCAATATTTTTTGTATTAGTTATACAACATCAACATCGCTTAGATAAATTTAAAATGAGTTAACATGATTAACTAATCAATAATATCGACATTCGTGACATTACACAATAGACATAACCAAAAAGAAGTATTAAATCATAGAATAATTTTCGCTAATATTATTGCTATCATATTCTTATTGATTGTGGTAAATATCTACGATGAAATATCCCAGCTGGCGTTGGTTTTCCGTTACCAGTTAGCGTTGTAAAAACCAGTTTTTTGGAAGTGCATGCCTTGTTGGAACCAAACATGCGTCGGCGACGCGCAGTACACCAAAAATGTTGTTGGCGCGTCTACCGCGGTGTTAAACTCCGTTGAAATGTTGCTTATTTGCGATAAAATTCGTAGATACTTAAGTACCGGTGTTATATAAACGTTCAACTAGATCCGTGTGTTGTGTTTCTTGAAGCTTTTCGGCGATAACGTGTCCGGTAAGTGATACTATTATAATTTTCACTGCGTAGAGATAAAGCCGGTTTTACATAGCTGTAAGAAACAAAGTAGGTTTCACAAAATCGCCAGTTACACTATGCCGATTATCTTTGGTATGGACTTAATGATTTTGGGAAGTAATTAGACAATTATTTAATGTTTTCTTGGTAGCCGTTGAGCGTTATTTTGATTATTATATTAGTGTCTTGGGACTTCGAAAGTAAGGACAATCGAAATCTGAAACTTGTTTAGAAAATAAACAAAAAAGTTTTTGTAGGTGTAATATTATCATATGCACATGGTTTCAGAATTGTAACACAAATTTTGTTTCTCAATTTCAGTCCTGTCGAAAACAACCCCATTGTTACTTATTATGGCTGCGATTTATTTCACTATTTTTCCACGTATCTAACGACTATTTGAAAAATCAACCACAGTGCGACGTGTTGATTTAAGAAGACTTAGGTAACTAAATAATTAGTCATATAGGTAATTTGGCAATTTATTATTTCTACATTTATATACCAAAGTCAGTACCTGAAATTATGTTCTTATTTAACGTTAGAGAAATTTAATTTGCTCAACATTGTTTCAATACTAGTCAACCTTGAGCACTGTAATACTTCTGAGTGCTAGATTGTGTTGTGCTGTGTTGTACTGTGTTGTACTAGAAGTCAATGTAGCGATTAGATCAGGTTAGTGATCTCCTGCAATTCATATTAGTGTATCGTCGTCTACAAATAGGTGTACATCACAGTGCTGAACACGACCCAAGACAGAACCTTGTGGTACCCCCAAGCTGTTTCTTAATTCACTTAACGCATTTTCTCCAAATTATCTAATATTTTGTCTTTCCTTTGTCGTTCTTTATTGACTAAATGAAGCTGTTTCAACTAGTTTCAGTTTATTATTTTTACTGATAATAATAATAAAATAGTATATTTTTATGCAAGTTTTATAAGAGGTCAAATTGGCGCATGACTTGTTGCATTGGAACGAACGTATGCGCCAATATGACTTAACATGATAACTGCAAAATAATGGTCTAATATAATTATTGTTAATCAGAATAGATGTGGTTGGCGCATATAATTGAAACCAAATTCTAATTTTAGTGAAGTAGTTTATTAGAATACATTTTAGTTAGTAAAATTACATGCGATGGGGGAAACACAAATAAGTTTCACACCATTAGAAGTAAGAAGATGTAGAAAGCGACGCACAAAAAAAATACGCTATTGGCACGACCAGAATTCTGTCCAAAATGTTACCGAAAACATACGATATATAAACTAAGCAATCCTCAACACTTGTACTATAGCTTGCTACGTGTCTGCCGATATTCAATAAACCAATTATTGCGCATATACAATCCCGCGGCATTATTGAAATCGATCTATGTACGATGTAGGTTTGATCATCGCATAACTCCTTATTCAGGTAATGTTGTCTTTGTATTATATCTGAACAGGGGATTTGATGTTTAGTTGACGACAGTAATGCACGATCACTTACCAGAGTCGCGAAACATCACCGGAAACGTCATACTCGCGTATTTTGACGAACAGAGCAAAACTAAGAAAGCCCCAATCCTTTGGCCATATACTGTAATAGCATGTTTAAATATGTATAGAAATATAGATATTTCGCAGTACCTATATGCGAGTGCAAGCGATTCTAAAAACGCAGTTTGTGGTTATTATATTTAAGGTTGTGTTACACCCAGTACATAAAAAATATAACCCCCAGTAATTGTTTGTTACTATGCATATTTCTTGCATTTGCATGAATAACATTATCTATTTGCAAGGTATCAGGGTAAAGAATAAATTATCAGTAATAATATAACAAGAGAGTGAGAATAAATTGATTTAAATTGGCAATAGCCACTCGAGCCCTGCGGGCTCTCGTGACTATTGCCTGGCAACAAGTTTTTAAACAATCTGTCAAATTATTTTCTAATTTATGGAACTCTCGAGTTATATCTGATTAGATTATTTTTTGATTCACAAATTTTTACAATAAAAAAGATCAATAAAACTATCATAAAATCATTGAAAAATTTAATTTAATTAATTATTACTTACAATATATGAAAATATCGTTGACACATTGTGAATATATTAAAAGAATTAACAATTTAAATTAGTACAATGAAAAACGCAATTATTAAAAATATTTCGAGACTCATTATTTATTGAGGATTTGGAATTGCTTGTTATATTAAGTGTTTCCTCCTGCGTATTTTCTCTAAGATTATTTATTATATTTGAATGATGTTCTTGGTTCAATTGTAAGTATGGTTTAATCGAACTTGCAGAATTATGACCAGTGACCTTGATTAGTTCTTGTTCTCCTACACCAGCTTTTGAAAGGTTACTTACTGCACTTGATCTGGCAGAATGGTTAGTTATTTTTTTAGTAACTGTGTCTAAACCTACTTTTGTCTGCGGATTCTTTCATCCATTTTGAAATGGAATTTATTCCCACAGGAACGTTTTTATACCAAAAACCATGAGTTTGCCAAGCCGTATTTGGAGTAAGAAACAAGCGTTCGGTTTTAATATTTTCTTCACGTTTACTCATTAGTTTTTCAAAAAGACGAACAGGGCAAATATCTGGGTTATTTATGTTTGGAGTCAACCATTTACTATTAGCGCACCTTTGTGCTCCACCCTGTGCAGTTTTTGTAAAGATGGGATTCTATTCAATGCGGCCAGTATTTAATCTTTTTATGTCGGTTTATTTTTTAAAATAATGAACTAAACATTTCGTAGCTTCTCCTCCCCTCCAAGCTAGTTCATACGATGCAACGTGAAAAAACTTTCTTTGCAATCCACAAGGTGTATCTTCGTCCCAATAGTTAAAAATTTGCAACAATTCTGTATTAGAAAGTGCCACAGAACTTTGTTTGTGCTTTTCAGGATGTTTTTGTAAAATTTTTCTTTTTGCATCTCTTGCATTCCGAGCTCTATATCATGGAAAGGATCAAAGGACCTGTTATACTTATTAAAGTGAAGTTCTTGAACTAATTTTGCCGTTTTATTCCACATTGTCTTTATTACTGCTTCTTTATAATCATTTCCGTCTTTTCTGTTCATGTTATAAGCCCAATCTTTTAAAATCAATGCCAGAGTAGCTGTTGTAGTAGATTGATCCAGAATATAATTTCTTTCTTTGGTGAAGGTCTTAAATTGTCTCCATATAGACTGATTACTTATTAGAGTATTTTTCGAAGTAGTTTCTAAAATCTTTTTTTGTAATTTCTGCATTAGAAAAGGTACTAAACCGATGACTTTCACCCATTTCGCGTTGCAACAATTAAGTAATTATTTTGACAAGTATCTGACAGTTGCTAGGCAAATAAAAGCTACAGTGATTATTCCCGAGAATAATCACAAGAGATTTATTCCCACTATAATAATGACATAATTGGTTGAAACATACCCTTGTGACAAATAAAGAAGCATTTCATTCGTTTTAAGATACGTCAAAAAATAATCATAACAACACTTACTTTAAACTTGATTTAAAACAAAACTAGGTGGAATATTAGTGTGAAATCTTTCACAGTTATATCTTAGGTATCATCGTTGAATACCAGCTTAAAGAGATAGCGAAATAAAAGCGTTGTCTGCTTTCAGGCACGTTAACCGAATTGGTGGAGGAGCCGGTTTTTAAAAATTGGAAATACCTCTAACGTAATTATTAACATAATTAAACAGTAACCGGGCAAAGTACGGTTATTTTTTCGACTACTCAAACCTCATTATAACAAAAACGCCCATCATTAAGTTCCGCAATCGCCATACTTCGCGCCACTGACTCGCATCTTCAGCACAGTTCTCCAGTGTCGTCCGTGCGTCATTTCGCCCGTTCTACCTCGCTAGTGGATCTAAAATGCGGGACGAAGTGTCCGGGATTATGTCCGGGACATTGTTATGATACGGCAATATGTTCCCCGGGACTCTATATTAGATTATAACGCTCCGGTCTTCGCTTTCGCTGGCCGTAGTCGTGTGAGAAAATGGCCTAAAGGCTCGCCATGCATCCTGCTCTACTGCTGTACGCTACGAAGTCCTTCCTGCTCTTATCGTAGTTGATGTGCTTGCAGAAGGGCAGGAGACGTGTCTCTGAATAAAACATGTATCCTGACTGGTCGCAAAAAGCCTGGAGATACCACGCTGTCCCGGTTCGCGTAAATAGCGGGCATTTACAGACTTGGGTCCCTCGTGCGGCATTTGCTTGAACCGTGTATTCAATTCGTCGTGCCAGAGGCCAGGTGACGATAAGAATTCCTGGGTTTAAGGAGAGAATAATCCAAACATTGTATGTATGTATGTACGCTTTTCTTTGGTGTTTCTTTTTCTTGGTAATCTCACAAAAACCAAAGTAATAGCATCAAAGAAGCTAGAACTCAAAGTTTGGGAAAATCTGCTGATTAAGCCAGAGTAGATTAAATTGTAATTTTCAGGATTGATTATCTAATTTATCTGTGACCAAGGGATGTACGATAATCGTCTCTATCTCATTTACTTTTTTCATAATCTCACAAAAACCAAAATCATAGCATCTAAGCAGTCAGACATACTCGAAGTTTGGGACAATCTCCTGATTAAGCCAGAGTTGACAGAGAGTTGTAAGTTTCAGAATTAATTATCTAATTTATCTGTGACCAAGGGATGTATGATACTCGTCTCTATCTCATTTACTTTTTTCGTAATGTCACAAAAACCAAAATCATAGCATCTAAGCAGTCATTATACATTCTTGAACTTTGGGAAAATCTCCTGATTAAGCCAGAGTAGCCAGAGAGCTGTAATTTTCAGGATTAATTATCTAATTTATCTGTGACCAAGGGCTGTATGATAATCGTCTCTATCTCATTTACTTTTTTCGTAATGTCACAAAAACGAAAATCATAGCATCTAAGCAGTCAGAATACATACATACTCGAAGTTTGGGAAAATGTCCTGATTAAGCCAGAGTAGACAGAGAGTTGTAATTTTCAGGATTAATTATCTAATTTATCTGTGACCAAGGGATGTATGATAATCGTCTCTATCTCATATAATTTCTTCGTAATATCACAAAAACCAAAATCATAGCATCTAAGCAGTCAGAATACATACATACTCGAAGTTTGGGAAAATCTCCTGATTAAGCCAGAGTAGACAGAGAGTTGTAATTTTTAGGATTAATTATCTAATTTATCTGTGACCAAGGGCTGTATGATAATCGTCTCTATCTCATTTACTTTTTTCGTAATGTCACAAAAACGAAAATCATAGCATCTAAGCAGTCAGAATACATACATACTCGAAGTTTGGGAAAATCTGATTAAGCCAGAGTAGACAGACAGTTGTAATTTTCAGGATTAATTATATAATTTATCTGTGACCAAGAAATGTATGATAATCGTCTCTATCGCATGTCCTTTTTTCGTAATGTAACAAAAACCAAAATCATAGCATCTAAGCAGTCAGAATACATACATACTCGAAGTTTGGGAAAATCTCCTGATTAAGCCAGAGTAGACAGACAGTTGTAATTTTCAGGATTAATTATCTAATTTATCTGTGACCAAGAAATGTATGATAATCGTCTCTATCGCATGTCCTTTTTTCGTAATGTAACAAAAACCAAAATCATAGCATCTAAGCAGTCAGAATACATACATACTCGAAGTTTGGGAAAATCTCCTGATTAAGCCCGAGTAGACAGACAGTTGTAATTTTCAGGATTAATTATCTAATTTATCTGTGACCAAGAAATGTATGATAATCGTCTCTATCGCATGTCCTTTTTTCGTAATGTAACAAAAACCAAAATCATAGCATCTAAGCAGTCAGAATACATACATACTCGAAGTTTGGGAAAATCTCCTGATTAAGCCCGAGTAGACAGACAGTTGTAATTTTCAGGATTAATTATCTAATTTATCTGTGACCAAGAAATGTATGATAATCGTCTCTATCGCATGTCCTTTTTTCGTAATGTAACAAAAACCAAAATCATAGCATCTAAGCAGTCAGAATACATACATACTCGAAGTTTGGGAAAATCTCCTGATTAAGCCCGAGTAGACAGACAGTTGTAATTTTCAGGATTAATTATCTAATTTATCTGTGACCAAGAAATGTATGATAATCGTCTCTATCGCATGTCCTTTTTTCGTAATGTAACAAAAACCAAAATCATAGCATCTAAGCAGTCAGAATACATACATACTCGAAGTTTGGGAAAATCTCCTGATTAAGCCCGAGTAGACAGACAGTTGTAATTTTCAGGATTAATTATCTAATTTATCTGTGACCAAGAAATGTATGATAATCGTCTCTATCGCATGTCCTTTTTTCGTAATGTAACAAAAACCAAAATCATAGCATCTAAGCAGTCAGAATACATACATACTCGAAGTTTGGGAAAATCTCCTGATTAAGCCCGAGTAGACAGACAGTTGTAATTTTCAGGATTAATTATCTAATTTATCTGTGACCAAGAAATGTATGATAATCGTCTCTATCGCATGTCCTTTTTTCGTAATGTAACAAAAACCAAAATCATAGCATCTAAGCAGTCAGAATACATACATACTCGAAGTTTGGGAAAATCTCCTGATTAAGCCAGAGTAGACAGACAGTTGTAATTTCCAGGATTAATTATCTAATTTATCTGTGACCAAGGGATGTATGATAATCGTCTCTATCTCATTTACTTTTTTCATAATGTTACAAACACCAAAATGATAGCATCTAAGCAGTCAGAATACATACATACTCGAAGTTTGGGAAAATCTCCTGATTAAGCCAGAGTAGACAGACAGTTGTAATTTCCAGGATTAATTATCTAATTTATCTGTGACCAAGGGATGTATGATAATCGTCTCTATCTCATTTACTTTTTTCATAATGTCACAAACACCAAAATGATAGCATCTAAGCAGTCAGAATACATACATACTCGAAGTTTGGGAAAATCTCCTGATTAAGCCAGAGTAGACAGACAGTTGTAATTTCCAGGATTAATTATCTAATTTATCTGTGACCAAGGGATGTATGATAATCGTCTCTATCTCATTTAATTCTTTCGTAATGTCACAAGAACCAAAATCATAGCATCGAAGTTTGGGAGAATCTCTTGATTAAGCCAGAGTAGACAGAGAGTGTAATTTTCAGGATTAATTATCTAATTTATCTGTGACCAAGGGATGTATGATAATCGTCTCTATCGCATTTACTTTTTTCATAATGTCACAAAAACCAAAATCATAGCATCTAAGCAGTCAGAATACATACATACTCAAAGTTTAGGAAAATCTTCTGATTAAGCCAGAGTAGACAGACGGTTGTAATTTCCAGGATTAATTATCTAATTTATCTGTGACCAAGGGATCTATGATAATCGTCTCTATCTCATTTACTTTTTTCGTAATGTCACAAAAAGCAAAATCATACCATCTAAGCAGTCAGAATACATACATACTCCATGTTTGGGAAAATCTGATTAAGCCAGAGTTGACAGAGAGTTGTAATTTTCAGAATTGATTATCTAATACATCTGTGACCAACATGTATGGTAATCGTCTCTATCCCGTTTACTTTTCTCGTAATGTCACCAAAACCAAAATAATAGCATCAAAGCAAATACGTATATATGCCGAGATCCGAGGGTGCTTAGTTAGCTAGAGTAGAAGAAGAAGAAGGGGTGTCGACGTCTCATGTAATCCTTTGAACTTTGGGGGTCTTACCGCCACCAAATCGAACGGCGCTGTTAATGAAGGAACGAGACAGAGGGTGAATTAGCAGAAAGGGGTGCGATGCGACCACGTGGTTGATGTAGAACAGGGTGCGGAGATCGTAATATACCGTCCCTCTCATAGCGTGACTGTTGGCACTCGACTCTCTTCACTGGCCCACTAGAGGGCGTTTAGAAAAGAGCAAAAGTGAAAAGAAGTCATACCCCGGCTTTTCCGCGATATTAGCTTGTTAATTATCACGTTAAGAAGTTTGTTTGTATGCTACAAAAAGAGAAAAGTTTAGTTGTTTGTGGTGAAAGTTTTGTATTGAGGGGTAATGCCACTCTAGCGCGAGAAAAAATAGCCGATTTTGTAGGTATATTTTTTACAATATAGTAAATGAATTACAAAATCTCTTTAGAGCCCCTTATTGTTCATATTTTGTGGAATATTCACAATAAAGAAAAACAAAAATAAATAAAAAATAGCAGCGTTAGAGGACATCAAAGGAAACCTCTTCCGGCGGACAGGGTTGCACGGCCGGAAAGATTTTGCACGCAGTTTTTCACTTAGCCATAAAAACAAAAAAATAATTGCTTCTATAAAAGATTATCTCGGGTAGTACGTACGGAAATTAGAGAATTCCGCTTTAAAACAAAATGGCGCACGTTTGAACACAAATTATCACTTTTAAATACAAAATTCGGTTAGAAAATGTTTATAACAAAAAGTTTCGAACTAATCGTAAAATCCGTACGTACTTCTCTAGATAATATTGTTTTGAAGCTGCATATAAAAGTGCATATTGAAGTGAATTGACGGAGATCGGTTGAAGTTATCGTTACGGCCAATTTGAAAAATGCGGTTTTAAGAAAACACGGTTTAAAGTATTGTGTAACTTTGATGTATAGAATTGTTATATTTTACTATAGTCGGCGACGCCTGGACCATATAATTATCTTTTCAAGAAAACATCCTCCTCTTGTTTCTTTCTGTTTGATTTTGACGACAGACAGTTTTGCAGTATCAGTCAGCGATGGCTCTGAAAACATGATGCGCCGTGCGTCAGCTTTCGCGCAGAAATTATTGCAGTTTGGCCCGATGCTCATACATAATACCTCCATAATCTTCATAAGGCTGGATAATGCATCATTGACAATACAAATGGCTATATTTGCTGCAATATCCACAATTCCTTCGCCACTTGAAAGTGAAAATGAAATCACCAGGTGGACAATTCTCGTGCTGCGGCATTTTATCGGTCAGAATTTATGATACGGTGTCGCCCAGCTTTATTTTCTTCATTTTATCAATTGAATCATTATTACGACGAATGGCTAGTCCATCATAAATTAAAAGCTCATTTATAGGCGTCTGGGTTAACTTCCCCTTTTCTTCGAGGCCCTAACTGGTTTTTGTCAAATGGCAGGGACGAATGCCATTGGTTTTTGCACGTGCTCTATGATTTCCTTTTCTTATTTACTTTTCTTATTCCAAAATTTGCAAGCTTTGCAGTATTTAGATTTTAAGAATATCAACAACATTTCTCCAGTTGATAAGCGCCACCAATCATACAGAGAAGAAAAGCTATGTTTTATCCAAGTTCCATCGTTACGAGACAGTTACGTCATCATATTTTTTTACTATTTTCAGTTGACTTTTAGCCCTCTCATGTTCTGCTGCTTTCTGTGTATGTACTTTGTTTGCAAACTGCTTCTGTTGCGACAAAAATGGTGCGAACAACTTTACCGTAAAATGAGTGAAAAATCTGACGAGGGAGGTCCCTGAATGCGCAAAACTTTTCAATTCCATCTACACCTATTCTTATGCGCATGGCAAGGATAATTCCGCTATTCATTTCATATCCTTTTCATATCCAAATGGGCAAATCGGAATAAAAGTTTGTGCAAAATTCTCACAAGAAACCACGATTTGAAATCCTAAGTCACGGTTGCCACTTTCGGCCAATTTCGCTTTTGATTTGTATGTTTTATACACTACAACTTGTGAAATAGCAGAAGACACAGCAACAAAGTTCAAAAGATGATAATTAAACGTCATCCACTTCAACGTTGTAATAATCTTCAACCGACATTACTTTTTTTGCAGATTGTGGATACGTTATCAGGCAGACGCCTCTGCCTGATAACGTATCTAGTTCCAAGCGATTCAATGCTTGTCATATTAGTTCTATTTGAAAATCTGCTGATTCCTTTCAACTCCTTTCGATCACGATATACTCCGGGAATGTCACTAATTATTTCTGGTATTTTTTACCAACTAATCGAGAACACACGTTACAGCAGACAGCTGTAACATTGTGCGGTAAGCGTCAGTTCAACGAACGTAACGAGGATATTTCCACAAAATCTTTGTGTTTTATAATATTTTATGTTATTTTCACACCACGGATGTAATTCCTCCCAATAAGATAAGAGCGTATAGGTCTCTAGGATGTAAACTATCACGCTAAACTTTTATCATCTATACGCTCGGCTAGACACTTGGCCGGATGTTTATCAAATAGGCATTTAAACATTTTTTTTTTTTCATATGAAACGTATTGTACCTTATTTCTACGATCCCAAGACATCATTTGAGCCAAAAAAAGTTACCTCTTGAACCATAGATTAAGTATTATACTGGGTTCGGTTATTTGTACTGACAGTTTTTAGCACATGATGTAGTACAAGTTAGTATTTCAAATAAAGAACTTGAAGGTTAATAAATTGTCTTGAAGCGAGGCATATATGCAGGGTAATTGTCGTATTTACCTCTATAAGGAGTGTTATTAGTATTATTACATTTATTAGTACAGTATTATTTCAAAACTCTTTGCAAATTGGATCATATATTATTTTAACGTTTTACGTTTCAGAAATTTGTAGGGTAAATAGTCAAAAATGTTATGTATGTAATTAAGTGTTAAATCACTGCAAGCCATTATAGATTTCGATTAACTGAGAAGCTTTTAGAGGTAGTGGGTGTGAATGCCGCAAACTTGTCCCCAACTTCAGCACAATTCATCAACAACTGGCATCTGAAACATTAGTAGACAATTACCGAGTGAATTCTCTTGCCTCCAGCGTTCTAGCAAGCTGCTGTGTCTTGCGAAAACAATGGATTACTAGGAAATTGCTATCTCGAACATGGCAACATCGTACCGCTGTTATTGTCGAATACCGAGACATAGGTGGCGCTCAACACTGCACGTTTTGTTCTGAGTGAACTGTGTGTAATCCCTGCAAATAATACTGCAAACGGATATGTGAGAGCGTCTGTAGACATTTTGCAACAAGATATTTTTGTATTATCGTATTTTAAGTATAATACAGGATCTCTGAATACCCTGTGTGACAAAATTTTATATCGTGAATCGTTATCATTTGTATACTTGCCAAATATCAAATATTTGCCACATGTTAAATATTTGGTAAGTATATTTGCCGCGCAAATCGAAAATTTTTGTTATTGATTGGTCTAAACGATGCCATGAGTGATTTAATTTTCCTTTTAAGTTCGTTCACCAAATATTTTTCATCCATCCTTGATACCGGCAGATTTTTATAAAACTATGACATACCAACAAATTTGTACAATATTCGTTTGTGATTTCGGACCGTCAGAGTTGCACTGCAGCAGTAAATGCATCGGACATTGATGCATCGCCACATAGCATTTTCTAATACGTGAAAATCTTCTTTGAGGACTTGCCACACGTGCGTACCGAATGGGCACTAGCTATTTTTTTGGTTAGTTCGCCTTATTTGCACATTAGCTTTTTCAAATCAAACTGATAATTTGATTACAAACAAGCAAGGTTTTATTTTATAATGCCGACATATTTTTAATTACATAAGTGCAGAATTCACTGCGTACTAACAAGGGCATTCTTGTGGAAATTTACAAAACAAATCTTGACGAAACTGTTTGTTGCATTTTAATGATTTTTTGTTTAATTCATCAGGTTTCTGTATTACTAATTCGCAGCATCTAATTTTAACAGACTGTAAAACAATACAATTGGTCATTTGATGTGGACTAGTTTCAATAAATTATTATTTTAATGGGAAAAGATATATATTATTTTATTTAAATTAGGAAGATATTGCCCATAAAGGAAATGTTAGATATGGTTTCTTCGTCATCTTTAAAGTTCTACTAAATCCAATTGTACGACTAGGTTCGTTGTATAAATATGTCCTGATATTGTCTGAAATACATATCAATTAGCTTCTGAAACAAAAACTTAAACAAATGAGATTTCAAAATATAACCTTTTTGTTGAACAAAAAAGCTACACAAAATTGTCTCTACTATTAAAATATTTTTAACCGCTTTCGTTTCTCTTCAAATAATAAACATCATAAAAATCGACAAATATATAAATACAAGCAAAAAAAGTATAATTTTCCAAATAAATTATTTTATAGACATGCTGTCTATAAAATTTTTATGATGTTTATAACTTAAAATATTTTAATAGTAGAGAATTTTGTGTAGCTTTTTTATTTAACAAAAAGGTTATATTTTGAAAGCTCATAAATGAGTATCATCTATATTGTTCATAGAAAAGCATCAACTTAGGATACACTCTGTATATGGTGTACGTTTTTCTTGGAAAGAAATAACATTGCGTTTATGTGGACAGGTAAAAACAACAATATTTTTTTTTAATTTCTGTCTGAAGTTTTCCGAAAAACTGTCTGTCTGACGGTTTCACAAAATTACAATTTTATGCGGTTTTCGCCCTTTAGAAAAATCAAAAATCTTACTAATAATTACAAATCTATTGTCAATCTACGTACATGACCTACTACATACAAATCGAAATTAAAAAATGGAAAAATTAAACAGCGTACTAAAATGTTCATCGAGTGCAAATAAATGAAACCAATATTTGTCGCCTAGGCACTTGCTATATCCACTTCAACAGGATATTGCAAATACCAAGTATTCGTCGTAAAAAAAACCCGCCGCACAGCCGAACGTCGAATATATAAATCTATTTTTGAGGTGGACTCGATACGAATTGAATAGAGCAGGTTTTTTTCTTTTCACAAACAATCGTATACTTGGCAAATTTTTGATAGTAGAGACAATCTTGTGTAGCTTTGTTATTCAACAAAAAGGTTATATTTTGAAAGCTTATTTGTTTAACCTTTTGTTTCAGAAGCTAATTGATCTGTATTTCAGACAATATTAGGACATATTTATACAACGAACCTAGTAGTACAATTGGATTTAGTAGAACTTTAAAGATGACGAAGAAACCATATCTAACATTTCTTTTATGGGCAATAGCTTCCTAATTTAAATAGAAAAATATATATTTATTCTCATTAAAACAATAATTTATTTAAACTAGTTCACATCAAATGACCAATTGTATTGTTTTACAGTCTGTTAAAATTAGATGCTTCGAAGATTTGTTTTGTAAATTTCCACAAGAATACCCTTGTTAGTACGCAGCGAATTTTGCACTTATGTAATTAAAAATATGTCGGCATTATAAAATAAAACCTTGCTTGTTCGTAATCAAATTATCAGATTGATTTGAAAAAACTAATGTGCAAATAAGGCGAACTAATAAAAAATATAGCTAGTGGCCATTCGGTACGCACATGTAGCAAGTCCTCAAGGAAGATTTTCACGTATTAGAAAATGCTATGTGGCGATGCATCAATGTCCGATGCATTTACCGTTGCAGTGCAACTCTGACGGTCCAAAATCACAAACGAATATTGTAAAAATTTGTCATAGAATTCTAATAAAATCTAATAAACTAATAAAATCTAATAAACAGACATTAAGAGCTAGAATATCTTCATATCATACGATTATAGAATCATATTTTAACTATTGCAGCAGCATAATATTACGTTAAGTACCAAACTGGTCGCTTTAGTCCTAAAACAAAACACAATAATAAACTACCCTTATCAATACCCCTCGATAATACGCTTTTAATGATGTCAACAGAAGATTGATTGCTCGGTCAATACAGAAAACACAAA
This sequence comes from Aphodius sticticus, assembly GCA_963966075.1. Taxonomy (NCBI): domain Eukaryota; kingdom Metazoa; phylum Arthropoda; class Insecta; order Coleoptera; family Scarabaeidae; genus Aphodius; species Aphodius sticticus. The sequence continues at coordinate 6,155,569 of OZ014510.1, forward strand.
AAAAACAAACGAAAACAATCCAACGCTTTACCCCGTTGTTGATTGCATTTTGATGATATGGCCATTCTTAATAACCAAAACCGATCGAGGTAAACACGTAAATCCACCCCCTCCCAAAAAAAAGCACAACACGATTGATTCACACACGTCAGATTTTCAACTTCTCTATTGATGATCCCAATCGAACAATGTTTACCCTCTTGAAAGCTGTTCAAGGAAAAAAAGACAAAAAGCTGCTATTCCATCTAAAATTCGAACAATCGATTAGCGATTTTCCATGGGAACCCTACTTTACCTGTTTACCGGCTTGAATAGCTTCAGGCTCCGTCCGGTAGGTGGCGGTAGCAGTTCTTTAGGGGTTGCAAAGCCGGTAACTTCAAATTACCCCCAACGGCCGCATTGATTTATCGTAAATAGTTTTGATTTGATGGAAGTCGTTAAGGGCGAATTGTTGTTGGAATAGAGGGGGCGAATCGGTAAAATCGGTTTCTGTAATTGAGTGTTTGACCTCAATTTAACGCTCACTGCTGTTATAAGGGGTGTTATTAATATAATAGTTGCCAGAATGGTGTTTATATTTGAAAAGCTATTGGACCGATCAACTTTGTTCGATTTTCATGGAATATACGTCTAATGAGAATACCGATATGTGTATAAGGTAAACGGTTACTGTAATGGAAATACTAACAGATTTCCATACATTTTAAATAGAATTCGTGACGAGGCTGGCTTCTCTCCGTTTTCCCGTACGGCGTACGGTTTGGCCAGAATGTGGAAAAGTGTTGTTTCCGCAGTTTTTCGCGGTTTTCTCGCGAACCGCGCATCTTAGATCAACGCGGTTTTCAGAAATGAATTCCTCGTCCAATTTCCCATCCGATACCGTTTGAAACGTCAACATCGGTTAAGTAGATCGGACACAGTTTGCCTTAAAAGTTGCTAATAGAGTAAAATGGGTGTTTTTGCATTATTTTTGTTAATTTGGAACGTCATAACTTCCGAACCGTTCCAAATAGGAAAAATCCAATTATACCGGCGTAATCAGCGTCGAAAATTGTATTAAGAAACACAACCTTAATTTGATTGAAGGCAGTTGTATTTTCGTCGACTGGCTAAAATTTTGTAAGAAATCACATATTTGAAACTATAATTTTGAAGTGGCACACCTATCTCAAAAACTAGGACTCGGATCGACATGAAACCTTCGCTATCTTACTAAAATGAGTGCGCTGATTACGAATTTAGATAGAAAGGGTCTCTATCTCTACTGGTTGCCGAGTAGTGATCAAATTACGTTTTTTAAATTAACACAAATATAAGCGAAATGGACCACATAACTTTGAAATGGTACTTCTTAGGCATATAAAAGTCTACATATTTTTGATGTACTCGTCGAGAGCTATCATTTGGTGGCGGGTAAATCTCTTTATCGCCAACGGTTGCAATGTTAAATTTTTTTCTACCTAAATGTTTTAAATTTAGACCATAAAAATTATTATATTTTTTTGAGAGATAGAGCATTCTAATGTGGTCATGCCTATGCATTAGACTGTGCTGAATTCAGCGTTGAGCTCCGTTTTCCCGTAAGACGTACGGTTTGGCCAGAAAGTGGAAAAGTGTTGTTTCCGCGGGTTTTCGCGGTTTTCTCGCGAACCACGCACCTTAGATCAACGCGGTTTTCAGAAATGAATTCCTCGTCCAATTTCCCATCCGATACCGTTTAAAACGTCAACATCGGTTAAGTAGATCGGACATAGTTTGCGTTAAAAGTTGGTAATATAGTAAAATGGGTATTTTGCATTATTTTTGTTAACTTGGAACGTCATAACTTCCGAACCGTTCCAAATAGGAAAAATCCAGTTATACCGGCTTAATCAGCGTCGAAAATTGTATTAAGAACCACAACCTTAATTTTATTGAAGGCAGTTGGGTTTTCGCCGACTGGCTAAAATTTTGTAAGAAATCACATATTTTGAATTATAATTTTGAAGTGGCACACCTATCTCAAAAACTAGGGCTCGGATCGACATGAAACCTTTGCTATCTTACTAAAATGAGTGCGCTGATTACGAATTTACATAAAACAGGTTTCTATCTCTACTGGTTGCCGAGTGGTGCTCAAATTACGTTTTTTTAAATAACACAAATATAAACGAAATGGACCACATAACTTCGAAATGGTACTTCTTAGGCATATAAAAGTCTACATATTTTTGATGTACTCGTCGAGAGCTATCATTTGGTGGCGGGTAAATCTCTTTATCGCCAACGGTTGCAATGTTCAATTTTTTTCTACCTAAATGTGCTAAATTTAGACCATAAAAATTATTATATTTTTTGGGGAGATAGAGCATTCTAATACGGTCATGCTTATGCATTGGACTGTGCTGAATTCAGCGGTGGGCTCCGTTTTCCCGTAAGACGTGCGGTTTGGCCAGAAAGTGGAAAAGTGTTGTTTACGCGGTTTTCTCGCAAACCGCGCATCTTAGAGCAACGCGGTTTTCAGAAATGAATTCCTCGTCCAACTTCCCATCCGATACCGTTTGAAACGTCAACATCGGTTAAGTAGATCGGACATAGTTTGCGTTAAAAGTTGCTAATATAGGAAAATGGGTATTTTGCATTATTTTTGTTAGCTTGGAACGTCATAACTTCCGAACCGTTCCAAATAGGAAAAATCCAATTATACCAGCTTAATCAGCGTCGAAAATTGTATTAAGAACCACAACCTTAATTTTATTGAAGGCAGTTGGGTTTTCGCCGACTGGCTAAAATTTTGTAAGAAATCACTTATTTTAAACTATAATTTTGAAGTGGCACACCTATCGCAAAAACTAGGGCTCGGATCGACATGAAACCTTCGCTATCTTACTAAAATGAGTGCGCTGATTACGAATTTACATAGAACAGGTTTCTATCTCTACTGGTTGCCGAGTGGTGCTCAAATTACGTTTTTTTAAATAACACAAATATAAACGAAATGGACCACATAACTTCGAAATGGTACTTCTTAGGCATATAAAAGTGTACATATTTTTGATGTACTCGTCGAGAGCTATCATTTGGTGGCGGGTAAATCTCTTTATCGCCAACGGTTGCAATGTTCAATTTTTTTCTACCTAAATGTGCTAAATTTAGACCATAAAAATTATTATATTTTTTTGATAGATAGAGCATTCTAATGTGGTCATGCCTAAGCATTAGACTGTGCTGAATTCAGCGGTGAGCTCCGTTTTCCCGTAAGACGTACGGTTTGGCCAGAAAGTAGACAAGTGTTGTTTCCGCGGTTTTTCGCGGTTTTCTCGCGAACCGCGCATCTTAGATCAACGCGGTTTTCAGAAATGAATTCCTCGTCCGATTTCCCATCAGATACCGTTTGAAACGTCAACATCGGTTAAGTAGATCGGACATAGTTTGCGTTAAAAGTTGCTAATATAGGAAAATGGGTATTTTGCATTATTTTTGTTAGCTTGGAACGTCATAACTTCCGAACCGTTCCAAATAGGAAAAATCCAATTATAGCGGCTTAATCAGCGTCGAAAATTGTATTAAGAACCACAACCTTAATTTGATTGAAGGCAATTAGGTTTTCTCCGACTGGCTAAAATTTTGTAAGAAATCACATATTTGAAACTATAATTTTGAAGTGGCACACCTATCTCAAAAACTAGGGCTCGGATCGACATGAAACCTTCGCTATCTTACTAAAATGAGTGCGCTGATTACGAATTTACATAGAACAGGTTTCTATCTCTACTGGTTGCCGAGTGGTGCTCAAATTACGTTTTTTTAAATAACACAAATATAAACGAAATGGACCACATAACTTCGAAATGGTACTTGTTAGGCATATAAATGTGTACATATTTTTGATGTACTCGTCGAGAGCTATCATTTGGTGGCGGGTAAATCTCTCTATCGCCAACGGTTGCAATGTTCAATTTTTTTCTACCTAAATGTGCTAATTTAGACCATAAAAATTATTATATTTTTTTGAGAGATAGAGCATTCTAATGTGGTCATGCCTATGCATTAGACTGTGCTGAATTCAGCGGTGAGCTCCGTGTTCCCGTAAGACGTACGGTTTGGCCAGAAAGTGGAAAAGTGTTGTTTCCGCGGTTTTTCGCGGTTTTCTCGCGAACCGCGCATCTTAGATCAACACGGTTTTCAGAAATGAATTCTTCGTCCAATTTCCCATCCGATACCGTTTGAAACGTCAACATCGGTTAAGTAGATCGGACACAGTTTGCGTTAAAAGTTGCTAATAGAGTAAAATGGGTGTTTTTGCATTATTTTTGTCGAGTTGAAACGTCATAACTTCCGAACCGTTCCAAATAGGAAAAATCCAATTATACCGGCGTAATCAGCGTCGAAAATTGTATTAAGAACCACAACCTTCATTTGATTGAAGGCAGTTGGGATTTCGCCGACTGGCTAAAAGTTTGTAAGAAATCACATATTTTGAATTATAATTTTGAATTTTGAACCTATCTCAAAAACTAGGACTCGGATCGACATGAAACCTTTGCTATCTTACTAAAATGAGTGCGCTGATTACGAATTTACATAGAACAGGCCTCTATCTCTACTGGTTGCTGAGTAGTGCTCAAATTACGTTTTTTTTTTAAATAACACAAATAGCGAACTGGACCACATAACTTCGAAATGTATATTTCTTAAAAAGGGCTCCTGAGGACACAAGAATGACTCTGCAACATTTTAATATAAAGATTGTCAACTCAGAATTTTGCGTAGTACAAAAAATCCAAACAAATGCGAGTATTTTAGCTTAAAACCCCGGAAACCTCCCTCAATCTGTGACGATCAAGGGAAACGTCAGAACTTCAGAAGGCATTTTCTAATTAAAATCCTCAAACCGGTGTTGCGCGTCACCACCAGTGCCCTCTAGCGGGAAATCGTCGAGGTTGCGAATCCCCCACCCAATCCAAAACTACCCCCACAGGGTCGTATTGGCTGGGAGCGTAGCGGAGTGGAAGATACAAGCCTTAATTGGTGCTACTTCCTGAATAATAATGTCGTCTAATATGCATTGAAGTATTCCCTTCAGGATGTATAGGTGTCAGCCCAAGATTACGCGATATTTAGGGGTAGGTTCTTCTTCGGGTTTGTCGTTCTTTACTATATAGGTAATTTAAAATTAAACATACGTTTCTTTAGAAAATTACTGAAATGTGTATTGATTTATAATATAGAAATTCGGGAATTATGGATAGTATGGACGTTTTTATCGTTTTATTTTAATTTAAGTTATTGAGTGAAAAGTTACATGCGAATAAAATTTAAGAAACTAATTTATTTTCGTCGTTGGAACCTTTCCACGTCAGCAACAGTTTCAATTTTGAGAAACCCGACGAAGGTACAATAAGAAGCCAGCTTGTATAGATGGTTACGGCGTTACAGTAAATTTATTACGGAGACCTTAAAAGTAATGCCTCCGATTCAATATATATCCCATGTCTCGCTCCACTCGTGAGTTAACAACAGCTGAAATATGTCCTTTAGGAAAGTACCTTTTTGGAAGTATCAAGAGCGAAAAGGGTCGGGTTCGGATTAAATCTAACCCGTATCAAGGGTATCACTTGTTTTTAGCTAGCTAGTCTGTTGAAATATACAAAAACTATAGATAGGTATTTACTGGTAAAACTTGATGACAAATAACTTATATGATAACTTACATTTTATCATGTATTTTAAATCAAAATAAATTAATCGTTCATCACAATATTGTTCTTTTTATTAAATGAAAGGGGCTTGTGTATTATTAACTTTATCTGGTTGAAATGCCGCTTCTGAGATATATTATTGTTTTTTTTTTAAGAAAGTGCGGCTGTGGACGATTTTTTTAAATATAATGAACGATATTTTTGCATATATTGTCTTCCAAAGAAATTAGATATACGATATACAGAGTGATTCTAGCATGTTATCATTCTCAAATATCATTTTCGTGAGTTTTTGTCCTATATATCCTATATATTATTTGTCGCCCTTAATTCCTGTTAAGCTGTTTTTAATTTATATTGAGAATGTCGTATCTACTTTTTCTAGAAAAGTATACTAACCTGTAATCTTAATATTTTTCTACATGCAGAACAATATTAATATTACCTACCTAATATAAATTAAAAACACTGGGCTTCTTAAAACTAGGTACTTGTCTCTAATAGGCTATCCACTGATGTCCTATATTTACTTTGTCCTAAACAAGAGACACTAACACTTCACTCACTGTGCTCTGCTTTTTACACATTTCACTGATTCACTAGTTCGAAGGGTTTAGTTCTTTTTAGTCTTCTCACTAGATTCTGGTTGTCCAGTAGCTGCAGGGCCTCTACGTTGACGTGATGGCTTAGGCGAGATTCATGCTTAGTGGCGAATCTTTTTATTTCGTGGATGACTTGTGGGACACCAAGATCACGGTGCAGGTCACTGTTCCGTATGTACCAAGGAGCGTTAACCATATTCCTTAGTACTTTATTTTGGAAAATCTGGATTCCTTGTATATTGGAGCTTTTTGCGCAGCCCCAAAGCTGGATGCTGTATAACCAAATCGGTTTTAGTACTTGGTTGTAAACTTGTAGTTTGTTCTGTACTGACAACTGAGAGTTTCTTCCCAGAAGCCAGTACAGTTCTCTGTATTTCAGGCCAAGCTCTACTCTTTTCTTCTTAACATGTTCTTTCCACCTTAGTTTTGTATCCAGTGTCATACCCAAATACTTTGCAGTGTTCGCATATGGAACTATGGCGTCGTTAATTTTGACATGAGGTATGTCCTCGATTCTTTTGTTTGTGAAGTTAATGTGGACAGATTTCAGTTCGTTGGTCTTCCATGTTTTGGTCCATTTATATATTTTGTTACTAGCTTGTTGGAGATTCCTGGTAGGTTCACCAATAGTTGATCCCACTGCCATTACAGCCGTGTCATCTGCGAATGAGGCGACTGGGGTACCCCAGCTTTGACTTCTTTTAGTTCCGAGTATTCATCGACCTGTTTTATTCTGAATAGTCTATCAGATATATAGGATGTTAGCAGCTCGACGTATTGTAAAGGTAGCATACTCTTTAGTTTGTGTATCAATCCTTCATGCCAAACCTTATCGAAAGCTTGTGTCACATCAAGAAAGATTGTTGAGCAAATAAGGTTTTCTTCTTATGCTTTCTCTATGATATCTGTTATTCTATGGACTTGATCTATAGTGGAATGCTTTTCTCTAAAACCAAATTGGTGATTAGGAATTAGTTCTTTTCTCTCAATGATAGGTTTCATTCTCTTTAGAAGCAACTTTTCAAAGAGTTTCGATATCATTGGTAACAGTGATATTGGGCGATATGATTTGGCCTCGGTTGGTGGTTTGCCTAGTTTTGGTATCATATGATAACTTCTGCTACTTTCCAGACATGTGGGACGTATTTTAATCTGAACGATGCATTTATTAGGTACGTCAGCATAACAATACCTTTCTTAGGTAATTGCTTAAGAACTTCTCCTGTGATAAGATCATATCCAGGTGCCTTCTTTGGAAATTTCATATATGACATACCTAATATAAATTATATTATATTTGATCTATTCCTTTGTGCCTTCTTCTATATGATTTTATTATTTGTTATAGTCAATAACTCTAAGCCAATAGATGCAACATGGAGTTTTTAATGTCTTTTTACTGTACCATACGTAGTAAGACAAAGTATTGTAATCGCGCCGAAAATTTTTTTAAAATTTCAGCGGAAATATGTCCTTTTGGGCCCCCTAAACATTTTTGACCAAGGTACAAAAATATGTCAGTGCTTGTGTCTGTGTGTCGCCAATTTATTGAGAAACAATTGAATATCTCGGAAACTATTACGTTTGCACGGGTGCAACCTAAACATCTAATATACAGAGTATTCCATAAAAACGATAACGTCACGCCTAAATAGAACATCCCGTATAAATAAAAGACAAAGCAAACATTGCAATATTTCGGTAATTTCCCAAATTACCGTAGAAAACGAGATAACAAAACAAAACAAAACTATCGTAAACCAGGACCGCCAAAATTCACAATTAAAAATGCACGTAATCGCTAAAACATTCATCTCGGTCGGCACCTCGCAGCGCCGAGCACACCTGTAGGATCGTTTGGGGCAGCCTGTAGGATCGGGAACATCCGGTGTCGGTCGCGAGCAGCCTCGGTGCTGCCCCTAGCGACGGTCGCCCGCACTAACCGCTCTCAGTTCCTGGCCGGGCTCCGAATCCCTCGCGTTCCACGGAAAAACGCGAACGAAAATGACGGACAAACCGTGCGAAATGACGGAACGACTAAAAGAAATTTTTTTCAATTAAAAACTGGTGATTTTAAAAGAGTGCTTGTGCTAACTGGTAGGATGCGGCTGTGATTCCGGGGACCGGGTAGGCCACTACCCGTTCGTCGACTGTTTTTTTTAGATGTATACGAGCAACAGTTTGATTTTTGGCAGGACGTTAACTTTTGGTGGAGGAGCCGGGTTTTTTCGTTTCCATGGTGTTTTTTTGGTGAAATTGGGTGTACGCTTAACATAAATGGGTAATTTTGGTTTAAAAACTGTTTAGGGATGTTATAGTACGAGAAGAACATATGCAAAACTGGTTTTTACAGCAGAAGAATTTTTAGATTGTTTATTGGTGGCATAATTCGGTAAAATGTATGAATTGTTTGTAAACGATCTAACGTAACCTCAAATATTCAGCTTAAATGCCGGTTAAATTAAAAAAAAATACGCTCTTTATTCGATTTTAAAATTTTAAATTTGTGCTTGTCATCTGACCGGTTGACGTGAAAAAAAAAATACTATTATACAAAATTAACCGTTCATTTTCTCGTATGGGTTCCCGAATCCTTTTTATGGTAAAATTAGTCTGCTACAGACGGGCACAATGTTTCAATGGTTTTTCGTTAATTAAAAATGTTCATTTGAAAACTACGATTGTAAACATTTTAATATGTCATTACGGGAACCATAAGCCATGGATTGGTATCACTTTATGTGTATACAGTGTGTCCCCCGATGGACCTAGCAATACCTATAATGGACGTAATTTTTAATTTCTCGAGAAAAAGTCATTCTTTATAAAGGGTTTTGGATGTCCTAAAAAGTCGAAAGCCATTGTTAATATTTTGTTTTAACATACAGGATGGTTAGAAAACACGAAAATGTTAAATTGGCCGAAGAGTAAACTATCGGTTTTTCGGAATTAGAACAAACCTCCTACAGCTACATATTTTTCTAATCTTCTTCTAAACTCCCGATATACCAAATCAATTGTTTCTTCATTTATTTCGTGTACTGCTTCCCTAATTTTTAATTTTATAAGGTCTACATTATCATGAAAATTATTCGCATACACCTTCTGTTTTAAATAACCCCACAGAAATAAAATCAAGCGGCGTTAAACCAGGTGAACGTGGTGGCCATTAGGGCCGAATCGTCCAATCCACTTATTTGGAAAATGTTTGTTCAACCAATCCCTGACTTGATATGCGCTATGAGCAGGACAACCGTCGTGTTGATAGTGTAGTGAACACCTGAGCTGTAAGTTGATTTCGTCCAAAGTAGGTAGCAAAAAATTTTCCAACATATCAAAATAAGTGTTTTGGTTTACAGTACCGTCAAAAAGTATGGTCCAATTATTTTCTTGAAATAAATCCCACACCAAACATTCAGTTTTTTATATTTTTGAGAATTGGTTGTAATACGGAAATTTGGATTTTCTTGAGACCAATATCTGCAATTCTGTGAACTAACAACTCCATTTGTGGTAAACGTCGCTTCGTCAGAGAAAATAATTTTTCTGTAGAAAAATCTATCGACCATAATTCGTTCTCCCATTAATAGGCAAAATTCTAATCGACGAGCATCATCTCCTTCTACTAAAGTGTGTATCAGTACTGGTTTATAAGGATGCAATTTTTGATTTGAAAAGATCCTTTGCAGGTTGCTTTTACTGATGTTCAAGTCTCGAGATCTTTGCCTCAACGATTTTTTTGAGCAAGTGTTCGCGGAATCAATAGCTAACATAGCTCCTGCATCATCTTCGCCATTTCGCTTTTGTTTCTTGATATTTTTCACGTCTCCTATTGCAGTATTTTCTGTTAAAAACTTCACTAGCACGGTGGACGATACCTCACCTATGCCGTAACAAAGAACTAAATAAACCCTTTGCTCTAAAGTCAACATACTTTCAATCAGCTTCTATCAACAAATTGCTTGGATACGCTATTACTACTGTCAACTGATCAATCATAATTGTGGTCTCTAAATTTTTTGTTGACCTTTATGTTAATGTCTGTTCACTGGTCCGAGATGTAAAATTTGAAATAGAACATTCAACTTTGATATTTGAGCATAAAATTAATTCAAACTAACTTTTACCTATAACATTTTTGATCTAAATCCGAAAAACCGGTAGTTTACTCTTCGGCCAATTTAACATTTTCGTGTTTTCTAACCATCCTGTATGTTAAATCAAAATATTAACAATGGCTTTCGACTTTTTAGGACATCCAAAACACTTTATAAAGAATGACATTATCTCGAGAAATTAAAAATTACGTCCATTAGGTAATATCTCGGTGCGTTTATTAGAGCTTTCGCTTCGAGCTTTGAGCTTTCGAGCTTAATGACATGTACGGCATCAAAAGACAGCTTGGACCCGAGCGAAAAAAAATATCATCACGTACAGACGGTAAACATCACGGTAAACGATGTTAAAACCTACCGGAGCTTTGGAGCTTTAAAAGCTCGAGCTTATGGCGTCCGCTCGTCCCACAGCCTCCGCGTATGGCCTTCAACCACCACCCCACCCCTCCCTACGTTATGTCGTCCTTCTTCTAGCTCAGGGGTGCGCTCTTTTTTGTTTTTATGTGTATTGACGTGATATGGGACGCTTTATACGCAAGGTCGAAAAGCTCAAAGCTCTCCCCAAAGTAATCCCATAACCGTTTCGGAGGTATAAGCGCCGATTGATGTCTTTCTCTTTTCTCGGCTCGCCTCTCTTTTGTTTTTATTGTTTTCGGGCGAGGAGATATATGTGGGGGAAAGAGTCGAAGGTTGTATGGAAGTGAGGGAAATGGTGATCGTGTTTTTTTGGGGGGGAGAGGGGAGAGAATGTTGGATTATTTCGTGGATTGAATTTTGGTGAGAAAATTTTGTGCAAAAGTTGTTTGGGCCATCTTTAATCAAAGAACCATTAATTGCTAACTTAAAATATCGCATTTTAACTCCAACAATTTCGTTAATCTAAAAAATTATAATTCTTTCTAAAACATAAGTTGTTTGACACAAATAATTTCTACCAAACAAATATTTCAAACAAATGTTATTTATTATTTAAATTTTAAAAAAATGTCCATCCGTGTATTATCCCAATTTTGTCTCTCCACAAGAAAGTAACTTGTTTTAAATCAAATAACAATGACTGTAAGTAGATATTATTGTTTTTTTTTTGTACTGAATACAATTCCATTCTCAAACGTTGCTCATGAACTGACGTTTTAGCGTTTGCTGTTCGTTTTTGTGTGTGAGTGCAATAGGCTCGGAATGGATTCTTCTATAATTCTTCAAATATTTTACATCAAGCTACCCAACAGAGTAAAGTTAAGAAAAAATAATTTTCTTGTAGAAAATTGTGGACCATGTAGAAAATGATGGACCAAATAACTGTTGTATAAATGATGATTATTTCAGCACCTTGTAAAGATATAGAAGATATACAGTTTAATGTCAAATATTTGCAATTTTACCTTTTTGAAAACATACACACAGAAAAGTGATCTCTCGAACGAAGAGAGAATTACTTGGCTGAAGTAGTTGGTAGGTTCGTATATACGCGAGAGATTATTGACTTCAAACAAGAAATTTTATTTCTTGGAATAATTACTAGATTTAAGAAAGTGGTTACTCTGGTCAAGTAAGTAAACAGTCTTCAATGAAGTGTATATTTTTATTCCCGGTAAATATTTTTAGCTACTTAATGTAAGAATATTAAGGATTTGGCACAAATACGTTTTCTATTGCTAATTAGCAAGATAGGTATGTTATATTTACTTACTCGTTCTAAACTGTTGCGTGCGTTACATCAAACTGTTCCGTGTTGAAACGTTTATTGTACACTATAAATCACAATACACATCCCCAATAAATCACAAGGCAGATCCCCTACGGGTATTCCGTTGTTGTTTTCGTACTAGGTTAGGCTCCAGCTGTACGGCGCCAGCACCACGCGCGGGCGCGCGAGCCTTAACAAAATCACGGTGCGCATATTTATTCCAGAGAAAGGGATTACTTGAAAGAAGTGAGAATCACTTCAGTTAAATAATTGGTGGGTTTTTATTCAGTAAACAATACTTACTTATATTAAATGTCTTATATTTTCTTGGGTCAAGTAACTACGCACTTGGATGGATTTACTATTACTTCGTTGGAGAAATTAACATTTTTGGGACGAAAAATTCAATTACTTCTTTCAATAGAATATTGGTTCTTATAAAGAAAGAATTTATTTGTTGACAGCATTTATATGAGAAGTTATTTTACTAATATTGAGTGTGTGACATTTCTTGTATATATGTACCTAACTTTCTACATCCAAGTAAATATGCATTTGAATCTAGTAAATAAATTCAAGTAATTATGTTTTCTCGTTCCAAATAATCACTTTTCTGTGTGTAAATACATAATCTAATTCACTTACACGGTGGTAAAAACCATTAAAATAGATCAAAGATTGCGAAAGTTATTAAACATCAAAGCTATTCGTTTCTCCATGGTTAATCACAATTCATTTGTCCTGTAAAACCAACATTCAACCAACCAAATCATCAAACCAACAACCACAAAATACCAAACAATCACCAATCATCCAGTTTTATCATACTCAATATAAAACGCCACATTGTCATCCCACTGCTTCTCCTTGATCTCAAAGTTTCAAATATGCTTACACCTGTCTAAAACATTCCCACCCCCAGTTTAGGTTATGCCAGACATATTCTATGTATAATTCTTATAGGTTAGCTCTATGGATTATATCAGTACAAATTATATCAGTACAAAAGATTAATTTTCAAACGGCGCAAACCGCTTGGAGAACGAATTTAACTCTGCTGTGAATTTAATTTCCATTTTGATTTGATAACCCGGGTAATTCTCTCCCTGCTGGGTTGTATTACCTCTGGATCCCCCCCCGTTCCATTAACGTTTTATGTTTGCCTCCCTGATTCTACCAGTAATTCCCTACAATTATCCTTTATTTTATTTGTTTTGCCCGTTAAGCTGCGTCTAAGTACACCTTTAAATTTTGTTATTATTATTCCTATCCTAGTTATGTTTATTTCGGGCGTATATACGTAAGCGATTAACGTTCTAAGGTTAATAATAAGGCTAATTTTCGTGAATGTTACTCTGTAGATTAAACTGCAAAGAAGTAGGATACATATTATGTTTAAGTGTACACCCAAGGTCTTGTTTTGTAGGTTATTGTAAAGCAAGATGCACCTGCCAAAAGTCAATCTTGCCCCCATGGATGTTTGAAAAACTTGCACTGGTAAAAGCACTGCTAGACAAATGATGACTTTCCATTTTAATGGATTGTCTGTTTCTTGTTTTTACGATATCATTACTATCCTTTAAAGTATTATTTTTAAAATCAAATTGCGAGTTAAATAACTGTATAGTAAACTCTCTAATAACAGGGCTAATAAGCCAACTCCTGATTGATCTGAATATCTAAATATGACCAAATAAAATTAGCGAATACATAAACACTACATGATGATTTAGAAACCACCTTAGCGAAATACTGTATTTAATATCATCACTTGCTAGGCTGTTAAATATCTTCAATGCTTTCTAATAAAATGAATTTTTCGTACTGCTTTTTGTATATTTCGGTAATTTGAAGTGGTGCTTTCTCTGAGTATTATATTCATGCTGCTGACTATTGTATGTTAACAATACAAGTGTGAGTGCTCGATTTTGTTGTGCTTGCATGTTTTAATGTCTGTCAGTACACCAAAAATATCAAATATTTGCCAAGTATATGAATATTTGTCAAGAAAAGAAACCTGTTCTATTCAATTCGTAGCGAGTCCACCTCTAAAATAAATTTATATATTCGACGTTCGGCTGTGCGGACGAGTTCTTTTACGCCATATACTTGGTATTTGCTATACCCAGTTGAAGTGGGTATAGCAAATGCAAAGGCGACAAATATTGGTGCATTTATTTGTACTCGATGAACATTTTAGTACGCTGTTTAATTTTTCCATTTTTTTAATTCGTTTAGTGCGTAGTAGGTCGTATACGAAGATTGACAATAGATTTCTAATTATTAGTAAGATTTTTGAGTTTTCTAGAGGGCGTAAAACGCATAAAATTGTCATTTTGTGAAACCGTCAGACAGACAGTTTTCCGGAAACCGCCAGACAGAAATTAAAAAAAAAAATTGTTGTATTTACCTGTCCACATAAACGCAATGTTATTTCTTTCCAAGAAAAACGTACACCATATACAGATTGTATCCTAAGTTCATGCTTTTCTATGAACAATATTGATGATACTCATTTATGAGATTTCAAAATATAACCATTTTGTTAAATAAAAAAGGTACAGAAAATTGTCTCTACTAGTAAAATATTTTTAATCGTTTTCGTTTCTCTTCAAGTAATAAACATCATAAAAATGTTTATAGACATCATGTCTAGAAAATAATTTATTTGGAAAGTTATACTTTATTTGCTTGTATTTATACGGTTGTTATACGGTCTTGTGATTTTATTTTCAAGGGGTGATTAAACATCTTAAAAGAAAGCCATTAACATAAAAATGTCTTAACAAAAGTTGCATAATACGTGTGATATTACTGTTATTTTTTTCTTTGTTTTTAATGTTAAAGGGTACCTAACCACCTTAAAAGAAGGGTATTAACGCTAAAACGATTAATCAACAACTTGTGCAAAGTAAATCTAAACTCTAACGATAAATTATCAGTGAATTTTTTACTAAGTAGGCTGATGTCAATAACTTAATATCTCTCTTATTATGCAACTTTTGTAAAGAAAGTTTTATGGTAAAGGCCTTCTTTTATGATGTTTAATCACTGTTTGAAAATAAAATCACAAGACCATAAACACCCTGTATATTTGTCGATTTTTATGATGTTTATTATTTGAAGAGAAACGAAAGCGGTTAAAAATATTTTAATAGTAGAGACAAATTTGTGTAGCTTTTTCATTCAACAATAGGGTTATATTTTGAAAGCTCTTTCGTTAAAATGAAACAAACAGTTTCGTCAAGATTTGTTTCGTAAATTTCCACAAGAATGCCCTTGTTAGTACGCAGTGAATTCTGCACTTATGTAATTAAAAATATGTCGACATTATAAAATAAAACCTTACTTGTTCATAATCAAATTATCAGTTTGATTTGGAAAAGGTAATGTGCAAATAAGGCGAACTAATCAAAAAAATAGGTAGTGCCCATTCGGTACGCACATGTAGCAAGTCTTCAAAGAAGATTTTCACGTATTAGAAAATGCTATGTGATGCATCAATGCTATGCGATGCATCAATGTCCGATGCATTTACTGTTGCAGTGCAACTCTGACGGTCCGAAATCACAAACGAATATTGTACAAATTTGTTGGTGTCATAGATTTTTTTGAGTTTTATAAAAATCAGCCGGTAATCAAGGATGGATGAAAAATAATCGGTGAACTAAACTTAAAAGGAAAAATAAATCACACAAGGCATCGTTTAGACCAAACAATAACAAAAATTTTCGATTTGCGTGGCAAGTATCTTCGCTAAATATTTAACATGTGGCAAATATTTGATATTTGGCAAGTATACGAATATGTAGGCCAGACTTTAGTGATTTAGTGAAATTTCAACGTATTGTCTAATATGACACCTAGATATTTAAATTTATCCACTATCTGAACAACTGTGTTGTGGAAAACTATTTTTGGTGTAGGATTTACCAAATTTCTACTTCAAAATATCATATCTTTCGTTTTTAATACATTTAAACATTCATTAAACATCTTTATATCAATTTGATACCCAGCAAGATCTTTTTTTTTAAGTCAACACTGAAAAACTACGAGATATTTTCGCATAATATTTACTACGACAATGATCCACCAACTTCATTAGCAAGAAAACGTAATGACACACTGTCAAGCATCATTGAAAAGGCGACATCTAACGGCCGCAAGAAGTACTTGCCCTTAAGCTTTCATCGTGGGGAACAAACGGCACAAAACAAAAGCCTGGCGCCTTTTGAAAGAAACAATTTACACCGGAGGGTCTGAAAAACTTGTTGCGGCAACAGAAAAATACACTTCAGCGGCTGGACATTAATTTTTTATATGGCTGGTATTAAAAAACGAACGAGCTGGAAGAGTTTTCGCAAAACCCTTGCCGAATATCGATTTCCCCGGGGGTTTTTCGCACGGAAAATTACGAGGGTAACTCGTTATTGCTGGTCGGACCATCCAGGTTTCTGCATACGTGCTGAAAGGTTTGAATCTTCTTCAGGATTTGTGAGAATTTCACGGTGTTTTGTAGCTCACGCGATGTCGATGATATTGGAAATTATGGGCGATAATTGCTTCTAAATAGGGGAAATCTGTGGTATTTAATGGATTGAATCGATTAGGTGTAACCTCTGACCTTTCATGATCGTCTTAACGTCGAAGTTTTTGTAGATTGGTTGTAAACAAGTTTGCAGATTTATATTCTAAAGTATCAAGGACTCTTTTACAAACATGGCTCTATTCTCATCATTTTGTTTTCTGATTCATCCCAATATCTATTTTTTTAGTAAAAAAAACACAGTTTGTTGACTTAAGAATTTGTTCTTTAAATCAAAAAGTTGGGTAGTTATATACAATATTTTACATGGAATGCAATTACCGCATCCAAAGATGAATATTGTTATTTTCCCACTAGAGAATGCACCCGGTGTCCCGTCTTAAGCCGTAAGTACACATTCATATGCTTGCCAAATTTCAAATATTTGCCACATGTTAAATATTTGGCAAATATATTTGCCACGCAAATCGAAAATTTTTGTTATTGATTGGTCTAAACGATGCCATGAGTGAGTTATTCTTCTTTTTAAGTGCGTTCACCGAATATTTTTCATCTATCCTTGATTGCCGGCTGATTTTTATAAAACTCAAAAAAATCTATGACATACCTACAAATTTGTACAATATTCGTTTGTGATTTCGGACCGTCAGAGTTGCATTGCAACAGTAAATGCATCGGACATTGATGCATCGCCACATACAGTGGCGGACTGGCTCCAAAAATATTGGTTGCCAAGAAGCTAAGGGGGGCCCATCATTTTTTTTGTTTATGCTGCCGGTATATAAATATATACAGGTGTCCCACTTTTTTCCCCGAAAATTATTTTTAGAAAGCAAATGTCATTCTGAATAAATTTTTCATTTCATTGATTTTATTAATTTTCTTTTATCATTTTGAGTAAAAAGTATCATGTATCATATGGACTTATTGGTTTTCTCAATTACTTAAGAAGTTGGCGCCGGTTAAAATACGGTTTTGTTAATAACTCAAACGCTTGTAACTTTGACATAAATTGAAAAAATAATAAGTCCATATGAAACGTTTTACTCAGTATCTCATTTACTATACGGAAGAAAAATTGCGGGGAAAAAAATTAATAATGAAAGAGTTACAAAGAAAAACTTACAAAAATATTATGAAATAGAATCTGAAAAATAAGAAATAGAACGAATAAATACAATATATAAGATCGATAAATCAGCTTTCCTAAAATGTGTAACTCGGTGGTCTATCGTCAACAGCTAAAAAGTTATTAAGCATCTAATGTGACATTTGTAACTTATGCACAATATTCATAAATTAATATTAAATATCCAGATTGTTCGACGAAATTCAACAATCTCTCGATTAGAATAATTCTTCTTTTCATGCAGCAGCTTTTAGTAATAGCATTCTGCAATTTTGATTTATACAAACGTATAATTTGTGATATTTATTTTCTTCAAAAAATTAGTAATTTATATATCACTCTAAAATTGTTTAAATAATATTTATCAATGGCATTAAATTGTTCATGGTGGTCCAACGCTTTGAAAAACTAGATCGCCTGATTTAATCGAGTTTGATTTGTTACTCTATAGACATATTGAGGAAGAAATTTATGGGAATATTACAACTACTATAGCGAACATAGTAATAAGGAGGCGTCAAAATATTTTTGTGGAAACCATGGAAAATGTAATATTTCCACCGAGAATGTGAAGCAAGATTGAAACGCATTGACCTGACAGGGTTGATATGTGCACTCTTTACAATCGTACTGAAATAATTATTATTTATTCAGTTTACAATTATCCATTTATTTAATTATTTATATTTATGAGAGTACAGAAATGTTAGGATTTCTGAAGAACACCACATTGCTACCAAAGCACTGCTTGTTTTTGTTATCAGTAGTAACTGGAACATCCCCATAAACTTGTTCCTTAACATGTCCCGAAATAAATAAATTAAACTGGCGATTTAGCTGGCTAAGGCGTTAGACCACTACAACCAACCCAAGGATCTATTAAAATTCTTTAAATAGTTTAGAACATTACGTAAATAAATAAAAATTTTAAATAAGTTTCGACTGGTACTAATAAAACTAATTCTTGGATGATCATAAATTGCTCGTTTGTGTGTAGCAGTTTGCAATGACTAAATTTTGCTGCAGAAGAATCATTACATTTGTGCGATTGCTGAATTTCGTCGTGGCAACTAGATATGTTATATTAATTTATGAAATATTTTTTGGATGCGTATAAATGTTAAATTAGATGCTTAATAACTTTTTAGCTGTTGACGATAGACCTACCGACTTACACATTTTAGGAAAGTTGATTTATCGATCTTTCGAAGTATGTCAAGATATACAGGGTGCTCCATTTAAAATTCTTGTTATTTGACATTTAGCAAATCTCCAGTTATTCCGGATAAGTCATTTACAATTTAATTTATTTAGCAAATGAATAATAACTATAAAAAATGCGACACTTTTACTATCCAAAATGAGTTCTTTTATTTCTTTATTCTTGTTAGTTACCTTAGAATAATTTTGAAAATGCTCATTTTTGACAATCCTTTCACAATATCTCAGAAACAGTTGATAACAGCCTAATACAAGTTGAAGTCAAAACAATTAGGCTAAAAATCTTCATCAAAAATTGCGATAATATACCTAGTGTTCCATTTAAACAAACAAGCAAGGTTTTATTTTATAATGCCGACATATTTTTAATTACATAAGTGCAGAATTCACTCCGTACTAACAAGGGTATTCTTGTGGAAATTTACAAAACAAATCTTGACGAAACTGTTTGTTTCATTCTAATGATTTTTTGTTTATTTCATTAGCTTTCTGTATTATTAATTAGCAGCATCTAATTTTAACAGACTGTAAAATAATTGGTCATTTGATGTGAACTAGTTTAAATAAATTATTATTTTAATGAGAAAATATATATATATATTTTTTTTATTTAAATTAGAAGTTATTGCCCATAAAAGAAATGTTAGATATCGTCTCTTCGTCATCTTTAAAGTTCTACTAAATCCATTTGTACTACTAGGTTCGTTGTATAAATATGTCCTAATGTTGTCTGAAATACAGATCAATTAGCTTCTGAAACAAAAAGTTAAACAAATGAGCTTTCAACATATAACCTTTTTGTTGAATAAAAAAGCTACACAAAATTGTCTCTACTATTAAAATATTTTTAACTGCTTTCGTTTATCTTCAAATAATAAACATAAAAATTGACAAATGTATAAATACAAGCAAATAAAGTATAATTTTCCAAATAAATTATTTTATAGACATGCTGTCTATAAAATTTTTATGATGTTTATTATTTGAAGAGAAACGAAAACGATTAAAAATATTTTAATAGTAGAGACAATTTTGTGTAGTTTTTTTTATTTAACAAAACGGTTATATTTTGAAAGCTGATAAATGACTATCATCTATATTGTTCATAGAAAAGCATCAACTTAGGATACACTCTGTATATTGTGTACGTTTTTCTTGGAAAGAAATACCATTGCGTTAATGTGGACAGGTAAAACAACTATTTTTTTTTAATTTATGTCTGACGGTTTCCGGAAAACTGTCTGTCTGACGGTTTCACAAAATTACAATTTTATGCGTTTTTCGCCCTTTAGAAAAATCAAAAATCTTACTAATAATTACAAATCTATTGTCAATCTTCGTATACGACCTACTACACACAAAACGAAATTAAGAAATGGAAAAATTAAACAGCGTACTAAAATGTTCATCGAGTGCAAATAAATGAAACCAATATTTGTCGCCTAGGCACTTGCTATATCCACTTCAACTGGATATTGCAAATACCAAGTATTCGTCGTAAAAAGAACCCGTCCGCACAGCCGACCGTCGAATATATAAATATATTTTTGAGGTGGACTCGATACGCTATATTATGTTAAAAAAGTAATTTTCCTAACATTAGCCAAAAATTTCTCTGTGTAATAGAGTAATTGAGATCCTGGCCAAGCTCCTTATTTACTGCTTAGAACGTCTCAAACTTACACTACAAAATACAATTTTTGCTGTCCCTGTATACCTAATACTTAATACCTAACCTATATTGATACATAATATTTTGGAATTGAAAACGGTTTCTGTCTGTATGTATTTGATCGCGTGTTTGAAACACTTCGTATAGCTTAATCCGTGCGAAAAATGACGCAGACACGTTTCGATTTTCTCCTCTTTTATATCCGCCGATGATATATTTATATATGGAGGGGTAACTATTGCGTGCGAAACGGTGTTTTGATTGCGTAAACAGACGGGGTAAATATGTGACGTCGCCACGATGTCAGCAGACGTCTCAGTTTAGCGTCTGTGTGTTGAAATACGCCAAAATATAGCGAGCTATGTATGTGCGATGATATTAGATTGCGATGATATCCAACTGGAGTTACGATTCAGGAATTTAGGGGAAATATAAAATATAAAAATATAAATAATGGACAAAGTCGATTAAAAACGTTTTTTTTTGTTTTGGTGTGGGAAGCATTGTTTCCAATTATGTATGACGAAAACGTGAAACCAAACCGCGTGCAACAGACCGTTTATTATAACGGTTGACCTAGTTTTAAACGCGATACCGGGAAAGCCGGTTTTCATACAGTAGAATACTAATACGAAATACCACATTGAAATTTTTCCTAAGTACAATCAGTTTTGAATCAAAGAATGCCTTTCTTAAAAAAATATATTGGCCCTAAGCAGATATTTTATTAACGTAAATAGATTTTTGTTTAATTGTGACCCCGCACGAGAGAATCGTTCTAACTGCCATCTCACGTTTCGATAATATTGACTCCTGTGTTTGAAGGCGCATAACTCTGAAACTACCGGACAGAAAAATTTGAAATAAAGTGTATCA
The DNA here is from genome assembly GCA_963966075.1 of Aphodius sticticus. NCBI lineage: Eukaryota > Metazoa > Arthropoda > Insecta > Coleoptera > Scarabaeidae > Aphodius > Aphodius sticticus. The sequence goes on from OZ014510.1 coordinate 6,177,101, forward strand.
TACTCCTGAATCATTTCTACATAAGTTGTATGACTGTCAACATTTTGTGCATCGGTGTAAACATGAGCGCGAGAGAAATGAGAAAAGGTTCCCGATTTTTGCACTTTTAAATTCACGTTCGTCTTTCATTTTTTTTTCTCGTAAACCGCTTGCTACAAAAAATAGCATTTAGAGCCTCCTCCATAGATTGCGAACAAGATATTCATGGAAGCGAATATCTCAGTAGCGAATATTAGCACGATATCGGCATATGCACGTAATCAATCATCATATTTTATTTAATGCGACTGTAGAAACAGAATTGCATAATAATTTTTTTCTACGTTGCATTCACAATGCACACATTGTAACACTGTTTTCGGTGTTACAATTAACACATTGTAATACCGAAAACAGTAACATTTTTGTCTGATTGGTACACAGTGATATCAAATGCCATATGTCAAACGTACAATACATAACCCAACATAACCACACACTGCATCTTCTTAATCGGTTGCAATCACATAAACTGCGAAATATCAATATTCTATACATATTTAAACATGGGTGTAGCCTGCTATAGTATGGCCAAAGGATTGGGGCTTTCTTAGTTTTGCTGTGTTCATCAAAATACGCCAGCATGACGTTTACGGTGATGTTTTACGACTCTAGTAAGTGATCGTTATCTTTATTTTCAACTAAACATCAAATCCCCTTTTCAGATATAATTCAAGGACCACATTTACTTTAATAAGGTATTATGCGAAGATCAAACCTACATCGTAGATACGAACGATTTTAATTACTGCTGCGAGATTGTATATGCGCAATAAATGGTTTATCAGCATACACGTACGAAGCTATAGTACATTTAAAGTGTAGAGGATTTCTTAGTTTATGTAACATATAAGTTTTCGGTAATATTTTGGACGCTTGGATGCTCGGTTCAATTCATATTCACGTTTTTGTCCGTCGCCTTTGACTTCGTCTTAGTTCTGGTTGTGTGCAACGTATTTGTATTACCTCCATCACATGTAATTTTACTAAGTATAATTTATTCTAATAAACTACTTTGCCGAAATTAGAATTGGGTTTCAATTATAAGTGCTTGTAAATATATAAGCCGCAACGGCTACGTAGCGGAATTAGGTAGACACCGCTATTAAACGTTAGGTGTTAAAACAATTCTTTAGTAAGTTCTTGTTCTTCGAAGTAACTAATCAGTCACCGCCAAACACTTCTATTCTGATTATTATACTTATGAAACCACTATTTTAAAATTGTTAACTTTTTAGGTTAAGTTTCATGTATTTATCACACTAGGGTTAAAAGTGTTGCCCCAAGCTCCATTATGGTCATCGTTGCGACCTCGCTGAATATTTATTCAAACTTGTAGGCTAAAGTAGAGTAAAATTATTCACAATTAGATTTTGTCATGATTTTATCTCATCGATCTCATCCTTAACGAAGTTGACAGTTACTACAGTGCTACCACGTGGTACCCGCAAAATACCCTAGATTCTAATTTAGCGCGATATAGTAACCACAATTTCTAAACTTATATAAAAATTAATGACGCAAAGTAGAAAAAATAGTATATTACACGCGTTTTATAAGACGTATTGGTGCACTCGTTCCATTTGGGCACTCCTCGCTACGCTCGTCGTGCCCAAAACAACTCGTGCGCCAATTTGACGTCTTATAAAACTTGTATAATAATATACTATTAAGTACATTTTAAAGCGATTTAATATGAATGATATGAGTTTCGTGCAGCGCGCACTACGTGAATCGTAACGGTAAATGGAAACGTAGCTGGGACAGTGGAAGCTTATTTACTATGAGTACGATACGATCAGAACAATTTAATTTCGGAATTTTGAATAGTAGTGCGAGTGAAATATAAATAATGAATACATAATGTACAATTAATTATACCCAACAATATTTTACAAACACGGATTCAAACGGATTCACTGATCGCGTCAAAACTTCGCATCTCGTTCGACTGCCTCGCACCAAAACCCACAAGCGAGGGAAGCCGAACTGCGCAAAATATTGTTCATGTTTATTTCGGTATTAATTATTAAATAGTCGGAATGCTATTAAATTCAAGGGATATGTATCGCAGTAAATAAGGATTATTTGCATGCTAAATGCGTTGTCCTGCTAATATTCGTTCCTGAGATATCGGCTTCCATCAAAATCTTGTTCGCAATCTTTATTACATAAAAGCTGAAGAAAACAAAAACGCCAATCTATAGAAGAGACTCTAGATGGAACCTGAACCAGTTAGGGCGATTCTCTCGTGCGTGGTCACTTAAAGAAAAGAATTCAGTTTCTTACATTTATTGATTCAAATAATTAAATTTTTTTGGTGATTTGGTAACAACAAAAAATATTTGTTTATTTGAAACTAATACATTCACAATTCAATAGTACGGAAATGTTGAGTCGCCGCTAACACGCAGAGAAATTGTTGTCTAATGTTAAGAAAATGGCATTCTTAACATAATTTTTGTGTTTTAAGACACATACTTGTAATAATAATATTTCTTTAATATAAATCAACCTAAATATTGGCTTTAAGAAAACGATTATTTTGATTTACGAAAATCGTTGTTTTGAAAATAGTGTGTAGTTGGAAAATAACAATATTCTTCTTTGGATGCGTTAATTGTATTCCATGTAAAATATTATTGCTTTCATAATAACATGTTCATATTTAAAAGAAGTATGTAAATATTTTATTAGGATGTTAGGATGTTATTAGTTTTGTATTAACACCATTATCTTTTATGTTTAACAGGAAAAACATCCTACATAAAGTTGGTTTAAAAGCACCCTGTAATCTGAGCATTACAATCATCGTTTTTGTGTGATTGCGTATTGATTCTATTAAAAATTACTTTAGAATATTATACCGTATGTCGCCAGTGTAATGATATATCTATATTTGATTGATCGTGAAGAAAAACACAATGGCCTACGAGCTACGTAACGCGCTGCATGCAGTCATTTTCCGAGCATGAGTGGTGAAAATTCAAGGTCGTGGAAAATCTGCCGTAAAATAAATTAGTGCGCTAGTAGCAAGCGAGTATATACAGGGTGCGGGGTGTCCGTTATACCGGGTTAGGGTGTGTTACCCGCTACTGTTTTGTTTCGCAGTCACGATTATTATTTATGCGATGACATCACAAGGGGTGAAGAGATGTTTCAAGTTTTAAATAAACCGTCTGGCGAATGTCATTCTTTTAAATAAAAAGTACCTACATAACGTTTTAATTTAAAAGGACGTTTCTTTACACCATAGAAATATAAAAGTTTAAGATTCAAACAAATATATTTGTATACAAGAAGAGATTTATTTGTCCCCTTCAAAGAAATATTTTTGCTTTGGCTTAAAAATAGGTTTACTTCCGCCAATGAAATCAGACTTTTGATTCAAATAATTATATTTTTAGTGTGAATACCTCATCCAACTGTATTGGTAGATGGCGCTGTAAACCAACCACTGGTTGAGGATGTGCTACATCTCAAAAGACGTTGACACGTGGAAATTTTGCTCTACTGTACCCTCCGAAAATGCAGGTGCAATTTTTCTATTGGCAAACAACTGAATACCTCAGAAACTATTTACTTTACACAACTTGATACAGTTGGAAAAACAACTTCCTTAGTATTCATAGTTATGTTCTACAAGGCATTGTATTTAAAAAAAATTATATTTCTTTCCGTCACCATAAATGCAAGATTCTGCATAAATGAATATAATTTTCCGTCGTAAAAAATAATGAACAAAACAACTTTTGTACAAAATATGTTTCTTTATTTCTTATAAGATAAATGCAGTATCGACCACCGCGACGCTACTGACTCACCCTGTATAATTCGATGCCATTTTCTAGAAATGCATAATATATTACTAAATACGTTGCCTAATGTATGTCCATATTGTACTAGAACAATACGTCGATAGTAATATAAGTCCAGTGTTTGTCATTATTGAAATATGAATAGTGGTAACAAAAAAAAACTGTGATATATGTATAAAGTAGGTTTGAAAAAAACAAAAGAAAAAATTTCTTTGTCAGTAAGAAATTTTATTTATGTCAAATATATCGAATAATCGAATAATGAAATAATAAATTCTACTAAAAATCTTGAAACTAGTATCGAAATTGTTCCAAAAATGTTGGAGTCAGCGTAACTTCCAAATATGCGCGAAGTTATTAACTTTTAAACTCTGCAAAAGTTTGAAGCGTCTTAGCGCAAAAGTTTACTGTTTGCATCAGCAACTTAAATTATTTTTTTTTTCAATTTCTCTTTGTGGCAATCGGCTTAAAATGTTGGATTACCTTTGCCATAACTTATTCTATCTAAAAACACTCATATCTCAATTTCGGTCAACTGGTCCCTTTTCATATCCAGGCACACATATAATACAAAAAAAAGACAAAATAAATATGTAGACGTACATACAAGTATAAAATAGTTGAAGGGACATAAAAATACATTAAAACTACAGAGAAGCAATTAATAAATACTTAGCGTGCGCAAATACTTAAACATTGAAAACACACTGATAAATATATAATTGCACTTCGGTCAACCATGAACACACATACTCGTTCACTCTTTTTCTGACAAACACACTTGGTGCAAGATGTTCCGCATCTGTATCTGTAAGAACAAGGAAACATAGTAGACAGACACAAAAAGGTTAACCTAAAAAGAAGATGCACATTATCTTTCTGTTGGTATAAAGCCCTTCAATCTTAAAGCAAATTTTCACAAAGAAACGTAGAAGACTGTACTTACAGCTTTCATCCAGGTATGGCGTTAACGTTAAGACATCAATTTCTAATGGCTAATTGTCGTCGTTGGTAATCTACAAAGGCAATACAATTGTTCTGCAGTGTGACATGGTATTTTAACCTACACCTACATGGTATCTAGATAAGTTTTAGTTCATTGTATCATTGGGGGCGTTCAGCCGGTTCTAGCCAAAGCTGCTTGCGCTGCCGGCGCCGAGACTAAGCGGCCGCGGCGGCTGAACGGTCAGATCCAAATACATGTATTTACGCTTAGTGCTGAGTGAAAGCGCTAGAAACTCAGCACTAAGCGTAAATACATGTATTTGGATCTGACCGTTCAGCCGCCGCGGCCGCTTAGTCTGGGCGCCGGCAGCGCAAGCAGCTTTGGCTGGAACGGCTGAACGCACCCATTGTTACTTACCGGAGACAGAAATACAACGCGCCCAACTACATATTGCACTGGTGGTATGCGTGCCGGCGTTCGTTTGCAAAACAGCTGATCAAACGTAGCGCATACGTCTGGGCGTTACAATATTAACAAACCCGCTATTATAATAGTAAAATCACAACATATGTTGTAATTTTACGAATTTAAGGTATATTGCCATTGTATTTTTACTAATAGATCATTGTAATTGAAATTAAGCAGCAGTATCGCTGTAATAGTACACAGACTTAATTGGAATTACGTGCAATTTTTATACTTACCACATTTCTATTGTAATTTTCACAATGATTTATGTGTAATTTTACAGCCATTTTTCTCAGTGTACTTCTTTTCAATATGAACATGTTATTATGAAAGCAATAATATTTTACATGAAATGCAATTAACGCATCCAAAGAAGAATGTTGTTATTTTTCAACTAGAGAAGGCACCTGGTGTTCCTACTTAGTCTCTTTCCATCAATATTAGAGCTGTTGGACATTTCTACGTCAGGTACATTGACGGTATAATAGCACAATCACTGATGCTGCATAGTATGTATTCGGTTATATACCTACCTATCTAGGCTACCCCTCTTACGACGAAAAACTAAAGCTCCATCTATCGACATCCTTCACACTATTTCAAAACAACGACTGTCTTAAATAAAAACTATCGTTTTCTTAAAGCAAATATTCAGATTGTTTTATATTAAAGACATATTGTAAATTAAGTAAATAAGTAAATTAATAAATATAAATTATTGTATAGTCACCAGACATGGACAAGTGTGCAAAAATACTCAAACATATTTCATCGTATAAACTCATCAATTGCCGAGTTGCATAAGACGTATAACAAAACTAGGTTAGTTTGCAAACTAGTACGTACGTTCTAAGTATGGTCGCTGAATTCATTAGCTTATTAATATGTAAGGAGGTTGCTTATGTTCGCAAGATAGGTCAGCCATTATTGATTTCCGTTCGTCTGTCCTCAAGAATAGACGACATCCTGAGAACATATCATACGTCGATGTGGTCGGCTCTCCGTCAACCCTTATCTGGGTTAACCCAACCCCTATTGTGCAATTATAATGGGCCAATTTTACCGACCGAGTACGCCACTGGCCTGCATAATCTACATACTATTGATACTGTGGTCATCGACCTCAAAATTACCTGGTTCTTAGACCAATCTAAGTACAAACATGAATAAATAAGTGTGTAAATTACTTTATATATACTTTATAATACAAAGCATAATTCACAGAAATTCAAAGTTCATTGATAATTCTTCCCGTGGTATCGCCGCAAAATTGCAGGAGTAGTTTTTTAATGGTTTTTAGTCTTATTGTTTGGAAAGAACGTTGATTATGTACCTGAAAATGGCATTTTTTCCGGAATTTCGAAAATCGGTCGGTTCGAAAACAGTACAAATCCAAAAAGTGAGTTCTGAGAAAATTTACAAAATCATTTTGTCGGTGCAATATCTTGAAAAGTATAGTAGTTAGCTATTTTGTGCCAACAGACAAAATATAGGTGAGTTCACAGAGAATTAAATGTATTACATATTTCTTTATATTTGCATTAAAAGCAGAGCTATGATTAAAACAATCATCATGGACATGTACTGTTTTTGAACTCAACGGAAGAACAGCGTACATTTTTAACAATATTTGTTTATTTAACGCATTTAAATAATATTTTTGTTATGATGTATAGTGTTTTTGGCGTCCTGATTCCAAACCCGTTGTCATTTTTATAAAATTCAAAATGGCAGATTCAATATGGCGACTAGAAAATTTAGAAAGATGTCGGGCGGTTATATAACTTATTTGCTGTCATATTTGAAGATCCTAGACCCCAACTCATATGTCCAATTTTCAAAATTCAAAATTGCGTAATCAATATGGCGACCGAAAATGTAAAAATCTTGGATTTTCATGAAACTTATTTCCCGTAATTTTTGAAGATTGATAATTAAAAATCTCATGTCAGATTTTCAAAATAAGTTCAAAATGGCGGATTATACATGGTTAATCAAAATTACCGGAACACCTTAGTAATTCTTCAACCGTAAAGAATTTAAAAGAAAAATTCAAACAAAAGTTTTTTTGTTTTAAACAAGTTATCGTCTAAATATATTTTTAATATACAGGATGTTCATTTTATTCTGGAAATTTGGTAAACTTTTCTTCTTCTAATAGAACACTCTGTATACTCTACATTGCTTATTCTAAGATTAATTCTAAGAGTTTTTGTAAGAATCATTTTTTTATAAAATGCATCATCTTTGAGTTATGAGCAATTAATCGATCATTAACGGATAAAAATAAAAAGAAATCAAGAAAAATTACTAAACGATGAAATTGAATTAAATTAAATATTCAAGCTGACAAATTAAAAGAAATGTGTATGTGTGTATGTGGGAAAATATTCTAAATTTGAAGTCCATTTGTTTGATTAATGGCTTATAACTAAAAAATGATAGTATTGTATTAAACAAAATGATTTCTACAAGAGAATTAATCCTAGAATTAAAAAATCTGATGTGGCCAGGCACATGACTTTATCATACTATATGTAAAATTAATAATTTACCTGCATGAGATTCTATTTGATCGAGATCGGCTATGTCTGCATTAAAATAAAACAAGTAGAACTAGACAGATATGTCGATTATAGCTGCGTTCGGATATTGTACTCCGTTGACACCGGGTACACCGTTCAAATGACACTTACGTGTTATTGGGTGTAAAAAGTATAACGGTGTACAATTTTCGAACGCAGCTTATATTGACAGTAGGTATTGTCAAAACATTAGCGTTTGACACCACCTACTCTTATTAGAACCAAATATCTGACATATCCTGGCTACTTGTTTTAATGCAGTACGACCGATCTCGAGGAAATAGAATTTGCTCATGCAGCTAAACTATTGATGGTACCAAAAAATTTCATAGTCATAAATTATTCAGAATTTCCTCTGCTTTAATTTATTATTTAACAATTTCGACGAAATTCCAGAAATGGCGGCTTATTTGCAAAATCTTTCAAAAATGCTAAGACTAAACCTACAGTTCCTTTGGACCCTTTTCAACAGAAAGCTTTTCAGCTCTAAGTTTGGTCATGAAACTTCTAAATATGAAGTTTCGTCCTGATTTCGTCTTTAATAGTTTCTCCGGAATCGTCGCCACAAAAAAGACGGGTACACACATACACACACACACACACAGACATTTTTTTGTACCTTGGTCAAATATGTTCAGGGGACCCAAAACGACATATTTCCCCTAAAAGTTCAATTTTTTTGCGCGTTTACAATACCTACTTTATCATACTGTGTATGATAAAGTAAAAATGTATACTTTTTTAGAAATTTTTATAAATATACACGGTGTGCTACCAGTTACCAAATTTCCCGAATAAACAATAGCTTGTTTAAACCAAAATAAAAAATTTATTTCTTTATGTTGGAGAATCATTTAGGTATTTTGGTAATTTCGTCTGTTTTTGATTAATTGCTTTGATTAACTTAAAAATAATGCATTTTATGTTCTATTTGAAAAAGGAAAGGTTACCAAATATCCAGAATAAAATGAACATCCTGCATATTAAAAATATATTTAAACGATAGATTGTTTATGGCAAAACTATATCTTTATTTTTATTATTATTTATTTATTATTATTATTAAAAGCCATTTCTCTTCACTTCCGGTTTTCATCTTAAACCTGTAGCCAACGGCAAATCAACTACCGGAGCGAATACTCACCCTACAAAAAAGTTTTAATTGCAACCCCCTTCCACTAACTCCCTTAAGACCTGTAATAGGGTGTATATCAGTGGATTAACCCGCTGCGCGCAGCTAAACCTATAAAACGTGTGTTCCACTCGGAGGAAATGGCCGGGAAAACCGAACGGAAATATAGCGCCTGGTTCAAATGCAACCAGATAGACCTAGACTGAAAATTGCATTTGTTCGGGGTATCCAGGTCGCCTGGGGTTCGCTGTCTAGCTGTGCTGACCCAGTACACTTTGACATTCACCACCTTCGAAAGGGGAAGGGAGGAAGCCAATAGGTCCCTAACCTACATCCGAATCGTTATTAAGCGACCGAACTCGTCAACAGAACGATGCTGTGTGCAGCCTTTTAAACGGAATCCTGTTTTATGACGCCCCGAGCGCGACCTGAATGATGATATTTGCGTCTGAAACGACAAACTTGATTGTTTTTTTGTTCAATTTGACTCTGAATGTGGGTTTAATGAGATGCTTTTGTGTTTACATTGTGAACAGAATGTTTGGTTGATGTACACTGCCGCTCATGGAAGTTCGGACATATAGTAAACATATGTGTCATAAATACTGCATCTCAGACACTGTGCAGAGTCTGTGCCTGCAATCTGTAGTTTGCACAAGATAACTCTGTCACGCGGAAGACATCATGCGACGCGGAAAGCCAACAACCAAAGAACAGCGTTCTGTAATTATCGATTTTCATCAGGAACGATTGTCAGTTCGTAAAAACGCAAGAAATAAGTCAACGATAAGTGAGTCAACGATAAGTGACACTCTTCACCAATATGAAGAAACATGGAATTTGGATGACGTGTTCGGCCGGAACTATCACGAATAATTTCCCAAGCAGCTGAAGAACGTTTAAAATTAATTTTCAAGCAAAACAGAAAATTGACTGCACCTAAAATCACCTCTGAAGTCAATCGTGATCGTGAAAGATCAATTTTCGTAAGCACAGGGAAACAACGTCTCCAAGCGGAAAATCTGCAAAATCTTTCCAGTCTTCATTTGTTCAACTTCGATGTGTTCGTGCCCACTGAAGTCGTTTCTGACGAATTCTCCGACGAAGCAATGGTTTTCGTACGGCAACGCGTCCATGCAGATTTTCCGCTTGGAGACGTCGTTTCCCTGTGCTTACGAAAATTGGTCTTTCACGATCGCGATTGACTTCAGAGGTGATTTTAGCTGCGGTCAATTTTCTGTTTTGCTCAAAAATTAATTTTAATCGTTCTCCATCGCTTGGGGAACTATTCGTGATAGTCCCGGCCGAACACGTCATCCAAATTCCATGTTTCCTCAAATTGGTGAAGGGTGTCACTTATCGTTGACTCACTTATAGTTGACTTATTTCTTGCATTTTCACGAACTGACAATCGTTCCTGATGAAAAGCGATAATTACAGAACGCTGTTCCTTGCTTGTTGGCTTTCCGCGTCGCATGATGTCTTCCGCGTGACAGAGTTATCTTGTGCGAACTACAGATTGCAAGCACAGACTCGTTTGAATACGAATTCGAGCATTTGATGCAAAAATTTGGTAAAAATGGGGTCGCAACATGTGTCTGAGATGCAGTATTTATGACTCTATTTGTTATTTCGTATTTAATCCTTTTTAATGGAAACTAGAAAATTCCCAACAACCAGTTACAAAACAGCATAAATGTTGCATAATAATTAAATATAAAAATTATTTTAAATTGGCACATTTATTGATGTCGTATGTTACTGGAAATCAACGTTAAGAATGTGTTCGTTATTTGGTAGAAATAGAGATGGCTATTGCAACATTATCATTGCATCAATTTTATGTTCAATGCATTCTGTATGTTGTAAATGCCGTTATGTACGTATATTTTTCCGTTTGGGATCATGTATAGCAAACAACCCCGATGACCTAGACTCTTGAAAATCATCCGAAAAAACCTTAAACTTTGTACTTGTATGTGAATTTCTTGGAAATTTGTTGCTTGAAGCGAATCGGATTTATATTCAGGCCAAGAAAATACATCGAAAGCACCTACTCGCATACACTGTTCTCTGCATTAAAATGGATTATTGTTGAGGAGAGACAATAGTAAGCTTGTGAATAGAAACTGGTTAGGCGTTTTCGATAAATGTGTTTATACGGAATGCGAATCTGGGTTCAAAACATGCATATTAGGGTCATACCACTAAGAGAACGACCGTTTCAGCTTGAAGGATGATCACATTTCGAAAGTTTTCATGGAAACAATAATTATAAGTATTAGACAATTTTGAAATAATACTAAAAACAATAGTTTTTATAGTGATAAATATGGTTAAATAGGTTCTTAACTGCCTGTACTATCACGTCTTAAAACGAATGCATCGAACGGAAAATAGCATGAATAGCGTATGTACCGTTTCAATACACAATATCGAATGGTGTAAACTTTCATTTTCTTCCTCTACCGCTGGTCTTAAAAATAAAACCTTTTTCACTATTTTCTTACAACATATACTCTTAGTAAACCTATTTTTGTGGTCAGAAAATGGTTTTAATTAACCTAAAATATGTCAATAAATCGCCAAACGTTACCATCACCCCATCGAACTAAAATATGAATAAGCACCCTTGCAAAGTTTTACACCCTAAATAATAAATAAACGCCCTATAACTTTGAAGCCAACAGTTGTCCAACCCCCCAAAAACAAATTAATAATCCACCGGTCGAAACTGTGCCCAAAAATCTCGCATTTCCTAATCAATTACCTTCCAGATTTCAGCAGAACGATGGCAACGCACTACAGGAAGAATCATAATTCTAATGAACTATTGGCCTCTAAGCAAGCAATCATCAACGATAAGGCCCCAGAACTGACCTAACCTATAAGACTTAGACATAGAATATGCCTAGCGTAACCTAAAAGATGTTGTTTACCAGAAACTGGCCCGAACATGGCTTGGTATAGGATAAAATCAGTCAAATTGAAACATACACGAATCAAATACAAACGAAGAATCAAATAATAGTACAAAATGTATGCAGCAGCCGGGGGAGCTTCTCTGGCCAGCCGCCAGGCTCGCCAGAGGCAACGCCAAAACAAAAAAGCGCAGCTCCAGAAGAGTCAGAAAGCTACCGAGTTGATACCCAAGCAACCACAGAGCAAACCATTCCACAATTATACGGACCAGATGGTTCCGAAGCTGTCAAGGGTCGAGAGGAATGTTCTGAAACCTCCAACGCCACACGATAGGAGGCATAGCACTTCAAACTATCACCTGAAGGAACCATCCAGGGCTAGGATCAGGGAGAGCCCTTCCATCTGCATTCCTGTCCAAAACCACCACCAGAAGGAACAAGCTCAACCTCTGACGCCTTGCACTCTGGTCCAGAATCATCTTCCTCATTCGCCATCCATCCAGAGTCAGTTGCCTCAGATTACCATACCAGAAGGTGATACTTCTTTGGAAAGGAGATGCAGCTTCGTCAGGCAGGTGGAGGAGATGGAGAAGGTCACCCATGAGGGCGGGGGGAACGTTTTGGACAGGTGTAACCATATTTGCAACTTCGAGATCAAGGAGAAGCAGTGGGACAACAATGTTGCGTTTTATACTGAGTATGATAAGGCTGGATTAGGGAGCTTGGATTATCCGTTCTCAGAGGTAATGTTTGTCAGTTTATGGTTGTAGGTTTGATGATTTTGTTGGTTGAAATGTTGGTTTTATAACGTACTGTGTTCAGTTAGCTCTAAAGAAGCGAGAAACATTAACATTACCTGCGATATTTATTTGCTCCTAATTATTTGTTGAGCGTAGACTTTCTCCTTTAACCAACCCCAGTAGGAAAAACCTAGAGGGCTTAAATCCGGGGACCAGGAAGGCCATTAAATTGGACCAACACCGCCGATCCATCTGGGTATATCCTGGGTAACGGACGCGACATTCGTACGCGATTAACAAAGCTTAAAATAGGAAAGAAACGGAAAAATCGTATGCATATTTTAATTAGTGCAAAGTACTAGTAGAGTGCCATATAAAAAAAATGGAAGGATAAATAGTTAAGTGCAAATATACAAGCAAAAACAAAAGTGTTCGGACGCGACAAAAAATGGAAGTTTGTTTTTAACGCCAGTAGCAATATTCCAAATTCAGCGATGTTTGGAGAAAAAAATCTTTTTGTTTTATGTGCAAATGAAGACCAAAGAATGTCTTTTGTCGGTAGACTTATGAAATGTGGAAAATATCTTTCAGCTTTTTTTATGATGTATAGTACGAGTTCGGACGCGACAGTTTTTTCCCAAAGCATAAAATACAATAATGTTCATTTCAACTCTAACTTTATTTCAGAAATTTAACATAAAATTAATTCAGTTATAATAATATAGTAAAATTGGATTACTACACGCTACTATACCGAGTACCGACCGATCGAGCTACTACGAGATCAATCAGAACGTAAAGGTGCGTTCTCATTGGTGGTAATGGTAGGTAATGTCAGTGGTAGCAGGCGAAATTATAGTATTTCTCACCAGCCGTGATAGTGACACATATTAGTTTGCATGTACATAAATTTGAGTCACTAACACTTGCTATCAGAAATACTATAATGGCATCTACTACCACTGCCTTTACCACAAATCAGAACACACCTTAAGCATACTTGGTTTGAAATCGGACCTGTTTCAAGGTACAACCGTTCCAACGTACAGCTTGAAACAGGTCCGATTTCAAATCAGTAACTTTATAAACAAACTTTCAGTAATTTTACTATGGTATTTACTGAAAATTTTATGGTTTGCATTTTTCGAAAATATCTCAACAAGCACCCTGTTTACTGTAGCACTCTGCATTTCCATTTACAGTAAAGCGCCGATAATCCGAAGTAATTGGGACCGAAGGTGGTTCGGATTATCAAATTGTTCGGATTTTCGAAAATAACCTAGAAAATGACACTTAGGGTTAAGAAATGTCTAAAAATGCCTAAAAACATGCCCTTTAGTCGATTAAATATACATCTATTACACAAACTATTACATAATAATGTATTTAAACTCTTTTAAAACGCGTTCGGATTTTTGACGTTTCGGATTTTTGACGTTCGGATTTTTGATGTTCTACTGTATTTTAAAGCTAAGATATTATACTTTCAGATGCAATTTAATTTCTTTAGATATCTTCATTAGTTCAAAAGTTATGATTTTTGCAACGAAATAAGTCAAAAGTGTTACGGTTACGGACGCGACAAATTGCAAACATAAATAAAATTTTAATTTCTATTTGTCGTGAGTAAATTTTTTTGCTTTATGAAACAAATGAATAACCTTGCTTTGTAACTGAATTTTGCTTGAATTTCAAATGTTTATCGACTAATGACAACAATTAATATAGTTTTTGGTAACGGACGCGACATTAGGATATAGGTAAGATCAAATTTAAAAATAATCCGTTATTCGAACTCGCTTCGCCCTTTTTACATTCTGAGGAAAAATGTTGTTGTTAGTAGAGAAAGTCGATATAACAACGACAATATGATATTACTTTTAACAAGCTAAATACACAAAGATAAAAGTTAATATTATTAGCCAAAAGGTTCAGTAAAAAAATATAAAAATTACCGGCCTATAATTTGTTTACAAAATTAGTGAAAATTGAAACTGCTTTTATATTTACAACATATACACATTTAAGCTTAATTATTAAGTAAGAAAAAACAATTCGGACCAGCCTGGTCCGAATTGTGTGGTGCAAATAGTTTCTTACAGCTTATCTTAAAAATTGATGACTTCAAAATTGTTTTCAATCGAATATAGTTTCCATAATACAGTTTTATTACAATAATTATTGTATTAACAGTAACAGTTTCATATGTTTCTATTATTGTAAATGTCAGTTTATTTGAGACTTCTTAAGGGTTTTCATTAGCATTTGAAAGCTGCCTTGGTTGCCATGGTAGAGAAACTGTAATGCCCTCGAGTGTTTATTCCGTGTTAACACCGACTTTTGCCTTATTAAAATATGTATGAAAGTTAAACATCATTCTGTGTTGGGCGATGTGCTTTCCACTCTACTGAAGTGCTTGAGAAAATTAACTTCTGCCTACAAGCTTGCACATTTTTTCCACCTTTTACACTTCGTGTGTTTCTATAAAATACTTAGTAACTTTCTGACAATTTAACTTGATAGATTAATAGTTTATTTAGAGTGATTTTTACAGACCAGTAACAGGGTTAGTCAAAATTACAGGAACATCTTAATAATTCTCCAACCGTAAACAATTTTTAAAAACAATTCAAACACAAGTTTTTTGGCTTTAAACAGAGTTGATTATACCTTCATGTTCGCTGATTAAAAGCAGCTGTCATTTACAGAACAAATTCAAGTTATTAAATAATTTCAAATTAGTAATATAAATAGAACTAAGTAAATAATGTTATTTATACTATATTTTAAAACAATAACATGGACTAATGAACAACATTTGCTAAATTAATCAATTAGAAAATAATATTCTCCATTTTTAATGCTTCTGGAATATATCTTTGAATATGGACAACGAATCTTGCACAGTTGGCTACATTGATTGTGTTAATATTATTCTGAACAATATTTTCTAACCGGCGCATTCTGTATTCAGTTTGGGAGATATTATGCCGATCTTCTCCTGCTAAAACATCTCTTAGGTGATCTGCCAAATCTGATTTTACACTAGCCTTTAATACAGACCATGCTTGCTCAATCGGATTTAACATGGGACTGTATGGACTGAGTCTTATTAATCTATGGTGAAAAAATTCCTCTTCTGCAAAAACTTCTTCAATAGAAGAATGACACGGTGCATTATCTATAACCATAACTACTGGTTCTTGGTATATATTTTGGGCGTTTCTCAAACATTATTTCACAAATTCGTTTGCTTCTGGTTTTTTAAATGATCTTAGCTCATAATGTATTAGACCAGAAATACCTATGCATCCAATAAGATGTATATTTGCGCCTCGGCTACCGGCTGCTACAAATGTACATCGACTTCCTTTCTTAGAACGTCCTTGCGTCCGCGAAATAAACATATTAAAATTAGTTTTTCAAGATAAGTTATTAGCAAATTCTCTGCTTGAAGATTAAGTAATGTTGTTACATATTCGAACCTTTTTGTTTTATTGTCTATACTGTTGGCTCTTTCTGGCTCTCGACGTACTTGTTTTATTGTATACATAAGACCGTCGAGGTGTTGACGAATACATTCTTTAGTGACATTAATTACATATGATTGTAAAATCTTTTCCTTTAATTGCTGGAGAATTATCTTTGGGTTTCTTTCAATTTCATTTAAAGAAAAGCGACGATGTTCGTCTGTGATTTTAACTCTGCGTTTACCTCCATGCTGTTTCTCGGGAACGTCTTGATTTTTCACCCATCTATACGCCGTTCTTTTTGAAACTCCGAGACCATTTACAAGATTGCGCCAATCCCCGTTAGAATTATAAACAGCGCAAATTTGTATTTTTGAGTTTACGGCATCAACTTTTTTTATATAAGGCTTCATGAGAACGTGAACGTGAATTGACAATTAAATTATTTAATGTCAGAATTTGTTATTTGTCAATTTGATTTTGGTTGGTGCCAATTTGAACTTGACAAGTTATAGACTGCAGTACAAAGTCATTAATGTACACAGATTTCTTGTTTTTACGAAATATATTCTTTTGAATTTATATATTGAACTCTAGTTTACTTGCCTGTAAAAATTAATTTATTTGGAATATTTATTTAAGTACCTACACCAAAGCAATCTAAGTTTGATTAAAATTTATTCTAAACAAGAATAGACTTATTTCCTTCAAAGAAATATGTTTACTTTGGCTTAAAAATAGGTTTACTTTCGCCAAGGAAATCATATTTCATATTTTATTTTCAGTAATAATATAACAAGAGAGTGAGAATAAATTGAAAATAATTTGACAGATTGTTTGAAAACTTGTTGAAAACTCGAGCCCTGCGGGCTCTCGTGACTATTGCCAA
Source organism: Aphodius sticticus (assembly GCA_963966075.1). NCBI lineage: Eukaryota > Metazoa > Arthropoda > Insecta > Coleoptera > Scarabaeidae > Aphodius > Aphodius sticticus. The sequence continues at coordinate 6,194,109 of OZ014510.1, forward strand.
ATGGCAACAAGTTTGAACAAAATCTGTCAAATTATTTTCTAATTTATGGAACTCTCGTGTTATATTTGACTAGATTATTTTTTGATTCACAAATTTTTACAAAAAAAAGATCAATAAAACTATCATAAAATTATTGAAAAATTTGATTTAATTAATTATTACTTACAATATATGAAAATATCGTTGACACATTGTGAATATATTAAAAGAATTAACAATTTAAATTAGTACAATGAAAAACGCAATTATTAAAAATATTTCGAGACTCATTATTTATTGAGGATTTGGAATTGCTTGTTATATTAAGTGTTTCCTCCTGCGTATTTTCTCTAAGATTATTTATTATATTTGAATGATGTTCTTGGTTCAATTGTAAGTATGGTTTAATCGAACTTGCAGAATTATGACCAGTGACCTTGATTAGTTCTTGTTCTCCTACACCAGCTTTTGAAAGGTTACTTACTGCACTTGATCTGGCAGAATGGTTAGTTATTTTTTTAGTAACTGTGTCTAGACCTACTTTTTCTGCGGATTCTTTCATCCATTTTGAAATGGAATTTATTCTTACAGGAACGTTTTTATACCAAAAACCATGAGTTTGCCAAGCCGGATTTGGAGTAAGAAACAAGCGATCGGTTTTAATATTTTCTTCACGTTTACTCATTAGTTTTTCAAAAAGACGAACAGGGCAAATATCTGGGTTATTTATGTTTGGAGTCAACCATTTACTATTAGCGCACCTTTGTGCTCCACCCTGTGCAGTTTTTGTAAAGATGGGATTGTATTCAATGCGGCCAGTATTTAATCTTTTTATGTCGGTTTCTTTTTTAAAATAATGAACTAAACATTTCGTAGCTTCTCCTCCCCTCCAAGCTAGTTCATACGATGCAACGTGAAAAAACTTTCTTTGCAATCCACAAGGTGTATCTTCGTCCCAATAGTTAAAAATTTGCAACAATTCTGTATTAGAAAGTGCCACAGAACTTTGTTTGTGCTTTTCAGGATGTTTTTGTAAAATTTTTCTTTTTGCATCTCTTGCATTCCGAGCATTTCTGAATTCTATATCATGGAAAGGATCAAAGGACCTGTTATACTTATTAAAGTAAAGTTCTTGAACTAATTTTGCCGTTTTATTCCACATTGTCTTTATTACTGCTTCTTTATAATCATTTCCGTCTTTTCTTTTCATGTTCTAAGCCCAATCTTTTAAAATCAATGCCAGAGTAGCGGTTGTAGTAGATTGATCCAGAATATAATTTCTTTCCTTGGTGAAGGTCTTAAATTGTCTCCATATAGACTGATTACTTATTAGAGTATTTTTCGAAGTAGTTTCTAAAATATTTTTTGTAATTTCTGCATTAGAAAAGGTACTAAACCGATGACTTTCACCCATTTCGCGTTGACACAATTAAGTAATTATTTTGACAAGTATCTGACAGTTGCTAGGCAAATAAAAGCTACAGTGATTATTCCCGAGAATAATCACAAGAGATTTCATTGGTTTTAAGAAACGTCAAAAAATAATCTATTTAATACTGTAGAGGTTATGTCCTGTAGACAGCTGTTTTTAATCAGTGAACTCGAAGGCATAAGGGTGAAAATCTAGAATTCTCTCGGTGTGCTGTGGTAAACCAAACCTGCGAAAGTGTATCCGAGTAACCCATATCACCTACTTTGACATCCATTAGCCCGTAACGACCGGCGGGAGGGTTGAAATGGGGTCGCGATTTTCGCAAATAGCACCCCGTGGTTACGTCCGACCACCCTGATAAGGGTTCTTATTTACATCGTCGATTACGCCTATCGCATATCAATCAATGATTCCCTCCACCATTGCAAAAATCTACGTCCCAGGCTTATAGAAGACACAGAATAAAAGTTTGACCTTAAATGATTAATTTTTGGATTTTGTTTGTATCCCTACATGTTTGTATGTCATCGACGTGTTTCAAAAACTTCTGAATTAGCGATTTTTGTTTATTTTTTAAGATTTAATAACATTTTTCCAACTACTATGAACATAAATAGAACACACCAATAAATAGACATCAAGGTTTACGTTATACATACTGTCTGTTTTCCGTGAGTATAAATGTTTGCTCGCTTATTTAATGATATACTACGGTGATTAATGATATATTATCGGTTTGATGGGGGAAAGGATATGGCTTTTTATGTTGATCAATATTTTTTTATTACAATCGTCCTGATTTGATTAATTTACTTCATATGAACATATAAATACATATAAACTTATATTACACCTTGTATAATGGATTAAGTGTCAATATTATGTAAAGAGCTAAAATATCAGATTAGTCTGTGATTCTTTCGTAGACACCACATGGTCCTCCAAGATATTTTCGAAGTAAGTCATGGCATTTAGTCTACCAGGAACCACAACAAGATCAGTTCTGTTGTCTATACTGATTCCAGCCCAAACCATCACAGATCCACGATCAAATCTATTCACTTCCTGCATAGTAGCGACTGCGTCACGTAGTGTACACCAGGATGTCTATATACACGTACTCGACCGTCGCAACGAGTTAAACGAAATCTGGACTCGTCTGTAAACAGTACAGGCGTCCAGCGACGAAGTTGCCAATCTCTGTGATCCAGAGCAAACCTCATTTGTGATGCTGCGTAAGGCGTGGTGCGCGGACAGGTCTTCTTGGTTTCAAATTCGCTTCTTTTATTCTGTTTCTAACAGTTTGATCAGAAATGGCTGTTCCATTTGCTCGTCTTAGGTCGTTTAGGAGGTCTCGTGCTGTGGCAGTACGCTGACGTAGAGAGGAAAGGACAAGAAATCGGTCTTGGTTTTGAGTAGTTTTTCGATTTCGAACTTGTTCAGCTCTTCTAACATATTGGCCAGTCTCCCGAAACCGATTCCATAAACGCTGAATAACAGAAGAGGAAACTCGAATGTCCCTGCTAACATGTGGAATAGAGTGGCCATGCTGAATAAGGGCGACAGCACGAGCAACTTGCACTTCACTAAGATGCCTCATTTTACTTCTAATAACGTGTCTAATCAACGAAAATTGACAACTGAATTCAGTTGTCATCTTTAGTAGGCTTTCATACGTGAATTCAAAGATACTTGACATTTTTTCCATTTTGTTTTGCGGTATTAATTAACATTTTTAAGTGTAACTTAGAAGTAAGAGTACTAAAAGTTGCAGGTTTCGAAAATAGTGCTCCCCTAATTTTGAGCAGTGTATTAGATAATATTGTGGTTTTTTTATCTGGGTCTTCTAATGAACAAGCAATCAAAAACAAATTCAATAATTTGTAGAAGGTGCTAAGTGCCATAACATTTATATAGTCTAAAGATATAGTTTGATTAACAGTATATGAAATTCCATGAATAAATCATTTAGCAAGGTTTACTTTACACAGACTGTCTATTTTCCGTGAGTATAAATGGGGTCTCGGTTATTTACTGATATACTACGATGATTAATAACATATTATGGGTTAAATGGGGGAAAGAATATGGCTTTTTATGTTGATCAATAATTTTTTTTATTATAATCGTCCTGATTTGATTAATTTAATTGATGTGAACATACAAATATAGAAGATGTCACGATCATTTGGGGCATGTATTTGCAAAAGTCACTAACCGAAAAATAATCTAAAAATATAAATATTTTTTTATGTTGAGGAATCAATTGCTATTGTCAAAATATTTAAAAATAACTTATTTATTACCTAATAGTTTATTATAGTTTTTATAGTTTTTTTACTACTAATGACAAAGTACCTACTTGAGTTTAATTATCTTTCAATAAAAATTGAACAACTTCCGCTAAAGGTTTATTTTTATTATTTACAAACATCTCTCTTTGCACCAAAATTATTTTCTTTTTTTTTAATCTGTAATACTTTCAGGTTTACAATAAATAAATTTATTATAAGTGCCTGTCAAACTACAGCAGACCGTTTAAAAAGTGTATCCTAACTTGATGCTTTTCTATGAACAATATAGATAAGCATGGCTATAAAATAAGTTATTTGGAAAATTTACTATATTTGTTTGTTGTATTTATATACTTGTCGATTTTTATGATGTTCATTATTTGAAGAAAAACGAAAACAGTTAAAAGATATTTCAGTACTGTCGTATTTCAAGCTTATCAGTTATATGCTTATCATCTGTTTTTATCCATCAGCGCGTACCACATTTTTTTTTTCGACATACGTTGTTTTATTATTTTATTATAATTACACAAAAAATAATTATACAGAACCACAAACCGTGATACTAGATCATAATCAGCGTTGATAAAAAATTCATGAACTGTGTATGCTTTATGACATTAACAAGCGATGGTAATCTTAGTAATTCACAAACGTCAAATTACTGTTGATAGAGATTTTTATCTACATTTCTGTATTATTTACTTTCCTTGTAGGGGTAAAATAATGTTATAGTATCTTTTTAATTCATTTTTACCTCGTAGAAAAACAAACAAATGTCATAAATTGTGAGATTTTCCTAGAAATCTGTGTGTACATTATTCCTGGAATCTCTCATCACATTTTACACTAATATACTCGTCATAATTAACTCTGGTTATTACGTTGAATAAAACTTTGACCAGAGATATTGCATGCTGACCGCTGAACGAAATTAGGTCATATACCGGAAGCGAAAACGGTACAACATGCTCGGCCACCCTTACAGAAGCAATACGACATTTTTACAATTAACAGCAGTAGTTACTTTCTATGATAGCGTTGCAAACTTTTTAGCTACATGCGCGCAAACATCTAGCAATTACTGTGGACTGCAATCAGATAACAAAATCTTCTGAACGTAGGTATAAGATTTGACGTAATACATACACAAACGTCATAAATGAGTATCTTTGCAACTTTGTTTACTACTCAGGAGAAACAAAAAACGTTTTACCTTACGACCGTATGTATTATGTAAGTGTCCCTTATAAAGGCAGGTTTTCCTAGTAGACCAGGCAATACAGACTTTTTCGTGACTAAAATAGTATCAGCAAGCCGCCGGTCCCAGGTCACGTGGAACAGTCCGTAGATGCATTGTGATGTGTTTTCGACTAGCAAATATCATTACCGTAAACTTGGGTGACTTTAGTCCACTTTTGAAATTTGAAGTCTGGTAACTTTTAACAGATTCGACATAATTACTCATACTTGTGCTATTTTTTGGGTCTTTGATAGTACTTCAAAAATATCAAAACACTAATATTTCCGTCAGGATATACCTCTTTTGTGTATATATATGGGTGGCCAAAGTCAGAATTCATTATTGGGTCTTTGGCCATACTAGTGTTTATTATTCCAATGAAACCATAAGCTAGTGTATGCTCGAGTTTGGCCACCAAATATGTTTTAAAAGTGTTCAAGAACAAAATATGTTAAAATCAGCAATAAGATCATGACAAAACTATTTTATGACTATTTTAAAAAATAATGCTAACATGTTATACATTGCGGAAATGAGAAAAAACACGACTATCGGAAAATGCCAAAATTCAATATGGCGCCCATAAGAAAAACAAAAGTTGGCCATGATTACGCCGCCATCTTTGATGTTATTTCAAATTAAAAAATAACACTGCATTCCTTGTTAAAAAGTCGCTGTAGAATGTTTTTGTTTCAAATGTCTAGCAACGTTTGGTTTTGAATAAAAAATTAAAAACGATATCTTATCATTTCAGTTTTTTGCGGATATCTTTAAAATGAAAAATGATAGCTAAAATTTCTTTTCAGATAATTGTTCAGCACAAAAATACGAAACTTTGCCAAATTTAAACATAGCCTCTATCTCCACTAATAAGCGATATCTAATAAGCCTCGAAATTGAATCACCCTGTATAGCTAGACATAATTTTGTACTTCTGGTATAATGAAGAAACCTCCTTTGGACGGGACAGGTGTTTTTATTGCTTGTAAAATGTCATCTTTGTCATACCACAGAAATGTCATCATTTGATGGCCATTTCCACTGAGAATGCCCGACTTTACTTTCCTCGATTGACTACACCGAGCACTTTAACTACGCGGGTATTGCAGAAAGATATTCCTAACAAACCACAGGACTAATGTTATTGGTGGCAAATCATAGATGCTGATAGATTACTCAACACAAACAAAGTTGTTCATAGTAACAAAATTGGTCAATTTTCAAAGCTATCTTCTGAACACTGCCACAAAAAAAAATAAATTATCATCTAACTTACATTAAGCACCTTTGTATTCAATATAGTATCTAAAATATAAATAACCAAAAATACTCGCAATGTTTGAAATATTAACAAAGATCTAAACAATATAAATAAATTTTCGAATAGTGGCCAAAGTCACCCAGGGCGGCCAAAGTCACCCAAGTTTACGGTACTTAATTTGTTATAAACAAAAAACCTAAAAAAATCGTGCTTTTCTTCGTTGTTTGCTTGTAAAAGCTGAACCGATGGAGCAATCTTGATACTGTCAACAGACGAATTGTAGAGAATGAAAAGACGAAAAAAATTAACCCTACACGGACCCGATCGGATTAATATTAACGGAGGAAATTCGGAAGAACCGGAGAAATCTGCGGCTTTTTCAAAAATTCATAACTCCGCCATTTTCAAAGTTGTAACGCAGGCTTTTAGCGAGAAAGTAGTGATTGATGGGTACTTTCAGTGTGCACAACCCAGGCGTAGTCCGATGATTAGTTTTTGCACAATTGCGATTTGAATTATTTTTATGCAATATGGTTCGGCGAGCCTGGATGCTTCGGAGGTGGTCCGACTTTAATTTTTTTTACGTATTTCGAAAGTAGAAGTATTGTGCTACAAAACGTCTATTCTGATTTTGCGTTAAAATGTTGCGAAATAGGCGAAAAATGCTTGCAAACTTGACCGAAATCTGCGGCGCGCTCCAAACCAGTCGAGTAGTGGGGGTAGCCGGCCGACGCGGGGAAGCGCGTATCTATAGTTATCCCAACGCGTTCCATGAAGGAAAAAAACCATTGTACGATATAAAATTTTGTATGTACCACGGGCATTACTAGATGTTTATAACTTCGAGCGACTTAAAAAAGCATATGGCGTACGTGTTTCATGAGAATAAATAGACATTTCGAATATGTGAAGGGGTAAAAACAGCAATAATGAATATATAAACCTATTTTTGAGGTGGAATTGCAAGTATACGAATATGAAGCCCCTACTTAAGACACGTTACTATGTTAATTTCGCAGGCTTCGACACTGATTTGTTCACAGCCTATTCGTGCTTTTTCTAAAAGAACTTAATTGAAACCGACTTTGCGTGGGTACGTCGTTAATTGTTTCGCCGACGTCATAACTAACTAACAGGGCAAACAAAAACTTTTTAGTGAATGGTGTTGGCTTTTCAACGCCCGTCCACAAAAATAATGTGACGGCTCTCCACGCGCGGAGCGGGAAAACTCGTTTATTTTGAGAAGTACGCGACCCGCCTGTAGGTGGCAGCATGTATGCGCGACCTTTTACGTCCCGCTTCATATTTTTCACGCGGCATTATTATTTTCCCGTGGCTTTTTTGTCTGCCCAGCGACCGAGAACAGCTTAATCGATATTTCATTAACATTCAAATATAACTTGGTCGCTGACGCTGAATTCCCGCTCTGGGGAATTCGAAAAAATGTACGGGATTTGTCTCTAATTTGTTCTCGAGTGTTTTTCGAAATGAATTTCTGTTTTACCATACTTTCTGTCTCTTCATTTCTTCGTGTTGTCAGTCGAATTTCTAAGGTCAAATTTTGATATCTGATCAGTCATGAGTTGGCCTCTCCTATCAGCCCTCCACGGCATGACGTTGAGTTTTTGGTCATCCTGTATGTCACAAAAATACAAACGTGCAATACTAGCTCCCTCGTGACGGTCTGAAGTCTGTCAGAAAGGAATAAAAATGCAAATTCTTTCGTATACGGTGGCCAGCACGACATTCCATTTTCTCGCCTTAGTTTCAAAAGAATATATTTCCCAGCATGGCAAATAATTTCCTTGGATATATGGGGAAAAAAGTTTACATGTTTCACATACTAACACGAATGACTTTTTAACTTTGCACTTCGAATCTATTTCTACTAAAACTGGTGTGAGAGTAGCTGAAATATTTAAAGTATTCCATTTGACATATTTGTCTAAAAATAAATATGCACAGTTTTTCAAACATCCGCTATATATGTGTATATATTCTTGAGTTGGTTTTGTTTATAACAGCGCTACCAGAAGGAATTAAAAAACTGCTTTTTTTTAAATTAAAACAAAGTGATGGACATTGTGTTGATAACTTTTTTGGTGAAGAACTAAAAAATCAAAAATGAAAATTAGGCTGGATCCTGGATAACGATTTGAAGCCAATCCAACAGGAACGGAACCAAATACCGGATGTGGAGTTGGAATTTCAAACAAATGACGACGGCGTAGCAAAAGAAGACCAGTACCAACTTTACACGAAGGGGCCAGAATATAGACCAAACAGCAACATATCAACCTTATATGATATACACCTATATATATAAAATATATACATAACCATATTTCTTCTACCACTATTAAACAAAAATACGCTTCGACCTTATTTTATACTATATCTAAATCAAAAACGGCATACCAAAAACGCTATGCTTGAAGAAGAATTAAAAAACTATATACACCTTAACGCTATATCTACAACCAAAAATCTACACTATATATTTTGATATGAAGAATTTTAAGACTTGATAAACATATCTTCATTTCGGCTTTACCAAAAAAAAATGCTTAGCCTTACGAAAATTACTCTTATGAGATGCTTGCCATGTATATATATATATAATAAACAAATCGCGTAAACTTAAAAATATAATGTGACTAAGAAGTGACTAAGTTGTGACTAAGAATTGACTAAGTTGTCACTAAGTTGTGACTAAGTTGTGACTAAGAAATGACTAAGAAGTGACTAAGTTGTGACTAAGAAGTGACTAAGAAATGACTAAGTATTGACCAAGTTGTGACTATGGTCGTGAAGTGGTTGTGTACACCTGCATGAGCACCGCGGTTTCAGCAGGGATGCAGGCGGCGTTGTTAATTCGAGAGAAACAGCGTCTCAGGCGTAAGAAGTTCAGACGTAGGTCTGAGCTGCCCAGCCATGTGGCCACCAGGGATATTGCGCCGTTTCCGCAATTCCCACCTGGGTCTTGGGTATGTATGTCGCAGGTTAGAGATGATTTTTTTCTATGCTATTCTGTGTTTTTAAGGTTTTTGCTTTTGTGTTTGTTGGGTGTTTGTGTTTTAAGGATAAATTTCTAAGAATCTTGCAGGAAATACTTGGTAAATATTTTATTAGATTCGTTGTAAATGTGTTCATGTATACAGGGCGTTTCACAACGACATGCCAAAAACGTAACGACATAACACAAACGTAACACAACTATATGTTTTTCGTGTTGCAAACAACACCTAGAATTGTATTTTCACTTATACATAACGGGTTATTATGCGGTTTTATAATGCCACGTGCTTTTATTAGGTAGGGTTGCCAGAGCTAAACATTGAATTCGCAGGACAGGTTAAAAAAGCAGGATAAATGCAAAAAATGCCAGGACAAACAGATAAATAATAAAATTACGTAAAAAATGGCCCAACTTATTTAGAAACAAGCTGATTTCTTGTTCTAGCTTTATTTTGATGTTTTAAAATGTACAGGGTTAGCCAAAATTACCGGAACACCTAAATAATTCTCCAACCGTAAGAAATATCAAAAAATTGTTCAAACAAAATTTTTTTTGGCCTTAAGCAAGCTATCGTCTAAATATATTTTCAATATATGCTCATTTGATTATAGAAATTCGGTAATCTATCCTTTTTTAAATAGAACACCCTATATATTATTACCTTTTTCAATGCTAAGATTAATTCTAAGAATTTTTCATAGGAATCATATTTATTCCCCAACTGTAAAAAAAAAATCAAAAATTTTTTGAAATAAAAGTTCTTTGGGTTTAAACTACCTCTCGTTCAAATATATTTTTAATATACAGGCTGTTTATGTTATTATGGAAATTTGCAAACCTTTCCTTTTTCTAACAGAACCTTGTATATTTATCTTTTTTTTAATGCAAAGATAAATTCTAAGAATGTTATGTTAGAATTATTTCTGTATAAATATTATTTTTACTTTATCATACGCAGTATGTAAAGTATTGTAATCATGCCAAAAAAATTTTTTGAGATTTTAGCGGAAATATGTCTTTTTGGGTCCCCTGAACATTTTTGACCAAGGTACAAAAAAATGTCTGTGTGTGTGTATGTGTGTGTGTGTGTGTGTGTGTGTGTGTGTGTGTGTGTGTGTGTGTGTGTGTGTGTGTATGTGTGTGTGTGTGTGTGTGTACCTGTTTTTGTGGCGACGATTCCGGAGAAACTACTAAAGGTATCGGGACAAAACTTCATATTTAGAAGTTTCATAACCAAACTTAGAGCTGAAAAGCTTTCTGTTGAAAAGGGTCCAAAGGAACTGGTGGTTTACTCTTAGCATTTTTCGAAGATTTTGTAAATGAGCCGCTATTTGTGTAATGTCGTCAAAATAGTTAAATAATAAATTAAAGGAGAGGAAATTTTCTATAATTTATGTATATGACATTTTTTGGTAGAATTTATAGTTTAGCTGCATGAGCAAATTCTATTTCATCGAGATCGGTCGTACAGCTTTAAAACTAGTAGCCAGGATATGTCAGATTTTTGGATTCTAATGACAGTAGCTAGTGTCAAACGCTAATGTTTTGAAAATACTAGTGTCAATATAGGCTGCGTTTGGATATTGAACACCGTTACACTTTTTACACCCACTAACACGTGTCATTTGGACGGTGTACCCGGTGTCAACGGAGTACAATATCCGAACGCAGCTTTAATCGAGATATCTGTCTAGTTCTACTAGTTTTATTTTAATGCAGACATAGCCGATCTCGATCAAATAGAATCTCATGCAGCTAAACTATTAATTTTATATATAGTATGATAAAGTCATGTGCCTGGCCACATCAGATTTTTTTAGTTATAAGCAATTAATCAATACTCATAAACTTCTACTTTAACCAAACGGGTAAAAATTAAAAAAATCAAGAGAAAATAACACAATTAAATAGAATTCACATTAAAATAAATGTGTTGCTTAATTGCTCATAACTCAAAAATAATGCATTTTCCAAAAAATTTATTTCTATCAAATGTTTTTAGAATTAATCATAGAATTAAAAAATAAAAATTTGCAGGGTGTTCTATTAGAAATGGACTGGTTTGCAAATTCCCACAATAAAACGAACACACTGTGTATTAAAACTATATTTAAATGAGATGTTGTTTAAGCCCAAAAAAGTTTTATTCAAAAATATTATTTTTCGAATTTGTTTGCGGTTGGAGAATTATTTAGGTGTTCCGGTAATTCTGACTATTTTTGGTTAATAGCTTCTAATTAAAAAATAATGCATTATATTAAAAAAATTATTCGTACAAAAAATTCTTAGAATTAATCTTAGAATTAAAAATATAATAATATAGGTATAGGGTGTGTCCATTTAAAAAAACGAAATATTGCCAAATTTCTATAATAAAATGAGCAGCCTGTATATTGAAAATATATGTAAAGGATAGCTTGTTTAAAACCAAAAAACTTTCGTTTGAATAATTTTTGGTAATTTCTTACGGTTTGAAAACTATTTAGGTGTTTTGGTAATTTTGGCTAACCCTGTATATCAAAAGTGGGTATTATCCCCACCGTTTTAGGTGGCGAAATGGAGACGACATCAGTTGTGTTTGTTATTATCTTAAAAACTTTATTGTTGTGAAAAATAATAAATAAATTCATTAAAATTGAAACTTTTCTCTTTTCAAAATTCGTTGACTTCTAATAATCAAAATACACATTTGTACAGGGTATCCCACGCTAGAAACAAAGTACATGTGTTGGGATAACGTACCAACACAAACTTATGTTTTTTTTTATGGAACACTAGATATATTATTTAAGTTTTTGATTAAGATTTTTATCCGATTTTTATTATGACATCAACTTCTACTATGATTTACACAAACGAACAATATTTATGATCATCCAAGAATTAGTTTTTTAGTACTAGTCGAAAATTACTTAAAATTTTTATTATTTATTTACGTAAAGTTCCAACTTATTTAGCGAATGACTTGGAATGAATCAATATCACAAATTATACGTTTGTATATTTCACCTACTATTGCAGTTCTTAAGGCCATCAATTTCCTTTGCTTCTTGCGTGGGAGACACCCTGTATAATCTAATACGAAGGCGCAAGGAAATGAGCTAATGTAATCTCAGCTTCGTCCGTATTTTGAGGAAATAGCCCGTTTCGTTTGATAACGACGCGTGCGGCTTGTAAAATTTTCATGGGGCCTACACCAGCGCCGCAGTGGCGGAAATGGCTATTAGTGGCCGAAGCGGTATTCCTCGCTTCTACTGCTTTGCTAATTTACCACATAAATCGAACACGTCAATACTTCACACGGTCCGAACGTTCACATCTACATTTCCGTCAACAGGTATATATGTATGTGGGTCTACACGAGCGTGAAGTTGGCTAAAACCCGGTTGCTAAGACGACGAGTATCTGTTGCCTAGCATCCTATGTGCTCATAAGTCTTCCATGGTAGACCTGAGTTGGAATAAACATGATCAAGTTTTGTTTTTGTTTATTCTAACTGTGATAATGGATTTGAACCAGGGATTTTTACGTCTCTAGCACAATGCTCTCCCATCTGAGCTATTGAGGCCTATGACTTACATGGGCGCCGTTTGAAAATGTACCAGGGGGGGGGGAATTTTTTTTTTAGTATTAAATGGTGACGTGACAATTAAGGACTATGCCATTAACTGTTTTGCAGCATTTTCGTCTTGTGTTATTTTGCATACACTCTGAACAATCTCTATCGCTTTAAGGTAGTGAAATGTTTTTGTTCACATTTTTGTGTGTTAATAGCCATCCACGGTCGTGATCCCTGTATGCTCGACAACACTTACTTATTATATAATTGATATTCGTTGAATTTCAAGTCATTTTGCCGTCTTTCTATCGTTTATAAATGAGGGATTAATATTTTTAATTAATAATTTTTTGTAAATATGTTTTGTTTCTGAATCATTGAACTCTTATTCTAGAATTTAAGTTTTTGTATGATTTTCAACCAATATTGTAGCCTTTATATTACTTTTTAATACGCTGGGAAAAATTGTTGTTAATTTCCTATAATAATTTCTAGCTCGTGGTCATCGAGCATCTGATACAATATCTTAATAACAAATTGATAAACAATAAAAAGGCAACAATATTATTTTCAAATTTACTCCGTTAACGAAAAATAATGACTAAATGTAGAGAAAAGGGTATTAATTTGAAAATTCTGTGTTAAGGATAATCGACGACAAAATAATATTTTTTTTTATTTTACTATTATACTTGAAAACTTGTAAGGCGACAATGTCAGGTCAACTACTAACTTTTGAACGAACTCATGTACGGAAATGTATTGTGTCAACGCTGGAGAGAGTCAGAAAACGGTACCAATATTACAAACAGCATAGAGAATCTATTGTCATGTATCATACGATGGCCCTTTTAATACCAAATAACTTCTGTCTGAAATTTTTTATTATTTAACGTTTTTGACACTCCCTTTTCATTAACCGAAGTTTTGTAATTTTTTTACCAATTTTGGCCAATAATGGGTTATCTATAAATCTTTTTAAATTAGTTGATTTTAAAATAGTTATTCTCATGATACTTTATACAACCTACTTTACTAAAGCAATTTCTAAAGTTGGTACAATATTCCGGCTCTCTGCAGTTCCTAAACGGCGTCTATCTGGACATGAGTTCGTTATCAAAAGTTGGTCTACTATCAAAAGTTGACTATTATACCTTATCTATATATTCTACGCTTATTAGTTTAACACCCAGTGTAATTAAGATAAACTGGCCAGCAGTGCCAAACATTTCGAAGTAATGGAAACTAATAAGTACGATCAAATAAAAGTGCATACAACAATACTTATTTTGGACTACAGCGCAAAATTTAGATACCGTATCTTGTCATCTTCTGGCTCTTTCGCGACTGTTACGAGAGGGCAATATCGCAATATCTAATAAAACTGACATTGGTGACAATAGCCGATAATAATCGGAATAGTCATCATTTATCTAGTAATTTTTTTTATCCTTCACAATACGAAAATGTCATTTTTGCATCGTTGTGGGGACACGAAAGATGCTAATTGCCCGCTAGGCGTTTAGTTAATAACTTTCAAGCCTAGCCGCGAAAATATTTGACACCCCCCCCTGCCTATATGTAACGGCGCCCCTGATGACATAGGCCGTTTAGGGATTTACCGTTTAGGTTAGTTGTAGCAACAACCCCTTCGTGGGGGTTGTTTGGCACAACGCAAGCTTGTCGACTTTTATAATACATATTACTTTGTGTTATGGAATCACTACAAGTGTAGAATCACTAAAAACGTCGCAGCAACTGTTTTAACCACAATTTGTCGTCGGCAATAATCGAATATCTGACATAATCAGTTTTGCTTGGGAAATTAGCGCAGAAAATCGACATGTTTATTCAAACTGGCAGCCTGGTATTCCCGCATGAGTGTGAGAATATAATAGGGGGCGCTCGCGTACGGTTCCCGTGCACCGCATCTATGACGTGACTGCAATTAACACAGCGGCATTGTTACTGAATAATTGAACATTCGGCGCCGCGTAACAGCGTGTAGCTGGAACAATGGCGCTTGTGATTCATTTGTTCTGTGTGTATTGATATGACATAATACCGACTGAGGTTTCCCTTTGAACTGTGCTGGTATTACCTATAATTTATTACGTAGTAAAAGGGGTTGTAACGGTTGGTTTTTTTAGAGGTTTCTAGAGGTTGTTTAGAGGAACTTTAAGTTGGCAACACAGTTTTCATTGACCGCCATTTTGTCAATTACCATATGATTTATCTTTAGTTTGGTTTACCATTTCAACATGAATAGACTAGCGCCTGAACAACGCATGCAAATCGTGCAGACTTATTTCGAAAAACACGGTTCTGTTCGTGAAACGCATCGCGCACTACGTCCATTCAATGGTCGAAACAATCGTCCATCAGATCAATTAATTCGATTAACAATGGAACGGTTTGGCACCACGTTTACTCTAAATGATAATACGCATCCTCTGAGACGTCGTATAGTGCGTACCGAAGAAGCTATTGCTGCTGGAGAGCGCAGCATCGAGGAAGACCCGAATGAATCCATCCGCCATCGTGCACAACAATTGGATCTATCTCCATGCACTTTATAGAAAATTTTGCGGAAAGATCTTGGGTTCTTCTGCCTTTAGTCATCTTCTTCTGGTTCCTTCTGACATCTTCAGCATTGTTCTGTGTCATTTTCTTCTGTCTTTTTCCGGTACCTTCTGGCTCCTTCAGTGGTTATGTCTTCCGTCATCTTCTGGTTGCCACGTTTGTCTTCTCCTCTCTCTTTTTCTGGTCCCTTCTGGCTTCTTTAGGGTTTTTTTGTCATTTGTCATCTTGTTCTGTTTTCAGGTTGTATTTTGTTGCCTTATCCTGTCTTCTTATGGTTCCTTCTGGCTTCTTTACTGTTTTTCTGTCATTTCTCATCTTATTTTGTTTTCTGGTTCGTTCTGGCTTCTTCAGTATTTATAAGTCTTCTGTCATCTTCTGGTCTCCAAGTTTCTCTTCTCTATATTCCCTCTAGCTTCCTAAGCAATTTCTGCGATTTCTGCGATATTCTGTTTTATTTTCTACCTGCTGCTGGTTCCTTCTAACTTCTTAAGTGTTTATGTTGTATGCCATCTTCTGATTCTACATTTGTGTTCTCCTTTTTCTTTTTCTGGATCCTTCTGCCTTCTTGAGTCTTTTTCTGTCAGAAGAGTTTTCTGGTTCCTTCTGGATTCTTCAGTGTTTTTTTTCTGTATTTTGTCATCTACTAGTTCCTTCTGGATTCTTCAGTGTTTATATTATGTCTTCTGTCATCTTCTGGTTTCCACGTTTGTCTTCTCCTCTATATTTGCACGTTCCTTCTTGCTACCTTCTAGCATTTTCTGTCATTTATCATCTTGTTTTGTTGCCTTATCCTGTCTTCTTATAGTTCCTTCTGGCTTCTTTACCGTTTTTCTGTCATTTCTCATCTTATTTTGTTTTCTGGTTCGTTCTGGCTTCTTCAGTATTTATAAGTCTTCTGTCATCTTCTGGTCTCCACGTTTCTCTTCTCCTCTATATTTTCTCTAGACTCCCTCTAGCTTCCTAAGCAATTTCTGAGATTTGTCATCTTATTCTGTTTTATTTTCTACCTGCTGCTGGTTCCTTCTAACTTCTTAAGTGTTTATGTTGTATGCCATCTTCTGATTCTACATTTGTGTTCTCCTTTTTCTTTTTCTGGGTCCTTCTGGCTTCTTGAGTATTTTTCTGTCAGGAGAGTTTTCTGGTTCCTTCTGGATTCTTCAGTGTTTTTTCTGTATTTTGTCATCTTCTTCTAGTTCCTTCTGGCTTCTTCAGTGTTTATATTATGTCTTCTGTCATCTTCTGGTTTCCACGTTTGTCTTCTCCTCTATATTTTCACGTTCCTTCTTGCTTCCTAAGCATGTTCTCTCATTTGTCATCATATTTTGTTTTCTTTTCCGTGTTTTTCTGGTTCCTTCTTCAGTGTTTATGTTTTATGCCATCTTCTGGTTTCCACGTTTGTGTTCTTATCTGTCTGTTTCTGGGCCCTTCTGGCTTCTTGAGTATTTTCTGTCATATGTCATCTTATTTTGTTTTCTTAATCTGTGTTTTGGTTCCTTCTGGCTTGTTTCTTTGGTGTTTTTCTGTCATTTGTCACCTTATTTTGTTTTCTTATTCGGTTTTCTGGGTCCTTCTGGATTTTTCAGAGTATTTTGTCCTCTTCGTCTGTCATTTTCTGGCTCTTTGTGGCTTATTCAGTGTTTATGTCTTCTGTCATCATATGGTTCCTACGGTTTTTTCCTCTATATTTTCAGGTTCCCTCTGGTTTACTACGCGTTTTCTGTAATTTGTCATCCATTTCTGTTTTCTTTTCTGTCTTTTTCTGATTCCTTCTGGCTTCTTTAGTGCTTTTCTGTGTTTGTCATCTTCTTCTGTCTTCTTCTGGTTCGTTCTCTCTGTTTTATTTCATTTTAAAGTTCTATACCTCTAAAAAATACCCGTTACAACTAACCTAAACGATAAATCTAATCTTTCCCTAGCTGTGTACGATTCGGGTAATTTGTACAAACAACCCCTTCTTGGGGGGTTAAGGATAATACAACTGCTTGTAGTAAAGTTAAAAAATCGTACATATCTTTTGTTACGAGCCCTAGATATCAACAAAAAATCCGACATAGATTTTGTTATCAAGATCTGCACCAGGCATGAAAAAAAACACACGTATTGTTAGTTTTATTGCAGAATACTTTTGCATACGTGCGTTGGATGACGTAAGCCATCCACTGTATAACAGGCGACGTTTTTATTACACGAATTTTAGCCATACGCCATATAACTGTTCGCAGTCATGCAACCTGTAAATCCTAAATCCTCGCTAAAGCCACACATACGGAAGGGTTTCGCAGCAATATATAATGCAGATAACCGGAGGCGAGGGTTGAGCTACCATAATTGTGAAATCCTTCGAGATTTATTGATGTCCCGTTTCAACTGTTTTAATTCCTTAAGAACTAACTTTACATACGTCTAACATCTTAAAACTAATTTCACAAAACCCCAAATCACTACACGAGTTCAGATTGTTAATATCACAATACTCCAGTAGGTCTATTCTAATGGTATTGCGGTTATTACGTAGTTCGATTATCTGTCAAGTTGGGTTGGGTTTTTAAGGCGAATTACAGGAAAAAGGAAACACAAGGTTGCGTCTAATAAAGCGTTCACGTGATCTGCAAATTGCGCCGTTTCGTGAAAAACTTCCGGTCTTTCGGCCCGGGCAAAACGCAAACAAAGGACGAAATAAAGTGGATAAAAGTGTGCTGTTGGCACAATAGGTTGCGTCGCACGCGATCTACTAGAACTAATTAGCTCTAATTGTTTCGGAGCGAACTGCAATCGAATTATCATTTTTTAAGCTAATGAATAATTCTGTCTTCGGAAAAACGATGAAAAAAGAGGCGGAAACATTTTAAAGTTATTGTTTACTTTAATGGGTTACTCTAATACACTTTTAAAGATTTTGGGACGTTGGGTTCAGTAGTTTACGGTCTAGTGGTTTTATTTTCAAGGGGCGATTAAACATCTTAAATGAAGGCCCTTAACATGAAAATGTCTTTACAAATGTTGCCAAAATTGCTTTAATTATTAACATAAAAAATAATCAATAAACTTTAGAGTGCAGATGGATGTATTGAAAAAAAGGCAGAACCAAAAACAAATGATTATACTGGACAACAGCCAAAAATATAAAACAAACTACAACTGATTATAGCATTCTCTGCTTCCGTAGATTCTATATCCGAAAGGAGACTTTGCAAATAAAACCACTGTAATTGTTTTCCTATTCATGATAATACTAACTTTTGGCAAAACAAGAAGCACCCCAAAGAATTGAAAAAAGAAAAACAATAAAAAACAATTGCTGTCATATTTTCGTGACGTGATTAAGAATTATGTCTTATCAATAGCTACCATGGTATGAGCATGTTATTGATTTAGGGAAACTATTCACCCAAGAATTTTTAAATAAACATTTGGGTATTAAAACAAGAAATATAGGGAAATTTAGAGAACTGTAAAATATTTTATTTATGTTTTAATATTTAGCCCAGAAACAATTATATAACATTAAACAAACTCAATACTTCAATAAGAAATCAACAAAATTGTCGTTACTCGAAATGGGGACTGTTCCGATCCGTAATTTTAGAAATCTGGCAACCCTGATTACACTACTTATTTTCTCAATGCAGTTTTATTTGCTATGAATACAAATGAAAACAAAAACAAACTAACTATTCCTGCCAATAGAATAACAATATTACAGAAAATAACTCCGTTGCTAAGTCTTCTATCTCTTTCAATTTAGCCACAAACTGTCTCTTGATACCTGCCTACATACAACAGGGTATTTGACTATTATTGGAAAACCATCTTAGTGTGTTTATTCCTTCACTCTACATTGTAAATGCATTATTTTTCCTAATTATTGCCTCAATATTTCATAAAAATCAGCATTAAAAATTGAATCACGAAAAGTCCCGCCAAAATGATACTTTCTGTTGTGTGACGTCACACGATAGTAGATGTCAAATCGGCCTATATGGCCTGTCAGCATCGGCATCGTCGCCGTTTGGTAATTGTGTTGTACGATGTGTTGTATTCACAATTTCTACATAAAAATGGGTTATAAATGATGTATAAATCCACAATGCAGAAATACGCCAATAAAAACTCCGGATAAACTATTTGTAGCTGTTTCGCAAGATTTATAGATAAATAGCGACCAATACAAGTGTTTTTTGTTGTTACTTCGACATAAGTAAAACTGACTAGAATAAGTTATCTATCGTGTTTTCGAACCAGGTATTATCTGATCTGACAGCTTAAGGTTAGGGCTAACCTAACCTACAAAGTTATGCTTACATGGCACTTTAGTGCTATTAAATTCAAACGGGAGAAGCATAAGAGCGCGTTCGGATAATCGGGTAGGGTACGGTGAGAGTGACGCGCTGCATAATAGGCGGACTAACGTCATACGGCGTTTATCTGCGTATAAGAGAGAGACAGCCGACCCAGGTTATCTGAGCATTGCTCTCCCCATACCCTACCCTTGACAAACCGAACGCGCTCTAAGCGTACTAACGAATGACGTCACTGGAGACAGCTAATTACAGAGCGTTTTCAATCAGGAGATAGGATGTGAATAAAATTCAATTTTAATTTGGTTTTTAATAGATATAAAGCATATTTTGTTTGAAAAGTAATAACAAATAGTTTTCTTAAACTGTAAATTATGTGTGGTATCATCAGTAGGTTTGACTATTTTGTACAGCTTTTCATTTTTTTTATAAATACTTTAAACTCCTTATGTTATTTAATTATTAACAACACAAATTCCTTATCATTTTGTGAAATTTGACAAATTCTCGAAGAACTATATAAAAATTATTCTATTTTACTATATGAAGAATGACTTTTCTTTGATCAATAAAATGTTTATCTTTCTCAATGCTCTGTACAAGCCTTTGTTGCTGTTCTTCGCATAATCTTTTAATTTAAACAACAATTTTATTTTCAAGTTTTTTAAGATAATGAATAATGCTGTCTTCGGAAAAACGATGGAGAACGTAAATCACTACCAACATTTCAACTAACAATCTTTTATTCCTAAAAGACGTTTCGTCCAATTTCCTTCATGTAATCATCAAATTTTCGTTAGTGTTCGCAGGGACGCGCGGCGTGGCAGGAAAGGGAAAGGGGAAGGCGCTGTTCTCTCTCCGATGATGCTAGGCAACACCGCCTCAAGCAGTCAGAGGCTCATCACCGATGGATGAAGAGAAACAGAGTAAGAAACAAACAAAACTCGAAAAAAATGGTATTTATTGATGTTGCATGTGTGCCTCACGTGTTTAACCACATTATTGTCGTCTGCTCGATTGGTATAAGTAAGTTTTATGGTAAATAAGTACCAAAAACTTACTACACCACCTCTAGTGTGCAAAACACGAATTATTCAAGACATAACCTCACAAAACTTTACTAACAACCTATTTATCTCCCACTAGATCCATGACGCCACATTCGGGGGTAGTACCGACGATGAGGACATCTTTAACGTCTACCACCAGAGTGCTGCGGCGAATGCGTTGCTCTACGTGGGTTTGGGTACGATCGCGATGGGTAGTGTCATCTTCTTCGTTGGAACCGGTGAGAAGGGCTTCAAAACGCTGGAGTTACGACTGATCGGGCCAACGATGATGGCATGCGGCCTCCTGTGTTGTCTGATTAGGGTGCTTCTATGTGCGTGTCCTTCGAATTGCATACGTAGGAGGAAGAAGGCAAGGCTGAAGGATACGTGTCCCCATAACACATCTAGGTATCCCAAGAAGCGAGACAGGCGGAAAGATTTCATCCCCGTCGAGCAGGCGTCACTTATGAAGCAGAAGAACCACAAGAAGGTGTCCATCGCGCCTGGTACCGGCCATGCTGTGCCCAGCACCAGTACTATGAACGTAAGTAACAACACACAGTAACAAAGACTCGTTTAAGCCCGGTCCTACCAACTCACTGTTATCATCGACTTTTTTTTTTTCATCGACAGGAGGTTAAAATTGCTAAAGAAAATATCAGGAGGTCGTAGGAGCGGCCCTAAAGTTGTTTAGACATAATCTCCTATAGTTTCTTCTTTCTCTCAGGAACCGGCCATCTATGTAGAAGAAGATGAAGCAGCTTCAGCCCTTCCTCAACCCTTAAAACCCCAAATTCCCCTTATATCCATCCCAGATTTCGCAGACTTCAACTCGGAGGAGACGCAGCGTCACCTTTCGCGTGATAACTCAATCATAGAGCTCCAGAGTATGGAGATCAGCTATGAGGTGCAGAGCGTCTCCAGCTGTGACAGTGATACCATCATAGAAGTCGAAAGACCCCAATCGAAGCTAGTGAAATGCCGCGAGCCGGCAAAACAGACCGCATGCGAGAGCGAGACTTGTCTGAGTGTGGTGATCGAAAAGTGTGACGGTGAAAATGCTTCTAGAAGTTGTGATAGGCTGGACAAAGAGATGAGAAGGCTCGAAGCAAGGAACAGTGAAATTGTGCTAAGCCCGCTGCAACTAGGACAATAATGATCGATTTGTTTTTAGGTTATGTGCGAAGGTAAATACGGTCGAGAAATTGTATATAATTGCGCTTTGGTTGGTTATTCAAGTCGATAGCGTGGCGCAATCTGTTGTTCCCACGCCGTATTATTAGTTGGCTCAAAGCTTCTTAATTAACATTTTAATTTTACTTATTTTTTGCAATCTTTACGGATCAAATTCTCACATTATCAGGTTAGTTTTGCTCTAAAAACTGTTTACCATACTGTTTACAAAGGATAAATGTCAACATGAACACAATGATATGACATTAGATTACAGGAATCTGTGCAGCCGCTCTTATTTCATTCAAAAATCGTTGTGTCTGGTGTGGTAAGTGTGTACTAGATGGCACGCATTGCAGTTGTGAATAAATGATCACGTGTGTACAAGGATACTTGAATATTACAAGGATTGCTCAATGTCTATCTTGCAATGTTTCCAGCAGTATGACATCACCATACCATTCGACCATACCATAAAACTACAAGAACATAGAATAGAAAATTACGCACTGGCAAGGTTGGCAATCATTTCTGGCGAGTTTGACAATCAGCTGATTGCTGTGACGTCACACTAGATACGAATCATTAAAAAATACACTGAATTTGTAATAAATTTGAAAAGCAGTGGAGGGTTGTATTATTTATTTATATTGTATTTTGCAATCAATCATAATTCTTCTCCAAAGTTCATTTATGATTTTTATTCCAATTTTATGACCAGGGACATTAAAGTCTGATTTCATTGCTAAGGAAGTGTTAAATGGTAAATTAGATGACTTGTAAAGTTTAATAATCATTTTTTCCGGACCTAACCTATAAATCATCGTTCTGTAGACGATGAAATTATTACTATTTAGTTCCCCAATTGCTTTCATCAACTTTTTTTGGATATAAACTAACTAAACATTGCTATTTTTAATATTTCACATCAATGCTTACATTTTCGGTTAAAAAATATATGAGAGTTTGACACTTTGGTTTGACAGCCATTTTGGTGTGACGTAGATGCGCAGAACAAAACGATTTTTGTACGCGGAATCTGTTTCTATCATTCTTGATAAAACTAACTTCCATATTTTACTACAGTTGGCTCTATGAGTTGGCTCCACTAAAAAATTGGGTGAAGCGGTGAAAAGAAATAACGCCAATCTTAAACAAAAAGAAATGCAATTCGGCTTGAATAATCAACCAAATATTTCATTAATGGAATTGATATAAAACATAAGTATATAATGCAAAATCAGTACCAGCTGTTTTGACACTGTACAAAACATCCCCTCTAAATATTTAATAATAATAATAATACAGGGTAAATAATTATATATAAAACACCACTTGTAGTATTCTAAAAAAAGCATAACATTTCAAATAGATACAAATTCAAATAAAGTATGTTCGACTAGAAAAAAAGCTAACCTCAAATTGCTGTTGTCGTTTGAATACCAGCTTAAACGAACTTCATATCAACAGCTTCCCTATTTTTCTAGTGAAACATACAATAATATCTTGTGTCAAACGGTTGGTACTGTTACAGTCTGTCGGTAAAACAGGTACCACATCCAGTATAAGAATAGCTAAAGAAACTAAAAGACCTCCGCCATTTTATTACTGTATGCGCTACCAGTTTTAACACGCGAAAATCAGAATAAATAACCACAAAAAAAAACGAAAGCAGTACGTTTTCGTTTTCGCAGAATTTACCGTTGAGTTCTCGCTAACTTGACCGGTGCGCTATTTATAATGTAAAGTAACATTTGCTACTGTGTATGACCTAGTGTGCCTAGTTATTTTTTATTCTTTTACATAACACAAAAATACGATAACTTGAAAAGCGTGGAGAACATAGTTCGTGAAAAATATTATTGCAGTTGAGTTTATCGTTAAGTGTTTTATTCTGTTGTTTACTATCTCCTTGTCTAGAGCAAACATCAAAACATGGCAATCTTCAATCTTTACGACAATAAGGGTCTATGTGCTTACGCTCGATAATTAATCAAAATGACAGTGATCTATGACAAATATGAGTACAAATATACAGTCAACTGTGCAGTCGACGTTAAATCCAGAAAACTAACCAAAACCTGTTGTATAATTTAAGATTTTTTTTAACAGTATAGGAGATAGAAGACAACAGAAGAAACAGTGACACTACATATTTAAATTAATTGTTGTTATAGTCGAAAAAATTGTTTATCTCTTTTGTATATTTGTAAAATTGTTAAGCAATAAGTTTTCAGGCCTACGAGATGTTTTTGTTATTCGCACGAATTTGACTTTATATAGGTACGTCCGATACCAGTGAGATTTGCGAAATTAAATTATTTTAGTAATATATCTATAATTGGCGTGTAAATAGTTGAATTAACTAAGAAAACGAAGAATAACGACAATCCTTTCACTCAATTTGTCGTTCCAACATAACACGACAAAAAGAAATCAACATATCGTTTTAAATTTGTTTATTGGAAGTCGGTGAATTGTTTATAGGCTTGTATACACAATAGACCCAATTAACACCAAAAACAAATAAATTGGAAGAAAAAAATATAGTTTTTTGGAATTTGTAACTATTGTGAATACAACTCTTAATGAAGTCAAATTCTTATATTTGTGTTAACTGTGTATTGTTTGTTGTTACAGCTAACATTTCTATGAGACTTCCTAAATAAAAAAAATCGAATTATTACTATCAATTTGTGCACGATCTCATAGAAATACTGGGCTGTTTATTATGTCAAAATAAAAAAAGAAAATCACATCTGGAATTATATAACAAAAAGGGTGAAATATATTAGAATTTTTTAGATGCATTAGCAATTATAACAAGAAAATGAAAAGTCTTCACATGGATAAAATATAAATTATAAGATGAATCGTTAGCATATGAACTATTTCAAAATAAAGTGTATGTCAAAATATCTACTGGGTATTATTTGTAAGTTATAATACCGTCTTTGAAATTAACAACAAACTAAAATTTTAATTTACTTTATTTTAGGTTTCACAGTACAGGCATTACATTATGTTTGTATACAATCCAAATGCTCTAAATTTATAAATCACATAATCATATAATATGATGGTCACACCATTAACTCGATGAAAGGATATACTGTGATCTGAACAACAATTCGGTCCCTAAAACAAAACAATAAACAGTCTGTTTGTATAACATGCGCAACGACGTAATAAACGTATTGTCAAATAATGTATAGTCTCTAACTTAACGCATTCTTGAGAAAATTAATAAAGGAAAACGGAGTCCGACCCTGTTCTGCGCAAGAAAATCGTCAACACTCTACCGCAGTTACGCTGCAACTGGTGACCAAACAACACCGCCAGTAAAATATCGCTACCCAAGTTATTGTAAACATGAACGAGCATCATATTTTCTAACAAGAAAAACAATAGCATGCAGTTAAAACTGACTATTTTCGAGATGTGTCCTTTAGAAGGTTAAGAATACAACTTCTCTAACTATGTATTGAAGTGAAGGCTAGTAAAGTACATTAGTTTTGAAAAAATCCCATAAAAAACAAGGGAGATATTTACATAAACCCCTTTTTTCTTCCGAAGAATATACAGTGTGTAGTAAACTATCGGTTTTTTGGAATTAGAACACAAATGTTATAGATAAAAGTTGTTTTATATTTAAATTTATGCCCAGATATCAAAGTTTAATGTTGTATTCTAAGTTCTATATTTTATTTATTTTTTCTAAGTTTTATATTTTATTTATTTTTAACAAAGTAATTTAACAAAACATTACTCCACATGTTCCCCTCCTACAGCTACACATTTTTCCAATCTTCTTCTAAACTCCCGATATACCAAACAAATTGTTTCTTCATTTATTTCGTCTACTTCTTCCCTAATTTTTAATTTTAGAATGTCTACATTATCATGAAAATTATACGCATACACCTTCTGTTTTAAATAACCCCACCGAAAAAAAATCAAGCGGCGTTAAATCAGGTGAACGTGGTGGCCATGCTATAGGGCCGAATCGTCCAATCCACTTATTTGGAAAATGTCTGTTCAACCAATCCCTAACTTGATATGCGCTATGAGCAGGACAACCGTCGTGTTGATAGTGTAGTGAACACCTGAGCTGTAAGTTGATTTCGTCCAAAGTAGGTAGCAAAAAATTTTCCAACATATCAAAATAAGTTTTGGTTTGCAGTACCGTCAAAAGAGTATGCTCCAATTATTTTCTTGTAATAAATCCCACACCAAACATTCACTTTTTTATATTTTTGAGAATTGGTTGTAATACGGAAATTTAGATTTTCTTGAGACCAATAGCTGAAATTTTGTGAACTAACAGCTCCATTTGTGGTAAACGTCGCTTCGTCAGAGAAAATAATTTTTCTGTAGAAAAATCTATCGACCATAATTCGTTCTCCCATTAATAGGCAAAATTCTAATCGACGAGCATCACCTCCTTCTACTAAAGTGTGTATAAGTACTGGTTTATAAGCATGAAATTTTTGATTTGAAGAGATCCTCTGCAGGTGGCTTTTACTGATGTTGTCTCGAGATCTTTGCCTCAACGATTTTTTTGGGCAAGTGTTCACGGGATCAATAGCTAACATAGCTCCTGCATCATCTTTGCCATTTCGCTTTTTTTTTCTTGAGGTTTTGAAATTGCATGAAATTTTTTAACCAATTCACCTCAGGGTATTTTCTGTTAAAAACTTCAACAGCACGGCGGTACGATACTTCACCTATGCCGTAACAAAGAACTAAATAAACCCTTTGCTCTAAAGTCAACATACTTTCAATCAGCGTCTATCAACAAATTGCTTGAATACGCTGTTACTACTGTCAACTGATCAATCATAATGGTGGTCTCTAAATTTTTTGTTCACCTTTATGTTAATGTCTTTTCACTGGTCCGAGATGTAAAATTTGAAATAGAACATCCAAGTTTGATAGTTGAGCATAAAATTAATTCAAACTAACTTTTACCAATAACATTTCTGATCTAATTCCGAAAACCCGATACCCTGTATACAATGTGTTGGTACTTCAAACTTTGAAATAGACTATACGTCATTTGACCAAAATTGCTTCTTTCCTTGATGGATATGCTCAAAATCAATAGTTACACGTGTTGGATGGTATAATAGTTTGTTCCAAAACCACATCACAGATGGCGATATGTCCCGTTGGAGATGCTCAGCCAACAATCCTGGAAAAAAGGTCTCCCTTCCTATTTCATCTCTACTATCACCTAGAGTGACATTCACAGCCACCATTGTCCTTGAAATTTCCACATCCTCATTGCCGTCGCGGTGGCCTTGTTCCTGCTGCCTCTGTGTGAAACCAACCTAAAAAAAACATTTCAAATAGGCTAAATTTTTGGTACTGGTTGCTATGGCAATACAACCTCAACAACTTTCATCAAGGCAGCCCTGCTCATCACATAACCACTTCCACCATAAATGTAACCATATGGGAGGTTAGGTAGTTTGATTTCTCTGCAAAATCTGGAACCGTAACAGACTGGATCTGATGTGTTCTTGTCAGAGAGGAAGTATCTCAAGTTTTCTAAGATGATAAAGCTATGTGAAGACCAAATTGTGAATTATTTCGTCTTTTGTGGGAGTTTTGATACTCACGAGTCATGATCAGCTTTTAGAAACCAATCAGCTCGGTGTAAGAAACGTTTGTGGATGAACTTCAAAGCTTCTTTTGTTTTTGACCATAGGTTATCGCGTCCCTCCTTGCACGGGAGTTTGACCATTGATATAGACTTATCTGCAAAATATTGAAAGGTTTTTTCTTCCTACCTTTTGCTGGGTAACTGAATTCAGTAACCTTTTTTGGTGCTCATGAATAATAGTTTATCACATCTCTTTCCCCACGTCTTGCGTATTGCTATGACCTCTGAGATTTTTTCTGGGGCTATTGGAACCCAACATAGAATCCTAACACCTTGTGCTATCTCTTCAGCAAGTCTGGTATTCCAGGTTTCATTTTTGGGCAAAATTAACTCCTTGTCTATGGAATCTACCATCATCTGGCTGAAATGGTATCTATTTTCCCAAACTAAGTAAACATGACCAACAATAAGACCAAATACGACCCCCAGAGCAAATGTGAATCCAAAATGGTGACCGTTGTTCGTCATATCGTAAACCAAAAACTAAGACATATTTTGAGAGTATTTAAAGCATCCGTGGTGGGTGAAATGAGTTTTCTACTTACGCAATATACATAAACATAAACTTCAATAGTGTATGATAAGATGCATGTTGTAAATTACATAATACGTTCTAGAAAATAACCTTAATGACATATTTTGTGGTTTAAATTGTCATTGTGACATCTGTCAATGCTTCTGTTATATTTTCTAAGGTGTATTCAAACAACATAATATCAATAAATACATTCACAAGTATTTATAGTGCTAAATTAAATATGATTACAAATATGTTGCAGATGTTTATTATACATTATTTCTTCTATTCTTGTTGGTATCCAATTCCATAAGGTCGCAAATGATATATCAAATAATCGAGGACATACATGTCAGGTTGAGAAACGCCATAAAATACGACTGGGACGTCTGATACACAACTAAGTTCCTAAAAAGTAACCAGTGTTACCCAAACAAACCTATTGCTGATATTATCCAAGCACTAAATTATTTTTAAATTCTTCAATGATTATGATTTTGGTTTCTGTGGCATTACGAGAAAAGTACACTGATAAAAATGAGTGCGAATTTCCAAATGAAATTTACATTTTTTTCAGTAAATTTGTCGGCAATTTTACCATAATTTACACAAAAATACTAAATATCATTGAAAATGCTGTTACATTCATTAATTGTACAAACTGTATGTAAATTTGCTAACAAGTTTGTAAATTTCATAATAACAATTACTTCAACGGAATAAAATTACATATCTGTACATTAAAACTACTGTCTGATATGTAAATTTGCCTTCGGCTCGTGCAATTTTCCTTTCTAGATGGTAAAGTGCTACCGAGATAATTTCTATCGCGCTTGCGCAATAATGGGATATACAGTTCGAGTTCCGTTCGCCATCCGTTTGGTTGTGTTTACAGCAGATAAGTTAGAGTTTTATTGAGTGCGATTGTTATATACAACTAATTTAACACTGTTAGTGCCTCTGTGACTTATCCTTTATCGGTGTGGTGTGGAATATTTGCTCAATATGGTTCTATAGTATTAAAAGATATATTGGTACATTCATCTCTTTGCATATTATGGAGGACTTCGCAAATATATACTACAAAGTGCAGGTAAAAGTTTGCAGTCTTGATATGTATAATTCCACTTTCACTAATTGGATGTTATTTTTAGGATACAAGTGTTGATGATACTGACATTCTACAAATTCAAGGACTTGTGTGTCCATAGGTAAGATATCGTTTATTGTTCTTTCTCGTACATGCGGTCTTACAATCAAATTTATTACTAACATGTATAACACATATCATTTCAATCACCAATATAAAGAATACTTTTCTATAAACACTCATTAATAACTTTACACACACTCTGTACATCAAAGGAAAGCAGCTTCTGACATTGTTATACCGTGTATATGATATATGACTCATGTACTTCTTATTTTTATTTCAGGTGACACATTTTGGACTATATTAAATGCTGTGGTTGGATTATCCCCAGGTTCTCTTACTCTGGAGACGGTTTAGCTTTTTAAAAATTATTCCAAGTCAGGATTCAAAAACGAATAAGGATAAAACCAAATCCACTGAAAGGTGATCAAACTTATTATGAAAATAAATAAGTAAACGTTTGTATGGTCTAAGTAAGGTGTGACATAAGTTTACCATAGGTATTTCAACTAATATTGTTGAAATTATATTTAATTTATATTTAGAAGATATATTTCTCTCTGTGAAGCAGATCGATTTATTTTATTATACGATATCTAGATGAGTATAGTCCATGGGTTCCTATTTTATTTCATTTACTTATGTTTACATTTTTGTCAAGAACTTCTATTTATTTAATGTTAAAAATATTAAAAATTTATAAAAAATATGTAGATATATATATATATATATATATATATATATATATATATATATATATTATAAATATGTTTCACATGTTATTTATTGTTAAAATTATAATAAAACTTCATACTATTATTTTTTGTTCTTATTTATAATCTCCACATTAATAGGATTTTACTAATGATTTTTCAGTTGACAATACAGGCTTGTCCGAGCAGTCGCAAAACCAGTTTACAAACAGTTCTTTTGTGAGAAACCAGATAATGTTTCATTGGTATTTATAATGGAGTTATCATAGCAACATATGTGGTCCATCACAAAAGTACTGATTGTTAACTGGTTTTGCAGTTGCTTTGACAAATCTAATATTAAAGTTGCAGAAAGTTTACTGTACAACAATTAATTGCAATTCCGTGTTTACGGTAAATTTACTGAACATCAGTAATTTTACTTACAAAAGTATATATAAAACCGTACACATCGGAAACCTCATTTCATATGTGAAGTAAATTTATTAGCTCAAAGTAAAATTACAAACCACATGGTATTTTCCCTTCGATACACGGAGGTTAAAAATGACCGCCGATCCACACGGTAAAATTACCTTTTCAGTTTTATCAGTATACATAGGATGGAGACGATTGTTATACATGTCTTGGTCACAGATAAACCAAGTAATTAATCCTGAAAATTACAAGTCTCTACCAGCTCTGGTTTAGTCAAGAGACGTACTAGGGCAACCTTTCTAAATTTAGTACTCTTGGATATTATCAGCATCAAATTCAGCCCAAATCTTTAAAAGTTATACCTTCACACACGCTAAATATTTACTGTTGGGGTGTTTAAGTTTGAGTTGATTGTTCTGGTCAAACAGAACAGGAAAAAATCTCGTCTTTTGAAGTGAGTCCAGCACCTCCTTCTGGTCGACTTGCAACTTCGCCAAACACTTGTGCAGTTCGTATTCTGCTATTATAGCGTCTTCTGAATTGCATTGATTTTCGTACATACCACGCTATAACAATATATTAAGGTAAATCTTATTAAAGTATTAAGTTTTCTGTCAGTTATTAATACCTCCACGAAAAGTTTGAGGGCTTTTTTACTCAGTATCCAGCTACTTTGACCAATTGGTATGGAGGCATAGCTATTTATCAAATAACCAAACATGGTAGCCTCATTTGGATCTTCTGTGTACAACATATGTCTTATATTTTCCAAGACGCCATATCTGTAAGTTGATTATGATGATTCATCATTATGATGATTGTATCGAGACTATCATAAGCAAATGCTTACGTGGTGATGTCAGCACTGAAAAACCATTCGGCTGTATTGTAATAGTTTTCATAGATGTATTTTAAAGCGTATTTAAGTCGGTTCCAACTGTCAGAACCTGGAGGTATTTCAACCAGTGGTATGCTGCTATCTAATAATGAAGTAAACAATTTGCATGAATCAATTTTCTACTTCTTAAAGCCTCGTTTACATCCACTTAACTTAACTTAACGTACGAAAAATTAAACATTAGAGATAGTTGAACTCCATTGAATTATATGTGTTCGTTTACATTCACTTAACGTAGAAAAACTTAACGTAACGTACGGATTTGTTCACTCAACTTCAACCATGCTGCGCGCACTTTGCCTATGCATGTCTTTAGTAGCCAAATTTAGTTCGACTAACCCTGTAAAAGCGCTAAAGGCAAAATCACGCGCGCTACTATACCGACAACGAGATAAGTCAAATTGACGTTTAATAT
The DNA here is from genome assembly GCA_963966075.1 of Aphodius sticticus. Taxonomy (NCBI): domain Eukaryota; kingdom Metazoa; phylum Arthropoda; class Insecta; order Coleoptera; family Scarabaeidae; genus Aphodius; species Aphodius sticticus. The sequence continues at coordinate 6,225,780 of OZ014510.1, forward strand.
GACTTACATCATATACTTCATATAGCTGTTGCGCTGGCGCTGACTTGCGCACTTATTTATTTCCTTTTCTGCAAGCTGCGTAGCCTTCGAAGAGCAGTTTTTATTAGTTTTTGCGTATACGAGTTTGTTAGTTTTGTAGTGCTTACATCAATATGGTATACACATGTTCCGTACCAAATTGTCCATCAGTGGGGAAAAGTGTGTTATGCACGTGTTTCCTAATGATCTGGAGGTAATTACCATTCAATTCCAAATATTGTAGTACGTAGTTTTTTTTCTTTCAACTGTTAAATGATACTCCTATTAATTTTCGTACAGTATTTAAGATATGGATAACATAACCATTAGCAGAACCGATATGTTCGAAATTCCGATGGAAAAAGTACGAAAAAATCGCCGAGCATGCAAAATTAATTTTCCGGAAGACCTGCGGTTTAAGAACAATAAAAACACCACAAATTTAAAGAGGACGTCGGTTGCCAATTTTTAATCAAACTGCAAGTGCAAATCCTTATTTGAAGTATTTTTTATAGGTAGCCGTTGTTACAATTTAGTAGTAGGTAGTAGTTTTTATCAGTTATTTGCTAGTAGATGATAAAAACACAACAACAAAATAATTATTCAGTGCCCAAGAGATTTTTTTAATACAGCGAGGAATATTTTGTACATAGTCGTTGATAAAGAACAAAACCAATGCCTGAAACTCAACTTTCCTTGCCTGGGTCCGCAGATGAGACTGCAGATGTACCAAACAATGGCCACAAAAGTATACATTCATTTACCAGGACTCCCCCGGACTGGTCAAATAAATTATGGTACTTCTCAAATAGAGAAAGATGAATATATGAAAAAAATTATTATGATTTACGTGATTATTCTCACAATATTGAACCGGTTTATTACTTGAATATTCTTTATTTAACGAATAATGGTATTTAATTACTATATGTTCTACTTAAGTTCAAAGAAAGAAATAGTTGGTACTCTAGTAGTTCTGGCTTAATGGTAATCAATGAAACATTATTACTAAGTTGAAGTAAGAAATATTTTTTCAGTTTAATAAAATTACATTAACTATTACAACTAACGCAAAATATGTTTAATTTAACATCAAATTTATATTTATGGACAGCAATAATAAGTAACCGACCTCTCCTGTTAACCCCTTGAGTCTCAAAGGCATTCTCTGGTTTCCTCCGGATCCTATTATTATTTTTGTACCATAATATGAGATAAATCATTGATATAGATATATGCATAGCATAAATGTATAAATTCAAAATAAGTAGCGAACTATCAAATAGCTATTGTATGGAAACAAAAATTAAAGTAATATAATCTAATATTATTGTATTATTTATTGTTATTATAGATTATATTTGGAAGCGTATAATTACTACATGTATGAAATGTTTATCTTCCAAGGCGCAGAAATTGCATAGGATGGCTTTACAGTACAAGCAAAGGGAAAATGGTACAAACAACTTACAAACAAGAAAGGGATAACCAGAGCAATGAAGTTTGCTATTTGAAATGATTATATTAAAACTTTAACGAATGAAACCACTATAAAATTTGTTATGGGTCAATTGAGTAATCAAAGGAAGAAGTTTCTGCTGTTGTTGTGCCTTTAACTTACATGTTTTTTCTTAATTTTATGATTCTCAACATACTTGTTATCAGCATTCGAAATTGGATAAAATAAATTTTCATTTAACAAGTTTGTTTGAATTGCTATTTTATTCATAAATTTAATAATGTAGTTTCTTTTTTAAGTCATCAATTTTTCCACAAAGTTTGGATGCTACTGCTTATAGTAAATTTGACAATATTATTATTTGAAGACGTGATCTTGTTAGTGCTCTGCAACAATAACATCATACTTTTATTATTTCCAAACTAATTTTATCTTTAAATTACGGCAGAGGCGGCAATGAGACCACTAGCGATAACGTCTATAGTGGGGCTAGTTGAACTAAAATTGTATGAAAAAATAAATGGGCTGAGTGGGCTATCTATATTAGTATATATGTATCTTATCTATGACTTCAACTTAACAGAATTCGTGCACTAAGTGTACCAATCACAACCTCTCGATTTTGACAATTTGGATGATGGTGATAGCGGGTGACAATAACATAACCTAAAAATTAACTCGTGTGACTTGAACTTTGTTATCTTTGTATTGTTTTGCAATATTTTTAGCTCGATTAACGGATTATTAACACGGTTGATGGAACCTTAATCCAACTTGCATGTACATAAATATATTTATATAATAAAAGCGATAGATTTAATATGAATTTCATATTGTGTCACTGTCAAATGCGCATGTCAAGCACCCCACCGTAAGAGAATGTAAATGGAACGGATCTAAATTTCGTACGTTAAGTATACTTTTTCGTACGTTAAGTTAAGTTAAGTGGATGTAAACGATACTTAAAACGTACAACATAACCTCCTGACCAGGAATCGAACTGCTGTCACATCTGACAGCAGATGTACTGTCAGTAAGGTATTTTTTTACCGAATTTTAGCGATATCGATACCCGTGACGTCATGTTGAATCAAAACGGTATAGCGATGTCGCTAGTCGCTATAATTATAGAATAAGGCTCCAGGAACCACAATAAGATCAGTTCTGTTGTCTATACTGATTCCAACCCAAACCATCACAGATCCACGACCAAATCTATCCACTTCCCGTATAGTAGCGGCCGCATAGCGTTCACCAGGACGTCTATATACTCGAGCGTCGCAACGAGTTTAACGAAATCAGGGACCCTATTCTCGTCATCTTTTTGAAGCGAAATGGAGTCTTTTCGAATGGTTAGGTGGAAGGAGTGGGGATAATAGCGGTTTCCCTCTGGAACGTATCTATGAGCAAATTAGCTTGTTGCTAAGAACAATAACGCACGCGCCACGCCCATACGTTCCAAACACATGGCAACCGCCGATATCCCCACTCTCACCTAACCATTCGAAAAGACTCACTTTCGCTTCAAAAAGATGACGAGAATAGGGTCCCTGGACTCGTCTGTAAACAGTACAGGCGTCCAGTGACGAAGTTTCTTATCTCTGTGATCCAGAGCAAACCTCATTCGTTTTGTGATGCTGCGTAAGGCGTAGTGCGCGGACAGGTCTTCTTGGTGTCAAATTCGCTTCTTTTAATCTGTTACTAACAGTTTGTATTTTGATCAGACATTTTTAGTCCATGTGCTCGTCTTAGGTCGTTTAGGAGGTCTCGTGCTGTGGCAGTACGCTGACGTAGAGAGGAAAGGATTTCCACCTTGTCCATATTGGTTCTAACAGCAAGTTTCGCAAAAAGTGTTCCTCTAATTTTTTTGAGCAGTGTAGGTAATACAGAACCCGTTCCCAAATATTTGCTTAAAAGTTTGCGATCCCAACGTGAGATATTCTTGTATCTGGATGTTTATTGGAATTTTACACGGTTAACATCACATGAAACGATTTCTCAAACCAATAGCTAATATGATGCAATCTCAAAATTTTAACTTACCTCTTCTATCTCCAATGACCAGCAAAACATTACATCTGCTACCCCATGTAGTTTTGATATGCGTTTGACTAAAATCTACCTCTTTCGGAGGGAGAATTATGAAACAAAGAACTCGTACTCTTGTAGCAATTTCATCAGCAACGGTTCTATTCTCGTAATCAGTCACCAGATGGTTAGCAAACAGGTTCTCATTGATGATTGGTTCTCTCAAATCACGCAGAGCCCAACATACAAAACAATACGATATGCTAAATCCAACAACAACACCCAATGTCAACGTCAGCACTAAATTTTGGATAGTTCCCATGTTAAAATTAGCATTCCTTCATCAAAAATTCCATCTACAAGAACCTTCTTATTGACAAATTGTCAAACGAATTATGACTTAAGTCTTGACATCTAATGACAGCTTCTAGACTATGTTCTAGACAGCATTGGTTATGAGTTGTCCGTTGATCTATGTCACACTTTTATTCATTGGACTTTGTCTTGGACTATTCTTGCCCTATTTGTTATTCAGTAAAGACCTGGAAGAAGTTTCCAAACAAACAGTATCAGGTTTACCAGAAATGGGTGCTTGTAAAGCGTCAAACCGTACGAAACTTTTAACCATCGAGGAGCAACTTAAAAAGCAATTGCGAATATTTTGCTGGGTAATGACGATGCCTGAGAATCATCACACGAAAGCTAAGGCCATTTGGAAGGGCTGGGGTAGAAAATGCAATAAGATTTTATTCGTGACAACGAAATCTGGTAAGTTTTTGGTTATCAAACAATATTTTGCAAGACATACTACATTCCAAGATATTATTTTGTTGTCGAAGCTGTAACGTATTAAGAAATTTCGTGCTAACCCAAAAACAATTTCTTGCAAGTAGAAAAAGTATTTTTCTACGGAGCATTGACGGCAAATATTTTCCTCAAATAACGGGAAATTTATACTCTATCTTTAGAAGTTAATTAATAATTCTAATTTTTACGTAAAAATTCGGAACCTGTAACTTCTAGACAAATCAAATTTGATATGAATTCACGTATGAAAGCCTACTAAAGATGACATATGAATTCAGTTGATTATTTTTTGACGTTTCTTAAAACCAATGAAATGCTTCTTTATTTGTCACAAGGGTAAGTTTCAACCAATTATGTCATTATTATAGTGGGAATAAATCTCTTGTGATTATTCTCGGGAATAATCACTGTAGCTTTTATTTGCCTAGCAACTGTCAGATACTTGTCAAAATAATTACTTAATTGTGTCAACGCGAAATGGGTGAAAGTCATCGGTTTAGTACCTTTTCTAATGCAGAAATTACAAAAAAGATTTTAGAAACTACTTCGAAAAGTACTCTAATAAGTAATCAGTCTATATGGAGACAATTTAAGACCTTCACCAAAGAAAGAAATTATATTCTGGATCAATCTACTACAACAGCTACTCTGGCATTGATTTTAAAAGATTGGGCTTATAACATGAAAAGAAAAGACGGAAATGATTATAAAGAAGCAGTAATAAAGACAATGTGGAATAAAACGGCAGAATTAGTTCAAGAACTTTACTTTAATAAGTATAACAGGTCCTTTGATCCTTTCCATGATATAGAATTCAGAAATGCTCGGAATGCAAGAGATGCAAAAAGAAAAATTTTAAAACAAATTTTACAAAAACATCCTGAAAAGCACAAACAAAGTTCTGTGGCACTTTCTAATACAGAATTGTTGCAAATTTTTAACTATTGGGACGAAGATACACCTTGTGGATTGCAAAGAAAGTTTTTTCACGTTGCATCGTATGAACTAGCTTGGAGGGGAGGAGAAGCTACGAAATGTTTAGTTCATTATTTTAAAAAAGAAACCGACATAAAAAGATTAAATACTGGCCGCATTGAATACAATCCCATCTTTACAAAAACTGCACAGGGTGGAGCACAAAGGTGCGCTAATAGTAAATGGTTGACTCCAAACATAAATAACCCAGATATTTGCCCTGTTCGTCTTTTTGAAAAACTAATGAGTAAACGAGAAGAAAATATTAAAACCGAACGCTTGTTTCTTACTCCAAATCCGGCTTGGCAAACTCATGGTTTTTGGTATAAAAACGTTCCTGTGGGAATAAATTCCATTTCAAAATGGATGAAAGAATCCGCAGAAAAAGTAGGTCTAGACACAGTTACTAAAAAAATAACTAACCATTCTGCCAGATCAAGTGCAGTAAGTAACCTTTCAAAAGCTGGTGTAGGAGAACAAGAACTAATCAAGGTCACTGGTCATAATTCTGCAAGTTCGATTAAACCATACTTACAATTGAACCAAGAACATCATTCAAATATAATAAATAATCTTAGAGAAAATACGCAGGAGGAAACACTTAATACTTAATATAAGCAATTCCAAATCCTCAATAAATAATGAGTCTCGAAATATTTTTAATAATTGCGTTTTTCATTGTACTAATTTAAATTGTTAATTCTTTTAATATATTCACAATGTGTCAACGATATTTTCATATATTGTAAGTAATAATTAATTAAATTAAATTTTTCAATAATTTTATGATAGTTTTATTGATCTTTTTTATTGTAAAAATTTGTGAATCAAAAAATAATCTAGTCAAATATAACTCGAGAGTTCCATAAATTAGAAAATAATTTGACAGATTGTTTGAAAACTTGTTGCCATTACTGACAATTTTCGTTGATTATAAACGTCATTAGAAGTAAAATGAAGCTTCTTAGTAAAGTGCAAGTTGCTCGTGCTGTCATGCTTATTCTGCATGGCCACTCTATTCGACATGTTAGCAAGGACTTTCGAGTTTCCCCTTCTGTTATTCAGCGTTTATGGAATCGGTTTCAGGAGACTGGCCAAAATGTTAGAAGAGCTCGAAAAACTACTTAAAATCAAGACCGATTTCTTGTCCTTGCCTCCCTACGTCAGCGTACTGCCACAGCACGAGACCTCCTAAACGACCTAAGACGAGCACATGGAATAAAAATTTCTAATCAAACTGTTAGAAACAGATTAAAAGAAGCGAATTTGAAACCAAGAAGACCTGTCCGCGCACCACGCCTTACGCAACATCACAAAACAGCGCGCATGAGGTTTGCTCTGGATCACAGAGCTTGGCAACTTCGTCACTGGACGCCTGTACTGTTTACAAACGAGTCCAGATTTCGTTTAACGCGTTGCGACGGTCGAGTATGTGTATATAGACGTCCTGGTGAACGATACGCAGCCGCTACTACACAGGAAGTGGATAGATTTGGTCGTGGATCTGTGATGGTTTGGGCTGGAATCAGTATAGACAACAGAACTGATCTTATTGTGGTTCCTGGTAGACTAAATGCCATGAATTACATCAAAAACATCTTGGACTGACACAAGCCCTGATTGAGGAATGGGAAAGCATAGCCCAAGAATCTCTTCGCAGACTAGTGCGAAGCATGTCAAGCAGGTGTGAGGAAGTGATTCTACAAAGTGTAACTTAGAAATAACTAAGAGTTGTAACATTGTTTTTGCATACCAAATTTGATTTGCCTAGGTAAATCAGAAACCAAATTATATTTTTCAGTATCTCAAATATTTGTACCAGTAGACTCATCCGTGGTTATCTTTAGATCAAGCTTTACCATATATACTCCTACCAGACATTGAAGGGAGGGACATTTTACGGAAAAAAGCTATGGTAGCTTTTGAGCACATCCACAAGTATTACCTCCAAGAAGCTGATTGGTTTCTTAAAGCTGATGACGATACGTAGAACACCATCACTTCGATTAATTTCATATTCACTTCTTTCTTATTTTTAGCTTTGTCATCATGGAGAACTTACGGTACTTTCTCTTGCCATATAACCTCTCACAACCGTTATATTTTGGTTTGAAAATGACGACCATTAACCCAAACGCAACCTTCATGTACGGTGGTGCAGGCTACGTGCTAAACAAAGAAGCAATCAAGCTTCTAGTTGAAGTATTTTGAACAACAAACCAAAGACTATGACTTGCAGAATTACAGTTTCAATGTTTTAGGTTGGATTCCCTGATAAGGACATATGTTTTAGCCCTGATTCCACAAAGAACGAAGACATGTACATAGGACAGTGCATGAAAATGTTAGGTGTTGACATACCTGATACCTATGACGACTTCGGTAGAGAAAGATTTCTGCACAACACGCCTGCATATGCCATCAAAGAGATGGATGTCGGTTTACGAAAACATCTTGATATTTTTAATCTTATTCTTTTGATTTCAGGGGTTAGAATGCTGTTCTGATTTCGCAGTATCATTCCATTATATAGATCCTGCTTTAATGGAGTTTTTGAGCTACTTCTTGTACGAATTTAAGCTACTTGGTGTTGAATACGATGTAAAAATAGTTGACAGAATAGCATATAGGTTAGACCAACCATATATAGATAGGTACCGTTATTCTAACTGTAATTTTGCAATGTTTGATGTAATATTACGTTTCAGTGTTGGACAATGCGAGGTTAAGAACTCTATTGGTTGCAGAACTCGGCTGAGGGAGGTTTTTGTTAATAAAGGCTAACTGTTTTAATTGCTGTATTGTTTATTAATAAAAAAAAATAGGTACAAGACTTTTGATATTTTATGATAGATTTATACAGATGGTTGTATCAGCTTCAACTTCATGTGGAACTTGGTAATTATTTATTCCTAGGATCTTCATAATGTATAAGAAGTATTCAATGTGGTAAAATGCAATAGAATCCACATTGTGTAATGAGATTAAATTTTTTACATCATTCGGAAGCTAAAATATATAAATAAAATCATAACATTTTACCACCTAAAAGCAACGTAAACTCTGTTTCAAAAATTCTCCTGAATAAACTGGGATAGATAGAGAGCTGTAATTTCTCAGAATTAATTACCCAATTTATCTGTGGCCAAAGCGTGTATGATAATAATTTTTATCATAACTACTTTGCTCGTAATCGCACATGAAGCAAAATCATAACATTCTAGCACTTAAAAATAATGTAAACTGTTTCAAAACTTCTGAACAAACTAGTATATATAGAGAGCTGTAATTTCCAGAATTAATTAGGTACCCAATTTATCTGTGACCAAAGCGTGTATGATAATAATTTTTATCACAACTACTTTGCTCGTAATCGCACATGAAGCAAAATCATAACATTCTAGCACTTAAAAACAATGTAAACTGCTTCAAAACTTCTGAACAAACTAGTATATATAGAGAGCTGTAATTTCCAGAATTAATTAGGTACCCAATGTATCTGTGACCAAAGCGTGTATGATAATAATTTTTATCACAACTACTTTGCTCGTAATCGCACATGAAGCAAAATCATAACATTCTAGCACTTAAAAACAATGTAAACTGCTTCAAAACTTCTGAACAAACTAGTATATATAGAGAGCTGTAATCTCCAGAATTAATTACCCAATTTATCTGTGACCAAAGCGTGTATGATAATAATTTTTATCACAACTACTTTGCTCGTAATCGCACATGAAGCAAAATCATAACATTCTACCAATTTAAAAGCAACGTAATGTTTCATAAATTCTGCTGAACAAACCAGAATACATAGAGAGCTGTAAATTTCAGAATTAATTACCCAATTTATCAGTGACCAAAGCGTGTATGATAACTTTTATCACAACTACTATGCTCGCACTCGCACATGAAGCAAAATCATAACATTCTACCAATTTAAAAACAACGTAATGTTTCAAAAATTCTGCTGAACTAACCAGAATACATAGAGAGCTAAAATTTTCAGAATTAGTTACCCAATTTATCAGTGACCAAAGCGTGTATGATAATAATTTTTATCACAACTACTTTGCTCGTAATCGCACATGAAGCAAAATCATAACATTCTACAAATTTAAGAGCGACGTAATGTTTCAAAAATTCTGCTGAACAAACCAGAATACATAGAGAGCTGTAGATTTCAGGATTAATTACCCAATTTATCAGTGACCAAAGCGTGTATGATAATAATTTTTATCACAACTACTATGCTCGTAATCGCACATGAAGCAAAATCATAACATTCTAAAAAGAACATAAACACTGTTTGTCTCCTGGACAAGCTAAAATAGATAAAGACCTGTAATTTTCAGAATTAAATACCCCTATACTTACGCCAGTTTGATGGTAATTCTCCCTCAACCTCATCAAAGGTAACTTAAGCAAATCAAAATTATCGTACGCTATTTGTGTCGTTGTTCTTATATTCAATTGCTTCAAACATTTTCCAATAAACCGACTCGAAGAAGCTGAAAATCCATCGCAAATTGTCGGATTAGCTAACAGCTTCTGTAATAAACGATGTCAAATATAATAAAATGGATATTATAAGCAACAGGGTTAACCTCAACAAATGCCTTTAACGCCATTTTACTCATTATATGGCCGGAAATATTTGGGTAGTTTAATGTTTCAAAATACGCTGACTCATCTGGATTGAAGTTATACAAGAATAATTTCAAATTCTCCATGATTAAGTAACTAAAAATTAAGAGAAGCGGAACTGTATATTCAAATTTAAGCTGTATTTTTTCACGTTTGCGAATCAGCGTACAAAAACCAGTCAACTTCTTGTAAATAATACGTATATAGGTGTTCTAATGCTTCTTTTGTGCTGGTCAACCAATTTTCTGTATAGAGAACGATTATTGAAATGAATGCTCTATTAAAAGATAGAATCTTTTCATGATATTGGTTCAGAAACTTACCAGTAACTTTGGTACCCATGAACAGAAAAATATCACATCTCTTACCCCATGTTTTTGTGATAAACATGGTATAACGTTGTTCTGATTCCAAGATGATCCAACATAATATCCGGCTTTGCTTCCCCAAGTAATATGCTATTGTATTGTTACTTTTCTGGTCATCATTGCATATTGGAAACTGTATATCTGTGGTATCTTTTTCAGAATATATGTAAAGGGTGCAGGAAATTATTATTCCTATGCAGAAACCAGTTAATATTGCTGAAGTGTATAGCCAAATAAGTTTAGTATTGGTACGCATGTTTTACCATAGACTTTAGTGGAATATGACGTACTTATGACAGTTATTTAACCAACAAGGTTTTTTACTGACAGATCAGTATGACAGAATGTTTATTATTATAGTTATGTTAGCTGTAACCATGGATACGGTTTTATAATGAAAACCATCCATTATGAAACCAAAAACAGTGTCAAAATGAAATACATTGTGAAACCAAAGTAGAAAAATAAAAATTCAGAATATTAACAACACATTTATTCAAAATCAATACTATATTCAAACATTATACACATTTGGACCCTGGCGATCTTGTTTTGTCATCGACCGATCCCGTTTTAACAATAATCTCTCCCTTGCTGATTTCTCCTTTCTAAAAACAACAATAATTTCATTTTAAACCATGAAAACACAAACCATTCTTACCGTCTCCGAATTTTCTCTAAAGTCTCTTCTGTCACTTCAGGCGCAACAAATAGAGCCCCCCTGATAGCAGCCCTGACCTTCTCTAAACAGTCAGCCAAGTTCATCTGCTGAGACCTCGTTACATCGGATTTAAATATTAAAAATCCTTCTTTAGAAATTTTCCCCTTATACTTCTCGTTTAATTTTTGCCTTATGTCGGCATGCAACCACTCAGCGGAATCCACATGAAACCGTACATCGACTTTCGTGTTAACTTTGTTGACGTTTTGGCCCCCGGGCCCGGAGCTTCGACTATAGGTTATGTCAAGTTTATCAATTGGGATGAAGCCGGAAAATTTTTCGTGCAAGGACACTAAAGGCTAGAATTTGAGACATTAGGTATACGGTATAATAATAATTTATAAATAACTAAACCTTAGACGGAGTTGACAGTTTTAACGTACTGTTCGGGTACAAAGTTTCAAGTGAAATAGCACTTTTGTACGCCAACGAACTCAATAGGACATTCTGCGAGTAAACCTTGTGTGTCCCTGTTTGTAAGGATGTTATAATAGTTTTCCTTAGAACGTTCATTGCTGAAATTAGTTTTTGGGGTTAAAATCGTAAGTGAGGTTATGTTACCTATTTGATTGCAGTGAAGTTATCGTCGTATAGCTTTGCGTACCTGCGTATAGATGGCGCTGCGACTAGTAACTCAAACTCTGGGAAGAAGAAACACCGTTGTTTCTCGGTTTTTGACAAAATGCCTGAAGCTGGAAAGCCACGAGAAAATTATTAGTAAACACCTAAAGTTGCCGATAATTTTAATATTGTTGGTTGTTCTTTCACAAAAGTTCCTTCAAATTTTATACTCTACCAACGTGATACTCTAAAAATCACTGCTATTTCTGCATATAACCGTTGAGCGTTTGTGTCAGCCTTTGATGTCAGTGGCGCCGTTTGAAAACAACTCATATTACATGCATAAACTAACCGGGGACCGTTACAAAACACGATAAAACGTTCCGGAGACCATGTATACTTAGAAAATCACATGTACAAATTACTAACACCATTATGTTGGCGTCCACCAGTTCTTATGGGCCTTCGGATATAACAGAGACATCATCGGATGATGGTACAGAAGATATACGGAGATTTCGGTTCCCTCCAGCGCCAAGGCTTTGCAAGAGTGCTAATAACACATCGTGTAGCGTAAGCTGCCATTCGGATAGCTCTGCGAGTGACTGTAACTTAGTACAGGTTAAGAAACGAAACCGTCGGAGGCACGCTATACCTTTACCGCCTATCGGTGTCTTCTGGGACATAGAGAACTGCCACGTTCCGAAGAACAAGAGCGCCTCGTCAATCGTACAAAAAATCAGGGAGATATTCTTTGTTGGTTATCGGGAAGCTGAGTTTATTGTCGTGTGCGACGTGAAGAAAGAGAACGCACAAATTATACAAGACTTACATGATGCTCAAGTAAGATTTGCTTTACATTTGTTATTAGTAGCATTTTAGACTTATTTTGACCCGTTATTTTTGTTTGAATTTATTGAGAAAACAATTTTTTAAAGGTTAATTTAATCCACGTCTCGTCTACTAGCAAGAATGCAGCTGACGAAAAACTTCGACAGTCCCTACGAAGGTATGCAGAGGCCCATCCGGCTCCGTCAGCTGTTGTCCTGATTTCCGGTGATATAAATTTTGCCGGGGACCTCTCAGATTTACGATACCGTAAGAAAATTCACGTTGTTTTGGTGCATAGTTGCAACGCAGCGGATGCACTTATTCTCTGCGCTAACGAGACCTATACGTACTCGTGTCTGACGGAAAATTTACCCGTGCTCAAGGCTAAGGTTAGTTTGTCGAATTCTTACATTAAAAAGTTATTTTTGTAAGCAATTTTTTTTTATAGCCTTCGTGTCAGTATTCCATTGATATCTCCAATCTGCCTGTGAACTACGATAGGAAAAAGCTGAAGAATCGGTTGAAATGGCTTTCCGATAATTGTGGAGGAAAAGTGGTGCATATCGATATAAGCCACGGGACTGCGGTTTTGAGATTTAGCAGTTATGATTTTGCTATAAGGTTTGTGGAGTTTTTTGTGTTTATCTTTTATAGATTCAAGTCAACTAACATTTTTTTTTAGGTCTGTTTAATACACTCAGTTCCAAAAAAAGTGACGCTCTTGATTTTTGACCTTGAACTTTAATGTATTATAATTTTTATATATGTTGGAAGGCTTTTTTTGGAACTGTGTGTAGTTTGACCCTATAATAGGATATTTGACTCTTATTGGAAAACCATCTTAGTGTGTTTATTCCTTCACTCTACATTGGAAATGCATTATTTTTTGTAGTTATTTCCTCATATTTCATAAAAATCAGCATTAAAAATTGAATCACAAAAAGTCCCGCCAAAACGATTTTTTCTATTGTGTGACGTCACTGGTTAGTAGACGTCAAATCGGCCCATATGGTCTGTCAGCATCGGCCAGCATCGGCATCGTCGCCGTTTGGTAATTGTGTTGTATGATGTGTTGTTTTCACAATTTCTACATAGAAATTTGTTATAAATGGTGTATAAATCCACAATGCAGAGATACGTCAAGAAAAACTCCGGATAAACTATTTGTAGCTGTTCCGCAAGATTTGAAACTGCGAAGAAAGTGGTTGGCTCGTAGAAATCCAAATGAAATAAATAGCCGCCAATACAAGTGTTTTCTGTTGTGAAGATTACTTCGACATAAGTAAAACTGACTAGAATAAGTCATCTATCGTATTTTCAAACCAGGTATTATCTGATCTGACAGCTTAAGGTTACGGCTATCCTAACCTACAAAGTTATGCTTACATGACGCTTTCGTGCTATTAAATTCAAACGGGAGAAGCATAGAGCGCGTTCGGATAACCCGGTATTGTACGGTGAGAGTGACGCGCTGCATAATAGGCGGACTAACGTCATACGGCGTTTATCTGCATATAAGAGAGACACAGCTGACCCAAGTTATCTGAGCATTGCTCTCCCCATACCCTACCCTGACAAACCGAACGCACTCTAAGCGGACTAACGAATGACATCACTGGAGACTGAGCCAATTACAGAGCGTTTTCAATCACGTGATAGGACGTGAATAAAATTCAATTTTAATTTTGGTTTTTCATAGAAATAAAGCATATTTTTTTTGAAAAGTAATAACAGATAGTTTTCTTAAACTGTAATCTATTAGGATGACTATAGTCTATAATACATGCCATATTTTTAATACAGTCAAATACCCTATTGTTGAATTATTTAGCTATAATTGGTTGTGAATAATGACTGAACAAAACTGCACAAAATGTTTTTATATTTCTGAAATAGTAAACTCTTGAAGACATCAATAGGTCAATTAACATTTGTAACACCCTGTATTTTCAAATCGACTCATTTCTGCGATAATTTTTATCACGGACCGTTTTTTTTTAAATTTTGTTATAAAGGATATGTGTCTACTTACCATGCAATTTTTGTAATACTGCTCACAATATAGAGAATAAGAAAACAGTCCAAAGACTAATATACGTTTAAATATATATTCCAAACATTTTTATCTATAGCAAATAACATTCTAAACATGTATTATACAAAATATCTATTACCAACATTCCAAACTAAAAGTTTTCTTCTTTTTCTATTCTTTCAAAACTGGGAACTGGGCAAAAAAAATAGAATCAAGTTTGCAACTCTACCAATCTTTAGTAGTCATGTGTTGCTCGAAATTTTAACATGTTTGTTTGATAAAATCAATAAGTACAGTCACCATATTAATTATTCAACTGTTCAACAGTTAAGGAGATGTCTCACTACAGACCGTACTCAAAAGACAGGTGTGTTATTCAAGAATGTACCCAAAAGAAATATTCACTTAACCTCATCTGCTAATCTCTTCAAATCTCGTCTAAAATTAACCCGATATCAAAAATACACCCACAACATCAAAGAAGATGTATTAAGACTTACAATTTTACTATTCAAGGGCCCAAAGACGTTTGAAAGACGAGGATGTTTTCGGATACAAGATCCGACTTTCGAATCCAACGACTGTACGCGATTCTCCTCGAAATTTTACTAGTAAGTTTCTCCGCAACGTTAATATTTGCTCATTTCGGGTAATTTATTTCCGTTTTTTTTATGGTGTAGCTCGTAAACCAAAAGGCGTGGACTCGGGCCATTCGTTTATGTCCTCTTCTGCTCCAACATTTCAAGATGGTGGTATTTACAGCTCGTCAAACGGACATAACAACTCTAGGGATACGTGGAAACATGTGCAGGTAATTTAATTTATAAATATTTACTAAATAAAAACTAAAAATACTTTAATTTCACAGTAGTAAGTAATTATTAATCAAAATTATTAATTATTATTATTAACCTAATTTAAAAGGTTCTGCAAGACTAAAATGGTTCAGAAACGCTGATATAATATATATATATATGATGACAAAACATTAGGCCGAGTCTGAGTGTAGACGCAGTTGAGTTTTGCGTACTTACGTACAAGCATGAGCTCCTACGTTTACGGGTGATCTAATTGAAGCACTGATATAAAATAATTTTTGAAAATTTTTTTTTTTTTTTTAATTCTGTTTAAAATTTGTTTTTTTTGTGTTTCTTGTAGGAGAGTGGTGGGAGGCAGTCTTTGTTGCCTCAGGAGAATCTCTTCAGGCCAATCAAGCCACAGGCAATGGTTACCGACCAACTCGATTTTTGGGGCTCTCAGTTTGGCAGCGGGGGTTCCTTTGGGGATTTCCGACCTTCTACCCCGCAAGACGAGATGAACGGGGCTTGCGGACTGTCTTTTGAGGGAAAGTTGAGTAGGTCGACCCGATCTTTTATTCCCGAGGATGATAGCAAGGTATTTTTGTTTTTACATAAAAGTATTTTCGAAACAAATATAGCGTTTGATTTTGAGTGATTTTTTTTAACATTTCTTTAGAAGCTTGGAACTTTGTTCCATTTTATTTTACTGATGGTAGAATGTCAAAAAAAAACTTTGTTTTTTAACTACATTTCTCCGTATTTTGTATTTTTTATAGATTAAAAACAATGCACAAAAAGCTGTGAAAGATTTACAAGTTTTGCCTGTTTCTAAACCATAGTTTTCAGACAAATTGAAGGTTTTATGATTGTTTTTCAATCATCAATGTTCTACTTTGTTTTGTGTCAAATAGATTTTTTTGTTAGAATACGCAAATATCGACAAATATAAAAAAAAATAAAAATCCATTTGGTTCGATTCAAAACTCCATCAACAAAAATTTTAAAATCTGTAATTTATTTGTACTGAAACAATCGAAAACTCAAAAGCACATACCTAAGTTCTCAACAGGATTCAAGCTCGACTAAATTCAAGCAGCAGTTCTACTCTATTTTTATTTAAGGGGAATCCATACCCCCTACGTTTTGCTTGCAAAACATGCAAAAGTTCTGAGGCTTTTTCTCAGCAATTAGTTCACATAATTGTAAAAGAAATACACCAAATTAAAGATATATAATATTGCGTCGTGGTAGATTTTTGATAGTTCTGTTCGTTTTTGACAATATTATTTCTGAACATAAAATTGGCTGATTTTGCAATTTTTTTACGAAGAACTCAGGTTAAAATTGAAAAAAGTACCACATAATGGGTCTAAGTTACACATATCTACGTGCTTTTTTCACTCAAAACTTTACTTCTTCGAGTACATGAATAAGTTGTATTTTATCACGTAGCGTGGATACAACAACAACAAGTTATATGTATTACTGTATTACTGTATTACATTACCACAGCAAGTAATACACCTTTATCTATCATTTGACGTATAACATGAGAGAATTGATACAACATTAAGCTGACTATGGATGCTTATTTTATAGGACGTACCAGTAGTAGTGATTCCTCTTAAAGGAACAAAATTTCCACATACGAAGTCAGTTTTTGTAAGTTAGCAAGTTTGCTATAACTTGTTATACAAGCTAAGCCAAAATTACCGGAATACCTAAATAATTCTCCAACAGTAAGAAATATCAAAAAATTGTAAAACAAAAATTTTTTGGCTTTAAACAAGCTATCGTCTAAATATATTTTCAATATATAGAGTGCTCATTTTATTATAGAAATTTGGTAAAATATTGTTACACTTTTAAATTCTAAGAATTTTTTATAGGAATCATATTTTTATAAAATGCATTATTTTTTATTTATATGCTATTAACCAAAAATAGTCAAAATTACCGGACCACCTTAATATGTCTCCAACTGTAAAAAAAGTAAAAAATTGTTTCAAATATAAGTTCTTTGGGTTTAAACAACCTCTCGTTCAAATATATTTTTAATATACAGGGTGTTTATTTTATTATGAAAATTTTCTAACAGAACACATTTTTTTGATTCTAGTTTAATTCTAAGAATGTTATGTTTGAATTATTTCTTTATAAAATTTTAATTTTTTAGTTATGAGCAATTAGTTAATACTCATGAACTTTTACTTTAACCAAACGGGTAAAAAGTAAAAAATCAAGAGAAAATAACAACACAATTTAATAGAATTGAATTGAATGTTCAAAGTGTCACATTAAAATAAATATGTATGTTTGTGAGAAAATATTCTTAATTTGAAGTTCAGTAGTTTTGCTAAATTGCTCATAACTCAAAAATAATGCATTTTAAAAAAAAATATTTCTATAAAATGCTCTTAGAATTAATCTTAGAATCAAAAAAATAAAAATTTACAGGGTGTTCTATTAGAAAATGGAATGGTTTGCAAATTTCCATAATAAAATGAACACACTGTATATTAAAACTATATTTAAACGAGAGGTTGTTTAAGCCCAAAAAACTTTTATTCGAAATGTTTTTCAAATTCGTTTGCGGTTGGAGAATTATTTAGGTGTTTCGGTAATTTTGACTATTTTTGGTTAATAGCTTCTAATTAAAAAAATAATGCATTTTGTAAAAAAAATGATTCGTATAAAAAATTCTTAGAAGTAATCTTAGAATTAAAAATGTAATAATATACAGGGTGTCCGGTAAAGGTGTTCCGAAAATTAGGGAGCTGGTAGAGGACGTCACTGCCATCCGAAAAGTGTATATGCACTTTTGGCTTTTGACGCTTCATTAAAAAGTTATAGCCTTTTTTATTTTTCAGTTTTATATTCCCTTAAAAATATAACAGATTAGAAAATCGGCGTTGTTTATTTAACAGAAACAGAAAAAAAACACTTACAAATAAGAAAAGTAAATAAAAGAGTTTTGCAAATACTGTTCAAAATGTTGCCCTTCCATGTGAATGCGAATTTCAGCACGACTTCCAAAGCCTGCCGGACCCTTTGAAAAATTTCAGGTGTTTCTTGAATGCGGTTGCAGGCACCATTTATTCGCTGTAGCAGTGCATTTCTGCTGTAAGTGTTTTTTTTTTGTTTCCTTTAAATAAACAACGTCGATTTTGTAATCAGTAATATTTTTAGGGGAATATAAAACTGAAAAATAAAAAAGGCTATAACTTTTTAATGAAGCGTCAAAAGCCAAAAGTGCATATACACTTTTGGGATGGCAGTGACGTCCTCTACCAGCTCCCTAATTTTCGGAACACCTTTACCTGACAGCCTGTATAGGTGTTCTATTTAAACAAAGGATATGTTACCAATTTTCTATAATAAAATGAGCACCCTGTATATTGAAAATATATTTAAAAGATAGCTTGTTTAAAGCCAAAAAACTTTTGTTTGAACAATTTTTGGAAATTTCTTACGGTTGGAGAATTATTTAGGTGTTCCAGTAATTTTGGCTAAGCCTGTATAATCAAAACTTGTGAGAGTAATGGTTTTACAATTTTTAATGGGTGGTATCTTGGGAATTCTGGACATTCAAATAAAATATTTACTTCGATATACAGTCAAACTTTGATAATTTAAAACTGTATAATATATAAACACAAACACAAAGAAAAAGAACTTGTGGAGGTGGTCCCGTACACAATCCAGGAGTTTGAAGAAGCAATTAAATTAATGAACTAAATATGATTAAATTGTTATTTTGATGTACCTCTGTACAGAGGAGAAAATAAATAAATGAATTTAAGAATTTTAAAACAAAACAAATGCTTCTTCTAGCTATACCAAAGTTTTCGTGGCAACCAGAATCAGTCGACATCCAGTCAGCCTGTCGAATTGATCATCTCGAGTCTGGACCCTTCTATCGATCTCAAAGACCTGAAGAAAGTCCTAACAAACCTCCTAAAAGAATTTGTTATGGTAAGCATCTTTTTTATATTTTTCTTTTACTAGACAATACATATTTCCTTATACAATTTTTTTAATCCTGCTAGCTTGTAAGTTTAAACATAACATTGCAAGCCGATGGTTCACCAGTCGCGACAGTCAGAGTTGCGACACAACAACAAGCCCAGTACGCCATATCGCAGCTCCAGCACTACAAACTCGGCTTCAAGCGTTTAACAATATCATACGCGCAGAATAATTCACTCGATGCCAGCCAGTTACGAGATATGGTCCTCGGATTATTCCAGGTAAGTTTTTTTTTTTTTTTTTTCATTCTTTCCTATAAGTAATGATGATAACATAGGCCGATATTAACAGCATCGATGGAGGTCCTTCCTTTGAAGTTGACCTCTCGACGCGAGTGATGATAATACCCTCGAAGCATAATCTGAACTTTTGCGTTGATTTATTATAAACGACACACGTTTAAAATTTAAATTTTTTTAATTTTGGTTATGTCTCCTTTTAGGAAGTTCCTGGAAATAGACTACCCCTGTTTAAATTAATCGAATTACTCGAGTCAAGATATCACGTCAACGTATCCGTATCGGAAATTAGTAAACTGAAAGATGTCATCCGAATAACCGACGATGACTATCAGTGCGGAAGAATAATCAGTTTAGCGCCTGAATACAGGTCTTCTTCATCAGCCGGTTTGAATAGGGTAAGAAAATAGTGTCGCTCTTTATTTTAATATTTTTTTTTGATGAAATAAACTTTTTTAAATTTTTTTTTTACTCGTAGGGGTCAATGTTATACTGTTCGCTCCACTGTCCGAATGGGGTAGAAAATAGAGGGTGGGGTGAAGCGGATGCACCCCAATTGCCCAACGTCAGAATGTCGTTGACCTTGTTCTCGTCTAAAGTGAACACGTTGCTCTCCCATCATATGGGAGTACTCCCGTTACTAAGGTTAGTAAACGTTAGAATCATTATAAAATTTGCAGTATTTATTCTGTAGACATAAATAAAAAATATAAAAACCATAACAGCTTACCACAATTTTTCATAAGGCAGGTAGAATTTTATTAAAAATAAGTTAGTGTTCAAAATTGCACTAAAGACAGTAAAAAAATCGCAGCTTGAAAAATTATGGAAGAATAATTATGAAATTTGCAATAATTATTTTATCTACATCAATAAACAATATAAAAACCATAACAGCTTACCACAATTTTTCATAAGGCATAGTAGAATTTTATTAAAAATGAGTTCGTGTTTAAAATTGCACTCAAGACAAAAAAAAAATCACAGCTTGAAAAATTATGGAAGAATGATTATAAAATTTGCAATAATTATTTTATAGACCTCAATAAACATTATAAAGACCATAACAGCTTATCACAATTTTTCATAAGGCAGGTAGAATTTTATTAAAAATAAGTTAGTGTTCAAAATTGCACTCAAGACAGTAAAAATATTGCAGCTTGAAAAATTATGGAAGAATGATTATGAAATTTGCAATAATTATTTTATAGACATCAATAAATATTATAAACACCATAACAGCTTACCACAATTTTTCATAAGGCAGGTAGAATTTTATTAAAAATAAGTTAGTGCTCAATATTGCACTCAAGACAGTAAAAAAATCGCAGCTTGAAAAATTGTGGAAGAATGATCATGAAATGTGCAATAATTATTTTATAGACATCAATAAACATTATAAAAACCATAACAGCTTACCACAATTTTTCATAAGGCAGGTAGAATTTTATTAAAAATAAGTTAGTGTTCAAATATACACTCAAGACAGTAAAAAAATCGCAGCTTGAAAAATTATGGAAGAATGATTATGAAATTGCAATAATTATTTTATCTACATCAATAAACAATATAAAAACCATAACAGCTTACCACAATTTTTCATAAGGCAGGTAGAATTTTATTAAAAATAAGTTAGTGTTCAAAATTGCACTCAAGACAGTAAAAATATTGCAGCTTGAAAAATTATGGAAGAATGATTATGAAATTTGCAATAATTATTTTATAGACATCAATAAATATTATAAACACCATAACAGCTTACCACAATTTTTCATAAGGCATAGTAGAATTTTATTAAAAATGAGTTCGTGTTTAAAATTGCACTCAAGACAAAAAAAAAATCACAGCTTGAAAAATTATGGAAGAATGATTATAAAATTTGCAATAATTATTTTATAGACCTCAATAAACATTATAAAGACCATAACAGCTTATCACAATTTTTCATAAGGCAGGTAGAATTTTATTAAAAATAAGTTAGTGTTCAAAATTGCACTCAAGACAGTAAAAATATTGCAGCTTGAAAAATTATGGAAGAATGATTATGAAATTTGCAATAATTATTTTATAGACATCAATAAATATTATAAACACCATAACAGCTTACCACAATTTTTCATAAGGCATAG
This sequence comes from Aphodius sticticus, assembly GCA_963966075.1. Taxonomy (NCBI): domain Eukaryota; kingdom Metazoa; phylum Arthropoda; class Insecta; order Coleoptera; family Scarabaeidae; genus Aphodius; species Aphodius sticticus. Next base: position 6,247,427 of record OZ014510.1, read on the forward strand.
TAGAATTTTATTAAAAATGAGTTCGTGTTTAAAATTGCACTCAAGACAAAAAAAAAATCACAGCTTGAAAAATTATGGAAGAATGATTATAAAATTTGCAATAATTATTTTATAGACCTCAATAAACATTATAAAGACCATAACAGCTTATCACAATTTTTCATAAGGCAGGTAGAATTTTATTAAAAATAAGTTAGTGTTCAAAATTGCACTCAAGACAGTAAAAATATTGCAGCTTGAAAAATTATGGAAGAATGATTATGAAATTTGCAATAATTATTTTATAGACATCAATAAATATTATAAACACCATAACAGCTTACCACAATTTTTCATAAGGCATAGTAGAATTTTATTAAAAATGAGTTCGTGTTTAAAATTGCACTCAAGACAAAAAAAAAATCACAGCTTGAAAAATTATGGAAGAATGATTATAAAATTTGCAATAATTATTTTATAGACCTCAATAAACATTATAAAGACCATAACAGCTTATCACAATTTTTCATAAGGCAGGTAGAATTTTATTAAAAATAAGTTAGTGTTCAAAATTGCACTCAAGACAGTAAAAATATTGCAGCTTGAAAAATTATGGAAGAATGATTATGAAATTTGCAATAATTATTTTATAGACATCAATAAATATTATAAACACCATAACAGCTTACCACAATTTTTCATAAGGCAGGTAGAATTTTATTAAAAATAAGTTAGTGCTCAATATTGCACTCAAGACAGTAAAAAAATCGCAGCTTGAAAAATTGTGGAAGAATGATCATGAAATGTGCAATAATTATTTTATAGACATCAATAAACATTATAAAAACCATAACAGCTTACCACAATTTTTCATAAGGCAGGTAGAATTTTATTAAAAATAAGTTAGTGTTCAAATATACACTCAAGACAGTAAAAAAATCGCAGCTTGAAAAATTATGGAAGAATGATTATGAAATTGCAATAATTATTTTATCTACATCAATAAACAATATAAAAACCATAACAGCTTACCACAATTTTTCATAAGGCAGGTAGAATTTTATTAAAAATAAGTTAGTGTTCAAAATTGCACTCAAGACAGTAAAAATATTGCAGCTTGAAAAATTATGGAAGAATGATTATGAAATTTGCAATAATTATTTTATAGACATCAATAAATATTATAAACACCATAACAGCTTACCACAATTTTTCATAAGGCAGGTAGAATTTTATTAAAAATAAGTTAGTGCTCAATATTGCACTCAAGACAGTAAAAAAATCGCAGCTTGAAAAATTGTGGAAGAATGATCATGAAATCTGCAATAATTATTTTATAGACATCAATAAACATTATAAAAACCATAACAGCTTACCACAATTTTTCATAAGGCAGGTAGAATTTTATTAAAAATAAGTTAGTGTTCAAATATACACTCAAGACAGTAAAAAAATCGCAGCTTGAAAAATTATGGAAGAATGATTATGAAATTGCAATAATTATTTTATCTACATCAATAAACAATATAAAAACCATAACAGCTTACCACAATTTTTCTTAAGGCAGGTAGAATTTTATTACAAATAAGTTAGTGTTCAAAATTGCACTCAAGACAGTAAAAAAATCGCAGCTTGAAAAATTATGGAAGAATGATTATCAAATTTGCAATAATTATTTTATAGACATCAATAAACATTATAAAAACCATAACAGCTTACCACAATTTTTCATAAGGCAGGTAAAATTTTATTAAAATTAAGTTAGTGTTTAAAATTGCACTCAAGACAGAAAAAAAATCGCAACTTGAAAAATTATGGAAGAATGATTATGAAATTTGCAATAATTATTTTATAGACATCAATAAACATTATAAAAACCATAACGGCTTATCACAATTTTTCATAAGGCAGGTAGAATTTTATTAAAAATAAGTTAGTGTTCAAAATTGCACTCAAGACAGTAAAAAAATTGACACTTGAAAAATTATGGAAGAACGATTATGAAATTTGCAATAATTATTTTATAGACATCAATAAACAATATAAAAACCAGAACAGCTTACCATAATTTTTCATAAGGCAGGTAGAATTTTATTAAAAATTAGTTAGTGTTCAAAAAATTGACGCTTGAAAAATTATGGAAGAATGATTATGAAATTTGCAATAATTATTCTATAGGCATCAACTAACAATAAAGAGACTATAGTTGCACAAATTTACCTCTCGTACAGTCGCTAAGAATTTATTATTATGATTTCTAAAACTCTACCAATTTAGTTTCTTTTTTTATAAATGTATCCAATTATTTTCCAGCTTTCCAGTATGTTACCAAGCAGAATTCAACGAGCCGCTGATCACAGACGAGCAAGGGGTTCCCCTGGAACATCTGGTCACATGCGTTGGAAGCATCGAGCTCAAACTTGGCGGCCCCAATAACAATATCAAGTATATCAGCCGCGAAGTTGGCAGCATCTCTTACGATGGCGACAAAGAAGGTACTACACATTTTGTAATCGAAAAAAGTGCCTTCCAAGGTTTAATTTTATGGACGTAGACTTCAGTTGACTTATTTTATCTCGTTCTATTTTTTTTTTGTTTTAGAAACCTTACTGAAGAACGTACCAACTTCAATAACATCGAACGTACAACTGCTGTGCAGGGAACTTGTCGACCTCTTGAAAACAACAGAAAAATGTCAACTGCCGCTGAGTAGATTCATTCCGGCTTACCACCATCACTTCGGAAGGCAGTGCCGTGTTGCGGATTACGGTTATGTCAAGCTGATTGATCTCCTACAATCGCAGCCTATTGCCAACGTAGTACAAGTAATTATTGAAGTTTATTTCTTATTTCTAGCTTAGAATAATATTATTAAGACATATCATATATTAATCCATGCAGTTTAATATACAACGTGTCCCAGAGTGTTTGCAACAAATGTTTATTTGTTAAATTGTTTACTATTGATTTTTCAGAAAATTTTATTCGTTATAAAAGTTGGCAGATCCTCTAAACAACCACTAAATCGCGATAATGTCCGTTCGAATAGCAAACATAATGCAATCAGTTGCTACAGAAAAATGTTTATAACTTTTGCAAAAATTGTTGCATATATTTCTATCATACCTCAAATTGTAGGTAATTAAGAGACCTAATATCCCTATGACGTTCAGAGTTTTGCCCCCCCTAAATCGCGATAATATTCGTTCGTATAGCTGACGTATTTCAATCAGTTTCCACAGAAAAATGTTTATAACTTCTGCAGAAATGTTTGCATAAATTTCTATGATACCTCAAATTGTAGGTAATTAAGAGACCTAATATCCCTATGACATTCAGAGTTTTGCCCCCTCTGAATCGCGATAGTGTTTGTTCATATAGCTAACGTATTTCAATCAGTTTCCACGGAAAAATTTTACCATATAGTCACTATATACACGGTAGTTAATTGTCCATAAATATACCAATATGTCTCTTTAACAGATTATGGGCGATGGTACCCGCCGTAACATCACTTTAACCCATCCGACGCAGATGCGTCGGTTCACATCAGATCTCTTGAGGGTTTTGAAAGGTCAACCGTCGAAACAGCTGTCCATACAAGATTTTTCAACGGCATACGAAAGAATAATGGGGAAAGGCTTCAACTCTGTAGAATATGGCCTCTGCAACCTTGAGGATCTCCTGGATGAAGTCCCCGAACATATCGTAGTGATTACGAAGGCCCCCAATAGCAGTTTGAGCATATCAATACCAAAACGTGAACAGACTGCCGAGGAGGTAGTCAGAACGAAACAGTTTGCCGAAGAAGTCGTGAAGTTACTCTGCCACTCTCCGCAATGCATGATGCAGTTTAATAGGTAAGTCCATTTTATTTTATAGAATTACTTAATTATATATCGAAGGCGTCCGGGTTAAGAACGCAAATTGTTGAATAACACGCCCACCAGCGGCGCGTTATGCCATCATGGGGCCTTGGGCAATTTTTAATTTGGAGGCCCCCATATACAATGTTGAATTACGAAGAATTACTTTTATATACAAAAATAATATATACTAATAATACTGATATAGCATTTCGGAACAATTAACAAACATAAATAATAGGTAAGGTATTGACCTTTTTATTCTTAAGAATTACAAAATAACTAATAAATAGCTTAACAATTTAAAAATTAAAATTCGTAGCAAGTAAAATATATTATCTTAATTAATAAAGGGTATTCGCAACAAATAAATATATTTTAAATATTTCAAAAACTGCGATAGTTCATTCTTAAATACGCCATCATCAATATATACATGTTCTCTGAATATGTATATATTAAATTTGTTGTACAGTTTTATAGTTTTTTTTTTGAGATGTTGCTTTTAATAAAATGTAATTTCCTACTTCTTTTTCTAACATTACCTAAGATTCCGATTCCATATCATCAAAAAGATACAATTATTCCGAATGCATTCTGCTATATCAATTTTAACACGAAGAAACGTAACGTGTCAATATCTGGTCATCAAAGTCTAAACTTACTTTCTTCTAAAAAATTAAGAGGTATCACTACTGCTGGTATGCCGTATAAAATAAGCATCCATAGTCAGCTTAATGTTGTATCAATTCTCTCATGTTATACATCAAATTATAGATAAAAATGTATTACTTGCTGTGGTAATGTATATGTATGACTTGTTGTTGTATCCACGCTACGTGATAAAATATAACTTATTCATGTACTGGAACAAGTAAAGTTTGAGTGAAAAAAACATGTAAAATGTTGATATTTTTACGTGAAATTTTGTACACTTATAGAGGAAGGTGTAACTTAGACCTATTAAGTGGTACTTTTTTCAATTTTAACCTGAGTTCTTCGTAAAAAAATCTGATGTGGCCAGGCACATGACTTTATCATACTATATATAAAATTAATAGTTTAGCTGCATGAGATTCTATTTGATCGAGATCGGCTACGTCTGCATTAAAATAAAACTAGTAGAACTAGACAGATATCTCGATTAAAGCTGCGTTCGGATATTGTACTCCGTTGACATCGGGTACACCGTCTAAATGACACTTACGTGTTAGTGGGTGTAAAAAGTGTAACGGTGTTCAATATCCGAACGCAGCCTACATTGACAGTAGTATTTTCAAAACATTAGCGTTTGACACTAGCTACTGTCATTAGAATCAAAAAATCTGACATATCCTGGCTACTAGTTTTAAAGCAGTACGACCGATCTCGATGAAATAGAATTTGCTCATGCAGCTAAACTATAAATTCTACCAAAAAATGTCATATACATAAATTATAGAAAATTTCCTCTCCTTTAATTTATTATTTAACTATTTTGCCGACATTACTCAAATAGCAGCGGCTCATTTACAAAATCTTCGAAAAATGCTAAGAGTAAACCACCAGTTCCTTCGGACCCTTTTCAACAGAAAGCTTTTCAGCTCTAAGTTTGGTTATAAAACTTCTAAATATGAAGCTTTGTCCCGATACCTTTAGTAGTTTCTCCGGAATCGTTGCCACAAAAACGGGTACACACACACACACACACACACACATACACACACACACACACACACACATACACACACACACACACAGACATTTTTTTGTACCTTGGTCAAAAATGTTCAGGGGACCCAAAATGACATATTTCCGCTAAAATCTCAAAAAAATTTTTTGGCATGATTACAATACTTTACATACTGCGTATGATAAAGTAAAAATTGCAAAATCAGTCAATTTTCAGTCATATTCAGAAATAAATTTGCCAAAAACGAACAGAACTATCAAAAATCTACCACTAGACGCAAAATTATATATCTTTTATCTTTAATTTGGTGTATTTCTTTTACGATTGTGTGAACTAATTGCTGAGAAAAAGCCTCAAAACTTTTGCGTGTTTTGCAAGCAAAACGTAGGGGGTATGGATTCCCCTTAACCTGTTGCGATGTCAAAAGAAGTCGAAAAACTAGAAACTTGAATGACTTTTAAATATACAGGGTTATGTACTTGTAAGAAGCAGACCAAATTCCATTTTTTTAATAGCATCTGTATATTTTTCCTGTTATTTTTACTCTTTTGAATTACAAATTGAACAGTGAAACCCAGACTCTTTTGGAGCATTCATCTTTACAGAATAGAATTCCAGAACAAAAGGAAAAGTGTCGACTGAAAATCTTCGAAGAATTCATAGTTTTTCTCTTCAAACTTAGTCAAGGGTTTCTCATTAGTCTCGTACAGTATTAGATATAATTTCTTTTATTGCAAAAAACATGAGTTTAACTGCTAAAACGGCCTCCCCTCTCTTTGGGGCCCCATAGGCAAGATAAATTTATTATTTATTTATTTATATTTATTCGCTACACTGGCAATGAAGGCGCCAATTTTAAGTTTCACATAAGTTCTAAATCTATATTCTTACTACGGTAATGTCTAATGGGTTTGAAAAATTGATTTGGGGTCCCACCGGCAGGACCACAATAAACGTGAAATTCTAACTGTAATTTATTAATTACATAATTTATAGTTTATAATAGGTTCGTTTCGGGGCCCCATCGCATGGATAGCTAAACATAAAATACTATATTTTTTTTTCTGTCACATTTAATCTTTAGAGAATAGAATTTCATAAAAAAGGAAAAGTTTGTACTGAAATTCTTCAAAGAACCCATAAGGGTTTTCTCTTCTAACTTTGTCATGTTGTTTTGGGGCCCCACGGGCAACCACTGTAAAAGTGTATTATAAACTCTTACTATGGAATTTATTAATTTATAGTTTATGATAGATTCATTTCGGGTATTACGGTAATGAGTTTCCAAAATACTGGTTTGGGGGCCCCCCTGTCCCTCGGGTCCCTGGGCAAATGCCCATTTTGCCCATGGTACCTTTTTTTTTTTCAGTGGATTATTTCTTTCTTCATCTTTCTTCTTTATAGATTTGTCCCTGCATATCATCATCACTTTGGGCACCAGTGTCGCGTCTCGGACTACGGTTTCTCTAAACTCATCGAACTGTTCGAATCAATCCCAGAAACAGTGAGGGTGGAAGAACTTCCCGATGGTGAACGCTACGTCTTTCTCACACCCGAGAGAGCGTTAAAAGTCCTCGGTCAGCAAGTAACGAACATCATTCGAACCTCCGATCTGTCTTCGCTACCCTTAGAGGCGCTCTGCGGGCGTTACTTGGAGGAGTACGGCTCCCCGTTGAGACCGCAGACGTACGACTGTCAGAATATACAAGAATTATTGGATAAGTTATCCGACTTTATATGGGTTTCGCATAGCAGTGCCGGGAAATTGCTCGTTTTAGTTGATTCCGACAACAATCCGGTTTTGATGAAACGCGTCTGGGGGTTGCTGATCCACCCCCCACATCGGATGAACGCTTCCGTGCTGATCAATCAGTACAGGATCAAATTCGAGAGTAATATTTCCATCGGGAAGTTGGAGAGATTTTCGGAAGTTGTATCGGTAAGTCTCTTCCCCAAAAAAAATATAGTTGTATGCTTGTTAGAATACTGAAACTATCGGTATTTGTTCGCAAAAGATTGGGCTATAACATGAAATTTATTTCGTTTGTTTATCTAGATTCTAGCCTGAGTTACAAACGTTTAAACTCGACTAAATTTGTTTTTAATTGTGTAATTTAAATTTTTTCGGGCGTTGTATCGGTAAGTCTCTTCTCAAAAAAAAAAATAGTTGTATACTTTTTAGAATACTGAAACTATCGGTATTTGTTCGCAAAAGGTTGGACTATAACATGAAATTTATTTCGTTTATTTATCTTGATTCTAGCCTGAGTTACAAACGTTTAAACTCGACTAAATTTGTTTTTAATTGTTTAATTTAAAATTTTCGGGCGTTGTATCGGTAAGTCTCTTCTCATAAAAAAAATATATTTGTATGCTTTTTAGAATACTGAAACTATCGGTATTTGTTCGCAAAAGATTGGGCTATAACATGAAATTTATTTCGCTTATTTATCTTGATTCTAGCCTGAGTTACAAACGTTTAAACTAAACTATTTTTTTTTTCAAAATTGTTTATATTACACTTTTTTCTTTTTAGCTTATAACAGAGAACGAACAATACGCCCAACTAACTCCACGGTTCACGCTAGCGTCGCAACTCTACCTTATGATATACAGGGCGGGCGGCCAAGTGGCCTACAACAATCTGGAGAGCATGTACAGACGGACCTTCGAAAAAGGCATCGTTTATTCCGACTTTGATATGTCGTCCATGGAAGATATGCTCTTGCAACTAAACTTTGTCGTCCTTATCCGCGGGTCTCGGAAGAGGACCAGCATCGTATTAAATCCGATGCTTACAGGTAAAATATTTTTAAAAAAAAATTAAGGAAATTCATAACTTATTATTTTTTTTTTGCAGAATACGGTATTCCGTTACCGTCAGTGAACAATTCTTCGGAGAATAACAAGTTCTTCAAAAAGGAAGGTTTTCTACCGTCGTGGCCCCCACCACCGGCGCATGACCTCGTCTCGGGGGCGCACAGGAGGCGTGTGACACCCCCTAAGCCGGACACACCCCCAGCAGCTGTAAGTATCTAGTTTTTTTTTAATTGAATCGGTGACTGGAAGAACAGAATAAGTGCAAAATTTGACATTTTAAACTAAGACAGCCATTGGCCCTATGGCCTTACATAAGAAAATTTTCGAGAAAAATACAATTAAAGGTTAGGAAATATAAAAGTGACAAAATCTCCGGAACGGCTCGACCAAATTTGACGAAATTTTGTAATTAAGTATTTTGCAACCATGTGAAGTCACTGGCGTTATTATCGTCGATGCAACGTGTACAGTTTCTGAGATATAACCTCAAAGATTTGAAATAGAACACCCTGTATATTTTGACATTTTATGTTACAGTCTTCCATTGCCTATTTAGTATACAGTATTATATCTAAAATATCTAGAAATTAACAAAAATCTTTATTACTTCGGTCTAAAAATTAACAGAAAAAATTGATAACATAAAATAACAAACAAAAAATAAACCGATCAAATTTAAAACAATGTGTTCTTGTCAATGGTTGAGAATCCTCATAAACCAACTAGAGTAGTTGCAGTAGAAAATGTAATAATGTTTTGTTATCAATTTATTCTTTTTTTGAATTTTTAGAGCTAAGTAATAAAGGTTTTTGTTAATTTCTAGATGTTTTTTATGTAATAATGAAGACTGTAACAGAAAATGTCAATATATACAGGATGTTCTATTTTAAATCAAAATCTGACAGAAAAGTGACTAAGGTCTAACTTCCAAAAGTTCTACGGATATCAGCAGGAATTTGTTATTTTCAGGATTTGTTATCGTATCTAATTCTAACTTAAACATGCCAAAAAAATCTATTGTTTACCAGCAAGTTTTATAGGAAACGTACGAAAAGTGACTAAAGTAAAAAAAAAAGTTACTAAGATCATCAACTTTCCTTGTTAACTCATGGGATTAAAATAATACCGGTAGAAATTGTTTTTTTTTTCAGGATGTATTATCGTTATTATTTATTTTAATTATTTATTTATTTCACCCAGAGTTGCAACAAAATCAGTTGCGTCACAAAAGTGACTAAAGTTTAACTAGAAAATCCACGTAAGTCTAAAAAAAAATAAAAAAATCACACATGATTCTAATTCTAACCTAATATGCTAAATATGCTCGGTTGTTTACCACAGTGACTAGAGTTTAAAAAAGTGACTAAAGTAAAAAAAAATGACTAAAGGAAAACAAAATGACTAAAACCAAACTGTTTAGGGTTCTTCCCCGTGGAACACTTGGAGCACCCCAACAAAATTCAACACCAGCATTGTAAGTACACCTCCAAAAACACAAAACATAACCTTTATAACCTTAAAAAACATCGTAGGATCTCTCGATTCCGATGCCTGCAGCTCAGACACCGAAGCTGATGGGCAACGTCGTCGACACGCTGATCTCACCGACAAAGAATCTTTTACCTGCCCACCCGCACTCACTAGGCTCTGTCCTGCCGATTATTACGCCTCCTCTGCCAACAGAACTTCCAATGCCTGACAAATTACTCGGGAAAGGTATAACTTCGTAATATGTATCGTTTTTTCTTTTTTGTGTCGGATTCTTTGTGCAAAATTGTGTCTGTCTTTCTACTTGGTGCTGTCCATCCCTCTGTAACGTACTTTTTTGTTTATTTGTTATTTCTCGTGTGGAATTTTATGTTTGACGGGGGGACGTAGTTTTATTTATTTTTTGATTTTGTTAGATGATTCGAATGATTCAGGATTGGTCAATTTATCGAATATGAATTCCGAAAATGAGATGGATACTTCCTCGGAACAAACTGGTAAGGTGTTTTATTTAATTTTTTAGGGCGCAAGTTGAACGATTTTTAAACGAGACGTGGTTTACGTGATGTCGTAAAAGTTTTAAATTTCTTCTTCTACGATCGTTGATTATAAATGTCAGTATCGTAGATATCAACGTGATAGGTTGTGATTGCAAATTAACATAGGTTATAATAAGAAATTTAAAGTTTTTAACCGACATACAACTATGTCTATCATAGAAATCATGTCTCCATATTGTTAATTTCTATTAATTTTGTTTCTAACTAAACAAAGTTCAAATCAAAAATTTCAATTACAATTACTTCTATTTGTAAGTGTTTTTATAATTATTGTCTGTATATTATGTTTTTATACAAGACTCACGTCAGTTTTGAAATTTTCAATATAGATTGCAAAAGAAAATTTCGAAACAAGTAAAAAATTTGAACGAATTCCTTAATCCAATTTTTGAGTTATTGTATAATTGTCTACAGGGTGAGTTATTAGTACCCCGGCAGTCGATAGTCATACAACAGTTGTTTGGCTCATTAGTTTCTAGAACAATAATTATTTTCATATTTATACAGGGTGTTTCATTTAGGCGTGACGGAAAGTCAGTACATTTTTTTTAATGGAACGCCCTGTATATCATGTCGTATTATGAATAACTAACGTATAGCTAACGTATTCGTATAGCTAACGTATTCGTATAGCTAACGTCAGCCGCCCGGGGTGGAGGAAAATTTCGCCGCCCCCGTTATTTAGGTGGTTCAATCTAAAATACTAAAAATATACAGTAATTCCAAAGCACTACTATATTGTGTATTGTTCGGTTTACAAATGATGATCTTACATAATTTTTGGTTAATTTCAATTTTGAAAATTTCTTCTCAGCTGGCATTGCTTATGGCAATTGTAAGAAATATTCGGAGCATAATTATAATATTGGGCAGACTATCTTCCACAGGGTTTTTAAACTCTTTTAAAATGGTTTGTTTTAAAAGAGTGTTTTAAACATGTTTAAAACAAATATTTTGTTTTAAACTATTGTTTTAAATGTTGTGTTTTAAACATTTTGTTAACTACCGAAATTTGAACATTTTTGTCGTTCTTCATAAAAATATAGTAATACAATATCAGTGGTAGCAAGTAAAATAAGGAATTAAAAGACGCCGATTAACATGGCTACAAATAAAATAATTGCGTGCTTTAGAACATATTTAAAACAAGTTTTATTCTCTGTTTAAAACATGTTTTTTTTGTGATTTAAAACATGTTTTATTTCATGTTTAAAACATGTTTTTTTGTGAAGTGTTTAAAAACATTGTTTCGTTCAAAAAAACATCATTTTATAAAAACAAAACATGTTTGTTTCGTTTAAAATATAAGAAAACGTTTTTATAACAACCCTGATCTTCCAGCTTCGATTTCACAATAAATGTTAATAATTCAAGTTGACAATACAATTTGTCAATAAAGTTCAATAATTTAACAATCACTACACGTAGGTATGTATACATAGCTACTTTCTTTGTGGTGACAAAAACTGAATTGTTACATTTGTTAACCATTTTACAAATATGAAATTTCACCACTGAAGGTGATTTTAATTAAGTAAAAGATTAGAATTAAAACTTCGTAAATTTGGAAAAATGTAGTGATTGACATTACAAACGGAGAAAATTGTAATTCCATCGGACAATGCCTTTTGTCTCAGAACCTTGCTCAAGTTATAATCCAGTTAATAAGTTATATAATTGTTATAATCCAAACAATTTAAATTTTTACGAAATTTTATTATAATATAAACAATTCATTAATTCTAATTTTCTAATTTTTTATGAAAAAAAATCATATTTTATAGTCTTATCGCACACTGATAGTCCTTTTATTGTCCCTTAACTGGCTTCTGTAGACTTGCAGTGGTTTAGCCAACAAAAAAAAAATGGTACAAATTTTCAGTTACTCGTATTTCCAATAAGATTTAGTCAATTCAACTATTTCTCTCAACTTAAGACCCGAAAAGCTTATACACACACCATATTCGCAATAACATGACATCTCAATCCAATGTTATGTTACTTTAGGCATGAATGTGCACCATTTCAGGCACGACACATCCATTTGCGTAGGCACTTGAGTTATCTTTAAAGAAGATGGAGCAAAAATAGCCAACTTTTACCTTTTTATGGACGCCATGCATGATTTTAACATTTTTTAATGATGACTCTTGCTTCTGATTCACGTATTGTACCGCAAATAATAGGCTGTTTTTTTTAATTAAATACATGAACGCAAAGAATTGAAAGGGTTGCTTTAAGCTTATGTGTCATACTCAAGAAACGTTAGTTCTAGCTACGAATCAATGTTTCCAAAAGCAAATATAAAATACTAACATTTATCTAAAATTTCCAGCTAAACAACAAGTGTGATACACAATTGAATCTGAAGAAAAGACCAGATAAAATGTTAAAACCAAACATGGCGCCCATATGAAAACCAAAAGTTAGCAATGGTTTCTCCAGATTGAATTATAATATATATAATTAACGTGCATTGCCAGTGCAGTTCTAGGGTGCACTAGTTTTACCAAAAGAAAACGCTATTAGTAATGAAAAATTCCATGCTCATTTCAATCGCCCGAATCGTAGGTGCGACAAAAATATGAAATGAATGGTTCAAATTTTTTTTAGATAAAATTTTGTCGCCCCCTAAAAGTGCCGCCCGGGGCGCGATAGTTTAAAGGCAAGATCGGCAAAAATGTCGTTTTTACATAGTTTTTAAAAAGATCCTGCAACGGGCATATTTTGGAAAAACAGTTGAATATTTCTCGAACTATTAACGCTGTGACTTAGACTTACATACTTTCCGTCACATCTAAATGCAACACCGTGTATACATGACAATAAAATTATTTATTATTTTTACGTTATAGAAAATGGCGAGTCAAACAACTTTTGTATAAAATATTTTTTTCTTTCTCAAACGATTTACTAACTATCGACCGCTGGGATGCTAATAAATCACCCTGTATGTTGTATAATTGTATAAGTGGTTCTTTGTTTTTCTAATTTTTAAATTAACCTTTACGTTTAAATTTTGTTATAGGAGCAAAACCAAAGTTTGGTTCGTCATTGAACAAAACGTATGTAAGCTACAACACTTAGATCGAACGTAAGACCAAGTAGAACACTGCCGTAAAAACTAAACGTTTTTGTTCTCGTTACGTTCCGTTCCGTGTTCCTATTTTGTTTGTTATTAGTTCTGTATTGATTTATGTATATCATTATTTTACGCGAAATTGTGGTACGTTTATCTCGTCGACATTTTCCAGTTCTGTTAGGCATGGGTTTCCTCTCAGGGTACGGAAAGGCATGTTCTAACACAATCGGAAATGTTATTCGTTCGATGCTACATTACTACATTCCGTTATGTACGTATAAGTGATTTTTTTTAACGTAATCTTTAAATGCAATTTGGGAGGTATCGCAACTACTTTTTATATTTATTTCTTCGGTTTTTCCGATGTTACGGTTGCCAGTCTAGTCAGATACCGTCGCGGGCGAACGAATATCTTGATACGGGTATTTAGAGCAATATATCAATTAATTGTATTTTAATTCTGTATCGGGGAGTTGAATTTTTGCTCGAAGTACTCCGGAGAATACTTGAATGTCGTCTTAAGTAGTTTTAGTGTACTGTTTTTGAGTGATTCGTAGAACTGTCGGCCAGTACCTTAGTGTGTCTCGTTTGCCTTTTTTTTTAATGTACAATCGACTGTTACCACTAGCCGATCTTTCTAATATATATGTATACATACTAAGTACAGATATTTTTATATTTCTCATGACTATTTTTTAAGCTGTGTATAGCATGTAAGATTTAAGTGTACATGTAAGTTTAAATCAGATTCAAAATGTCATTGCAAGATTGAATATATTATTGAAATAAATTTATACTTTTTTTAACTGTGCATTTAATTTTTATCCTTGTAACTGTATAGCGTAATTTACCACATAAATTACCAAATTAATTACCGTAATTAATGGTAATTTAATGGAATTTATAAACTAATTTCGAAAACCTTCCATCAGTACTTGCGTGAATGCACCCCACCACTCCTAAGCAGTTGACAAGTGCACATGGTATTTAGGGATGTAAGAGCGTAATTTGTCGAGTAAATTACTAAATAATTTACCGTAATTAAGAGGCTGGTTCAGCCTAACTTCAGGTCTGTTCTGCTCAGCTCTGGTGGTCCCCTATTGGTCCAATTATTCAAACAGTTCAATGCTCCTGTGGGTTAATTATTGAATAATGATAGCATCTTATAAGATTACAACAATCTGAATTAACTATTCTAGTGGGCCACATCTCCATATCTATTATACCCATGCCCAATTTTAAACAATTGCTGCTCAAAGATCGACGTATAATTGGAGGACGGGTGATATCCTGATTTCAGGAATAACAATTCAATTATGTATTTTTGCGACGCGCCGCAGTAGTTCCACTTTATGTCAATGTACAATTTGAAAAAAATTCAATAAATGAAAAGAAATAAAGCCACACCTTTGACGAATCGTCGTCGTATTTTCCCAATTTTTCCATCCATGTTCGAGTCTGAACAGTGTGTCCATCTACGATGTTCTCGAGAACTAGTCGTCATTAGACGAAGATAATAGTAATGGGTCTATCTCTATCTACCATATCCCACAAAAAAAGGCTGTTACTCGCTAAAATTCACATTTATATTTACTGGGACAGATTTCGAGAGTTCTAACCTACAAATCCGATATAATCTGAAAATGTAGAAAACTTGGGGACACTGCACAAAGAAGTATTCTAATCGAAATTAGGAGATTACATAAAAATTCTACTATTATATCAGACATCAATCAGGTTTGTGCCTAAAGAAGTATACTATTGTTTTTTAAAATTTCCTTTTCAATTGATAGGTTAGTTAGCAGAATATACATATAAACAGTGCTGTTTTATCCATTCTACTACCAGAGAATTCAAGCTCCAAGTATGGTATGATGCAGAAGATCATTACGGGTTTTGTAATTGGATTCAAATCACATTACGAGGAATCAAATCCTTACGTACTATTTTGTTGATCGAAGAGGATTTCTAGACAAGAGATGTGATTACTAATTTTCATAATTTCCATGAACTGACAATAAAATTATCGAGGTATGCTGAAGATTACCGATTTTTTATCAAATTTTTTGGTAATATTACTGGAAGACGTCTATAACATTACTATATGAGAAATGTATAATGGGACATAGTCGACTTGTCAACCACTGACTCCAGATGTTTTTCTTCTCAAGTGCAAAGTGTATGGAGGATTACGTTTAACACAACAAACCGCAGATAGTATTGCAATTAACCCCGAAGAACCGAACAAGCACTACGACCCGTATGCGTGTGGTCTCATGATAGCGAGGATCAACATTTTTGTGATTTTGATATTATAATATAATATTAATAAAGCTTATGTTGTCTATTTATCTTTTATAAATCATATATGAATTACAAATTGGTAAATAAAGAATAACTTATTAACTGTTTTGTTTTTCTTATACGTCATCAGATCCCTGTGCTGTGGATGTACATACGTATGTAATATCGACCCGTGCAACAAAGACTAATAACTACATTTAGTTTGTTAGTTACGATAGTCTACGTTGCATGGGTCGATATGTATTTGTTTTTCAGTAGCTAGGCATAAGTGTATTATCGGCTGAGAAATGAGTGCATAATCTATCGTACCAAGAGTAAGTAATCTGTGACCAAAGTTATTGGTACGGGGTTTGTTTTTTAGGAGGTATAAATGTATATGGGCGCATAATCTCAATACACTTTCAAATATTCCACATATTCAGTACGTGTGCGTGTATTCATAGTACGTGTTTTTGCATATATCACTTCATAAACCGTAGACAAATGTTGAAGTTATTTATCATATAAATATATGATAAATATCTCACATACTCCACATAGGTTATGTCAACAATTTATCACAGTAATTTTTAGATCTACCATGTTATGTTGGTCACCGTTGTAAAATCACTAGACAGCCTGCTTACGTGTGCAAAAATAAATTGAAACAGCGTTAAAGACGTTAGATCATATAATGTTGACCGCACGTCGGCAAAGTCTATCTTGTTCCAAAGTAGCTTTAGCGAAAACGTCCACATCCACACGCAAAGACCAATTCTCGACTGATTTTTCTAAACTTATCAAAAACAGCCAAGCCTCTGTCGATCAGCTGTTGGACAGGCCACTTAATGGTAATTTCCGGATTTTTAATTACTTCATTCAGCGGACCCAATAATGCACATTTTTAGTCGGAAGCGATCTACCTACTATCAAATTCATGATTTAAAGATATGTTCTGTTGATCTGGATACAATGTGATCATTATTTGTGAAACCGGGTGTTGTCATTTTGTGAGTCGGTAATAAAGTACTTTATTTTATACTATAATTATGCTGTTAGACTGTTCATTTTAAAAATTTCTGGTATAAAAAGTACTTTTATTGTAGTCCCTGCTTTCATTTTAATAATGAATTACTACTATTAAATCAGGAAAAGCATCAGCGATTGGTGGTTACCTACAATATAATGACTTATAAGGCTGTACCAGTGTTGCCAACCCTTGGATTTCAGAATACTCAGCACGCCTGTCAAAAATTCCCATTTTACCATCATTTTACTCACCATTTCAATTTCTCTTTTGTAACACAAATAGTACAAAAATGCCTATAGTTATATCACTACTAACATTTGTAAAGTGTAACATGTAATGTAATTTAGGGTTACCAGTTACCAGATATATATTTCCCAGATTTTCCTTAAAATGTCCTTTTTTGATAAAATTGATAGGAAGGTTCTTATTTTTGAACTTTTATATTTTTATGCAAGATACTCTCATACTTTATTCCTGTGAAATTTGAAAAAATCAATATATTTAAGCAGTGTCCCTCAAAATCAAGAATAAGTTTAGTTTATTAATATTAAAATAAACATTTATATACGATATACCACAGTTATTAACATAATGAAAAAACAAATAAAAAGTCTTTCTGGTATAATTTTTCCGTAAAATCTGAATATTAAGGCCGCAATTCGGAATTGACACAAGTTGTTAAGTAAATCAGTGATAAAAACTAGACACTATTCAAAATCTCTGATTTCAAGTTCAGATTCTACGAAAGCACACCAGAAAATTTTTTCACTTGTTCGATTTTGTTCATTGTTAGCCGGGATAGTCACTTAGTTAGATTATTGTATTTTTAACAAATTTAAGTTATTGGAAATTTGTGATATTCGCTGATATCTATACTCAAAAGTTAATTAAATGTTTCTTTTTTTTAAGTTTTGTTATTGTAGTAAAACAAACATTCTTTTTACTTTATCATACGCAGTATGTAAAGAATTGTAATCGTGCCAAAAAAAATTTTTGATATTTTAGCGTAAATATGTCTTTTTGGGTCCCCTGAACATTTTTGACCAAGGTACAACAAAATGTCGTGTGTACCCGTTTTTGTGGCGACGATTCCGGAGAAACTACTAAAGGTATCGGGACGAAACTTCATATTTAGAAGTTTCATAACCAAACTTAGAGCTGAAAAGCTTTCTGTTGAAAAGGGTCCAAAGGAACTGGAGGTTTAGTCTTAGCATTTTTGAAAGAATTTGCAAATAAGCCGCCATTTCTGGAATTTCGTCGAAATAGTTTAATAATAAATTAAAGTAGAGGAAACTCTGAATAATTTATGACTATGAAATTTTTTGGTACAATCAATAGTTTAGCTGCATGAGCAAATTCTATTTCATCGAGTTCGGTCGTACTGCATTAAAACTAGTAGCCAGGATTTGTCAGATTTTTTGATTCTAATGACAGTAGATAGTGTCAAACGCTAATGTTTTGACAATAAGTTCTGTTAATATAAGCTGCGTTCGGATATTGTATTACACTTTTTACACCAAATAACACGTAAGTATCATTTGGACGGTGTACCCGGTGTCAACGGAGTACAATATCCGAACGCAGCTTTAATGGACATATCTGTCTAGTTCTACTAGTTTTATTTTAATGCAGACATGGCCGATCTCGATCAAATAGAATCTCATGCAGCTAAACTATTAATTTTATATATAGTATGATAAAGTCATGTGCCTGGCCACATCAGATTTTTTTTACTTAACTTGTCGTCATTGGTAAATTATCATTTGAATTACCCGGTAATTGAAGAAACTATAATATACCAATTGCAATTTTTAATTACGTGGTAATTTACATTTGAAAGTAATAATTTTAATTTTAGCTGTAATTTACTGAAAAAATTAATTACTGAAATTTAACATTCTTAGTCAGATTGCTAGTTATCTACAAAATAATGACTTTTATTAACATAAGTAGCATTCATAACCTACAGTGATCAGTATTAACGCCAGTTTAATTTATCATTTTGAATTTTTAATTACCCGGTAATTTAAACCAGCGTAATTTACCATTTTGAATTACTCGGTAATTTAAGCAAACGTAATTTACCATTTTTAATTTTTGTGTACGTGGTAATCTAATATTTGAAATTAATAATTTTAATTTCAACGGTAAGTTACGAAAAAAATTAATTAATCTAAAAATTAATTACCGTAATTTAACATCCCTCTACAAGCTACTTTTCGTTTCTTTTAACTAAACATTACTATCACCCCATAGTTTTGAGTTCTTGTTATTATATCACAAATACAGACCAAAGTATTTTCATCATTTTATTAGTTTATCCAAAAATTGGAGCATCAAAAACTATACAACAAAATAATACAATAAAACTATTATTGAAACTATCAAACGCCGCAATCCTTAGGACTCCTCTTCGTTTTCTTTCTTAACACCGGAACCAACAGGTCCATGGCGCCTTTCCCATATCATGCGATGTTTCTGTTTCATATAAGCCATTTTAACATCATGATAGGCGCCTAAATCACCGTACTTGATGAACCAATTAGTAGTAGCCTCTTGGTATTGATTGAAAACGTCGGCACACTTCTCGATATGGTCGGGGGCCTCGTACAGCCTGCATTCTTCCAAACGTTGACGTAAAATATTCAAAATCTCCGAATCAACTTTCCTAAAATTATGAGGTTATGTTGCTATTATGTAATCGTTTATTTTGATTGCCAGGTTGAAATTTATACCTATCGCGTTTGTATTGGAAGTCCGCTTCGTAGAAACATACATGGTCATCTGTGTAGCACTCGTCGATAGTCGGAACCCTACGAAATTTCTGGTGGTACCACGGGTAACTTTTTTGGTTAGGTTCAACGATTTTTTCTAGAAAAAATCATTGGTTATTTCTAAATTAGCCCTAAATAATCGAGTAAGTACAAAATGTAGAGACATTAATATAAGTTTTGGCAGTCGGATAGAGCTAGACGGAATGAGGTTATGTCATACCTCTAACCCATACTGCTGGCCCTTCTAATAGGTTGTGGACGCTATGGAAAAACTTCTCTACAATATTCCGGGGCTCCGCTTCAGGCATTTCGTCCAAAACGGAGAAATTTGCGTATTAAATAAATAGACGAAGAGCTGTCAAATGGTGAGAAGCCAGGGCTACCAACGGTGTTTTTCCGAGATACTTGTCGCAGCGCCATCTATTCGGGAATTGCTTATTATTAAATAATAAAACAGAATTTAGCGCAAAATATTATCAGGAAATATGGAAAGTATTAATTCTAACTCCTAGATGCACATTTTAAATTAAATAATATACATTTGCGAGTTTACTTTTGTGTGTGTTGTGTGTGTGTGGGTGGTACGCCTGGACGATACCGCAAATAATTTGAATTAACCTAAAAATCTGTTGATACGATGTTGCGAATAAAATCCGATAGAATATCGTTAAATGGGAGTGTTAAAGTTTATTAATTTAAGTTTAAGAAGATACTATTCAGCGCAGCCCGATAATTCGATCATGAAATATTTAAATGTTGCCGAGAAAAATGATGCCGCTAAAAACATCGCCGCTATGTTATCCAAAGGGGCCTCCACAAGGGTCAGTTTGATATTTCAACTAACTAAATTAAACAATAATATATTTCTTTTAGCGTGAAGGCTTATCAACGTACAACAAAATCTACGAATTTGACGGTACGGTAAACGGCCAACAAGCCCGAATGGTCATGACATCCGTTTCGGGGCACTTACTAACCTTTGCGTTCAGCCAAAACTTTAAAAACTGGCAATCTTGCAACCCCGTCGCACTATTCGAAGCCCCTATATCAAAAGTCTGCTCCGACGATTACGTTCGTATCAAACGAACGTTAGAACGTGAGATACGGGGTTGCCAGGGGCTGATCATCTGGACGGATTGCGATAGAGAAGGGGAGAATATCGGTTATGAGATTATAAACGTTTGCACGGCTGTAAAACAAAATTTAAGGATATATCGCGCAAAATTTTCCGAAATTACAAGTCACGCTGTTTTCCGAGCTTTGAATAATTTGGAACAGCCGAATAAGAATATTAGCGATGCCGTGGACGTCAGGAGTGAGTTAGATCTGAGGACGGGGGCCGCGTTTACGAGATTGCAGACGTTACGTTTGCAGAAAGTTTTCCCGCAAAAGTTAGCGGATAAAATGATAAGTTATGGTTCGTGTCAGTTTCCGACGTTGGGGTTTGTTGTAGAAAGGTATAAAGCTATCGAGGATTTTATTGCGGAGTTGTTTTGGAGAATTAAAAGTATGTAAAAGTGGTATTAGTGTTTTTTTTTGTAGGATTATATTTGTCTTATTTCTGTTTCAGTGAATCATAAGGTTAAAGAATTAACGACTGATTTTACTTGGAAAAGGGATCGGCTATTTGATAAAAATGCCTGCCAGGCTTTTTTGGATATATGCAAGGAGAATACGACAGCTACAGTTGAATCTGTCGAAAGTAAACCGAAAAATAAATGGAGACCGTTGCCGTTAGATACAGTAGTAAGTATTATTAAGTAAGAAAGATTAATGTAAAGACAGGTTAAGGAGCTTTTATATCCACTTTTTTTTAAAATTAATTTTATTTTATCTGGCTATTGATATCTAAAGAAAATTGGTAATAATTACTTAATATATATTTTTTTTTTTACTTCAACAATTGCAGTTAATTCCGACACTAAACGTATATTTTAAAATCAAAAAAATAAGTATATTTTAAATTAGACACTGTGGTATTATAAGAAACGATAGTGTATATTTCTTATTTTAACCAACTAACCTGAAATATGTCTGAATTTAAGTAATTACATTAAGTTCTTCATGTTAAGCACTGGAAAACATATTTTTAAACCGCCTATTATTAAAATTTGGTGTTTGAAATTTTTGGTTGTCAGGAAATGGAGAAAAACATCTCGAGGAAGTTGAAAATAACGGCAAAGGACGCTATGAAGATTGCGGAGAAGCTGTACACTCAGGGTTTTATCAGCTACCCGCGTACCGAGACAAATATTTTCCCGAAAGAGTTGAACCTTGGGACACTGGTCGAACAGCAGACAGGAGACAATAGGTGGGGGGCTTTTGCGACCGGAATACTAAGCGATGGGGGCCCCAACCCCCGGGCTGGCAAGAAAACAGATCATGTTCGTATATTTTTTTTCTACGTTTGTTATTTTGTGTCCCATATGCAATAGGACGGTCCAAATTTTGAATTCGTTAACGCTCCTGTATCCTACGTTGAAAACGCGCCGATACACCACACTATTCGATTGAATAAGATAATTGGCTCATGCAGTAGGCTTTGGAAAAAGAACGTAGATAGATTGGTACATCTGTTCCAAACTGTCAAGTAAACTGACTTTTTGTTTATTGTTGCGAAAGGTTACACACTTTTAGAATATTTTATATCAAATGGAATGTATGAGTCGTAGATAAAACGTCGTATTTGACTCGCACGTAACGGATATAAATCGCTCGCATGTTTACACAGGTCGTGTATAAACTTCATGCGATTTATATCCTGTAGTCGTCAAATAATATAATATTCCTATTCCTTGCAAACTTTCTGGTGATGTATAAAAAATTAAACATTCATTTTTACATCGTAACTAATTTTTTTGTAGGCCCATCCTCCTATACATCCAACAAAATACGCGGGAAACCTAAACGGCAACGAACAGAGAGTCTACGAGTACATCGTTCGACACTTCCTGGCTTGCGTCAGCAAAGACGCCCAGGGTCACGAAACGATCGTCACCGCTGACATTAACGGGGAAAAATTCATAGCGAAAGGCCTCATAATCCTACAGCGAAACTACCTGGACGTGTATATATACGAAAAATGGAACGCAAAGGAGATCAACCAATACCAGAACGGGGACACCTTCACGCCTACAGAATTGGACATGGTAAGGTATCCGGAGATATACTGTTCGTTCAGTGAGAGTTTGCACGCGCGTCATCAATTTTTGAAATCGAAAGTTTGTAATTACGTCGATGTCCTATCTAGAAATGATGACGTACATGCAGTTAAACTGTATTTTTGTTTTTATCAATCTTAAAGTAGATTCTCGTTGGTTTTTGTTAGGTTGAAAGCAGTACGTCACCCCCAAAGTTGCTTACGGAAGCTGATCTGATCGCCTTAATGGAAAAGCATGGAATTGGAACTGACGCAACGCACGCTGAGCATATCGACAAGATAAAATCTAGGGAGTATGTGGGACTCCAGGAAAATTTGTATTTTGTGCCTGGGACCTTAGGGATGGGCCTTGTCGAGGGGTAAGTTTTTTTAAGCTAATTGTTTTTTAATTCCCCTGAAAAAGTCTCTTCTTGATACCATGTGATAGCATATTTGTTTTAAAACACCGTTTTAAATGAAAGTGTTTTAAACATAACAACCCTGGTTGTGATAGATTAAACATAAGTACATAATTTTGTTTTAACAATTAACAAGAGATACTTGGACGTAACTAGTATAATATAATTTAAGCTTTTAATACAAAAAATGACCAAAATTCATTTCCCCAGCTACGATAGTATAGGATTGGAGGTATCGCTAGCGAAACCGAGACTGCGGGCCGAATTTGAAAACGACCTGAAACTGATATGCGACGGATTGAAAGATCCGGAGATCGTAAGACGCGACCAGATCGAGAAATACAAAGCCATCTTCACGACGGTCATGGAGAAAATGAGATGCATCGACGACAGTCTTGCCAACAGACTAAACGACCGTCCTCAAGCATACCAAGAGGAAATACACAGAGTCGAGTACAAACATATCATGAAGTGTCCGAAATGCGGCAGCGGCATGGTTGTCAAAGATCGGAAGAACAATCAGGGAAAATACGTCAGCTGTCTTGCGTATCCCGGCTGTAATAACGTCATATGGTTTACGCCAAACGTCCAGAGTTTCGACGTGTTGGACGAGTCATGTCCCACGGTATGTGATTTTGTTTTAAATTTTGTTTTATACGAGAAGTTTGGTTATGTGCAATAGATTATATGAGGAATTGAATTGTTTTTTGTGTTTAGTGTGGGCCGGATGTTAAGAAGGTTAACGTGAAATTTAAGCACAACGTTTTCCCTGGTTACCCCAACCCTCAAATTCTTTGCATAGGTGGCTGTGATGAGACCGTCCTTAGTACTTTGGATATTAACGTCAGTAGTGTCAGGCAACGTGAGTATTTTTTACAAGTTAATAATTTTTTTTGTGACAAGCCTAAAAAATAATGTTTTTGTTAACAAAATATTTTATAATATCACATGATATCATAAAAAACATTGTTTACTATTGGGTCTCAAATGTGTTATTAACTATACTAAGGTAGACGCACTAAATTCAGACTTGTTAAACTTTTTTGATTTCTAAATAAAATTTAATAATTATTTAATTACTACTACACCCATTACTTGAAAATTCATTTTCAAACTCAAATTACCTAAAAAAAGAAATGACACGGACGCGGGACTCAATCAGCTGATCTCCCGGAGTAGGTCAAGATACTACTAGCCTTTACAACCAAACCAGTATCGATTTTATTGATTCATTCGCTGAAAACATGTACCGTCTCTTTCAGAAAACAACGCAAACGCGACAATCAGGCAGAACCAGCCACAAAATCAAACGGCGCAGCCCAGGGGCAACCAACATAACCTAAACGGGTGGATAAGTACTTCGAACAATACGAACCAGGATAACGCCAACAGGAATAACAATAGAAGATCGGGGGATAGCGGTTACGACACCGTACGAAGCTCAGCGTCAAATACAAGAACTCCAGCTCAAGCCGGCGCTAGAAGCAATAACAGTCGGACGTTTTTGAACACGCCCACTTCCGGCAACAACTCGTTCCTGCATCCAGCGCCTTCGACGTCGACTTTTGCGGCAAACCAAGAAAACGAGGAAGACATTTTATGCGGGTGCAACAAAACCGCTGTACTGCTTACGGTTCGTAAGGTTGGGCCAAATACCGGAAGGAAGTTTTACAAGTGTACCGCGGGAGTGGATTCCGGAGGTTAGTGTATTTTTTTTTAGTCACAGTTGACATGCATGTCATCAATTTTTTTTAGGGATAATTTTATATGTTAAACAAAAGTATTGTTTTATAATTGGATCGGACCAGTACAAGTCCAAAAAGTGAGTTCTGAGAAAATTAACAAAATAATTTTGTCGGTGCAATATCTTGAAAAGTATAGCAGTTACCTATTTTGTGCCAACAGACAAAAAGTAGTTCACAGCGAATTCAATGTATTACATATTTTATTTATATTTGCATTACAAGCAGAGAGCCTACAACGCAAACAACACAAAACGCTTCATTAGTTCACTACAAGAAGAGGCCTGGGATAGGACCTTTAGCAGCGAGAAACCAGAAAAAATGATGGACAACTTCATACGCACGTTTAACATGCACCACCACAACGCTTTCCCGCTAGAAGTCAAACGGAAGAGAACTAACCGAAGAAAAACCTCACCAACACTGCTGGCAATCCAAGATACCCTCAAGTTCCTACGTAGGTGGGCAGACACCACAAATACCAACCAGAGCAACAACATCGTCAACAAATACAAGGATTTCTACGTGAAGCAAGCTGAACAAGAACACAAAGCAGCAAACCTCAACACAATACTGAATGCCAAAAACACAACAAAAGCCATATGGCAAACGATAAATCATGAGACGGGAAGAGCACTCAATATGAAATCCCACCCGCTAACACCTGCATGTGACCACTTTAAAAGACACTACATGGAACAGGACTCGATGGTCGCTCCTCCACCCACAGATGAAACATCAGTGAAGTACTGCGACAGATCCCTGTTTCTAATTCCAACAGACGAAAAAGAAGTGCACGGAATAATTCGCAACCTCTCTCCAAAAGTGACCAGGGACATATACGATATTAGCACGCGAACGCTGAAATTGGCCGCACCATATATTTCAAAGCCACTAGCCACAATCTTCAACCACTGCATAAGCGAAGGTATATTCACATCAAAACTGAAAATTGCTAGAGTCACACCAATCTACAAGAAGGGAGACCGACAGAGATGTGGGAACTACCGACCGATAGCGATTCTGCCTGCAATATCCAAAATACTGGAGCAGATAATTCTTACGAGAATCACCGACCACTTCTCCAGAAACAGACTGCTCACAAAGGCACAATTTGCATATCAAAAACACACAGGAACCGAGGATGCAATGAAGTCACTAATATCCAAAATACACAAACACCTTGAAGATAAGAAAAAGTGCAAGATTCAGCTATGTGATCTGACCAGAGCCTTTGACCTGATGCCACACGGAAGGTTGCTGCAGAAGATGCATCGGTGTGGAGTAAGAGGAATCGCCCTGAAGCTAGTCCAGTCGTATCTAACAGACAGAATACATCAAGTCCGGTGCGGCGGGGAGGTCAGTGAGTTTTGGCAGTCCACAATTGGAGTTCCGCAAGGGAGCCTATTGGGAGGAATACTCTTCATTATTTATATGAATGACCTTCCAGAAAGCATAAATGCGGATACAATAATCTATGCAGATGACACTACCCTAATCACTGCTGCCCAATCGGATGCTGAGCTGTCATCTGTATCAGAGTTGCACATGGAAGAAGCAAGAAGGTGGTTCGAGTGCAATGCTCTCCACTTAAACGAGACAAAAACCGAAGAACTGGTCTTCCAAATGGACAGATGGCAACAAACTGCGAACCCTGTACGTTTTCTGGGAATCACCATCGACTCACGCCTGACGTGGAGTGAACAGATACAGCAACTAGGGAAAACATTAAGCAGAGCAACCTACGCCATCCGGAAAATTCAGAAAACTGCTGGACAACAAGCCGCAAGAGTAGCGTACATGGCCCTCTTTCAGTCCAGGATGGCATATGGCATCGAGGTGTGGGGTGTCAGCACTCATATGACCTCCATACTCACAATACAAAAAAGAGCCATCAGAGCCCTGGTAGCCGAGGATTCCTGCTGCCATGCGAAACCCATCTTTGCGGAACAGAAAATTCTCACAGTGCATGCCATCTTTCTTATGAAAAGCCTCACTGCAATACACAAGAAGAATTCCACCCTCCTACGAAGACAAGACTGCCATGAATATGACACCCGCAACAAAAACTTCCTGGTTGCTGATTTTACCCGACTTCGTACCACAGGAAGCACCTCAAAAATTATAAAGACATACAACGCCCTACCCACCAGCTGGAAAACCAAAAGCAATAACGCTTTCAAAACAGCGCTGCACGATCACCTCTTAAGGATCCCCCCATACAACATTGAGGAATTTGAGAACAGCTTAAAACCATTATGAATTTTTGTTTATTGTGATATACTCAATTTTGACGTTATACTGTACAGTGTGTTTGAATAAATATTATTATTATTATTATTATTACAAGCAGAGCTATGATTAAAACAATCATCATGGACATGTACTGTTTTTGAACTCTACGGAAAAACAACGTACATTTTTAACAATATTTGTTTATTTAAAGCATTTAAATAATATTTTTATAATGATGTATAGTGTTTTTGGGGTTCTGATTCCAAACCCATTGTCTAACTTTTTTAATTCAAAGTGGCGGCTCCAATATGATAACTAGAAAATTTAGAAAGATGTCGGGTGCATATATTAACTTATTTGCTAATATTTGAACTTATTTCCGGTAATATTTGTAGATTGATAATTAAAAATGTCATGTCAGATTTTCGCAATAAATGCAAAATGGCTTCTTCAACCGTAAAGAATTTCAAAGAAAAATTCAAACAACAATCAAACATACAATCGTCAAAATATATTTTCAATATACAGAATATACAGAAATCATTTTATTCTAGAAATTTGGAGACCTTTTCTTTTTCTAATAGAACACCCTGTATATTTAACATTTTTTAATTCTAAGATTAATTCTAAGAGTTTTCTAGGATTTTGTAACAAATTGCAAAACTAGTGCTTAGGCTTTCGATTTCGTCCATTTTCGGCTCGGTTCTCGATATTTTTTGCCTCGATTCGGCTAAATTTATGGATTATCGTTTGGGACTGTACTCGTCAGCTCGTCGCCATGACATCGATCGAGGTTGCTAGGCGACGGTCGCGCGCTTGGTGACGCGGTCCCTAGATGGCGATACCTCATCGTGTCGCTGTTGAGGTTACGCTACGAAGCAATAGATGGCGCCCCGAAACCGCGCGAACGTAGGAGCATAATCACGTCGCGCGTGTAAGAGCTTAGAACCTTAGCTCATCCGGGCTTTTTGTTTCTCGCTTAACGCTTCGGCGATCTACCTAGGTCGACCAGCAGGCCTATTAGGCCTGCACATTCTCCTAGTATTTGTACTAACTATACAACATAAAAATGTAACAACATTTTAACAAACTAAATAATGTTTTCAAAAATCTCGCCATTTTCGTGGAGGCATTTTTCACAGCATTCCGTAATACGGTGACCTTACCGAGGGTTCTTCTGTCAATCGAATTGAAAGCAGCGATGACGGTGTCACGTAACGCCCCAAGTAAAGCCTCACGTAACGCCCGTGAGACACTGTATACATGAAATTTCCTCTTCTACGGTGGTAGTCGGTGCGGAAGTCACGCGGTAGTATAATTCTAAATTTTCACCAGTTACATACTTGAGGACTTTTTTAATAGAACATTTTTGTTATTTCAGTAAAAAATTCCCAATTTTGGACTTGTACTGTTTTCGAACTCGCCGATTCAATTTATTGGCTGGTTTTACAGAGTTGGCAGTGTAATGTACTTGGCTAAGTACTATCGTGGCCATATATTATGTCCCTTCTTTTGATGTCGATTTTCTCGCCAATCTAGGGGCGAAAAAATTTGAAAAAATTCTTGTTCTGTCCTTGATTAATATACTACAACGCATAAAAATTAGAAAGCTGTATATGTTGACGTTTGCCCGATTTTTCCAAATTAAGAAGAATTGGCGCTGTTTTTTACCCATAAATGTCATTCGTTTAACTTTAGCAATTAATTACTCCGGAAATAATCGATAGATTTCAACGAACTAAAAAGTAAAATCACCTGCGGAATGGTAGCTTTCAATGTGCATTTTTGTAAAATGATCGGAGTAGTGGTTAACCCACACAAAAGCTATATTACGCAATGCCAGCAATTTCGTTATTAGAAGAGCTAGGATGATGAAGTGTCGATCATAGGCTACGTACTAAATCATATATTTACAGTTTATTACAGAATCATTGTTTATCTTGCATTTTCCCTACGAAAGATCGTGTGGAAGCATCTCATGATCGCCGCAATTGACGCGGCGGTCTTCGGTCTTCGGGGTGATGCGAGGGAAGGGATCGACACCGACGCTGACGGTAGTGGGGGATCGCACTGGCTCAAAAGTTACTCCGAGAACAGTGTTTACGGACACAATATAACGACCTATCAGTTTTATACGCTCAGAGCTGCCATTTGTGATATATGTAATATATCAAGAGTTATATTTATGTTATATTGTTTTTCCCTGTATTTAAATATTACTAATAAACAAACACAAAAACGGACTCTGTTCATGTTTATTTCGGTCTTCAAAATTAACAAATGGTCGGAATGCTATTAAATTTAAGCGACATGTGACGCAGTAAATAAGGATTATATGCATGCTAACTGCGTTGTGCTGTTAACATTCCTTACTGATCTATCCGCTTCCATCAAAATCTTGTCTACAACCTTATTGTATAAAAACTGAAGAAAACAAAAACGCCAATCGATAGAAGATACTCTGAATGCAACCTGAACAAACATTGAAATTTTTGTGCTAAGCGGTTTAGGAGAAAAAAAATCGGAATGACGGCTCACTTCTCTCGCGCTCATGTCTACAGTGAGAGGCAAAAAATTTTGAATAATCACAACATATGTAGAAATGATTGAGGAGTATGACACACTTTATTTCAAGTTTTTCTGATCAGTAGTTTTAGAGTTATGAGACGTCAAACACAGGAGTCAATACTATCGAAACGAGAGATGGCAGTTAGGGCATTTCTCTCGTAGCGGGGTCACATATTATAACCAAAATTCTGAATTTAAAAATTAAGAATTTTATTCTGTTAGTTAAAATTACTACCTTGATAAGTTATCGTTCTTTTTTCTGTATTGGTAATCAGCTGTCTGCCGTTCTCTCACTGTTGACAGTGCCGCTAACGACTCCCTTTCCCGCATCACACCATGACCGTAGAGCGTCGGAATTCACGCGGCGTTTCAGCACGATCTTTTGTACGGAAAATGCAAGATAAACAATGATTATGTAATAAACTTTAAACCTATGAATTATTGGGTAGCCTATAGTCTATATTTCATTATTCTAGCTCTTCTAATAACGGAATTGCTGGCATTGCATAATATAACTTTTGGTGGGGCAACCACTCACCCAATCATTTTACAAAAATGCATATTGAAAGCTAACATGATTTTACCGCGGGTGATTTTACTTTTTAATTCGTTGAAATCTATGGATTATTTCCGGAGTAATTAATTATAATAATAATAATAATAATAATCTTTATTTCACCAAAAAAGCCAACTTACAGGGAAAAAGTCAAAATGGAATAACAATATATAATTCAATGTATCTGATGTTTTATATATTGGATAGCTTCGGCAACCTCGTAGAAAGGTTCAGCGGTTAGAGTTTTTCTTAGATCTTCCTTGAATTTAACCCATTGTTTGTCTCTCCAAGCTCTGGGAAGGTAATTAAACAGTTGGAGGTGCTGGTGCTGATGGACTGTTGTACCAATGCGATGGAAAGGAACGCTAATGTCTGCTTCATTTCGCAGACTCCGTGTTGTTGCTTGCCTTCTGTTC
Source organism: Aphodius sticticus (assembly GCA_963966075.1). Lineage (NCBI taxonomy): Eukaryota > Metazoa > Arthropoda > Insecta > Coleoptera > Scarabaeidae > Aphodius > Aphodius sticticus. The sequence goes on from OZ014510.1 coordinate 6,278,056, forward strand.
GGCAAGGTAATCATCTCACGTTTCGCACGCAGTAGTTGCTGATAAATATATGCTGTGGGGAGAGTCATAATTTGGAGACTTTTGAAAATTGGTTTACAGTGGGTGGTCCAGCTGGCTTGCTCAATTGCACGCACTGCCTTCTTCTGGAGGATAAGGATCTTGCCTGCATGGGGTGAACCTCCCCACAACTCCAGCCCGTAGGTCATTCTCGAGTGGAATAAAGCATGGTATGACATTAGAGCAGCATCCCGATCAACAATCTGTCGAACCCTCCTGATTGCGTATGTTGCTCTCGATAGCATAGGTGTCAGAGCCTCAATGTGGTGAGCCCAGGTGATACGGGTGTCAAGTGTGACACCCAATAGTTTGACAGACGCCTTTTCCACACCATGTACGTTGCGCTTACTAGTGAAGTGAATCCTTGACGTTTTGTCCTCGTTGAGCATTAAGCCGTTGCTATCAAACCACGATTTGGCATCAATCATCATTCGGTTGCATTTATCACTTAGAGCATCCAGGTTCCTATCACTAGCAAGCAAGGTAGTATCGTCTGCAAATAGAACCACTTCACCAGACACATTCTCAGGAAGGTCATTAATGAATAGGCAGAACAGCATAGGACCTATGAGGGATCCTTGTGCAACTCCATTTTTGACTGGTTGTAGTGTACTGAGTTTTCCGTCGCTATATACTGCCTGTTTTCTGTTTTCCAGGTAAGAGCGGAACAGTGGCAGGCCTCTAATCCCGTAAGTTTCCATTCGTTCCAGCAATCGACCGTGTTGAATGCAGTCGAACGCTTTGGAGAGATCGCACATAATTGCTTGGGTCTCCTCACCCTTCTCCATCGCATCCCAAACAAAATTCATGAGTGATTGTACCGCCTCGACTGTGCTTCTACCCTTTCTAAATCCAAATTGACAATTGTCTAAAACATTCTGCGAATGCAGGAAGCCCGACAGACGTGATAGTAACGCTGATTCAAAAACTTTTGAAAACACTGGCAGTATCGCAATTGGTCTATAATTGGAGCAATTGGTAGGATCTCCTTTTTTTAATACTGGTATTATCTTGGCAATTTTTAATCTGTCGGGTACCTGTGCATGCTCAAAACATGTATTGATGACTTCTGTGAAAGGTTCCGCAATAAAATCAGCACTCCATTTAAGTATTTTGGTGTTGAGATAATGTATATCCATCGTTGTTTTGGTTTTTAGATGTTTTATAATGAGTAGGATTTCTTGTTGAGTCACTGGTGATAGGAAGAAGGTTGTACTTTTGGAGGGTTTTTGTTCGGTAAGTGGTAATATTGCAGGAGCCAGGTTGGATACGGACGTGAAGAAGGTGTTTAGTTCTTCGCAGTTGGGTAGAGGACTGGATTTTTGTTGTTCTGAAGTCTCTTTTTTTATTATTTTCCACAGATCTGATTGTCGATTGGAAGATGTATGTAGTCTACTTTGGTAGCTGTTCCTTTTTTCAGCCTGGGTGAATTTTAAGTAAAATTCCTTGTAGCTTTTAAGGATAGATTTCAGATCTTCCCCACCCATTTGGTTGTACGATTCTTGGATAAGCCCTAAGGTATCTTTTATTTGCGCTGATTCAGGCGACAATGTCCGTGTCTTCTTTTTTTGAGATTTTGGTTGATTTTGTTTCAACGGTATCGCGGTGTCCACGATGTTCAGGTAGGTTTGGAGAAATGAATTATATTTGTCTTCCGCGTTTTGTTGTCCTCTCATTAGGTCCCAATCTTCTTGTTGAAGTAGATTTAGGAGAGCTTCGTAGCCTTTGTGAGTTAGAAGTCTATTTTTTCCAGTTTTACATGTATTTTGGTTTTGGTATGTGATTGCTAGCAGTATTCCATAATGATCTGATATGGCATTTTTGAGGACTTGGTTGCAATATTCGTTGAGGTTTGTAAATATATTGTCTATGGTCGTACGTGATGTTGCTGTAACTCTGGTATGGTCCATGGTTGTTCTTTTCAGGCCAAAGCTGTTTAGCGCATTAATTAAGTCTTGTGCATCCGTACTTAGGTTGGACATGTCAATGTTGAAGTCGCCAGTCAGGATGAGCTTGGTGCAATATTATTCATAAATAACTTCATTCAAAATACAGTCCATTACAGCAGCGTTGACAGTTAAATCCTTCCATCAAGGACGCCGTTACCAAAGGTTCCAGAATATTGGCTGTGTAATCGTTAATTTTTCGAATATCTTTCTGAAATTTTAACAGTATATTCTTTAAATGTTGTACGATCAAAATAAGCAATAAAAAATCATTAATTTATGTAAATGTTACACTAGAGTGTACCCAACAGTTAAAAATTGATGACGTGGCTGCCAAAGCTGCCAAAACTCCACGTATTTACCGATCTCCAATTTTCTCCCTTCAGGCTGCGATTTCTTCCTATGGGCCGAAGATCCATCGAACACGACTCAAACGCAAACTCAGAGACCGGCAACTCAGAACATAAAATGCAATTGTCATCAGCCTGCGGTTTTACGGACCGTACAGAAAGACGGCCCGAATAAGGGGCGTCAGTTTTATTCGTGTCCGAAGCCGATGAACGAATCTTGCAAATTTTTCAAATGGGCCGACGAAGACGCGTCCAATCAGAGTTTCAACGGGGGCGACGACCAAGGGGGCGGCGGCGGGGGTGGCGGTTCATCGCAGGGTTGGAACAACAGGGGAGGAAATTATCGGGGGAAGACGAAGAAGACCGGAAACAAACGGGCGGCGCCCTACCAGAAAAAAACCGCGGGTAAACGGAAATGCGGCATATGTGGGACGGAAGGTGAGTTTTTTGGAGAGAATCGACATAGGTGGTGATGTTGAGGATGTTTGTTGAGGTGGTTTTTGATGGCGTAAGCTATCGCGTCACATTTTTGATCAATTGGACGTCAGAAAGTAATTTAAGGGGTTACTCTAGCCTGAATACAAAATAAAGAAGGGTTTTGTGACTTTTTGTGACAAATGAATTGATCAATGTGAAATTTTGAGAGCTCAGTACACTTGCCTTGAGTATAGCTATATATATAGAAGTACACATGGGTATTCATAAATATCGATTTTTGCAAAATTTAGGAGCACTTTGAAGAAAAAAGTCGATTTTTCGACTAACAAATCGGTCTTCATTTGTCTATAAAAATCGTAGTTGTTTATCAAACTCAAAAATCTTGTGTAAAAGGGCGCTAAATGCTAGAGTTTTCAATGCCAGTTTAAACCATAAAATGAGTTCAAATATACAAAATCGGCGATAAAAACCAAACTTGAGCAATATACTTGAAAATTTTCTACACTCTGTTTTTGTGCAGTATACACACATTCATTTAATTCACTTAAAAGCCACATTATAAACTATGAGCTTGGTAATAATCACATTGTATTATTAATAAAGGAAGTAGCGAAAATATATTTGACGTGCAGACTGCATTATATTGCCAAAACTCACAATATTCATGTTAGAAAGGCAAGTATAAGACCAAAATATACAAAACTTGTGCTTTTTAATAATCAATAAGCCACTGTATAAAAAATGCTGTTTTTTTATTTTTAATAACAAACCCTGCTAACCTTAAAGAAAATAATGTTATAATATCAACCAATCCTTTCAATTTCGTTTAAAAAGCAGAATTGCAATGCTTCCAAAAATTGCTAGTTACTGAAAACTTTTTAAATTTCAAATAGTGTATAATATTTCCATCAGTACTGTGATGATTTGATCATTAACTTCTATAACTCATATTGTGCATCATAAAGTGATAATTACTTCCTTTTTTATTTATTTAACAGACTAGAAATAGGTTATAAGTAAGAGAACCATTTAAATATTACATTGTAGTCTTTGAATTTGCCGCGCGTCGCCCTCTGTATGGCCCTATGAGAACTAAATAACTTTTGACCCGTTTTAGCAGTGGTGTTGCATGCTACCTCCAGATTATATCTATATACATTCATCTCGATGGTATGGGCGCAGTTCTTTACAAACTGTGTGTTTCATAACGGCGGATAAAAATTCGCTGTAGGGAAAAATACTAAAATACTACTATTATATCGATTGCATCATGTGTAGTAGCTAGAATAAGCATATAAACTAGCCACTAATCTTGTCAAAAACATTAATAACAACAATGGGAGTTAAGGACCAAGTATAGTGACGTGACCGCACCATAATAACGTAGCGTAAAAAGATCAATGTACATAATTTCCACTCCGCGATTATAGTGACGCTCCGTAAACTGTAAAGTTCGTTCTCCACAGCAACGAATTTCATCTCCTGCGTGTTTTGTGTTACGTTTTCCGGCGTATGCGCGCGTATGGCGCCATCTGTACGTGTACCGGCGAGTGAATAGCAGTTTCCAGTAAGTTGTAGGTTAACTGATAGCATTTTGATAGTTTTTGGCAACGAGAACACAGAACGAGAACGACTTCAGAATGAATTGTTGCTGCAACAAGCCCTGCGTCCATAATTTATTATATCTACCACGATCTACCACTGATTAATACAATCAACAATAACAGTGACATGTGAGGTTATGTGCCGTTGTGTATATACTTCTCCGCTAGATGGCGCTCAATATGTTTGAGATCATTGCGGCACTATAAATACTAATTTCGTCGTCCGGAACGGCATGCGGTACGGCACGTTACTGATTACGTTTTTGTGGCACTATACTTGGTCCCTTAAACTCAAAGTACTACCTGACAATGTCACACAAACATTTTCCTAATTATATGTAGATATTGTGACATCACAAGAAACCAACGTGGTATTTTTAATTTTAGAAAAATATGAAAGTCTATGAAAAAGAAGTTCTAAATAACTTTTTGCCAACATTTTGATGGTAGTTTTTCTAGCACAGCCTTGCTTTTTTAAACAGCAAAACTCCGAAGTTAGAACTACGCCATGGAATAAAAATTCATAAAAATGTACTGAAGTGTTTAAGGGAGTTTTACGTTATTTGGGGCGTTTACCTTAGCTGCACTTTAGAAACCATCTCGACTAAATCGAAAATGCCGATGAAATTTGTATTCTATACTTACTTTTTTTGTAGGTCACAATCGAAAAAATTGCCCCAACTCCTAGCCTATAGTTGAATATTATTGCAGTTACTTTTATAACATGTTAGTAATTTATATTTTTTAAGAATAAATCTTTATTATATAATATTGATATTTAAATACCTATATTTCCTAACCTTTTTATCACAAAATGGCAAAACTACATTGGATTTATTTCCCGTAGCCAATTTTTTCCGTCTAATTTCACTGTACCCATTGAATGATTAGTAATCACAACGGATGCAAACAAATGACGTAACGATTACACCGCAAGCAATTTCCCGCCAAATCCTAAGATTTGGCGCGAAACAAATGCATGGATTCTATCAATTTGTTCCAAGCAACTTGATTATATTTACCTATATTACAGTGTTAATCCAGACTCAAATTTAACTAGCAAATTAGAGCCCATCGTTTTACGCATGATAGAAGTAGGGAGGTAAGCTCATTGATAGAAGTAGAAACTAAACTTTATACTTTTTGATTTATTAGCATTTTTATGAAAAAACAGCAGTCTAAGAAAAACCCTGTATACACGCTAATAATTTTAGAATGTGCGCCTCGGCGTTCTGTATAGATGAGTGAAATCAGTTTTAAAAAATCTTCATTAACAGAGGCACAATCTTCCGAGATCGCACTGTTGAGACATCCTGTATATAATTAATAGTTTAGCTGCATGAGAAACGATTAACCATTAACACAAATATATTAATTAAAGAAAATACACATTAAGAATTAATATAATTTCAAAAGATATACAACAAACGGTGCCTTGCACCGTGAGCGCTTACCCGCAATTGGATTTACAAATATGGAATCTTTACGATTTACCCGCCAGTGAGTGCACAGCTTGGCGGGTAAATTTTTAACAACAAACTACGATAAAACGATAAAAATTCTTTACAAAAATATTTAAAATAACGGTAAAGGTTTTGATCTAAAAATTATTGAATAAAACACGAACACACACAGTACGCACACGCAGCTACCGCCACCGCTTTCGCCGTCTCCTTCGTTGATCGGGCTCAACCTCATCTTCATCGCTGACGTCCCGCTCAGCATCTAGTTTCAGAGGTCCTGCATCCGCATCGCCTTCGTGATCGCCCTCAGGCTGGTCAGGTGGTTTCGGCGCTGCAACCTCTTGCGGATATTGCGATACTATTGACAGTAGGTATTTTCAAAACATCCCGTTTGACACTAGCTACTGTCATTTGAATCAAAATCCTGGCTACCTAGTTTTAACGCCGACACGACCGATCTAAATTTGAATCTGCTCCTGCAGCCAAACTCTTAATTTTAACATTTTTTCCTCGAGTTTAATTTATTATTTAACTAGTTTGACGAAATTACACACACACCCACACACACACACACACACACACACACGCACGCACGCACCCACAGACACATACATACACATACACATACACACACATACACACACATACACACACATACACACACATACACACACATACACACACACACACACACACACAAATATGTTCAGGGGACCCAAAAGGACATAATATTTCCGCTAAAAACAAAATTTTTTTTTTCGGCGTGGTTACAATACTTTATAATACTGCGTATGATAGAATAAAAAGACGTGAAGGTGTTACACTCTTAAGTGGGACACACTGTATATAAAATTCATAGTTTAGCTGCATGAGATTCTATTTGATCGAGATCAGTCGTGTCTGCATTAAAATAAAACTAGTTAGTCAGGATTTGACAGATATTTTGATTCTATTGACAGTAGGTAGTGTAAAACGCTGACGGTTTGACAATACCTACTGCTATTAAAATGAAAATATCTGTCAAATCCTGTCTAACTAGTTTTATATTAATGCAGACACGACCGGTCTCAAATAGAATTTGCTTATGCAGCTAAACTATTAATTTTACCAAAAAATGTCATAGACATAAATTATACAAAATTTCCTCTACTTTAATTTATTATTAAACTATTTTAACGAAATTTTAGAAATGGCGGCTCCTTGAAAAATTAAAGGAAACATCCAATTCCTTTGGACACAGGATTTTTTTGTACCTTGGTCAAAAATGTTCAGGAGACCCAATAAGACTCATTTCCGCTAAAATCTGAAAATTTTTTTTCGGTGCGATTACAATACTTTGTCATAAATATGATAAGTTAAAAATCACAATTTTTCATTGCGGAGGCTTCGATACTTATGACAAAAACAAGGAGGAGGTTTCAAAAGCTCTCATTCAAATTCATTTACGCGGTAATTATTCCGAAGTAATGCAACGTTTTGAATATTCCTGGTTTACAAGATAAAGTAACCTTTTTCATTATTTTGTCACGGTGTCATAAAGTGATATTTTAATGAATATGCATGTCGGATGTAAGTATGTTAACGAGTACGACACTTAAAAATCAGACTCTATCTATAATTCCAATCGGTGGATACTCGAGATAAAACAGTAGTGGTGTACGTAATTGATTTAATAATACCGATAATGGGAATCTAAGTATAGATTAACAAGAAGCTAATTAATCTTTCAACTGATCATTGCGCAACCATCGTCATCACGTCAAAATTCGTACGACTGTGTTTGTGTGATTGTATCTATTTGAAGTATAGCATGGTAGGAACGTAGAATGGTATAGGCGTTAGGGGGACACGTTTTGGTCTCTCGCGCGCTCCCGAGTCATGCGCAAAGGGTTTGTTTACATTTAGAGCAGGGCTGTACAACGCGGGCCGCACTCCGCATGTAAAGTGAGAGGCAGAACCGGTTCAGTTGGACAGCCCTGATTTAGAGCAAAGATGGCGTGAATTATTTTATTAACCCAGTAACGTCGAAGAAATTAATTTTATTCTTTGAAATTCCTGTTGATCAGTGATTGGATATCGAATACGTGTTCATACATTATTTTCAAAAATGAAGAATACTGGAAGCTATTACCTTGTGGACGAAATAAGTTAACGTAAAAATATGTGCGTAAGCTATTGTGGCTAATTTGGTTTGTATATAAAACAATATTGAGACCTTTTTGTTATTTGCTACAGCAAGGATGGTATCTACTGAAGACTTTACAGCTGATGGCGATACTGGGACTTTGTACTACAAATTTTGGCGGGTTGCCAAAGAAAGTAACGTGGCTATGCATACAGAGATTCTTCTCATGCATATTATTTTCACATCCAATCACAGAAAACGTGGCATTTCGAGTAATTAATCACTCGTAAAACTTGAACACATTTCATTCCAGAAAATAGGAAGAAGGCTATTTACTAGAGCAACCGTAAGGTTTATTTTGTTACTGTAGATAACAAATTATTATTTATGTTTCATTTCTTACAGTAGAATTAATTACGAAGATCAATTGTGTAGTGCAGGGTTGTCGACAACAAACGATGCTGTTTACATATCTTACAACGTCTGGTTATACATCAAGAAAAACAACAAAGGTTTGTAGAAAATAACTTTATTTTGATAACTTGTAGGTCAATTTGAGGTTTCAATTAGTAACGCTCAAACTTACATTGAAATCATTTCAATATTATTGTGATTTACATTCACATAATAATTCTCTTACGACTAGTATTTTCATCTAGCTATAAGTCCTGGGAAGCTATTTGAAGGATCTGTCAGGTTTGTTGTCCTCGTCTATCAAATGAGATTAACCGTTAAATGTGCGCAGAACATGAATATTAGATATGGGTGACATGTTCTCCGCACCGCTGCTGATACAGTTTCTCATTTTACGAAGTATTCATTACGATTATTTTATAGGTAGATGAAAATACAAGACCTTAAACTATTTCACAATTACTTAATGATTAAGGGTGTATTTGTAGATTTTATCATTATCATTTCTGATGGCGATACTGGGACTTTGTACTACATTCACAAAATTATTATATTTATTATTATAATTATTATACAGGTATTTGACTGTATTAAAAATATGGCATGTATTATAGTCATCCTAATAGATTACAGTTTAAGAGAACTATTTGTTATTACTTTTCAAAAAGAAACATTCTTTATTTCTATGAAAAACCAAAATTAAAATTGAATTTTATTCACGTCCTATCACGTGATTGAAAACGCTCTGTAATTGGCTCAGTCTCCAGTGATGTCATTCGTTAGTTCGGTTAGAGCGTGTTCGGTTTGTCCGGGTAGGGTATGGGGAGAGCAATGCTCAGATAACTTGGGTCGGCTGTCTCTCTCTTATATGCAGATAAACGCCGTATGACGTTAGTCCGCATATTATGCAGCGCGTCACTCTCACCGTACAATACCGGGTTATCCGAACACGCTCTTATGCTTCTCCCGATTGAATCTAATAGCACGAAAGCGCCATGTAAGCATAACTTTGTAGGTTAGGATAGCCCTAACCTTAAGCTGTCAGATCAGGTAATACCTGGTTCGAAAATACGATAGATAACTTATTCTAGTCAGTTTTACTTATGTCGAAGTAATCTTCACAACAGAAAACACTTGTATTGGCGGCTATTTATGCCATTGGGTTTCTACGAGCCAACCACTTTCTTCGCAGTTTCAAATCTTGCGGAACAGCTACAAATAGTTTATCCGGAGTTTTTCTTGACGTATCTCTGCATTGTGGATTTATACACCATTTATAACCCATTTTTATGTAGAAATTGTGAAAACAACACATCATACAACACAATTACCAAACGGCGACGATGCCGATGCTGACAGACCATATGGGCCGATTTGACATCTACTAACCGGTGACGTCACACAACAGAAAGTATCGTGTTGGCGGGACTTTTTGAGTTTCAATTTTTAACGCTGATTTTTATGAAATATTGAGGAAATAATTACGAAAAATAATGCATTTACAATGTAGAGTGAAGGAATAAACATCCCATTAATGAAGGAATAAACACACTAAGATGGTTTTCCAATAATAGTCAAATACCCTATTGCATAAAGATTATGGGCGGGATCACCCAGCATGACACATGGCCAGAGAAGACACGAGTTGAATTTTCAAAAATAAAATAAAGTAAAATTGTAATCTGAAAAGAAACCAATAAATGTAACTTGTATTGGGTGTATCGAGTTTTATTCATTCTAAAGCAGGCGTTACACCATGCTACAAAAGCCGTCCAACGTCAAACTTTTAGTAATGTTGGATTACTAGTAGAGCGCTGAGACGGATAGACTACATCGGTTATTTCTTAAAATCTGAGAGAGATATAGTATGTTACTAATAGTGACTCGATCTTGGTATTTTGCATCATGTATAATATAACTTATATTATATAAGTATCAATAAGTGCAGCATCACGCAACATACCAACCATTGGATGCTGCAAGGTGTTCGTTGCCCTGTGTTGCCCTCCATCTCTAGTTGGATTTATAAATTGATTAAATTATTTGAATTTTTATTTGCAATCGAGCAAAAAGTATATAGGAATAATTACATCTTTGTTGGAAAGGCATTAAAAACAATAATAAAAAAATATATAATTCAAAATTGACTCAATTTACGAAAAACAACTTTTAAATAGGATTTACATTGTGCGGAAGTCGATATTATCATTACGCATTCATTCATTCAATTCTGTTTATTGATTTAGTAGCATAAGCAAAGGCCAGCGCCGACGGCTGTATGCGACCATCGGCGCCGCAGCTGGATGAATGCGATCATTTCCCGAGCTATGCGCAATCCCATACCTGTTCATATTTATACTATGGTTTGGGCGTTGCTGTCTTAAATCAGTTACGCATGCGCATGAGTCATATATCCAGCTATATAGCAACAAATTTCTGGAATCAATTGCTGTACGTGTTGTGAGACAGTGTTGGTGTGTTCGTCGATTGTTGACAGTGTTTTTTTTGCGAGGCATTTGTAAGGTTAGTTATACATTTTATTATATATGCAGGAATTTTTCATAACAATACTACTTTTGCACGCTTGTTTTTCAAATCCAAACACCAGAAGTAAGTTCCGGATTTACAAAGTATAGTACCCTTAAATTTAACATTGTTTCTTGACATAATTTTATTTAGACAATCGAAAAACAAACAAAGTTAATTTATGCCTAAGCGAGAAACACTTCACGAGATTTTGTCGCGACAAAATCAGAAAATATTACCGTGGAGAACTTAGCCATAAAAAATAGCCATAACTTTTCTTTCTCGAATATTCTTATGAAACATATATCAAATGATATATGATAGATTCTAGTACTATCTAGTACTATAAAATTAGAAAATATTACCGCGGAGAAGTTAGCCATAAAAAATAGCCATAACTTTTCTTTCTCGAATATTCTTATGAAACATATCAAATGATATAGGATAGATTCTAGTACTATAAAATTTGAAAATATTACCGCGGAGAAGTTAGCCCTAACTTTTCTTTCTAGAATATTCTTATGAAACATATATCAAATGATATATGATAGATTCTAGTACTATCCGCTAGAGTTTTGCCCCAAAAACTCATCGAACGGTGTTACGAGTCACCTTATAAGAACATTTATCATCTCAATAAAGAAACAAGCGTTACAAATTCCGAAAGTGCATAAAATTCTGCATCCAATAATGGTATTGGAAAGGTGCTACCCCTAATATTACCTACCCCTATACGACTATAATACAAGAAATTGGCGCGCCATACGACTAAGAAGTGCTATTAACGAACATAACTCACGCTAAAATTATTGGATAACTTCCCTAAGTACGTCAAATTATAGGCAATTAAATGCACTATTTACCCTTGAACGCTCGGAGTTTTGCTCCACGGCGAACAACCCTTAAATGACGATAATGTCCGTACGCAACCGTCCTCGACGGCAAACATATGTCGGTCGGTTGTTGAAGGAAAAGGTTTATAACTTTTGCAAATATTATTGCATAACTTTCTATCATATATCAAATTGTAGGTAATTAAAAAGGCTTCTCACCCTTCACCGTTCGGAGTTTTACTCCACGGCAAACAACCCTTAAATGACGATAATGTCTATAACAAAAAAGATAAGGTTTGTTTTGCAATACTCGCAAATTTGATATTAATTACTTAGTGACACATATAACAAATCTGTTTTTAATGGTTTTGCATTTCCAAACGTTTACTTTTACTGATACTTCAAACATACATTAAAGTAATCAGTAATATTAGCAATATAAAAACAGGTAAAATGATTTTTGATTTCCATCATTCGGAACATTTTAAGGAGACATAAGTGGGGACTGCCGATTCACCAACACCTTTACTCTCTTTACACTCTTTACTCGTTAAGGTTAATGTTTAGTGGTAAGGTTCATCAATATTGTTATGAAAAAGAATAAAAACAAATCCATACATCACACATCGAATCATATCTGTAAATTCCATCATTTTCTGCTTGTATTCTTCGCAAATCTTCGTTTCTTCTTCTGTTCAACAGTCATCAGATTGGTCCAAGTTCTTGCTTAAGCCCTACAAAAGGTTCGACATCATGAAAAAATACTTGAACGTCGCTGAATGTGATGAGACCGCCAAATATATTGCCGGTGTTTTGTCAGAAGGAATCTTTACAGAAGTAAGTATCATAGTTTCATGTACAGGGTGTCCCACGCTATAAACTAACTAAGAGAAAATATGTTCATGCTTATAGGATGTCTCACAACAACGTATATTATTGCAATTTTGATTAACATTGCTTTCTTACTTATTATGACATCAACTTGTATTGGGCTATTATCAACTGTTTCTGAAATGTTGGGAAATTAATGTCAAAAAAGGAAATTTTTCAAAAAAACATTAACTGGTAACTACCAAGGATACAGAAATAAGTAAACTCGTTTTGAATAGTAAAAATATCAAACTTTTCGATAGTTATTGTTGATTTGAGATTCTAGTATGATTTATCCCAAATAAATGGAGGTTTGCTAATGTCAAATAATCTTAGGCTTTTAAATGGAACAGTCTGTACATCTTGAATAACTTTGAAAATCGGTAAGCCAGCTTTCCGGTAGGTTTATCGTCAACAGTTACAATGTTATTAAGGATTTAATTTAACATCTATTACTCATGGACAATAATTCATGAATTAACATGAAATATCTAGTTGCCAGGACGAAATTCTACAAATTAATGATCCCTCTGTTCTTGCAGTAACTTTTAGTAATTTCCAAATGCTACTATGAATTATACAAACTAACAATTTATGATCATCCAAGAATTAGTTTTTTAGTAGGTACTCGTCGAAAACTATTTAAAAATTTTATTATTTATTTACGTAATGTCGAGAGCATTTATCTGAGAAATTCAATTACTTAGATTTAGTAGGTGGCATTGCTTGAATATGTAACTTCTCGTTTCAATAGTATTGACTTCTGTGTTTGAAGGCCCATAACTCTAAAACTACTGAACAGAAAAAAATGAAATAAAGTATGTCATACTCCTGAATGATTTCTACATAAGTTGTATGACTGTCAAAATTGTTTTCTTCTCGTGGTAAATATAACCGCGAGAGAAGTGATTTTTGCAGTTTTAAATTAACGCTCGTCTTTCCGATTTATTGTCTCTTAAACCACTTATTACAAAAATTTCAGTTTTTGTTCAGGTTGCATTTAGAGTCTCTTCTATAGATTGGCGTTTTTGTTTTCTTACGAATGTTAGCAGGACAATGCAGTTATCATGCAAGTAATCCTTATTTACTGCGATACATATCCCTTGAATTGAATAGCATTCCGACTATTTGTTAATTTTTAAGACCGAAATATTTTGCGCAGTTCGGCTTCCCTCGCTTGTGGGTTTTGGTGCGAGGCAGTCGAACGAGATGCGAAGTTTTTACGCGATCAGTGAATCCGTTTGAATCCGTGTTTGTAAAATATTGTTGGGTATAATTAATTGTACATATAAATTCATTATTCATGTTTAACTCGCACTACTATTCAAAATTCCGAAATTAAATTGTTCTGATTGTATCGTACTAATAGTAAATAATCTCCACTGTCCCAGCTACGTTTCCATTTACCGTTACGATTGACGCAGTGCGCGCTGCACGAAATTTATATCATTCATATTAAATCGCTTTGAAAAGTACTTAAAAAATTATAACGTGTAAGTACCCAATTCAATTTCAAATTTTAAATCTTTCGCGCGAAACCATGTTTACCGAGGTGAGTTAAATAGGGGAAGTCCAGCTCAGACTGCGACGGTAGGGATGTTCGATACGATACGATATTTCTAAGTACCGGTACTTTACATTCCGATACCCGATATTTTGTACCGGTACTATAGCATCCAATACGGTACGATACGATACGTTTTTGGACGATATTGTATCGCGATATTTGTTGTTGCCAACAACTAGCGTACTCTAGCGGCAAACCAATATAAGTTTATTTTACAAGTGACACTGATTACAACGAAGGAATTTGTATTTGTGTTCTTTTACAGTGTCAGTAAACGATCAGGGAAATTCCGACTAAAATTTAACCTAACTTTGGTGTGCAAATCTTTGAGTGCGAAAGTCATTAAATCCGTTAGCCATAGTGCTTTTTACAAGCGAAATACATACAAACATGCCACGTTCGTCGAGTAGGATATGGAAAGTGTTTATTAAAACAAGTTGGGTGGAAAATGCGAACTTTGTAACACTGACGTTAAAATTGCGGAATTTACGACAAACATGAAAAAAAAAACACCTTCAGCGGGGGCATCCAACATACAGATTAGAAACAAAGAAAACACTGATGGTTCTGTGGGTGGTACCATGGTGAAACAAATAGTTCCGTATGTGATAATATAGCAGCGTTTAATATTTTCTTCGGAAAAATACATTCATAATGCATTTATATATTTTGTACAAAATCATAATTAAAAAGCCCATTAATTTCTGGAAAACACTGGTGGTGTCATGGTGAATCAAGTAGTTCCTATATCATGGGTGGTACGATACTTTACATATTCCTATACTTTTAAGGCGAGTGTTGTCCAGTGTTATTTTGACAATTTGTTAAATTTTTGCGGTTTTTTGACGTACTTGACATCTATCATTTGGCATGTATTATGAACATTCTATTGATAATAAATGCACATGCCAACTCTGGCTGAAAATACAGTGTAATGAATGATCTCATTTTTCAGCATTGTGAAACATTTGTAATCCTTTTCTACAATAACAAAAAAATAATAGAATTAGATGATAGATATCGGATAATCGGTGCTGCACTTGCATTGCGACCATATAAACTATTTTGTTACATTTTATGTAGGAGGCAAAAAAAGAAGCCAATAGGACCAATGCAATAGTATATAATACATATGATAGCAAAAGATAATCTACTTTAAGCACTACAGAGAAAGAAAGTTTCAAATATTTAATAAAAACCGCATCATATTTATTCTACTGTACATTATTTTTTTCATATAATTACAATAAAAAAACTCTTTGGCCTTTGCAGATTGTTTATTTCTCTAAGTAACTTATACGGCTTTGGATTACTTGACGTAAGTTATAGTTTTTCTATTGTGTATGTAATGTTTTTAAATTTTATAATTTATGACCTTGAGTGATTATACCTTGATTGATGTAATTATAATTGTAGATTTTAAGCTGATGATGATCTTTGATCGAAACCGGTATCGAAATAAACAATCTGCAAAGGCCAAAGAGGTTTTTTATTGTAATTATATGAAACTACACCTTTGAATATGGACTACTTCAAGTACATTATTTTATTTCAATGTGTGTAGGTATCTGCCGCTACGCAAAATATTTTTTTTATTCGGAATTACGACTTAAAAAATGTACCGGTACCGATGTACCGGTACTTTGTGCTCCGGTATGGTACAGAACCGGTACATTTGATACGATACAATACGATACGCGATACCGGTACAGCAAGGTGTATCGGAACATCCCTATGCGACGGTATAGAACAAGGTAGCGGGCATGGTACCGGGCATGGTATAAATATCAAGGTTGTACCATGGTACCGGGATGGTACCGGGGATCATTGGTGGTGAAGCCGTTGAACGTAGCACTACGTATATCGATTCGCCGAAATAAATCTCGGTGTTAAAGTTTGTGTTGTGTTTCGTTACAGGTAATACCATTTATATTTGTTATAGTATGTCTATCCTATTTTGATATTTTTTGACGTATTGGGTCATGTTAGTTTGTAATTTACACTATTAATTTCATCTCTGAACCGTTATTGCGTCATCTCCAATGACACGAATTTGCTGCGTCGTAGTTCCTTTTCTTTCTCTTGTTTCTGTATCTTACGGCGTAAGCATATCCTAAGGCATTTGTATTTATTGTTTAACCGGGTAGTTGTGCTGCGTCAGGATTGATATCTGTGTTCGCGCCCGAAGTTGACCACACAAATAAGCGTTATCAAAATAGTCCCTTTATTTCAAATGTATTTCTTGATATGTCTCTTATTTAGTTTGTGTCGTTTTGTTCAGAGTCACGATTGTTATTTGTATTAACTTTATAATTTGTTTTGAGAAAAGATTTTATAACAGTCATAATGGGTTCTAGGTGATTATAAAGTTTTTGTGGGGTTTTTGACACCTAGAGCGCCCCCACTTAAGTTAGTTTTTTTTTTATATAGTTATATTGTTTGTTGTTGCTTGTTTCTGGTTTGGCTAACATTTATCTTGCTTTACATATGGTTTAACTGGGTTTACCTGGTTCTTTACTGCTTGTTTGGTGTTGGTAACGCTATTATCAGTTGTTGAATACATTCGACCTTTGAATATTGTTGTTTTTCGTTCATATACAATAACGAGGACAACAAATGAGAAAAGTTGTAGGGCGAAAGGAGCGGAAAACGTAAGCACCTAAAAGCTATAACCAGCGGGCTGACACCGTCAGTACCTCTGCCACGTTTTTCATTTATAAGTTTCGTTATTGTTGCTTTAGCAACTCATTTATACACTTATGTTTGAAGGTCGAACATATTTAGTTTGTGTTGTCGTACAATATTCTTTCCAGCTACATCAAGACCCACAAATACAAAATATCCGATCAAACATAAATGACAAAACAAGCCAACTAAACTACAAAAACAAATACCAACTTTTACAATTATGAAAAATCCCAAATTAACAAACTACTATTATCTACAACTGAAATTACAAATATAATATATCAAGAATTTATTGAAGACAGTAATCAACTAGTTCAACCAATGATAAAATCTTCAAAATTTTGACATCCACAAACATGAAATACCTACTTTCAACGGTTAATAATTAAATACTACAATTAAAAGTAAACAACTCAATAAATCATATATAACTATAAATGATTGTTTCTTTGACTTTTTTTTTATATTTTATTGTGTGTGAATTTTTCCCAAAAGGTAAGTGAGTATATCTCTTTTGACTTTCATCGGCTGGATCCTGAACGTTCTGTGTGCTATATTTGTACATAACAAGGGTGTCCTATTCGTAATATTCACTCCTCTTTATTATCTTTTCATTTGATCACGTGCCATAGCTAAATATTCTGGTTTTGTTTAGGGGAATTTCGTTTATTAGCACACAGAAAATTGGGTTTACTACGTGAGTGTCTATCTGGGGAAGTAGGTAGAGCGGTGATTCCCTCAGAACGCGCTCTTTGTTCAGAAAGGGGGGGGGGTTAAGACACTTACAAACGCAATTCTTTTTCTACAGTCGCACTACATAAAATATGACGATTGATTTCGTGCATATCCCGATATCCCGATTCGTTACTGAGATATCCGCTTCCATGAAAATCTTGTACGCAACCTTTATTACACAAAAACTGTAGAAAACAAAAACGCCAATCTACAGAAGAGGCTCTAAATGCAACTTGACCAATTGAAAATTTTGTGGCAAACCGTTTACGAGGGAAAAAATTAAAATGTTGACAGTCATACAAGTTATGTAGAAATGGGAGTAGTTTTAGAGTTATGCGCCTTCAAACACAGCAGTCAATATTGTCGAAACGAGAGATGGCAGTTAGGGCGATTCTCTCGTGCACGGTCACATATACCTAATTTTCTACGCCCAAGTGATTATGCATTTGAATCCAGTAAATAAGTTCAAGAAGGTACGTTTTCTTGTTACCAGTTTTCCGTGAATAACTTTTATACATGGAAGCAACGTATATTTCGTTTTTTAACGCCGTTAATGTAGTTTGTTTCCAGCGTGGGACACCCTGTACACTCCGAAACAATAACTCAAATTATTTTTGTTTTAGCATCAAGAACGAGAATGTCGTGGAGCAAACTGCATTTACAAATTCCAAACAACTCTAGACGACGAACAAGTTGAAATGGTGCTGACGTCAGTCTCTGGACATTTGTTTGATCTCCAATTTATCGATCCCTTCAACAGTTGGCGTTGTCGTCACGAGCCTCGAGCGTTGTTCGACGCGAAAATCGAGGAAGTGTGTCCTCTGCGTAATTCCGATATCAAAAAAACGCTGGAACGAGAAATTCAAGGTTGCGAAGGCTTGATAATCTGGACGGACTTCAATCGAGAAAAGGAGAGTATCAGTTTTGACATCATTAAAGTTTGTACGGCGGTTAAAAGCGATCTGCATATCGATCGGGCAAAATTTTCCGAAATGACGCGGTCAGCTGTATTAAGCGCCTTGGATAATTTGGAAGCACCGAATAAGGATGTCAGCGATGCTGTGAATGTCAGACGAGAGTTAGATTACAGAACTGGATGTGCGTTCACCAGGTTGCAGTCATTTCGATTGCAGAGGTCGTTTCCGAAGAAATTAGTGGATAATTTTGCGATCACTTATGGTTCTTGTCAACTGCCGACGTTGGGTTTTGTCGTGGGTCGATATAACGACATGCATCAATTCCATGCCAAGTTGTTCTGCACAATTACAAGTATGTAAAACCAAGTTGTCACTATTCAACTATACCCTGCAACGTATGTTCAACTACAGTTGACGATATGTACGCTCGCCAAAATTGATTGACGACGACGGGGAATGTATTATGTTGGTCAGCTGTAGTTGAACGTAAGTTGCTCGCATCGAGATAGTATAAAAGAGGAGTCATACGAGCTTAAAATTGGGAGCACTTTAGGTCAAATCATACCGTCCGTTAGTCCCATAACGTCAAATTGTCAAGCCGATACATTATATAGGTTTAAGAGGTTTCTAGTGAGCTATAAGTATTTTTATACCCCCCACATTTAATGTGGTGAGGGTATATTGAGTTTGATTCATCATTTGTAACACCCTTAAGGAAGCGTGGCAGATATAGAGATATATATGGATTTGATCAGAATTGAAAACTGAATCGATTTAGCTATGCCCGTCTGTCTGTACGTCTGTGTACACGATAACTGCCGTAATTTTGAAGCAATTGATCTGAAATTTGGTGTACAAGCTTATCTCTTAAAAAGTAAGGATAAGTTCGTGAATAGGCAAAATTGGTCCCCTCTGATGACAAGGAACAGGCCCGTATTCAATAAAGTTTGACTTATTTTTTGGTTTATTTAACAATTAAATGTATGTAGGTAACTGAAAGCTGACAAAGTCCAGTGTTGTTTGTTCGAAGCATTTTACGGATATATGTATAGACAGAACATCACCAGATCGCATCAAATATATTTTCTAGTTTAGTAAAACGTAGTTTCGATCAAGATGTGTTGGATAGTCACAGAATATTATTAACTAATTAAAAGTATTATAAATAGGTACACACATATTCGAACGTGTTACATCAGAAAAACAAACATAAATAAATGCGCCAGCATTCAACATCAAAATAATAAAATGATTTTGTTTAATGGCCAGTAGGTTACAAAATGTATAATACTTATTTTGTTCATTCATATTCAGATTTATGTTACCTACACATAAGATTAAGTTTACATTAAGTTTAAGAAATGTAAATATATTTTACATTATTTGTTATTTTATATAGTATTTTTGTGTTTATTATATATATTTACTTTCTTTAGTTAATGTTGAATAAAGCGTGCCATCCTTTAATGAAAACAATATGATGCAATTGTTTTTGGGTTTATTAAAAACGCCAATAGTTTTCATTCAGTAGTTTATTCTTGACTACTAGTTTCGTTCAATAATGACCATCTTCAGGTCAAACTGCGAAAAGCAATAAATAATTAGCTGTTAAACAATTCATTTGTTGTACAAATGCAGGTTATGTTTGATCTTAATTAAGTAGTAAACTCACCGTCAGCGAAAATTGCGAAAATACACGACAAACAGTTTAAAATACACAAATACAACGATAATATAAATTAACATACACGACCAATGTGGCTTCTTTCAATAAACAAATGACAGTGTTATCATGAATTCAAAATGGAAGTTTTGTTGTTGTATTGCGTGATGGTGGTGTTTGGATTGCATAAGTGTCTTCACATAAGCTGTTGGAATATATGTCGGTTGAAGTAGAAATCTGTAACGTCGTTTTGAAGATCTTGGGTCTCACTTGTTACACTCTTTTGAATCTCGTATATCTCTAAAAGGTCCATTTTCGTTGATTTGCAACATACATGCAGGGGGCTGGCATTTTCCTTGTCTAAATTGTGTCCTTCGGATCTCAGAGAGATCTTCTTTAATAATAATAATAATAATAGTTAGTCCGGGCCTGTTCAGACCGACCGTCGTATTGGCCGGGTGCGCGATGCAAGCGCCTCTACAGGTCCACAAAGCGTAAAAGGTGCAGATTGCTAATAAATGTTACAGTTATCTGTACTGTATAAGTGATCCGATCAAATTTATATTATTTATTACAATATTGCATTTGTTAATATTTTTCCTGTATTATTACAGTTGATAACGCAACACTTATTGTGTCCTATTATGATTATTTATACCAACGATATGTTGTTAGTTCTGGCGGATTGGATCACAACATAATGCGCTGTGAACTACTGCACATAGTGTAGGCATTTTAGTTAAGTATTTCTCCGCTACGGACGCTTAGATCGGTTTTCAAGTCCCCTCCACGGTGTATGAACAGGGCGAATAGTCCCATAAGCCACACCTACTGACGCCGTACCTGACGACGTTTTGAGTATAAGAAAAACGCCGTCATAGCGTCGCCTTTCTATACTATCTCGATGGTTCTGACCAAAATAAAGGATAAACCATACAAAGTCACCTGCTCCAATTACCAAGTGAACTCCATTGATTTATTGACAGGGCCATTTTGAACTATTAGAATCGAATTCCTCCATCCCAGAAAAAATATCTCCTGCCACGAGTGCAATGGTGTCCACTTTGTAATCGAACTTTATCTTATATCTTAGTAAGATCAAACAACCATCTTTATCATTTCAAAGCTTTATTTGCTGAATATAGAGAGAATGACTTGGTCTTACCCCTTAAGCAACACAAAAGTTTATTCTCTTGTACAATTCCTCTTTTTTTCAGGTTTGGTTTCAGCGAATGATACTGTCAATGAATTGACGACCGATTTTAGTTGGACGGGGGGTTACCTATGCGACAAGAACGCGGCAATAGCAATTTTGCATAGATGCAACAATGCAACCGCAACTATAGAATCTGTAGAAAGTAATCCGACAATTCACCTACGGCCCCTACCATTAAACACTGCAGTAAGTTAATTAAATATCTAAGCTAACCACGGAAGTGTTATAATTTTTTGTTATAAGGAACTGGCGAAGAACATATCGACGGCGCTGAATATAACAGTGAAAGACGTCATGCAAATCGCCGATAACCTGTACAGGAAGGGATTCATCAGCTACCCGCGTACCGAGACAAACATTTTCCCGAACGATTTCGACCTGATGCCTGTGGTCGAGCAGCAGAAAAATGACGAACGGTGGGGAGATTTCGCTACTTATATCCTAAATGATGGTGGCCCCAATCCGCGAATAGGCGACAGGACAGACGAGGTTCGTATCTTCTTTTCCATATGTGAATATGTAAATCGAACAGTGAAGAACATCAAAATGTTTTCAAATACGGAATAGACTGTATTAAAAATATGGCTTCTATTATAGTCATCCTAATAGATTACAGTTTACGAAAACTATTCGTTATTATTTTAAAAAAAAATATGCTTTATTTCTATTAAAAACCAAAATTAAAATTGAATTTTATTCACGTCCTATCACGTAATTGAAAACGCTCTGTAATTGGCTCAGTGACGTCATTCGTTAGTACGCTTAGAGCGCGTTCGGTTTGTCAGGGTAGGGTATGGGGAGAGCAATGCTCAGATAACCTGGGTCGGCTGTCTCTCTCTTATATGCAGATAAACGCCGTATGGCGTTAGTCCGCCTATTATGCAGCGCGTCACTCTCACCGTGTAGTATTGGGGACGTCTTTCTTTAAGAGAAGTAAACTAACCTGATTATTTGACTATCCAAAAAAATACTGTAACCCCTAAAGTGACTTGTCCCGATTCGTGAGCACGAGAAATACTTAGATTAAACCTGCTCTGGGATATTATATGTGTGAGTTCTTGTCCTGGAATCTTGTTGAAGAATACTAGCAACAACTATAATAATGGTAGCGTTAATTGTTTACTAAAGTCCAATCGTTTTATGTGCTCCTAGCTGATTACCCCTCTGTAATTCTGAATTAAAAGACGGTTGTTCTCAAAACAATATATATAAAATTCACAACCAAATCTAACTAGAGTGCTTTCTTCATAATCTACTCAAATAATCTCTTGAAATGTCTTAAATTATCCCAACCGCTAGCCAACAAAAATGTGATGGGGCGGACTCCCCTCTCAATATTTACTATACTTTAATCAACTCTAAACTGAAGGGGGCCCCTGTTAGGGCTTTGCTCAACTACCTAACCTTAACCCCACATGTTGAAGGCGGTAACTCGCCCCAAGCGACGCTTGGTCCGCCATTTTCAATATAACGGCACTTCGACCCTAACTGACTTAACAACGCAATCTTAATTAATCTTACGGTAGCGTGAATTAATTATCTCTCTTACGGAGGCTTCAAATGTTCTTTCTCTGAGACTTTGTCAGAGAAGTTTGAACTCACTAATTATTAATCACTATATTCAAGGCTAAATACTTTACTATAAAAGGGACAGGTTTATATTATTCTACAATGAATATGCCGAAGAAAACCACAATAAAATCTATTAACAAAATATATATATATATATATATATATAGAAATAAGCACACTATAAAACAGTCCTGCAAGTAAATAACTTCCTCAATGATCAATTCCGGACACGGCGAATACCTAATTATTTACGTATACACAAAAATCGAAAATAAAATATGCAAGGCTGAAAAAAAAAAACAACACACAATAGATATCTTAGAGAATGTCTCAAAGCTTTCAACCTTATTCAATAAATTTTTCACAAAAATTTCCCCTTGCAAAATTTTCAAATTTTTTTCGCTTTTTTTTCTCAATTTTTAATTACGCCTTTGATAATTAATATAATCAAATCCCACCGCTGCCACCAAATGTAGTATTGGGGACGTCTTTCTTTAAGAGAAGTAAACTAACCTGGTTATTTGACTATCCAAAAAAATACTGTAACCCCTAAAGTGACTTGCCCCGATTTGTGAGCACGAGAATACTTAGATTAAACCTGCTCTGGGATATTATATGTGTGAGTATATATATATATATATATATAGGAAAGTTGGTTAATCGACGGTAAGATATAAAGGAGAAAGGTATTTGTACTGATGAGGACTAATAGTCCGAAACACGTGTATACGGTTGCTTCTTCGATCTTCGTATGACGGAATTGCCCGACAAATACCTTTCTCCTTTATATATATATATGTATATATTTACAATCAAATAAAAATAGGGAAAACTCCTTTACAAACAACAATTAAAGCTAATACAAAAAGGGTACTAGTTTAGGAGAGGTTGGCCCCGTTAATCGATTTATCACCCTGCTGATGGTTTTATGACGCTTTGAGAAATTCCAAACGATATAATTATCTAACCTTTTATGAAGCTACTGGAAACGTCCGGCTGGTCGGGTAGGTGACTCGTATGTTGGGTCAATCAATCTGGGAATGTCTGCAATTTGAGCTGAGTCGAAAAAACCTCACAATTCACACGTACTGAAAAGACGCAAGTAAGCGCTTTGGTATCTACTAAGAGATTGAAGATTGAGACACTATTTCTGTTCCCAAGAAAACATTATGGGCTGTCACATCTACCCCTAACTATCCATTCATAGCGAACATACTGTCATCAACCAATAATGGGAAACAACATTTTTTTGGGCAAGTGTTCACGGAATCAATAGCTAACATAGCTCCTGTATCATCTTCGCGCCATTTCGCTTTTTGTTCTTGATATTTTTCACGTCTCCTGTTGCATGAACTTGTTTAACCAATTCACGAACACAATTGACAGAAACGTACACCTCAGGGTATTTTCTGTTAAAAACTTCAATTGCACGACGTTACGATACCTCAACTATGCCGTAACAAAAACTAAATAAACCCTTTGCTCTAAAGCCAACATACTTTCAATCAGCTTTTATCAACAAATTGTTTCGATACGCTGTTACTACTGTCAACTGATCAATCATAATTGTGATCTCAAAATTTTTTGTCCACCTTTATGTAATGTCTTTTCACTGGTCCGAGATGTAAAATTTGAAAGAGAACATTGAAGATTGATATTTGAGCATAAAATTAATTCAAACTAGCTTTTACCTATAACATTTTTGATCTAATTCCGAAAAACCGATAGTTTACTCTTCGGCCAATTTAAAATTTTCGTGTTTTCTAACTATCCTGTATGTTAAATTAAAATATTAACAATGGCTTTTGAACACTGAACACGCTTCACCGCACAACCCAAGACTTTACTGTTACATTACTGTTTTTCTATACTAGTCTCTTATGCTCTTCAATCAGGCTGATTTGCTTTGTTTCAAGTGTTTTAATGGACTACAAAATAATTCACATATATATTTTAAATATTCACAGTTGTATCCACCTATACATCCGACGAAATGCGCGGATAACCTAACAGGTCGCGAAGAACTTGTCTTCGAGTACATTGTGCGTCACTTCCTGGCGTCCGTCAGCAAAGACGTGATTGGTCGCGAAACGGTCGTCACCGCCAACATTGCAGGGGAGAAATTCGTTGCAACAGGACTCGAAATTTTCGAGACGAACTACTTGGACGTCTATATATACGAGAAATGGAACGCGAAAGACATCAAGTACCAGTACCAGACTGGATAAAGATTTGAGCATACCAAATTGATCCTGGTAAACTATCTCGAGTTTTTTGATCGGCGCTTCTTTAACTATGGTTCCTTTTGTTGTTTATTAGGATGAGTACCCTTCTAACTTCCTTAGTGAAGCAGATCTTATCACTTTAATGGTGCAGCATGGCATAGGAACTGCTTCGACTTACGCTACGCATATCGAAACGATCAAGGGGAGGAACTACGTATTCAGTCTACCAGAAAAAAATTTGAAACCGCCTTTTGTAGTCCGTGTGCCGGAAAGATTACTTTTGATGCCGACACCCCTAGGGCTAGGTCTCGTCAACGGGTAAGTTTTACGTAATTAGTTATTTTTGAGGTCCTCACGCAGATATTAGCTTTCAAATACTTTGATTTTTTTTTTAAATTTCGAATAAAATTCTGATAGTAGCTTACACTGTTTTCAGTTAATTCCCAAAGTTTGAAAGAGTAACGGAAACGAATTCATGTCTTAAAAAAATAAATGCAATCATTCTAGATTTTGATTCGGAAATTTAAATGCAGTCGATGAAATTGATACCAATCGATAGCTTAAGGTTCCTGTAGTAACATAATACCTATACCGTTATTAATTTTGAAAAACTGTTTGACATTTATTTGTTTCCGTAGTTACAATCGCATAGGCGTGCCGCTAGCGCAACCTACGTTGCGGGCCGAATTTGAAGTACAAGTAAAACTCATGTGCAAAGGAATGCTTAATCATGAAGATGTGAAACGGCAGCAAATCGAGAACTACAAGGCAATCTACGACATGGTGGAAAACAGTATGCAAGAGTTTCTCAGTACCGTTTGGACCACTGGGCTCGTACGAGCTCCGGATGTAAAATAAGATTTATATACTACATATTGTTTTATTTATTTTTATATTGTATGCTGTTGACTATAAGTCTACAATTTTTTAGCAATATCACATTGTATCTTCTATAAATATTTCTTTTTATTACCAAAATAAATATATCTATGCTTTTATTGTAATTTATATTTTTAAGAATATATTTTTTTAACACTAAATTACTGTTTATATTGTTATTTCTTCCTAAACACGTCTAACATCTCCACTGTTGTCAACTGGCAACTCTCTTCTGCCATTTCAAATAGCTTCAAATATGTGCCGAATTATGAAGTGATTTATTTGAATGGTTGATTTGTTAACTTACAAATAAATAATTACTTATTGCTTACATAGTTTGTTATTACATAAATTTAAATTTAATATATTAAACTCAATTTAACATGTTTATGGAATAGAATGTAATATTATCTAATATACGCTAATAAGAATAATGCATGGCGTTGCGAGATCAAACTTGTTTCGTATGGAACCACGCACCTACATATGTACCTATATTATTTTATGACACTTATTATTGATTACTTTATACATAGTCTGCTATGAGATCTCTAATCTATATGATCTCTAATCTTGGTATATGATAATCTTTATCAATATTTAGTTTTATATATTCGTGAAACATATAAAAATACAAGCAATTTAAACCATCTGCCTGAATGAGACTGTAGAGACTTCATTAGTGCTTCCTAAATACTTCATTTGCAGTGCTTTTAGTTCTTAAGTAAGTATACATTGTAAGTATATACTCAAACCGTTCATACGATTGTGTTTCATTTGTTTAGTCGTATTCGGCAAAAATATTATAGAGAATCCAGAACAGCGGACCAACGTTTTACAAAAGTTTCTTCAACATGGAAAAATACTTAAATATTGCTGGTTGTGATGACGACGCCAAATATCTAGCCGGTGTTTTATCCGATGGAAAATTTAAAGAAGTTAGTACCATAGTTAGATGCTTATTCAAAATCAATGATTTCAAATTTTTTTGAAAACATACTTTTGTGCATTAGATTTAATAATTTGAGCAATTTGTGTCGCCGCCGCGGTGGCGCTTGTGTCGCCGCCGCGGTGGCGACACAAGCATACCGCCAAAGCAACTTTTGCCGGCTGCAAAAAGTATCGGTTCCTTTGTCGGCTTTGAGCCCTATAGAACTCTTGGTGTTTTCACACGAAGCCGATCTGCCACTTACGGTTAACTTTTAGGTGATTATCACGTTTAATTATTTTATTTAATTAATTATGTCAAATTTTTCGAATCCTATTTTTGTGAATAAATTTAATTTATTTTTTTATTGCATTAATTAGCGTATTCTCGGACTTTAATAACTTCTCCGCGGTTATATAGATTCGGTTCTTATGTACATTTTGTTACGAATTAATGAAAACATGACTTATGTAACTTGAGTTATCTATCGGTGTTTGCACATTCATATGTCACTGCAGCAGCCACTTGATATGTAATTGCCCGTCGTACTGGTTCCGTGCGGACATTATCGCCATTTCAGGGTTGTTCGCCGTCGAAGAAAACTCCGAGCGGCGAAGGGTGGGAAGTCCTTTTAATTACCTACAATTTGATGTATGATACAAAGTTATGCAACAATATTTGCCAAAGTTATAAACAATTTTCTCTGGCTGCCGGCGAATTTTTACTAGTTGGGTGGTTACATACTGTCGCCATTTAGGGGTTGTTAGCAACGGTGCAAAACTCCGAGCGCTCGGGGGTGGCTAGCCCTTCTAGATACCTACAATTTGATGTATGAAAGAAAGTTATGCAATAATATTT
This sequence comes from Aphodius sticticus, assembly GCA_963966075.1. NCBI lineage: Eukaryota > Metazoa > Arthropoda > Insecta > Coleoptera > Scarabaeidae > Aphodius > Aphodius sticticus. The sequence goes on from OZ014510.1 coordinate 6,305,930, forward strand.
GTAGAAGTTATAAACAATTATCTCTGGCTGCCGGCGAATTTTTACTATATGGGTGGTTATATACTATCGCCATTTAGGGGTTGTTAGCAACGGTGCAAAACTCCGAGCGCTCGGGAGTGGCTAGCCCTTCTAAATACCTACAATTTGATGTATGAAAGAAAGTTATGCAATAATATTTGTAGAAGTTATAAACAATTATCTCTGGCTGCCGGCGAATTTTTACTATATGGGTGGTTATATACTATCGCCATTTAGGGGTTGTTAGCAACGGTGCAAAACTCCGAGCGGTCGAGGGTGGCTAGCCCTTCTAAATACCTACAATTTGATATATGAAAGAAAGTTATGCAATAATATTTGTAGAAGTTATAAACAATTATCTCTGGCTGCCGGCGAATTTTTACTATATGGGTGGTTATATACTATGGCCATTTAGGGGTTGTTAGCAACGGTGCAAAACTCCGAGCTGTCGAGGGTAGCTAGCCCTTCTAAATACCTACAATTTGATGTATGAAAGAGAGTTATGCAATAATATTTGTAGAAGTTATAAATATTTATAGCATTCACCTGGCGAATTGCGCAGCGATTTCTCATTTTACAGACGCATTAGGGTAGGATGTCTTAAGGGTAGTAGCCTATTAATACCGTCGTCGGATGCAGAATTTCATGTGCTTTAGGAATTGGCTGACGTCGATTCTCTGTGATGTCCGGTGGACGGAGTAATTTGTAATTGTGTATATAAGCGTCGGGCGCTCTATTAGATAACGCTCTCTTAATTAAATCAAATTTTAGGCAAAACTGTTTGATAAATTTTCGGTGCAAAACTATGGCGTATACTACTTGAACAGCTCTATCGTTTGGTATATGTTTCATTAAAAAATTCGATAAAAAAAAGTTATGGATATCTTTTATGGCTAACTTCTCCGCGGTCAATAATATACCTAGTGTTCCATTTAAGCAAACATAAGTTTGTGTTGGTACGTTTTTGTGGGATATTGCGTAAGCATCAACATATTTTCTTGCTGTAAAGCGTATGACTGTCTGAAACTTGTATGTATGGAAAAAAATGTTTGATTTCTTAAGCCCATATAAACAAAGTATATTAATGGGCTTAAGAAATCAAGTCCCACGCTATAAAGCGTGGGACATCCTGTACATAATATTCTAAAATCAATACCAAACGACTATACAACCTCCATTATACAACTTTAATTCGATTAATGGTAGACAATTATGCAGTCATTTTTGGGAAAGTTATAAATATTTTGCTAAACCACAACACCGAAATGTATATTCCATGTTCAAATGAAGACACCTCAGTAGTTCGCCTCGGAGCATACATGTATGACTAACCGAACTAATAACCTACAATTTTGTGTATGATAGAAAGCTATTCAACAACTTTTTTAAAAAATATATACATTTTATTTACGTAGCCAACTAAAATATAAATTTCCTCCAGTCGGCGCTCTACATAATATTGTCATATGGATGTTTTTTATCTTCAATTTCCTTTAGCAGAGACGTGATAAACAATTTTTGTAAAAGTTATAAACATTTTTCTGTAACAGAGATACATTCGTTCTATAAATTCGAAATTGTGGAATTGCGTTGAAATATTGTTACAATCATTAATCGATTAGTCACTATTTAACAATTTGTTGCTGATAACCTTCAAATCATGATAATGTGTATCTTTCTCATAAAAGGCAGCATCAAAAGCATGAGGGCAGTTTTCTTGACAGAGAAAATTTGATTTGCGCTCTTTGTACATTTAAAATATTTCAACTTACTGACAACTAAGATAGAAATCAGTGAGAGTATGTTAAGTTAATTTTAACCGGGACATAATACCAAACCGGTCGGGACACCGGGGACCGATGTCTTAAACCGGGACTGTCCCGGTCAAACCAGGACGTATGGTAAGCCTACCTATACTGCCGGTCATAGGGCCTTTTTTAGCAATTTAGCCAGACGCATGACATCAACTGAACGGTAGGCTTTCACCAGTCTACTATTTATACTCAAGATAAAGCCGAACTGCGAGGAGAGTGTTTACAGCGCCATCTAATGAATGAGGTATTCACACTAAAAATATATTTTTTTGAAGCAAAATATGATTTCTTTGGCGGAAGTATACCTATTTTTAAGCCAAAACAAACATATTTCTTTCAGGGGACTAAATCTCTTCTTGTATACAAATATATTTGTTTGAATCAAACTTAGATTTCTTTGGTGTGACGATTGTATTGCACATTTATTTTTGCAAGTGAACAAATACATTATGAAAGAAACATTCAATATATAAATAAATGCACAATTATTTATTGTGATGCACTTTTTTAAAAATTTATTGCACATGTATTTTTTTAAGGCTCAAGTCAATTCTTGCATTGCTCAAATATGTTTTGTATAGGTAGGCTTACCATACGTCCCGGTTTGACCGGGACAGTCCCGGTTTAACACATAGGCCCTGGTGTCCGGGCCGGTTTGGTATTATGTCCCGGTTAAAATTCTTAACAGACTACCACAGATTTCTATATTAGTTGTCGGCAAGTTGAAACATTTTAGAGCGAAAATCAAATTTTCTCTATCAAGAAAACTGCCCCCATGCTCTGGATGCTGCGTTTTATGAGAAATATACACATTATCATGATTTAACGGTCATCAGCAACAGTGTTAAATAGGTTGACTAATCGATTAATAATTGTAAGAATATTTTAACGCAATTCCACAATTTCAAATTTATAGAACGAATGTATCTTTGTTACAGAAAAATGTTTATAACTTTTACACAAAGTTTAAAATTAGTCATTTCTCTGTTATACGAAATTGTAGATGAAAAAATTTCAAGTGACGATATTATGTAGATATTGTTAGGTTATTAGTTCGGTTAGTCATACATGAATGCTCCGAGGCGAACTACTAAGGTGTCTTCATTTGAACATGGAATATACATTTCGGTGTTCTGGTTTAGCAATATATTTATAACTTTTCTAAAATGTCTGCATAATTGTCTACCATTAGTCGAATTAAAGTTGTATAATGGAGGTTGTCCTTGGGTATTGATTTTAGAATATTTTGTACAGGGTGTCCAACACTATAAACAAAGTATATTAATGGGCTTAAGAAATGAAATTTACGTTTTTTCCATACATACAAATTGCAGACAGGCATACACACTACTGCAAGAAAGTGCTTACAGAATATCCCACAACAACGCACCAACACAAACTTATGTTTGCTTAAATGGAACACTAGGTATATTGTTGCAGTTTTCAGTAAGATTTTTATCCTAATTGTTTTGACATCAAGTTATATTAGGATTTTATCAACTGTTTCTGAAATATTGTGAAATTAAAATCAAAAACAAACATTCTTCAAAAAATCTTTCCGGGGTAACTAACAAGGATAAAACAAAGGAACTAATTTTGGATAGTAAAAGTATCGCACTTTTCGACAGTTATTATACAGTTATCTGCGATTCTAATATGACTTATCCCGAATAACTTGATATTTGCTAAATAATGTCAAATAGTTTAATAATTTTAATTGGAACACCATGTATATCTTGACTTACTTCGAAAAAGCGACAACAGCTAAAAAGTTATTAAGCATATAATTTGACATTTGTGACTTATACACAATAATTCATAAATTAATATTAAATATCCAAATTGGCCGACAATCTTGTTGGTCGAAATTCAACAATCTCACAAATGTAGCAATACTTCTGTTCATGCAACAACTTACAGCCATTGTAAACTGCTACTATAAATTTGTGTGTCACAGTGTCAGTAACAATTTCATAAGAATAAATAATTAAATGAATGGATAATTGTAAACTGAATAAATAATAATTATTTCAGTACGATTGTCAAGAGTGCACATGTCAGCCCTCTCAGGTCAATGCGTATATGTCTCGAACTTCAAATTCTCGGTGGAAATATTACATTTTCCATAGTTTCCACAAAAATATTTTGGAAACGCCATCTTATTTTATTCTTCATGTTCGCCATCGTAGTTAATATCCCCATAAATTTCTTCCTCCGCGTTAGAGTAAATACGAGTATTTCCAACGATAGTCAAATTTGACTTCATTTATTGTTCTACAAAATAAATGTTGGCATCTCAAATTTTATGCAATGGTTAAAACAGATAATATTTTTTTTTTAGTTTTAACTAAATAATAATTCTTATATTTAGAAAGTGTACTTTTCCAAAAATAGAAGTGGTTCAATAAGAATTATACCTCTGTCTGTTTTTTTTTTTGTCACAAAAGTACCGATCATTTCGATTTATTCTACTTTTTATTTGATAAGTATTCGTTTAATCGAATACCTACATAATTATTTTATGTCTTTTCGAACGTCATTCCTGTCCCGGTTTGGAATTTCATAATTATGGTAAGCCATCAAATATTTGATCAAATTTGTACTGATTTTCTTTATAGATTGAAGGTACCTCAACGACAAACAAAATTTACACATTCGTAGCATACATAAACGGTGAAGATGCCGACATGGTGATGACGTCAGTCCCTCCTAACTTGTTTGAACACGAATTCATCCCACCTTTCCACTCCAACTGGCATTCTTGCGACCCAATCGCATTATTCGACGAAAAAATCGAAAAGGTGTGCACAAATTTAGACATAAAGGCTATGCTAATACGAGAAGTTCAAAATTGCTATGGATTGGTATTATGGGCAGACTGGAATAGGGAATGGGACCACATCGGTTGGGAAATTTTCTACGTTTGTCAGGACGCCATATTTGCAGATCTCCAGTTTCATAGGGCGATATTTTCCGAAATGACTCCCGCAGCTATATTAAATTCCGTAGGCATAGATGATCCTATGACAGACGCAGATGAAGGCATCAGCGAAGCTGTGGATGTCAGAAGAGAGTTAGCTTTGAGAATCGGTTTCGCGTTCACCAGGTTGCAGTCAATACGACTGCAGGAGGCGTTCCCAACACTACCAAAAGATAAACCGATCAGTTATGATTCTTGTCAGATGCCGATGTTGGGGTTTGTCGTGGAACGGTTTAAAGCCATCAAGGAATTCGACGCCAAGTTCTTCTGGAGAATTAAAAGTACGTAAAACCGCGTTCGCACTATTCAACTATACGCAAAATATGTTTAACTACAGTTGGCGATATGTAGGCTTGCTACAATTGATTGAAGACGACGGGGACTGTGTTGTGTTGGTCAGCTGTAGTTGACCGTAAGTTGCTCGATGTAGAATCGTGAGAACACCGTATAAGATTACAACAAAATTTACTAAATTTAATTTACCACTTTATAATCGAACTTTTTACTTATATCTTAGTAAGATCAAACAACCATCTTCATCAAGTGTCAAAGCTTTATTTGCTGAATACAGAGAGAGTGATTTGGCCTTGCCCCTTAAGTAACACAAAAGTTTATTGTCTTGTATAATACCTCTTTTTTCAGGTTCTCTTTCAGGGAATGATACTATCAATGAATTGTCGACCGATTTTAGTTGGAAGGGGGGTAACCTATACGACAAGAACGCGTCAGTAGCCATTTTGGATAGATGCAAAGATGCAACCGCAACTATAGAATCCGTAGAAAGTAATCCGACAACTAAACTACGGCCTCTACCATTAAACACTGCGGTAAGTTTATTAAACATCAAATCTAGACACTGAAGTGTTACAGTTTTTTGTTATAAGGAAATGGCGAAGTACCTATCGACGGCGCTGAACATGACAGTGATCGAAGTGATGGAAATCGCAGACCAGCTATACAGGAAGGGTTTCATCAGCTACCCGCGTACCGAGACAAACATTTTCCCGAACGACTTCGACCTGATGCCAGTGGTCGAGCAGCAGGAAAATGACAAACGGTGGGGAGTTTTCGCCACAGGTATCCTAAGTGATGGTGGCCCCAACGCGCGAAAAGGCGACAAGACAGACGGGGTTTGTATCCTATTTTCTATATGGGGCATTTCACGTGAAGCGGACAACGAAAAAAAAGTGAGATTTTAAAATTCGTTCATAATCGGCCAAATTGTACGTCTAGAAGATATAAATGTGCATATAGAATATTTTTTTAATGTGAGGTTTAGTTGCCACGTTATGGCCATCTAACGAATTGATGTGAAGAAAATACGTATCTTTTGGAAGCAATTTTTCAAATTAAACAAATTTACAATAAAATATTAAAAGTGGTGGTTTATATAGAAAATTTGTTGATCTTTTTAATTATGAAATTAAATACGTAGTTGGAAATTTTTTTCTTGTATAAAACCAGAAGTAAATTTTTTAAATTAAATTTTTAATAACTTCGCCCCTTTTTAAAAAAATAATTTTACTCTCATAATAAAGCTTAAAGTGTGTAGATAATACACTGAAAGTTTTAAAATGGGATCTCAAATAGTTTAGGAGATACGTGTATGTAAATACATACGTGTCGTACTGTGCGGGTACTAAGAGCTTGCTGAGCTCGCATTGTTTGCACGAAAACGCATTAAGGACGGCGTTGACCAGGCGGTTTTGAGCACGTAAAAGAGTTGGGTCATTACGTGGCGGTATCTCTGAGGCAAAAGTACGAAACTTTTAGCATGCTATTAGCAAACTACAGATGGCGCGTTGAAAGTACAGCCGCTATTTAGCTTCATTTTCCGCTCATTTATTTTGTATTTTTACGCCTTTTTACCGTTTTACCTAAAACTACTTATTAACCATTTTGCTCGCTAAAAATAAACAGCCCCCATGTATGTATTGAATGCAACTTCATCCTCGGTTTCAACATTGTTTATACTTATTATATTGCGTGTGATTTCTCAAGTTCATCTCGGGGTTTCCCACTATGTGGCGCACGTGCATTGGTATCGCAGATCTATTGGTAGGGGGTGTGTTGAAAGCATTTCTACTTACTTATAACACGGAAGAGTGAGATGGAGTCATAATTGGTCGTTAAATTTGCGAACATGCCCCGAAATAAAATAAAATATTATTTATAGATATTTTCTAAATATCTACAAATAATATGTAGTAATACTAATTTTTTTGATATTTAGATGCAGGGTCAGATACTTATTCTAAAAGCGACAAAAGTTTATTTTATTCTTTATTCTGGAGATAGAAATACATTATTTTGGGAAGAAGTTATCTTCGATAAAGAGTGTTGGGAAAGACACATGCTGCCAAAATTATTAAAATTTTACAAAAATTGTTTGGCACCTGAAATAATTTTAAAAAGACGACAAAAAAATTTAAAGTGCCGAGATCCTGATTATATAATGCAGGCACAAACAAAAAAGTAAACGTAAAATCATAATACATATTACTATATGATCTGTTTCCCTTGCATTTCCCTTGCGAAGCATAGTCTATAGCTATATCCCAGTTCAAAACGCAACATAGGGAAATTATCAACATGCAACATTTAAATATCCGACTCTACATATGTGACCCCGGATACAAGGCGGTTATCGGGTCCAAAAAATGTTTTTGTTTGGTTTGTTTAGTTTTGCTTGCAAAACTATGTCGCTTTGTTTTGTTTTACAACCAAAACTATGTCGCTTTGTTTTATTTTGCAACCAAAACTATGTCGCTTTGTTTTATTTTGCAACCAAAGCTATGTCGCTTTGTTTTGTTTTGCAACCAAAACTAAACACAAAAAACGGAAAAGCAAAAAATAAATTGACCAAAATTGCCTTGATAACCGCCTTTTTGTGTCCGGGGTCACTGTGATTATTGGTTTTATAAAATATAACTTGGATAGAAGTGAATATTTTATAAGATATAAATTTTTATTTTTTGGATGTCGGTTATGTCGAAGAAAGCAATGTTTAAAAAAAATTATTAGATACATTATTTTTTGAATATGTTTTGAAGTTATGTACATAAAAAATCCCGAAGACGTTTTATCGTACCTATGTTTTATTTTATAAAACCGATAATAGAGATAGAATCCGAAATTAAAATTTTTGCATGTAATTTTCTTTAGTTGAGTCTTGAAACGCGCCGTAGAATATGGTTCCCAAGGCAACATCACAATATTATGACTTTACGTGTTTTTGTTTTTCAATAAAGACATATTTATGTTTTATTTTGTAATTCGTATTTTATTTAGATTTAAAAAGAAAATAAAGTTATTTTATTTAGGAATAAGGTGTTTGATTTATCATTTACTCATAACAAATATTCAATCTACTGCTTTTTAATCAGTGATCAATAAATGGTTGCGTTTTCTTAAATCTTTTTAGAGTATGAATATTATGTCGCAATAATTCAACCAGTATTGTTATACAGCAAATAAACTTCAATTTCAAGTAAAAGTAATAATTTAAGTTTTGTCTGTTGAATAAAATCATAACCACAATTTAAAAGATCAACAAAATACTCTATTGGTGTTTATGGTTTCCGCTGGTGGCCGGCGCAGGGAGAACTCGTAAGTCGTTTGCCTAATACACCGCTTGTGCCCGGGCGCCCGTGCAATAATATAGGTACATCACCAAACAGATGAAAATATCACAACCGACCACCTCATTCTTCGACTTCTTGCCAACATAGTAGTTCCACAGAACTGGCTGACTGTAATAGCATAGGCTAATAAAACGGCGCGCCCTCTACTAACCAAGGTCCACACTTCTTCACTTCAGCAGGGTGATGACTGGGAGTAAGGGGAGACAAGGCAGGTCATGTCGCTTCCTGTAATATATGCTCAATAATATTGAGTTTACATGTACACGATTAAATGACCAACGAGGGCAAACTAAAGGTTTATTTGTTATGAATATGGGCTTATTTTGTTGTGGAGATGTGTCCCTAGGACATAACCGAGTTTCATTAACATTGCTGGTAAGTTGGTGTAATAATTTGATCCCTAAAGATAACAACAAATATGGAGAAAATATGGGTCTGTTTATCAATTAATTACTTGATTATGAGACGGCAGATTGCTCTCAAAATACCTGATGTCCGAATCACAAGTATGTAGATTGCAGGAGTAAAATTATTTTTAACATCAAGCTATTTGTACGGCTGATTAGGTCAATTCAAGTATAGCGTGTTTTGCCCTATACTTATACTATAGCTCATCGCCGGCCTTAAAACAAAATGAAACAGCTTTGTAAGAATTTTTAGAGAATTTTTACTATTTTACCAGGAGAATCAATACTAATTTGTTTTACAAGAAGGCCTTCGGTTGATGGAATAAAGGCGTGCATTTTTTTGTTCTTGGAATGGTGATTGCAGCATCAAATCGGGGTTGCAGAAAAATCCTCTGCTATTTAATATAGGCTGCGGAGCAGTAATAAATGGCCGTTTCTTTTAAAGATGATTTTGCCCATTCGTAAAATCGCATGGGTGTAATGATTGCTTTACTTGGAGGTAACTGTAAGCTTGCACGTGTGGCTAAGCGTTTGAGATTCCCCCCAAGACCATCACATGGCCCCTTTCCATGAGACGTTGCGTGAAAATGAATTTCTGCATCCGTATTAAATCTTCTTTGTAAAAAAATAGATTCACAAAGTTAACACTATATTGCCCGGATAAGTGTACGCGCACATTATGCGTTGTATTCTAGTATCACGTCAAATGGCCTTGAGTCCCAGGAAGAGATGGTGCTCGCGCTCAGCAAGCACTTAGTACCCCGCACAGTACGTCACGTATGTAGTTACATACACGTATCTCCCAAACTATTTGAGATCCCATTTTAGAACTTTCAGTGTATTATCTACACACTTTAAGCTTTATTATGAGAGTAAAATTATTTTTTTAAAAAGGGGCGAAGTTATTAAAAATTTAATTTAAAATATTTACTTCTGGTTTTATACAAGAAAAAAAATTCCAACTACGAATTGGATTTCATAATTAAAAAGATCAACAAATTTTCTATATAAACCACCACGTTTAATATTTTATTGTAAATTTGTTTAATTTGTAAAACTGCTTCCAAAAGATACGTATTTTCTTCACATCAATTCGTTAGATGGCCATAACTTGGCAACTAAACCTCACATTAAAAAAATATTCTGTATGCACATTTATATCTTCTAGACGTACAATTTGGCCGATTATGAACGAATTTAAAAAGCTCACTTTTTTTTCGTTGTCCGCTTCACGTGAAATGCTCCACATGTGAAAATAGATATCGATAAACTGTGAACATTATCAAAATGCTTTCAAATGTGCCCCGCTCGGAAGAAAGGGGTCTTACAGCTAAAATCAAGTTTTCGATAAATACGCGTCTTATAGAGTACAGCGTTGCCCGGCGCTAAATAATAGTATGGAGTTTGAAAACTCGTAACTCTGAAGCTACTTAGCAAAAGCAAATGAAATAAAGTGTGATATAATAGTTAATAGTTTCTATATGTAGTGTACTGTTTTAAATTAATACTCGCCTTTCCGATTTTGTTTTTCGTCTACACCGCTTACTGCAAAAATGTCAGATTATGATCAAGTAAAATTTAGAATCTTGTCTATTGATTAGCATTTATGTTTTCTTATTGTTTTGTGTAATACTGGTTGTAAACAAGTTTGTAAAAGTCGAGTAGATTTTTCACTTGTGTCGCGTTCAAATTGAAACCTAAAAGCAGATAGTTTTGATAGTTACACATGTTCTATAGAAATATTTCAGGAATATTACGCTATTTATTTGATTTATTTTCCTCAAGTCATTTCAGAGTTATGAACATCTTTGAACTGATGTCGAGTATGTTTTAGAGCATATTCAAGTTGCTAATCAAGTGAAGTGCTCTGACTGCACGTTCCGCAGCTGTTTATGCACTACAATTATAAGATTTCTTCTAGCTGAAACCGTCGAAACTTCAAAATTGAAACTTTAGTAGTAAGACCACTTTTGACGGCTAAAATTACGTTTCTGAGAAAGTATTTCTTAATGTTACGACTTGCCACTGTGTGGTGAGTGATTTTACCATTTATAGTTCTGTTTCCTTAGTACAGTTGCATACTATAATATCAAACAGTGAAAAATGAAAATACACGAAATGGGCAGGCTATTTCCTAAAAGTTTATAAGTGTTGTAAATTTGTTCATTGTAGTTTTGACCACTTCAAACATAAACATTGCAAAAATGAGTCTGTATGATTCTTGAGCTACTTTCTGAAAATAGTTACAAAGAGGTTTATAGTTTATTTGTTTTTTTTTACCACAAGATCATATTAATTATAATACATGTTGTATTAAAAACATAAATTATTATCGCTTATTCCAGTCATACATATGTAGTCTAAAACTTACCACCATACTTACCATAAGAATGTATTTTTCTGTTCAGCATTTACAACGTTATTCGACGTTATACCACAGCGCTTGACCAATCTCACAAATAAATTCAAGTTAAACTTCGTTGCCGAAGAAATACTCCAGCTATGAAAGGAATGCTTTTTTCTGTTTCTCGAATATGTTTTCAACTCTATAATATCTGGAAACGCACATATCTGATGCTTGGAAATATTTAATTATGTCGATTTCTTATGGATATTGTGCAATTGATAAATTATTCATGCGTGTTTTACAGTGCCCTTTTAATATTGATTCCTCTCGCGAAAATGTGTTGAATAATATCTATAACTTCATCAAAATTTATCCGATTTATCTCGGATAAATTGCATGTTAAAGAATAAGATTCCAGCATTCCGAATCTGTCAAAACTACCCTTCAAGGAGCATACCCGCTAAGGACAGGGAAGCAATTTTGGTCAAATATCGTATAGTCTATTTCAAACTTTTAAGTACCGACGATTTCTTATTGACTATTATTATTACTTATTATTATTAGTATTTGACTATTATTGGAAAACCATCTTAGTGTGTTTATTCCTTCACTATACATTGTAAATGCTATCTTTTTCGTAATTATTTCCTCAGTATGTATTTCATAAAAATCGTTAAAGCGTAAAAGCGTTAAAAATTGAATCACAAAAAGTCCCGCCAAAACGATACTTTCTGTTGTGTGACGTCACAAGATAGTAGACGTCAAATCGGCCCATATGGTCTGTCAGCATCGGCATCGTCGCCGTTTGGCAATTGTGTTGTATGATGTGTTGTTTTCACAATTCCTACATAAAAATGGGTTATAAATGGTGTATAAATCCCCAATGCAGAAATACGTCAAGAAAAACTCCGGATAAACTGTTTGTAGCTGTTCCTCAAGATTTGAAACTGCGAAGAAAGTGGTTGGCTCGCAGAAATCCAAATGAAATAAATAGCGGCCAATACAAGTGTTTTTTATTGTGAAGATTACTTCGACATAAGTAAAACTGTTAGTTCAAGTTACCTGAAGTAAGGTGTAGTATGTCATTCTCGCGACAAACTTGTGACGTCACAGTTACCTTGAGTAAGCTGGTTGGGGATACTGAAGCTTACCTGACTGCTGACAAGAGTATGCTACGTCAAGCCCATCGATATTTGAAATTGGTTATCTTTACGATGACAGTACGGTGACAGTTGTTGATCAGTTTAGTCATAGTTTAGTTTTGCGTTGAAATGTACCCTTATAGTGAGGAAGAAATACTAGATGATATCAATAGAACAAACACTTTTAGGAACGGAAGAGGAAGCAGTTGCTCAAATCCATTTGAGGTCATCCAAAGGAATACCATCTCAGAATGCAAATGCTATTCATCATCTTCTCGAATTATGGCTTTCCATAGCAGAATGGCCTCTGGTATACGGCTATGGGGTGCGTCTTCCTATACTATACAGAAAAGAACGATAAGAACAATTCAGCAGGCCGACCAAACAACATACTGCATTAATTTAATGAGGGCGTACATTTACCAACAACTTCTACAAGCTAGAGACGAGCTCTCAGCTCAGACGGCCACCCAGCGGATTCTCATGAAAGCAGAAGTTATTATAATACCGTACCATAGAACCAAAACAACTCCAACCAAGGACATATTATCATCAGCTCCTTAATAAGCTTCCAAAGAACAGGCTACAAACACCCCTAGGGATCTTCAAAAGAAAGTTAAAAAAGCATATGCTATGGAAATTAAGGTTACGTTAGTAACTAACTTGACAGAACTAACTATTCGTATTCTCGCGATGTAACCGAAAGTAAGCAAATGATTACGTCATCCACTGACTACAGGTAACCGTATCAACATACTTCAGCATACCGAGTATGTTCGCGAGAATACGCCTTAAGTTATCTATCGTATTTTCGAACCTGGTATTATCTGATCTGACAGCTTCAGGTTAGGGCTATCCTAACCTACAAGGTTATGCTTACATGGCACTTTAGTGCTATTAAATTCAAACGGGAGAAGCATAAGAGCGCGTTCGGTTAACCCGGTATTGTACGGTGAGAGTGACGCGCTGCATAATAGGCGGACTAACGTCATACGGCGTCTATCTGCATATAAGAGAGAGACAGCCGACCCAGGTTATCTGAGCATTGCTCTCCCCATACCCTACCCTGACAAACCGAACGCGCTCTAGGCGTACTAACGAATGACGTCACTGGAGACTGAGCCAATTACAGAGCGTTTTCAATCACGTGATAGGACGTGAATAAAATTCAATTTTAATTTTGGTTTTTAATAGAAATAAAGCATTTTTTTGAAAAGTAATAATAAATAGTTTTCTTAAACTGTAATCTATTAGGATGACTATAATACAAGCCATATTTTTAATACTGTCAAATACCCTGTTGAAAATTAGAGAGATTGTTACGTATTTGTCACCAGTAGCAACACAACTGTGGTGGAGTGTGGACGATTTTTTTCCGTTGAACAGTGGCGGACTCGGTCGTTCTGTATTAATTTTCTCAAGAAAGCGTTAAGTTAGACCTTGCGTTATTTGACAAAACATGCTTGTTACGTCCTTGGGCATATGCTACATCAAGGTTAGCCGTTATTTCGATATCACCAAGAATATATCTTTTAAATATTCGCAGATCTATCTACCCCATCCACCTATACATCCGACGAAATGCGCGGATGACCTCAAAGGGAGCGAAGAACTGGTCTTCGAGTTTATTGCGCGTCACTTCCTGGCAAGCGTCAGCAAGGACGCGATTGGTCGCGAGACAATTGTCGCCGCCGACATTGCAGGGGAGAAATTTGTTGCAGAAGGACTCGAAATTTTGGAGACGAATTACTTGGACGTCTATATATACGAGAAATGGAACTCAAAAGACATCAACCAGTACCAGACTGGAGAAACATTTGAGCATACCAAGTTGGTCATGGTAAGGTATCTCGAGTTTTTTCATGGGCGCTTTTTTTAACTATGGTTCCTGTTGTTGTTTCTTAGGAAGAGTGCAGTACGTCACCTCCTAACTTACTTAGTGAAGCTGATCTTATCACTTTAATGGTACAGCATGGCATAGGAACTGAGTCGACTTACGCCAAGCATATCGAGTCGCTTAAGAATGGGTGCTACGTAACTCTGCAGGAGAAACTTTTTATGCCCACCGACCTAGGGATTGGTATTATAGAAGGGTGAGTATTGCCCAATAGGGTATTCCGGTCATGTCAAAATTTAAGCAGATATTCGGTTTAACCTATTGTATAATTTATGTGGATTCATAAAGTTAAGCTATGAGCTTTTTGATTTAGTTTTTCTATGAAATAATTGCAATTAAAAGTGCAATACACGATGATTACCGATCCCTAGTAGCGCTGGCAACAGCGGACAGCTCTCGAACAGCTGATCGGCCAAGTTGACGGTTGGCGGCCCTGTTGTTTGACAACGAATAAAGGTAACTTTTTTGAGAGATGATTTGGTCATTCCCACAGCTTGAAGCCAAACATCTCTCATCTCGCTAGTCGGTGCACTACGTGCACTACGTGCACCCTAGATATAGCAAGGTTGTCAAGTCGCTCACATTGAGCGGTCTTTGTGACGTCACAAAGACCAATCCTAATTCAAACTTCAAACAACGATTTCTCTTAATTTAAAACAATGTCTGATATTTTACTTGTGAAGTAGCACCCATAGTTTGTAAAAAATGACAATATCAAAAGCACCGGAATACCCTGTTACTTATTTTTGAGCAAGAATACTAAATTTACAAGGATTGCTCAATGGCTGTTTATAGGTATTTTGACAATGAACGCATTTCACGTCATCATCACTGGCTTACCGCAATACAAACCATGCTGCGCACACTTTGCCTATGCATGTCTTTAGTAGCCAAATTTAGTTCGACTAACCCTGTAAAAGCGCTGAAGGCAAAATCACGCGCGCTACTATACCGACAACGAGATAAGTCATATTGACGTTTAATATGACTTACATCATATACTTCATATTTTTTCTGCCAGCCGCGTAGCCTTCGAAGAGCGGTTTTTATTAGTTTTTGCGTAGGTATACGAGTTTGTTAGTTTTGTAGAGCTTACATCAATATGGTATACACATGTTCCGTACCAAATTGTCCATCAGTGGGGAAAAGTGTGTTATGCACGTGTTTCCTAATGATCTGGAGGTAATTACCATTCAATTCCAAATATTGTAGTACGTAGTATTTTTTCTTTCAATTGTTAAATGATACTCCTATCAATTTTCGTACAGTATTTAAGATATGGATAACATAACCATTAGCAGAACCGATTTGTTCGAAATTCCGATGGCAAAAGTACGAAAAAATCGCAGAGCATGCAAAATTAATTTTCCAGAAGACCTGCGGTTTAAGAACAATGAAAACACCACAAATTTAAAGAGGACGTCGGTTTCCAATTTGCAATTAAACTGCAAGTGGAAATAATTTTTTTAAGTATTTTTTTATAGGTAGCCGTTGTTACAATTTAGTAGTAGGTAGTAGTTTTTAGCAGTTATTTGCTAGTAGATGATAAAAACAACAACAAAATAATTATTCAGTGCCCAAGAGATTTTTTTAATACAGCGAGGAAAATGTTGTACATACTCGTTGATAAAGAACAAAACCAATGCCTGAAACTCAACTTTCCTTGCCTGGGTCCGCAGATGAGACTGCAGATGTACCAAACAATGGCCACAAAGGTATATATTCATTTACCAGGACTCTCCGGGACTCCGTGAATAAATTATGGTACTTCTCAAATAGAGAGAGGTGAATATATGAACAAAATTATTTGATGTACGCCAGATTTTTCTCACAATATTGACCCGGTTTATGATTTGAATATTCTTTATTTAACGAATAATGGTATTTAATTACTACATGTTCACTACTTTAGTTCAAAGAAAGAAATAGCTGGTACTCTAGTAGTTCTGCTTAAGGACGGCGTTGACCAGGCGGTTTTGAGCACGTAAAAGAGTTGGGTCGTTACGTGGCGGTATCTCTGAGGCAAAAGTACGAAACTTTTAGCCTGCTATTGCTACTAGCAAACTACAGATGGCGCGTTGAAAGTACAACCGCTACTTAGCTTCATTTTCCGCGCATTTATTGGTGTATTTGTATAAGTATTTTTAAGCCTTTTTTCCGTTTTACCTAAAACTACTTATTAACCATTTTGCTCGCTAAAAATAAACAGCCCCCATGTATGTATTGAATGCAACTTCATCCTCGGTTTCAACATTGTTTATACTTATTATATTGCGTGTGATTTCTCAAGTTCATCTCGGGGTTTCCCACTATGTGGCGCACGTGCATTGGTATCGCAGATCTATTGTAACACGGAAGAGTGAGATGGAGTCATAATTGCGCTAATCCGACGAAGTTTGTCGTGACTCGCGACAAAAGTTTATTTTATTCTTTATTCTGGAGATAGAAATACATTATTTTCGGAAGAAGTGATCTTCGTTAAAGAGTGTTGGGAAAGACGCATGCTGCCAAAATTATTAAAATTTTACAAAAATTGTTTGGCACCTGAAATAATTTTAAAAAGACGACAAAAGTGCCCAGATCCTGATTATATAATGCAGGCACAAACAAAAAAGTAAACGTAAAATCATAATATTACTATGATCTGTTGCATTTGCCTTGCGAAGCATAATCTATAGCTATATCCCAGTTCAAAACGCAATAGGTATAGGGAAATTATCAACATGCAACATTTAAATATCCGACTCTACATATGTGATCCCGGATACAAGGCGGTTATCGGGTCCAAAAAATGTTTTTGTTTGGTTTGTTTAGTTTTGGTTGCAAAACTATGTCGCTTTGTTTTGTTTTGCAACCAAAACTATGTCGCTTTGTTTTATTTTGCAACCAAAACTATGTCACTTTGTTTTGTTTTGCAACCAAAACTAAACACAAAAAAACGCAAAAACAAAAAATAAATTGACCAAAATTGGCTTGATAACCACCGCCTTTTTGTATCCGGGGTCACTGTGATTATTGGTTTTATAAAATATAACTTGGATAAAAGTGAATATTTTATAAGATATACATTTTTATTTTTTGGATGTCTGTTATGTCGAAGAAATGTTTAAAAAAAATTATTAGATAAATTATTTTTTGAATATATTTTGAAGTTATGTACATAAAAAATCCCGAAGACGTTTTATCGTATGTTTTATTTTATAAAACAGATAATAGAGATAGAATCCGAAATTAAAATTTTTGCATGTAATTTTCTTTAGTTGAGTCTTGAAACGCGCCGTAGAATATGGTTCCCAAGGCAACAGATCACAATAATATTATGACTTTACGTGTTTTTGTTTTGCAATAAGACATATTTATGTTTTATTTTGTAATTCGTATTTTATTTAGATTTAAAAAGAAAATAAAGTTATTTTATTTAGGAATAAGGTGTTTGATTTATCATTTACTCATAAGTTAACAAATATTCAATCTACTGCTTTTTAGTCAGTGAATGGTTGCGTTTCTTTTTATAATATGAATATCATGTCGCAATAATTCAACCAGTATTGTTATACAGCAAATAAACTTCAATTTCAAGTAAAAGTAATAATTAAAGTTTTGTCTGTTGAATAAATCATAACCACAATTTAAAAGATCAACAAAATACTCTATTGGTGGATGTGTCGTTTGCCTAACTGCACGGCCATATTGACGCGTCGCTCCTAGTAGACAGC
This sequence comes from Aphodius sticticus, assembly GCA_963966075.1. Lineage (NCBI taxonomy): Eukaryota > Metazoa > Arthropoda > Insecta > Coleoptera > Scarabaeidae > Aphodius > Aphodius sticticus. The sequence continues at coordinate 6,323,895 of OZ014510.1, forward strand.
CTAGCATCGCCGCTCGCTTGTGCCCGGGCGCCCGTGCAATAATATAGGTACATCACCAAACAGATGAAAATATCACAACCGACCACCTCATTCTTCGACTTCTTGCCAACATAGTAGTTCCACAGAACTGGCTGACTGTAATAGCATAGGCTAATAAAACGGCGCGCCCTCTACTAACCGAGGTCCACACTTCTTCACTTCAGCAGGGTGATGACTGGGAGTAAGGGGAGACAAGGCAGGTCATGTCGCTTCCTGTAATATAAGCTCAATAATATTGAGTTTACATGTACACGATTAAATGACCAACGAGAGCAAACTAAAGGTTTATTTGTTATGAATATGGACTTATTTTGTTGTGGAGATGTGTCCCTAGGACATAACGGAGTTTCATTAACATTGCTGGTAAGTTGGTGTGATAATTTGATCCCTAAAGATAACGAAAAATATGGAGAAAATATGGGTCTCTTTATCAATTAATTACTTGATTATGAGACGGCAGATTGCTCTCAAAATACCTGATGTCCGAATCACAAGTATGTAGATTGCAGGAGTAAAATTATTTTTAACATCAAGCTATTTGTACGGCTGATTAGGTCAATTCAAGTATAGCGTGTTTTGCCCTATACTTATACTATAGCTCATCGCCGGCCTTAATGGTAATCAATGAAACATTATTACTAAGTTGAAGTAAGAAATATGTTTTTCAGTTTAATAAAATTACATTAACTATTACAACTATTACAAAATATGTTTAATTTAACATCAAATTTATATTTATGGACAGCAATAATAAGTAACCGACCTCTCCTGTTAATCCCTTGAGTCTCAAAGGCCTTCTCTGGTTTCCTCCGCATCCTATTATTATTTTTGTACCATAATATGAGATAAATCATTGGTATAGATATATGCATAACATAAATATATAAATTCAAAATAAGTAGCGAACTATCAAATATCTATTGTTTGGAAACAAAAATTAAAATAATATAATCTAATATTATTGTATTATTTATTGTTATTATAGATTATATTTGGAAGCGTATAATTACTACATGTAAGAAATGTTTATCTTCCAAGGCGCAGAAATTATATATGATGGCTTTTCAGTACAAGCAAATGGCAAAATGGTACAAACAACTTACTAACAAGAAAGGGATAACCAGTGCAATGAAGTTTCCTATTTGCAATGATTATATTAAAACTTCAACGAATGAAACCAGTATAATAGTATATTATTCTATGAGCAAGTAATGTAAGCAATTACTCACGAGAACGAAGTTTGCAGCACGAGCCGTAGGCGAGTGCTGCAAAACGTTCGAGTGAGTAATTGCCATTACTTGCGAATGGAATACTATACTTTTTCTACGACTATACAATATTTTTTAAATTAATTTAGTGCGAATTGGGACGGCGGTGACGCGGCGGTACAGATACATAGGTATTCTGTTTACGTATGACACTATGTCGGTATTACAGTTTTTTTTCTAAAAGTGTTAAATATTGACAGCGAAAAAAAGATAACAAGGTATCTAACCTACAAAATGACAGATAATTATTATCCCTTGAGCGTATTGATGTATTAAAAAAGTCACATTATAACACTTTTTTGGACGACTTAAATTTGTAGGCAAGCTCACCAAAATAGGTTATCAAAACATTTTCCGAAAATGAGCTTACATTTTTTCTGATTCGCCAATCCATAAACGCTTTGGAGGTTTTTCGTATTTTGTCATCGATTTTTCGGGCAATAAATTTAAATTGCGGATTTGCGCGGCTTGTATTACATCAGGAGTACACATTTCCTCTTGTTCGCTATCACAATCCATTTTTTATAATTATGATTAACGAATTACAGTAATTACTGTACAGTTTGTACACTGGACGTATGTGGTGGTATGTCATGGTATGTGGTACGCGGTGGTACGTATGTGTATTTCGTTAAAATATCTGACAGATTAAAATTGTTTGTAGCGCTCGTCGTTTAGCGACGCTGTCAACGCCATGACAACGTCGCTAACCAGTCTCTCTAAACACGATGGAAATGAAAATCCGCGCTATGATTGGTTCTACAGCCGTGAGAAATGAAATATTGCCGTGAGAAATGAAATATTTCTCACGGCTCGCGGGGTATGAGGAACCAGGAATGAAATGTTTGTCATGTGTGTGGGGAATGGTTAGTATTACTTATCACAAATTGTCATGATAATGAATGCATTCATCAATAGGAGTAGAAAAAATAAATGTTCATTTAACAAGTTTGTTTGAATTGCTTTATTTTCCTATTTTATTCATAAATTTAATAATGTAGTTTCTTTTTTAAGTCTTTATTATTAATAATTTATAACGTTAATAACATCAATTTTTCCACAAAGTTTGGATGTTACTGCTTATAGTAAATTTGACAATATTATTAATTTGAAGATGTGATTTTGTTATTGCTCTGCAACAATAACATCATACTTTTATTATTTCCAAACTAATTTTACTTTTAAATTACGGCAGAGGCGGCAATGAGACCACTAAAATTCTATGGAAAAATAAATGGGCTGAGTGGGCTATGTGTTAGTGTATATATATATATATATATGCGGTATGACGTCATACCGCTGGTAACTTGGAAGATGGGGGATTGAGCAATCCTTGTAAGATTCTAATATCCTCGATTTTTAAGGTCCTTACACAGATATTACCTTTCAAATTGCATTTTAATAGCCTCACATAACCTAAAAACTCGCTAAATGCATCGCAAACTCCACCGAAGAGATAGTTTTTTTTTTAAGGTTAGGTTGAGAAAATCGTCAATAATTAGATAATTGCGTATTAAATTTAATTCCTGAGAGTCTCTTATCTCCCCCGTTGTCAATAATTTGTGTACGGTTATTTCTTTTTAAACACAGTTTTGACATTTATTTGTTTCCGTAGTTACGATAACATAGAAGTACCGTTAGCCCAACCGATGCTGCAGGCCGAATTTGAAGAAAAATTAAAGCTCATATGCGATAGAACACTTGTTGCTGAAGATGTGAAAAGTGACCAAATCCAAAAATACAAGAAAATCTACCAGATCATGGAGAAACGCATAAAGGAGTTTGTTGACAGTGTTGGAAATCGACTGGGCTGACCGATTAAGTCTTTTGCGATGCTCTACAACTATTATATATTTATTAGTAATTTATATGTTTAAGAATATATTCTTATAAAACAAGATTACTATTTATATTATTTATTCCTCATTTTTCGGTAATTTCGGATAGCTAGACATTATAATTATTTATTTTATGTCCAAATGTGTAAGTTCATCAGAAGATTGCATCAAAATTTCTGGGAAATCAATGGACTAATACCTTATCTGGTTTTTAATGACGAATTAGCTGCAGTTCTATATCAGCAGCACTCCTAGTTTATTGATGTATCATGGGTTGGGCAGATACATGAAACGTTATTAGTAAATTAATTTGATCACAAAATGTTGGAAATAAGTTATTTGGTATTTTTTACATGATTATTTAAATATTTAAATAAAAGAAAATGTACAGGATTAACGTTTTTGCAATCTTATATAAGGCAATTAAAAATTGGGATAATATTGATGACATTGAATATGGATTTTGCAAATGGAAACGTAGTTGCTTTTTGATAGATTTTCTAATTTGATATACTTGCAAATGCTTGCTTTAAGCTTAGTAAAAACTGTAGACAATTTTAGGTAGAAAAAAAATCTCTGTGGGTATGCTTTATTATGCTTTTTTCCAAAAGTAATAGTTTTAGAGTTAAGCCCTGTTCAGACGAGACGTGCTGGTCACGGTCAATTCAAAATAGATAGATATTTTTATTAACTGCAAAAGGTGATACAATTTTACGAATTCCAAGTTAAAATACTGGTTGTTAGAGATCTCGATTAGATAGGGAATTAGACAAATTCATTTCAATTACGTAATACAGCACTCCAAGATTTTAGGCTTAACTTCTATTAGCTTTACTTAGTGATTAGTATTTTTTTCCGAAAGCAATATACAGGGTGAGTCACTAGAGTCGCGGTGGTAGATATAGCAATTATCTTTAGAGATGGAAAAAAATATTTAATACAAAATTTGTTTGGCATATCATTTTCTACAACGTAAAATTATTTTCATTTATACTGGGTGTTGCATTTAGGCGTAGCAGAAAATAAATTAACTTTTTTAAATGGAATGCCCTGTATATTAAAACATATTATGATTGCGAAGAAAATTGTCTTACTAATTGTATCAGGTGATATTGACGTAAAGCTAATAGTTTCTGCAATATTCAATTTTTTATTAAAAAAGTGGCCGTTGCGGGCCTTTTCCGAAAACTACGTAATAGCGTCATTTTTGCAGATATTTTCTTACAACTTTGTCAGAAAATAACCAATACTAATAGGGAGGTGATAGTGCCCAAAGAAATTTGATGCGCTATACAGGGTGTTCCTAGCACCTAATCAATTTTGATATTTTTCAAATGGCTTTTTCTTGAGTTTTTTAAATGGAACGCCCTGTATATTATTTGCTGGTTGCATTTCCCATTAAGTTGCCTTTAATTTATATTAAGTGTGGCATATACATATTTGTACCCGTTTTCGTGATATTTGGAATTTAAAGAAAATGTGTAATAAAGTATACCAATACAGTGCTTTAATATTACACCCTGTATAATTGAGTTAGTTTTTTTCATGTATTTTGTTATAATATAAATAAATTATAAATGTTGGTAAAGTTAAAAATGCTATTTTTTATAAAGATACATTTAAATAGCAGAGTTACGCTAATATTTTAAGTTAGCTTAGATTTACTTAACCTCGTTGTCATGGAAACAAAAACAAATAACAGTCGTGTAGTTATTGCTGTCAACAGACTTAATATAGCTAACCAACATTTGTAATCTCTGTTAACGATGAATTTTAATTATACTAAAGAGGAACTGATAAATATTATTTACATCTATGGAGAAGCCGGCAAAAACGCTCTACTGGCCTCAAGAATTTACGCTCAGCGATATCCCGAAAGACGGCATCCCGATGCAAGAACAATTAATAGAGTTCGGGAACGTTTTGAATCAACAGGTACTATTACTTACAAAAAAGAAAAAGAACAAAAGCGGCGACACATGAAGAGATTGAATTTCTGGTAGTTGCTAGTGTGGTAGAAAATCCATACTCAAGCACTAGACAAATAAGAAATCAAGGAATAACCCAATCATCTGTGTCCAGAATAATACGGCGACACAAGTATCATCCATATCATGTGCAACATGTACAGGAATTGAGCGAAAACGATTTAGAAAAGAGATTAAATTTTTGTAATTGGGCAGCTGCTAAAATTCAACAACAAGCAAATTTTTTTGACTTTGTTCTTTTTACTGATGAAGCTACCTACGTTTCATAAAAATGCGTATGTTAACCAACATAACTTCCATTTTTATGCAACAGAAAATCCTCGCGTTATCAGGCCTTTGGACCATCAACATAGATGGTCACTCAATGTATGGGGTGGAATAGTAGGTACCAATTTGCTAGGGCCTTACTTTTTTGAGGGTTCCGTAAATGGTCAAAGGTACTTACATTTTCTTAACAACCATCTACATGAATATTTAGATGATTTGCCGCTTAATATTCGCCAAAACTTAATTTTCCATCACGACGGAGCCCCACCCCACTTTAGTCTGAACGTAAGACAATTTTTGAACAACCAATACCCCAACAAATGGATTGGAAGAGGAGGCCCTACGTTATGTCCGCCAAGATCTCCTGATCTAAATAAGTTGGATTTCTTTTGTGGGGTCATGTTAAGGAATTAGTATACCAGACACCACCTACCACACAAGACGATATGAAGATTAGAATAAGAAATGTTGTTGCTGACATCAGAGAAAATAAGAGAGAGATGTTAAGAAATACTTCGAGATCTTTTACCCATCGGATTAATGTTTGTAGAAGACAAAATGGAGGGCATTTCGAACACCTACCAAATCAATAACTACTTGTTGTTTTATCTTAAATTGTTATAGTTTTTTACTAGTTTTATGTTAATGCTTATCAAGTTTAAAAAATAGTTTAATAAATGTTATTAGTTGTGGTTTCTCTTAATTATTTGTTTTTATTTAATTTTTAGTTGTCTCAAATTATATTAATTTTTCATATTGAGTAACTAAATGGTAATTCCATGTACTTTTCAATTTATTTTGAGCAATTCTGTCAGTTTTTTAATTCAACAAAAGTATTTTTTTCCTTTCTATGTTCTCTTCACAAAAAAAAAATGATTAAAAAAGAACCATGTTATGCAGGGTGTAATATTAAAGCACTATTGGTATACTTTATTACACATTTTCTTTAAATTCCAAATATAACGAAAACGGGTACAAATATGTATATGCCACACTTAATATAAATTAAAGGCAACTTAATGGGAAATGCAACCAGCAAATAATATACAGGGCGTTCCATTTAAAAAACTCAAGAAAAAGCCATTTGAAAAATATCAAAATTGATTAGGTGCTAGGAACACCCTGTATAGCGCATCAAATTTCTTTGGGCACTATCACCTCCCTATTAGTATTGGTTATTTTCTGACAAAGTTGTAAGAAAATATCTGCAAAAATGACGCTATTACGTAGTTTTCGGAAAAGGCCTGCAACGGCCATTTTTTTAATAAAAAATTGAATATTGCAGAAATTATTAGCTTTACGTCAATATCACCTGATACAATTAGTAAGACAATTTTCTTCGCAATCATAATATGTTATAATATACAGGGCATTCCATTTAAAAAAGTTAATTTATTTTCTGCTACGCCTAAATGCAACACCCAGTATAAATGAAAATAATTTTACGTTGTAAAAAATGATATGCCAAACAACTTTTGTATTAAATATTTTTTTCCATCTCTAAAGATAATTGCTATATCTACCACCGCGACTCTAGTGACTCACTCTGTATAATAATCTTATTAGAATGCCTCTATCTGCGAAGTAAAAGTCCAGCACACATATCTAAACGTGTAAATATTTACTTCATGACCAAATAGAGGTAAAATCGACAATGGCCTATCGATATGTGTAAGTTCATCAGAATATTGCATCAAAAGTTCTGGGAAATCAATGGAGTAATATCTTATCTGGTTTTTAATGACGAATCAGCTGCATTTCTATATCAGCAGCACTCCTAGTTTATTGATCAACTATCATGGGTTGGGCAGATAAGTCATTTGGTATTCTTTACATGATTATGTGAATAATATTTAGGATAAGGTTTTTGTCTTATATAAGGCAATTAAAAATTGGGATAATATTGATGGCACAGAATATGGATTTTGCAAATGGAAATCTAGCTTTTTTTAATAGATTTTCGAATTTGATGTACTTCAAAATGATCGCTTTAAGCGAGAAGAAAATTTAGGTAGGAAATCTCTTTGTTTTGAAAAATTGATTGCACATTTAGCTAAAACAGCGATAACACAGTAACATCACTTCCGCATTTGTATGGCCTTCCTGATTGTTTCTTATTTCTTTGATTAGTAATGTACTAGGCTAAAACAGAATTATTGATTACTATTTCCTATATAATTTCCTATAATGCGTAGGTAAGTAACGAGATAATTCAGTACGTATTTCCGGTAGAAAATATATGCATATATAAAAGATCAAACAATTCGTACGTACTTGCAGTGTTTCTTTTTTCATGTAAGTACCCAACTCCAACATAAATATAGGTAATGTTACATATCGATTATGTTTATTAAGTAAATGTTTACTGTAAACATGAGGGCCACCCTAACCACAGGTCTAAATGGGCTATAGCCCTGGGGCGCCAACCTTTTGGGGCGGCAATTTTTTTTAGTGTTATTGGTGTATTATTGGTTATTTTGATATTAGTTGATTATATTATAAATCTTTTCATGGTAAAATCAACCAAATAACCTCTTCTAAATGAAATAGAAAATTGTATGTCTGCTCTTAGAATTTCCCAAGTTACTTATATATGGAGTTAACAATGAAAAACATTCGGGTTTGGTTCGGTTCGCGCAAGTTTTCTATATTGTGCCAGCCTAGGGTTGCCATATTTTACTTATCAAAATATATGAGACATCTAGTAAACATGTATCAGATCATGAAAAAATATATGATATACTGATCTACTTGATCATGGTTTCATTACTGTTTATTGTTGTAATAGTGATAACTGCATCTTTTACTTTGGTGTTTCAAATTTACAGTGCTTTTATTTTATATGGGCTTGTTATGAGGTGTTTTTTTTAGAAATGTTATGTTTCTCAATTATGAACTGTTCTTACTTATTGTTTTTTTTTGTTATTTTTTAAGAAATATTCAGTGAGCGCGCAATGTAGCAAGCACGACCAAATCTTGGAAGCTGTTTGTTAATTACAAAAATTCTTGAACACGTCGATTGTAAATTATACACATATTTGTAACAAATTCAATTTCCCGTTTTGTACTTATGATGTCATCGAAAAATGGCTAACTCCATACTTTTCTTGTTGATTGTGATAGATCTGTTAATTGTCTTCATGGTAGAATACAAATTGTATGATCTTACATCAGAAAATTTACGAGAAAAAGTTTAAAAATTAAGAATTTTGTTTGTGAATGAAAAGCGAATAGCTGTTTTAGGTAGATATGTTTGCAATAGGAATTGAACCATCAGCACACTACTTAGAATCATTGTAAATGATTGAAATATATTATGAACAAACTTTCAGGATTTCAGGTAAACGTAGAAACTTTAAGGTTTACTATGAGGCCCTTTTGAGGTTTCTAGAACATTGGGTTCAGGTTTTTGACATTTTTATCTCACTTGTTTCAACAATCTTACGGGAGAGTCCGTGTACGTACACAGTGCAACTAATTTTACCCAAAACGTATTTTCATATTATATTCGGAATATCCATGTTCCCAAGGGTTAAAAATCAACGTGTTCGAGAATTTTGTACAATAACTAACCCTCATTTAGATTTTCTCATATTTTCATACTTTACGCGCTCAATGTCTACATACCATAAATATGAAAATAACTTCCACTAAAATGTTCAACAGTGTCGTCCTAATATTTAAATGGCTTAAATCCAAAACAATAACATTTACAGTAGAGAAAAAGCGATTCAGATTTGTATAGAACCAAACGGAGACCAGCTGCTTTACTTATTAGGGATGTAAAGACGTACTATGTACAGTGTGTCCACGAAAGTCCGCACCATATGGAAAAAATTTTTATTGTGTATTTCTCAGAAAATTCTATTCTTTATAAAAGTTGGCGGCTCGTATGAAACCAAAACTGCAACCGTCAAATATGTTAATTTCGGTGCCATATACCAAGCGACTCAGAATATATGAATTCGTGATAAGAGTAAAGTACCTGTATTTTCATTATTATCGATAAACTTTATTTGGAAATGTTGTTTAGAAGTAAAAATTATATTCAAATATGATGCCAGTTACCTTGAAAAAATATTTTCAGCTTTTTTCTTAATTATTACTTTTGTGACAAATATTAGTAAATGCCAGTGATACTACAAGGTTCTTTTTAATCTATTTTTTGGAAATTTGAATACATTTTTTATATTTTTTGTTATTTTGGTATGATAACTAATGTTTATTTAGAACTAACGCAAAATTACTTATTTTCTTGGTGCAAAGTTGATATTTCACCCTGAAGATATTAATATATCATACAATAACTAATTCAGGAACGTGACTTACCTTTTATTCAGTTAATATTATTGACTGTGGATAGGTTTATAATAGTAGTTATCCATCTACACCGAGCGATTCTCAAGTGGTGGTACGCGTGGTACTACCACTTATAAAATTTTATTTTCACTGATAATATCTTAATAAACATAACTGAAACCTCAATCAATTGTGTCTTGAATCAATTATTTTATGCAAGAATGTATCTTCTTATGTACAGCAGCACAAAACGCACCAATAACCACCTAAGTATAGGTTCTTGTATAGGCAACCCAATGATACAAAAAAGAAAGAATATGAAACAAACAGTTTATTTTCTTTATGCAACAGCGTGGTAGTACCGCGCGTCTCACCACTTGAGAATCGCTCGCTGTAGATGGATAACTACTATTATAAACCTATCCACAGTCATTAATATTAACTGAATAAAAGCTAAGACACGCTGCTGAATTAGTTATTGTATGATATATTAATATCTACAGGGTGAAATATCAACTTCGCATCAAGAAAATTAGTAATTTTGTGCTAGTTCTAAATAAACATTAGTTATCATACCAAAATAACAAAAAATATAAAAAATATATTCAAATTTCCAAAAAGTAGATTAAAAAGAACCTTTTAGTACCATTGACATTTACTAATATTGGTCACAAGAGTAATAATTAAGGAAAAAACTGAAAATATTTTTTTTTCAAGGTAGGTGGCTCTGATTTCATATTTGAATATAATTTTTACTTCTAAACAACATTTCTAATTAAAGTTTATCGATAATAATGAAAATAAAGGTACTTTACTCTTATCACAAATTCATATATTCTGAATCGCTCGGTATATGACACGGAAATTTACATATTTGATGGTTGCAGTTTTGGTTTCATATGAGCCGCCAACTTTTATAAAGAATAAAATTTTCTGAGAAATACTCAGTAATAATATAACAAGAGAGTGAGAATAAATTGAAAATAATTTGACAGATTGTTTGAAAACTTTTTTGTTTGAACAAGTTTGCAACAAAGACTATAGTAACTACATTTAGTTTGTTAGTTAGTTACGATAGTCTTTCTTGCATGGGTCGATATGTATATGTTTTTCAGTAGCTAGGCATAAGAGTGTATTATCGGCTGAGAAATGAGTACATAATCTATCGTACCAAGAGTAAGTAATCTGTGACCAAAGTTATTGGTACGGGGTTTGTTTTTTAGGAGGTATAAATGTTTATGGGCATATAATCTCAATACACTTTCAAATATTCCACATATTCATAGTGCGTGCGTGTATTCATAGTACGTGTGTTTTTCCAGATATCACTTCATAAACCGTAGACAAATGTTGAAGTTATTTATCATATAAATATATGATAAATATCTCAAATTCTCAACATAGGTTATGTCACGGTTATGTCAACAATTTATCCATAATCTATCACAGTAATTTTTAGAGTTTTCATGTTATGTTGGTAGGCGTTGCAAATAATCACTAGACAGTAGACAGCCATCGAGTTTAATATATAGTAATTACTATATACTAAACTCGATGTAGACAGCCTGATTACGTGTGCAAAAATAAATTGAAACAGCGTTCAAGACGTTAGAGCATATAATGTTGACCGCACGTCGGCGAAGTCTATCTTGTTCCAAAGTAGCTTTAGCGAAAACGTCGACATCCCCACGCAAAGACCAATTCTCGACTGATTTTTCCAAACTTATCAAAAACAGTCAAGCCTCTGTCGATCAGCTGTTGGACTTCGCTCTTAAGCTAAATCGTTCAAAATGCTGTGAAACCATTTACAAAGTGATTTAACGTTGTCACAACTACTAACCCCTATACGCGTCCGCACAAAAATAAGTTGGGCGCGTCCGGTAAAAATGACCGATGCTGCCCCGCTTTATATGATTTCTGAATCTTTTATATCATGATTTTAAAGTTCAGGGTTTAATCTTCCATTTGAGACTACATAGAGAATTCTGTGACCTAGAATTACTTTTTGGGAGGCCATCAAAAAGTACCAAAAAAACGCAATTTTGGATACTTTGAAGCAGTGCTGTCACTACAAAAGCAGATAGAAATCAAAATAATTGGCATTTTTTTATGTTTCTCAACATGAGGAATCAGAAAATGTGTATCACAACCCAGTCGCAAAAATGCTGTTTACCGGTGAAACACTTTATCTATTTATCTGTTCTTATCTGTATAGCGAGTGATCAAAGGGATCGGCCATTTATGCCAACTATTAGACTATATTGTATATTACAGTGCTCCAACGATATAGAAAAGGTCCACAACAACTGGACAAAAACCGTGAAGAAGCAGTAAAATAAAAAAAGCAGTCCAATATAAAAGTCGCAGAATGGCGACTTTGCCCACACCACCGCCCATGAGTTTTGATGGTGATCTGGCAGTAAACTGGAGAACATGTAAGACCCATCTTCAGGAGTACATGGAGGTCTCAGGGTGGGACCAGAAACCCGCAAAGTCGCAAAGATACATTTTCCTAAGTTATGTTGGTGAAGAATGCAAGAAAATTTGCTCGACGCTAATCGCCGAGTCAGACAATTTGCCGACAATCATAGAGAAGTTGGACAGTTATTTTATTCCAAAGACGAATAAGAATAAGGAACGGTACAAGTTCAACACTAGATCGCAAAAAGCAGGCGAGTCAATTGACAGTTATGTTCAAGAGCTTCGGAACATCGCATCAAAGTGCGAGTATAAAGATAAAGATGAAATGATACTAGACAGAATAATATCTGGCGTGAAAAACGAAAAAATGAGGAGCCGCCTAATGCAAGATACCGCATTGACCTTGCAGAAAGCACTTGAGATATGCAAACAAGTAGAAGCGGAAGAACCCACTCCGATCACGAAGAAAGCGGATGGGGTTTCTGGACAGTCGCCGCACGAAAAGAGTCATCCACCTGGTAAGTGAAACCTCCTGCAATCTGAAAACTATAGCTACACTCTTTCAGGAAACAAGACAAGAAAAACCGAAGCTAGTACTTCGCCGAAAACCGAGCCAAAGGCGAGCAGAAAATGCGGCATTTGCAAAGAGGAAGGTAGGTAGTTTTTATCTTCGTCCGGGCTGACGATAATTTTCTTACTAGTTCTTACTTGGTTTTGTGTTAATGATAGCGGAAACATTTTGTAGCCTTACATAAGAACCTTTTTTTAAAAACACAATTGAAAATAGTAGGTATTAAAAATTATATAATATTTATGCTAATGAATTCTAGCTTCTCTGTCAAAAATAAAAAATAAGTATATAAATAAGTAAAAAAACTTTTTAAATAGCCGTGACTGTCGTTACCAGCACAGCGATCATCCAGTAACGTCATTGTCGTCATTTTCTTATAGAAAATGGTAAGTAGAAAATGGTTTTGGTAACGTAAAATTAAAAATTCGCGGAATGACCCTAGTGTAAAGTTTCTATTCTAGTAAAGTTAATAAATAATTCTAGTTTTTATGCGAAATATAAGCTAGCTACTATGACATTGATTGCATCATGTGTAGTAGCTAGAATAAGTTTAAATAAGCCAAAATCTTGTCAAAGATATTAATAACAATAATGGGAGTTAAAATCAAAGTACTACCTGACGTCACACAAACATTTTCCTTATTATATGTAGATATTGTGACATCACAAGATGCCAGCTTGGTATTTTTAATTATAGAAAATTATCAAAATCTATGAAAAAGAAGTTCTAAATAACTTTTTGCCAAAATTTTTATGGTAGTTTTTCTAGCACGCCTTGCTTTCTTAACAGCAAAACTCCGAAGTTAAAACTACCCATGTGATAATATATACCAGTGTTTGATATTTTCGTCGGAAAAATACATACATTAATGCATTTATATATTTTGTACAAAATTATAATTAAAAAGCCCATTAATTTCTGGAAAACACTGGTGGTACTATGGCGAATCAAGTATGTAGTTCCTATACCATGGGTGGTACGATACTTTCCATATTCTTCTACTTTTAAGGTGAGAATTGTCCAGTGTTATTTTGACAATTACTAAATTTTTGCGGTTTTTTGACGTACTTCAAAATGACATCTATCATTTGTCATGTATTATGTGGTATTATGAACATTCTATTGAATGTAAATGCACGTGCCAGCTCTGGCTGAAAATACTGTAGAATGAATGATTGTGAAACATTTGTAATTCTTTTCTACAATATTAACAAAAAAATAATAAAATTAGATGATAGACCTCGGATAATCAGTGCTGCACTTGCATTGCGACCATATAAACTATTTTGTTACGTTTTATGTAGGAGGCAAAAAAGTAGCCAATGGGACCAATGCAATAGTATATAATACATATGATAGCAATTATTTTGTTTCAAATATTTAATAAAAACCCCGCATGTTTTAAAATAAAAATACATATTTATTCTACTGTACATTATTTTATTTCAATGTGTGTAGGTATCTGCCGCTACGCAAAATATTTTGTTTATTCGGAATTACGTCTTGAAAAAATTTACCGGTACCGATGTACCGGTACTTTTTACAAAAAAATATTTGCATATTGCCTTTTTTATATCATCATGCAATAAAATGATACATTAAAAACTCTTTATTTTTACAGGTCACTGTCGGACCAAATGTCCACTGACAACTGTCATCAAAGCTATGAAGAAAGAAGAAAAATAATAATGGTAGCTGGTGTAGTGCCTCCCCAATAAAACTAAAAAATCAATATAATTTTACAGAAAATAAGATAGTTAAACATTCATCTGATATAAAGACCAAAAATTCCGCCAAAAATTCTGAGGAATTAGTTAGTTCAAAGTTCAATATATGTGTTTTTGGTAGAAAATTTAAACCAACCAATGTGCCTTGATATAAGAATTTTATATTTTTAAAAGTACATTTTTATCATACAAAATTAATATTTATAATTATTACTTCCTAAGCTTTTCTATTTCCCTCTGTTGTAAATGACTCTCCGCTGTTGTTTCAGATAGCTACACATTATTATTATTTACTTTATAATCAAATAAATCCTAAATCATCGCTTACCATATTTAATATTATTTCATAACGCAACCTCAGCATATTATTTTCCTCTTGCAACTCGTGCACCCTATTCTGCAATTTATTAATCGTCTTCTGGCTACTTCCGTTATGACCGCTACCTAAAATTAATTACAATTAGTACCAAAAAATACCAGCTTTTTCCACAATATCATCACCTATCCATTCACCATTTTCAAATGTACAATGTTGGCCGCCCAATTGCAAATTAATAGTCCTATTTTCTGTGACCAACTCGTCTAGGGGTTCTTCCGAATTTATTGACACTAAACTTTTGCGCGCCGGCGGCTTTTTTGGCGAAAATTTATTACCAAACAGAGGCATATCCAAAATTAGTCAACGTTCAAATCATAACCTACACAATACAAACAATTGCGAATCAGGCTCGCCAACCATACAGTAGTAATCTAACCCCAAGTTTAGAGTCTTATAACTACATTTTTCTCTTTAGCTAAACTTGTTATTACTAATTATGTAGTTATAATTGGTGCATATAACAAAAATAATGATTACAATTAGATTGTTTGTCGCCTAATTTAGGTTTTTGTGTTTACACCAACAGAACAAAGCGAAAAATACTATAGTTGTCACGTTGGGTATCCGCTGTCAGTTGATTTTTCATATTTAGCCCGATTTTCTCGTTAGAAACTCCAATAAAATGGGTATTTTAGAGAAAATATCGGAGATCGAACGCGAAATTGGGAGGACTCAAAAGAATAAAGGTATTTTAACACCACCTTTTTAAACTAATCTATCAATAACTACAATTTTAGCAACCGAATATCACTTGGGTCTACTAAAGGCCAAATTAGCGAAATATCGCTCACAACTGTTAGAACCATCAAAAAAATCCGAGAAAGGCGAAGGATTCGATGTTTTAAAAAGCGGTGACGCTAGGGTTGCGTTAATAGGCTTTCCGTCAGTCGGAAAGGTAATCCTAACCTTACTTATCACATCTGTAAACTAATTATCGCATCTTTCTAGTCTACTTTGTTATCTACGCTAACGAAAACTGAGAGCGAGGCTGCTTCTTATGAATTTACAACGTTGACGTGTATTCCTGGTGTCATCGAGTATAACGGAGCTAATATTCAACTGCTTGATTTGCCTGGTATTATCGAGGGTGCCGCCCAGGGAAAAGGTAGGGGACGACAAGTTATTGCAGTCGCGAGAACGGCCGATTTGGTTCTGATGATGTTAGACGCTACGAAGAAAGATGTCCATCGAGATTTGCTTGAAAAAGAACTGGAAAGTGTTGGTATAAGATTAAATAAAGCAAAACCGAATATTTATTTTAAGGTGAGCCACTTTTTTCTTTTAATAAATGTTATACAGTCTTTGAATTATAATTTTGGTTGCTCAAAATAATTTGTAGTGTACAGGATCTCCCACGCTAGAAACGTTTATGTCTAACTTCGAATATTCTATTAGCTCTTTTACAAAGTACCTACCTACATACATATGTTAATAATCAAATTACAAAACACACTTTCCAAACGAAAGTGAAAACGATTAACAAAAGTAATCTGTCATAAATTTGAAAAAAAAAAATTTGAACAAGAGTTAAAATGACATTGAGAAGTAGACCTATAGTTCAATGTAGTATCATTTAGTCAGAAGTTATACCTGTGCCATAATTATGATTATTTTCAGCTTTCAAAATAATTAAGAACAAGCATCTTTGCAAGAGAATTAGTTGGAGCTATTCTGTCCCTCACAAAAATTTCATAAACGTATATTTTACTTAGTTTTGTTTTTATTAGAATGAATTTTATTTCGTGTTATACACTGTGTCTTATGTGTGCTTTTGTTATTATTAGAGATAGAAATTCGGTTAAATGGATAAAGTCGATAGTGACGATTTGTATGTTCTCTAATGAGAAAAGAGTTTAATACTGATATTTTGAATCAACAAAGAAATTACATTTTATAAATAACACTTTTATTTGTGGTCTGTTTATTTGTGTTTTTACATAACTTTTCTATTTGTGGTCCGATCAATACGTTTTTACTTTATCATAGGTAGTATGTAAAGTATTGTAATCGTGCCGACAAACATTTTTGAGATTTTAGCGGAAATATGTCCATAAATAAATAAGTATATTATATTACATAAATTTTATTTACAATATGAAATATGCTCCTATTTTACACAAGTATTATTTATGCTATCACCGGTAGGTTGGTCATTTTGAAATTTATACTACTCGTTTTTCTTTATAAATACTCCACAATGCTTGTGTTCTTTAATTAACCCCATTCGCAGTCTTAAAAATAACTAAAACAAATAAATCTGACCTTTTCTATCCATCGTTGATGCCTATCTTGATTTCCATTGCACAATAATTCTGTCCACGCCTAATTAAGAGACATAACCCCACATAAGTACGTATGCGACAAAGTCATAAACATAACCAAAACAAACCTACGAAACCTACAAAGCTACGAAGTCCCGCATGATAGTTTCCAGAAAATCACAGAGATGCACTTGAAAGTCCGACACAATATCACTAATCAGTCACATTGTTCCTACTTTCACCGATATTTCGCGTTTGATTTAGATCATTTATATAGTTATTTAACCAACAAGTATATTAATATTCGAGTTGGCTACAAAATTTTTTCGTCGATCGTATTCTTGTAGCGTCGTCTACATAGATTTTCCTTCGCCTATGTCCTTTTAGGTTATATGACAATTTATGTAATTTGACACTGACAGTTCTAGAGGCGGTATGTTTTGATTGGAAGGTTTCATTTCACATATGTTTGATTGGCCAATGAAACGACGTCTTTACGTCGTGTGATTGGCTATAACAAATCATGCATTAATAGAAATCGTGCATTAATAGAGTTGTTTAATAAACGATTTCCTATTCACTAAACTGACTCGTAATAAACGATCGACGGAAAAATAAATTATCGGTCTGTTGGTTGAGATTAACACTAACTAAGCCACAGCCGCGATATTGTGGTTCGTATTTTCGTTTTGAAATCGGTTTTTTCACATCGTGTCCGCGCTCGGTCAGGAATGCCGCCCCACCACGCATCTGTAATTGCGAGTACCACCACTTTTCTCTCTGTTTGTTTTGGAGTGAAAGCGCGTTTTCCAAAATTGTTTCCTTGTCTAACAAATTACGTATATTTTTGTTTGTGGACTGTTCTTCGTACCAATTTAGGTTTTAAATAGCATCCCTCGGAAATTTATTGAATAAATTCCAACGAATATTAACGACTTTCAATTGTATATTAGTTATTTGATATTGGAAAGTTTTATTGCATGCTCACTGAACACGAGTACAGGATTTTTGTCTATGTATTTTTGGTTCTATTTTTTCTTATCGTTCATTATCTTTGTCAAGAAAAAAATCCCTCATGCTATACGACTATTTATTATTTTTGTTCAAAAGGGTCCAAAGGAACTGAGGATTTCCTCTTAGCATGTTTCAACGATTTTGCAAATGAGCCACCATTTCTGTAATTTCGTCAAAATAATTAAATAATATATTCAAGTAACGGAATTTTTGTATAATTTATGTCTGACATTTTTTTTGTAAAATAAAAGTTTAGCTGTATGAGCGAATTCTATTTGATCGAGATCGGTCGTGTCTGCATTAATATAAAACTAGTAGCCTGGATTTGACAGATATTTTCATTCTAATGACAGTAGGTAGTGTCAAACGCTGATGTTTTGACAATACCTACTGTCAATGGTATCAAAATATCTGTCAAATCCTGGCTAACTAGTTTTATTTTAATGCAGATACGACCGATCTCGATCAAATAGAATCTCATTTACTATTAATTATATATATATATAGTATGATAAAGTCATGTGCCTGGCCACATCAGATTTTTTTTCTTGACATGATATTTTTGTTCTGTTTTTTAATACTTTTCTTAAGAATGCATTTTTATTCTTTTTTTTTATATTTTTGCTATTGTTAAATTAATATTATTTCTTCTTTGTCGTAAAATAATTATTGTTCAAAATCTGTTAAATTATTATTAAAAACAAATAAAATTGTTAATAACACGCCAGGAAAGTACTCTTGTTGCTTTCAAATTTAGGGGTTATCATCTAAGACTAATAACACAATAATTCATGTAATAACATTTTGAAAAAGTTTTTGGGATTTTGCCGTAGGAGTTCTTGACGATTTGTGACGAACTGTAGAATGTGGATTTAACGGTGTTTGCATGTTTGCTCCTCAATTTAATGTCTTTGTAAATATCATTTAAACAACTTTAATGTCAAATTAGATGCTTTTAATAACTTTAGCTATTGATGATAGACCTACCGAGTTTGACATTTTACGAAAGCTGGTTTATCGATCTTTTGAAGTATGTCAAGATATACTGGGTGTTCCATTTAAAATTCTTAAGTTATTTGGCGAGGAACAAGTTATTTTCTGTAGAGCGATTACATACAACTATTGTATATGAAATAAATGTGTATTCTAAATTCTTAAGCCCATTAACGTACTTTGTTTCTAGCGTGGGTCACCCTGTATAATAACTTCCTACATCATTTTCTTGTTTATTTAGATTAAAAAAGGAGGTGGCCTATCGTTTAATTCGACATGTCCCTTGACAAAAATTGACGAGAAATTGGTTCAGCTGATTCTACACGAGTATAAGATTTTCAACGCGGAGGTACTTTTTCGAGAAGACTGTACCGCAGATGAACTCATTGACGTCATTTGTGCCAACCGAGTCTATTTGCCATGCATGTACGTTTATAATAAAATAGATCAAATCTCCATAGAAGAAGTTGATAGGATTGCTAGACAAGCCAATAGCGTCGTTGTAAGGTATGTTATATTTATAGATAGAATATAGTTAAAAAAAGTTTTTGTCAATGTTAATTTTCCTTTTGGTGATTATATTGTAATATATGATAAAGTGAATTTAGTAAGAAACAATAAATATATGAACACATTACACAATTAAAACTAAAAAATAAACCTTTTCACGGGTGTTTTTTTCTATTTGTTGTCCACGAACATACTATAACTGTATTTTTTTTCTAGCTGTAACATGAAGTTAAATTTAGACTACTTATTGGAGAGCCTGTGGGAGTATCTATCCTTGATTAGGGTCTACACAAAAAAACCCGGTCAGCCACCAGATTTTAGCGATGGTTTAATTTTAAGAAGGGGAGTTTCTGTCGAACATGTTTGCCATAGCATTCACAGAACGTTGTCCGCAGCATTTAAGTACGGTTTGGTGTGGGGTACCAGTACGAAGTACTCCCCGCAGAGAGTCGGGGCGAACCACATTATGCACGACGAGGACGTCATACAGATTGTTAAGAAATAAGTTGTAAAATTGATTTTTAAAGTAACGGCATTTTTTTTTTCAAATAAATATGTAATAAAGCTTGATATAGTGGTTTTCTTTATTTGTTTTGTTGTTTCCTATTTTAATTGTTATTATTTTTTAGGTTATGTTGTCCCTATACATAGCTTTTTTTGTGAAATAGGTTTATTTAAATCATACTCAGTAATAATATAACAAGAGTGAGAATAAATTGAAAATAATTTGACAGATTGTTTGAAAACTTGTTGCCACTCGAGCCCTGCGGGCTCTCGTGACTATTGCCAAATGGCAACAAGTTTGAACAAAATCTGTCAAATTATTTTCTAATTTATGGAACTCTCGAGTTATATTTGACTAGATTATTTTTTGATTCACAAATTTTTACAATAAAGAAGATCAATAAAACTATCATAAAATTATTGAAAAATTTAATTTAATTAATTATTACTTACAATATATGAAAATATCGTTGACACTATGTGAATATATTAAAAGAATTAACAATTTAAATTAGTACAATGAAAAACGCAATTATTAAAAATATTTCGAGACTCATTATTTATTGAGGATTTGGAATTGCTTGTTATATTAAGTGTTTCCTCCTGCGTATTTTCTCTAAGATTATTTATTATATTTGAGTGATGTTCTTGGTTCAATTGTAAGTATGGTTTAATCGAACTTGCAGAATTATGACCTGTGACCTCGATTAGTTCTTGTTCTCCTACACCAGCTTTTGAAAGGTTACTTACTGCACTTGATCTGGCAGAATGGTTAGTTATTTTTTTAGTAACTGTGTCTAGTCTAGACCTACTTTTTCTGCGGATTCTTTCATCCATTTTGAAATGGAATTTATTCCCACAGGAACGTTTTTATACCAAAAACCATGAGTTTGCCAAGCCGGATTTGGAGTAAGAAACAAGCGTTCGGTTTTAATATTTTCTTCACGTTTACTCATTAGTTTTTCAAAAAGACGAACAGGGCAAATATCTGGGTTATTTATGTTTGGAGTCAACCATTTACTATTAGCGCACCTTTGTGCTCCACCCTGTGCAGTTTTTGTAAAGATGGGATTGTATTCAATGCGGCCAGTATTTAATCTTTTTATGGCGGTTTCTTTTTTAAAATAATGAACGAAACATTTCGTAGCTTCTCCTCCCCTCCAAGCTAGTTCATACGATGCAACGTGAAAAAACTTTCTTTGCAATCCACAAGGTGTATCTTCGTCCCAATAGTTAAAAATTTGCAACAATTCTGTATTAGAAAGTGCCACAGAACTTTGTTTGTGCTTTTCAGGATGTTTTTGTAAAATTTTTCTTTTTGCATTCCGAGCATTTCTGAATTCTATATCATGGAAAGGATCAAAGGACCTGTTATATTTATTAAAGTAAAGTTCTTGAACTAATTTTGCCGTTTTATTCCACATTGTCTTTATTACTGCTTCTTTATAATCATTTCCGTCTTTTCTTTTCATGTTATAAGCCCAATCTTTTAAAATCAATGCCAGAGTAGCTGTTGTAGTAGATTGATCCAGAATATAATTTCTTTCTTTGGTGAAGGTCTTAAATTGTCTCCATATAGACTGATTACTTATTAGAGTATTTTTCGAAGTAGTTTCTAAAATCATTTTTGTAATTTCTGCATTAGAAAAGGTACTAAACCGATGACTTTCACTCATTTCGCGTTGACACAATTAAGTAATTATTTTGACAAGTATCTGACAGTTGCTAGGCAAATAAAACCTACAGTGATTATTCCCGAGAATAATCACAAGAGATTTATTCCCACTATAATAATGACATAATTGGTTGAAACTTACCCTTGTGACAAATAAAGAAGCATTTCATTGGTTTTAAGAAACGTCAAAAAATAATCTCACAAAAACAAATAAATAACAACTACAAAAAGTGACTACATTTTGTACTTTTATAGTTTAACTAAATAATTTGGTTGTTTCCTTGTTTAATTGTGTCGTTTACTGTTGTTTTACTATCTATTTTAATAGTGATTATTTTTTAGGTTCCATTATCCCTATACATATTTTTTGTGTGAAATAATTCAACCACTTCCAAGAATTTTAGGTTAGGATTGTTTCAAGGACAGTTTCAAGAAAATTTAGGAATAAACAGAAAAGCAATGTGTTTCTACGTCTCCTCAATTAACATGTTCATTATTTCACTTGCTCATTAGGTAGTTCTAGAAATGATATAGGTTTGCTTAGGTTGTCTAAAAGGTAACATTTATTCCTATGCTACTATAGAAAAATTAATTCGTTTTTTTTTAGGTTTCAAATGATGATTCAGAAGAAGATATGTAACCATAACCTAATTCTTTGTTTTGAAATATAAGTGGAACGTGTTGGGTTATATTTACGTCTCTTCTTCGTTAAAAACAGGGAATTTCGTGTGGCTTTGTCACCAGTTTTTTATGCACCAACTTGCATACCTAACCTCTGCCCAAGAGGTTAGGGCAGAGGTTATGTCATTTTTCAAGGTTATTTTCAAATAAAGACAATTAAAAGTAGGTTCTTTTACTTTTATTTAAATCATACGTTCCGACGACCTCACAAATACAAAACAAATAAATAAAAACCACAACAAAAAAAACGACTACATTTTGTACTTTGACAGTTTAACTTAATAAATAACAGTGGTAACAAACAACAATAATCGAGTGAATAAAAACACACCTAAAATACATAGTAAAAACGCTACTACACTGCGACATAGATAAAAAACCCTAATATTAACCTTAAAGGTAACATACAGGCCGTTCCAAAAACCCGATACGCCCGTAAATTATTTGGCAGCACTTAACCTTAAAATAAAACACCCTACACAAATCGCGACTATAATTTGCACTTGACCAAGTTTCCTGTGGCGAAAATATTCTTCGGATCAAGTTCCCTTTTCGACGCGTTATACAGGGCGACCCCCACGTCGGATACAGTAGACGCGTACCACTTTTTCCTGAGTTTTCCGACGCCGTGATGGTGGGAAATGCTACCGCCGGAAGCGATGATTTCGTCTCTGGCGGATTCTTCAATTTTTTCGTACACTTTGACCGGATCTGACAGATGGCTATAGTTGAAGCCAAAGTAGAAATATATGACGCAACCTGCGTCGTAAGTCTGCGTCACGCGGCAGCACATCAAATAATGCGTTATGTCGTATCTTTTACACTCTTGCGCCACACGGTATTTGACGTTTGTACACAGAGATGTCGCCCTATCCCATGGGACTGATGTTTCGAACGATTCGGAAACTATGTAGTATTCCAGGCCGAGGTCCTGGAACAGAAAGTTAGATATTGTTATAGGAAACCACGTTTTTAGTTGAAAAATTTGGTATAAAATGGCGCAGTCAAATTGGGGTTTCACTTCGGTAAAATTCCAAACACGTATGTAAATTTCGTTGGGCATGTAATACCTAATATAAAAGTATGTACTTTTTTAAATGGAACGCCTGTATATTTGATCATAAGAATACTACTGAATTTGTTTATCCAACCGTATATGTTGCTTACTCACAACAGTTTAATTTAAAATCTTTTTAAAACCTATATAGAACATAGTAAACTTTGATGTTTATCAAATGGCTTTTTCTTGAGTTTTTTAAATGGAACACCCTGTATAATATGTGTTGGCTGTGATAACACTTTACTTTGCTCCAATTTATATCTGGTACTTCATACACTAAATGTTACTAGTTTTTGTAATATTTGCAATTTAACGAAAATATGACGTAAGTGCTAAATTTAATATTACTCTGTATTAGGGATGAGTCGTTCGCGAACGAACCGTTCAAAATGAACGGGTCAACTGTGTGAACCGTTCGATCCGGTTCAACCCTGGCAAACTGACCCGTTCAGTAGAAGATCCGGTTCAGTAGCTCGTTCGTTTACGGTGTTTACGCTTTCGGCTCATTTCTGCTCACAGCATAGACGGCTCAAAGCAGACCGGCGCGGCGGCGTCTTTGATGCGTGTTCATGTGTTTCCAGTGCCGCGTAAAGTACATAAGATGTATATACATTATACATATATAAAATATTTTCGTTCGTTTATTTCTGGTTTGATTGATGCATAAAGATTCGTAAACATATTATGAACTGCCCGAACATTTTCTTTCCGTTTTAAAATTGTTGAGATATATATATATTGTTATATTGTTATATATATATATATATATATATATATATATGCAAATACCATTGACTTATTAGCCTTAGTAGCATTTTTATAGGATCTATTTGGTTTTTATTATTGAATGGAGGTAATTTCTATCAGCATAAATTACAAGAAAAACTAAGTTAAATCAGAAAATTCCAGTTCTGACAAAGAAAAACAATACTCGCAGTAGTTAGGCCGCCGCGCGTCGGTATATTCGTAAACTACATAGGGCCGCTGCGATGGGTGAACGAAGATACCAGCAATGCGCGCGTCGTGTTCTCGTTCTTTTGAACGGGTCAAGTGTCTGAACCGTTTGGAGGTTTGATCCGACTCGCCAGTGGCAAAGTGAACGGGTCGCTCGAACGGGTCGGGTCAGATTCGTTCGTTTACGGCGTTTATGCACTCGGCTCTTTTCTGCATAAGATCGATAGACGGCTCAAGGCGGTCACAGGCCAGTTTTTCGCGACGGCCGGCGCTGGCGCAGCGGCGGCGGCGTCTTTGATGCACGTGTGTTCGTTTGTTCTAGTGCCGCGTAAAGTATTATGAAAAAAATATTTTCGTTCGTTTACTTCTGGTTTGATTGAAGAATGAGGATTTGTCAACTCCCCCAAATATTTTCGTTGCCTTTTAAAATTGTTGAGATCCGTATATCTACACTGTAATTACTTTTAAATATTTTTGGAATATTATAGTCGGCAGTAGATAATGTAAACCATCAGTTGCAATAAATATAATTTATTAAACAAAATAAAAGTTTTAAACTATATAAAGTAAAATAAATAGAAACAATAAAAAATAACTAAATATTCATTCATTGACTCAGAACTGGAACGTTATAATTTACTAAATAAAAATAATATATGTAATATATAATACACATAATACAACATAATATATATGTTGCCAAACTCCTCTAATCTCAAAAAATATAAAATGCATATAGTAGTATAACTCATCACATTACCTATTGTAAATTGCTATTTAAAAATAGTAATTGTGACACTTTTGTAGAACTTATTCTGTTTCGGCTTTCCGTTAGCGTGAGCCCTGCTTTTGAAAAAATTGGTCCATATGAAAGTCGTTCATTTTGAACGGGTCTGATTGAACAGGTCATTTTAGTGAGCCGGTTCGACTGAACCGGCTCACTGAAATGACCGAGAATGCCCATCCCTACTCTGTATACAAGGTATTTGATAGTTTGATGTAGTCTTTCGTACTTTTTTAATATTTTACATCAAGCTACCAAACACACTGTATACAGAGCAATAATAAGATACTAAAAAGCATAGTACTCTTTAAATTACAAATATAACAAAAACTAGTAAAAATAGATACTTATAGAACTTAGCGGACATTTTATTTAGCAAATAATTAATATACAGGCTGTTCCAATTAAAAATCTCTTCAGTGACAAAATTCTTAGGACAATATCTGCAAAACTGTTGTATTTACGTAGTTTTTAAAAAAGACCTGCAGTTGCAATTTTTTTGACAAACAATTGACCGCCGGGGTGCTAATAACTCATCCTGTATATGCTGTATATGTATATTAACTATTTTAACTAAGCAATTGATCGCGCAAAAAGATTTACAATTTTTGAAGCAATCAAAATTTGCGTAGTGTCAGACAGAAATGGCGTTGAAATGAACACAATATAAACCAAATTTCTGTTAGGCAACACGCAGTTTTCGATTGCGTCAAAACTTGTACAAGTTCTTTTACGATACGTTGCGTTTTTACGTTTTTTTACGTTAGTGCCGCAAAACGCAATCCGTAACGCGCCGTACCGCATGCCGTTCCGGACGACGTAATTAGTATTTATAATAATACCTTTATTTAACCCGTTTCAGTAATTACATTATAATTGTGTAGTACCTTAAATATTTCAATGCACAACAAATAAATTTTTAAATTGATGTATGTATTTTCTGATTGCATATACATATGTAAAATAAAATGTAACTTAATTGAAATTCAAATTTATAAAATTAGTATTTATAGTGCCGCAATGATCTCAAACAAATTGAGCGCCATCTAGCGGAGAAGTATATACGCAACGGCACATAACCTCACATGTCAGTGTTATTGTTGATTGTATTAAGCAGTGGTAGATCGTGGTTGATCTCATGATTAAAAGATATAGCAATTATATACCAACTTTCACTATCGCCATACCATAGGAAGAAAGTTATTGACAAAAAAAACTATTTGGATAGATGGGCAAAATAGTGTACCTTGATTCCTACAGAAATAGCACATAAATAATACTACTGGCCCACCCTATAGTCAAAATTCACTCACCCGAATATAAGCTATCACAAACGTCAGCATATACCCCCTCTCCCCGTTAGTTTGACCCGCAGGTATTCCTCCATACTTCTCAGCGATCCTGTAAATTCTTTTCTCATGCAGTTCCACCTCTTTCGTATCTCCTTCAAACAGCAGAGTCATCACGCACATAGAATGAACATCCAAGCCCTTAATCCTCGTCACGTAGAACTTTTTCAAACCGTCGACCATCAGGCCGAAATATCCCGACTTCGGCTTCAAACTCTGCCCAAATTTAAACTGATCATTATCCATTAACCTTATAGAGGCTGGCTGACAACGTTCCTTTGCCACATGCCTCATACACTTGACGCCAGATTCAAAATCGGGGAAAACTATGGAGCCGTAGCGCTTGCATTGTGGTAATGGTCGTATCTTGAGGATGACCTCTGTTACGACGCCGAGGGATCCTTCTGAACCCATAATTATGTGGTTGAAATCGGGCCCGCAACTCATGCGTGGTACTTGGCAACTTTTTTCTAAGGTACCGCGTGTGGTGACCATTTTTACGTGGACCAGAAGGTCCTCGATGTTTCCGTAGATGTTCTTCTTCATGCCAGATGCTCTCGTGGCAACCCATCCTCCCAAACTGGAGAATTCGTAGGAGTCTGGTTCGTGGCCAGTGGTGAAGCCTAGATGTTTCAATTCGCGTTCCAAATCTTGCCCGATTATACCTGGAAAGGTGGTGCAGACAATTTAGACAAAACTGGGGCGTTATCTGGGTTTTTGGGAGTTATGGCTTGTTCTCGGTTATGAAAACTCGATTTATTACTTTCTCCCAAACCTACATCTTACCATATTTCTAAGTAATTCTCTGTTTATCATGTACTCACATCATTCGTCTTTAATATGGTGAAAATGTTGCTCTGCTATGATTCATACTTATTGAGATATTAATGCAAGCAGAGGTGGACAACATTCTATGACAAATTTTCATATGATAGTTTTTAATTCATTTCAATAATAATATGATAAAAGATTCAGTCAACATTTTGATATAATGTTTAGGATATTTTTCTGAATAAATATATTGGTAATATCTTCATATGCGGGCGAATTATTTGACTCCCCAAACCTAAAATGACCAGACGCGAGCATGAAGTTCCTACGCGAGCGATTTATATCCGTTATGTGTGAGTCGAATTCAACGTTTTATCTAAGACTATGTCTACGGCTCTTAAATTCTAGTCTATATCCAATATTTTAAATATGTTTGTCAATGGTGACGATGCAAAATGTCAATCAACTGTCAACTGCTGTCAGCCACGTAGGCGATGACAGTTCATTTGAATAAAGTGACAATTCATTTGAATAATAGTATATTATTTGACGAACACATAACTAAGGATCGTGTAAACATGCGAGCGATTTATTTCCGTTGAGTCCGAGTCGAATACGACGTTTTATCTACGACTCATAAATTCCATTTTATATCAAGTATTTTAAATGTATTTGTCAATGATGGCGAGGCGAACTGTCACTTAACAATCATCCACGTAGGTTTTGACAGAGTTTGACACTAGTGTTGTATGTATAATGATGACAGTTCGATTAATATATAGTCATTATTTGAACCAACTGTCATTATTATACAGGATGTTCCTAAATATCATGTAAATAAGAAAAGGGGTAATTCTTTGGTTTATTTAATGACTAAAAATTCATATAAACATAGGTCCGCAAACGCTTCGTTGCCGATCTACAGGGTGTTGAAATTTCAAGATTTTTTTAGTTTTTTCTTTATAGCTTTTGTATTCTAGTTTTAATTTTTAACAGTTGGTGGCGAATAAAATGTCAAAATAAATACAAACAAAAGGTCATCTAAATCAAGCCAAGGCATACCAGACCAATTATTTAAAAAATTTTAATTTCATTTAGCGAAACACAGACAAGCTTTTATTTTTTTTCTCGATAACTGTGGTAAATACGAAAAAACTACAAAAGATTAAAATGCTTTACAACAAAACAAAAAATGCATTTTCTATTTTAGAATCCACCAGCGGCGCACCGAAAAAAAGTTCATGGGGACAAAAGGGGGCATGACCCATGAAAAAATATCTCCCTGTAGATTCTTAAAACCACTTGGTATGCCCAATGATGTAAGTCCTACAGCGTAACCCATATTGCAAATTAAAGCTAAATAACTCAAAAACTACAAGAGCTATAAAGAAAAAAATAAAAAGTCTTGAAATTTCAACACCCTGTAGATCGGCAACGAAGCGTTTGCGGACCTATGTTTATATGAACTTTTAGTCATTAAATAAGCCAAAGAATTACCCCTTTTCGTATTTACATGATATTTAGGAACAGCCTGTATAACGCTAGTGTCTTTATAAGCATTGGCAGTGTATAATAATGGGGATTATATGGTCATAGATACATATGCAATGAATTTATTATATGTGAGTCGTAGACAAAGTGAACTTTATCCAAAAGAACTGTCTCATTATTATACTTACAGCACTTATTATACAGTTATCATAATCATCGGCGTGTGTCATAATAGGGATTATATACGCATATACAGGGTTAGCCAAAATTACCGGGACACCTAAATAATTCTCAAACCGTAAGAAATTTTTGAAACAAATGTTTTTTGGCTTTAAAGAAGCTATCGTTTAAATATATTTTCAATATAGAGGTGCTCATTTTATTATAGAAATTTGGTAAGCTTTTTTTTTAAACAGAACATCCTATATGTATATTATTACATTTTTCTATTCTAAGATTAATTGTAAGAATTTTTTATATGCATCTTTTTTTTATAAAATGCATTATTTTTTAATTATGTATATGTTATTAACCAAAAATAGTCAAAATTGCCGAAACACCTGATAATTCTCCAACTGCAAAAAGAATCAAAATATTTTTCAAATACAAGCTTTTCTCTAGTTCTCTAGTAGTTCTCTAGTTCAAATATATTTTTAATATACAGGAGTTTATTTTATTATGGAAATTTACAAACCTGTTCTTTTTCTAACAGAACACCCTGTGTATTTAACATTTTTTAATGCTAAGATTAATTCTAAGAATTTTATGTAGGAACTATTTTTACTTTATCATACGCAGTATGTAAAGTATTGTAATCGTGCAAAAAAAAAAATTTTAGATTTTAGCGGAAATATGTCTTTTTTGGTCCCCTGAACATTTTTGACTAAACTATGTATATCTCGACATACAAAACCCAAAATATTTTGTAAAAACCATTGCCATTCTTTTAAAATTCAACAACAAAAATTTGCCTAGAATATTAAAATTTTTAGCACGGATTTCTTTGCAATACTGAAAACCATTACATTTTTAGTAGATAGAAATTCGAGAATGGCTTCAAAAGTGAGTATTTTGTAGACTCTGATCAACTTTTTTCAATGGCAACCCTATATTTTTGTTACTAGTTTTGTTAGATCTGATTGATCTCTCTGGGGAAGACGGATTTTGTGACTGTATTGCGAATAGGCATTTTGGATAGATTTCTTTGCACTGAAGACCAATCCAGACCAAAAAATCCTATCACGTAATTTTTTCGAAAAAAAGTGACACCAAAAAGTAAGCAGATATAGAAACAAGTTTTCCAAGCATTTTTAGGAGTTACCTAGTCTTTTTCCGTTGGTTTCCGACCATTATATTAAATATTAACTAACACTTACCACTTTCGCAACAAACCACCAAATTCTCTTTGTCTACCCATAAAATCCTGTTCATCTGCGAAGTATCCAAAGAAACAATAGTCCTTCCATCTTCTGGACATTCAACAGCTCCAGAAACAGCTGTGCCACCACCAAAAGGTATCACGACAACATTATTCTCATGAGCAAATTCAACTATCTTGACCACGTCATCATGACTCGTTGGCCATACGATTATATCCGGTATTCTCTTAAAAAATGACTTCCTCAGCACGTAAATGTCGTGCAAAGTGTGCCCGTGAGCTCGTATCAACCTGTCAACACCTTCAATCGAATAGGAAACGTTCAGGTTTTTAATAGCGTCGAAAATTTCGCTGGTCATGTTTGGTTTTGGATATTTTTCTTCGGATGGTATCTCTTGGCCTTTCTGGTTTCTTGCCAAGTCTACGTTCAAGACGTCCTTGACCCATTGCGTGAAATATGGTAGGCATTGGCCACCAATGGGATAGCTAACAAGAAAAAGAATCAAAATTAGTGTAAATATAGATAATTTGTTAATAGAAATAATGAAAGCTTGAGAATGAATGAAAGTCGGTTATGAAGATGCTTACCGATCTCCAGAAAAGTACAGCATGCCATTCTGGACGAGAAATTGTGAATCTTTGTAACCCCATCCGTTCCATTTGAGAAGGTCTTGTCTGCACAGAGGAAACAATTTCTTGGTCAGTAAGAAAGTCAAATATACATGACTGTTGAATATCAGCAAATAAACTTTACTTTGGAGTAAAGATTTTTGACTAGTTATATCAAAGCAGCAATTTGCTTGATACAGTAAAATATTTATTTGTTATTAACATGTAGTGTAGTAGGTCATACTCCTGAGTCATTTCTACATAAGTTGTATGACTGTCAACATTTTTTTCATGGTAGCTGATATCTCAGTATCGAATATTTTTACTATATCGAGATATGCACGTAATCAATCGTCATATTTTATTTAATGCGGCTGTAGAAAAAGAATTGCATTATAAATTTTAAGTAATTTTTAAAACTGTTTAATATGAATGATATAAATTTCGTGCAGCTGGGGCAGTGGAGATTATTTACTATTAAGATTGTACAATTTTAAATTTTAATACTATACTTATTTGACTTAAGAATTTGTTCTATGTAAATCAAAATGTTGGGCAGTTAGATTAATCAGGTCACATTGGATTAAAAATTGCATTGCACGCATCCAAAGAAGAATATTATTATTTTCCACCTAGAGAAGGCTCCCGGTGTCCCTTCTTGGTCTCTTTCCATCAATATTAGAGCTGTTGGACATTTCTACGTCAGGTACATTGACGGTATAATAGCACTATCACTGATGCTGCATAAACATGTATGCGGTTATATACCCTTTAGGGAGACCCTTCTTACGAGAAACTAAAGCTCCATCTATCGGCATCCTTCACACTATTGTCAAAACAACGACTTTCTTAAATCAAAACAATCGTTTCCTAAATCAAATATTTAGGTTGTTTTATTTTAAAGAAATGTTGTTATTACAAGTAGGTATCTTGAATAAAAGAAATTATGTTAAGAATGTAATTTTTTTAACATAAGACAACCATTTCTCTGTGTGACAAAGTGTGTTTATTTAAATGAAAATATGAAAGAAACCTTAAGAACCGTATTTACGTTAATAAAATATCAGTTTAGGGCAAATATACTTTTTTAAGAAATTGATTCTTTCTTTCAACACTATTTTTTTCTCTCTGTGTAATGTTATGGTTTTATATCGTAAGATAGACTGAAATCCTATTATTTCTCAACATTTCAAGGTTCATTGAATATGTTTGGTTGCAATTGTTCTAAGAAAACGAGTTAAAATTTTTAAAAACTATGTACTTAGGTGTATATTTTATTAAATGACTTCCACAATTCTACATAAATCCGTCATTCCAATAGGGTATTTGACTATTATTGGAAAACCATCTTAGTATGCTTATTCCTTCACTCTACATTGTAAATGCATTACTTTTCGTAATTATTTCCTCAATATTTCATAAAAATGAGTGTTAAAAATTGAGTCATAAAAAGTCCCGCCAAAACGATACTTTCTGTTGTGTGACGTCAGCCGATAGTAGATGTCAAATCGGCCCATATGGTCTGTCAGCATCGGTATCGTCGCCGTTTGGTAATTGTGTTGTATGAAGTGTTTTTTTCACAATTTCTACATAAAAATGGGTTATAAATGGTGTATACATCCACAATGCGAAATACGTCAAGAAAAACTCCAGATAAACTATTTGTAGCTGTTCCGCAAGATTTGAAACTGCGAAGAAAGTGGTTGGCTCGTAGAAATCCAAATGAAATAAATAGCGGCTAATACAAGTGTTTTTTGTTGTGAAGATTACTTCGACATAAGTATAACCGTGGTATTATTATTAGAGGTATGCTCCTACTCATGTGGAGTGGGGATGAAAATCTGCGAAAATCTTCGTTACGTTAATATCCGCTGGGCGGCGCTGTATGGTTGAAGAATAATAACATAAACATAACTAGTACCAATCCAATTTTTGTTTATTTATGCTTATTTCTGCGTACATAATGCAAATGCTTGAAAGTTTTCTTTTTATAGAAGTACATTTGTCTGTTATGTTTCATAAATTGTTAGTGACATAACCCCTAATAACGTAAACATTACTAGTACCAAACCAATTTTTGTTTATTTATGCTTATTTCTGAGTACATAATGCAAATGGTTGAAAGTTTTCTTTTTATACAAGTACATTTGTCTGTTATATTGTATAAATTGTTAGTGGCATAACCCCTAAGTTTGACATATGCAATGTTGGTTGTCTACATATCACCTGCGCAGTATCGGTCGAAAATTCGTCCAAAAATTAATCATACCTTTATATTCATACCACCAGTAAAACTGACTAGAATAAGTTATTTATCGTATTTTCGAACCAGGTATTATCTGATCTGACAGCTTAAGGTTAGGGCTATCCTAACCTACAAAGCTATGCTTACATGGCGCTTTAGTGCTATCAAATTCAAACGGGTGAAGCATAAGAGCGCGTTCGGATAACCCGGTATTGTACGGTGAGAGTGACGCGCTGCATAATAGGCGGACTAACGTCATACGGCGTTTATCTGCATCTAAGAGAGAGACAGCCGACCCAAGTTATCTGAGTATTGCTCTCCCCATACCCTACCCTGACAAACCGAACGCGGTCTAAGCGTACTAACGAATGACGTCACTGGAGACGGAACCAATTACAGAGCGTTTTCAATCACGTGATAGGACGTGAATAAAATTCAATTTTAATTTTGGTTTTTAATAGAAATAAAGCATATTTTTTTTTGAAAAGTAATAACAAATAGTTTTCTTAAACTGTAATGTATCAGGATGGCTATAATACAAGTCATATTTTTAATACAGTCAAATACCCTATTGGGTGTGTTTGCAGGTAGTAGGATAGCAGTATGGCAACCCTACCTGTTGTTACCGGTATCTGTGCAAATGAACACATTAATTACTTATTGTGGCTTTAATTAATCACAAAACATCGCAACCTTGAAGTCGATCGATAGCAGTAACTCTGTAGTAATGATACTTTTTAAACAATACTAATTATTAACGATTATCCATGTCATTTGTTGTAATTTAGGTTTAATTTGTCACTATATAGGTATATATAGATATGTAATTATACGTTTTTTAATGTTGCATTAACTAACTTAAGTGCAGATTAGTATATTGGTTGACACAATAATTGAATACATAATGTAAGCTATAATTCACGAGCGTGCATAATGCGGCCGTTATTGGCCAGAATAAAATAATATAATATAAATCTTAGAAATTATTAAATAAGCAAACTAATCATTGTACGGTTTTTTACATACAACTTATTAACAAATTAGTATTAATTATGATATCTTTAGTCATCGTTTTTCGTTTTTTTTTTGTTATATTAACTAACTTAAGTGCAGATTAGTAGATATATTGTTTGACACAATAATTGAATACTAAATGTGAGCTATACTGCACGCGTGCATAATAAAGGCATTATTTGCCAGAATAAATATAATATAAATCTTAGAATTTATTAAATAAACAAACTAATCATTGTACGGTTTTTTACATACAACTTATTTACAAATTAGTATTAATTATGATATCTCCACTCACCTTTTTTTCGGTATAACACTCTTCACAATAATTTCATCTCTTACGATACCGGCGTTCTGAAAATCAATATTTTTGGTTCTATTTCCATCGGTTTTACTGGCTGTACCATCGTCTTGTGACACTCGATCCTCGGACATCTTCAAATAATTCCAGACACACCCAACTTCCTCTGGTAAATTTACAGAACTAAAATCCACAAACCGCCGGTTTTATTTATACAAATTCAACATTATCCAACGCTTGTTATGCTTTTACTTGTAGTGGGGATGACATTAGCTTGACAGCACCGGTGCGTAACCGCAAGCAACCTACCTTACCGACTGATCAACCGTCACGATATTCCCAACTACCTCCATAGATGTCTCTCTTTTATAACCTTAGTTTTTATTGTTAAAAACGCCAGTAAAAAGGTAAAGCAAAAAAGTATTTCAATTTAAATTTGTTTTATTATTATATATATATATATATCTAAAACAGATAATCAAAGAAAGTAATAATAACCGAATGATGATATATCATAAGCGTTTAGAACTTAATTATAAATACTGGAACAAATAGTGCGTATTTTAACAATTGAAGTTTGTTTTTCGCGATCTTTTTCAATAGTCGAGGGCCCATTCATTGTCTTGGAGGAACGCGTCAACTACATCTTTCATTGCAAAGTTCGGGATAAGTTGATCTTGTGTTAATTTTACTCTTGTCACAGGGTCAAAGTGTCCAACTCTCTAAAATCAAAACCATTATAAATACGATTAATTTATTCATATATAATGACGTAATTTGTTTACCTGTAAATGTTCCTCGATATCTTTCTTTTCGTAGGTTATTCCGCTTGGCGTTATAACAGGTTCCTGTAGGATTTCGAAACTTATTTTGCCGCACAGATAATCCGGTACATCACGTTTCTAAGAGAGACACAAAAAAATTAATTAGGGTTATTTAACAGATTGTTATTAGGTGTATTACCCTTCGTTTTTCTTCCACTTTGGCGAAAAGTGTGTTCAGTTCAGTTAAATTACTTTCCTGCAATAAATAAAGGGTATTCTTAACAGATTTTTATGAAATATTGAGGAAATAATTTCGAATAATAATGCATTTACAATGTAGAGTGAAGGAATAAACACACTAAGATGGTTTTCCAATAATAGTCAAATACCCTATTCCAGCACAAAAGGAAAAGTGTCGACTGAAAATCTTTGAAGAATTCATACAGCTTTTCTCTTCTAACTTAGTCGAGGGTTTCTCATTAGTCTCGTACAGTATTAGGTATAGCTTTTGTTGTTTTATCGCAAAAAAAACATGCGTTTAACTGCTAAAACTGCATTTACTTGTACCTAATTCCGACACCCCAAAATTTGTAAGTAATAGCGGTTAATAGTACACCGTATTATTATGTTAAATAATAGTAAATTCATTCCCAAATTTAATCATACTTACACATTTTTCCTCTAGTTGCTGTATTTTTTCAGTAACACTGTCCGTATCATTCTCAATCAATTTTAACTGTTTGATTTGCCTTTCCGTATCTTCACATATTAACTTATTGACATAAGTTTGCAGTTCGATTTCTTGTGCTATTCGTTTCTCCTCTTGTAACGAAAAACGCTTTTTTCTAGCTGTACGTAACAAACACGCGATATCGTCACCAAAGTTCAGTTTCTGCTCCTTCGAAAGATCGGACGCTAGAATTATTATGAGGAATCAGTATTTTTACTTTATAACTACTGAATTTCAGACGAAAACTAGTGGTTTCGAATATTACTTACCCCGTTGTAGATGTTTTACAGCTTCATCGTAACTTTCCATTTCCAATAACGCTTGTCCGAGAAAAAAGTGTCCTTTCACCAGGCTTGGCTCCATATCCAAGGCCCTTCGGCAATCTACACACGCTTGTTCATGTTTTAAAAGTTTTAAATAGCATAGCGCTCTATTCGTAAAGTAATGAGGGATATCGGGATTCTTAATCTAAAAATAATTTTATAGGTTAAGTATTGTTTTGATAAGTGAATCTTTCGAATGAAATTTACTTACGATTGCTTTGCTGTAACAATTCACAGCATCATCGTACTTTCTCATACCGAATAACCTATTTCCCTGTTCTTTCAACTCTTTATCCGAGACATTAGCAGTTGAATACATGTGCTTACTCATGGTTGGTAATAATAATTAACTATGTAGGTAATTAATTATAATATTCTATGTACGTTTGGCACCTCAGAGCACACTAGGAATTAAAAATAAACAAACTTAAGTATTTCCAGTCATGTTAAAGATAAGAAAGAAAAAAACAAAACACACCACTACGTCCTATATATATATATATATATATATATCGGTATGAAATTTGTATCAACGAATGAACAATTTCTTGATTGAGTGGCAAAAGTCAATATTGCCAAAATGTTATTTAGCAAATCACAACACAAAAACAAATGTGAAAGTCGCAGTAGGACCTTCATTTAGGGTTTTTAGCGCCGGATTTTTGTGGTGCATCGCTGTTCCTGGTGCTACCATGTACAGCCGAAGAAAAAAAGATCTTTACATGACCGCAGCGAGCCTACACCAAGCGTAGGTCGGAGATTGTCGGTCGTCGTATATACCTGATAAAGCCATAAAACCGAAGGGTCACTTCTGTTTCATTTCATTTTAAGTTTTCTGTATGTAGATGGCATAAAATTGAGTTTCGTATTAATATAATATATTTTCGATATTTGGAACGAGCGAAACTGCCGCTCGTAGCTAAAGATTGTTATTCGTAAATATTTTTGTTTCGATTTGCAATTGCAATATTATTCCATTTATACTCAAATACATAGTAACGTTAGTTATAATTATAAAAATTTGAATTAGGCACATATTAAAATACTTTATCATCATGGCTACGTCGCCTAAAGGCAAACCGATTACTACATCGGATATCCACTGTCAATAATTTTTAAAGGAAGGTAATCCCAGATAAGAATTTCATGTAAGTGAAAAAAAACTAACTCAGTTTCTACTTCGTCGCAGACCGAGATAATATACTTTTATCTAAAAATTTCTTATATTTATTTTATTTAAGTTATGATAAGTAATAATAATAATAAAATGGCAACTCCGTAAACTAGAACAAAATTCACTTAGATGGATATTATATATTTCATTTATGCATATAATTGTATACAACAAAAATAATATAAATATAAAATGAGAATAGTATAGATAAAAATAATAGGTAGATATATAACAGTAAAATATAATGTATGTAATAACTTAAAATAAATGTATGTAATAACATAAAAACAAACATTTAATAATATAGTAATAACATAAGCATGTATTAAATAAGAAAAGTGTTCTGTTAGGTTGGAGGTGATATAAATTTGGAGTGCCTTTATTTCATATTTGTTGAGGTTGGTATGACCTGCTGTTTTAGGAAATGATACATTTATGACAATCTAAACACAGAACATATGTATCGTCAATTTGTTGCACTAAGAAAACAAACAAAATACTTGGTTGTTGTATCAGCCAAAATTGATTTAATTGTGTTTGTCCAACAAATTTATGATTTTTAATCAAATAGCTGCCTAGATTAATAATTGAAGTGCTTTTTGTTTGTTTCCTTGGTGTTTTAATTACACTAATGGAAATTTTTTAACGACCTTTTAGCTGCTCATTATAATTTATAGAGGTTTTGACTGTATTGCACATTTATTTACTTAAGTGTTTAAAATATATTATAAAAGGAACATTCACATTTATTAGGTATATGTCCCACATGTTTCCGGCATAAATTATTTTTAGAAACTAAATGTTTCAGAGTAAAACTTTTCATATGGACCTAATTGTTTTTCCAAATCCTTAAAAAGTTACAGCAAACGTGAAATATTATCAAAATAAATTTTTATATAAAATATAATTCCGGGTCTTTAATTTTGTAATTTAACCGAGTTTGTATTACCAATTGTTATGCACAGCAACGGATTACTTTGAATACAACCATTTTATGTTTTTTTATGTCAATTTTCTGATGTTCAGATAAAAGGTTCAATGTTTCAAGGTTTCTAAGGGACCCTTTTGAGGTGTCTAGAATATTGGAGTCAGCCAGTATACATTTCTTTATCATTACAAAAATCAAATTAGCGATGAATTGACTGCTCGTCTTTTCCACAAAAATCAAAATTGAATACTTGGAAAATCAAATATAAAACATACAAATAATCCTTACCGTATTCACAGGCCATTCACAAAATATGTTATCAATTTCTTATAATTTTGAGTAAATTATATTACACAAGATTATAAATGTATTATATTGAGACAATTAAGCGATACATATATCAAAATTAGTAAGAAAAAAGGGAATGGCCATTAAAAAACTATCGATGACGTCATAAGTAAAAACAATTGAAGGTTGGACATTGAATTTAATATAGTTATGTATATTTATATATATTTTGATAATTGCAAATTGACAAGTTGGAGGATTTTTAAAATAGCAATCCGTTCCATAGATTTTGTCATTTCCATACCTTACATAATAAATAATAAAATTCAATTGATTAATTAATATTAAGGTAAATAACAATTTAATGATAATAAATTGAGTAACATAATAGATTGAAGTTTAAATAAATTTTAATTTTACAATTTTTTTAAAGTTATCGGCATATTATTCTGATGTGATATCATTCATATTGGATTGTAAATCCTCCCCTTACATATCACACATAAGAAAATGCGTATGGATGCTATTATAGAACGTCAAAATATAATTTTAATAAACAAAAAATAACAACATTTTTATAATTAAACTAAAATGCTGAACAACAGTTCTAAAGGGCATATCTGCAGCAAAGTAGAAACCGGGACAAATAAGATTTTCAGTTACATGCAAAATTGTAGAAATCTTTTAAAAATTATTTACCCCGAATATAATGATCGGGTTTGTGTTTCAGAAATACGCCGCCCGGCCGGCGGCGCCCTGATGATCAAGGACTTAAAAATGTGCTTAACACAATATTCAACAAATTTGCAGATACGACCCTTAGAACTATAACAGCAGTATACTGACTGAAGCTGTCGGTATACCTACTTACAATAAGAATTAATTTACTGTATATTTTAAAATACATTAAATATTACAATGCACTATTGTCAGTTTCGGATATCGGAAACATATATAAATAGACGAAATTCGATTTCATTCCATACATACAGAAAAATAAAACGAAACGAAACAAAAGTTACCCTTTGGTTTTATGACTTTAGCAAGTAGGTATCCGACGACCGACGACCGACAATCTCCGACCTACGTTTGGAGTAGGCTAGCTGCGGTCATGTAAAGATCTTATTTTCTTCGGCTGTACATACAGGTATCCCTCGATTTACGCTTT
The DNA here is from genome assembly GCA_963966075.1 of Aphodius sticticus. Taxonomy (NCBI): domain Eukaryota; kingdom Metazoa; phylum Arthropoda; class Insecta; order Coleoptera; family Scarabaeidae; genus Aphodius; species Aphodius sticticus. Next base: position 6,363,662 of record OZ014510.1, read on the forward strand.
AAACAAATACACAGATTCAAATAAATCATTTATTACCAGACAATCATACTTCAGATATTTTTTAATCTCTAACTTTGACAAGAACAGGAACACCATTGAAGCTTTTCATTATAAAGGCAACTCTTATATCAGGCTTGTGTTCAGGTACGACGGGTAAAAATTCAAATTTTCGTACTAACTTGGCTAATATCAACTTCATTTTTTGCATGGCCAAAGGCTTCCCTAAAAAGAACACAGATATAAATTATTTCAATTTGAAAATTAATTTAAATCCAAACCAATGCAATTTCGGTTCCCCAAAGCGAAAGGAGCCCAAGTATTCGGCACCAGATTTTGTTGGTTTTCTGCATTAAATCTGTCAGGATTGAAGACTAAAGGATCTTTGTAATATCTCTCTGACTTATGTAAAGAGTCTATGAAAAATACTACGCCTGTACCTTCTGGGATAGTCACGTTATCTTAAAAAAAAAATGTGTAGAGAGTTTAATATTACATCTACAATATACCCACCAACCACAGCTGGTTTGTGTAATTTTCTCATCACGAATGAAAGTGTTGGCCACATTCTAAGTCCCTCCTTCACAACACAGTGTACGTATTTCATCTTTTGAATATCACCAGAAGAAATGGTTGCTTTCGGATTTTTCCCTATAATACTATCAATTTCTTCACACATTTTGTTCTGAACGTGAGGATTCTTTGCTATTTCAAACAAAGTAAATGCCAATGCTGTTCCTACTGTATCATGCGCCTAAAATGACGAAATAAACAACGGAACACATATTGTCGAATATAGTTACCGCTTCAACAAAAAGTACCGCATTATCTACAATTCTATCGTATGGTATGCCAGCGTCATGCATTTTGTATATGATATTGTTTGTATCAGTTTGTCTGTTCTTGTTTTGTAAATGTGCGTTAACTAAATCTTCACCATACTGTCTGATAACTTTGACTATCTCCTGCTGTCTTTTGTTGGTTAGTCCTAATAGAAAACCCAGTCCAAAACTGCCTTTAATCGCATTTGTCATATAGTCGTCTATGGCTTCCCCGAATTCTCTGGTGCGTTTATAGTCCAAAGCGACGTTTGGATCTGTCAGTGATTCTGAAATTTTATAACACAATAATTTAATGCTTAATCAATTATTAAGTTTACCTATTGTTGTGTGGAATATTAGTTTATGGAAAAATTCTTGCATATCGATAGGACCATTTAAATTCTCAAAAAATACAGCATCGTCGAGGTTCTGATCTAAATTTTCTAACACCATCTTGAAGGATTCATGGCCAAATGCTTCGTTTAAAATTTTCCGGTCATTTCTCCAAATGTCAACTGTAATAAAGGAATGCTGAAATGGCTCCTTCTTTAAACACTCTTCTGGTATGCTTACTTTTATTTGTGATAGGAATACTATCTCCAAACGCAGATTTAACAATATCATAAGACGATGGTTTGTGAACGTATTCTTTTGAAGAGAGAATTTGACCGAAATAATTGTGATCACTTGTAACGAGAATTGGTGGAAATGGTTTGATGCGAATACAAAAAGTTGGTCCGTATTTGGCTTGTATGCTGTAGAGATATGTTAAAATTCCTGGAAATATGAAACTAAGAAAGGCAGTAGAATATTTCTAGGAATACTTACTGTCTATTCCTACACCATTCTTGAAGATATGACCCAAAAGCTCTAGAAATGATGGTCCCTTGATTCCAATTATTATGTCGTCATTACTTTTGAGGTACTTTTTCAAAAGGTAGACCAAAATTAAGCATAATATGGTGAAGAGTACGCCTTCAAGCATCTTGTGGAATATTAAAGAATACCCGGCAAATGTGGAGCGAGGTTTGATAATATGTCTTAAGCCGCATTATTTTTAGTTAATCTAATCATATTTTTTTTTATAATTTGATGATAATTGAATGTCAGCATACCCTCCGGGTCAGAGTATGACGTAAAAAATCTGATGTGGCCAGGCACATGACTTTATCATACTATATATAAAATTAATAGTTTAGCTGGATGAGACTCTATTTGATCGAGATCGGCCATGTCTCCATTAAAATAAACTACGATACCTTTTCAACTTCAAAATGAGATTGATCAATTTCAAATTGGGAATAAACACATTCAAATTGGGAATAACCAATTGTAAATTGGGAATAAACAATTTCAAAATGAAATAAACATTATCAAATTGTGAATACAAAATTTCAAATTGGGAATAAACAATTTCAAATTGAGAGTAAACACATTCAATTTGGTACTAAGCAAATTCAAATTGGCACTAAACCATTTCATATATAAATAATAATTTCATTATAATATTTATTTAATAACTGATTATATTATTATCAACTACGTATTATATTATAATTATAATAAATGTAATTTATTTAAACGACCATGTTTGCCAAATTCAGACCGTCGGGAATGAAGATTTGGATGTGTGCAACATATCTTGCGATATTCAGATTGTGGGATGTTTGTCCTGCCTTCACCGGCTATGATTTGGGGCAGTTGAGCTGCTAGGTCAGTTTTCACGCCAGCTTTAAGGGCTGACCAAGCAGCTTTAATTGGGTTAATCATGGGACTATACTGCGCAAGCCTAGACAAATGGTGATCGTTAAATTCATCTTCTTGAAATACTTGTTCAACTGAGGCATGACAAGGAGCGTTGTCGATTACCAACACCACTGCTGACTGATACATTTCCTGAGCATTGCGTAGGCACTGCCTAACAAATTCATTGGCTTCTGGCATCCGAAAGGCGCCTCTTCTTATTTCCCGGTGTATCAAACCTATATTTCCTATAGCCCCAATTACATGGATGTTAGATCCTTTACTGCCTGCAGCAATATGGGAACAGCGGGTCCCTTTTTTCGATCTGCCTTTCGTTTGCGATATATACAAATTGAAATTGGTCTCGTCCATGTAGACAATAGGAAGATTTTCGGCTTGATACTGCAGGAGCTGCTGCACATAGTCTCGCCTTTTCACTTTATTTTCATCATTGTTTGCCCTCTCAGGCTCTCTTCGAAGTTCTTTCAAGGTATACAATATGATAACTAGCTTCATTTCTTTGAGGGTAATTTTAGGATTTTCCTCAATACGCTCTTCCATGAATACGCGATGTTCATCCAGTAATTTGCATCTTCTCTTTCGTCCGCGTTTTTTCTCTTCTCCCTCTGCTTGATTCTTTACCTATCGATAGGCCGTCGATTTTTTGATATTCAATGTATCTGCTAGAGCTCTCCAGTCTCCGTTATTATTATATAACGCACAAATCTGTCCTTTTTACATTGTCAGCATCCAATTTTTTGATGTACGGCATTATTTTTATATTATAATATTTAAAAACCAGCTAAAATAACACCAGCAACAACTGACTTTCTCGATCTGAAATTGTTTAGTGCCAAATTGAATTTGCTTAGTACCAAATTGATTGTGTTTATTCTCAATTTGAAATTGTTTATTTCATTTTGAGATTGTTTATTCCCAATTTGAAATGGATTATTTCATTTTGAAATTGTTTATTCTCAATTTAAAATTGTTTATTCCCACTTTGAATATGTTTATTCCCAATTTGATATTGTTAAATCTCAATTTGAAGTAGAAACGGTATAGAACTAGACAGATTTGTCGATTAAAGCCGCGTTCTGATATTGTACTCCGTTGACACCGGGTACACCGTCCAAATGACACTTACGTGTTATTGGGTGTAAAAAATGTAATGCAATATGCGAACGCAGCTTATATTGACAGAAGTTATTGTCAAAACATTAGCGTTTGACGCCAAGACTACCTACTGTCGTGCTACTGTCATTAGAATAAAAAAATCTGACAAATCCTGGCTACTAGTTTTCATGCAGTACTACCGATCTCGTAGAAATAGAATTTGCTCATGCAGCTAAACTATTGATTGTACCAAAACATGTCATAGTGATAAATTAGTCAGAATTTCCTCATCTTTAATTTATTATTTAACTATTTCGACGAAATTCCAGAAATGGGGGCTTATTTGCAAAATCTTTCAAAAATGCTGACTAAACCTCCAGTTCCTTTGGACCCTCTTCAACAGAAAGCTTTTCAGCTCTAAGTTTGGTTATGAAACTTCTAAATATGAATTTTCGTCCCGATACCTTTAGTAGTTTCTCCGGAATCGTCGCCACAAAAAACGGGTACACACACACACACACACATACACACACACAGACATTTTTTTGTACCTTGGTCAAAAATGTTCACGGGACCCAAAAAGACATATTTCCGCTAAAATCTCAAATAGTATATTATTATACAAGTTTTATAAGACGTCAAATTGGCGCACGAGTTGTTTTGGGCACGACGAGCGTAGCGAGGAGTGCCCAAATGGAACGAGTGCGCCAATAAGTCTTATAAAACGAGTGTAATATACTATTTTTTCTACTTTGCGTCATTAATTTTATATAAATTTAGAAATTGTGGTTACTATATTGCGCTAAATTAGAATCTAGGGTATTTCGCGGGTACCACGTGGCAGCACTGTAGTAACTGTCAACTTCGTTAAGGATGAGATCTATGAGATAAGATCTTGACAAAATCTAATTGTGAATAAAATTACTCTACTTTAGCCTACAAGTTTGAATAAATATTCAGCGAGGTCTCAACGATGATCATAATGGAGCTTGGGGCAACACTATTAACCCTACTGTGATAAATATATGAAACTTAACCTAAAAAGTCAACAACTTTAATAGTGGTTTCATAAGTATAATAATCAGAATCTTATTGTTTGGAAGTGTTAGAAGTGTTTGGCGGTGACTGATTAGTTACTTCGAAGAACAAGAACTTACTAAAGAATTGTTATAACGCTTAACGTTTAATAGCGGTGTCAACCTAATTCCGCTAGGTAGCCGTTGAGGCTTATACATTTCCACGTACTTATAATTGAAACCAAATTCTAATTTCGGTGAAGTAGTTTATTAGAATAAATTATGCTAAGTTTTAACGCCTAACGTTTAATAACGGTGTCTACCTAATTCCGCTACGTAGCCGTTGCGGCTTATATATTTACAAGCACTTATAATTGAAACCCAATTTTAATTTCGGCAAAGTAGTTTATTAGAATAAATTATACTTCGTAAAATTACATGTGATGGAGGTAATACAAATATGTTGCACACAACCAGAACTAAGACGAAGTCGAAAGCGACGGACAAAAATGAATACGAATTGAGCCGAACAGAATTCGGTCCAAAATGTTACCGAAAACTTATACGTTACATAAACTAAGAAATCCTCTACACTTTAAATGTACTATAGCTTCATACGTGTATGCTGATAAACCATTGATTGCGCATATACAATCTCGTAGCAGTAATTAAAATCATTCATATCTGCGATGTAGGTTTGATCTTCGCATAATACCTTATTAAAGTAAAAGTGGTCTTTGAATTATATCTGAAAAAGGGATTTGATGTTTAGTTGAAAAGAATGATAACGATCACTTACCAGAGTCGTAAAACATCACCGAAAACGTTATGCTGGCGTATTTTGATGAACACAGCAAAACTAAGAAAGCCACAACCTTTGGCCATACTATAGCAGGCTACACACATGTTTAAATATGTATAGAATATTGATATTTCGCAGTTTATGCGATTGCAAGCGATTAAAAAGGGGCAGTGTGTGGTTATGTATTGTACGTTTGACATTTGGCATTTGATATCATTGTGTACCAATCCTGGCAATCTTAGACAAAAATGTTACTGTTTTCGGTGTTACAATGTGTTAATTGTAACACCGAAAACAGTGTTACAATGTGTGCATTGTGAATGCAAAGTAGATAAAAAATTTTTTGGCATGATTACAATACTTTACATACTGCGTATGATAAAGTAAAAAGCGCCACAATGCAGCATAATACGTTGCCTAGCAGCGGCAATTATAATTATATCACATTGTCAAAATTACTTGCAGAAAGATGTATATGTGAATGAGTAGTTACGCCACTGTTTTCGAAGTTTTAAACAAATACACAATCTCAAATAAATTATTTATTACCAGAAACTCAAACATAGATTATTATTTAATCTCGAACTTTGACAATAACAGGAACACCATTGAAGCTTTTGATCATAAAGGCAACCCTTATATCAGGCTTGTGTTCAGGTACGACAGGTAAAAATTCAAATTTTCGTACTAACTTGGCCAATATCAACTTCATTTTTTGCATGGCCAAAGGCTTCCCTAAAAACAACACAGATATAAATTATTGCAATTTGAAAATTAATATAAATCCAAACCAATGCAATTTCGGTTCCCCAAAGCGAACGGAGCCCAAGTATTCGGCACCAGATTTTGTTGGTTTTCTGCATTAAATCTGTCAGGATTAAAGACCAAAGGATCTTTGTAATATCTCTCTGACTTTTGTAAAGAGTCTATGAAAAACACCACGACTGTATCTTCTGGGATAGTCACGTTATCTTTAAAAAAATGTGTAGAGAGTTTAATTTTACATGTACAATATACCCACCAACCACAGCTGGTTTGTGTAATCTTCTCATCACGAATGAAAGTGTTGGCCACATTCTAAGTCCCTCCTTTACAACACAGTGTACGTATTTCATCTTTTGGATATCACCAGAAGAAATAGTTGCATTGGGATTTTTTCCTATAATACTATCAATTTCTGCACACATTTTATTCTGAACGTGAGGATTCTTTGCTATTTCAAACAACGTAAACGCCAATGCTGTTGCTACTGTATCATGCGCCTAAAATAACAAAATAAACTTAACAGAACACATATTGTCGAATATAGTTACAGCTTCAATAAAAAGCAATGCATTATCTACAATTCTATCGTATGGTACGCCAGCATCATGCATCTTGTATATGATATTGTTTGTGTTAGTTTGTCTATTCTTGTTTTGTAAATGTGCATCAACCATATCTACACCGTACTGTCTGATAACTTTGACTGTCTCCTGTTGTTTTCTGTTGGTTAATCCTAATAGATAACTGAGTCCAAAACTGTGTTGAATCATATTTGTCATGTAGTCGTCTAAGGCTGTCCCCAACTCAAGGGTACGTTTATAATCCAAAGCAGCGTTTGGATCTGTCAGTGACTCTGAAATTTTATAACAGAATAGTTTAATGGTGAGTTTATTATTATGTTTACCTATTGTTGTGTGGAATATGAGTTTATGGAATAATTCTTGCAATTCGATAGGACCGTTTAAATTCTTAAGAAATACAGCATCGTTGAGGTTCTGATCTAAATTTTCTAACACCATTTTGAAGGATTCATGACCAAATGCTTCGTTCAAAATTTTCCGATCGTTTTTCCAAATGTCAACTGTAAAAAGTTATTGTTGAATTGGGTCTCTTCCTCTCTAAACTCTCTTCTGTTATACTTACTTTCACTTGTGATAATAATACATTCTCCAAACGCATTTTTAACAATGTTATAAGTCGATGGTTTGTGCAAGTATTCTTTTGAAGCAAGAATTTGACCGAAATAATTGTGATCACTTGTAACGAGAATTGGTGGAAATGGTTTGATGCGAATACAAAAAGTTGGCCCGTATTTGGCTTGTATGCTGTAGAGATATGTTAAAATTCCTAAAAATAAGAAACTAAGGAAGGCAGTAGAATATTTCTAGGAATACTTACTCTCTATTCCTACACCATTTTTGAATATATGACCCAAAAGCTCTAGAAATGATGGTCCTTTAATTCCAGTTATTATGTCTCCATTACTTTTGAGGTATTTTTTCAAAAGGTACACCAGAATTAGGCACAATAAAGTGAAGAGTACGCCTTCAAGCATCTTGTGGAATATTAAAGAAAACTTGGCAAAAGTATAGCGAGGTTTGATAATATGTTTTGAGTCGTCTTATTTTTACTTAAACTTATCTTTTTTTTTATAATACGATAATGTTTGAATGTCAACATACACTCTGGACTCAAAAGAAAATAAACACATAATATTTTGATAAAATTCGAAGTCATGTGAACTTTTTCGTGCATGCTCTAATTTCGTGTTACACATAGTGACACAAAATTATTTAAAATTATTTAATAAAATTAATTTGAAATAATAATGTCCAATAAATTTATATTATATGATCAGAATCCATTTCTGTAGTATTTTAAATTTACGACCGACTCCAGTTTCATAATTTATGAGATTTTTTATCAAAGCAAGAGTAGGTATGATATATATGTTTGTATTAAAGTGTCAAAATTACTGCAAAAGCCTACGCTTACTGCTAAGTACCAAGTAGTGACCGACCGAACATTCGGCTTCGGCTTCGGCCACTTTCGGCCAAACATCGGCTTCGGCCAAAATTAGGCCGAAGGTTTAGCCGAAGCCGAAGCCGAAGGTTCGCGCATAGCGCATACGTAGCAAGAATTGTGAAAAGAAAGTGATATATTTGATAGTTTGTTTACTTTGGTGCTTGGCGAAAATATGGATGAACTTTTTGTGTCCTATAATAATAGATAAAGAACCGCTAAAACAACAGTTGAGCATTAGAAGGAATTAGTAGTAAATAAATTCAACAAGCCTGACGTTAACGGCAAAATACATGTAAGAAACTTTGTTGTGACCTGAAAAAAAGTTATAAAATCTTTGTAAATTTTTTTCTACTTACAATTAAATAATTTTTCAAGTTCGGCCTGATTCCTAAAACTCGCAACAGTTAGTAATATTTTTTTGTTTGGTGATATTTTGCCTACGCATAATCATCAAGAACCAATAAAAATTAACACATTAATTAAACACAAATATAAAGAAAATCATCATTAGACTGAAAATTATACAGTTTTTATATTAAATTTAATGTAATATTTTATGTTTTGTTGCTATGAATCAATATTAGAGAAACAACTAAGTGTTTTGCGACCAGAAAGCAGATGGAAGGTCTGAAGCATTTTAATATTGATTATCAGTTTTTTGTTTTTAAATCAAATACTGTGCGTCTCCAGATAGACTTTATTATACATATAATGGACCTACATTCTTTTCTCGAGGCAACGTTATTCTTCAAAAATAGTTGTGGGTACTCTCAAAAATCCGTAGCTATTAGTCAGCAATTTGATAGAAGAAAAACGACGAAAAATTAGAAATGATTAAATTTGCTCAAGAATAAACTATCAATTGCTTTACAGTTCAATTAAAAATGTCTGAAATCTCAGATATCGGTCCAGTTCATGGGAATCTGAACCGGCACGTGCCTAATTAAAAATAATAGAGATCTGAAATTTTGGAATCAGGATTTTAAATGTGAGAATACATGTGTATTAAGTAAAAAAATAACCCTACAGTAGTTCTTGCATGATAGGTTTATGTTTGTCATGTTTTTTTTTTAATCAGCAAGATATGTCTCAAAGATAAATAGTAAAGAGTAAGTATTTTCTGATATTATTTTATTTTACTGAAGTTCAGGCTAAGTTATTATTGGGTAACGATAAAATAACAAACACATAAGAACAAACGCTAAAATAATAGATAAAACTAATAAACTAGTAAGTAACTAATTCATACAATCAATGGATAAGATGGTGATATACAGGCGGGATGTATATCACTATATGATACGGTATATCCTTATATTCATATCTAGTTATAATTTATATAAAATATTCAAATTTTATATCTGAGCACCAGACTAAATTTAAAACAATTTTTCTTTATGACGTTTCACATTTAATTGTGAAAACCTGATAGGTTACTCTTCACACAGAAAAGAGATCTCTCGAACGAAGAGAGAATTACTTGGCTGAAGTAGTTGGTAGGTTCGTATATACGCGAGAGATTATTGACTTCCACCAAGAAATTTTATTTCTTGGAATAATTACTAGATTAAAGAAAGTGGTTACTCTGGTGAAGTAAGTAAACAGTCTTCAATGAAGTGTATATTTTTATTCCCGGTAAATATTTTTAGCTACTTAATGTAAGAATTTTAAAGATTTGGCACAAATACGTTTTCTATTGCTAATTAACAAGATAGGTATGTTATATTTACTTACTCGTTCTAAACTGTTGCGTGCGTTACATCAAACTATTCTGTGTTGAAACGTTTATTGTACACTATAAATACCCAATAAATCACAAAGCACATCCCCTACGGGTACTTCGTTGTTGTTTTCGTACTAGGTTAGGCTCCTTTACGGCGCCAGCACCACGCGCGGGCGCGCGAGCCTTGACAAAATCACGGTGCGCATATTTATTCCAGAGAAAGGGATTACTTGAAAGAAGTGAGAATCACTTCAGTTAAATAATTGGTGGGTTTTTATTCAGTAAGCAATACTTACTTATATTAAAGTCTTATATTTTCTTGGATCAAGTAACTACGCACTTGGATGGATTTACTATTACTTCGTTGGAGCAATTAATATTTTTGGGACGAAAAATTCAATTACTTCTTTCAATACAATATTGGTTCTTATAAAGAAAGAATTTATTTGTCGACAGCATTTATCTGAGAAATTATTTTACTTAGATTGAGTATGTGGCATTTCTTGTATATACCTAACTTTCTACATCCAAGTAAATATGCATTTGAATCTAGTAAATAAATTCAAGAAATTATGTTTACTCGTTCCAAATAATCACTTTTCTGTGTGTTGAGCAAATTTAACAGTTTCTTGTTTTTCGTTAAATCAATATTGTAACAATAATGGCGGCGTTTTTAGGACATCCATTATAGATATAGTACGGTCCATATGGGGATACACTGTAGGTATAGATACATTTGTACATACTAATATAGTATGTACACATTTATCTTTAAATGTCGCCACTTCTTTACCATTATGAACTTCCTTCGGCTTCGGCTTCGGCTTCGGTCGAAGGTATAGGAAAAGCCGAACATCGGCTTCGGCCCAAAAAATCGCCTTCGGTCGGACACTAGTACCAAGGACTCAAACGTGGATACCAATTGTTTTCGACAAATAAAACAATTACGCGTCAAATAACTCATTTATTACCAGAAAATCATACGTCAGATTGATTTTTAATGTCGAACTTTGACAAGAACAGGAACACCATTGAAGCTTTTGATTATAAAGGCAACCCTTATATCAGGCTTGTGTTCAGGCACGACAGGTGAAAATTCAAATTTTCGCACTAACTTGGCCAATATCAACTTCATCTTTTGCATGGCCAAAGTCATCCCTAAAAAGAACACAGCTAGAGATTATTGCAATTTGAAAATTAATATAAATCCACACCAATGCAATTTCGGTTCCCCAAAGCGAAAGGAGCCCAAGAATTCGGTACCAGATTTGGTTGGTTCTCTGCATTAAATCTGTCAGGATTGAAGACTAAAGGATCTTTGTAATATCTCTCTGACTTATGTAAAGAGTCTATGAAGAATAGTACGATTGTGTCTTCTGGGATAGTCACATTTTCTTAAAAAAATTGATTAGAAAGTTTAATTTTACATCTATAATATACCCACCAACCACAGCTGGTTTGTGTAATTTTCTCATCACGAATGAAATTGCTGGCCACATTCTAAGTCCCTCCTTTACAACACAGTGTATGTATTTCATATTTTGAATATCACCAGAAGAAATGGTGGCATTCGGATTTTTTCCTATAATACTATCAATTTCTTCACACATTTTATTCTGAACGTGAGGATTCTTTGCTATTTCAAACAACATAAATGCCAATGTTGTTGCTACTGTATCATGTGCCTAAAATGACTAAATAAACATAACGGAACACATATTGTCTAATATAGTTACCGCTTTAATAAAAAGCACCGCATTATCTACAATTCTGTCGTGTGGTATGCCAGCATCATACATCTCGTATATGATATTGTTTGTATCAGTTTGTCTGTTCTTGTTTTGTAAATGTGCATTAACAATATCTACACCATACTGTCCGATTACTTTGACTATCTCCTCTTGTCTTTTGTTGGGCAATCCTAATAGATAACTAAGTCCAAAACCGTGTTTCATCACATTTGTCATATACTCGTTTAAGGCGTCCCCGAATTCAATGGTACGTTTATAATCCAAAACAACGTTTGGATCAGTCAGTGATTCTGAAATTTTATAACACAATAATTTAATGCTTAATCAATTATTAAGTTCACCTATTGTTGTGAGGAATATGAATTTATGGAATAATTCTTGCATATCGATTGGACCATTTAAATTCTCAAGAAGTAGAGCATCGTTGAGCTTTCGATCTAAGTTTTCCAACACCATTTTGAAGGATTCATGGCCAAATGCTCCATTCAAAATTTTTCGGTCGTTTCTCCAAATGTCAACTGTAAAAATTGAATGGTAAAATGGGCTACTTTTACTCTAAAGCCTTTTCTGTTATACTTACGTTGCATAGTGGAAACAATACTTTCTCCAAATGCAGATTTTATAACGTTATAAGTCGATGGTTTGTCTAAGTATTCTTTTGAAGCAAGAATTTGACCGAAATAATTGTGATCACTTGTAACGAGAACTGGTGGAAATGGTTTGATGTGAATACGAAAAGTTGGTCCGTATTTGGCTTGTATGCTGTAGAGATATCTTAGAGTTCCTGAAAATATGAAACTACACACAGCGAAGTATATTCTCAAAACGTGAGAAAATTATTTACTTGCGGTTATTGCTTTAGATGAAAGTTAATATTTACTTGGTTTGAAACAATTTCTTTCATTTAAGAATTCCTTGTTCTCACAATTCAAGAATATCCCAATCTCAGAGTTATTAGTTTCGGTTAAGTATATAATTTTCAAACCAAGTAGTTTAAATTCTCAATTCAGGAAGTTGATCAATATCTTGAATCGAGTAAGCCATTGCTTGCAACGCGCTTGCGCATTTACACTCAAACGTGCACGAACGTTGCCGAGATTTAAGATTTTTCGCATCGGCCTTTAACTTCAGTTAGTTGGGGTCTGCTATGGCGTCGTGTTCGCTGACTACCGAGTATTGTCCGGGAAGAGTTCAATATGTATATATCTTTACTAATTTTGTAGGTACTGTACGCAATAACTACGCGATCTATAATATTATGAAAGTATATAGTTTTAATTTTGCGTGAATAGCCTACAGTACTTATGTTGAACGTATTTGCGACGCAGTTCGTAGTTGTGACTTGTGACGCACACGGTACGTAAATTTTGCCTAGCCATATAGTGGTCACCAAATCAACATACATGCCACAGAAAACTTACTTGTGTAATATAATGGAAACAATTTGATGTCTAATAGAATATGGTGTTTTTTTCCATGCCTTAGATATTGTAGGTAGTGATAATTTATAAATAGGTAAGTATATATGTAATTAAGCAAAGAAATTTCATACAATAAAACAAATATCATTCGCTAAGTTATTGTCTACTTATTTCACACAATTCCCTACCTTTTTTAAAAAAAACTAATACAGTAATTTCTATTCAATACATTATGATCATGTTCTTGAACTAATAATATCTATACTCATTTCAAGAAAATATTTTCGCATTGTCAAGCATATATATTCACTTTAAGAAAATTCCATTATTCTCAACGTGAGAATAGTTTTCTTGAATGAATAATATCTATACTCATTGCAAGAAAATATTTTCTCAGATATACAAGCATATGATCATTTCAATTCAACAATATCTCTTTATTCTTAACTTGAGAAAATATCTACTTGCGGCTACAGCAAACTAATCATTTACTTGGATGAAAGCATATTGCTTTGAGTGAAGTATTTACTTTTCTGTGTGTAAGAAAGGCTGTAGAATATTTCCGGGAATACTTACTGTCAATTCCTAAACCATGCTTGAATATATGACCCAAAAGCTCTAGAAATGATGGTCCTTTAATTCCTGTTATTATGTCTCCATTACTTTTGAGGTACTTTTTCAAAAGGTAGATCAGAATTAAGCACAATACGGTGAGGAGTACGCCTTCAAGCATCTTGCGGAATATTAAAGAAACTTGGCAAATGTAGAGCGAGGTTTGATAATATGTTGTAAGTCGTGTTATTTTTTTCTTAATCTAATCGGATTTTTTATAATGTGATAATATTTGAATGTCAAGATATACTCTGGGCACAAAAAAAACGGACACCTAATATCTTCAAAACATTTGAAGTCAAGTGGAACTTTTCTGCATGTTAAACTTTTGTGTTACACATCCAAACATGTGTTCCTTTGCTTTATTCAATAAAACTAACTTGAAATAAAAAATATGTCCAATATATAATACACTGATAAAATGAAAAGGTAATTTTACCGTGTGGATCGGCGGTCATTTTTAACCCCCGTGTATCAAGGGAAAATACTATATGGTTTGTAATTTTACTTTGAGCTAATAAATTTACTTCTCATATGAAATGAGGTTTCCGATGTGTACGGTTTTATATATACTTTTGTAACTAAAATTACTGACGTTCAGTAAATTTACCGTAAACACGGAATTGCAATTAATTGTTGTACAGTAAACTTTCTGCAACTTTAATATTAGATTTGTCCAAGCAACTGCAAAACCAGTTAACAATCAGTACTTTTGTGACGGATCACATATGTGACCCGCTCGGAAGAAAGGGGTCTTACTGCTAAAATCAAGTTTTCGAGATACACGCGTTTAAAAAGTACAGCGTTTCCCGGCGTTCAGCCTAGTGTTTGAAGGCTCATAACTGAAACTACTTACCAAAAAGAAATGAAATAAAGGTTGTTATGTTCCTTAGTAATTTCTATATAAAGAGTATGAATTTCAACATATTATCTCTCTCGGTGAGCGTGAGCGCGAGAGAAGTGAAAAAAGGTACCCGGTTTTTGAAGTTGTAATTCTTTGAAATTCGCACTCACCTTTCCGATTTTTTTTCTTAAAAACCGCTTACCCGAAAATGTTCGAATTTTCATAGGTTAAAATATAGAATCTCATCTACAGATTGGCCTGTTTTAAGTTTTACGATTACGTAAAAGTTAAAAGGTGTAAACAAGTTTGCAAAAATCTGGTACGGTCTTTTAATTCCCTCGCTCTCAATATTATTCCTACTAAATTTTGATAGCTATACATGTTATACAGAAATGATATATAGAATAATTACGCAATTAACCTCATTTTGTTCATTAAAGCAGTTTAGTGAGAATAGAGTGTGTCTTGTTTCACTATTCCTATTTACAGCGGGCGATTGTTAGTCAAGCCAAGCGCTGGCTGCACACGTGGGCACCGGCTGTTTATTTTGGACAAATTATAAGATTTCAGCATACCTCAAAATCGATTATTTATTCATAAGACCTTTTTCTTCTAACCGCACAATTTATATTTTCGCAAAAGTATTTTCAGTATTAAGCCACGCCGCGCCGCTCTGTGGAAATTTTGACAATTGCGGTAACAAACAGGGAAAGCAGTTGTTTCCAAAACTAGTATTTTGAAAATCTACTATTGTGTAAAGACTCGCGTGGTGTAAGTCAATTCTACAAAAATACGTTAAGTAATTATGGATGAGTTTGATGTAGATTCAATTTTTTACTCGTCCCAAAACAACAACGATCCTTTGATAGTTGAATCTCCCAGTAGCGATGAGGATAATATAGTAATGTACAGTCGTTTCAAGCTGAACCGCCAAAACAATCTACTTCCGGTCAAAGTGAGTAACCAGAAAATCTTATTTGTTGTCAAAGTCGACTACAAGAAACATCTTACACGTTTCAATGTATTCCAATATGTCAGAAAATATTTTTTTTTTACATCACCTAACACTGAAACGCTATATGAGCATCACAGCTCATTTTGATCAGTTTGGATTAGTGCCACTTCGACCGTTAGTAACAAACCCTAAGAAGGCAGACGATTTCATAAAAAAAGCCACAGAAAGAGCGTCCCGAGAAAAGACGCTAGCAAGGAAACAAATGCAAGATTTATTCGTAGTATAAAAACTAATTTCATTCTGTACTATTACAATCAGCAATACTTTTTTACATTACATCATTATTTTCACAGCAGTGTCTTTCATTTCAACTGTATAAGAAGTTAATAAATAATAGCATAATTTATCGGATTTCAGTAATACAATAATATAGGTAAGCCAAATTCGTGAGGGAATATATCGAGGGAGGTGTGTATATTACTTCTATTAGTTCGTATTTTTTTTTTGTTTTCTTGTTTTCTGCAATAAATATTTTGTCAGATTATTTTTTTTAACTAATGAAAAAATATCAAAATTTCTATTAGAAAACAAAAATAAGTATTTATCTTTATTTTGGTGTATTGCTTTTGAATTTCTAATATCAAATAGCTTGGTAATCGCCGGGAAAGCTTACTTGTTGTGCGAGTAAAATCCAAGCGCACGATTCCTTCCGCGAAAAAGTAGTTCCGTTCATCGCCCTGTAACTTCGTCAAATTTCATCCGATTAATCTCGGATAAATGACATGTTAAAGTATGATTCCAGCATTCTGAATCTGCCAAAACCCCAAAATCGATAATTTAGCAGTAAGACCCCTTTCTTCGGAGCCGGTCACATATGTTGCTATGATAACTCCATTATAAACACCAATGAAACATTATCTGGTTTCTCACAAAAGAACTGTTTGTAAACTGATTTTGCGACTGCTCGGACAAGCCTGTATCGTTAACTGTAAAATCACTAGTAAAATCCTATTAATGTGGATATCATAAATAAGAACAAAAAATAATAGTATGAAGTTTTATTATAATTTTAACAATAAATAACGTGTGAAACATATTTATAATACATATATCTACATATTTTTTTATAAATATATCATATTTTTAACATTAAATAAATAGAAGTTCTTGACAAAAATGTTCTATATGTAATCATAAGTAAATGAAATAAAATAGGAACCCATGGACTATACTTATCTACATATCGTATAATAAAATAAATCGAATTTCCAATCTGCTTCACACAGAGAAATATAACTTTTAAACATAAATTAAATCTTATTTCAACAATATTAAGTTGGAATACCTATGCTAAACTTACGTCACACACTTACTTAGACTGCATACACACATTTACTTATTTAATTTCATAATAAGTTTGATCACCTTTCAGTGGATTTCGTTTTATCCTTATTCTTTTTTTAACCCTGACTTGGAAGAATTTTTAAAAAGCTAAACCGTCTCCAGAGTAAGAGAACCTGGGGATACTCCAACCACAGCATATAATATAGTCCAAAATGTGTCACCTGAAATAAAAATAAAAAGTACATGAGTCATATATCATATACAGGGTATAACAATGTCAGCAGCTGCTTTCCTTTGAGGTACAGAGTTTGTGTAAAGTTATTAATGCGTGTTCATAGAAGAAGTATTTTTTATATTGGTGATTGAAATGATATGTGTTATACATGTTAGTAATAAATTTGACTGTAAGACTGCATGTACGAGAAAGAACAATAAACGAAATCTTACCTATCGACACCACACAAGTGCTTGAATTTGTAAAACACCAGTATCGTCAACACTTTTATCCTAAAAAGAACATCCAATTAGTGAAAATGGAATTATACATATCAAGACTGCAAACTTTTACCTGCACTTTGTAGTATATATTTGCAAAGTCCTTCATAATATACAAAGAGATGATTTATTATATCTTTTAATGCTATAGAACCATATGGAGCAAATATTCCACACCACACCGATAAAGGATAAGTCACAGAGGCATTAACAGTGTTAAATTAGTTGTACATAACAATCGCACTCAGTAAAACTCTAACTTATCTGCTTTAAACACAACCAAACGGATGGCGAACGGAACTCGAACTGTATATCCCATTATTGCACAAGCGCGATAAAAATTCTCTCGGTAGCACTTTACCATCAAGAGAGGAAAATTGCATGAGCAGAAGGCAAATTTACATATCAGACAGTAGTTTTAATGTATAGATATGGAATTTTATTCCGTTGAAGTAATTGTTGTTATGAAATTTACAAACTCGTTAGCAAATTTACATACAGTTTGTACAATTAATGAATGTAACTGCATTTTGAATGATATTTAGTATTTTTGCTTAAAATTATGGTAAAATTGCTGACAAATAGGGTAGGTTTAGTGAAAAAAATGTAAAATTTCATATGTAAATTCGCTCTCATTTTTATCAGTGTAGAACATGATGTAAAAGATAAGTTCATGTGAATATGTAGCTACACCACTGCTACGTACCAAGGAATCAAACGTGGATACGAATTGTTATCAAAGTTTTAAATAAATACACAAATTCAAATAAATTATTTATTAACAGGAAATCATACGTCAGATTATTATTTAATCTCGAACTTTGACAAGAACAGGAACACCATTGAAGCTTTTCATAATAAAGGCAACCCTTATATCAGGCTTGTGTTCAGGTACGATAGGTGAAAATTCATATTTTCGCACTAATTTGGCCAATATCAACTTCATTTTTTGCATGGCCAAAGGCTTCCCTAAAAACAACACAGATATAAATTATTGCAATTTGAAAATTAATATAAATCCAAACCAATGCAATTTCGGTTCCCCAAAGCGAAAGGAGCCCAAGTATTCGGGACAAGATTTGGTTGGTTTTCTACATTAAATCTGTCAGGATTGAAGACTAAAGGATCTTCGTAATATCTCTCTGACTTATGTAAAGAGTCTATGAAAAATACTACTACTGTATCTTCTGGGATAGTCACGTTATCTTTAAAAAAATGTGTAGAAAGTTTAATTTTACTTCTATAATATACCCACCAACCACAGCTGGTTTGTGTAATTTTCTCATCACGAATGAAATTGTTGGCCACATTCTAAGTCCCTCCTTTACAACACAGTGTACGTATTTCATATTTTGAATATCACCAGCAGAAATGGTTGCATTCGGATTTTTACCTATAATACTATCAATTTCTTCACACATTTTATTCTGAACGTGAGGATTCTTTGCTATTTCAAACAACGTAAAAGCCAATGTTGTTCCTACTGTATCATGTGCCTAAAATGACAAAATGAACATAACGGAACACACATTGTCGAATATAGTTACAGCTTCAATAAAAAGCAACGCATTATCTACAATTCTATCGTATGGTACGCCAGCATCATGCATCCTGTATATGATATTGTTTGTATCAGTTTGTCTGTTCTTGTTTTGTAAATGTGCATCAACCATATCTTCACCATACTGTCTGATTACTTTGACTATCTCCTGTTGTCTTTTTCTGGTTAATCCTAATAGATAACCCAGTCCAAAACTGTCTTTAATCGCATTTGTCATATAGTCGTTTAGGGCTTCCCCGAATTCCATGGTACGTTTATAATCCAAAGCAGCGTTTGGATCAGTCAGTGATTCTGAAATTTTATAACGCAATAATTTAACGCTTAATCAAATTATTAAGTTCACCTATTGTTGTGTGGAATATAAATTTATGAAATAATTCTTGCATATCGATGGGACCATTTAAATTGTCAAGAAATAGAGCATCGTTGAGCTTGCGATCTAAATTTTCTAACACCATTTTGAAGGATTCATGACCAAATGCTTCATTCAAAATTTTTCTATCGTTTCTCCAAATGTCAACTGTAAAAAACGAATCGTGAAATGTGTCTCTTCTTTGCTAAAGACTCTTCTGCTATACTTACTTCGGTTTGTGATAGGAATACTATCTCCAAACGCAGATTTAATAATATCATAAGCCGGTGGTTTGTGTATGTATTCTTTTGAAGAGAGAATTTGACCGAAATAATTGTGATCACTTGTAACGAGAATTGGTGGAAATGGTTTGATGCGAATACAAAAAGTTGGTCCGTATTTGGCTTGTATGCTGTAGAGATATGTCAAAATTCCTGAAAATATGAAACTTAGAAAGGGAGTGGAATGTTTCTAGGAATACTTACTATCGATTCCTACACCGTTCTTGAATATATGACCCAAAAGCTCTAGAAATGATGGTCCTTTAATTCCTGCTATTATGTCTCCATTACTTTTGAAGTACTTTTTCAAAAGGTAGACCAGAATTAAGCACAATACGGTGAAGAGTACGCCTTCAAGCATCTTGCTGAATATTAAAGACACCTTGGCAAATGCATAGCGAGGATTGATAACATAGTTTTAAGTCGCATTAATTTTAGTTAATCTAATCATATTTTTTACCAAAAAATGATAGTTTCATCAAATTTATATCAAATAACTTTTGTAATCTTTGACCTCCAACTCAGTTCGTCTACACAGCCATTTTGATTAGATTGCCAATTTGACAGATTGTCAAAAACTGACATATTCAGTCAAAGTTGTAGCACTGCACTGCTCTCTTTGTAGGTATATTCACTACAATTGTTTAACCGAATGGTATTTGTAGATTTGGATGATCCGGAAATCATGAGTCTTATGGCTGGTGAAATTTAAAATAATTTCTGCTATAATCCTATATACCTAAGTACTCTTTAAGGTGATTATGATAGCTCGACAGGATCTGAAGACGAAGATGCCTTCATTGTTAGAATTAACTGCATCCAAAATGGTTACCTGAAAATGTCTTGGTCAGGCAAGCGCAGTTGTCTCAACGTGCTGAGGGAATCCGTCAAAGATCTTGAATACCTTGACATCCTTAACACATCTGCAAATTTCAACATTGACAAAGTTCTGATGTACAGCCAATGCCAGTAAGTCACTTAGGATACACTGTGTTACAAAAAAAGAAAACGAAATTTGTGACCCGCTCGGAAAAAAAGGGTCTTACTGCTAAAATCAAGTTATCGAGAAATACGCGTCTAGAGTACAGCGCTGCCCGGCGCTTAATTATAGTATGGAGACATGTGTTTGAAGACTCATAACTCTGAAACTACTTTTCAAAAGCAAATAAAATAAAGTGTGATATATTAGTTAATCGTTCTATATGTAGTGTATCACTATCAAAATTTTCTACGATTCGGTTTAAAGATGAGCACGACAGAAGTGTAAAGAGGTACGCGATTTCTGCAGTTTTAACTGTTTTAAATTAACACTCGCCTTTCCAATTTTTTTCTTCTAAACCTACTGGTTGTAAACAAGTCTCATGTTGAAGTTTAAACCTAAGAGCAGACAGTTTTGATAGTTATACATGTTATATAGAAATGCTTCAGGACTATTACCCAGTTTATTTGATTTCTTCCGTTAAGTATGTCATTTCAGAGATGAAAATCTTTGAGGTGTGTTTGAGTATGTTTTAGGGCACAATTCATGTTGCTAATCAAGTCAAGTGCTCAGACTGCACATATTCCGCGGCTGTTTATGCACTATAAAATTATAAGATTTCTGCAAACTAAAACCTTCAAAATTTATAATGTAGTAGTATATAATCTATTATTTTTGTGAGAAACGTATCTTAGTATTACGACTTGTCATTGTGTGGCGATTTCGCCATTTATATTTCTATGTTTCGTTACTGCATACTATAATATCGGTGGTATTAATTTCTGAAAAGTTTATGAAAGTTTACAATTTGTTGATTTTACTTTTAGCCATTTCAAAAATAAACGTTGTAAAAATGTGTTTGTATGATTCTTGAGCTACTGGAAAATCAATAAATATCAATAAAAAGTGATTAAAAAGACATGCTGTATTTTGAATAGGTACTACGGTTGCTGATAATAGTTACAAACTTGAACGCTTTTTCTCGCGTACAATGTTTTCAACTGTATATCTGGAACGCACATGCCTGTTCGAACATATTTTATTAAGGCGATTTCTTATTGATATTGTGCAGTTGATAAATTATTCATGCGAATTTTACTATAAATAAGGAAAATGAAAATACACATCACATCATGTGACGACTATGTACGCAAACAGTACCCTATAATATTGATTCCTCCTGCGAAAATATAGTTTTGTGAAATCTTCTATCTTACTTCGCCAAATTTTGACCGATTGATGTCGGATAAATTGCATGTTAAAGAATAAGATTGCAGCATTCCGAATCTGTCAAAACCCCAAAATCGATAATTTAGCCGTAAGACCACTTTCTTCGAAGCCGGTCATATATATTTTTCACGAGTTTGCATTATTTTGGAAATCGAATGGAAAATGGTGGAGTTCTGCATTTTTATACACATGCAAGTACCCAAAAAGTTTTTTTGTTTAAAAAATCGATATTTTGGGGGTGTTTGGAAAATTTTGTATATACAATTATGTACACTCTTGGAATTAAGTAAGTTATATAAATATTTTAGCAGTGCGTCGATGATACATATGTACATCCAAGTACAAGTTTTTTGTTACTCTGGTCGACCGCTCGGCCGCTAAGTGTAAACAATTGTCCGTTTACGCTTCAACTCGTATATCGGAAATTTATTATTTGCGAAACCTTGTTCGAATGCTTTGAATTGGTTTATAATGATTTATATGTTTCTATTTATTAGCTTAATGTGTAATTAATTCATGTAATTCCTACATTGCAATGTAATTGTGTTTTTATTAAATATGACGTTAATTTTATATTAATAAACATAAAAGTTTTCGATTACATGAAATGAAAATCTCATTTCAAGATATTGCATACAACACAACAAATTATACTTACAACCTTATTGCATCTAATAGCTTTTTTTGTGTTAATAAATACAAAAATCAATTTGTTGTTGTCAATATTTTTACTTTTCAGGTTATTTCAGAACTGACATATGTATTAACATTTATTCACAAAATAGAAATAAATTAAAATTAAATTGCTTTAAATTTGTCTTTATGGTAATTTGTTAATTGTGATTTACTGGTGTTTTTGAGATATTTAGCTTCAACGATATTTTGCAGTGTTTAACTTAATAAACAGAAAGGAGTATGTATTTTGTATAGCATGAATGTATCATTACTATTTTTTTATATTATTATTTTGTATTTACTTTACAGCAATATGTTTCAAATATCTGACAACTGAAAATAACGACAATTATATATATATATCACTAATTTACAAAAAATTTTGGAAGCAAGCTCTAAATTTTCGACGAATTTTGATGGAATATAGTTATGTTATACTTATTATTTAAAAAAAAAATAAACCAAAATATACGACATTTATTCAACATAAAAATTATTTCATCAACTTTGACCTGGGATGAGTATAAATTGTGTTGGTAACGGGTATATAATTTCCCAAAAGGAGACGCTTCAGAAAGAAAAGTTGTTGGTTTCTCTTACGTATAGCTTTTATTGCATATTAATTACTCACAATCATATGCAATAAAAGCTATACGTAAGAGAAACCAACAACTTGACGATTTGAACCAGGGACCTTTGCGTCGCTAGCACAATGCTCTCCCATCTGAGCTATTGACATTGTGCTAGCGACGCAAAGGGCCTTGGTTCAAATCTAGGTTGTGGCTGTAATTTTTGATATATTTAAAATTTACATCCCGTCTGTATGTTACCATATTATTATCTTATAATATTACTTTGACAAAGTATGTCGTTAAATATTTTCAGTTATAGTTTATATTGTTTGGAAATTAAAAAGATCTTCATTTTTAATGTATATGCATTTTAGCTAACCTTACAGTACACAATTCATAAGTCAAAATGTTATTTTTAACTTATTATCGTTGTTAATGCACGCCTCTTAATTTATTTAGAAAACAAATTTAGAAATAAAATTTCCAATAATGTTCCAGCTAATATATAGTAAATGAAAAATGTGTGCTTATTGAACTGGAACTATATTACAACAAAACTTCTATAGAGCTGTTTGAAATATTAACAAAAAAGAAAAATAAAAAATTAATTGGTTATCAAACAATGCAAAACCAAAAATGAAACACAATAAATACATATTACAACAATAAAAAATTATTAATTATAAGTAAAATTTTAATAATTTGTCTTAACAAATGAACAAAAGAAAATGCCAAAATGTTTTGTTTTTTTTTCTAGAAAGTAGAAAGTAATATGTTTCATATGGTCTTATTGGTTTTCCTGTTCCTTCTGAAGTTGGAGGCGTTTAAAATAAGACATTATTAATAATTCAAACGGCTGTAACTTTTTAATGAATTGAAAAAGTAATTTACTTTCTGAAAAAAATTGTTTTGCGGAAGAAACGTGGGACGTCCTGTATATATTGCTATAATTTAAATTATTTTGGTTGTCAAGCATGTATTAGATGTCATGAAAGATAATTGAACATTAACTGCTGTAAAGTAAATACAGATATAAAATTTCCATTGTCCTTCATACAAAATACATGCTAGTCCTAAATGTAAATTTAAATTAAATTTAGAGAATTTATTTACATTTAGTGAATATATTTTAATATTACAATTCTGAAATAGTCTATATTTAGTGATAATCCTTGGCATCAAGTTGATTTGCGCATTTACTTACTTACTTACTTAAGCCCGTCATCCTACTGCTGGGCAAAGGCATTTACTTGCGTAATTAATATGTGTATTAGTTAACATAAATTTATATAATGTGTCATGATATTACGCAATATCTTAAAATGAGCTTTTCGTATCATATTATCAAATTTCATGTTTATTAATATTATTATAAAAGTAATTCTATATTTAATTAAATGCATTACCTACTCGTAAACTTAACTGTAGTGATCATATCTCATTTATACATTGCAATGAAGATATCACATTAAGGAAAAGGTCGGACACGCTAAAAATAAACTAAATCCCGTTACATTACATCCATCGAAAAACCACCTCATGACGGACAAGTTTTTGTGAACCGGCCGGGTCGAGGTAGAACAGTACACGAATATATAACCGACATACTATTTTCAAACCCTGCGATAGCGATACGAACTTACTTATTTCCATGACTGTACGTGTAGTATGTCTCGTGAAAAGAATATTTTCACTGTAACACAGTGAGATGTTCATCGTCACGGTTTTCTACATTTTAAAATACCATAGGACGACAACGAATTACATATTTGACAAGATGTTGTTTGATCATAACCGTGCTCTGGACGACGCTTTTTTGAAGACAGCCAAAAAAAGCGACTATGTTTGGTTCGACAAATTAGACCCGAAAGACCAGATCTTCACAATTTCTGAACTACTGAGAGTTAGCGGTGGTCAACAGATACGAAAATTCTTCGAGGCGACAAAGAAATACCTGCAGAAGAAGCGGGCAGCCGCGCATGTCGTCCTAGGTGGTGTCAAAACGCAGGAGAATGTTGACGAATCTGCACGCCAGGAACCAGAACCGGAAACTGATGGAAAGAAGAAGAAGAAAGGCGGCAAGAAGGATAAGAAGAAGGGCAAAGACAAGAAGAAGCCCAAGGAGAAAGTGGAGAAAGTTAAAGCTGAACCAGCAAAACCGAAGACACCACTTCAACTGGAGGTTGAAATGAAGAGGAAGATATGGGAGGATGCCATTACCAAGTATAGAAACTCAGTTGAAGGAGCACCTCCAAAATCTAAAAAAGGGAAGAAAGGGGGTAAAGACAAAGGGTCGAAGAAATCGAAGAGCTCCAAGAAGTCCAAAAGCTCGAAAAAGTCTAGCAAGTCGTCCAAGTCTTCAAAATCAGGCAAGAAAGGAAAAGGTGGTAAGGATTTGGTAGACCAGGTAAGTTCAGCTTTAGTTGAGTATCAAAAATCTCAACAAAAATCTCCTGCCGATATAACGAGTGTTTTCTTAGAGGTATAGAACTTTAAGTTCTTTTTTTTTTATTTTGTTCAAACACAGAGTGTTTGTGGCATAACACCTAGTCAATGACTAACAAGTTATTTTCGCTTAACCTAAACTGATAAAATAATGAGTATTTCTATAATTTTGCCCATTGGCCCAAGTTGTTTTAGTCTGACAGTTTTTACCACTCAAGTAGACGGCGGTTGTTTTCACCTACACTATCACTGTGAATACACTACGGGTGCTCTGCTTTTAGTCACTCCCGCACTAGTTCGAATGCTTTAGTCCTTTTCAGCCGACGCAGTAGCGCACTGTTGTCTAGCAGCTGGATGGCTTCAATGTTGTCGTGGTGGAGTAGACGATCCTCGCGCTTCTTAGCAAATTTTTATATTTCGCTAGTTACCATCTCCATGCGAAGGTCCCGATGAAGATTGGTGTTTTTGATGTACCATGGTGCACCAACAATGGCCCTTAGAACTTTATTTTGGAACCTCTGAATGAGGTTGATATTGGACTGCTTAGTGCATCCCCATAACTGTATTCCATACACCCATACTGGTTTTAATAATTGCTTGTATAGTAGGAGCTCATTTTGCACTGACAGGGCTGACCTCCGTCCCATTAGCCAATACATTTTGCGGAATTTTAGGTCGAGTTCGTCCCGCTTTTTCTTGACATGTACTTTCCATCTAAGCTTGGCATCCAGTGTCATGCTAAGGTATTTTGCTGTATCCGCGTATGGAATATCGTTCCCATTAATGGTTCGAGTTGTTGAAGGAAACGTTTGGTGAGAGCATAATTTCGCGTTGTGGACCTGTGAATTGGCCTCCAAGATCGTGCGATTTAACACCGCTGGACTATTTTCTGTGTGGGTATGTAAAGTCGCTAGTTTACACCGATAAGCAAGCCAGAGACGATTGACGACTTGGAAGACAACATCGCCGCTTTATTGCCGATATACGGCCCCAAATGCTGCAGAGAGTGATCCAAAATTGGACCTCACGATTGGACTTCATCCGAGCCAGCCGCGGTAGCCATATGCTAGAAATCATATTCAAATAAAAATGGGAAAGAATTATCTTTCAAATAAAGCCAATTTTATGGCAATTAATACAATTTATCTGTTTTATTTCACTTTAAAGTTCTATACCTCTAAAAAACACCCGTTACATTAAGGTTCTGTGGATATTGGGTACGGGCTTCCTGCAGGATTTTCCCAATATCAACAATTATGCCTATTGACAGTCCCATGTAAATTCATCAGAAAATATTCAACGCTGCGAGACCATTGAATTGCTAATACTTACCTACCACCCTGTATAGGTCCAAATGCTTCCAGTCTGGATTGTTAAGAAAATCTTCAACTACTTAGACCCGAAAACTTTAAAAAAAGTAGCCGAAGTCAATAAATATTGGGCGTACGTCATTGAAGATATGAAGCTAGACAAGAAATGCAAGGCGTTCATGCAGAAGACAATTCATAAACTAAAGGTAACGTCTGTCACATCATAGTGTGCCAGATTTGAGTCCAACCTTAAAAACTTAACCTAGAAAATCATTCAATTCAATTTTGTTAACCACAGGCGGTTCAATATAAACTTGACTGTCCATATCCCGAACTCTTATACGGGGAAGCACCGAAATTGACAGTAGCCGACCGAAGGATGATGAAACTGGCCGATAGAGGCGCTGTTGATGAACGAATCAGACCAATAATAAAGCATCCATACAGAGAACCAACATTGGTAGAGCTAGCAGTCCGAAATGTAAGTTAAATTTGAATTTCCCGCCATAAAACTAGTGACAGAACTGTTAGTGTGTTGGTAAACCTGCTACACCTGCTACGTAACCTGTCAACGTCAAAATTATCGCGGGAAATTTGAATCTCTCTCCGTTATTTTAGCCGAAAATCGTTGTTTTCTTTTGCAGAAAGAGTTAAAGATTGACGTTCCTGTGAAATATTATCGATCGTTCCCGAGGGATACTCCGATTAACGATTTTCTGACGGCAGTACCGTCGTGCGTTCTTACAGAAGCCGGGCTTTTTACTTACGATAGGAAGCCGATAGGTGGCGGTGTCACGATATATGATATTGTTAGTATGGGTACAATAGATACGTCGGGATCTCAGGATGATGCAAACACGCACACTACTTCCAAAACAACAGATGAGAAATGAATGAAGAATAATGCTTTTTTTCTAAGGTGGTATTTAGACCGCGTGAGTTATTCCAAGTAAAATTATTGTGGATTCGTGCTTCAAGATATTTAGAGATTATTTTATAACCTATTATTATTATAATATACAATAAATGAATACATTTATATACCTGATTTTTTGCTTGTTGGTTTTGAGGTTATGTTAATTTTTATGCAGATACAGCACCTAGGGCCGTATTATCAATGTAGGGTAATTTACTAACTTTGAGTTAATGGTAACTCCCAGTTAGATACATTTTGCGATTATCAATTCTTAATAAATTCGTACCTAGTTAGGCAACTATCGGTTTGGGCGCGGTTGGCAATAGATAATACCCAATATGAGAAAACTACTTATTTTGAAATTTGATGTTTGCAATTTATTATAGCGTCGTTTACATCCACTTAACTTAACTTAACGTACGAAAAATTATAATTAACGTACGAAATTTAGATGGGTTCCATTTACATTCACTTACGGTGGAGTGTTTGACATGCTCATCTGACAGTGACACAATATGAAATCTATTGTTTTTATCGATACAAATATGTTTACGTACACACAAGTTGGATCAAGTTTCCATCATGCATGATTATAATCAATGAATTGAGCTAAAAATATTGCAAAACAACACAAACACAACAAAGTTCAAAACACATGGTTAAATGAATGTACACGAACACATATAATTCAATGGAGTTCAACTTTCACAAATTTTTAAGTTTTCGTACGTTAAGTTAAGTTAAGTGGATGTAAACGGTACTGAAAACATCAAATGCCGGTAAACATGAAAGAAAAACGTTATAAGGGTACAAATTTAACAACGGCGCAAGCAAAAGAGACAGTGCGATGACGTGGGCTATGTGTCACTGTCTTACTACCGTAGGTAGATAGCGGAAGGCAGTAGTGTTTCGCTTTTTTATTTTATTCCAGCTAAACCCATTGTCCAAGAAACCTCAAAATGGTCTCATAGTAAACTTAAATCTTTGTATTTTTACTTGAAATTCCAAAAAATTGGTCCCAAATGTTTTTGACGCATTTACAGCGATTATTTTACAGGGGTGCGGACGCCTTCATAAGAAAAGGTAGAAAAACGCAATAACCTGACGAGATATGAAGCTTTTGAAAACGCCTGTTTGCTTTTACCATAAACAAACAAAAGTTATCAATATAATCCTAAGTTTCAACTGTCTTTATCTCGAATTTTTTTTAATGTAACGATAAGTTTTGTGAATAACTGGGATTGCCATTTAGAAAGTGTCGATGACGTCATACGTCGAAAACAATTAAAAGTCGGAAATTAACCTTTGTTGTAAATATGTATATTTGGATAATTAAAAATCGACGAAATTATTCAAGTAACAAACCGTTTCAGAGATTGTGTCATGTTATCTTACTTTACGCGCTCAATGTATACATATTTCGAATAAATACAAATTTTAAAAGGTGAAAAATAAGTTATAAGTATTAATATTATCAGTAATAATATAACAAGAGAGTGAGAATAAATTGAAAATAATTTGACAGATTGTTTGCAAACTTGTTGCCAGTCGATAGCCACTCGAGCCCTGCGGGCTCTCGTGACTATTGCCAAATGGCAACAAGTTTGAACAAAATCTGTAAAATTATTTTCTAATTTATGGAACTCTCGAGTTATATTTGACTAGATTATTTTTTGATTCACAAATTTTTACCATAAAAAAGATCAATAAAACTATCATAAAATTATTGAAAAATTTAATTTATTACAATATATGAAAATATCGTTGACACATTGTGAATATATTAAAAGAATTAACAATTTAAATTAGTACAATGAAAAACGCAATTATTAAAAATATTTCGAGACTCATTATTTATTGAGGATTTGGAATTGCTTGTTATATTAAGTGTTTCCTCCTGCGTATTTTCTCTAAGATTATTTATTATATTTGAATGATGTTCTTGGTTCAATTACTTACAATTGAACCAAGAACTTGGTTTAATCGAACTTGCAGAATTATGACCAGTGACCTTGATTAGTTCTTGTTCTCCTACACCAGCTTTTGAAAGGTTACTTACTGCACTTGATCTGGCAGAATGGTTAGTTATTTTTTTAGTAGCTGTGTCTAGACCTACTTTTTCTGCGGATTCTTTCATCCATTTTGAAATGGAATTTATTCCCACAGGAACGTTTTTATACCAAAAACCATGAGTTTGCCAAGCCGGATTTGGAGTAAGAAACAAGCGTTCGGTTTTAATATTTTCTTCACGTTTACTCATTAGTTTTTAAAAAAGACGAACAGGGCAAATATCTGGGTTATTTATGTTTGGAGTCAACCATTTACTATTAGCGCACCTTTGTGCTCCACCCTGTGCAGTTTTTGTAAAGATGGGATTGTATTCAATGCGGCCAGTATTTAATCTTTTTGTCGGTTTCTTTTTTAAAATAATGAACTAAACATTTCGTAGCTTCTCCTCCCCTCCAAGCTAGTTCATACGATGCAACGTGAAAAAACTTTCTTTGCAACCCACAAGGTGTATCTTCGTCCCAATAGTTAAAAATTTGCAACAATTCTGTATTAGAAAGTGCCACAGAACTTTGTTTGTGCTTTTCAGGATGTTTTTGTAAATGTTTTCTTTTTGCATCTCTTGCATTCCGAGCATTTCTGAATTCTATATCATGGAAAGGATCAAAGGACCTGTTATACTTATTAAAGTAAAGTTCTTTAACTAATTTTGCCGTTTTATTCCACATTGTCTTTATTACTGCTTCTTTATAATCATTTCCGTCTTTTCTTTTCATGTTATAAGCCCAATCTTTTAAAATCAATGCCAGAGTAGCTGTTGTAGTAGATTGATCCAGAATATAATTTCTTTCTTTGGTGAAGGTCTTAAATTGTCTCCATATAGACTGATTACTTATTAGAGTATTTTTCGAAGTAGTTTCTAAAATCTTTTTTAGTAATTTCTGCATTAGAAAAGGTACTAAACCGATGACTTTCACCCATTTCGCGTTGACACAATTAAGTAATTATTTTGACAAGTATCTGACAGTTGCTAGGCAAATAAAAGCTACAGTGATTATTCCCGAGAATAATCACAAGAGATTTATTCCCACCATAATAATGACATAATTGGTTGAAACTTACCCTTGTGACAAATAAAGAAGCATTTCATTGGTTTTAAGAAACGTCAAAAAATAATCGAATAAATATAATCAGCATCATGTGGACTACTATTAATATCAGAATACGTTTCCTTAATTCAGGTATACAAATAGCATCTAGTTATTGGACTTCTAATGTTTCAAATTAAGGAATAACTACTAATATATAATTTGAGAGTACCATCGCGAGCATAAAAAACGGGGACAGCAAAGTGAAATTAGGCACTTATATTCTCAACAATTTAAGTTGTGTAACATTTACTTTGACAGTATTTGTTAACCTATGACGTCTAAACTCTGACAGTATTTGTCAACCTACAAATTTGTCCCGGTTTCATCAATTTTATTCTTCGCGGTATTCTTGCCGACACTTAATTCAGTAGCAATTTCTCGAATGCTGATTCCATCATGTAGCCGAGTTTATTTTATTGACTTCTGAAATTCGTTCAATTGCGTTATTTTTATTTCTTACGTCAAAATGCACAATGACATTAATGTGACATGACAAGCGTACTGGCATGACATTACTAAGCCCAGTTTAATTAGTTCAGTGTCCCCGTTTTGTTATGTTTGTGATAGTACCTAGTCTGTAAATTTTAATTAGGCGGAATATATGAATAAAATATAACTTCTATTAAATCTGCAATATTTTCTCATGTATTTAAGTCTCTGCAAGAGTTACGGGTTGATTAATTTGTTCCAATTAAATTGAAAACGATAATACAAATAAAAAAGTTAAATTCAAACCGCTTACGGTCATAGTACCGTATGAGATAAAAAGAGATAGCTGGCCCACATCACTGCGGGTTGCATACCAAATGCATTTGCCTCACTTATTCACCATGTCGCTTAAAATAGTTATTAAACATCAAAGTCAGTGTCATATTTGCAACATGATCACAACTATGCATATTACACTGCTTTTAGTAGCAGTATTCTCCATTACATCCATTTCTGGAAATGCTACAATTCCAGTAGAGACACGCCGGACAATGTATAATCGAACTCTAGCGAATAAGATCAGTCAAAAAGTGAGACTGATGTGTTTCGTCCTCACCTCACCAAAAAATCACTACAGGCGAGCGATGCATATCAAAAATACTTGGGGAAAACGTTGTAATATAATACTTTTCATGAGTACCAGTGAAGGTTGTGCATTATATCTCTTTTGTATCTTCAGTTGAATGTAGTAAAATTTCAGATCCAAACATACCAACCATCGCTCTAAGTGGCAAGGAAGGCGGCACTTGGACCATCGTTAGAGATAGTTTTAAATACATTTATAAGCATTACTTTGATAATATTGATTGGGTGCTTAAGGTTGATGACGACACGTACTTGCCTGTAAATTTGTTCCTCAGATATGATTGTTAACATTCTTTATTTTAGATACGTTATTGTTGAAAACCTCAAGTTCCTTTTGTACCCCTACAGCCCTAAGAAGCCTTATTATTTTGGTAACCAGCTAAAGACCAAGGTTAGCGTGCCTTCTGAAAACTTAAAACTAATTCAGGTAACCTACATGTTCGGCGGTGCTGGCTACGTTCTTAGCAAGGAAGCATTAAGAAGATTTACAGATGCAAGTAGAACAATGGATTTCACTTCTAAAAATATGCTTTTTATTGCTTTTTTTATTGTAGATAGGGTTTCATAATCCAATTCTGTGCAACCAAGGCTCAACCATTACTAAATTAGAAGATGTAGAGATGGGTATATGCATGAAAGGACTCAATGCTACAGCTGTGGATAGTAGAGATGTACAGGGTCGGGAACGGTTTATTGG
Source organism: Aphodius sticticus (assembly GCA_963966075.1). Lineage (NCBI taxonomy): Eukaryota > Metazoa > Arthropoda > Insecta > Coleoptera > Scarabaeidae > Aphodius > Aphodius sticticus. The sequence goes on from OZ014510.1 coordinate 6,396,342, forward strand.
GGTTCCCCTAAAAGCACTTGTGCTACCCAAGTTACAGCATGAGTATAATGACTATTGGAAATCAAGGGTATACAATGCGTCAATGGTAAAAATTAACTGTATTTTTGTATACACCTTTGGTTGGGAATTACAGATAACTTGCAAATCACCATCTCAAAAATTCGCCCCTACCAACGTGGTTTTCCTCCAGGAGCCTTATTCTACAATTATAGCGATTAGCGACATCGCTATACCGTTTCGATTCGACATGACGTCACGTGTATCGATGTCGCTAAAATTCGGTAAAAAAATACCTTAGTAACAGTACATTTGTTGTCAGATGTGACAGCAGTTCGATTCGTGGTCAGGAGGTTATTATGTTGTACGTTTGAGGCAGTGAAATGTATATACTACGTATTTTCTGGAAAGGACCCGTAATGGTCAATAAGTGAGGCATATGCATTTGGTATGCAACTCGCAGTGATGTTGGCTAGCCATCTCTTTGTATTTCATTCAGTACTACGGCCGAATTACACATTTTTATTTATCATATCCTTTTTCAATTAAATTGCAACAAATTAATCAAGTTTAACTTTTGCAGAGACTTCAATAAACTAGATAATAATAGCAGATTTAGTAAAAAGTATATTTTATTCATATATTCCGGCTAAATAAAATTTACTGTCTACATATAGGTACTCTCAAATTATATATTAGTAGTTCAAACTAATGACTAAATGCTCTTTGTATTACTGAATTAAGGAAACGCATTCTCATATAAAAAGTAGTCCACATGATGCTGATTATATTTATTGGATAATATTAATTATAAATAAAAAATTATTTTTCACATTTTAAAATTTTTATTTATTCGAAATGTTGTTATTTAAAACTACATTACTTACTTACTTAACAATATAAAAAGCAATGTTCTTATCAACAATATTAACAATATAATTCGACGGCCTAGCTGCAATACCACATCATCTATAACACTTACCAAAGCATCAAGTTTCAAAAATTTCTTGCTACATCTTTGTTTGATTTGATAATCAGTTTCTAAAAAATGTTGTCCACAATTCCTACTGGGTCTAGAAGGATACCACTTATCTCTTCGGATAGCTATAATCCACCGTTTTAAAACTTCTTGACGTTTAGGCGGAAACCTATAACATAGTTTGCTGCTGAACCATTATTAGCTGTTTCGATATTCTACACCTTTGACACACTGGTTGTCACTGGGTTCACACAGTCCGTACACAATGAACGTAAAGTAACATTACGTACGCATAGCGATATGGAATCAACTTATCGACACCTCCGAAGCTGTCGTTAAATTTAGCGACATGTCGGAAAGTCGTGACGTCAGTCGATATCGATAGAAACGGTAGAATACGGCTATCGATGTCGCTAAGTATTCGATATGACGTATTGCGATATCGCTAAGTGCTGCAGAATAAGGCTCCAGTTAACGTTAAAGAAGATCTAGAAATTTTGTGATAAAATTATTTGGACGTTATTTGTAATTCTCAATCAATGCACAGTGGGGTATTTCACGCGAAAACCTGGCCAAAATTATTTTTTCACCTATAAGGGCTCTAGATGTATTGTAAATTAATTGCTGCTACAAGATTTGTCATCAATATTTTTTGTGATTTTATTTATATTACTGTGTGAAATTTACAAAAATATATATAGCATGTCCTGATTAAATACGCATAATAGGCGGATTTAAATTTGAACAACACATGTCGTTTCTGAGTTATATGAGATAATATTTGTGGGTCTGTTATGTTGTAAGAAAATCATGAAAAAAGTTTTATTTTTAAGACCAGTGGTAGAGGAAGAAAATGAAAGTTTGCACCAGTCGATGTTGTGTATTGAAACAGTACATACACTATTCATGCTATTTTCCGTTCGATGCATTCCTTTTAAGACGTGATAGTAGAGGTTAAGAACCTATTTAACCATATTTATCACTAGAAAAACTACTATTTTTAGTATTGTTTCAAAATTGTCTAATACTTATTCTTTCCATGAAAACTTTCGAAATGTGATCATCCTTCAAGCTGAAACGGTCGTTTTTTTAGTGGTATGACCCTAATACGCATGTTTTGAACCCAGATTCGCATTCCGTATAAACACATTTATCGAAAGCGCCTAACCAGTTTCTATTCACAAGCTTACTATTGTCTCTCCTCAACAATAATCCATTTTAATGCAGAGAACTGTGTATGCGAGTAGGTGCTTTCGATGTATTTTCTTGCCCTGAATATAAATCCGATTCGCTTCAAGCAACAAATTTCCCAGAAATTCACACAAGTACAAAGTTTAAGGTTTTTTTCGGATGGTTATTAAGAGTCTAGGTCACCGGGGTTGTTTGCTATACATGATCCAAAACGGAAAAATATACGTACATAACGGCATTTACAACATACAAGATGCATTGAACATAAAATTGTCAATATCTTGATAACCGTAGTCATTTGTATATAGCTAAATATGGTTAAATATGTTCTAAATTACCTCTACTATCACGGTTTCAAGGAATTGCATCAAATTACATATAAGCCCGTACATCAATTTTTGGATTTTCCTTTACGTGATAGAAATAAAATCACAAAAACCGCATCCGCACCTATCCGCAGCAGATTTTGCAGTAGTTGTAATGTCAAGTATGTGTACTATAATTTGAACCACTTTCAAGAGCTTAATTAAGCTAAACACTAAACTAAAACACTCAAATTCTGAATAAAACTGTTTTTTTTTTATAATAGCGAATGTTCTCGGCCCTGCAATAAACAAAATTGTGGGTAAATTTTAATAAAAACAGTGTCGAATGGAAGTTTATACTTGGTTCTAAAAAAGGTATAACAAAAAAGTCACATTTTTCCTTAACACACAAAATAACAACCGTTTTCAAGAGCGTCAACTTATGTGCATCTATGTTTAGCCATAGTAAGCTCTAACTTTTGGCTGACACGTGGCGCAGGGCTCAGGTGAAAAAATATTGCCGCCTTTTAATACATCGGTCCTTTACCTATCCCAGAAACTGGTTTACTTTTTGGAATTTATCAATTTAGAAATTTGATTTATGGCCAGCTTTTTGAGTCAAATACCCCAATGTGCAATGGTGTGTGGGTGGTTGTCTAACAAACTCTCTTTTAGGGTATAAAGGGCATATCAATGAACCCCATATCATTTCACGGCACCAGCCCAACGGAGATGTACTTCTTTGAATTCTTGCTCTACCATCTTCGTCCTTTTGGCGTCAATACAGTTTCCCAGTTGAAGTACAAGATAAAAGAACCCGTGACATACGACAACTCCACAAAGAAAGCAAGCATTTAAAAGTGAGGTTAAAATAAAAGTTAAGATCCAACGTCAAAAACTGTATCTTTATTTATTTTTAATAAACCATAAACAATGTTATATAGTTATTAAACTCGTCAAGAATACACCAATGATTGTGGTAATTTAAATAATTACATAGATCTTAGGACGGTTGCATTGCAAAAAGTGTCAATATATATATGCTGTATAGACATTAACACTTAAAGCATATGCAAAGGTCCAAAAAATCTCACAATCTTGACAATAATAACAAGAACACACATATTGTCTAAGATAACTTCCTTCTTTTGGCCTTTAATGCTTCATGGTCAACATCAGGGCATTCCCTCTTCTTATGGCCTGGTTTATGGCAATGAAAGCACTTCTGCAGAAACAAAAAATCGTTAAACCAGAACATGACGAAACCTAGTACACTGTGTTGCAGTGAAAATATACTTTTCACGATAGAAAGTCATTATTTTCATATTTTCTGAACTTTAACAACAGTTTGATGACCTGTTTCAATCCATAATATTTTATTTCTACCCTTTTAACGAAAGCCCATTTAAATTTGCGTTTAATATGAGTTTGTTTATTAGAATCGGTTGAAATTTGACTGAGTTATCGAAGTTTAATCACCGTCGTGACATTCACACTAGGCAGGAATATACCTACGGCCCGACCGCAATAACCGTACTCGTGATTCACCTTAACTAGACATTATTTTGTTTGTTTATTACCTTTTTTTTGTTGTATATTCAGTCTATCTAATATGTTATTAAGTACTATTCGACTTGTACCCAAAAATCTTGACAATATTTTGTTTGGAATGCAAGGCGGTTATACGAAGTATCCATGTTATATGTGTGAGTGTATCGTTATATCGTTTCAAACTGGCACAAAAAAAATGTTTTTCTACTTTGCATTCACAGTCCACATATTGTAACACTGTTTTCGGTGTTACAATTAACACATTGTAATACCGAAAACAGTAACATTTTTGTCTGATTGGTACACAGTGATGTCAAATGCCATATGTCAAACGTACTTACGTACAATACATAACCCAACATAACCACACACTGCACCTTCTTAATCGCTTGCAATCACATAAACTGCGAAATATCAATATTCTATACATATTTAAACATGGGTGTAGCCTGCCAAAGGCTACACCCATGGCCAAAGGATTGGGGCTTTCTTAGTTTTGCTGTCTTCATCAAAATATGCCAGCATGACGTTTACGGTGATGTTTTACGACTCTAGTAAGTGATCGTTATCATTCTTTTCAACTAAACATCAAATCCCCTTTTCAGATATAATTCAAGGACCACATTTACTTTAATAAGGTATTATGCGAAGATCAAACCTACATCGTAGATACGAACGATTTTAATTACTGCTGCGAGATTGTATATGCGCAATAAATGGTTTATCAGCATACACGTACGAAGCTATAGTATATTTAAAGTGTAGAGGATTTCTTAATTTATGTAACATATAAGTTTTCGGTAATATTATGGACGCTTGGATGCTCGGTTCAATTCATATTCGTTTTTGTCCGTCGCTTTCGACTTCGTCTTAGTTCTGGTTGTGTGCAACGTATTTGTATTACCTCCATCACCTGCAATTTTACTAAGTATAATTTATTCTAATAAACTACTTTGCCGAAATTAGAATTGGGTTTCAATTATAAGTGCTTGTAAATATATAAGCCGCAACGGCTACGTAGCGGAATTAGGTAGACACCGCTATTAAACGTTAAGCGTTATAACAATTCTTTAGTAAGTTCTTGTTCTTCGAAGTAACTAATCAGTCACCGCCAAACACTCCTATTCTGATTATTATACTTATGAAACCACTATTTTAAAATTGTTAACTTTTTAGGTTAAGTTTCATGTATTTATCACAGTAGGGTTAAAAGTGTTGCCCCAAGCTCCATTATGATCATCGTTGCGACCTCGCTGAATATTTATTCAAACTTGTAGGCTAAAGTAGAGTAAAATTATTCACAATTAGATTTTGTCATGATTTTATCTCATCGATATCATCCTTAACGAAGTTGACAGTTACTACAGTGCTACCACGTGGTACCCGCAAAATACCCTAGATTCTAATTTAGCGCGATATAGTGCCCACAATTTCTAAACTTATATAAAATTAATGACGCAAAGTAGAAAAAATAGTATATTACACTCGTTTTATAAGACATATTGGTGCACTCGTTCGTGCGCCAATTTGACGTCTTATAACACTTGTATAATAATATACTATTTAAGCACTCCACTGGTGGGGCCCGAAAATATTATCTTACCGCTAATGCATTTGAAGCTTGGATACATGAAGCACCTTTGTGAAACAATTGAACGTCGACAGCGAAGCATTCCAAAAATTAAAGAAGGTAGGTTACCTTATATTTTCAATCGTTGATAGTAAGAATTTAGGTATTTCAACAGATCTAATATTTGTTGGGCTTCAATTCGGAAAATTATGCGGGACAACGATTTTGCAACTAAACTGAATGATGTGGAAAGACGAGCCTGGAATAGTTTTATTTCATTGTGCGATAACTTTCTTGGAAATGATAAAAGTGCCGACTACGCAAATGTTGTACAAGAGTTTTTGAGTGCCTACGGTGAAATGGGCTGCAACATGTCTATCAAAATTCACTTTTTGCAATCTCATTTGAATTTCTTTCCGGACAGTCTTGGCCAACTCAGTAACGAACAAGATGAACGATTTCATCAGGAAATGGAAGCTATTGAAAAACGTTTTCAAGGAAAAAACACCATCAACATGATCGCAGACTACTGCTGGTCACAAACGCGAAACAGATGATGTATTGTATAAACGACGGAGATCGAGTAAACATTTTTAAGTTTTGTTGTATTTCTTGTTTATTTTTTAGTTTTCATAAATCACGATAGTAACTCAGTACTGCTCCAATAAACGAGTGAAAATTTTAGTGTTGGTGCAATTTATTTTGAACCCAAATATACCTGGAAACGTAATGAACGTAAACTCTAATGTACTTAGTAACATATTGTGATAGTCTGGCAGGTAACAACAAAAAGGAAAAGAAAAAAACTGTCAATTTTAGAATAACATTGCAAATATAAGTGCTAGTAATGTCTAATTAATGTGGATTTATTACAGACGGCCTGTATATTTCCTCTCCGTAGTGTGATGTGTCTAGCCGGTGAATAAAATTTGATAATTCTGTTAAATTTCAACCGATTCTAATAAACAAAGGCGTATTAGACGCAAATTTAAATGGGCTTTCAATAGAAAAATAGCAAAAAATATGACGGATGCAAACAGGTCGCCAAATTGTTGTTAAAGTTGAAAAAATCTGAAAATAATTTGAAATTTCTGAACTTGAACGTCCATAACTTTTCGATTTGTTATTGGATCTGACCGAACAGTACATCCTTATAATGGTCTATGCTTCCTCTTTCATTTGCATTTCTTATTGTGGAAATCGAATAGAAAATGGCGGAGTTATGAATTTTTATACACTTGCAAGTACTTCCTATGCCTCGTGAAAAGTTTTTTTTTGTAACACAGTGGTATTAGCATTTGTCTTACTTGGTCGAATGGTAAATTTCCGCATTGGTGGTCAGGTTGGGCACACCTTTGGCATGTTTTGCAGTGCTTCCATGTTGGTTTGATGCAACGTTTGCAACTATCACAGTGTACATAAGTTCTGCCATCCTTTGACGTGCAAGATTTACATTTATTGCAATGTTGGTTTTCTATGGACACGTATTTTTTGCATTTCGAGCAATACCTATACCCTTCCTCCTGAGGAAGTGTTATTAAACTACAAAACAAATAGTTATTAGTTTTGATTTCAAGCATATTTTTGTTCTGTGACTTACCTAGGTTTAATATTGGTGAATATCCTCACAGGAGATCCTTGTTTCCTTGCTTTAGGGCCTTCCTTAAATAGTATGTGATTATCATAATTTACTTTATAATCCAACATTTCAAAATGGGGAAGGCTATTGAGGATCTGGGCTTCCATAAAATATGGAAATATCCACATAACTTTTAGATCTTCATCTGTTCCATGTAGCTTCTTGTAAAGCTTGTTTATATGGTTGAAAGTGTTTGCTAAAAGCTCAATTCGGCCACCAAATGGTGGATCTGTTACCAGAGCAAATTCTCCACATCTGATAAAAGAAATCTTGTGTGTAAATACAAACGAAATAATAAATATTAAGATGTTCTTACCCGTTTTTCAAAAATTCCTTGAATGTTTTCTTGGAACTCGGAAGGAAGAAATGATTATTGAACGCGTTGTACCAACAAAATTTCGATTTTGAATAGAAATTATGGTATCGCTTATCAAAATCTAGTAACAAAGACTGCATGTTTGTGGTTTCATTCTCGATGTATTCGTGAATTCTTGGTGAACCAACACACAACACGTTCCTAAAATATGATACTTGGAGCATACATATGACGACTAAGATGAAGTTAAACTACTATCGGTTGCAAAAGTATTACGCCCTGTGTTTGGAGGCTAGTAACACTGCAACGACTGAACAAAAAAAAATTAAATAAACTCCTGAATTATTTCTACATAAAATGAGTGACTATCAAAATTTTCTGCCCCTACACACAGAAAAGTAAATACTTCACTTATGAAGGACTTCATTCAAAGCAATATGCTTTCATCCAAGTAAATGATTAGTTTGCTATAGCCACAAGTAGATATTTTCTCAAGTTAAGAATAAAGAGATATTGTTGAATTGAAATGATCATATGCTTGTATATCTGAGAAAATATTTTCTTGCAATGAGTATAGATATTATTCATTCAAGAAAACTATTCTCACGTTGAGAATAATGGAATTTTCTTAAAGTGAATATATATGCTTGACAATGAGAAAATATTTTCTTGAAATGAGTATAGATATAATTAGTTCAAGAACATGATCATAATGTATTGAATAGAAATTACTGTTTTAGTTTTTTTTTTTTAAAAAGGTAGGGAATTGTGTGAAATAAGTAGACAATAACTTAGCGAATGATATTTGGTTTATTGTATGAAATTTCTTTGTTTAATTACATATATACTTACCTATTTATAAATTATCACTACCTACAATATCTAAGGCATGGAAAAAAACACCATATTCTATTAGACATCAATTTGTTTCCATATTACACAAGTAAGTTTTCTGTGGCATGTATGTTGATTTGGTGACCACTATATGGCTAGGCAAAATTTACGTACCGTGTGCGTCACAAGTCACAACTACGAACTGCGTCGCAAATACGTTGAACATAAGTACTGTAGGCTATTCACGCAAAATTAAAACTATATACTTTCATAATATTATAGATCGCGTAGTTATTGCGTACAGTACCTTCAAAATTAGTAAAGATATATACATATTGAACTCTTCCCGGACAATACTCGGTAGTCAGCGAACACGACGCCATAGCAGACCCCAACTAACTGAAGGCAAAGGCCGATGCGAAAAATCTTAAATCTCGGCAACGTTCGTGCACGTTTGAGTGTAAATGCGCAAGCGCGTTGCAAGCAATGGCTTACTTAATTCAAGATATTGATCAACTTCTTGAATTGAGAATTTAAACTACTTGGTTTGAAAATTATATACTTAACCGAAACTAATAACTCTGAGATTGGGATATTCTTGAATAGTGAGAACAAGGAATTCTTAAATGAAAGAAATTGTTTCAAACCAAGTAAATATTAACTTTCATCTAACAAAACAGGATACCCAAAGAATTTTTAAATGAAGATTTGCAAAGAAAAGCTTATTTGTTGAGGTATCAAATGAATCGGTCGGTTCGAAAACACTACAAGTTCTGAGAAAATTAACAAAACAATTTTGTTGGTGCAATATCTTGAAAAGTATAGCAGTTAGCTATTTTGTGCAAAATATAAAGTAGTTCACAGAGAATTAAATGTACTACATATTTTATTTATATTTGATTAAAAGCAGAGCTATGATTAAAACAATCATCATGGACATGTACTGTCTTTGAACTCGACGGAAAAACAGCTTATATTTTTAACAATACTTGTTTATTTAAAGCATTTAAATAATATTTTTATTGTGATGTAGGTATATATGATGTAGGATTTGCATTAAACTTATTTCCCGTAATATTTGAAGATTGCTAAATAAAAATGTCATGTCAGATTTTTAAAATAAATTCAAAATGGCGAATTATACATGATTAGTCAAAATTACCGGAACACCTTAGTAATTCTTTAACCATAAAGAATTTCAAAGAAAAATTCAAACAAAAGTTTTTTTGGTTTTAAACAAGCTATATATTTTCAATATACGGATGTTCATTTTATTCTGAAAATTTGGGAAACTTTTCTTTTTCTAATAGAACACACTGTATATTTAAAAAAAAATTAATTCTAAGCGTTTGTAAGAATCATTTTTTTATAAAATGCATCAGCTTTGAGTTATGAGCAATTAACCGATCATTAACGGACAAAAAAATAAAAAAAATCAAGAAAAAATAACTAAACTATGAAATAGCATAATAAATTAAATATTCAAGCTGGCAAATTAAATAAATGTGTATGTATGTGGGAAAATATTCTTACTTTGAAGTCCAGGAATTTTGATTAATTGCTTATAACTAAAAAATGATAGTATTGTATTTAAAAAAAATGAGTTCTATAAAAGAATTAATCCGAGAATTAAAAAATGTATGTTACCAAATTTCCAGAATAAACAATAGTTTGTTTAAACACAAGTTTTTTTCTCAGTTGGAGAATTATTTAGGTTTTCGGTAATTTCGTCTATTCTTGATTAATTGATCATAACTCAAACATAAGGCATTTTATAAAAAAATCATACAAAAGATTCTTCTAAGAATTAATCTTAGAATTAAAAAAATGTAAAGTTATACGGGATGTTCTATTTGAAAAAAGGGAAGGTTACGAGATATCCAGAATAAAATGAACAGCCTGTATAATAAAAATATATTTAAACGATAGATTGTTTAAAACAAAACACCTTTCACTTGAAAATTTTTTTGAAATTGTTTACAGTTGGAAAATTATTTAGGTGTTCCGGTAATTTTGACTAACCCTATACATATATAGCGATATGATAGAGTATGATATAGAGTTTGATGATTATATACATAACAGTATTAAATTTCCTCTTCTACGGTGGTAGTCGGTCCGGAAGTCACGTGGTAGTAAAATTCTAAATTTTCACCAGTTACATACTTGTGGACTTTTTATTTATCTTTTTGATATTGATATTCATATTGATTACTTCGGCGTACCTCAACAACGATTTGAATGCAAATATTGAAGTTAGCGAATGTTTACAACTGATATCAGTAGAAACTCAGTAGAAACGCGTTGCATGAGCGAGCAAAAAAGCACTGTTCTGGCCTTGTTTATTTCGCCCAAGCATTCTGTTTAGGTCTATTCGATAGAATAAATCATAGTGAACATTTTGGCTATTTCAGTTCAAAATGGCCAAATTTGGACTTGTACTGTTTTCGAACTCACCGATTCATTTAAAATTAAGGATATGTTAAATTTATGCAACGTAGCACTGTATCAAAAGAGATATGGCAAGCTTGTGTTGCATATTATCATCAACAACTGATTTTCAGCAGAAATAATATTGCGAAGTAATAATAAATCACAAAACAGAATATGTATACAATTCCACAAATAAAGAAAACAATCATGTATGCTAGTTTAAAAAATAAAACCGAACGAGAAAATGACAAAAATATTGAATACGGTCCTGAGAGTTGATCGTTTGAAATCGTCGCGCGAAGCCTTGCATCGCTTCCCGCCCGTAATTCCCGTGGGATTTATCCGCGCCCATAAAAAGCTCGCTTACAAACTTTATTACATACAAAATCAAGAAAATAAAAACGCCAATCTATAGAAGAAACCCTAAGTGTAAGCTGACCAAAAATGAATTTTTTTTTGTTAAGAGGTTTACGAGAAAAAAATTCGGAAAGTCAAGCATTATTTTAAAACCGCAAAAATCGGGTACCTTTTTCTACTTCTCTCACGCTTGTGGCCAAACCGATGGGCAGAAAAATTTGATAGTCACTCCTGTTACGTAGAAATGATTCAAGAGTATAACGCACTTTATTTAATTTTTTTTTGTTCAGCCATTTCAGAGTTACGGGCCTTCAAGGAGAGGGCTGAATCCTTTTGCAATCGATAGTAGTCACAATATTTGAATTTTCCTTTTGAGTTTCTTAAGTGTTTATTTTTTAATAGAAATTCAAATACTTGTGCCAGTTTAGCCAACCTTACCTTATATTCAAATCTGATAAAATACCAACAATTGTTTTTACAGCGGTATGCGAAAATAAATACTGTGCTTCCTTTTTAGAATTATCTAAAGGTGTTAACATATATGACGGATTGCTCAGATTTTTGTCTGATACACCTTTTATTAAAACATGCTTCTCATGTTTTACAACATTATTTGGTAATATGAACCTGTTACAAGCAACACAATAAACCCTTTCAGCTTCAGGTAATTTTTTGACCTAAAAATACGAGATTTAGAATAATAAAGTTAATTATAAAGTAGTGTAAAGTGTGTACAACTAATTAAAAAGAAACTTTGGTAGGTTTTTTGTTTATATATTTGACAGTTAATGCTACCAATCACAGATACCAACATTCACTCTTATTTTAAATAAAATAAACCCTACCAGAGTTGATTTTTAATTGAATGTACCACAAATCAAAACAAACCATTTCCAAAATTGCATTTTTCCTGGCTCTGTTGACCTTGACGTACTGCTCGCGTTCTGAATTCCAAGCAGCTTTGGTAGTTTTTGGAACCGCAGACAGTTCGTCAGCCCACAGAAAAAAATTGCAATCTTTCCGATCTCTGCAAGCTGCACACGCATAAAATTTTCGATTGTTGGTACTCCGTGAAAATAACACTGTTGGTCCATGTGGACAATTCGGACTTTCTTTTATGTTACACTGTTCCACAATTACAGACATATTTCACGAGAACCACAATGAAACTCAGAGACACAACACAGCAGGAGAAAAACATGTATTTTTTAGGTTATGTGTGGGTTATGTGTTCAAAATAGATGTGAAGTTTGCTTATAAGTTATATTCCGGTTGTTGGCCCCATCTTGTGTATGTTTTGCGTTCTTTTGGGTACTGGTTAAGAGATGGCGCCAGTGTATATCGTCGTGTACAATGAATATAATATATAATTATTTTATATACAGGCTGTCTCAACAGTGCGATATCGGAAGATTGTGCCTCTGTTAATGAAGATATGTTAAAACTGATTTCACTGATATATACAGAACGCCGAGGCACACAATTTAAAATTATTAGCGTGTATACAGAATGTACCGACCCAAACTTATGTGTTTTTTTTAAATGGAACAACCTATATTTCGGCACAATTTTGAATTCTTCGCAAAATTTTACGACAATGAAAAATAACATTACCTACCCTGAACTTTATACTTTTTGATTTATTGGCATTTTTATGGAAAAACAGCAGTCTAAGAAAAATTGTATATCTCAATACCTATTTTTAATTTTATTGCGCACGCTTAGATTATGATTAAGTAAGAAGCGTTCTATTAGCGTGATTACCTACCATATCCAAACTGTGTACAGGGTGGACATAATGTGCAACAAAATATAGAAAATAGTTTTTCATAAGAAAGTTAATTTTTTTAAATGGAACACCATGTATCTAATTATTTTTTTTAATTCTACGAATCGTTCTGCACAAAAAAATATTAAAATTATTCATAAAAAAAATCGATTTTTCTATCAATAAGTGCTTCTACACCTACATTAACCATTCAACCGGCTAAGTATTTACCTAAATTACTGTTTTCTCGTATGATTTTAAAATATTTTTTATAATTTGAAATAAAATTTTACTTATAATATATCCTGTAGGCTATGAAAAACTGTGCTAAACAAGTTATTAAGGTATCTGTCAGTGGTGGTGATATTATTAGGTTAGATTTGCACACAGGATTTGCATAATTTTTGGAAATATGGCGAACTTGTCACAGGAGGAACCAATTGACATGGTGTGGGTTCTTGGCAAATGCAACAAAAATACATATGCACAAAAAAGTACTAGCACACACTAGTTACACAAAAAACTTGTCTTCTTCATAAAAATTTCCATAAAATTACCGTTATAAATTTCTATATCTTGCAAAGCAGTATTAAGTATTAATCTTTATGGAAAGATAAATGTACAGTGCTTAATATTGAGTTGCGTTATGAATTGCTTTTATTTTAAAATAAGTAAAACAACACCTGCTCTTTAACAACAACTTTATATCAGCATTATACCTTAATAACTTGTTTAGCACAGTTATTTATAGCCTACAGGGTATAAGTAAAATTTTATTTCAAATTATAATATTAAGTTGCAGATGTGATTTATGATTTATTAAAAAAAAAGATGAAATCATGTGAGAAAACGGTAATTTAGGTAAATACTTAGCTGGTTTAATGGTTAATGTAGGTGTACAACCAGTATTGTAAGAAAAATCGTTTTTTTATGAAGAAGACTAGTTACCTCTGCAATTGTTTGTTTTAGCACTGGTGTGTGCTAGTACTTTTTTTTGTTCCATATAAAAAAACTTTAATTTGGATTGGTGCTTCCTAATGGAACACTCTGTATACACACTAATAATTTAGAATGTGCGCCTCGGCGTTCTGTATATATATACAGGGTGTGTATAAATTGGCGGAAAAGCTACACGTGGCGGTGTTCTTCGCAAAATTCTGAGTCGACAATCTATAATCTAAAATGTTGTACCGTGCTTCTTGAGTCTTCACGATGTCTCCAAAGTCATGATTATTTGAAATCTATTGATGGAGAAGCTGCAGTTTAGAATAAAGAACAATATTGAAAATTTTTCTTTTCCTAAATGTTATCTTTCTGCCTAAAAAGTTTGTTTTTAATTTCGGTATTTCGTTAATTTTGTCATAAAAATACATTAGGCAACACTGTAGAACATGGGTAACTTAATTTTGGCATTTGTCACTTTTGACAGTTGTATAATCAAATTAAGTAATTTGACTTGTTTGTGCTAATTTCGTCAGTTCTACCGTTCTACCGTGATTATTCCTACAGTTCATTAGTTAATTAGTTTATTAGTTATTGTATTTTACGTTATCTTTTCGTTCGTTCAACATGGAATATACGTTTAATGAGTATGCCGATATGTATATGGTATACGGACGGACCCATTGTTTACAGTGCATAGTAACACGAAGACCTGTTGGATTCAGCGTTGCCAAATCTATGTTTCTTTCAAATGGCTCCTGAGGGCACAATAATGACGCTACAACATTTTAGTATAAAGATTGTTTACTCAGAATTTTACGAAGAACATCGCCACGTATAGCTTTTCCGCCAATTTATACACACCCTGTATATATATATATATATATTATTTGATGATTTATATATTTTTTAACAAAATTAAATCAAATTAGTTAGCCTTGTCAAATTAATAAAATTGTAACGTACACTAACAAAACATTTAAAAAAAACTTGTTGACAATAGCATCTGACGTTTCGTCGCACCTCGCGCCTTGTTCACAGATATACTAAAAATTGTCGTGAAAACGAAATCTAAAACATATGGTATATTTCACAGAGTCCAAGAAAACAACTTTGCCATATGCGAAACATAACTGGTTTACATAATATTCACCTAGAAAGATTCTTACATTTACTCCCACTCTGTGTTTTTGTCAAAGAATTAATCTATAACATTTTGATAAGTTAATATCTGATCTATCGTTCACAGCTTTTTTATTTTTTAGAATTTCAATTGTCTCCACATATATATATATATATATATATATATATATATATATATATATATATATATATATATATATATATATATATATATATATATATATATATATATGAGTGAAATCAGTTTTAATATATCTTCATTAACAGGCACAATCTTCCGAGATCGCACTATTGAGACACCCTGTATAAATATAAGTGTTGTTTGCAGTAAAAATGTTTGTCTGTGAGGAAATTTAAGAAAAATTCTTGTTATTGTAAAGACATAGTTTATTTAAATAAATATTTTATATACAGCTAACATTTTAAGTACAATATATACACAATAGATAATTTTGTCTGGACCAGATTATGAAAAAAAAAATAGCATTTATGACTATGGAAAAAAGTATGAGATAATGATAACTAAATGTGGAAGAATAAATAAAATGAAGAAAAAAAAACACATACACTCATGTCTAACCAAGCAAAAACAAAATTGCTCTAGAAAAACTTATAAATAATATTTTATAATAGAGGAACTCTGTATGAAACAATACTTTCTTAATATTACATTACGACAAATAAACAAAAAAATCACAACCAATCTAGTAGTAGTCTAAACAAAGAAACAAAAAAATCCCCCGCGAGGAGAAGAGTTGGCACCACTGAATCATTAGTCTACTTTGTATTTGGCACAAAATTCGTTAGGTATCACACTTTTGGAAGAAATATCAGTTGGCACAACTGCTTAATCCACTTCGTCCTTCTTTTTTCTCAATTTCCCTTCACGCTGTATCGTTTTCGTCACTTGTTCTACACCATGTTCAACCTCACTCTCATCTTCATCGAGCATATTACTCAGTGTCATAATATAACTACAAGCAACCCTCAACACAGATAATTTCGATAGTTTTTGCGCACTAGAATACGCTGGTATTGAACGACGCAAAGTGTCAAACGCAGCACTTATTGTATGAACCCGTGTCCTTTCGCGAGCATTTGCTTCAATTCTCCGTTCTCTTGTCATGTTTTTGTAGTTTCTTTGCTCTTTCCTCGATTGTTGTAACCTGGAATTAAAAGAATCAGGATTAGATGCATGTGTAAAACATATTTTCTTGTGTAACAGTTGGTTATACACAACTGTCAATGTCAAAACAAGGTATTGTTGTAGTTTAGGTTGCCTAGCTTGCAGGAAAACTGACTTAAAGTCACTATTTTCATGTGTAACAGTTGGTAATACACAACTGTCAATGTCAAAACAAGATATTGTTAGTTTAGGTTGCCTAGCTTGCAAGAAAAGTGACTTATAGTCAATAATTACCTAGGAAACGCTTCTGCTGATGATCGCATCATACTATCCCCATCCACACTGCCCATATGCTGGAATTGTGGATGAATCGGCACCCGAAGCACCTCAGATTCCGAATTTTCTTCAACATCCCTCTCCACCTTAATAACATGAACTTCCGGATCACAGATAACACTTTTCTTCTTTTTAACAAGTTCCACAGGCTCAAGTTGAGGACTGGGGGATCTCCTAATAGGGGAAGGTGGTCTAAAATATCCGGAACAAGGCTCAACTTTGTTGAATTTCGCCCTTCCGTCATAAACCGTTTCCGGTAAGAAAGGCATATCTCCAGATTCACTCCATGGCCGGAAAGGTTGGGTGTTTTGGAGGCACATCCGCTTCTTCAAGGGTCCGTCTTGAACCCTTCTTGGTTCGACGCATTTCCGCTTGTTTCTTATCGAGATGGCTTCGACTTTGACTTCGACGCTATCTTCGCTGCTGTCGGTTGGGGAGTGGATTTCTTCTGTGAAGTCTTCCTCGGGTGAATAGGCGGAGGCCATGTGATCGATATCTGTGGGGAAGAGAAAGAATTTTCGGTTAGTTTGGTTGTTTTGAAGAGAGGGATGGTCAGGTCAGTTTATGGAGATTATGTCTGGCGCCAGTGCGGGTTTAACACCTTCTAGGGGGGGCGAAAAGGTCTATTGTAAAATTGGTTTAGTGCCTCTTTGTTATGAATACCTGGGTCTGTCGCCTTTTACGTCAATTTGCCGCATTTTGGGTGCTTTATATTTTATACACAATTGAATGGTAACTTTTATAAGTTTTGAATTGATTTTTTGTATGAATAGTACCAACACACAAATAAAAAGAAACTTTAGCCTTCAACGTAAGGTTCTGAAATGTCATTACTCACAAAACTTGGTCCATAATAAAGAAATCAGTTAAAACAGAGTTGTTGGTAAATTAGGTTATGTTGTTGCAACTTGTATATGTCAATGTGACAGTTAACATAATGTGACATTTAAGGTTATGTTCATGTTTTTAGTTAGTTTCTTATTGTGTTTTATGGTGTGACTAATTATTTACATTTTGAGTCATTTATTGAACATATTTCTGTAAATTAATAAATAAATATACATATTTCAGTTTTGAGCATATACAGAATGCATGAATGGTCATGAATGGTCATTGTATTGTAAAATTTTACGATGCTGGCAATGCTATTTTTATTTTACGTTATAATAGTATGAATATAATATTATATGGTTCGGTGCTGATGCTGACTATAGCTGATCTAAATTAACTTAACAACATCTTCAAGTAACCTTTAAAATTTCAGTCAACAAAGCAATTTATATAGAGCGCTATGTGGATATATGAAACTATAACACTGTATTGAAAAATCGTGTAACAAATGATAGTTTATAATAGCAAGTCTACACAAGTCTTTATTTACTACATGCAAGCTCTAAGAGTGATTACAAAATGGAAAGTCTATATATACGTTCAATTTTCGTCCGTCTTCAATTGTTTTGAAAATTGAAATAAGTTGGACATTGTTGTGTTATATTATAATATATAACATATTTGTAATCATGATTAGAACACAATAATAAATTCTTGTATACCTTGCGTCGACGAGTGTATAGAAAATTATTTTATTATTCAAAATTACGGTGTTGACATTGGATATTTACTATAGAGAATATTACTGTTAAGGTGTTGGGAAATTAATGTTCGTATCGTAATATTACAATCAAAGCATTGCAAATATCACTAAAAGCTTTTAACAAATCGATTGCAAATGTTCAGTGCAAGTAATTTTATGTTCTAAATGGCCATAAAGTGACATTTTACATCTTAGATACCGGGACGAACACAGCTTCTTTTTGCGCCCTAGGGCAATAAAGAGTCTTTTTGCCATTTTTAACCTTTTTTTGTCATTCAAATTGTAAATTTTAAATCGTCAAGGTCAATTATTGGCGATTAAGGTTATAAGTTTGACAATCAACTGTCTGTATCACTCAACTCCAAACTGTTTGTATTGTTATTTAACTCCGTAGATACGCAGGTCACTTGATAACGTCAAAATATTTATTAATATTATTCAAACGGAGGGACAAAACCATTGTAGGACATAAAATTTTGTATGTACCTCGGGCATTAGTTGATGTTTATACCCTCGGGCGACTTAAAAAGCGCGAGGGCCGATAGGCCCGAGAGGAACTGTCACCCTCGGGGCATAAACATCCGTCTAATGCCCTTGGTACATAAATAACTATTACAATGTAGGTATGTAATGTAAAATTACACAGTAAAATATCAGTACTGTGCCTATAGAAATCCATTTTGGCAAACTTGTAAGATTATATTTGTTTTTCAGTGTATTTTCACATCGTTTTTTGATATTACAGTTTCTGATGTTTTATCAATTTTCTTTTTGATTCCCAGGTGCTTTTTTATATTTTCTTCATATATATTTCATCTTTATCTATCATCTGAACATAAGACAAACAAAAATTTTCAATAATTAGGCTGTTCCTGTAAAAGTAACGTTTTTCAAAGTTTCTGTGTTGTTTAAATTTTAATTTTTGAAGGTTTTTCTATCCTTTTCTTTTGCTTCCCAGGTGCCTTTCTTATGTATTTCGTCTCTATATATCATCTGCACACAAGACTAATAAAAATTTTCAAATAATTGGGCTGTTTGTGTAAAAGTAACGTTTTTGACAGTTTAGTTGCGTTGTTTTAGTTTTAATTTCTGAATGTTTTTTATCCTTTTCTTTGCTTCCCAGGTGCCTTTCTTATGTATTTCATCTCTATATATAATCTGAACACAAGGCAAATAAAAACTTTCAATAATTGGGCTGTTCCTGTAAAAGTAACGTTTTCCACAGTTTAGTTGCGTTGTCTAAATTTTAATTTCTGAAGGTTTTTTGATCCTTTTTTTGCTCCCCAGGAACATTTCTTATTTATTTCATCTCTATATATCATCTGAACACAAGACAAATAAAAATTTTCAATACTTGGGCTGTTCCTGTAAAAGTAACGTTTTTCACAGTTTACTTGCATTGTTTAAATTTAAATTTTTGAAGGTTTTTTATCCTTTTTTTGCTTCCCAGGTGCCGTAGAGATGAAATACCTCTATATATCATCTGAATACAAGACAAATAAAATTTTTGAATAACTGGGCTGTTCCTGTAAAAGTAACGTTTGTCAGGGTTTCTTTGTATTGTTTAAATTTCAATTTCTAGAGGTTTTTTGATTCTTTTTTTGCCTCCCAGGTGCCTTTCTTATGTATTTCATCTTTATATATCATCTGAACACAAGACAAATAAAAATTTTCAATAATTGGGCTGTTCGTGTAAAAGTAATGTTTTTCACAGTTTAGTTGCGTCGCTTAAATTTTAATATCTAAAGGTTTTTTATCCTTCTCTTTTTGCTTCCCAGGTGCCTTTTTTTTGTATTTCATCTCTATATATCATCTGAACACAAGACAAATAAAAATTTTCAATAATTGGGCTGTTCCTGTAAAAGTAACGTTTTTCACAGTTTAGTTGCGTTGTTTAAATTTTAATTTCTGAAGGTTTTTATTGATCCTTTTTTGCTTCCCAGGTGCCTTAGAGATGAAATACCTTTATATATCATCTGAATACAAGACAAATAAATTTTTTTAATAATTGGGCTGTTCCTGTAAAAGTAACGTTTGTCAGGGTTTCTTTGTATTGTTTCAATTTAAATTTCTAGGGTTTCTTTTTATCCTTTTTTTTTTGCTTCCCAGGTGCCTTTCTTATGTGTTTCATCTTTATATATCATCTGTACACAAGACAAATAAAAAATTTCAATAATTGCGCTGTTCCTGTAAAAGTAACGTTTTTCACAGTTTAGTTGCGTTGTTTAAATTTTAATATCTAAAGGTTTTTTATCCTTCTTTTTTTGCTTCCCAGGTGCCTTTCTTGTTTATTACATCTCTATATATCATCTGAACACAACACAAATAATAATTTTCAATAATTGGGCTGTTCGTGTAAAAGTAACGTTTTTCACAGTTTAGTTGCGCTGTTTAAATTTTAATTTCTGAAGTTTTTTTGATCTTTTTTTTTCTTCCCAGGTGCCTTTTTTGTGTTTCATCTGTATATATCATCTGAACACAAGACAAAGAAAAATTTTTAATAATTGGGCTGTTCTTGTAAAAGTAACGTTGTTTACAGTTTAGTTGCGTTGTTTAAATTTATATTCTGAAGGTTTTTTGGTCATTTTTTTGCTTCCCACGTGCATTTCAACTCTATATATCATCTGAACACAAGACAAAAAATATTTTCAATAATTGGACTGTTCCTGTAAAAGTAACGTTTTTCACAATTTAGTTGCGTAGTTTAAATTTTAATTTCTGATGGCTTTTTGATCCTTTTTTTTTGCTTCCCAGGTGCCTTTCTTATGTGTTTCATCTCTATATATCATCTGAACACAAGACAAATAAAAATTTTCAATAATTGGGGTGTTCCTGTAAAAGTAACGTTTTTGACAGTTTAGATGCGTTGTTTAAATTTTCATTTCTGAAAGTTTTTTGGTCATTTTTTGCTTCCCAGGTGCCTTTCTTAGGTATTTCATCTTTATATATCATCTGAATACAAGTGAAACAAAGATTATCAATAATTGGGCTGTTCTTGTAAAAGTAACGTTTTTCGGGGTTTCTTTGTATTGTTTAAATTTTAATTTCTAGAGGTTTTTTTATCCTTTTTTTTGCTTCCCAGGTGCCTTTCTTATGTATCTCATCTCTATACATCATCTGAACACAAGAGAAATAAAAATTAATAATTGGGCTGTTCCTCTAAAAGTAACGTTTTTCACAGTTTAGTTGCGTTGTTTAAATTTAAATTTCTGAAGGTTTTGTTTTGCTTCCCTATCATGTGAACGCAAGACAAATAAAAATTTTCAATAATTGCGCTGTTCTTGTAAAAGTAACGTTTTTCACAGTTTAGTTGCGTTGTTTAAATTTTAATTTCTGAAGGTTTTTATTGATCCTTTTTTGCTTCCCAGGTGCCTTAGAGATGAAATACCTTTATATATCATCTGAATACAAGACAAATAAGAATTTTCAATAATTGGGCTGTTCTTTCTTATATATTTCATCTCTATGACAAGCTGCCGTTGTGCCAAACAACCCCCACGTAGGGGTTGTTGGTACAACAAACAAACAGTTTCTTTCGAAAGTTGGCCTTACCTTTGTGGATATGGTTAGCTAGCGCCATCTCTCTGGTAGCATAAGTCATAATACACAATAGTTCCAAAAGTCTTCGAAAACGTCACTCGGCAGGCCAATCGACAACAACAACAATCAACAACCACCACACATCACACAATCTTTAGAAGTCAACACCAAACGCACTGTACAAAATCCAGGAAACTAACAATCGCAACACAAGAACAACAACAACACTGCTCCTCAGCCAACACTTCTCAAAGTCGTCAAAAAACTTCGTCGTCTCGCGCTCGTTTTCGTTTCGTCGTCGGTACGTGCGTCGGCGTCCGTAGTTCTTCTGTTTCTGTAGTCTGTAGACTTCTGGTTGAATTCGTATCGTTCGTATCCGCAGCACTTGACGTCGATTGTGTGTGTGTGTGGATGGTCGGGTGTTATGGTGGGGGGAACGGTCACGATTTTCGTTTGTTATAGCGGCGACGGCGACTCTTCGGGGTACCCCACACTGGCGCCAGCTGTCTCGCCGCGCCGATCCGACGGCGAGAGAACAAGTCGGCTATAGCGGCGGTGTGGAATGCGGCTTGCCGACACCTGCCACTCTATTACACTTTACCCTAATCTTTCACACCCGAACTGGATGGGTCGAGATGGTCTCTCGATGGTCTCGATGGATTCGAGTGGTCCGTCGAGCAAGGTGGATCTCCGTGGAGATGTTTGTTCGAAGATGGGGGTGTGCCTTTGTGGACTTTGTTGGTGTTGAGGGTTTTTGAGGATTGTGGGTTGAGGATTGTAGTTTCATGGAGAAGCTTTGTTGGAGAGTCTATAACTAATAGAATAAGAGAATTGTGTTGAACTTCTTTTTGAAAATGTTCTAGTTTTGACTTAAAAATTCAGTTTTCCATTTACAAAATCCGTACAGACAATTGGGCTCGAGGTTTCAATGCCAGTTTGAACCATAAACGAAGTTTAGTTAGTTTACAAAATTTTTGAGACCATCACTCGTTTTGTAGCTGAAAACAGGCATTATTCTGACGATTTTCCCCCACCACAAATGTCAATGAATCTTGTAATTCTTTATATAATATTTATTGTATATCTCATCTTAAATCACCTATAAGAACTTCTCATAGTATCATAGTATCGTATAATTACTTTATTTATTTCACTATGTTCTGACCTTATGTAAAAAAATACTTCTCTTAAATCGTTATATGTATCTTTATTCGTTTTTTGATCAAATAGATGTTTCATCTTCCAACAAAGTTCTTCTACGCTGAAAAAAGTGCTAGTATAAATACAATGCCAGCAATGTAAACATTGATCTCCAGTCATTGTATTGTAAAATTGTATTAAAAATAAGAAAACTGACTTAAAAATACCGCTTTCCATATACAAAATTCGTAAAGACAATTAGGCTCAAGGTTTTAATGCCAGTCTGAACCATAAACCAAGCTTAGTTAGTTTACACAATTTTTGAGACCAACACTCATTTTGTAGCTTAAAACACGCATTATTCTAAGGATTTTTTCCAACTGAACAAATATTAAATAATTTTGTAACTCTTCATATTATAGTATTTATTTTATTTCTCACCTTATATCATCCAGAATAACTTCATATGCGAAGAAGAACTATTTATATAAATTATTTGTCATAGTATCATATAATTACTTTTTATTTCACTACGTTCTTGCCTTATTATTGTTCTTGTTAAGGCGTGGATTATTATTATTATTTATTAGAACTCTCTGATACATCTCATTAAATATATTAAACCTAGATAATATAATTTAGATACAACATATAAATACTAAAATTACACTAATAGATTTTGACAAGTAATGAGGATCATCAGGGCAAATTGGTAGTACCGAGCTTCGCTGAAGCCTAGGGTACTCCCTTTGCGGGTATCACTGCAGCTCAACCCAATTTTGAAAAACAACGCCATTTATGCTTTGCAACACAAGTTTGCAAAGCAAAGGAAAACTGTGGAAACCCCGTACAGCGTTGCGTACAGGTCAGTAAAAACACATGCAGATATTTATTAATAGACATATACAAAGGAAGGTAAAGATGAAAAGTAGTACGATAGCAGTAAATTTAGGATGCTTTATGATAAAACTCTCCTCAAAATATTCGCGCTTCCCAAAACCGCAATTTCTTGAATTCCCCAGGGCGAAATTTTGCACGGCAACTCCTTGACATGTTTACTATAATTTAGAGTAACTGCTCCCAATGAACCTACAATCACCGGAATAATGTTTACTTTCATTCCCCACATACGTCCAACTTCTATTGAGAGATCCTTATATTTAAGTTGTTTTCAAGCTCCTTCCTTACAACATTCGCATCAGCAGGTACCGAGATTTCTATGAACGTGCATACCTTCCTCTGGAAATCCTTTACCACGATATCTGGCTTATTAGCATCAAGCATTCTATCAGTGACGATAGGCATGTTCCATAATATGGTAATATGATCGTTACTCACAACAGGAGATGGAACGTGGTCATACCACCGAGACACATCCATTGCTAAACCTAATAGTTGGGAACACAAGTTGTAATGTGTATATGTTCCCCCCCCCCTATCATATTTTTATTATTATTATTATTATTATTATTATTATTATTATCGAATAAAATACTTCTGTTAAATGGTTGTATATCTTTAGGTGTGTGAAAAAGATTATTGATGAAAGATGAGAACAAGTTTATAGAACTTTAGGGCCTAATATGCAATAACAATATCCATCAGTTATTTGGATAAAATTTGTTGTATTTTATTTAACTTGTCATTTTAATAAATCTGTCAATTTAATAGGTTAAGAATAATCCATAAAAATATAAAAATTTTGTCTTGGCAGAAATAGCCATTTTCGTGTAGGTACAAATAGCTAAAATAACATCTCAAGAGGATTTTAATAAATAAGTGAAGTGAATTAATGACCTACTATTTTTATTCTAAATTTATTTTCCGTTTTTTTAACAACAATATACTATCCTCTATTGATTTTATGCCGAAAAAATACCACGTTGACTAACTAATTGTTGAATAATTTTAATAAGACTGGAAAACATGGATTTTATTTTTGTGCTCAACTCATATTAGGAAGAAGTAAGTACCTAAGTCCTTTGAACTTTCTGGGACACTGGGCTCCTCCGCTATAAATTTCGCTAAAAAAATGTTTTTTTTTTGTATTTCGGTGCATTTTTTTTTCTTTTCAAAAATTTAACGCCGTGACTGCGCCTTAAAAAAATAATCGTATGAATTGGCCTTTTAAGTTGAAAAGTAAGTTTTGCATTTGACATTTTAAACATTTGTTTACGTATTATTCTGTATTATTATATTCTGTATTATGTATTTCAATATATTTGTCTAGTGTTTCTGCAGACAAATAATTCGCCCGCCTATGAGAATAATAATCGTAGATTCAGAAAAAATGTCTTGAACATCATATCAAAATGTCTACTGAATCTTCGATGATATTATTATAGTAATTAATTAAAAACTATTAGTGATTAAACAATTCGTAATAATAAATAATTTTGAATGCTCTCTGCTAATTCACAATTGTCTAACAACTATTTTAGGAACAGTTAAACACCTAAAACATGCAATTTTATCCACGTCCAACTACCAGCTACAAAACACTTCCCAATACAATACATAACACCAAAAAGATCCCCATTTCAACACAAGCTTTCTCTGAATCCTAATTAAAAATCGCTTCGCGCACAACCAAACCTCGATCGGATCGAAAATGCTCTTAAACTGGAAACTGTGCCTTTAATTTTTCGACCATCTGTCAGCAGATACGTACATATGCATATTATACATCCACATACATATTATACATCTATATACATATATATCCAGATCTCCGGGAAGCTACGTCAAAATTAAGCCAATTACTTGCTCAGTTTACCGCTGTAATCGGCTACTTCTGAAATCGCTTGACAGCCCGACCATCTGGTCAAAACCAGACGCGCTCAGAACGAAACGAGATGGTTCCATAGAGAATCAGACCGAACGAGGGCTTGTCGTAAACAGATGTTGATGCTAACCGTCACCCTTCCCCCAGATAACCGTGCCATAGCACAGAGTTTCATCTACAAATACGGCGAAACGCCTTTTTTATATATTCTCAACGAGAGAAGGACAGATTACTTGATGACTGGTGGAAGAAGGATGGACGGAATCCATATGTTCGCCGGGCACAGCTATCCAAACAGATTTTGCTATGAATCACTGGCATCGTAGCTCTGTTATTGGATTTATGTCTATGTGTAGGAAGCATGACAGGGATGAACGTATTGTGTAATGAGATCATGTAATATAGGGGTATTGGAGAGAAGTTTTATTGAAGTTTTAGGGATTTTAGATTTGCTTTACTCAACTTGAAAGAATTGTTACTAATGTAGGAAATTCTCTCCTTGCAAATGATAGAAAAGTTACAAGACTTCTTAACATTCTGACGAACGTATCTCGGAAATGGTCAAATTTAACTGAATGCTATTGTTTCTCTTATTATAAAATATGATACTCGATCATGTTTTCAAAAACTTCGGACCATGAACAACCAACAGATTCAACTGCTATGCATGACTTTCAAAGTTAAAATTTGTTCATGCAGCTAAACTATTGATTTTACCAAAAATTGTCATAGACTTAAATTATACAAAATTTCCTTTAATTTATTATTTAACCATTTTGACGAAATTACAGAAATGGCGGTTCATTTACGCATGATACAGTAAAAATAGCTGATACAACTAATAAAAATCTGATGTGGTCAGGCACATGACTTTATCATACTATATATAAAATTAATAGTTTAGCTGCATGAGATTCTATTTGATCGAGATCGGCCATGTCTGCATTAAAATAAAACTAGTAAAACTAGTCAGATATGTCGATTAAAGCTGCGTTCGGATATTGTACTCCGTTGACACCGGGTACACCGTCCAAATGACACTTACGTGTTATTGGGTGTAAAAAGTGTAATACAATATCCGAACGCAGCTTATATTGACAGTAGGTATTGTCAAAACACTAGCGTTTGACACTACCTACTGTAATTAGAATCAAAATATCTGACTCATCCTAGATACTAGTTTTAATGCAGTACGACCGATCTCGATGAAATAGAATTTGCTCATGCAGCTAAACTATTGATTGTACCAAAAAATGTCATAGTCATAAATTATTCAGAATTTCCTCTACTTTAATTTATTATTTGACTATTTCGACGAAATTCCAGAAATAACGGCTCTTTTGCAAAATCTTTCAAAAATGACCTATTTCCGCTAAAATCTCATTTTTTTGCACGATTACAATATTTAAAATGACATACTACGTATGATAAAGTAAAAATTATCGTATGTATTAATTATTGTTCATTGACATTTTCTTTCGTCTCTTATAATAAGAGAAAATCGGCCCCATTTTTTTTTTTGAATTCACCGAATTTTTAATCAAAATTTGGTCTAACACCCAGTATATTTAAGATAAACAGGCCAGCAGTGCAAAAATTGTTAAAACAGTATCATCAATCATGTCATTTTAACAGAAGCCCCAACGAGCAACAAACATCTGGTCAGCCTCACAAAAAAAGTACAAAAAATAAATAAACATCCGAACTCAAAACAAGATAAATTCTTGTAGGATCATTCGGCCTACAAATAGCACAAGACCTCATGACCGGTAAACCATGATTCATCCGAGCACAATTCGCCTATTCTGAAAACGAAACGGACCAGAGTACGTCATTGTTGTTACATAAGCTGAAAAATGTAAACATATGAAGACGTACGCTTTCTGGGAAATGTAATTTTAGCGTAACGGTGAGATTCGTCACTATTCTGGCCAGCTAGCACCGATGCCTGCATCCGTCTATTCGTAATCTATTACCAGATCGACTGATGCCAAGTTATGCTCAGCAAGCTGAAGTTTACCTATTCCTTGGTGGCTTTTTTAGCTTCGTAGAGGCGTCAGTTGATCATCAACGACAACGCGGGCGGTCAACTAGCAAATGCGATAAAACAACTGACGCACGCCGTCAAATGTTGTTGTTAGCACGTACCGAATCTCCTCTATACCTACTAGATGGCGCTTATGCCCACAGCGTATTTGCGCGTAGATAATAAATTTGCTGCGTATGGAAGAGTGGAAGATTGCAATGAAACACGTTGCAACCAGTAAGTCTTCGAAAACATGATAGAGTACATGATGGAGGCCTATGGTGTGTGTCCTGCTTACTACTGATCATAAGAGAGACCAAACAATGTCGAATGGACAAGAATTGTTGGAGACTCTTGTCCAATCCATTTCACACAGGTGTAACGGTGTAGTTCGTGGCAACCACATTCAAGTTAATACAACTGGCGCAGTTGATAGAATAGGTATTCCAAACTTCGTGCCGAAACGTATCCTCATTCTTACACCCTGTATATGGTTTAAACTAAAACTCAAGCACAAGTATCCACCACTAAGGAATCAACCCACATGTGAATGAAAAAATTGACAAAATTAGTTCAGTTGTTTTATTATTACTGGTCTTGCAACTCCTTCAAAAAAAGAGATAATTTACTGTTTCATTCCAGTTATTGCCACTTGCTACAGTTGCGTAAAAGAATAATCAAAATCGAATAAATGGTTTTGGAGATAATCAACTTTCAATTTTGAACAAAGTTTTATTATCCCCTAATTGTTTTGACCAGTGTGCGAGTCCAAAATAGGAGTTAGCATCTGCTTCGATACGTCAAGTCGCCCAGTCGATAAGAATTCACAAATTTACTGTTTCCAGTCTAGCACGACTTTGTTTCCTTGTAAAAGGAAGACTACATTCCTAACCTAAAAATCTTCATCTAGGTTAATCGTATCTGTCCACTTATTAGTATTGACGCTTGTCATATCAAAACAGGCGTAACCATCCAGAAGTAATCAACACCTAAATTTTAACTAGATATAAATATACGGACATACCGTATCTTTCCGGACTTACCGTAATGACTAATGAATATGTAGTAAATGGTGATATCCAGGCGGGATGCAAATTTTAAATAAATCAAAAATTACAGCCACAACCTGGATTCGTACCAGGGACCTTTGCGTTTCAATGCTCTCCCATCTGAGCTACTGAGGCCTATTGAGGCCTATGACATTTGTTAGAGAAAATTGTCATATCTAGGTAAGGAAGTAGCCAACACTACCAAAGCCTAACCTATCATGACACATCAAATGTCATCTACATGACGTAGGGTTCACACCAGAAATGTAATGTAATGTCAATTACTGAACGTGAAATATAACTAGATATAAATATACGAACATACCGTATCTTTCCGGATTTTAGGCCTCAGTAGCTCAGATGGGATAGATAGCATTGTGCTAGAAACGCAAAGGTCCCTGGTTCGAATCCAGGTTGTGGCTGTAATTTTTGATTTATTTAAAATTTGCATCCCGCCTGGATATCACCGTTTACTATATACCTAAATTTTAATTTAATCGCATTTGAGAACAAACTTGCACGGATTGCACATAACCTTACATAATTTTGTTACAAACGCGGTTAAAAATAAAATGATATTTTCATAATATATGGGTTTTGGAAAATCGCTTTTAAAATATCAATCAAGACTCCATATCTATTTGACCAGGTAAACAGCTTTTCTCTAGGTAAAAGCCTTTTGCTAATATAATCAAATAGGTCCAAAATTCATTTCATAGCGTAGTGCGCAGTGGTATTAACATGGATGATGTTAATACAGTTCCCTATGCAGTGATATTGACACAGGAGTTGTCAATATGACTCCCAAGAATCGGTAGTGGCGTTGATTGTCAATGGATATAGATAGTCAGCCATGTGTTAGTTGGGGCCTTGACATCCAGAGGGCAGGGTTTTGAGCAAGAGTCTTTCACAAATTATAGCGTTTTCGACTTATACACTGCTCGTGCATAGCTCGGTACGAACTCGGCCAACTCGGTACGAATTGGCTGTCTGAGCATAAATATATAATAAATATATAAGTGAAAAAGGCTATAATTTGTGAATGAATCTTGCTCAAAACCCTGGATGTAAATTGAAGTAAATCTAGTGAGACATAGGACTTGTCAATATAGGTCCCTGCGTAGTGATCTTAACCTGAATGATGTTGATAGAGTTCCTTATGCAGTGATATGGATATAGGAGTTATCAATACAGATCCCTGTCCAAATGCAAGTCAAAAGTACTTAACATGGATGATGTTAATACAGTTCCATATGCAGTGATATAGACATACAAGTTGTCAATATAACTCCCTGTCCAAACCCAAGCTAACAGCACTTTTTCCGGTTGCTTGATAGTCATGAATAAAATCGGATGAGACATAGGAATTGTCAATATAGCTCCCTGCGTAGTGGTATTAGGATGGATGATGTTAGTACAGTACCCTTTGTAATGATATTGACAGGAGTTGTTAATATAGCTCCCTGCGTAGTGGTGTTAACATGGATGATATTAATACAGTTCCATATGCAGTGATATGGACTTAAGAGTTAATATAGCCTCCTGTCCAAATCCAAGCCAGCAGTAGGTACTTTTTGCGGTTGCTTGATAGTTATGACTCAGAAATTCATAGAGATAAATCAAGTAAGACATTAGAGTTGTCAATATTGTTCCCTGCGTAGTGGTATTAACATGGATGATGTTAGTATAGCTCCTTATGCAGTGATATTGACGTAGGAGCTGCTAATATAGCTCCCTGCGTAGTGGTGTTAACATGGATGATATTAATACAGTTCCATATGCAGTGATATGGACTTAAGAGTTAATATAGCCCCCTGTCCAAATCCAAGCCAACAGTAGGTACTTTTTGCGGTTGCTTGATAGTTATGACTCAGAAATTCATAGAGATAAATCAAGTAAGACATTAGAGTTGTCAATATTGTTCCCTGCGTAGTGGTATTAACATGGATGATGTTAGTATAGCTCCTTATGCAGTGATATTGACGTAGGAGCTGTGAATATAGCTCCCTGCATAGTGGCGTTAACATGGATGATATTAATACAGTTCCATATGCAGTGATATGGACTTAGGAGTTAATATAGCTCCCTGTCCAAATCCAAGCCAACAGTAGGTACTTTTTGCGGTTGCTTGATAGTTATGACTCAGAAATTCATAGAGATAAATCGAGTAAGACATTAGAGCTGTCAATATTGCTCCCTGCGTAGTGGTGTTAACATGGATGATATTAATACAGTTCCATATGCAGCGATATGGACTTAGGAGTTAATATAGCTCCCTGTCCAAATCCAAGCCAACAGTAGGTACTTTTTGCGGTTGCTTGATAGTTATGACTCAGAAATTCATAGAGATAAATCGAGTAAGACATTAGAGTTGTCAATATTGCTCCCTGCGTAGTGGTGTTAACATGGATGATATTGATACAGTTCCATATGCAGTGATATGGACTTAGGAGTTAATATAGCTCCCTGTCCAAATCCAAGCCAATAGTAGGTACTTTTTGCGGTTGCTTGATAGTTATGACTCAGAAATTCATAGAGATAAATCAAGTAAGACATTAGAGTTGTCAATATTGTTCCCTGCGTAGTGGTATTAACATGGATGATGTTAGTATAGTTCCTTATGCAGTGATATTGACGTAGGAGCTGCTAATATAGCTCCCTGCGTAGTGGTGTTAACATGGATGATATTAATACAGTTCCATATGCAGTGATATGGACTTAGGAGTTAATATAGCTCCCTGTCCAAATCCAAGCCAACAGTAGGTACTTTTTGCGGTTGCTTGATAGTTATGACTCAGAAATTCATAGAGATAAATCGAGTAAGACATTAGAGTTGTCAATATTGCTCCCTGCGTAGTGGTATTAACATGGATGATGTTAGTATAGTTCCTTATGCAGTGATATTGACGTAGCAGCTGCTAATATAGCTCCCTGCGTAGTGGTGTTAACATGGATGATATTAATACAGTTCCATATGCAGCGATATGGACTTAGGAGTTAATATAGCTCCCTGTCCAAATCCAAGCCAACAGTAGGTACTTTTTGCGGTTGCTTGATAGTTATGACTCAGAAATTCATAGAGATAAATCGAGTAAGACATTAGAGTTGTCAATATTGCTCCCTGCGTAGTGGTATTAACATGGATGATGCTAATATAGTTCCTTATGCAGTGATATTGACGTAGGAGCTGCTAATATAGCTCCCTGCGTAGTGGTGTTAACATGGATGATATTAATACAGTTCCATATGCAGCGATATGGACTTAGGAGTTAATATAGCTCCCTGTCCAAATCCAAGCCAACAGTAGGTACTTTTTGCGGTTGCTTGATAGTTATGACTCAGAAATTCATAGAGATAAATCGAGTAAGACATTAGAGCTGTCAATATTGCTCCCTGCGTAGTGGTGTTAACATGGATGATATTAATACAGTTCCATATGCAGTGATATGGACTTAGGAGTTAATATAGCTCCCTGTCCAAATCCAAGCCAACAGTAGGTACTTTTTGCGGTTGCTTGATAGTTATGATTCAGAAATTCATAGAGATAAATCGAGTAAGACATTAGAGTTGTCAATATTGCTCCCTGCGTAGTGGTGTTAACATGGATGATATTGATACAGTTCCATATGCAGTGATATGGACTTAGGAGTTAATATAGCTCCCTGTCCAAATCCAAGCCAATAGTAGGTACTTTTTGCGGTTGCTTGATAGTTATGACTCAGAAATTCATAGAGATAAATCGAGTAAGACAATAGAGCTGTCAATATTGCTCCCTGCGTAGTGGTGTTAACATGAATGATATTAATACAGTTCCATATGCAGTGATATGGACTTAGGAGTTAATATAGCTCCCTGTCCAAATCCAAGCCAACAGTAGGTAATTTTTGCGGTTGCTTGATAGTTATGACCATGTTATGACTCATAGAGATAATTCATAGAGATAAATCGAGTATTAACATGGATGATGTTAGTATAGTTCCTTATGCAGTGATATTGACGTAGGAGCTGTTGATATAGCTCCCTGCGTAGTGATGTTTACATGAATGATGTTAATACAGTAATATAGTTCCCAGTCCAAATCCACGCCAACTTTTTACGGGTGCTAGATTGTCTCATGACTTTCATATCAGAAAATTAAATGGAGCTAAATCGAGTGAGATGTTTACAATCTGGCGAAAATCGGATGCTTCGGTTTGTTTCGTTGCGCTTGGCCATCGCCCAGCCTTGGTCTGTTTAGGTGGCGTCGGCGTTTCGTGAGCACCGTGCGAGCCAGAGCCGAGTCTGGGAGGAGCGGCGCGGATCGGGTGGCGGCCGGGCAGGGGGGAATCACCGTCGGCGACAAGTGCCCGGACCATCTGGCCGGTGGCATTCCACTGTACTGCTTGTGCGGTATTATTTATGGCTGTGCTCTGGCGCCAGCTGGCCACGGTCACTGATCCGGGACAGTATAGTATATCTCGTCGCCCGTTCTCTCCGCGTTGTTCCTCCTCCTTCCTCCGTGCGGTCCTCTTTCGTTGGCACGGCGCGGCGAGGAGTTGGTTCTCTCGACTCGGGCCGCGTGGGGACTTGCCTGAAACCGGGTTATGCTGCTACTTTGGATGTAGGATTCCGTACGATGGAGTGTGTGTGTGTTGAATCTGATGACTCACAGGCTACTCCTGGTTTTGATACGTTTAGGGTTGATTAGGGATGCAGAATTGGGGTTGTTCTGGAGCTATCCTGATCTGCGGCACTCGGTTGGGTAAACAAATGAAGAGATCGTTTGAATGAAGAAATGAAGAGGTTCTTATTGTTGTCATTAATCACCGTTTCATCATTGTTAAGAGTATATTTTGATGTAAAATATTCAATAATAAGAGCGTTTTTTACACTGTAAAAATTTCAGAAGAAATTCGAAGACTTAACGGTTCGGCACCCAATTTTCTGAAATCCTCTCGATTAAAAGTTTTTGCGGAATTCTGATGGATAGTTACAAACAATAACTTTTTCAAAAGTAGCCTTTTTAAATTACTTGTTTTTTGTTATAAGTAGACACACCGGAATTTTTGCGACTGGGTTGTGACACACATTTTCTGATTCCTCATGTTGAGAAACATAAAAAATGCCAATTATTTTGATTTCTATCTGCCTTTGTAGTGACAGCACTGCTTCAAAGTGTCAAAAATTGTATTTCCTGGTACTTTTTGATGTTCTGGTACGACATGATCAACGCAGTAATAAGCAATTATTTTTGATAACAATAAAATTTGCTCCAGCATTGTGTGTGCATAAATCATATTAGGGATTATTAAACTGAATGTCATACGAGTAGCCATGTTAGAGATAGAACATTCTCCATCTTTCTATATTATTAAATAATTATTTACTAGGCGTAATAGTTTTGGAGATATCGATAAACACATGTTGGAACAAACCTGTAATTGTGACGCCTTCCTTAACATTATGATAACTAAGTAGTAGTATCTAATAAAAGAACCAACCGTAGAGGTAAATTTGAGACCAAC
Source organism: Aphodius sticticus (assembly GCA_963966075.1). Classification (NCBI taxonomy): domain Eukaryota; kingdom Metazoa; phylum Arthropoda; class Insecta; order Coleoptera; family Scarabaeidae; genus Aphodius; species Aphodius sticticus. The sequence continues at coordinate 6,430,467 of OZ014510.1, forward strand.
TGCTGTTCAATCTACTTCATAAAGTTCTATGGTTAATATAGCCAGATTTTGAAATGAAACATACAAGCACCTAAATATTTTATGCATCTGACGCATCATAATTTTGATTTCAGAAATACTGAAAACTTATTGAGTGTACTGTTGATTGTAACAATTTATTGATCTGTTTAAGTGATTATTCAATTTATGTTAATTATTTTACTGAATTGGCGTGTTTTGCTAGAGTGCTCAGCTTAAAAATGTGTTTTAAAGCTAGTATAACATTTTTTGAATAATTAAAAATTCAAAACATATTTTATTGATGAAATGCCTTAAACTTCAAATATTTTTTATTACGTAAAACAAATATAAAATTAGAACAACTGTTTTTGAATCTAGGATCACAGAGTTGATATCTTTTCAAGAGCTTTTTTAACGCTTAACACCCTCACATATATATATATCTTTTTACTTTATCATACGTAAAATGACAAAGTACATATTGTAATCTTGTCGAAAGAAAATTTGAGATTTTAGCGGAAATATGCCTTTTTTTTGAGGCAACGATTACGGAGAAACTACCAAAGGGAACGGGACGAAACTTCATATTTATAAGTTTCATGACTAACCTTAGATCTAAAAAAGTTTTGTTTTAAAGGGTCCAAAGGAACTAGAGGTTTACTCTTAGCATTTTTGCAATGTCGTCAAAATAGTTAAATAATAAATTAAAATTGACGAAATTTTGTATAATTTATGTCTATAATTTTAACCAGGATTTGACAGATATTTTGATTCTATTGATAGTATGTATTGTAAAAACATCAGAGTTTGATACAGTTTGACACTGCTGTATAGTATGATAAAGTCATGTGTCTGGCCATATCATATTATTTACTTTTTATCCGATTCAATCATTATTGGTTTAAAATATGAAACACATAACACTAGTCAACAAAGAAAATATTTTTTTCCTGAACTGAGTTAAAACCGAAATTTCCTGATTCCTCATGTTGAGAAACATAAAAAATGCCAATTATTTTGATTTCTATCTGCTTTTGTAGTGACAGCACTGCTTCAAAGTGTCAAAAATTGCGTTTCCTGGTACTTTTTGATGTCCTCCCAAAAAGAAATTGTAGGTCACAGAATTCTCTATGTAGCCTCAAATAGAAGATTAAACCTCGAACTTTAAAATCATGAAATATAAATATCAGAAATCCTATAAAGCGGAACAGCATCGGCCTTTTTACCGGACGCGCAAACTTTATTTTCGTGTGGACGCGTATTATAGGGGTTAGTTGTTTTGACAACGTAGTGTCACTTTGTAATTGTTGTCACAGCATTTTGAACGTTATATATTTAAATTAAGAGGTCCCGTCTTTCCTTTCAATGCAAAACTTCTAATATAAATTCTATCACTTGTGTGACAGTACAATTTTTTTAATAATAATTGATCATACGGTGTCACAATTGTATTGGAAGCGCGGCATTATGTTGCCAGGAGACAAAGTATTGCAGTTAACTATTAATAAGAAACATTTGTTTATAAACTAAATACAAAAAACTGCTTCGTCACATCCTGTCATTTTGACCATTTGGAGTTTTTAAGGTTATGTTATATCACTATAATCGAAATTATAAAAATATATCAAGATAAATCAATATAATCTAATCGGTAAAACTGCAAATGCCGAAACTCTGTCGGTCGGTCGCACCACAGTAAGCTTCCATTTCAAACTGCATAAAAAATTCTATAGCCTAGGATTATTTTTTGGCAGGGCATCAAAATGTGTCAGAAAGCGTGTATTTTGACACTTTGAAGCAGTTCTCTCACTACAACAGCAGCTAGAAAACGGAATAATCAGAATTTATTTATGCTTCTCAACATGGCGAATCAGGAAATATCTATTGACTAGTGTTTCATATTTTAAACCAATAATGATTGAATCGGATTAAAAGTAAAAAATATGATATGGCCAGACACATGACTTTATCATACTATACAGCAGTGTCAAACTGTATCAAACTCTGATGTTTTGACTATACTATCAATAGATTAAAAATATCTGCCAAATCCTGGTTAACTAGTTTTAATGCAGACACTACCAATCTCGATCAGACAAAAAAAATTTATATACATAAATTATACAAAATTTCGTCTATTTTAATTTATTATTTAACTATTTTGACGACATTGCAAAAATGCTAAGAGTAAACCTCCAGTTCCTTTGGACCCTTTTAAACAAAACTTCTTTAGATCTAAAGTTAGTCATGAAACTTCTAAATATGAAGTTTCGTCCCGATACCTTTAGTAGTTTCTCCGGAATCGTTGCCTCAAAAAAAGACACATTTCCGCTAAAATCTCAATTTTGTTTTCGACAAGATTACAATATGTACTTTGTCATTTTACGTATGATAAAGTAAAAAGATATATATGTAAGGGTGTTAAGCGTTAAAAAAGCTCTTGAAAAGATATCAACTCTGTGATTCTAGATTCAAAAACAGTTGTGCAAGTTCTAATTTTATATTTGTTTTACTTAATAAAAAATATTTGAAGTACAAGGCATTTCATCAATAAAATATGTTTTGAATTTTTAATTATTTAAAAAATGTTATACTAGCTTTAAAACACATTTTTTAAGCTGAGCACTCTAGCAAAACACGCCAATTCAGTAAAATAATTAACATAAATTGAATAATCACTTAAACAGATCAATAAATTGTTACAATCAACAGTACACTCAATAAGTTTTCAGTCTTTCTGAAATCAAAATTACGATGCGTCAAATGCATAAAATATTTAGTTGCTTATATGATTCATTTCAAAATCTGGCTATATTAACCGTAGAACTTCATGAAGTAGATTGAACAACAGTTGGTCCCAAATTTACCTCCACGGTTGGTTCTTTTATTAGATAATACTACTTAGTTATCATAATGTTAAGGAAGGCGTCACACTTACAGGTTTGTTCCAACATGTGTTTATCGATATCTCCAAAACTATTACGCCTAGTAAATAATTATTTAAAAATATAGAAATATGTAGAATGTTCTATATCTCACATGGCTACTCGTATGACATTCAGTTTAATAATTCCTAATATGATTTATGCACACACAATGCTAGAGCAAATTTTATTGTTATCAAAAATAATTGCTTATTACTGCGTTAATCATGTCGTGCCAGAACAACCAGCACGAAAGATTATTGGAATGAACCGATTATTTGAGTATAACTGGAATTTTTAATGAAACCAAACAACTGTGCTCAAGAACTATAATCAGAATTTTTCTCTTCACCTCAAGGTTTATAACTTTTACAAATATTACTGAATAATCTTGGTTTATATCTCAAATTGTAGGTAATTAATCCTGGTAGCCACCCTTAAAAGGTCGCTTGTTTTCTCCGTTGCTAACAACCCTTAAATATCGATAATGTATGGAAAATTCTATGTTTCTTTGCTAGAAGTTGTTTGTGGTAAAAATGTCTATAGAATAGTAAAGAAAACTCATTTAGATGTAAGTCTTAATCACTCTCTTAGTATATCCGTAAATGTAAACGTAAACACGAATTCATAATACATATACATACCCGTCATGGACAAGACATTCATAAACAGGACTGATAGCGACTGTCTGCTGTCGGGCGCCGCTAGTTATCGCCTCTACAAGATATCGAAACAAAAAAGCGTGCATAAATTACACGATAATTTCATATTAATTAGCTGTAACGTTCCACACACCAGCACGTTTACATATACACACACATACACACGTACGACAGACAAAATCCACAGAACAAATTCATAAATAACTTAATTAACTCTCTATAATAACAACAAAAAAAACACAAAATATTAAATGAAGAATGTTTTTGATCCTTGCCTTTGCATTCTTGCTTTTTTATACAAAGTGATCGATCAATTAGCAAAACACATGTGTTTTTTCTTTACGAAAACAGTACACAATAGTCCAAGGGCGTAGCCAGAAGTTTTTACAGGGAATATATCATAATTTCCAAGATATTTGCGAACAGCGAATTAATGCAAGAACCGCCATAGCGCCATCTATTGCTTAAAAGACAAACTATAGGTAAACGGGTTGACATTTGCCAAACGAGACCAAACTCGAAACTCAACAAAATTAGACTAATCTAAAGTAATATTTAGCTATATGCACTTAAACTGCAATAATTACGTGATTACAGTGTTACGGATACAGTGATAACACTGTAATCACGTAATCCTATAACTGAAATACTCTTTAGGACCAGGAATCCTAATCACCCAATCATACAACGGTATAACACTGGTTTCCAAATAAAGATTAATACTTAGTAAAAGAGTTTCTTATATCCATTGCAAAAAAACACTGTTTTAATATCGCGTTCAATAACTACACATCACACAGGCTTCAGTAATATACAAAGTAGATATATAGTGGTTGCCAAACCGACAAGTAAATTGAAGATATAATTTTATACTGCTTTATTACAAATAACATTATATTATATATTATATATTATAAGATTATTTGTAATAAAGCAATCTAAAATTTTTACTTCAACTTACTTGTCGGTTGCATCAACAATTCCTCTATTAATTCCCAATAAATCAACTTAACAATAAATACCTCACCCTGTACTGAGATTTGGAGGTAGGTACTGGTATTTGAGTTGCATACTCGACGGTAATTTATTAAATTACATTTTCTCATAAAATAATCACAACTGGCTTTTACAGTACATGTTATGTGTCTTTGTAAATTTATTATGTACCTAATACAATTTTGAGCATTTTTATTTTGAGCGCCAGGGGGGGCAGGTGCCCCCCTGCCCCCCCTGGCTACGCCCTTGCACAATACTAATGTTTTCGTGCTATAATAATATATTTATTACTCCACATGTTCCCCTCCTACAGCTACACATTTTTCCAATCTTCTTCTAAACTCCCGATCTACCAAATCAATTGTTTCTTCATTTATTTCGTCTACTGCTTCCCTAATTTTTAATTTTAGAATGTCTACATTATCATGAAAATTATTCGCATACACCTGTTTTAAATAACAATAAAAAAAATCAAACGGCGTTAAATCAGGTGAATCAGGTGGCCATCCTATAGGGCGGAATCGTCCAATCCACTTATTTGGAAAATGTCTGTTCAACCAATCCCTGACTTGATATGCGCTATGAGCAGGACAACCGTCGTGTTGATAGTGTAGTACACCTGAGCTGTACTTTGATTTCATCCAAAGTAGGTAGCAAAAAATTATGGTGCAATTATTTTCTTGTAATAAATCCCACACCAAACATTCACTTTTTTATATTTTTGAGCATTGGTTGTAATACGGAAATTTGGATTTTCTTGAGACCAATATCTGCAATTCCGTAAACTAACAACTCATTTGTGGTAAACGTCGCTTCGTCAGAGAAAATAATTTTTCTAGAGAAAAATCTATCGACTATAATTCGTTCTCCCATTAATAGGCAAAATTCTTATCGACGAGCATCATCTCCTTCTACTAAAGTGTGTATCAGTACTGGTTTATAAGAACTAAATAAACCTTTTGCTCTAAAGTCAACATACTTTCAATCAGCTTCTATCAACAAATTGCTTGGATACGCTGTTACTACTGTCAACTGATCAATCATAATTGGTCTCTAAATTGTTTGCTCATCTTTATGAAATGTCTTTTCACTGGTCGGAGATGTAAAATTTGAAATAGAACATTCAAGTTTGATATTTGAGCATAAAATTAATTCAAACTAACTTTTACCTATAACATTTTTGATCTAATTCCGAAAAACCGATGGTTTACTCTTCGGCTAATTTAACATTTTCGTGTTTTCTAACCATCCTGTATGTTAAATCAAAATATTAACAATGGCTTTCGACTTTTTAGGACATCCGAAACTCTTTATAAAGAATGACTTTTTCTCGAGAAATTAAAAATTACGTCCATTATAGGTATAGTTAGGTCCATCGGGGGACACACTGTATATTTATTTATTAATTATTAAATCTTCTCTCTGCAATTCCCGGAACGAACCCATGTGCGAATGAATACGATAGTGTCAAAGTCCGTGTGTGTATGTATATATGTTTTTGCTATTCCGATCTGCGACTTAATTGCCTTGAGCAAAAAAAATACAAAAACTACACATGTCGATATGTTGAGAGGGCAACGAGATTATCGCAAACATATGTATACGGCGCTTGTCGTGCGTATTTTTGAATAGAAGCGTTCATTCATGCACTGTGCTGTACTCTCTGTCTTTATCTAATTCATGTATATGTTGTTGTAAACTTGTATATATGTATGTATGTACACATAATTATTATTATCGGTGCATGATATATTGGTGTACTAAACATTACCATTTGTCAAAAAGTATTTATTTACTTGTTTATACTCTGCTCAAAAACATTAGGGAACACTTTTTTCGAAACCTGTCCAGTGACAAAGTTCAGAGCCGGCGAAACGTGTCCAGTCCAGGTGGGTAGTATTGTACAGCGCTCCCCCGCTTTCCGTATGATTATTCATTGTAATTAGGAATTCATTAAAAAAGCATGGCAACAGTGTAAGTAGAATAAGTGGTTTATTTATATATATATATATATATATATATATATATATATATATATATATATATATATATATTTGTCGGGCAATTCCGTCATGCGAAGATCGAAGATCGTAGAAGCAACCGTATACACGTGTTTCGGACTATTAGTCCTCATCAGTACGGTATAGCCAAGGATTTATATCTTACCGTCGATTAACCAGCTTTCCTATATATATATATATATATATATATATATATATATATATATATATATATATATATATATATATATATATAGCACTACCCTTTCTTCGAATATTACCCACCCACATTTGATTTTAAAAACACCATCAATCAACCGCCTGTGTATCTGTAGTATTTTTTACCTCATACAAAGTATCACTAACTATTTCCTGACCCTTGAGGGATCACTCAGACCTCCGCGTTGTTCTCAGATCTACAAACAAATCGCACGTGATGCGATAGCACGAAAATAGTCGACCGGATATAGCCACAACCCTAAATGCGCAGGGATGTCCCCTATTTAGGTTTTGCTCTCACACCAGATGGTTTGTTGGCAGCCTTGTTCTCCTTAGTTTTCGTCTTCCTAAAACATTATCCATTAAATTAGAATCTGAACACATCTGGTCGTGGGCCACCCTGACGTGTCGGTTCAAAAAGATACGTAAACAGATGCTTTTGGAACGCGGCTACTGTAACCGCTGCTCTTTTGTCTTTATTTTTCTAAACTAGACCGACTTTGTGGGATACTCTAATTTTGGAGGAGTGTTGTTTTATGTGTGTGTGTGTTTGTGTGTATGTGTGTTGTGTGTATGTGTGTGTGTGGATTGCCCTAGCGACGTGTCGAACGCGTGTGGCTCAAAAGTTACAAGCGTTCGTTTATAGATGTCTTTCAAATAAACCTTGCTTAGCCCTAAGGATGCATATTTAGTACGGAAATAAACTTGTAGGTAAATAAATATGAACCGGGTGTAATAAAGAAAGATTTTTTGAAAGAGGTTTGAAGTAATAATTTTACTAAACTCACTAAACAAATGATTCTACAAATTGGATTTTAAGATTTCGCGACACATTTTTTGCCAGGAAAGTTAACATGGTAGATTTTTAGACTTATTTTCTAAAAATTTTAGACTTTTGTTAATATATCAATAGATCGTGGGAGTTCATCTCGTACTGAAACAACTTGTCTATCTACCTACGTTGTTTATCTACGAGTAATATTAACATATTTGATTGGGTTTGAGATGAAAGGATAGTCCTTTGCGAATATTTGTTTATCTTGTTGAGTTGAAAGCTCAGCTCTTTACTCAAATGTTAATTTATTTTGTTTGACTGATAGGTTAGCCCTTTTCTAAAATTTATTTATTTTGTTGAGTCGAAAAATTAGCTTTTTGCGAACACATATTTGTTTCAGCCCTTTACTGGCGTGGCGTAACCCTTTGCTAATATCTGAATGCTTTTGAGCTGAAAGGTTAGCTCTTTGCTAATATTTTTTTATCTTCTTGAGATGAATAGTTGTCCCTTTGATAATATTTGTTTATTTTTTGAGATGAAAGATGAGCCCTTTGCCAATATTTGTTTATCGTGTTGAGATGAAAAGTTACCAATTTGATAATATTTGTTCATATTGTTGGAGATGAAAGGTCGGCCCTTTGCTAATATTTGTTTATCTTGTTAAACTGAATTATTAGTCCTTTGCTTCTTTGTTTATGTTCATGAGCTGAAAGGATGGTTCCTTCCGAAATATTATTTTGTTGGGCTGAAAGGTTATAGCTTAACATGCTAATATATGTAGCTGAGCTGAAAGGTTGTTTGCTTTTTGCAATTGTTTGATATGTTTTGATTTTGACAAATTATGAATTGTCGAATGGAAGTTTGAATGAGTTACTGAGACCAAGTTTATCATTGAGGACAATAGTTCTGGAGACTGGCTTTAAAAGCAAAGCTATAGTAGTATTAGCCGTGTTAGGAATTATTTTATTTGTTGGAACCACCGACCACCGAACCAAACCACCGACCGAGGCCAAATCATATCGCCCAATATCACTGTTACCAATGATATCGAAACTCTTTGAAAAGTTGCTTCTAAAGAGAATGAAACCTATCATTGAGAGAAAAGAACTAATTCCTAATCACCAATTTGGTTTTAGAGAAAAGCATTCCACTATAGATCAAGTCCATAGAATAACAGATATCATAGAGAAAGCATTAGAAGAAAAGCTTATTTGCTCAACAATCTTTCTTGATGTGACACAAGCTTTCGATAAGGTTTGGCATGAAGGATTGATACACAAACTAAAGAGTGTGCTACCTTTACAATACGTTGAGCTGCTAACATCCTATATATCTGATAGACTATTCAGAATAAAACAGATCGATGAATACTCTGAACTAAAAGAAGTCAAAGCTGGGGTACCCCAGGGTAGTGTATTGGGACCAATTCTCTATCTACTATATACAAGTGACCTTCCACAGATGGAAAATGTAACAGTCGCCACATTCGCAGATGACACGGCTCTAATGGCAGTGGGATCAACTATTGGTGAATCTACCAGGAATCTTCAACAAGCTAGTAACAAAATATACAAATGGACCAGAAAATGGAAGACCAAGCTCAACGAACTGAAATCTGTCCACATTAACTTCACAAACAAAACAATCGAGGACATACCTCATGTCAAGATTAACGACGCCATAGTTCCATATGCGAACACTCCAAAGTATTTGGGTATGACATTGGATACAAAACTGAGGTGGAAAGAACATGTTAAGAAGAAAAGAGTAGAGCCTCAAATACAGAGAACTGTACTGGCTTCTGGGAAGAAACTCTCAGTTGTCAGTACAGAACAAAGTACAAGTTTACAACCAAGTACTAAAACCGATTTGGTTATACGGCATCCAGCTTTGGGGCTGCGCAAAAAGCTCCAATATACAAGGAATCCAGATCTTCCAAAATAAAGTACTAAGGAATATGGTTAACGCTCCTTGGTACATACGGAATAGTGACCTGCACCGTGATCTTGGTGTCCCACAAGTCATCCAAGAGACAAAAAGATTCGCCACTAAGCATGAATCTCGCCTAAGCCATCACGTCAACGTGGAGGCCCTGCAGCTACTGGACAACCAGAATCTAGTGAGAAGACTAAAAAGAACTAAACCCTTCGAAATAGTGAATCAGTGAAATGTGTAAAAAGCAGAGCACTGTGAGTGAAGTGTTAGTGCTTCTTGTTTGAGACAAAGTAAATATAGGGACATCAGTGGATAGCCTATTAGAGACAAGTACCTAGTTTTAAGAATTCAGATTTAAATTGATGGTTAATCTTTTAGATTAGTTTCAATATGTTAAGCATCTTATGCTTACTAATAAAAAAAAAATGTTGGATTAATTCAGATATTGGGCCAGTGATAGAAGATTATAAACACGCTTATTTGTAAATACGTGAGTAACTAGACTCACTTTTTACTGTTAACGGTTTTTGTTACAATGCGATAAGCAAAAAACTGCTATCGGTAAACGGACAGTTCTGTGAGATCGAAACTTGATTCTTGATTCGAAACTATCGTTCATCTTCCACATTCGCTAATAATAGGGTTATATACTTAGCGAGAAAATGAAAGGTTCTTCACTGTTGAAGTAGTATATTGGGCAATTAGTCAACAATCGTTTTTTAATAGGGTTATAGTCAGGCTTATTTGCTACTATGTAAAAATGACTAAACCCACTATCATACATCAAGTCAAGACATCGCGAGCTATTGACCCCAATTGGCTTTGCGATCGACTTGTTGGCCACTCCTGCATATTATACTCACTAGGTTTCCGAACTTTAAAACCAAATTTGTATATAAACCACCCCCAAAACCCACCCCTATAAATGCTAGATTTCCTTTACTATTTTTTTCTGAATTTACAGATATAAAATTATCATACTCACAAGATTTAAGAATGTTCACGCGAAACATGTTTCATAACCCTTAAAACATCCCCTAAATGGCTGTGATTTTTTCTATGCTCATTGAAATTATAAGCGGCGTTTTCACATAAATATAAGTAAAATTCGACATTTTATTTGTAAAATATGTTTGAATGAAAACTCCCAACCAACTCAAATTAAATTGTCAAACATCTGGAAATAAATAATAAAAATAATCAAACACCCATATGTTACCAATAAAAAACAATCTACAAACCGCAGCAGAGAAACCGCGGTCTTTATGCAGCATTCAACATGTGTCTTTTACGAAATCGCGAATGCACAATAATATAATTAAAATCGTCATCTGTTCAGCAGAGCTACATTCAAGCTATATTATTTAACTTTATATTTCTATTTACTGCCAATTGCCCACTCTTTATAGTTTATACTAACTATAATTGCGCAGAAGTTGCTTTGAGCAGATTCCACATACACACGGCACTAAAGAATATCGGCACATATGGAGACCGGAAGCCATCTGGAATGGCGAAGAAAACCAACCGTCGTCGTTGAGTACGATCGAATAAAATTTCCTCCATATAAAATAAACGTTATATTACGTTATATTAGTTTCTCAACGGTCGATGATCGTAAATATTAAAAAAAAAAAACATGATCGCGACATATGTATGCTTTCATCTTGACTGACTTAATCAAGATGTAAAGTATTAGAAAACATGTGTCTTAGAGACCTTTGATAAGTGTCAACGTCAACGACAGTTGTTGGTCTACCTTACCAACCGAGCGTTTGTTTTTTTCGTTCCGCTAGCAACGCTTTTACCTTCCCGAAAGAAGTTTCACTTGTCATTTCGTTTGCTTCTGCTGGCGAAACGAATTTTAGGTTAGAATATTTCCATCTTACATAAGAAACAACTTCGTACGAGACTGAAAACCAAATGTATACGACTGTTCCAAATATTAAAGTGTGTTTTTCGGGTTTCGGGAGACTGGCCAATATGTTAGAAGAGCTTGACAAGGTCGAAATCGAGAAACTACTCAAAATCAATACCGATTTCTTGTCATTTCCTCTATACGTCAGCGTACTGCTACAACACAAGACCTCCTAAACGACCTAAGACGAGCACATGGAATAGAAATTTCTGATCATACTGTTAGAAACAGATTAAAGAAAGCGAATTTGAAACCAAGAAGACCAGTCCGCGCACCACGGCTTACGCAGCATCACAAAGCAGCGCGAATGAGGTTTGCTCTGGATCACAGAAATTGGCAACTTCGTCACTGGACGCCACTACTGCTTACAGACGAGTCCAGATTTCGTTTAACCCGTTGCGACGGTCTAGTACGTATATTGTATATAGACGTCCTGGTGAACGCTATTGAACACGTGTGGGATCAGCTTGACTGACGTGTTTGCAAGAACCCTAATCCACCACTGAAAACCCATACAGAAAACCCGAGTGTCATCGATACTATGACAATCATTTCATTTCTATTTTGTTTTGCGTTAATAATTTACATATTTAAGTGTAAGTTAGAAGTAACTAAGAGTTGTAACATTGTTTTTGTAATTTTCTATAGTTAAATATATACCGTTGAAGTATACCAAATTTGTTTTGCCTACACACAGAAAAGTAAATACTTCACTCAAAGCAATATGCTTTCATCCAAGTAAATGATTAGTTTGCTATAGCCGCAAGTAGATATTTTCTCAAGTTAAGAATAAAGCGATATTGTTGAATTGAAATGATCATATGCTTGTATATCTGAGAAAATATTTTCTTGCAATGAGTATAGATATTATTCATTCAAGAAAACTATTCTCACGTTGAGAATAATGGAATTTTCTTAAAGTGAATATATATGCTTGACAATGAGAAAATATTTTCTTGAAATGAGTATAGATATTATTAGTTCAAGAACATGATCATAATGTATTGAATAGAAATTACTGTTTTAGTTCTTTTTTTTTAAAGGTAGGGAATTGTGTGAAATAAATAGACAATAACTTAGCGAATGATATTTGTTTTATTGTATGAAATTTCTTTGCTTAATTACATATATACTTACCTATTTATAAATTATCACTACCTACAATATCTAAGGCATGGAAAAAAAACACCTATTCTATTAGACATCAAATTGTTTCCATTATATTACACAAGTAAGTTTTCTGTGGCATGTATGTTGATTTGGTGACCACTATATGGTTAGGCAAAATTTACGTACCGTGTGCGTCACAAGTCACAACTACGAACTGCGTCGCAAATACGTTGAACATAAGTACTGTAGGCTATTCACGCAAAATTAAAACTATATACTTTCATAATATTATAGATCGCGTAGTTATTGCGTACAGTACCTACAAAATTAGTACTAACATATTGAACTCTTCCCGGTCAATACTCGGTAGTCAGCGAACACGACGCCATAGCAGACCCCAACTAACTGAAGGCAAAGGCCGATGCGAAAAATCTTAAATCTCGGCAACGTTCGTGCACGTTTGAGTGTAAATGCGCAAGCGCGTTGCAAGCAATGGCTTACTTGATTCAAGATATTGATCAACTTCTTGAATTGAGAATTTAAACTACTTGGTTTGAAAATTATATACTTAACCGAAACTAATAACTCTGAGATTGGGATATTCTTGAATTGTGAGAACAAGGAATTCTTAAATGAAAGAAATTGTTTCAAACCATGTAAATATTAACTTTCATCTAAAGCAATAACCGCAAGTAAATAATTTTCTCACGTTTTGAGAATATACTTCGCTGTGTGTAGAACTATTGTTTCAAAAGTTACAGGTTTCGAAAAAGTGTTCCCCTAATTATTTTGAGTAGTGTAGTACAGTTGAGTTAAGTGAGGTATGCATAATCTATTTCATAAGCTCGAATACAGATGTCGCAAGCGTCACTGATGTATGTGCAACACGAAACATCGCATCTGTTCGCGGAAAACCTCCAATGGTCGGCATCAAAATAGACGAAAGGGACGGGACGGTACACAATGGATGCCTGAATCGTGGTCAATTCTATTTCGCAATATTTCTAGGTGCGTTCCGTGTCTGTATAATACGGTTGGCTCCTGGCAGTGCCAAGAGACGACAACGATGGCGCCACTGTGACCGACGGTGGCACAGCATCGCCCACTATTGGCCACTATTCTCATTGTATACAGATAGCAAAGCTCTACCGCTTTTTTTTCGACTCGCCTCATTATTTTTTCCACGTACCGGGCCAACATCTATACTGGGTGCACTACAGACTGCACATGGACTGCACTTCCACATAAATCCGGTTGCATAATGAACGACAAAAGGCAGTGGCGGCTCGTAGCTAATATTAGTGGGGTAAAAGGAATAAAAACGTATAAAAAGAAAAGAAAATTTAATCAGAAACTTTATGAAATCGTAAAAGAATTTAGGGAATAAAAACGGATTTCTTATTTACTATAAATAAATTGGTACAATTACATTAATAAATTTATATAAAAAATACATTTTCTAAAAACTACGTTTTAATAAAATGTACTAAAAATTGAAAATGTTCCATATTATTTTAATGTTTGACGCATTGTCACCAGAAATCGTCTACATGCAAAAATTGAACTCGATTGGACAAACAAAGAAGTGAAGTTAAGGTAAGCGTAGTAATAAATTTATGTAAAAAATACATTTTTTTAAAATCAACGCTTAATGAAAAAAGAACAGTAAATTTTGAAAATTGTGGCAAAATTTCCAAAAATTTTTCAATTTTTTTTATTCGTTTATGCATTGTCACCGGCAATCGGTCCACGTGCAAAATTTCAACTCGATTGGATATTGGGAAGTAGGTAAAATATCGATTACAATATTGTAGCAAACAAAAAAGTGAAGTTAAGATAAGCGTAATTCTTGTTTTAATTTGCGCCGCGAAAATATCAATAATTTTATCCTTGGTCTCTGGATGAAAACTGAGGAATTTTTTCTCTATTGAAAGCACTGCAATTGTTGTAAAATACTTATTTCCTTTTGATATGCCATCCCCAGTTTCTAAAACTACCTTCCACCAGCCGAGGGTCGGCACGGTCGGCACTGCGGGGACAACAGTTCTCTCTAGTCTCTGTATCTGTATCCAACAGGCCGCTGCCTCGCTTGCCGCTGTTGTGTGCGCAAGCGCAGAACAGCCAAACAGCTCGCCTACTGGAACTGTGCAGATCACAGTTCCATACAACGATTTTTGGATCCTTTTCTTAAACTGGGGGATGGCTACTGACATTAAAGATTAAGGATTATACTTTGTACAAGTATAAAGAAAGAATTAAAGAAAAAAAGACTCATTATATAAATGTTATCCATAATATTAAGTGGAAATAATAGGGGGTGCTGCAGTTCCACAGTGCCTATACACGAGCCGCCACTGGACAAAAGGCATAACCTTTGTCATTGGACGACGCGGTGGCGACAGATCCTTATGCAACTGTCGCATATTTGGCGCTTTTTGGGACGTGATTACTTCCGAACCATTCCAAATATACTGGGTGATACCGAAAACGAACGCGTGGGACTAGGGGATTTTTTTTACCAAATTTGATAGAATATATGACTACCACGATTAATAATTACCTATCATTTGATGTGTGTGAGATTGATATACAACAATTTTGTATATCTCAAAACCTAATTCTTAGATAGCCGATGAATTATTGTGATGATTATTGTGATATTGTGATTTTGGGATTGTTAACCAAGTAGAAATATTTCGAGTATTCAAATGGTTTACCACTATTAATTCTCCATAATTTCTTAATTCTAAAAGTTATAGAATAATTGCCGTAACTTTTTAATTGTACCTTTTTACTTTATCATACGCAGTATGTAAAGTATTGTAATCGTGCCAAAAAATTTTTTTGAGATTTTAGCGGAAATATGTCTTTTTGGGTCCCCTGAACATTTTTGACCAAGGTACAAAAAATGTCTGTGTGTGTGTGTGTGTGTGTGTGTGTGTGTGTGTGTGTGTGTGTGTGTGTGTGTGTGTGTGTGTGTGTGTGTGTGCGTGTGTGTGTGTGTACCCGTTTTTGTGGCGACGATTCCGGAGAAACTACTAAAGGTATCGGGACGAAACTTCATATTTAGAAGTTTCATAACCAAACTTAGAGCTGAAAAGCTTTCTGTTGAAAAGGGTCCAAAGGAACTGGTGGTTTACTCTTAGCATTTTTCGAAGATTTTGCAAATAAGCCGCTGTTTGTGTAATGTCGTCAAAATAGTTAAATAATAAATTAAAGGAGAGGAGATGTTCTATAATTTATGTATATGACATTTTTTCGTAGAATTTATAGTTTAGCTGCATGAGCAAATTCTATTTCATCGAGATCGGTCGTACTGCATTTAAACTAGTAGCCAGGATATGTCAGATTTTTTGATTCTAATGACAGTAGCTAGTGTCAAGCGCTAATGTTTTGAAAATACTACAGTCAATATAGGCTGCGTTCGGATATTGAACACCGTTACACTTTTTACACCCAATAACACGCAAGTGTCATTTGGACGGTGTACCCGGTGTCAACGGAGTACAATATCCGAACGCAGCTTTAATCGAGATATCTGTCTAGTTCTACAAGTTTTATTTTAATGCAGACATAGCCGATCTCGATCAAATAGAATCTCATGCAGCTACACTATTAATTTTATATATAGTATGATAAAGTCATGTGCCTGGCCACATCAGATTTTTTATGTTTTGTTTTATGCTGATCTTGTTTGTGCAACTTATTAGATTTATAGAGGGTTGTTCTTTGAATTCAACGGTGTTTATATAATTTCCAAAAGCGTTCAAAACGCTCAATATCGTCAAATATTGATAACTCTGCTGACTCCAATGCCCTGAAATCTTGTTGGGTCTTAAATGACAAACCTTAAATTTTGCCCCTTTGCCTAAATGTTTCCTTCGCAAGGATTTTTGAAGCCTGATAGCGTTTATTAAAGTGGCTTAAGACAGTTTGAACGCCAGCGTGGGGCGTCAAACAGGCCCAGACGAAAATCTGACGCTATAACTAACTTTGTTCGGATTCGTATTCAGCGCAAAGAATACTACCGAAAATCAGTCAATTCAGTTACCATTCACAAAATCCATTATAAAAAATCCCAGAAATCTGTGTTTGCTCAGAAAATGTGTGAAAAGTATCTTTATTATTTATGTGGAATCAAAATAATCTTTTATGTAACATTTCCTATTTTTTATTAATACTACTAGTTTTTTCTATATGTAGATTCCAAAAACTAAACCATATAATTACTGTAGTAAACATTATATACAGTGAGCGCGTAAAGTATGGAAACATGACAAAATCTCAAAAAGGGTTTGCTATTTTAAAAAATCCTCGAACACGTCGATTTATAATTATCAAAAGACACCTTATGATATCAAATTATTTTTTTTACCTTCAATTGTTTTTAACAGATGACGTCATCGACATTTTTTTTAAAATGACAACGATATATTTTTTTTAATGAATTTGACATATCTTTTAATTGTCTTAATGCTAGCATAACATTTATATGGCCCTATTTTCGCGAAAAAGACAATTGAAGGTTATAAAATAAAAATGACAAAATTTCAGGAACTGCTCGCCGAATTTTACGAAATTTTGGAATTAAGTATTTCGTAACCATGTGAAGTCACTGGCGCTATTATCGTTGATGCAACGTCTATAATTTCTGAGATAAAACCTCAAACTTTTGAATTTGAAATAGAACACCCTGTATATTTTGACATTTTCTGTTACAGTCTTCCATTGCCGATTCAATGATACTACGCTTGTTACGTATTATATCAAAAACATCTAGCAACTAACAAAAACCTTTATTACTTAGGTCTAAAAATTAACAAAGAAAAACTGATAACAAAAATAAAACACCAAAAAATAAACCGATCAAACTTAAAACAATGTGTTCTTGTCAACGGTTGAGAATCCTCATAAACCAACTAGAGTAGTTGCAGTAGAAAATGTAATAATGTTTTGTTATGAATTTTTTCTTTGTTAATTTTTAGACCTTAGTAATAAAGGTTTTTGTTACTTTCTAGATGTTTTTAAATAATTAAGACTAACAGAAAATGTCAAAATATACAGGGTGTTCTATTTCAAATTCAAAAGTCTGCGGTTATATCTCAGAAACTGCAAACGTTGCATCAACCATAATAACGTCAGTGACTTCACATGGCTTCAAAATACTTAATTCCAAAATTTCGTTAAATTCGGCCACGCCGTTCCGGAAAATTTATCACTTTTATTTCACAACCTTCAATTGTCTTTTTCTCATAAAATTACAGCAGATGAGTTTCTCTTATATATCAAATTGTAGGTAATTAATCGATGTAATCAGCCTTAAACCAAAAAGCGTTTCCTCCTTAGTTACCAAACCCTACACGATAAAATAGTCCACCATATCTACAAAAAAATCTCATCTAATACAATATACATTTCCTTTTCACATCTCATTACAAAGCCACTTTTACTTTCCTCACTAAAAGACATACCGCAGGTGTACGTCTTGCTAATTGGTTTCAAAAACGTTCTCCATAATTAGGTAGAACCACAAAACCCATCGTCTGTATATAATGGTGCATGTCAAAACAATGGACAGAACCGCGCATTTGAATTCATCGGACCGTCTGGGACTTGGTTGTGGATGAACCTGCGATGAGAAACACCTGTCCTCCACAGTAGGGCTGAAGGGCAATATGCACTGACACCGCACCGACCTACACACCTGTTGGAGCCACAGGATGATACCTGTCACCGGAACCGAGTTATTCCACCAAGGTTGCTACACCATGCAAACCAAAACGACAGTTTCACGTTGCTGTATTGAAGAATTTATTATGACCAAAGACGATGTTTACTCTTTTTTACCATTTTATGAAATAATAAGGACCCTAAAAATGATACCGATGACACAAAGTGGAGAGCAATTTGCCATTTCGTTTATTATAAAAGCGAAAGACGGGTTTGGATATAAGAATAATCTAAACAGTAATATTAAACCTCAAAAGTTGGACGTTCGTCTTTCCGGTTTTCTATACTAAGCCTTTGAATAAAACATCAATCAAAATAAGAGTACCTACAGAAACCTAATCACATTGTTGGAATATATTCACTCCTTTTATACAAATATAGATATAAAAGATGATGTAACAATAGCTGGAAGAAAAGCACACAAGAAAAATATGAATTATTGGAATACTCATAAAGATGACGCCGTTATATTATATTTCGATTACGAATACAAAAATTGCGTTATACTTTACTTTAGGTAACTTGTCATTTGTATTTCTTTTTAATAAAGTTTATTTTAATACAGTAAATGCACTTGAACGATTTTACCACCAACATTTTTGAAACCCACGTGCTTCAAGTATATTTCTGCAAAAAAATAAGTTAAACAACAAAATTTAGAGACTCGTTGATTCGTTATAATGCTTTTATAACTGAATAAAATTAAAATAATAAAACAATTTTCCAAACTTATTTCTGAAATTTTTAAATACAACTCTAATGTAAAGCTCATTATCTCAGAACCACAAAAAGTGCACTTTTACTACTAGGCCCCTCAATTATAAAACCACGAGTGTTCATGCAAAATTTAAATTTTTACCAATAACGACGTATTCAAACCAAATTCGATTAAAATATGTCTACTTTCTGTCTTCGTTATCATACTAAAGTCGTCAAATATATAGATAAACCAACACATAAGAAACATTATACATAAGAATCAATATTTTGACATCGCACAACACTTACTTTGATAGGGTCAGTACTAATATTTATAAAAAAATTGTTAGTACATCCTCAGTTCTACCATTATTCTAGAATGTGCTCCAGTGAACAAAGACCTTGGTGGAATGAAAGATGTTACCAGTGGGGCATCAGCACCTGTTCTTAATTGGGGGGGGGGAATGCCTCCGTGCACCTTTTTCGTCGCGAGGGGCCTTATCTGTACCCACCGATCTAAATGGCACCCTCCCGAAAAAATCGCCCCAATTATGTATGCACATGGCTCATTATCTCCCAACTCTTGTCGCTGACTTCCAGCCATCTTTTGTCTCCTACATTCTTTTTTTTTCCTGTATTATTTTACGAGAGCTAAACCAAAACTGACAAACGCGCACTCCTGCCTTTTTGGCCCAAATTACCCCATACCGATAGTGTCTACTCGCTTTGTTCGGAAACACCTGGAACTGCTGCAAAGTAATTTTGAAACCTGCTGCTTCCTTGGATAAATTGTCTTTGTTATTGAAGACAGAGTATTCTTTTGATGTGTATGTTTGTGGTGAACGCCTCTGGAATGGTTTACGACACTCGCCTTCGGCTGGTGTTGTTGCAAACGTATTGCAACTATCCACACAAGTCTTATTGAGTATATGAAGATATATTTAGTTAGATGATTTGCTTACAATTGTTACACACTGTCTCTCTCTCTCTTGAAAGCTTGTGGTTGGTAGCATCTGTTTCAATCGTCAAGATGCTTCTGTTAATTACCTGTATACAAAATAGAAGTCGACGCCAATCTCCAGCGTTTAGGATGTTAATTAATTACGCAAATTGCTTCTACGGTGTTTGAGTGTTTGGCCGTCTATTTGAGGTCGTTAGTTGAACCTTGATGAAGAGTGAAAGTAGAGAGGCGCCACTGTACCATTTATGATTTATTTTGTTCGTTTTAGCTAACTTTGACTCGCCATATCTAAACTAAAAATTCCAGGAAAAAATCCACACTTATGCCTATATTTTACTATAGAAAAAAAGATATTGCTGTTTTACTGCAAAATAAGCTCATTTTGAAATTATTTGAATAAGTAGAAATTCAACAACACCAAATTTATGTGAATCAGTGTTTATGGAATCGGTTTCGGGAGACTGGCCAATACGATAGAAGAGCTGGACAAGGTCGATACACTACTCAAAATGAAGACCTATTTCTTCTCCATTCCTCTCTACGTCAGCGTACTGCCACAGCACGGGACCTCCTAAACGACCTAACACAAGCACGGAATGGAAATTTCTGATCAAACTGTTAGAAACCGATTAAAAGAAGCGAATTTGAAACCAAGAAGACCTATCCGCGCACCACGCCTTACGCAGCATCACAAAATCAGCGCGAATGAGGTTTGCTCTGGATCACAGAGATTGGCAACTTCGTCACTGGATGCCTGTACTGTTTACAGACGAGTCCAGATTTCGTTTAACTCGTTGCGACGGTCGGGTACGTGTATATAGACGTCCTGGTGAACGCTACGCAGCCGCTACTATACAGGAAGTGGATAGATTTGGTCGTGGTTCTGTGATGGTTTGGGCTGGAATCAGTATAGACAACAGAACTGATCTTGTTGTGGTTCCTGGTAGACTAAATGTTATGAATTACATCAAAAAAGTCTTGGAGGACCATGTGGTGCTTGCTGCATATAGCGTCGGCCAAATTTCATGTTAATACAAGACATTGCAGAACTATTGTTTAAAAAAGTACAATATGTTACAATCAAACTTCAAACTGCACAACAATGAACAAGGTGATCGTTTTAACATTCACACTGTCGCTCAAACCCTTCTCCTATAACCTTTCTAGCTCATTCCTCTCACCATAGAATTTCACCATGCAATTATTTCTCTTGAATCGATTTCTTTGTGTCTAATTCATAAATGTGGATGTATGCTCTATAGATAGGCGAATGCTGTGCGACATGACACCATATATAGGTAGTTACTCTTGCAATTCAAGGTGTTTCTGGCTCCAACTTCCACAATATTTGTTCTTTATAAGGAACTCAACGTCAGAGCTCGTTTTGTATGATTACTAAAACTGAGATTGAGTTTCCAAAAACGCCTTATATCAGCAAATATATTAAAATAACTTACTTAAAGCCCAGTGTGGAATAAATTTCGCATTGAAGATACATCTTGGGTAAATCCAATGACTGTATAAAAATAAACATAACCTCGAAAACAACGAGAAAGTCTGGGTTTTGGGTATACATCGAAAAAATAAATTTGCAGTATGATTTTGATTTGGATATAGATATTATTTTACGTTTTGGTAATGATGATCAAAACATAATGGTTTAACACAAAAATAACACTACATAAGATATTAATTTTATTGTTTTAGCATATTTATATCAATTAACTTAATATTTGGAATGTACCTATCCATTTTGAAAAAGGTTGAATCAATATTCGTTAAGGTTTCTCCAGTCTTTTGAATAAATATTGTTTGAGACAAGAAACAGTTTCTGTAGAAGTATCTACAAAAATGACATTGGTGGAAATAACTGCCGTTTTCAATAACTTTAATAGTAGAAGCGAATTAGAGTATTTGGCTATGACTGTCTCCATTGCATCAGATTCACTGTTTTTTAAATCGATTTTGTTGTATTTTAGAGGTAGAAATAGTTATCATGAGTAACTAGAGTAAATACTAGTGTAAAAAAATGTTTAATTTTTCTATTGAAACAAAAGAAGTATGGTCAATTTTGTATGTTGATACGGCGTTTTACGTTTGGAGGACATTAAACTAAAATTTTAACTCGTTTCTTTAACAAAAATTCTTCAAATATACGTTTTTTGTACCAAACAAGAAAAACACAAAATACACAAACATATAAAGGCTGTTTGTGGTTATGTGTAGTATGCAGTGGCGGCTCGTAGCTAATATTAGTGGGAGTGGAACTGTTCCAGAAATGTTTTTGTCATTGTTTTAAAAAATATTGTGTTAAAGGAAAAAAATCTGATGTGGCCAGGCATATGACTTTATCATATGATATATAAAACTAATAGTTTAGCTGCATGAGATTCTATTTGATCGAGATCGGCCATGTCTGCATTAAAATAAAACTAGTAGAACTAGACAGATATGTCGATTAAAGCTGCGTTCGGATATTGTACTCCGTTGACACCGGGTACACTGTCCAAATGACACGTGTTATTGGGTGTAAAAAGTGTAATACAATATCCGAACGCAGCTTATATTGACAGAAGTTATTGTCAAAACATTAGCGTTTGACACCTTCTGACACCTACTGTCATTAGAATCAAAAAATCTGACAAATCCTGGCTACTAGTTTCAATGCAGTGCGACCGATCTCGATGAAATAGAATTTGCTCATGCAGCTAAACTATTGATTGTACCAAAAAATGTCATAGTCATAAATTATTCAGAATTTCCTCATCTTTAATTTATTATGTAGCTATTTCGACGAAATTCCAGAAATGGCGGCTTATTTGCAAAATCTTTCAAAAATGCTAAGACTAAACCTCCAGTTCCTTTGGACCCTTTTCAACAGAAAGCTTTTCAGCTCTAAGTTTGGTTATGAAACTTCTTAAGTTTGGTTATGAAACTTCTAAATATGAAGTTTCGTCCCGCTACCTTTAGTAGTTTCTCCGGAATCGTCGCCACAAAAAACGGGTACACACACACACACACACACACACACACACACACACACACACACACACACACACACACACACACACACACACACACACACATACACACACACACACACACAGACATTTTTTTGTACCTTGGTCAAAAATGTTCAGGGGACCCAAAAAGACATATTTCCGCTAAAATCTCAAAAAATTTTTTTGGCACGATTACAATACTTTACATACTGCGTATGATAAAGTAAAAATTTTCCATATTTTTTTAATGTATCGTGCATTGTCACCAGAAATCGTCTACATGCAAAAATTGAACTCGATTGGACAATGGGAAGTAGGTAAAATATCGATTACAAGATTTATACATAACAAACAAACGTGTGAACAACAAACAAAAGTGAAGTTAAGGTAAGCGTAGTAATAAATTCATGTAAAAAATTATTTTTTTTTAAACAAGGCTTAATGACAAAAAGCGCATTAACAGAAAATTGTGGCAAGATTTCCAAAAATTGAAAGCACTGCAATTGTTGTAAAATTCGTATTGCCTTTTGATATACCATCCGCAGTTTCTAAAACTACCTTCCACCAGCCGAGGGTCGAAGCGGTCGGCACTGCGGGGACAACAGTTCTCTCTAGTCAAAATATACAGGATATTCTATTTAAAATTCTTATGTTATTTGACATTTAGCAAACCTCAATTTATCTCCGATAAATCATAAGAAAAACTCAAATCGATCATAACTATCAAAAAGAGCATTATTTTTACTGTCTGGAAAGACTTGTCTCGTTTCTCCATCTTACTTAGTTACCTCAGAATAACTTTTTGAAAAATGCATGTTTTTGACATTAATTTGACAATATCTCAGAAACAGTTGATAATAGCCTAATAGAAGTTGATATCAAAATGGTCACTTCAAACATGTGAATCAAAATCTGCAACAATATACCTAGCCTTCCATTTAAAAAAAGTTTGTGTTGGCACTCCGTTGTGGGACAGCCTGTACATATGCCAATATTTTCTGGTTTTAGACCGAGTGATTATCTACAACATTCCTATATGAAAGAAATGTGTACTTCAATTCCTTAAGGCCATTAACGTACTTTGCCGCTTCGGTGGGACACCCTGTAATTTTGATTGCATTTTAAGATTGACAATTTATGAAAAGATATAAATAAAAATAACTAAAACCATACTACAAGCCCAGAATTCACTGTCAAAATGCGAAAAAGAGAGTCCCCGTCTGGTCACCTTTTGTTTTTAAACACTTAAAGTACTACCAATTCAAATCTCTCACATCCAATCCGAAACTTAATTAATCTCGAAGATAATTTGTTGTTTTGACAGGTCGAGCGCCGGTGAAATATCCGTCGTTAGGTGGCGCTGTGACGCTCCCCGAGTTCGTGAGCCCCCCGGGGTGGTACAGGGCCCCCGTGACGCTGCGTTTTGCATTATCAACTTCTTTCTTTCTAGAGCTGTAGGGTGCGCTATACGTGTGAGAACCGCATCGTACCGTCGTCGGTCGAGCCATGCTCTCTTCGGATCGCCCGCCGGTAGGAGGTATGAGTTGTCCGCCTGACCATATAAGCCAGCGGCAGCCTGGCGCCAGGTGTTGCTTGATCTCCAGCCGACAGCGCCGCCTAGTCGGTAACACACCACGAGAGATGCGGCCAACGTTTAGTGGGATAGATATAAGCGCAAGTTATGGATGTAATTGGTATTTCGGATTTTTGTATCAGAAGTGGGATAGAATAGCGTTCAGCATGGGCGTATCCAGCTCAAATCGGAAGGGGGGGAGGTGGCAGTTATTAAATTTAAATTGCTGTATGGGGAAATGGTGTCCATTAGGACCGTTGTCAAGTTAGCCCCCCCCCACTTTTGAATTTTAAGTAAATTTTTACGCAAATCGTTTGGGAATCGTTAGGGAGGGTTTGGGATAACACTTTTTTCGTTTGGGAGTACATGGTTTTTGAGAAAATGAAAATTGTCTTTTGTACCGTCAAGTTAGCCCCCCAACTTTTACATTTTGTGATTTTTTTTACTGGAATGGTTTGGAAATCGTTAGGGAGGATTAGGGAGTCTAGTTTCGATGTTTGGGAGTAATTAGTTTAACTGCAAAGTAATATAAATGTTTAGTACATAACCTCACTTTTTAGTTTACCGGCGGAAAGTTACGCTAACGGCTTTGTTTTGCTATACATTTAACCCATTTCTTCACAGACGGTTAGAATATGGCTAGGGAGGATTCAAAATGCCACTTTTTATATAAGAGAGTTCATTATTTGACCGCAAATCAATAAAAAGCTTTCAGTACGGAAGCCGACATAGCTAATGTATTTATCGGCTTTGTTTTACACAAATTGGTTGTATTTCTGCAATAAACCGTTAAAGAATCGTTAGGGAGGATTAAAAAGTCCACTTTTGATATAAGGGAGTATATTAGTGCCTAAAATTAAAGATTGAGGTTATGTACATACTCAACTATTGCATTTATCGGCTTTACCTTCGATAGATGGTGTGTATTTCGTCATAAGTAATTAGAAAATCATTAGGGAGGATTAAAAAGTTCACTTTTGATGTAAGGGAGTAGATAATTTTATCGCAAATCAATAACAGGCAGCTGCCTCGCGTGCTGTTTCCGATCTGCGCATGCGCAGAACAGCCAAACACCTCGCCGACTGGTACTGTGAAGATCACAGTTCCATACAACGATTTTTGACTCTGTTTCTTAAATAGAGGGATGGCTACTGACATTAATGTTTAAGGATTATACTTTGTATAAAAAAAGAATTAAAGGAAAAAGGACTCATTATATTAAACGTTATCCATAATATTAACTGGAAATAATAGGGGGTGCTGCAGTTCTACACTGCCTATACGCGAGCCGCCACTGAAAACTACCCTTAAAAATGGATATTCTTCAGAAAATGTAACCTTCTAATCATTTCTCCTTTTCTCATAGAAATCATTACTATAAGACTATAAGTACTTATACGTCTACTATAAGTTTATAAACATTTGTCAGCCCAATTCCAATTCTATTTGTTTAAATTATTCGTTGTTTCTCGAAAATTCGCCTAAATTCGGTTTTCTGAGTTCGAAATGGCAAATTATTATCTTAGAGTGACATAATTCATTAAAAAAATGTCTTCCTATTGTTTAAACAATTAATTATTCACTTTTTTAAATTGTAGTTCTACTTATTATTCATTTTCAACTTTTTTTCAATTATGGTATAAAAGTCAGCTTTTTTGAAATTAACTTATAAATTTCTTGTTTGAGATATCTTGCCTATGTTATGTAATACCATTTGTTTAAACAATTTTTTTTGCAATTCACCTAAAATTCATTTATTTTTTAGATCGGTCTGGCCAACTGACATTCTCAAGTGACATCATTTATATTTTGGGATGATTTCCATTGTTTAAATAATAAAATATTATTCGTGCTCATTATCATTTATTCGAAAAAATTAAATTGATATCCTTTTTTAGGAAAATTGGGGTTACATTCCTTTTAAAAATATTAAATTGCCTAAAGTCAACCAATTTTATTAATCACATTTCTTTCTCCATTCCTTTTCTGACTTCCTGCTACTGTGTGTAGCAAGATAATGTTGATTTGTTGCTGTCTGGAAACTGTTCCCTGTACTCTAATTTGATGAACTACTGAAAATGAATAATATTTTAATATTTAAACAATGGAAATCATCCCAAAATATAAATGATATTACTTGAGAATAACAGTTGGCCAGACCGACCTAAAAAAAAATTTAGTTGAATTGCAAATAAATGTTTAAACAAATGGCATTTGTTTAAACAAATGTGGGTTTATTAGATAATATAGACAGAATATCTCGAGCATGAAATTTATAAGTTAGTTTTACAAAAAAGCTGACTCTTACCATAAGTAAAAAGAAAGTTAAAAATGAATTATAATTAAATATTTAAATAATATGACATTTTTTAATGAATACTATCACTCTAAGATAATAATAAACTGCCATTGCGAACTCAGAAAACAGAATTTAGACAGATTTTCGAGAAAAACGAATTAATTAAACAAATAGAATTTGTTTACCAAATAAAAATTAACTGACAAATGTTTATACATATTCCAGTAGACTTATAGTAATGATTTCTATGAGAGAAAAGATGATTACAACGGTCAATTTTCTGAAGAATGTACATTTTATTCATTTGAGGGTAGTTTTCAGGGCACTGTCGGAGTGGGTTGGGGGCGTCAAATCCATATGGTCAAATGTTCTCTGGAAAGTCCTTTACAAGTCCTATAACTTTAATGTCAAGTTTTCCCAAACCCAGAACAATTATTCGAAAAATAACAAAAAATGTTTTTTACCATGCATTTTCCCATCGATAAACAGCATTAAAAACCAAAATTTCGAAAAAAAATACGTGTCCACTTTTTTTTTGGTTTGGGGGTCGTTGCTTTCCAAATAAAAATAACCACCATTGTATCCATAAGGGAAAGAGTGCTATGTGCTATGTAATAAACATAATAACAAGATGCAAGGGGGCAGCCTCCCCTTGCCCCCCCCCCCCACTCTGGTACACCCATGGACCCATATACCCATATTAGAAGTGGGATAGACTAGCGTTTAGCAACCTTATATCAGAAGTGGGATACACTAGCGTTTAGCAACCTTATATCAGAAGTGGGATAGAATACCGTTTAGGAATCCTATTTTCCTACTAGTCCTATTTTCAGCAAATAATTTTCGAAGAGGCCATTTGCGATCTACTTTTTCAATGTTGGCCATTGCATGCTGTTTTTGCCTTCTGGGTAGTTTCTTGAACTTCCAGTGGACATTGTTTAACAGCAAGGTTCACTTCATACTTTCAGGAGTTCTCTTCCTTTAGTTGTAGTCAACCCAGAGCCTCAGTAGATGTTCTTGGAGTTAAATTCTCTTCCAATTATGTATAGGTCCAACTAGGAAGACTTTTTCTTTGCAATATCTCATCAGAGAAAGTCCTATGTGCCGCTCTTAACCCATACCGTCCCCGTACTACCGGTGACTATCCCAGGCGTAGAATAGCGCGTATGTTAATTCTTGTCGGTCCTGGCCGTGACTGCTGGCTCCAGATGTCTGATCTCGAACACACAGATACGCCAGATTCCATAACCGACCGAGAGACCACTACGCACACAGACACATATCTGTGTCTCTCGCATACGCTTCTTACGAAAGGCTGCGTCCGCGATGGCGTATGGTGCGGTGAGGCTTTCCAGCTTCCGCACATGTATTAAGCGGCATTTAGAAGGCGGTGGATGTGTGCGTTTCTTGTAATTTGTAATGACCAGCCGTTCCTCGTAGGCAATGGACATTGGCGCCTATGAACATCTGTCCTCGTGTCTCGCTCGCCATTTATTTATAACTTGTTTTGTGGGCTTTTTGCTGTTTTGTTTTCATCGGGGTATTGAGGTGGATGGGTGGAAACTTTAGATGCTGGAGGACTTGAAGGTTATGGTGTTAGGCTTTGTTTGAGGAAGGTGTTTTAACTAATGATCTATGTAGATGGTCTTCAAAATTTGATGTCGTTGATATCTTTTGCCTTTGTCTTGCAAAACCGGAAAAGAAAGTTGAGAAAACTTGAGGTAGACATTCTTTATTATTTCTATCTGTACAGTGGCATCAACACAATTGAGAGAAATAAGAAGAATTTTGTTCGGAATGCACATAATTGTACTAGTTCGCTATTTTGACTAACATAATTAATTGCGTGACATAATTACTGGCGCCATGGGCGTATCCAGCACAAAACTGAAGGGGGGGGGTAATTTTCTAAATTTATCTGGTTGTATGAGGGAAGGGTGTCCATTAGGGTGATTCAAATCGGCTATTTTAATTTACAGTGTCCTGAAAACTACCCTTAAATGAAAACTGTACAGTACATTCTTCAGAAAATTGACAATTGTAATCATTTCATTCTCTTTTTTCTCATAGAAATCGTTACTATCATTACTTTGTACTTTCCACTAGACTTGTGTCTAGTGGAATCTTTATAAACATTTGTCAGTTAATGTCCATTTGTTTAAACAAATTCTATTGGTTTAAATAATTCATTTTTCTCGAAAATCCGTCTGAATTCTGTTTTCTGAGTTCGAAATGGCAGTTTATTATGTTAGAGTGACATTCATTAAAAAAATTCTTCCTATTGATTAAACAATCAAAAGTCAGCCTTTTGGTAAAATTACCTTATAAATTTCATGTTCCAGATATCTTGCCTATATTATCTAATAACCCACATTTGTTTAAAAAAATTTCATTTGTTGAAACAATTTTTTTTTTCAATTCACCTAAAATTATTTTTTTTAGATCGGTCTGGCCAACAGTTATTCTCAAGTGACATCATTTATATTTGGGGATGATTTCCACTGTCTAAATAATAAAATATTATTCGTTTTCAATATTTCATCAAATTATACTGAGAGGTAATTTTGTTTTTTTTTTGGTAAGAGTCATAATGGAATTTGTATAAACAAATGTGGGTTTATTAGATAATACTGTGCAACAAAAATTTCCTCCCGGGAAATTTTAGCTAATAATGAATCTTTATTATTTATTAAATAAATAATAAATAAATCATAAATAAGTCATAAATAAATAAATCCTTTAGACATCCCTTTGATATCCCTTCGATATCTCTTCGATATCCCTTCGATATCTCTTCGATATCCTTCGATTTTTACTTTTTGACATTCCTATAGTTTAAGAAGGGCGGGATCGAATGGTGTTGGTTTTATTAAAATTGAACTTCTATCCAATACTCGTAGTTTCTAGTATTTAGCTGCAATATTTGATAATCCGAACAATTTGATAATCCGAATCACCTTCGGTCCCAATTAGTTCGGATTATTGACGCTCTACTGTATATCAACCCAGTTTCGCGGCTATACAGTTTGGCCAAAATAGGTGATTAAGATGTGCAATTTGTAGGGAAATTAATGTAGTTTTAGCACAATCAGCCTTTTTAACTAACTTAAAAACTGGGTTTTACATAAAGTAGGAAAATTTTCCCTTCTTTCAGCGCGCTCTAGCGGCCAAACCATTCAACCAAAAATGCATTTCAAGAGTGCCCTTATAGGAAATTTAATGTACTTTATTTTTGTATGGAATGGTCTACCTCAAAAAGTGCATAGTTTTATCAGTTTTTCGCAAAAAACTGGAAAACGGTCAAAAATTTTTTGTTTTTTTGCGATTTTCGTTGGGATGCCACATCCGTGGGAAGTAGAGAAGTTGAAATTCGGATTCAGCACCCTAATAAACATATAGAATGAGAGAAAAAACAATTATACTTTTTTTCCTGGAACAGGCACCCGCGGAAACGATTTGACTGGACTATTTTCAAATCCATATGTACAATAGGTCAAATTCTTCCTTGGAAAGCCCCTACAAGTCCTATAAAGTTTTTCCCGAATATTTCCTGGAATCCCCGAATAATTATTCGAAAAATACCAAAAAATGTCTTTTTCTCATGCATTTTTTCATGTATGCTTGTAGAGGCCTCAAAAGCCTCTACAAGCACCACTACAAATCAAAATTTTGAAAAAATACGAGTCGACTTTTTTTTGGATTTTAAACAATTTGGGACATTGTTCCTTTCTATCATCACAAAAATTTTTGTAATGATTTCTTTAACCACCCTTGTGTCCCTTGCCTCCCCCTGGATACGCCCATGACTGGAGCTGATAGCTGTATGAAGCAGGGTTGTTATAAAAAACGTTTTTTATTTAAAACAAAACAAACATGTTTTTTTTTATAAAACGAGGTTTTTTTAACGAAACAATGTTTTTAAACACTTTGCAAAAAAAACATGTTTTAACCATGAAATAAACATGTTTTAACTTTTGAATCACCCAAAAAAAATATGTTCTAAATAAGGAATCAAACTTGTTTTAAACTAATTTAAAACACAATAGTTTAAAACAAATGTTTTAAAACATAACAACCTTGGTATGAAGCAACGCTCATTCGTGTTTGTAGCACGACGAAGCTCCAGCGTTGTAATTAATACCTACTTAACAAAACATAACCTATAATATTAATATTTTGGACTACAAAATGAAGACAAATACATTCATTCTCGATGTGCGTGCTAAAACCGACACAGAAAACATCCGACGAGCACCTGTATCGCCCAGCCGCCCCTAATAATTTGAGCGGTTAATTCCACAGAGTCAAGTGTGACCGTGAGGGGCAATTACATTGTTGAGGGCAGATGTACCGGTTTGCTAAACAGGTAAAATACGGGGCAGCTGTATATCACCTGTTCCACACTGTATCCTTGGCAATCGACTATCTGTTGTCTTGTGTGTTTTTTTATCGTAATTTGGTAGATGACACCTGTGCAAGTTGGGGGATCATGTGTGTGGTGTAGTGGTACACCTGTACCCTTCCAGGAAACACCCGGTGCCATAAGAGCAACGCGTGCTGTTTCAACTGTTCTGCTGGTTCCTTCTGGCCTTTGTTGGCAGTTTTTATCAGCAAGTGGTACCACGAAATTGGGCAGATGCCTGAAATAATTTGGTAATTACTGTTGAGTTATTGCTAATTTATTGTTGTTATTGTATTCAGACCCGGCGCGTGATAATTTTTTTAATCAACAAGAGATGTCAAAAAATAACGTAAAACCCCCTTAAAAACTTCAGTAAAGTATGAGTTTTTATACCATGGCGTAGTTTTAACTTCGGAGTTTTGCTGTTTAAGAAAGCAAGGATGTGCTAGAAACTACCATCAAAATTTTGGCAAACATAGGTATTTAGAACTTCTCTTTCATAGATTTACAAGTCACAATATCTGAATATAATTAGGAAAATGTTTGTGTGACATTGTCAGGTAGTACTATGATTTTAACTCCCATTATTGTTATTAATGTCTTTGACAAGATTATTGGCTTATTTATATGCTTATTCTAGCTACTACACATGATGCAATCAATATAATAGTAGCTACAATTATTTATTAACTTTATTAGAATAGAAACATTACACTAGGGTCATTCCGCGAATTTTTAATTTTAGGTTACCAAAACCAAGAGATCGCTGTGCTGGTGACGACCGTCACGGCTCTTTAAAAAGGTTTTTTCATAAAACTTGTCTGTTTGAACATCTATCTACAACAATATTCTAAAAGATGAGCCGTCTTTTTGTTATAATGTAGCATCAAAATAATAATAAAAGTCCCCATTGCTTATACAGTCATTAAACAGGCGTGACGGGTGTGACACGTTACTGCGGAATAACCCACTAAAAATTTGTTTCCAGGGTAGTTATAAATACGTTTTTTTTTTAATTTTGAACAAAACAAACATTTTTTTTTTATAAACTGATGTTTTTAAACACGAAATAATGTTTTTAAACACTCCGCAAAAAAAACGTGAAAAAGTTGTAAACATGACAAAAAAACATGTTTTAAATCACCCAAAAATCATGTTTGAAATAAGGAATAAAAATTGTTTTAAACATGTTTTAAATCACGCAATTGTTTTATTTGTAAACATTTTCATCGGCGTTATTTTCATACGTCAATTCTCAGTGGAGTTAAATCTGTTGTGTGAATGACTTTTTGTTGTCACGCTAGAGGGCGCCAGTAATGCAATGTCGGCCAAAATCGATTTAGTTAGTGTTTATTTGACAATTTTCGACTATTTTCACCAATTCATAGCCACCAAGGTTAATACACAAAAAAGTTATTTTGGTGTTGCGTTCGTGATAAAAATTGACGATCGATATATTTTTGTGTTCAGAATGACATCCTGATAGAATATATCACACAAGGAATATAGGGTGCCATGTAAAATTTCAATGATGACGTCATTTCCGGAAAAACCGGAAGTCATATTAACCTCAAAAGTATCCCAAATAATGAATCATTTTGTCTATTAACACTTTCCCAAATTTCATTCGTCCAGTTTTATAAAAAAAGTGTGTTATTATGTTATTATAAAAGTTTTTGTTTATTATAGTTACATGCTATCACTGAATGTATTATTATATTTTATAAAGAACTTTTTTTTTATTTTTAAACGCAATATTTAAATTTTTTTTTGATTTTTTAATTGATCTATGCATAAAAATCTTGAAGACCAGCATACAACTCTGATTAAATAATTAAATATGTTGTCCAAATTTCGGTAGTTTAAAACACATGTTTTAAACATTTAAAACAAACTGTTTTAAACATGTTTAAAACAAAACATTTGCTTTGAAACATGTTTAAAACACTGTTTTAACAAAGTGTTTTATACATTTAAAACAAACTGTTTTAAACATGTTTTAAAAAAACATGATTTAAGACAAAATATTTGTTTTAAAACAATGTTTTAAAACAAATGTTTTAAAACATAATAATATTTAATATTTTGGAACAGGTTATTGATGACATTCCACTGAATATAAGCAAAAACAAAATAAGTAATACTTTCTCGAACAAAATATTTAAAATTTTGTGTCATTAATTTTGGTAGAACGTTTTGTGAGCGTGGTGCCATCTCTTGTGTAAGGGACAATTTAGAAACGCTCAATAATTCACCGACACAATTTCTACTTTACCGATTAGTTTAGCTGATATGTTTGGTTAAGCGTCACAACAACAGATGGCGCTAGCATCAAAGGTAAATGTGAGTTTGAGGCTACTGTTGTCCAGATGGCTCTACAATATATTCTTAAAAGTGAACATACACGTGTACTTTCATAAATATTTTTTCTATAATTTGGTATCAGAAAACAATAGACGTTATTTTCTTTAAATATAGAACCCATATGTCAAGTGATTTTTTTGTATAGTCGTATTTTAAGAGTACTAAATGTTATTTTATAAACTGTTATTTAAATCTTTATTATATTTTTTTCTTTTTTACTCTCAATGATAATTTTCCCTTGCTAATGCATGGGCAAAACACAAAGCAAAATACGTGATAACCCAGTTTTAAATCTATCTGGCAAAGATGTTACCAAGACCACGAAAAGTTCGTCGAGATGGCGCCACACTCGACACGAATGTCTCTCGCGTCTCTCACGTTTAAAGCATTTGTCTCGACGCCAGCAGTGCTGAGGTGTGTCGCGTCTAATTTAAAATTAGACATCAGATTTATTTCACTCTGTACGTACGTTTGTGGACGACGATCTACCACGCTCACGAACTTCCGGTGACATGATTTCCACAGGGGATGCACGGGGCGATAGATTGCCTACCTCGCTGTCACTTTGTCTTATTTCATTTGAGACGAAGGTCAACCAAAAAGGACCTCATTTATACTTGTCACAACGAATTGTTGGTGTTAAACTAAATAAACAACTGTAGGTTCGGTATGTTAAAATATACGATGAAAAGAAGTACAGGACTCCAATAAACAGTTTTGATATACTAAATTACCACTACAACTTTCGTTAATTTAAAAGTTTATAATTCGAATTTGAATTAAACACAGTTTTCTATTTGTGTAGTAAATATGTGTACTAAATTTGGAATCAATTGATTCCACAGCGCCGTCATAAAAAAAACCAAAAGAATGTCGTAATGTTTTAATAAAAAATCGGAATTCTTCCTTAATTCTGGTCCACCATTTTGGATATGCGTTTCTGAATTTTCAATTAAAGTCCGCCATTTTGGCTCTGCCGGTTTTAAAAATTTTAAATTTATATACCAGGCCAAGCAAAATAGGGAAAGAAGCAACCTGTATTAAAAATTGTTCCTCACTGTAGTACACCAATTGTAAATTAATTACTGCTACAAGATTTGTCATCAATATTTTTTGTGATTTTATTTCTATTACTGTGTGAAATTTACAAAAATATATATGGCATGCCCTGATTAAATACGCATAATAGACGGATTTAAAATTGAACAATACATGTCGTTTCCGAGTTATATGAGATAATATTTTCGTCTGTTATGTTGTAAGAAAATCATGAAAAATGTTTTCTTTTTAAGACCAGTGGTAAAGGAAGAAAATGAAAGTTTACACCAGTCGATATTGTGTATTGAAACGGTACACACGGTATTCATGCTATTTTCCGTTCGATGCATTCCTTTTAAGACGCGATAGTAGAGGTAGTTAAGAACCTATTTAACCATATTTATCACTATAAAAACTATTATTTTTAGTGTTATTTCAAAATTGTCTAATGCTTATACTTATTGTTTCCATGAAAACTTTCGAAATGTGATCATCCTTCAAGCTGAAACGGTCGTTTTTTTTAGTGGTATGACCCTAATACGCATGTTTTGAACGCAGATTCGCATTCCGTATAAACACATTTATCGAAAACGCCTAACAAGTTTCTATCCACAAGCTTACTATTGTCTCTCCTCAACAATAATCCATTTTAATGCAGAGAACTGTGTATGTGAGTAGGTGCTTTCGATGTATTTTCTTGCCGTGAATATAAATCCGATTCGCTTCAAGCAACAAATTTCCGAGAAATTCACATACAAGTACAAAGTTTAAGGTTTTTTTTCGGATGGTTTTTAAGAGTCTAGGTCATCGGGGTTGTGTGCTATACATGATCCAAAACGGAAAAATATATGTAACATAACGGCATTTACAACATACAAGATGCATTGAACATAAAATTGTCAATATCTTGATAACCGTAATCATTTGTATATAGCGAAATATGGTTAAATATGTTCTAAATTACCTCTACTATCACGGTTTCAAGGAATTGCATCAAATTACTTATAGGCCCGTTCATCAATTTTAGGATTTTCCTAAAAACGTGATAGAAATAAAATCACAAAAACCGCATCCGTACCTATCCGCAGCAGATTTTGCAGTAGTTGTAATGTCAAATATGTGTACTATAATTTGAACCACTTTCAAGAGCTTAATTAAGCTAAACACTAAACTAAATCAGTCAAATTCTGCGTAAAACTGTTTTTGTTTTATAATAGCGAATGTTCTCGGCCCTGCAATAAACAAAATTGTGGGTAGATTCTAATAAAAACAATGTCGAATGATAGTTTATACTTGGTTCTAAAGAAGGTATAACAAAAAAGTGTCATTTTTCCTTAATGCACAAAATTACAACCGTTTTCAAGAGCGTCAACTTACGTTCATCTATGTTTAGCCATAGTAAACTCTAACTTTTGGCTGACAAGGACACGTGGCGCAGGGCTCAGGTGAAAAGATATTGCCGCCTTTTAATACATCGGTCCTTTACCTATCCCAGGAACTGGTTTACTTTTTGGAATTTAACAATTTAGAAATTTGATTTATGGCCAGCTTTTTGGCTCAAATACCCCAACGTGCGTCGGCCGCCTACCCCCACTACTCGACCGCTTTCGAACACGCGGCCGTTATCAGTCATGTTTGCAAGCATTTTTCACCTATTTCACAACATTTTAGCGCAAAATCAGAATTGACGTTTTGTAGCACAATACTTCTACTTTCGAAATCCGTTGAAAAAATTAAAATCGGACCACCTCCGACGCATCCAGGCTCGCCGAACGATATTGCATAAAAAAATTCAATTCGGAATTGCGCAAAAACTAATCATCGGACAACGCCTGGGTTGTGCACACTCAAAGTACCCATCAATCGCTACTTTGTAGCGAAAAGCCTGCGCTACAACTTTGAAGATGGCGGAGATATGAATTTTTGAAAAAACGCAGATTGTTCCGGTTTTTCCGAATTTTCTCTGTTAGTATTAATCCGATCGAGTCATTGTAGGGCGCATTTTCTTCGTCTCTTCATTCTCTACAATCCGTCTGTTGAAATCATTAAGATTGCTCCATCGGATCAGCTCTTACAAGCGAAAAACGAAAATAAACACGATTTTTTGAGGTCTTTTGTTTATAACACCTAAATGCTAAGTTTGAAGGAGTCATGAGCGATTTCAGACAGGTGAGGATAGCCTGTGGGATAGTCCAAAAAGCATGACGCAGACGCTGGACTTATTAGAATGGCATAGCAACGCTGTCAAACAAACAAACTTGTTAATTTTGTTGATGCCGTATGTCAAGCACACAAATGTTTGGCGTCTCATTTCGGCAAATGGTACTTTTGTTGTTTATGTTCGGTTTATCTTGCCAGTAAATTAAACGTAAGAAAAGTGGCTTCCATACGCGAACCTGGATCGTATTGAGCCACTGTTTTACAAAATTCAACCATGAACGAGAATAAAGAGGACAAGAGGCCGACATTTGCCGGCCTCTACATGGAAGAACCAGAGATCTTCAATATTTCTGAACCGGAAGAAGACTACAACATCCAGTTATACAAACCGAAGAAGGCCAACCAAGAGGAAGATACACTAGCAGCTATTTACAATGGTGCTTTCAGGTTAGCACAGAAGAACCCATTCTTTAAGAAACGCTTCATAGCAATGATCAATGACAACCTGAAGCAAGCTTATGAAGACTCAAAAGCGTTTGATGATAATGGTTTTGTGGAACCTAAATACAGGCTATACAAGCATGAAAATGACGAATTTACTTATTATCTGGACATTAAGTTGCCAAACGTGTCACAACCAAACGAGATAGATCTTTGCTTAAGCGAGGATAAGATAGTGGTTGCTTGCTTGTATAAGAAGACCCTGTTGAATCTTTTGTTGCCTGTTGCTATTAACTACACGGCTGCAACAAACTTCTTCGATAAGTTGAGAAAAGAGTTACGCTTGAAGGTACCTATTTTACGTCTGAACACCTGAATGCTGTCGTAATGTTGTAGTCATGTTGTTGTAAATGATTGGGGGTCTTGAAAATGTCTATGTTAGTTCTTTGTGTTGGTGTATATTTCTTTATTGTTAAATAAATATTTAATTCATTCTTGGAAGTTTTATTACTGGTTTCATGAAAATAATAGATTAAGACCTAGTGAACGATTTACTCATCCGTGTTATTAAATACACCTATACAAAATGAATCCTTAATTCTGAACAAAAAGCGAGATGATGCGAAGGCGAGTGGGGTTATTTGCGACAACACTCTGTTGGAAACGTATTCTGTGGATTGTGAGCTAATTTTCATTTGCTGCCGGTATAGAGTGCGGTCGTTATTGAGTTTGGTAGCGGTTTGACACTATTCTAACCTATACATTTTCGGTTAAAGTACGTTTTCATTAGTGTTATTGGTGTGGTAACAGTAATAAAAAGTCCTACTAATTCATGTTAACGTTTGTTTGTAACACGTGTTTCCAAAAAAACGTTCTTAATTTACGTATAAAGCAGCTGGGCCCTAAAGCAAAAGGGTTTTAAGTATTAAACACAATAGGGTATTCCGGTGTTTTTGAAATTGTCATTTTTACAAAGTATGGGTGCTACTGTTTGTTACTTCACAAGTAAAACATCAAACATTGTTTTAAATTAAGAGAAATCGTTGTTTGAAGTTTGAATTAGGATTGGTCTTTGTGACGTCACAAAGACCGCTCAAAGTGAGCGACTTGACAACGTTGCTATATCTAGGGTGCACGTAGTAAATTTTTGTCTTCTGTTGTGTCAACGTTTAGAATCGCTCGTTTGTTGACACCTGCTTTGGTTATTGAGGTTATATCAAACACTTGTTTAAAATGTATAAACTCCAACGCCGACATTGTTCTGTGCCCGGCTGTAACAGCAGTAGAACAGTAACTCCTGATAAGATTTTCTTTACATTGCCGACTAGCGAGATGAGAGATGTTTGGCTTCAAGTTTCAATGATCAAATCGATCAAATCATCTCTCAAAAAAGTTACCTTTATTCGTTGTCAAACAACAGGGCGCCAACCGTCAACTTGGCCGATCAGCTGTTCGAGAGCTGTCCGCTGTTGCCACCGCTACTAGGGATCGGTAATCATCGTGTATTTCCGAGGGTGGTCGGTGAATTCAAACGAAATGCACTTTTAATTGCAATTATCTCATAGAAAAAATAAATCAAAAAGCTCATAGCTTAACTTTATGAATCCTCATAAATTGTACAATAGGTTAAACCGAATATCTGCTTAAATTTTGACATGACCGGAATACCCTATTAGCATGTAAAGGGGTTAGTTACCATGGCAAGAAAATTGAAATTATCATTTAGCTCTTGGGGCTTTGTGTAGCGGATTAAGATTGGAGCTGCTGGTGACAAAACGGCACAAACTTGTTATTAGGCGGATCCACGAAAATTATTTTTAAGATACGACGCGAAGGGGGGATTACGCATACCCCGCTTAACCTCTAAGGTTATTGTAGTCATAACAGTATCTACGACTCGAGGAAATAACGCTCGTTTTAGTTGTTGATGTATTTTTTTCTGGGTACTTTTATTTATCTTTTTTGTTAAAAATTTTGTTAAATACATCGCACCGATCTCATGTAGTCTAACCTCAATAACAATCGAAAATCGAACTACACACAGAAAAGTGATCTCTCGAACAAAGAGAGAATTACTTGGCTGACGTAGTTGGTAGGTTCGTATATACGCGAGAGGTTATTGACTTCAACCAAGAAATTTAATTACTTGGAATAATTACTAGATTTAAGAAAGTGGTTATTCTGGTGAAGTAAGTAAACAGTCTTAAATGAAGTGTATATTTTTTTTCCCGGTAAATATTTTTAGCTACTTAACGTAAGAATTTTAAAGATTTGGCACAAAGACGTTTTCTATTGCTAATTAACAAGATAGGTATGTCATATTTACTTACTCGTTTTAAACTGTTGCGTGCGTTACATCAAACTACTCCGTGATGAAACGTTTATTGTACACTATAAATCACAATACACATCCCCAATAAATCACAAGACACATCCCCTACGGGTACTTCGTTGTTTTCGTACTAGGTTAGGTTACGTGGCGCCAGCACGTGCCAGCACCACGCGCGGGCGCGCGAGCCTTGACAAAATCACGGTGCGCATATTTATTCCAGAGAAAGGGATTCCTTGAAAGAAGTGAGAATCACTTCAGTTAAATAATTGGTGGATTTTTATTCAGTAAACAATACTTGCTTATATTAAATGTCTTATATTTTCTTGGATCAAGTAACTACGCACTTGCATGGATTTACTATTACTTCGTTGGAGAAATTAACATTTTTGGGACGAAAAATTCAATTACTTCTTTCAATACAATATTGATTCTTATAAAGAAAGAATTTATTTGTTGACAGCATTTACCTGTGGCGAAAACAAACGACGACAGCTAATTCTGATTTTCACAACTGAGTTCCTTCAAAAAAGAGACAGTCCCACATTCTTATAGTTGCCAAATTGTAGCCTCTTTAAAATGTTTACACTTGTATATGCATGTGTATATTTCGGTACGAAAAATTAAAAAAAAGTGTTATATGAATGCGTGTATACTAGTTTAGGTATTTGAAATATATATTTATATAATATTACTATAATCTCCATCTTTGTCAAAACAGTTCTAGATGAATAATAAAAATATTATATGATTGGTGCAAATATGGGGGGCAACCAATTTGAAATAAATCTAATCAAGAGATAGTTTAAGAAGACAATTAAGGGATTTTCACGTTACATACATGCGCCTACATGTTGCCAATCTCAAGCAAAGTGAGAAATTTTCAGACATTTCTAAATTACGAAATTCCCCAGTAAAAAACAAGATATTTACTACTCTATTGCAGTATAGCACAAAGAACAAGAAAAGAAAGTAGTATACTTTTTTCGTAAGTTACGCTTGTATTCAGGATGATGTGACTATCACAGAACAAATCTGTTTAAAACAGAGAAAAAAATAGTGTTGAATCAAAGAATCTATTTTTTAAAAATATATATTGGCCCTAAAAGGATATTTGCTAACATTCGTTCCTGAGATATCGGCTTCCATAAAAATCTTGTTCGCAACTTTTATAATATAAAAACTGAAGAAAACAAAAAAAAGGAGTATCAGTAATGCATATTCTTTCTAAAAATATGTTATTCAAAAAACGCCGTAAGTAATCCCTACCCTTTGTAACAGAGTGTGTGCTTCAAATCATCTCAAACATGAGTTTTGGTGGATTCGTCGTTAATCCGTACGTGGTGGCATCCTCTATCCTTTTCCCTAATCGCGAAGTTTGAGGGAATTGTTGAAAACTGCCTGAGGGTGTTGGAAAATCCACCGCCCCCGGAGAGAACTTGTCTTTACCGGCTCTCTGACAGTGATTTCCTTGCGGCTACCATCCGAACTGACAACGATTCAATTATCCTCGAAACTGTGATCGAAATCTGCATAATGTAATGCAGTTAGTGAGGGACTGGCGCGGTTATTTCAGTTGTACCAACCGCCGAACGCCAACCGCGCCGCCATCACTATTTATTTACTGCTTTTTAATTATGCCCTCGAGAGAAATTCGCGTTTAGAGGCAATTAAAACAGAAAACTAATCTGTATTTTCACTGAGAGCCAAGTTAAATATACGAGATAGGTATCGTTGCTGTTTGGGGTTAATTAAATTGGAAATGTTGAGGAGAAACATAGTAGTTATATTTTAGTTAATTCAGAGACGTTTATTGAAATCTTTCTCTTTCCAGTGGCCTCAATTTTAAGAAATTCCGTAACATCTAAAATTGCCTATTTTCAGGTCAAATTAAATCTATTTTATTAATACTGAAGCCTATTGAATATGGTCTACACTTATATTTCTATGTTATCAAACATCAGAACAGAGTTATCAAACATCAAAATATAAATTAACTATACCCTATTCACGATAAGAACATAGTAGTGGGGGGTGCAAACTGAGCCCGATTTACACTGGAGCAATATGCTGTCAATAGCGGCAAATTGAAAGGTTATGACACGACAATGGTGTGCCATACCTCGCACCGCTGATTTGCCAATTAGCCATCGTTATGTAATGTAGTGCGTTATATTAAAACGTTATATTAAGTCTATCTTTTATTAAATATTAGTACACAATAAACACTTAATGACATCAATAAAGAATAACAAACAAAGAAATAAGACACAAAAAAAGGAATAAAATATCACTGTTTATTCTCGTATATCTCTACGAGCAGCAATTTGCTCCGACAGCAGTTCTCAAAGCGTCCTCACACGTCTTCCGTTATATTACTGTTTTAAAAAGTAAAAGAAAACACGAAAAGTTTGTCATTTGATAAATAGGAATTCCTTATTTCATTCGCTTGTAGATGGTTCAGTATCAGACCACAAATCTGATGATGATCCTGTATTAATTGTTATAATAAACTCTTCCATAATATTTTCAACAATATTGTCCAGTTGATATAATTTGGTTTCTTCGCTGACTACATGTTTGATGCAAGCTTTCCAACGTTCCGCATTTGCAACTTCCAAACCCTCAAGAAGCAGAGTTTTTACCTCCGGCAACTTAAATGTTTTATTGTTTGCGGCGACATGATGTTTAACTTGGGCCCAAATTAATTTAATTGGGTTTAAATCGCAGTGATATGGAGGCAATCGTATGATTTTGCGACCACTTTCCTCCACTAATTGATCGATTACATAGTTGACTGGGTTATCACTTGTATAGGTACTTTTTTGCCAAATCTAGAAGTTCTACTTTCAACATACTGTTATCTACGGTTACGCCTTTTGACATAAGCCATTCTATTAATGCGCCTTTTCGCCAAGAATTGTTTGGTACTTTATCCATCTTCACGGAATGGTAAGGAGCGTTATCCATAACAATTACACATCCAGCCTCAAGTCGTGGCAACATATTTCTCATCCATTCCGTGAAGACGTCGCTGTTCATGTCTTCGTGGTAGTGGCCAGTCTTTTTTGATTCAAATAACAGAAGGCCGTTATCTACAAAACCTGCTTCCGAGCCGATGTGTAGAACAATAAGACATTTTCCTTTTCCAGAAGGATCTGTTATACCTCGTGATAAGCCACGAATAAATGCTTGTCGACCGCTTGTTATAGTATTATCTTTCCAGACCTTTGGTTTTGTGTGACCAGCATTAACCCATGTCTCATCTAATAGATTTTTTTCCCCATTGAGCGATACTGTCTAATACTGGTAAAATATCTTCGTCTCCATAAAACAATATCCTGTCTTTCAATTAAAATACTTTTCCTGCTTCGGTTCTCCCATTTAAATCCCAACATACGCAATATTTTCCACAAAGTTGTTCGCTTCACCGTAGGTATGAAATCATCTGCTTCAGTAGCCTATACAAATTTCCACTTAATTCCAATATTACATAAATAATCATGTCATTACCGTTAATGCTTTGGAAATAGTTGGTAATTCATTGTTAAAATAGAAAGAATGAACATGTCGCCTAATTGCATTTTTCTGTAAGTCATCCAATTTGTCGTAAGTGTTTTCCCGTTTACGTTTTTTGGTTGG
This sequence comes from Aphodius sticticus, assembly GCA_963966075.1. Lineage (NCBI taxonomy): Eukaryota > Metazoa > Arthropoda > Insecta > Coleoptera > Scarabaeidae > Aphodius > Aphodius sticticus. The sequence continues at coordinate 6,473,646 of OZ014510.1, forward strand.
AGAACGTAATACTCCAGAAGTGCCCTTTTCCTTTACAATGGCCTACATTGTTGATTCTCCAATACCTACAAGCTTCGAAGCTAATTTTACAGAATCTGACTTCGAATTTCCAGGTTCACGACTGTACTCGATATATGCATTGTAGGCCATCAGCCGTTGTTCACTGCGAATGGGCTTTCCTTGGGGATTTTTTGATGAACCAGCCTGCATTCTCTCATCCATATTAACACTATTAAATATCATCGTACAACATTAACAACAAATATTATTGGCAATATTAAGATTACCTGTTACAATGTTAATATTGTGTGGAGTTCTAAAAAGAACTGAGTTTTATTTGAATCGATTGTTGAAAATAAATTCGAAAGACTGCAAAATATTCCGAACACAACAACTAGAACACAATGAAAATCTTGAATCTGACGCAAATGACATGACGTTTCAAAATTCAAGTGACATACGCGCGTTGGCTGGTGTAAATTTGGTTCAACTTTCAGCCAATCATAAGCCGCAAATTATAGCCCTATCTTATCCAACGTTTTATTCTTAAAGTGAATAGAGTATAGTACGTATCCGGAATTTGTTGTTCATGAGTATATTTAAAAGTATTATTATAAATCGGCATAAGAAAATATAAATTTGTGTTTTGTTAGAAAAATGAATATTAATTATAACCAAATTATATATTTGTAACAAAGTTGTTTGCTTTATTTATTAGCAACACGTACATTTTTACTAAACGGAGGTTTTGCTTTTTTCTTTTCCAAAATTACGGAAAATTGAAACCACTAGCAACTTTTTATTCTTCCTAAGTACTCTAATCTTTTGGCTCACACTTTTAACTATATAACCTGTTATATATATATACATGGTTTCCACGTGTCCTGGATTTCGCAGGACATTCTGGATTCAGCCCTACATTTCTCGCGTCCTGCGTAAGGCCTCCGCAGGACGCTTGACCATGCATTGGCTTACTAACATAACCCTCTCTCATTTCCTGATTCATTCTTAACTTAATCTCTCGCTTTAACGGTCGGCGTCACAGGAAAGCTTACCACATACGACGCAGAAATCTTGCTCGCAACTGAAACGTATACAAGACATTTAATAGAGAAGGATTAATTGAATATCTAAATTTGCAAGATTATAAATAGAGATCTCAGTTTAATTGTCTCTATAAATTTATTATTTGTTATGCTCAAATGGCCGCAATAAGAACATTTAACGAGATAAAATAGAGATAAAAATCACCATGTTCTTCTGAACCGAATGGTATATACAACCATAATAAAATAAATTGTAATTTAGTCGTCTTGTACTTTATTCACTAAAACTGGTCGTGTAAAATTAATTGACATATTCATTGATCTGTAGTTCAAGCGTTTGATACGAGATGTCGCTCTTGTTTAACCCCTTGATGTAGGCAACCCAAACGAAAATATGTATTGATTTTTGCTTTCATTCATACGGATTCAATCTAATTCATAATAGCGTCAAAACTGCAATGGCATTATTGAGGTTATGTTTCTGAAAATTATTCTTGAAACTGTACTGTTTGCTTTTTTTATAAGCTGCGAAATCGTGTGTAATCAAACTGTGTTTATTTGAATAATGGTTATAAAATTAATGAAATGTGAAGTATTTATCGTAAAGGTTTAACCGATGTATAACAGATTATTAGTAGCGTAACGAGTGTTACCCTCTGTGAATTGGGGTTATATGAATGGAAATCAAAAATTTGTTAGTCAACAGAAGCTTCAGGATTTTTCTGTCACGAATTACAAGTAAATATACAAGTACAGAATGGCACGTATCGATTGATTCCCGGAAGACCTGACTACTTTTATACAACCCCAAAAATATAAAATCACGCAATGAAATTAGCTGCAGTATAAATGTTTCATAGTTTATTATTATTTTCGCATTTCAAACCATTTGATAGTGGTAAATTTGTAATGTACCAAGTTTCGAATGTTACACAACACCATTTTATGCTTCTTCGAAAAGAATTTATAAAAATAATGAATGCTAGTTAGCATGGGTGTGCTTGAGTTGAGTACAATCCCGAGCATGAAACAATTACACAATGAAGTTAGCACCGGCAAATACATTTTATTGGTTATTATTATTTTCACATTTGCAAACCAAGTTTCGAAATTGGCGAGTTTATTCAAGCTATACAGTACGTATGTATTATAGATATGTATGTAGAATACATATAATATTTCTACTTACCTATAAATTCTCATACATAACCTAGCACAAAAAAAATATTAAAAACAAATCTGGCCCATGCCAAATTATATGTCATTGTATATAACGAAATTTTTTGAAAAAGCAATATTATCCTACGTATTGCACCGACATGAACACTAGACAAAAATTATTACTTATGTATATGTTCTTTATTAGTTTGCAAAAAGTTGTAATAACTGACACAAAAAGTTGTAACTATTACATACTTATTCTAATGTAATAAGTATACCTGTAGACAAAACTAGTGATAGGTATACAGCCTAAGTAATAACACTAATAACCAACCGATCGGTACCGTAATTAGTCAATAAAGTAAACTAAATACCTATGCGCACATACTAAATATAACTTTTTTGCTCACTTCATTTTATTAATCACGATATGTAATTACAGTTTGTGCAAAATGGTTGAAATCAGACGTGTGGCCGGCGCTCGGCAAGAAAAAACATCCCTGGACGGATATCAGGATATTCAACAGATGTAAACAATGTAGTAGTTTTCGTAGTGGAAATGTGTCTGCTATCCATCCCACTTTGTGCCATTCGTCTTTGTCTAGTCACGTGACCACAAAATTCTGATATTACTGCATCGTGTATGCAACCCAAATAGCACTTTTTTTTAAACTCTCCACTTTTTTAAACTCTCCACTAAAATTTTATTTCCATAACTATCTCGTTCTTTTTTATTATTATTGTTATTATTATTATTATTATCATTGATCTGTAAGCTGTTTATGAATTCACTTGCCTGTTCTTCTTCAAACCCAACCTTTTGCCTCCTGTTTGTCATATAGTTTTCAAACCATTTCAATTCTTTTTCTCTAAAAAAGGGAGGTAAAACCTACCCCTTTGCGAATTACGAAAATACACCGCTCGCTATCAGTGGGTCAGGTAACGCTCATGGTTAATGCAATGACCGGATGTTGATACAGGCAAACGTCTGTATACTCTCGTATGTGCACACATATATTGACGTAAGTATATTTACATTTGACGGACGTTTGGCGAACTAAAACGCTTCCACGGTGGGCTCGGACTGCCCTAGGGTGCGACCGTCGAACCCCATTCGACGTTTGCAGTCTTTTGTTCCACTTTTGCCCATTGTTTTACGGAACTCGGAACTGCGAGTTTGTTGGACGAGCTGCGGCGAAACTAAACTCAACGCCGCTCTGCGGTTTTCCACCCCCGCACCCGCCTCCGCATCCAACCCCCACCCCCACCCCGTGTATAAACAGTTAACTCTGAACCGCAAAAGAATATTTCCCAAAAGTGTTATTCGTTATATGAGAGAGTTCTGAACAATTTTTACCCACCTTTACTGTCGCCTCGTGCTTGTTTTGTTTTGCTAACGTGGGCGCACTTGTTTGTGGTTTTATATTCGCTGCATATAGCTACTAGTTTTATCCTGAATATTGTGGGGAATATCCGCAGTGTAGTGGGCGAGTACTGTTATTGCAAACAGTTAAAAGAGGACTAGTTAGTACTTATTTTTTTTTTAATTTAGGAATTGAATTGACCTTCAAGAAAAAAAGCCTTTGCATCAATTGACAATGACAGTACCCAAGTATACAGTGCCCCACCGCACTCCCGATATACCAAATCAATTGTTTCTTCATTTATTTCGTCTACTGCTTCCCTAATTTCTAATTTTAGAATGTCTACATTAGCATGAAAATTATTCGCATACACCTTCTGTTTTAAAATAACCCCATAGAAAAAAAATCAAGCGCGTTAAATCAGGTGAACGTGGTGGCCATCCTATAGGGCCGAATCGTCCAATCCACTTATTTGAAAAATGTCTGTTCAACCAATCCCGGACTTGATATGCGCTATGAGCAGTACACCCGTCGTGTTGATAATGTAGTGAACACCTGAGCTGTAAGTTGATTTCGTCCAAAGTAGGTAGCAAAAAATTTTCCAACATATCAAAATAAGTGTTTTGGTTTACAGTACCGTCAAAAAAGTATGATCCAATTATTTTCTTGTAATAAATCCCACACCAAACATTCACATTCTGTGAATTAACAACTCTATTTGTGGTAAACGTCACTTCGTCAGAGAAAATAATTTTTCTGTAGAAAAATCTCTCGACCATAATTCGTTCTCCCATTAATAGGCAAAATTCTAATCGACGAGCATCATCTCCTTCTACTAAAGTGTGTATCAGTACTGGTTTATAAGGATGAAATCTTTGATTTGAAAAGATCCTCTGCAGGTGGCTTTTACTGATGTTCAAGTCTCGAGATCTTTGCCTCGACGATTTTTTTTACATGAATAATGGTGTGGTTTTCATATATTTCATGTAAGTCTATGGTAGATCTGTTTTATTTATTGTGGTATGATGTAGATATATAATCATACTTACCGTATTATGTAAATAATCCGTACAATTTATTAAACTTAGTTTAAAAATAATTGCCGTATACGTATGTATATATAATTAATATATTTTTGTTTGGGTATTTGGCGAAAACATTGCCAATTTATTAAATACCTAATAATATAGGTAATATTTTCTTCTAACATTGATAACAATATTTTGGAGACTGTGGCGAACTTAATAATAAAATTATAAACCCCTAACCACAACAAGTATTTTAGAACCTAAATACGTATTTCAGCAACTAAGTTGCCATCTTCAGTAGAAACTAAAAAGAAAAGAGATTAGCACTTCATAGTATCTTTACTGGATATTGTCCAAGCAAATCACTAGTGGAAGTGGTGATTCACTAGTGATTCACTAGTGATTCACTGGTGATCCACTAGTGATTTGCTTGGACAATATCCAGTAAAGATACTATGAAGTGCTAATCTCTTTTCTTTTTAGTTTCTACTGAAGATGGCAACTTAGTTGCTGAAATACGTATTTAGGTTCTAAAATACTTGTTGTGGTTAGGGGTTTATAATTTTATTTCTAACATTGAATTGTCCATCACATAATTGAAACTATAAGCACGTAAGTATAAATATAGAATATATTTTGAAAAGAAAACATTAAACATTTAACACACTGTTTTAACATAAAAAAAGCATTCTATAGCTACATAAAACTGTATAGCATTATACATATGGTATGAGATTATAAATCATAGGTGTATGCGATTTAGATAATATCTTCAACACTCAACGATAAATAAAAGATTTATTCTACATTATCGAGTTTCAGAGAGGTGGGTCATACAATAGATTTAATTCAATACATTTTTATTTGATGTAGTTTCTGAAATGGAGCAAAAACAAAACTGACACTTAAAGTTAAGCTATAAAACTTCATATTATTTAGACATAGACAACAATTGAAAAGGTGAAATGCAAATGGGTTAAGAGTGCTGTTTTTCTTTGTATCAAAAATAGCTCAATGTGACACAGGATTTGCACTTTAACCCCTAAGCATTTCTCTTGAATTTATAAACGTAGGTACATACCCAAACCTTCAGGAAATACATGTAATTTAAAAGTTTTAGACTGATTGGTTTGCACTAGCGCCTTATCCAAAAATATGTTTATACTTCACCTATTTCAACGGCCTAAGTTGTAAGGTTTTTTAATTTCTTTGACATATCGTCCATATCATCTTTCTAACAACCAAAGATTTTATTATCAATTTAGTTTCCCTTGTAATGTTCACAATGAAATACAAAACCACGTACCACTATGAATTTGCAAATGTGTTTTCATAATTTAGCACGGTTTTAATCTACAGAGTGAATAAACTGCAGCTCAACGGCATGTTTGATGCAACAATCGCTATAATATTAAATTAGAGATCTGTATACCCCATAGCAACCAAATAACAGATCAGTTTTGCTTCAGACGCTTAAGCAACAAGCCAACACAACATCCACTGTGCGACCGCCATCGCAAGCACTTGTCTAACCTCGTGATCATACGTATATGCGCAATGGAACAACTGCGCATAATAGTTTACATTAAGACTACTGTATCAACGCTCTTTGGTTGCAATTTTACATGTCCGATGGTAACAATACAGACAGCATTGTAAAATGACTGCGGTATTACACAACACATGTATTTTTACATTATGTTTGATGTAATTCATCAGTTACATGAATAACAGTGTATTTTTTGCATCTATACTGATGGAAAATTACATATTTTTTTTACAGTGTATCTTTTTTGTTTATTTTCGACTAATTTTTTCTAGGATTTCTCAACCATTTCTATTGGCTCCATAAGAAGGAATATAAAGCTTCACTGTCATATAACTATCTAGCTTCATAAAGTAAATGGAGCGGAACATTTTGATTGTCCAACTGTGCCCCCACCCCACCCTACCAACAAAGTATTCTTTCTCAACTTTGTCCAAAACTGGAGATACCTACGTATAACAGATAAAACCTGAAATATGTACATTTTATCTCATCGGTTTACTTTACTGAACTCACTGACCTCTAAAAGCTTATTTCGTCTCGATAGTGTAGCCAATACTAGTCCGGCCGTTCAATTTCATTTCTGATGTCCCATATTCATATTACAGGGTTCGTATAAGACCCTTTTTTTGTCGTGGGCATTACAGATACGGCCGATAGCATTGAGAGCGACCTGAAAAGTGCTGGCCTGGCCGATAAGGGTGCCCCCTGGATGCGAGAAAGGTATCACGGGAACCAATCTTCACGCACGCACTTCTATATAGTCGTAAAAAGGGCACTGAAACTTCCTACTAGGACCTTTACTCCCATACACCCTACGATGCCAATACATGTAAAGTCTTTTGTGTGAAATAGTTTAATAGTGCAATATTATAGGAGTTTTATAAGACTGTAATACACTTGCTCGTGCTGTCGTCCTTATTCAGCATGGCCACTCCATTCGACATGTTAGCAGGGACCTTCGAGCGTCCCCTTCTGTAATTTAGCGTTTATGGAATCGGTTTCGGGAGACTGGCTAATATGTTAGAAGAGCTGGACAAGGTCGAAATCGAAAAACTACTCAAAATCAAGACCGATGTCTTGGCCTTTCCTCTCTACGTCAGCGTACTGCTACAGCACGAGACCTCTTAAACGACCTAAGACGAGCACATGGGATAGAAATTTCTAATCAAACTGTTAGAAACAGATTAAAAGAAGCGAATTTGAAACCAAGAAGACCTGTCCGCGCACCGCGCCTTACGCAGCATCACAAAGCAGCGCGAATGAGGTTTGCTCTGGATGACAGAGATTGGCAAGTTCGTCACTGGACGCCTGTACTGTTTACAGACGAGTCCAGATTTGGTTTAACTCGTTGCGACGGTCGAGTACGTATATATATATATATATATATATATATATATATATATATATATATAGACGTCCTGGTGAACGCTACGTAGCCGCTATTATACAGGAAGTGGATAGATTTGGTCGTGGAACTGTGATGGTTTAGGCTGGAATCAGTATATAGACAACAGAACTGATCTTGTGTGGGTTCCTAGTAGACTAAATGACATGAATTACATCGAAAATTTCTTGGAGGACCATGTGGTGCCTGCGTCGATCAAAATTTCATCCTAATGCAGGAGGAATGAGTCCTGCTCTGAATCCTATTGAACACGTGTGGGATCAGCTTGACCGACGTGTTCGCACGCGACCTAATCCACCACTAATTATTCAGGAACTGACAAAAGCCCTGATTGAGGAATGGGAAAGCATACCCCAAGAATCTCTTCGCAGACTAGTGCGAAGCATGCCACGCAGGTGTGAAGAAGTGATTTGTGGTCGTGGAGGGCATACACTGTATTAAACCTCACCAATCCACAGAAAACCCGACTGTCATCGATACTATGACAGTCATTGCCATTTTGTTTTGCGTTATTAATTTATTTGTTGAGCAGTGTATATGGAAGAAATGTGTATTTCGATTTTACTCATTAATGTACTTTGTTCCTTGCAAAGAAGAGTTAAAGAACATCCTGTATCTGTAATGGTGTCACCACATAATTTTTAGAATAAATCTTGTTTATCCTAGCTAGCTTATATCCAATTCTATTTGTATAAATCGAGTAAGGTAAGTCCAGGACTGTGGTATACTGTAATGGTGTTCATAAATAACAATTTCGCACGTGTGTGCAAAATCAAGCTCTAGGTGGAGCAAAAGGGGACACGTACGGAAGTAAGGAAGGTGGAAGAGGCGAGAAAGAAATGAGTATAAATCGCGAAGACATACCGTTGCGAATGGTATCCTGAATTTTTTATTTTGTCCTTGCGGGATATGCTATAATGCAGCGATCCTGTACACAACACGAATAACAGAAACAAACACACAGACGTGGAAAAGAACTATACATACCATTATATTGGATAGTTTTGATGATTAACTGATTAATTATTAATTACCCAGGCATATAGTAATAGTAATAATAATCATAACACATGTATAAATTATTTTTTTCTACTTTGCATTCACATTGCAGACATTGTAACACTGTTTTCGGTGTTACAATTAACAAATTGTAACACCGGTTTTAGTCACTTAAAAAAATGTACTTTTCTGAATGTCACACTGTCACTGTCACACTAAGAAAGTAATTTAACAAAACATTACTCCACATGTTCCCCTCCTACAGCTACACATTTTCCAATCTTCTTCGAAACTCCCGATATACCAAATCAATTGTTTCTTCATTTATTTCGTCTACTGCTTCCCTAATTTTTAATTTTAGAATGTCTACATTATCATGAAAATTATTCGCATACACCTTCTGTTTTAAATAACCCCACAGAAAGAAGGGGTGTTAAATCAGGTGAACGTGGTGGCCATCCTATAGAGCCGAATCGTCCAATCCACTTATTTGGAAAATGTCTGTTCAACCAATCCCTGACTTGATATGCGCTATGAGCAGGACAACCGTCGTGTTGATAGTGTACTGAACACCTGAGCTGTAAGTTGATTTCGTCCAAAGTAGGTAGCAAAAAATTTTCCAACATATAAAAATAAGTGTTTTGGTTTACAGTACCGTCAAAAAGTATGGTACAATTATTTACTTTTTTATATTTTTACTGTATATTACAAACAGATACTTTTCGATAACTAAATAAAAACCAAAGAGAAACAAAATAACTCCCAGTTATTTGTTATTTGAGACCGTCTCTTCAAAACATAAATTTGCCGCAGTTAATAAAGAACGTCTATTAGTCCTTCCGCATATATACCGACCGAGAAACGCCAGAACTTCATAAGAAAAACGAACCCCAATGGATGGCAGTTATTTTTTCTTGACGGTCCCAGATTGCGTTCAGTTCCTACTGTGACCGTAGTGTCGACTGGCGCGCAAAGTTGGTAACATTTGCGTGTGATTTATGTGCGCCGTATTGCGGCCAACTTCACACACCAGTCTCCACGTCCAGCCCGCCGCACCCCTGCGAAGTTATGACGTGAAAGTAGCCGCACACACAATGCTCCATATATTCGCCAGCGGACCATGGGAATTCTGAACACGAACTAACGGCGCAGACCGGCTGACTTGATGCTATATCATCGATAAAGCCGTTCCTACGATCACGCTCATTGTGTCCTCACAATAGACCACCCCGTCTCACATTAAACGCCACCCTAGCTCTTGTAGTTGTGAGGTTTCGTGTGGAATTAATGTCAAAAACCTATTTTCGATTATTGGTATGATACCAAAGAAATGTTTTGCGGTGTGGATTTCTTTCAAGGATGGAATTATTATATGGGGTTATTATTGTTATAAAACAAAAAGAATGGTGTTTGGGCAGTAGATTGGCTTTAAGTCACCAATTACTACACTAGAGCAGCGTTACACATTATACACTATTTAATTGTATTGAACAGTTTCCGTTTCCAAGAGCTATCTGTTATTTGTGTAGAGCAGGGGCTCTCAACCTTTTAGGTTCCGTGTACCATCTAAAAAATATCCAAATTTCTTCGTACCACCACCCCTTATACAAAAATGCATATTAATACAGGGAAAGAAATAATCCTACTTATTTATTTTGTAATAAAATAATAACGTTTATTACAAAAGTTCACTTGGTAAAAACTTATTCTCATCGAAACCAATAATAATAAAAATTATATACCTAACAAAATTTCATTTCATTAAACCAATTTTTTTTTAAATATCGTGATCTGTGTCAATTAGTTTCAAGCTCAAATTTGGCTCAACCATTAATTTTGGCTTATGTTTGTTGTTTAAATATAATATTGATGAAAACCCATACCTACATAAATTTCACATAAATCGTGGCGCGAAAAGGCATTAAATATCTAATAGCTTATTCTCCAGTTTCTTTAAAATAATTCTTCCTCTGGATCCAAAAAACGGTGATGGTAATAATTATAAATTCTTCTATCAGCGCTGTGTGTGAGGAAATGTCTATCAAATGTTCGTAAATGTTCTTTTTCTATTAGGTTGGAAAGTTTGGTATTTACATACCTTTTCGATTTCTGATCCAATTTTGATTGTCATAGATTTAGGAAAATAACTATTGTTTTTTAAAGAGGTGCAATCAATGTTCTTTTTATATCCAACTAAACTATTCATCATTGATGTTTCCCATCTTTCTTCAAGGGACCCTTCGAATGCTGGCAATAAACTACATTTATTTTTATTAACTTTTTTTATAATTAACTCGATTTATTGATTGGTATGTTTATCTTCAACGATAATTAAATGAACCTTTGATCCCTGCAAAACTAATTTTAATTCATACAGCCTTCCAAAAATATCAGCTAAATATGCTAACCGGGCCATCCCCAATTCGTCAAAGAAAGAATTTTTGAATTCGAAATTAGCGTTTTCAAGAAAAACGTCAACATCTGATTTAAGTTCGGAGAGACGATTCAAAACTTTACCTCTCGAGAGCCATCTATCATCGGAATGTAACAAGAGTGACTTCTGTTGCTACCCATCTCCTGACATAATATTAAAAACATTCGTGAACTGAATGCTCGAGTTTTAATAATATTTTCTGCAATTATTTTTTTGTTAAAGCCCGAGCTCCGTGCAGACACCAGTGCATTTCGGTTATGGAATGGATCTGTTAAACATAAAATTATTAAGAAATTTGAATATTTCACCAGTCGTTCTTTCGAGCAGAGGTTTACAAAATAATTATTCCTCTGCAATTTTCTCTTCCTCCTCGAAGAGAAGTCACTTCGAGGAAAACGTACCTTTAATAGTAAATATAACTAGAAATGAATATACGGACATACCGTATCATACGGACTTCTATCTCCTGATATAATATTGAAAACATTCGTGAACTGAATGCTCGACTTTTAATAATATTGACTGCAATTTTTTTTGTTAAAGCCCGAGCTCCATCAGTGCAGACACCGGTGCATTTCGCTCATGGAATGGAATTGTTAAACATAAAATTATTAAGAAATCTGAATATTTCACCAGTTGTTCTCTCGAGCAGAGGTTTACAAAATAATTATCCCTCTGCAATTTTCTCTTCCACCTCGAATCGGATAAAGATTAATATGTCAGTATTTCATCTAACTGTAGCGCAAAATATTAACTTTGTTTTATCTTTTTAACTACGCTTCCTTTTACACAATATGCCATTTGAAATACGTCTGCGTACGGTAATGGGTATTATCTGATTTGACCGCTATAATTTTGGGTCAAACAATTTAACAATATCATCTGAATAAATATGATTTTAAGTTTGGTTCCTTTTGCGTACCACCGGTTGAGAACCCCTGCTGTAGAGGAACCCTTGTGATAGCAGTGATAGTGTGACGGACAGCGTCCAGCCTCAACAAAGAGATGGGCATGAATCATTACCTAAAGAGTTGTAATACGATACAGTTGTGTATATCTTAAATTCCTAAACAAAACCCCCAACAAACATTTTCAATTCAACTAAAATAATAATAATTATCATTCAGAACACACCACAGGTACAAAAAAAGAGGCACAGGGGAGGGTTTGAATAATTACTCGTCCTTTTTAGTAGAGAAATTTGGTATTCCCAATAGGCTAACCGAATCTACTTTTATGCAGATGTAAGGGCGGTGGTGTAGCTATTAAGGGGCACAAGGGGCAGTTGATTCACCTGGGAACGATTTTAAAAGCTCATTCCTAATTATTCGACCGTAAATATGATGCCCTAATGGCCAAAACGGCCTGCGGTACACCCGATTTTGCAATTCTAATTCTCATCAACAGTGGAACACCCCTCACGTTTCAGAAACATCGAAAATACAAATTTTAGACACAAAACCGATCGTATGGTAACTTGACAGCTTATTTATTTATATGACTGATAATAAATAGAAGTAGGTAATTACAAAATATAAACTGTTTTTAGTAACTTTTAGGTTTCTAAAATTGGTGGCTTGATTTCAAACGTCGTAGGTTACAAACATTAGATTTTGTTCCCCTAATTTTTTGAGCAGTGTATATACAGGGTGGGTTATTAGTATACCGGCGGTCGATAGTCATCAAATCGTTTGAGAAAGAAAAAAATGTTTTATACAAGAGTTGTTTGACTCATTAGTTTCTATAACGTAAAATTATTTTCATGTATACAGGGTGTTGCATTTAGGCGTGACGGAAAGTCAGTACATTTCTTTAAATGGAACGCCCTGTATATCATACTATATTATGAATAGTAAGGAAGTTGTCTTTTAGACTGTGTAAGTTGTACCTGTGTAAAGTAAATGGTTTCTGAGGTATTCAATTGTTTGTCAAAAAATTGGCAATTGCAGGTCTTTCCTAAAACTACGTTAATACTACATTTTTGCAGATATTGTCTTAAAAATTGTGTTACATAATAACTAAACCCAAAGCTAGATGCTGATGTCATGAAAAATTAGATGCGCTATACAGGGTGATCGTAAATCATGCACTGATTTTTAAACATTTTTAAATGGCCTTTTCTTGAGATTTTTAAATGGAACACCTTATATATTATTTGTTAATTGAAATGTCTCTTTAGTTCTTTGTAATTTATATTCACTATATCGTATATCTATTTTTACTAATTTTTGTGATATTTGCAATTTAAACAGTGGTATGCTATTTAGTACCTTAATATTGCTCTGTATACATTGTGCTGGGTGGAATGATGTAAAATATTTAAAGGGTTATAGAAGAAGTCCTCTAGAACCTATTTAACTAGATTTATTCATATAAAAAGTATTACGGTTGTCAAGGTATTACACAATTTTATCAGTATTTTTTGCAATTTTTACAAAGTTACAGCGAGCGAACCTGGAGACCTAGTAACTTCAGTTGGGGTCCGAAGTAAACTAGAAACAGTATAATTTTAGGAGGACTATCGTGAAAAATTGTTCACTTGTGTGAAAATTGTGCGGAGATGTTTCATTGTAATGGTATGTGCGCTCATACACAAAAACAACCAGAAACGCTCAAACCTGTCTTGATGAGCTACGTTTGAGAACGGATTTGTATTCAGTACAAAAAACAACCAACAATATCTACTTACTATTGGTAATTGGTTTAAAATAGGTTATTTTTCTGGAGAGGCAATTCAAAATTGGGATAATATGAAAGATATTATGAGTAATATTGATAATGTGAATGTGAATCTACCTATAATGCTGACTATTCTCTCTGATAGTTTCAAGGCAAAATCGGCAAAAATGTCGTTTTTACATAGTTTTTAAAAAGATCCTGCAGCGGGCACATTTTGGAAAAACAGTTGAATATCTCTCGAACTATTAACGCTGTGACTTAGCAACATACACGGTTGTATAAACAAATTTAGTAGTGTTTATAATATAATAAAATATACAGGATGTTCGATTTAAAAAAAATGTACATACTTTACTTCACGTTTTAGAAAATGGCGAGTCAAACAACTTTTGTATAAAATAATTTTTTCTTTCTCAAACGATTTATTAGTTATCGACCGCCGGGATGCTAATAACTCGGCCTGTATAGATGAAATAATTTTAATGTCTTAAATCAGAAATCTTTTTTCATTAAGCAGACATGTAAACTCCGCAAAGAAAAACGGTCACCGAAAAGCGGCGTTTTCACTTCCCCACCGCCGAATAATTTCAGAGATTTTATTATGTCGGACCGGCTGGTAATATCCGAGATGTCGTAAACTACTGATTGAGTCGTAAAGCGGCAAAGAAAAAAGACGGAAAATTCGACGTAGACCGCTGGTTTCCGGAACGAACTCCGACAATGAAAGGAAAAGAAAAAGACCGAGACGAGAGTTGGCGGCGCTCTGCTAATATTTTTATCACCGCTAGAGGGCGCGGGATGTGTATTTTTATTAAAAACTTTACGGGGTCGAACGCGCGTTGAAGGTAAATTACGATTATTTCTGGCTTGGTCGTTTTTAGTTTTAACCGTTTTCGGCTTTACCCGACGGCGCGGCGGACTGTTGTGGTTTCCTCTCGTCCCAACTGTTTCGTAATTTACGATTTTCAGCGACAAATAAATTGTCGACCTTTCAGGATTTTAATATTTCAATCCGCAGTTGGGGAACTAAAAATTGTGGGTTCGTTTCCCGCAAACCCTCGACATCATCTAAAGCCGGGGATACACATTCGTATACTTGCCAAATATCAAATATTTGCCACATGTTAAATATTTGCCAAATTTTTTTTTTACTAATGTTTATTACTTGAAGAGAAACGAAAACGATTCAAAATATTTTAATAGTAGAGAATTTTGTGTAGCTTTTTTATTTAACAAAAAACTTATATTTCGAAAGCTCATAAATGAGTATCATCTATATTGTTCATAGAAAAGCATCAACTTAGGATACACTCTGTATGTGGTGTACGTTTTTCTTGGAAAGAACTAACATTGCGTTTATGTGGACAGGTAAAATCAACTATATATTTTTTTTAATTTCTGTGTGGCGGTTTCCGGAAAACTGTCTGTCTGACGATTTCACAAAATTACAATTTTATGCGGTTTTCGCCATTTAGAAAAATCAAAAATCTTACTAATAATTACAAATCTATTGTCAATCTACGTATACGACCTACTACACACAAAACGAAATTAAAAAATGGAAAAATTAAACAGCGTACTAAAATGTTCATCGAGTGCAAATAAATGAAACCAATATTTGTCGCCTAGGCACTTGCTATATCCACTTCAACTGGATATTGCAAATACCAAGTATTCGTCGTAAAAAAACGCGTCCGCACAGCCGACTGTCAAATATATAAATCAATTTTTGAGGTGGACTCGATACGAATTCAATAGAAACTGGTTTTTTTCTTTTCACAAATAATCGTATACTTGGTAAATTTTTGATATTTGGCAAGTATACGAATGTGTAGCCACGGCTTAACATAAAATTAAAAACACTGAAACTAGCAAAATATTAGTAATATTACGTATATTTATTTCAGGAATGTTATGCACAATATATACACATATACATAAAATATATTAGCTACAAAAATGACTAAAACACAGTAATAAATGGCAACTCAAAAGAGACAAAAAGAACTGTTAGCAGGCTATTCTGTCGTTGTTAAAAAGCGGCAAATAAATAAACAAAAAGAAAAAACTGAAAGCAGAAATAATCACCAACAAAATAAATAAATTAAACAAAAATAGAGAGCATAGTATGACGTAACCACCAACACCACGATCTTACCTTTTCAAAAAAAAATCTCATTGCGTACTCCAACAAAATTTATTACAAAACAACAATCAACGACTCACATCTGTACAAAAACTATACAAAGTAACATCAACCGTGTATGGCTTGCGTCAAATATCTTATTGTCAGACAGAATAGCCCTGCAACAGAACAAAACAAAATTACAAATTATTTATTCAATTTGATGTTCTGCAAAGCGTTCTTCAGTAGATTCGTACCGAAGTTGGTAAGCGTGGACTTGAGGAATCCAGTGATTGGGTTTGAGTCGCTCTTTGCTGGTTTCTGCTGACCAGGATTCTGTTGACCGTAACCTCCTTGTCCATAACCTGGTTGTTGGTATCCTCCCTGATATCCAGGTTGTTGGTATCTATGATAACAGGAAGGAAGTTATTGACTGCTAAAGAAAAATACACGGAAGAAGATTGAAAAAGATAAACGGGAAGAGAGGAAGAAAACAGAAGAAGCCAAAAGAAATCCGAAGAAGATAGAGGAGAAGACAAAGATGCCAGAAAATAGAAAAAACGCTGACAACTTTAGGCTGTCAGAAGAGAAGACGAATAAAACACAAGAAGATAAAAAAGACAGAAAAGACCGAAGATACGTAGAAGAAACCAGAGGAAGACGCAATACGATAGGATACACAATACGAAAACGCAATACCTAAAATTCTGTAGAAGCCAGAAGAACGCAGACAAATATGACAAAAGACGGATAAATGCCTAAGAAACCAAAATAACCCAGAAGGAACCAGAAGAAACCAGAAGAAGATGACAAAAGAGACAAAAGTAGAAAAAACAAA
The DNA here is from genome assembly GCA_963966075.1 of Aphodius sticticus. Taxonomy (NCBI): domain Eukaryota; kingdom Metazoa; phylum Arthropoda; class Insecta; order Coleoptera; family Scarabaeidae; genus Aphodius; species Aphodius sticticus. Next base: position 6,490,274 of record OZ014510.1, read on the forward strand.
AAAAAAGGACAGAGTAAAACGAGAAAGTCAGAAATATACATTCAGATTATCAATAGAAAGAAATTTTTGACTGCTAGAGACAGAAACAAGGTAGATGAATGAAGAAGTGAAAAAAGAGGATGACTGAAGAAAATGGAAAAGCCAAAAGGAACTAGAGGAAGGCACGAGAAGAACAAAACAGAAGAAAATGATAGAAAACACAAAAATGCTGATTGATATGATGATTCTGTCAGAGGAGAAGACAGAAAAGCACTAAAGAAACCAGAAAGAACCTGAAGCTGGCAGAAGAAACAACACAAGAAGATTACAAAATACAGAAAAACGCTAAACGAGCCGGAAGGAACCAGAAAAATACAGAAATATAAACTAGGAAACCAGAAGATGACATAAAACATAAATACTGAAGAAGGCTAAAGGAACCAGGAAAAGATGACAAAAGGCAGAAAAGCGCTGAAGAAGCCAGAAGGGACCAGAAAAAGACAGAGAAGGAGACAAACGTGGAAACCAGAAGATGACATAAAACAAACACTGAAGAAGCCAGCAGAAACCAGACGAATACAGAAGAAGACAAAGGAGAGCAAAGCGCTGAAGAAGCCAGAATGGAAACAGAAAAAGACAGAATAACAAAACAGAAGGAGATGACAATTGACAGCAGAAACCAAAAGACGACAACCGAAGCAGATGAGAAAGGGCAGAGAAACGCATAAGAAGTCTGAATGAACTAGAAGAAGATGACGTAACAGCAGAACAAAGCTGACAAAGATACAAGAACCAGAAGAAAGCAACAGAAGACAAATGAGAAAAAATGCATAAGAAACCAGAAACCAGGAGACAGAGAAATCAGAAACTACAGCAAACGAAATCAGAATTCCATGATGGTAAAAGACACAAGAACATCCAAGAAGCCAGAAGAAACCAGAAGAGACAACCGATAAGATGTCTACAGACAGAAAAACGTCTAAGAAGCCAGAATGGACCAGAAGAAGAAGACAAACGACAGAACAACGGTGAAGAAGCCTGGTGGCACCTGAAGAAGATGAAGTAACATAGGAAACAACGCTGACGAAACCAGAACGAACTAGAAGAATACACAGGAAACACTAAAACCAGAAAAGACATAAATAGACTTTCAGATACCAGAATTCCACTAATTCACACAGATTTTAAAATACGTACCCTCCTTGGTACCCTGGCTGTTGGTATCCCCCTTGATAACCAGGCTGGTAACCTGGCTGATAACCTGGCTGCTGCTGCCCAGGTTGTTGGTAACCTCCTTGGTAACCAGGCTGCTGGTAACCTCCCTGTTGAGTAGGATATCCAGAGCCCGGATTTCCTCCTGAATACCCTCCAGGATAACCAGAACCAATCGAACCACCTTGGTATCCACCTTGGCCATTAGACTGGGGTCTCCTCACAGGACTTCTCGTGGTTGTCTGCCCAGGAAGCACTGGATAGGCAGGTTGTGGCTGAGGAGCCGACGGATGCCCATTCTGACCATTGTCATTGTCGTTGTAGGTCTGCAGGGTCTGATGGACCTTAGGATTATCAGCTGGAAGAGTTATTAAGGCTTAAATGGCTGGTTTTGTTTGGTTAAAATCGACTTACGAGTATGTGCGCTGGCATCATCCACACATTTTGGTGTGTCACCATCGACAATGCATTTCTTTGTTGGTGGGCATACGTAGGAGGCACAGGATGGAGCTGAATGTCCAGTCCTTTTGCAGGTAGGGTACCTAGAATGCGATTTAATGTTGTGTGATGTTTCTGGGATGGGTTTGGGATGGTTTTTGGTGGTTCTTACATTCCGCATTCGTTTTCTCTGCTGTAGTAGGAGCAAGGCGTTTCTGCCATGACGCATTCTTCATTGGAGGAGCAGCCTATGTCTTTGCAAGTCCTGCCATATTCTAAAATTTGAGGTGTTTATAGAAGCAATTGGATCTTAGGTAGTCTATCTTAACAAAAACTTACTTGAATAACCTTTGACCGATTGTAAGATCACCAGAACGGTGGCTATGGCATAGAGGAACTTCATGGTTGTCCAAAACGCTAAAGAGTAATAACCTGAAATAAAAAAAGAGGCTTCTTAGTTCTTCGATAAATAAATAAAACGAAAAAAGCAGAGGCGTCCTTTCATTCGGGAACCGGAGGCATACAGAGGGGTTCATTTCATTCGCGTGTACTCTCAATATCTCGTCTCAATCGCGGACATCAAACGGCGGACCGATAATTGGAAATTCTCAATTTAAGTAAAGATTTGATTCTCGCCCTCGGGTGGACGGACTCTCCGCCAGACGGCGCTGGCGGTGGCGCTTTCATCTCGCGTCATCCCGCCCACCGCAGTGGCGTACACCGAATACGTGACCTGTGATATTTATATCGAAGGAAATATTGTCCAGTAAGGTTCCTTCTATTCATCTTATTATTTTTATTATTTATGAAAATGTAGATATTATTATTAAGAAGATGACTAAAAAACACTACAGAAGGAATCAGAAGTATATCAGAGAAAAGGATTACTTAACACAGAAGAAAAAACATCAAAGATGCCAGGCGGGACTTTATTAAAGATAGATTAAGAAATCATAAGATGGCAAACGACAGAAAATCGCTGACGAAGCCAGAAGGAACATAAACGAAAAACTTAAGAACATGGCAGATAAACTGCTAAACACTGAGCAAGTCAGAAGAAGGCAGTGAAACCGAAGACGACGACACAAGATAATAAAAAAACACTAAAGAAGCTCAGAAGGAACTAGACGAAGACATAATAAGATGACAAATGATAAAAAAGCGCATGACAGAAGGCAGAAGGAACCAGAAAAAGAGTGGGGAGAAGACAAACGTATACATTAAAAAACGACAGAATACAGATAAGCACTCAATAAGCTAGAAGGAACCAGAAAAAGACAAAATAATACCACGTAACATAGAAAAAAACTCTGAAGAAGCCAAGAGGAACCAGAAGTAGCTTGAATAAGAGGACAAATGACAGAAAAGCACTGAAGAAGGAACCAGAAAATACAGGAGATGACAAACGTGGAAACCAGAATACAGATAACACTGAAGAAGCCAGAAGGTATCAGAAGAAGACAAAATATGACGAAGTAACAGATAAAAGGCCGAAGAAACAAGCAGTAAGCAGAAGAAGACTACAAATGATACAACACTCAAGAAGCCAGAGGAACCAGAAGAAAATTAAAAAAAAAACATAAAGGCTATCACGAAGGCAGAAGGAACCATAAGAACACAAAAGACGACCTCGTAACACATGTAAAAGGCTGAAGAAGCCCGTAGGAACCAGAACAGACATATGAGATGATAAATGTGGACATCAGAAGACGACGGAATACAAATAAACACTGAAGAAGCTAGAAGAAACCAGATGAATACAGAAGAGGACAAAAAAGACAGAAAAGTAACAGAAAAGAGCTGAAGACCGCCAGAAGGAACCAGAAGAAGACTAAGGAAGACCACGTAACACAAGACAGAAGCCTGCAGGAGTCAGAAGTAGACAGAACAAGATTATAAATGATAGAAACAACTTAAGAAGGCAGAAAGAATAAAGAAAAAACATAAGAGAAGATAAACGTGGATATCAGAAGATGACTGAACACAGATAAACATTAAAAAAGCTAGAAGGAACCCGACGAAGGCAGAAGAAGAAGAAAAGATATTGAAGGGCACTGAAGAAACCAGAAGGAACCAGAAGAAGACAAAAGAAGACCTCGCACCAGAAAATATGCTGAAGAACCCAGGAGAAACTAGAAGAAGAATAAGATGACAAATGATAGAAGACCGGTGAAGAATGCAGAAGGAACAAGAAAAATCATAACAGAAGACAAACGTGGAAATTAAAAGATGGCATATAAACACTGAAGAAGCCAGAAGGAGCCAGAAGAAGACAAAAGAAGATCATAAAATAAGGAAAAAACACTGAAGAATCCAGAAGGAACCTAAAGACAGATTAAGAAAACAAAATAAGATGACAAATGACAGAAAAACGCTGCAGAAGTCAGAAGAAACCAAAAGACAGATTAAGAAAACAAAACAAGATGACAAATGACAGAAAAGGACTCAAGAAGCCAGAAGGAACCAGAAGAAGAAGACAAAATACAGAAAAACACTGAAGAATCCAGAAGGAACCAGAAAACTCTTCTGACAGAAAAAGGCTCGAGAAACCAGAAGGACCCAGCAAAAGAAAAACGAGAAAAACGTAGAACCAGAAGATGGCATAAAACATAAATACTTAAGAAGTTAGAGGGAGCCAGGAGAAGGTAGAAAATAGAACAGAATAAGATGGCAAATCGCAGAAATTGCTTAGGAGGCAAGAAGGAGCCTGAAAATATAGATGAGAAGAGAAACATGGAGACCAGAATATGACAGAAGACATATAATATATAAAACACTGAAGAAGCCAGAACGAACAGGAAGAATATGACAAAATACAGAAAAACCACTGAAGAATCCTGAAGGAACCAGAAAACATGAGAAAAAAGATGAGAAATGACAGAAAAACGGTAAAGAAGCCAGAAGAAACCATAAGAAGACAGAGGAATATGACAAAAGACATACAAATAATAAAGAAGCCAGATGGAACCAGATACAAACAACCTGAACACAGAAGAAGATGTGGACAAAAAACCCCAAAGAAGCCAGAAGGGACCAGAAAAAGAGAGAGGAGCAAACAAACGTGGAAACTAAAAGATGACAGAATACAGACTGAAGAGGCCAGAAGGAACCAGAAGAAGATGAGAAAATACAGAAAAACACCGAAGAATCCAGAAGGAACCAGAAAACTCTTCTGACAGAAAAAGACTCAAGAAGCTAGAAGGATCCAGAAAAAGAAAAAAGGGAAGACAAACGTAGAACCAGAAGATGGCATAAAACATAAACGCTTAAGAAGTTAGAAGGAACCAGCAGAAGGTAAAAAATAAAACAGAATAAGATGACAAATCGCAGAAATTGCTTAGGAAGCAAGAAGGAGCCTGAAAATATAGAGGAAGAGAGAAACATGGAGACTAGAAGATGATAGAAGACATATAAACACTGAAGAAGCCAGAACGAACCAGAAGAATATGACATATACAATATACAATACAGAAAAACGACTAAAGAATCCAGAAGGATCCAGAAAAACGAATAAGAAAACAAAATAAAATGCCAAATGATAGAAGAAAAGGTGAAGAAGCCAGAAGGCACCAGAAGAAGACAGGATAAGGCAACAAAATAAGATGATAAATGACAGAAAAAAGCTCAAGAAGCCAGAAGCAACCAGAAAAGGGCAGAGCAAGATGATAAAAGGCAGAAAGGCGCCGAAGAAGCCAGATGGAACCAGTTAACAACAATAACCTGATTACAGAAGAACCAAAAAAAGGAAGCGGAGAAGACAAACATGTAAACTAGAAGATGACGGAATACAGATAAATACTGAAGAAACCAGAAGGAACCAGAAGAAGACATAAGACGATAAAAAAAGACAAAAAAGAAGTTAAAGAAGCCAGAAGGAACCAAAGTAAATCCAAAGCGCACGCCACTGCCTACACCACACAGAACGAAGATTACAATTAGAGATCAAATCGCCCCTTCTATATACTACCCCTCCCTTACACGGGATTTGTAATTACTCAACCGAGTTGCTCATTATTTGACTTCGGTGGAGCTTTCGACGCGCTCGTCGTGTCTCCGACATAGGTGGCGCTGAAAGCGCCGCTCACTCGTGAAGGATTTGGGGACCTCTCGAAGCGGTTTGCTGCCTCTTTCAGCGATCGCGTATTTTCGACGGATCCGTTTCACGCTGAAAGTTCAATGGAAACGGTCTCAAGTGGGAACCTTGCGGTTAAGACGCCTCAGGCCATTATTTCGCGTTTATTCGCCGGAAATCGGGTTTTCCGGCTAGATTTAGCACTGTGTGTGGACGAGTGTGCGTGTGGGTTGAAGTATGGAGCTCCAGATGAGAGTTAAATTGTGTGAAATTAGTGGAAATTGTAATTTGAAACGTTGAAATTGGTGTTTGGAGGACTATGATGGAAGGTGTGTTGGATATGTTAAAAGTTTAAAGGTTTAGGAGGTTTAGGAGATTATGGATTTGCTTAAGAAAGTTGATATCAACTTTGTTATTTTATTTATTTTTATCATAGAGATAGTATAGAAAGGAGAAGCTATGACTACGTTTTTCTTATTCTGAAAACGGTGTCAGTAGGTGTGGCTTATGGGACTATACGACGGTCGGTCTGCACAGGCCCGGACTAATTATAATTCTTTTTCTGTAATTAAGGTTATAACAAATAATTTAAAATAAATCTTATAAGTGTAACATGAATATGAATATGAACAAAATAAGTATTATACATTTTGTAACCTACTAGCCAGTAAACAAAACCAGATTATTATTTTGATGTCGAATGCTGGCGGATTTATTTATTTTTGTTTTTCTGATGTAACACATTTGAATATGTGTGTACCTATTTATAATACTTTTAATTGATAATATTCTGTGACTATCCAACACATTTTGATCGAAACTTCGTTTTGCTAAACTAGAAAATATATTTGATGCGATTTGGCGATATTCTGTCTATACATATATCCGTAAAATGCTTCGAACAAACAACACTGGACTTTGTCGGCTTCCAGTTACATCGGTCTACAAACTGTATGCATAATTCCTGCTGGGCAGGAATCTTTGTAAAGCTACATTTAATTAAAATAAACCAAAAATTAAGTAAAATTTTATTGAATACGGGCCTGTTCATTGTCATTTGACTGACATCTAACGTCACTTTCCGATGAAACGTAATTCCCGCTGATTTATGGTAGCCAGGACCCCTTCTGCTGCGACAGCTTCTTACATTACATACTGTCATGCTAATTAGTTATAAAAAAATAACTATAGCGCACTAGAAACAACTTCACCCTATATAATGTATCGGATTGCAAATTTGACGGTATGGGACTAACGGACGGTATGATTTGACATACAGTGGTCCTAATTTTAAACTCATATGACTCCTCCTCTTTTATACTATCTCGATGATTTTTATAGATGTACAGTTTTGGAATTAAGTAAGTTCCTATCAGTATTTCAGCAGTGTGTCGATGATACCTCCGTGTACGAGTTTTTTGTTATTCTGGTTATTTGCGGAACCTTGTTGGAATGCTTTGAATTGGTTTATAATGATTTATATGATTCTATTTATTAGCAATGTGTAATTAATTTATGTAATTCCTACATTGCAATGTAATTGTGTTTTTATTAAATATAATGTTAATTTTATTCAATGTTTTTACTGAAGGTTATTTCAGAGATATGTATTAACATTTATTCACAAAATAGAAATAAATTAAAACTAAATTGCTTTAAATTTGTATTTATGGTAATTTTTTACTTGTGAATTACAGGTGTTTTTGAGAGATTTAGCTTCAACGATATTTTACAGTGTTTAACTTAATAAACAGAAAGGAGTATGTATTTTTTTATAACATGAATGTATCATTACAATTTTTTTATATTATTATTTTGTATTTACTTTAGCAATATTTACTTTAGCAATATGTTTCAAATATCTGACAACTGAAAATAATAACAATTATGCATATCCCTAATTTACAAAAATTTATAATAGCTTGTGGAAGCAAGCTCTAAACTTTCGACGAATTTTGATGGAATGTTAATAATATTATTTAATATGTAATAACTATTATTTAATTTTTATTTTTTATTTAATTTATCATCTAAAAGAACATTTAGACAACATAAATACATAAATACCAAAATCTTGTTGTCTTGTTTTTTTTTTCTAGAAAGTAATAAATAAGTTTTATATTGTCTTATTGGTTTCTCTGTTCCCTCAGAAGTTGGAGCCGTTTAAAATGAGATATTGTTAATAATTCAAACGGCTGTAACTTTTTAATGAATTGGAAAAGTAATTTACTTTCTGAAAAAATATTTTGCTGAAGAAACGTGGGACATCCTGTATATATTATTGCTATAATTTTAACTATTTTGGTTGTCAAGCATGGATTAGATCGCATGAAAGATAACTGAAATATTAACTGCTGTAAAATAAATACATATACCTATAATATTGCCATTGTCCTTCATACAAAATACATGTTCCATTCTAAATATAAATTTAAATTAAATTTAGAGAATTTATTTACATTTAGTGAATATATTTTAATATTACAATTCTGAAATAGTCTATATTCAGTGATAATCCTTGGCAAGAAGTTGATTTGTGCATTTACTTACCTAATTAATATGTGTATTACATGAAATAAATTTATATAATGTGTCGTGATATTACGCAATATCTTAAAATGATATCTTCGTATCGTATTATCAAAAACTTTAATGTTTATTAATATTATTATATATACATTATTCTATATTTAATTAAATGCATTACCTACTCGTAAACTTAACTGTAGTGGTCATATTACATTTATTACAGTGCAATGAAGGTATCACATTAAGGAAAAGATCGGACACGCTAAAAATAAACTAAATCCCGTTACATTGCAGAGACCAGTACACAAATATATAACCGACATACTATTTTCAAATCCTGCAATAGCGATACGAACTTACTTATTTCCATGACTGTACCCAGGGTAGTGTCTTGAGACCAATTCTCTATTTACTATATACTTCTGAACTACAATTTCTAGTAGTGCAGAAGTAATTTGGTAATCTTGGTAAAAATTGCTGTTTTTAGACAAAAAGGAAAGAACATAATATATGCTATTATATAAAAAATGTTGTGTAAAAATTGTGTGTAATTTTGTAATTTGTCAAGACAATCAACTGTTTAATTAAAAATAGATTACAATTGTCCACAAGTGTCAAAACTATTTAAGAAGAAAATATTTTTCTTTCTTTTGAGATGAGGTCAGAACGCTATGAAATAATAAAAAAAAAATAATTCGATGGAGTGAAACATAATTTAGATTAATACTAATTGATAAAGATTAATAATGCCTAGTTTAGGGGCCAAATACCTTACAGACTAGAAATTAAAATGAACCTAACCACAGTCCATTTCCCTTTCTACATTTACCTTTAATATTGTCCTAAAACTGACCATTTTAGGACCTGCATCACTATCTGACATCATCACCTATATATCTAGCAAACTGACGGTTTAATAATTAATTTCCACGCTGGAAATGGTGGAAAACGTATAAATTTCCCGTGCATCTGCCCGTATTTAGAAACCCAACCGCTTTCCTGGTTCACTCGATTCCTATCCTTTTAATTTGAATATTTTCGGAGTTTGCCATAAATTCCGCACATACTTGACGGGGTGAACAATACCCCTACCCCTTATCCCTTCCACCCCTTTTACCCCTTCCACTTCCTTTAATGATTCGTTCTAGGCGATACAAGAGAGCGCCATCTACAGTTTAGCGCGTGAGACGGTACGCCGTTACTCATTTGTTTGGTGGAGTAATCCATGGTTCATACTCTCTCTTTGTTAGTCCATAGAATACAACCCCTTTTCCCGGGGTAAAACTTATCATCCGTGATGTAAATGCGCGGAATAGTTGGAGCGTTAAACTCGCTGAAACTCGATGAACTTATATCATTTTGGGATAAAAGGGCGTCTGGGTAAGACTGCAAAAACATGTTGAGAACAATGAGCGATGTTAAAGATGAAGTGTTGCTCTTGTGTTTGTGAAAATGGGTAATTTGTTGGGGGTTGATGAGTCTTAACTTGTTTGTGAGAGTCCTGAAGCAATTGTCATTGCTTTTCGAATAGCATTACATTCCAAACGTTTGGATTTGTCTTCTTATTGGTAACGAAATATTAAATAACAGCAATTTTCATAAAATTATCGTATTTTCGGATGAAAATTGAAGGCACTTTCTCAACAAATGTCATATTTTCTTTACAATATTGTCGTTACTGTAGTAATGTAATTCATTGTAATAAATGTTATTTTCATCTTTGTAGCTTAAATACGACATCTCTGCTTCAATAGATCAATTATGATTGCTATAGTGCCACTTTCCTTGTAATACATTCAGTGCATGGTTGTGAGAAGTGAAAAATTGCTTTGACAATTGGTAGTAAGTGCTTCATTATGGTACTGTACCGATGACAATGTCATACAAGTGATAAACAAATTAGAAAAATCATTCGACTGAATCATTTGAACAAGAGAGAAAAGATGTTTTTTTTTTAGTGGCTTGACAATATTTTTACCGATCGCAATATATTAAAAATGTATAAGATAGGTATTGTAATCTGTTATGTGTGACTGTCTGTGCTTGTGTATGTCTGTTGTGTTATGTATTTCTGTGAAACCTAAGTGTTAAAGGGCAATATGCACCTTTCATGTATTTTTGAGTTCCAAATTAAAAACGAAATATTACCTAATGGAAAAATAATTGCTATAAATAAATAATTGCTATAATAATTATTATGAAAAGTGGTGGAGATGTAAGCATTTTATTGGGAACTGTTCCTTTTATTTTCATTTCTTGAACAAAAAGTATTGTTTGTGTAAGTAGAGTTTGTGTCCTAAACATACAGTCTAGATATAAAACAAGAAATTGTAAAATTTTCTCAAGACACTATAAGAAAATTGTATATTCTTTCCCTTTAATTTGGTGAATTGTTTTCAATGTTCTGTGAATAAATACTTGAGAATCTCAGAATTTTAGTTTGAGACTAAATACGCTAATTTATGTACAAAACAGTATATTTCAGCAATAAAATCATTAAAAATCTAATGTCAGACACTATGAGATTCTGCGAATATATACCTCAGAAGAATTCTCAGAATTTTACGTGGTTTGAAAGTAAATATGCTATTTTTTTACAAAAGCAGTATATTTCAGCAATAATATCATCAAAAATCTAATGTAGGACACTATGAGACAATTGTACATTCTTTACCTTTAATTTGGTGAATCGTTTTGAAGATTCTGTGAATAAATACCGGGGAAAAATTCTTAAAATTGTACTTAGTTTGAGACTAATATGCTAATTTCTTGTCAAAACTATATTTCTGCAATAAAATCATAAAAAATCTAATGTAGGACACTATGAGACAATTGTATATTCTTTACCTTTAATTTGGTGAATCGTTTTCAAGATTCTGTGAATAAATACCGGAGAAAAATTCTTAGCATTGTACTTAGTTTGAGACTAATATGCTAATTTCTGTACAAAACAGTATATTTCTGCAATAAAATCATTAAAAATCTAATGCGGGACACTATGAGACAATTGTACATTCTTTATCTTTAATTTGGTGAATCGTTTTCAAGATTCAGTGAATAAATACCGGAGAAAAATTCTTAGAATTGTACTTAGTTTGAGACTAATATGCTAATTTCTGTACAAAACAGTATATTTCTGCAATAAAATCATTAAAAATCTAATGTAGGTCTCTATGAGATAATTGTACATTCTTTACCTTTAATTTGGTGAATTTACTTTAAGATTCTGTGAATAAATACCGGAGATAAATTCTTAGAATTGTACTTAGTTTGAGACTAATATGCTGATTTCTGTACAAAACAGTCTATTTCAGCAATAAAATCAATAAAAATCTAATGTAGGACACTATGAGATAATTGTACATTCTTTACCTTTAATTTGGTGAATTGTTTTCAAGATTCTGTGAATAAATACCGGAGAAAAATTCTTAGAATTGTACTTAGTTTGAGACTAATATGCTAATTTCTGTACATAACAGTATATATCAGCAATAAAATCATTAAACATCTAATGTAGGACACTATGAGACAATTGTACATTCTTTACCTTTAATTTGGTGAATCGTTTTCAAGATTCTGTGAATAAATACCGGAGAAAAATTCTTAGAATTGTACTTAGTTTGAGACTAATATGCTAATTTCTGTACATAACAATATATATCAGCAATAAAATCATTAAAAATCTAATGTAGGACACTATGAGACAATTGTACATTCTTTACCTTTAAATTGGTGAATCGTTTTCAAGATTCTGTGAATAAATACCGGAGAAAAAGTCTTAGAATTGTACTTAGTTTGAGACTAATATGCTAATTTCTGTACAAAACGGAATATTTCAGCAATAAAATCATTAAAAATCTAATGTAGGACACTATGAGATAATTGTACATTCTTTGTCTTTAATTTGGTGAATCGTTTTCAAGATTCTGTGAATAAATACAGGAGAAAAATTCTTAGAATTGACTTTTTCAAGCACTTTTTTATAATGTACTTTATATTAAGTTTTGTCTTGAAATAAAGATTATTATTATTATTATTATTATTATTATTATTATTATTATGAGATAATTGTACATTCTTTGTCTTTAATTTGGTGAATTGTTTTTAAGATTCTGTGTATAAATACCTGAGAAGAATTCTCAGAATTTTATGTGGTTTGAGACTAAATATGCTATTTTTTACAAAAACAGTATATTTCAGGAATAAAATCATCAAAAATCTTATGTAGGACACTATGAGATAATTCTACATTCTTTATTTTTAATTCTGTGAATCTTTTTTTAAGATTCTGTGAATAAATACTTGAGAAGAATTCTCAGAATTTTACGTGGTTTGAGATTAAATATGCGGACATTTTTACAATAACAGTATAATTCAGCAATAAAATCATCAAAAATCTAATGTAGGATACTATGCAACAATTGTACATTCTTACCTTTAATTTGGTGAATTGTTTTTAAGATTCTGTGAATAAATACCTGAGAAGAATTCTCAGAATTTTACGTGGTTTGAGACTAAATATGCTATTTTTGAACAAAAGAAGTATATTTCAGCAATAAAATCACCAACAATCTAATGTAAGACACTATAAGACTATTGTGCATCCTTTACCTTTAATTTGGTGAATTGTTTTCACGATTCTGTGAATGAATAACTGAGAAGAATTATATTTCAGCAACAAAAACTACCTATTTTTGGTTATTTTTACAAAATAAGTTCTCTGCACTATTAATTCTAGCTGCAGAATCATGTAATTTGTAAACTAATCTCAAAAAGTCGAACGTAGAAATTAAAAAGTATACCCCGACCTGGGTTCGAACCTTGACCAGCCGGTACGCTGTCCACACCAGTCAAACTACCAAAGCCACCCCTGTAAAAACTGACTCACACTCAATTCATCTATACTATCGACTTCAAATCCATAGAATCCATAGAATCGTCAACTGTTTCCGCAGCGTTTGATAAATAGAGAGAGAGGCGACACTAACTTAGTTATCGCCGATTTTATTTCACTCCACAAGTCTAATTGGACGTCGCACGTGAGGAATCCGCCGGGATACGTTCTAATTAATCTTCGGGTAAGTTAGCGGCGTTGCTGACTTGTTCCCCTCGCGCCCCCCAAGACCCCCAACGGCGCCCCCTTTAGTTCACCACGCGAACAAGACGTATCAACCCTTGAATTGCAATTCCTGTACCCTACAGGAATCCGCGCTTCTTTAGCAAGACTACACTGTCTGTCGCTGGTTAGTAGTACTTCGGAGCTTTTTGTGATTTAATGAATTTATGCGATTTAATAACGGTTCCCGTGCACGTCCGCTTGCCGTGGATCTAACTCGATTGCTAACAGCGCCACCCAGTGCCGGAATACCGTAACTAGACGCTTCCTTGAGGACATTACTAATTCCTGCGACTACTGTGCGACATTGTTAAACTTTTGTTGGATAGTTACAATTAGTAAATTGTAGCACTGTTGTTAGTAACTTTTAGGTTTGTAAATTGGTGGCTTTAACGTCAAAAGATGTCAAATGTCAAACGTACACGCTCAAAACGCTCCTTTTTTATCTGCCTTTCTTATCTTTCTACAATGATTTTCTGTTGTGGTTCCTTGTTTTTTTTATTAACAATCGTATCTCCAGGCATCAGAGATGGTTACAGAAGAATAGTTTCTTTTGACTTTTTTTGGGTCGTTCAAGCCAGGATAATGATATATTTTAATGGAGATGACATGAGTTTAACTGGTAGCTCCAGGCGAAATTTTGACTGACGCCATATGCAGCAGGCACCACATGGTCCTCCAAGATGTTTTCGATGTAACCCATGGCATTTAGTCTACCAGGAACCACAACAAGATCAGTTCTGTTGTCTATACTGATTCCAGCCCAAACCATCACAGATCCACGACCAAATCTATCCACTTCCTGTATAGTGGCGACTGCGTCACGTAGTGTCCACCAGGACGTCTATATACACGCACTCGACCGTCGCAACGAGTTACATGAAATCTGGAATCGTCTGTAAGTAGTACAGGCGTCCAGTGACGAAGTTGCCAATCTCTGTGATCCAGAGCAAACCTAATTCGCGCTGCTTTGTGATGCTGCGGAAAGCTTGGTGCGCGGACAGGTCTTCTTGGTTCCAAATTCGCTTCTTTTAATCTGTTTCTTACAGTGATCAGAAATTTCTATTCCATGTGCTCGTCTTAGGTCGTTTAGGAGGTCTCGTGCTGTGCATTACGCTGACGTAGAGAGGTAAGGACAAGAAATCGGTAGCCATGTTGAATAATGGCGACAGCACGAGCAACTTGCACTTCACTAAGATGCCTCATTTTAGTTCTAATGACATACTTGATATTTCTTTCATTTTGTTTTGCGTTATTAATTTACATTTTTAAGTGTAACTTAGAAGGAGTTGTAACATTGTTTTTGTAATTTTCTTTGGTTAAATATATGATCTTAAAGCATACCAAGTTTGATTTGCCTAGAAATATTATTTAAAAAGTTACGGGTATCGAAAATAGTATTCTCCTAATTTTTTTGAGCAGTATATGTTGTAAAAGCTTGTATCTAGAAATACTGTTAAACAAATAAGTAATTTCTCAAATAGATCATCTCAAAACTCCAACAAATCGTCTGCATAGGGTAATAATTGAATTTTAAACCTGTGGCTATATGTTCCTAACTTAATAATCAGTATATATCACAGAACATAAATTCTTTACTTAAGTAAACAAATATGAGAGTTTCACATAGAACAATAAACTTGGCGATCATAATTATAAACGAAATCATAAACATTATATCTAACCTCGAATACACAAGAAAAATCTTTGCAAAGATCAAGGTTCTGAATTAAAAAAACTGTAACCATGGTTATAACTTATATATTATTCAATTCTCCGCACTGTGAGCAAAGAATGAAACCGTTTTGTGACTCAAGTAAACATTAATTATCCCTGCTTCCTTGAGTAGACTTCATTTAATGTTCATAGTGTTTACAAATTTGCTGTCGTTCTATATCTTGTATGTCTCTCAGGTTGAAAATGATGAACGAAACATTGGATCCAGTCCAACTTTATAAATAGGTCTATAAACTGACAGGACCATCTAGTAAATAGACGAATATACACATCAATAATATAGGAGGGCATTCTTGTAGCTGATAAGCTGCCACGATACAGTTCCGACACATTTAGGTCAAATATTTCATGAATATTGTGGAGACTTGGATGTTTCTATTAATGTATATTTAGGTTAAGGTCGTGCTGCTACGTTTTCATTTTTATCTTTAAAGGAAACGTCCAGTCTTGAGAAATACGGATGTTACAAATATGGTGAGGAGTCATAAATTATTAATTAGCTTTTGAACTAGTGTACCGATTTTTTTGATTTGTTTTTGGAACATTGTAAAGAACAAAATGGAGTTGTGTTGTGTAAGTTTGAGACATCCTAACCCAGTGGCGCGTTATGGGCAAAATGGGCATTTGCTCAGGGCCCCCAATAACCCCCAAACAAGTATTTTGGAAACTCGTTTTGTAATAGACAACCACACCATGCCAATCCTCATTACCGTTGCAAGCACATCTCAGCGAAGCCCCCAACTAATTTTTAACAAATTCACTACCGTGGCAGGAATATTGAATTTTATTTTTGCGGTACTACCATGCCGGTTGGGGACCAAAACAAATCTTTTATAAACTATAAATTAATTAATTAATAAATTAACGAATTTGAACTACACCATAGTCCTAGAGGCAGTTTTAGCAGTTAAACTCATTTTTTTGCCATAAGAGAAACATCTAATTTTGAGAAAACCTTGACAAAGTTGAAGCAGAGAAAATACTGTATGAATACATTGATGATTTTCAGTCGACACCTTTTCTTTTGTTATGGAAATCTATTCTGCAAAAATGAAATCTCCAAAAAAGTCTGTAAAATAAAAACTCGATCTTCAAAATGCTTACCTTTAAAAACCTTTATCATTACATAGTGTGTATAAAAAGTAATGTAACTAGTCAATATGTTTCTTTCTAAGAAGTTGACAACGAAAAGATTCCAATAAAAGTTTTAGGAAATTGCTTAAACTATAAATTTGAAATGCTTAGAAATGAATCATACTATATATTCAAAAGTATGTTGTATTTACAGCTTAAATCATTTTCAAAAACATTTATTTATTCTTTTTTCTTTTAAACTTCTCAGAAGCCGAGGTATTGACGTAGTAGAAATCGTTTTAACATTTTGTAATTGCTTTCACAATATTTAATCATTTTGTATCATTTAAACTAGGGGTTCTCAACCGGTGGTACGCGTACCACTGGTGGTACGCGAAGGACTTCTAGGTGGTACGCAAAAGGTACCAAACTTAAAATCATATTTATTCAGATGATATTGTTTAATTGTTTGACCCAAAATTATAGCGGTCAAATCAGATAATACCCATTACCGTACGCAGACGTATTTCAAATGGCACATTGTGTAAAAGGAAGTGTAGTTAAAAAGATAAATCAAAGTTAATATTTTGCGCTACAGCTAGATGAAATACTGACATAATTAATTTTTATCAATTATTAGTCTTTATCCGTTTCGAGGTGGAAGAGAAAACTGCTTTGAAATTGTTTTGTAAACCTCTGCTCGAAAGAACAACTGGTGAAATATTCAAATTTCTTAATAATTTTATGTTTAACAATTCCATTCCATGAGCGAAATGCACTGGTGTCTGCACTGATGGAGCTCGGGCTTTAGCAAAAAAATAATTGCCGTCAATATCCTTAAAAGTCGAGCATTCAGTTCACGAATGTTTTTAATATTATGTCAGAAGATGGGTAGCAACAGAAGTCACTCTTGTTACATTCCGATGATAGATGGCTCTCGAGAGGTAAAGTTTTGAATCGTCTCTTCAAACTTAAATCAGAAGTTCAAGTTTTTCTTGAAAACGCTAATTTCGAAATCAAAAATTCTTTCTTTGACGAATTGTGGATGCCCGGTTAGCATGTTAAGATGATATTTTTGGAAAGGTGTATGAATTAAATTTAATTTTGCAGGGATCAAAGGTTCATTTAATTATCGTTGAAGATAAAATTACCAATAAATAAATCGAGTTAATTATAAAAGAAGTTAATAAAAATAAATGTAGTTTATTGCCAGCATTCGAAGGCTCCCTTGAAGAAAGATGGGAAACATCAATGATGAATTAGTCGGATATAAAAAAATATTGATGCACCTCTTTCAAAAACAATAGTTATTTTCCCAAATCTATGACAATGAAAATTGGATCAGAAATCTAAAAGGTATGTAAATACCAAACTTCACAACCTAATAGAAAAAGAACATTTAAGAACATTTGAAAGACATTTCCACACACACACACAGCGCTGATAGAAGAATTTAAAATTATTACAATCACCGTTTTTTGGATCCAGAGGAAGAATTATTTTAAAGAAACTGGAGATTAAGATATTAGACTTGTAATGCCTTTTTGCGCCACGATTTATGTGAAATTTATGTAGGTATGGGTTTTCATCAATATTGTATTTAAACAACAAACATAAGCCAAAATTAATGATTGAGCCAAATTTGAGCTTGAAACTAAATGACACAGATCATATTAAAAGAAAATTGGTTTAGCAAAACAACCCGAAGGGTTTTTTATTTTACTTTTGTGTATATAATTTTTATGGTTATTGGTTTCGATGAGAACAAGTTTTTACCAAGTGAACTTTTGTTTTATTATTTTATTACAAAATAAATAAGTAGGAAACATATAGGTACTGGGTGCTATATTTGAAAAAAAATTAATTTGGCCTGCTTTTTACAAATGGATAACAAATGGATAAAAAATTCAAGTTTGTAGCTTAAGTCATTTCCTAAAATTTATTTGTTATTTTGTATTTCTTAAGAATATTCATTTGTTGCTGTAAATAACGATGTAGGTACTTATATTAAATGTTGTTCCAAAAAAGTCAAATACCTTACTTATTGTTTATGATTTTATTTAGTATCAGTACATATTATTTCTGTATCAAAAGTAATTCTTAATTCAACACGGTATATGGGGGCGCCCCAAATTCAAAATTGCCCAGAGCCCTATGATGGCATATCGCGCCGCTATACTAACCAGTAAATAAGGACTTTGATCAGGGTATTAAGTACTCTATTACAACGATGCATCTATTTTCAACATTTTGGTTCTTGATTCATCCCAATATCTAAATTTTTGTTGAAAAACAAATAAAATAAAGAATAAATAAAATAAATCCACTTAGTAAGAAATTCTTGGTCACAGTAAATTCTTATCAGTGTTCTTCTTGCTCAAGGCTGTTATCAATCAATCCAATAACGTCATTTCACCAAAATAATATTTACATATTGCATACAATCGATATCTTTTTTCTTTTATACACATATAATTCCCTTTAAAATCTCCAAAAGAAACAAAAGCGTATAACCAGCCTGTGACTCAACAGAACCAATTAACACATTCCTAACCAAAAAAATCCAAGAATAACTCGATTCATTCTTAAACCACGAGCTCAATTTATAAAATAGCGATAACCTCTTGTATGTCTGTACACACAATCGATTTTCATAACACATAGTCGCAATTAAACCAAAATACACCAATTAATTTAGAAAATTGAGTGCACAACACCTTCAACAATACCTCTGACACGTCCTATAGAAAACACGAACAATTACCTGTCGTAATATCCACTAAAAAGCGACACACAAGTAAACAAAACACGAAATCGACGCACTCAGTTCACGCTGGAACCACAGACTATTTTTGACGTTCGGTCGATCGGCTGGCCTCTCCGCTCTCTCCGCTAGACTGTGACGTCACGACATTGCAAACCGCCGAAGGTTTTTTAACGTTGCTCACAGTCTAAGCGGATTTGGAATTGGATTGAAGTCGACCGTGACGTTTCGACCTTGCTGCAGCGGTGATATCGTCATCAGGTGGTTTTAGTTTATTCTTTTGTTTGTTCTAATTGGTTCGGGAGATAGTGGTGGTGAATAATTTGTTATTAATTTGTTATTAGTAGTCTTAATAATATGCGTTCTGTGGTATTCTTGTAGATTAGTTTGCAGTTGAAAATACCTGTTTTAAAGGTGGATTGATTATTCATAGATTTCAATGAATTGTTTAAAAACGTTTCTTTGTGTCTAACAACTAATGTTTTCAGTTAAAATTTACAAATTGTATATTATAAGGAACGAGATTTATTTACTTTAAATAATTATTATTGTGCTGAGTGAAAGAATTATAATTTTTTAGTCACGAAATTATTGGTTGAAGTAAAAGGTTAGACTTACTGTCAAAACAGTAAGTCTAACCTTGTTATCAGTGTTTATAACAAAATATGATTTTCAGAGGATGTTAAAATGTGTTTTCTATCAAATGTTTTTGTTTTATAGAGTAGTCTGAGGATGCTGTAACAGCAAAACCGGTCACTACGAAAATAAAGATTACAAACAGTGAAGAACGGCTTTCTTTTACTCAACTTATAATTAATTTTTATCAATTATTAGTCTTTATCCGATTCGAGGTGGAAGAGAAAATTGCAGAGGAATAATTATTTGGTAAACCTCTGCTCGAAAGAACAACTGGTGAAATATTCCTATTTCTTAATAATTTTATGTTTAACAATTCCCTTCGAGCGAAATGCACTGGTGTCTGCACTGATGGAGCTCGGGCTTTAACAAAAAAATAGCAGTCAATATTATTAAAAGTCGAGCATTCAGTTCACGAATGTTTTCAATATTATGTCAGGAGATAGAAGTTCGTATGATACGGTATGTCCGGATATTCACTTCTGGTTATATTTACTATTAAAGGTAAGTGTGAGGTAAGGTAACTACGAGGTGGAAGAGAAAATTGCAGAGGAATAATTATTTTGTAAACCTCTGCTCGAACGAACAACTGGTGAAATATTCAAATTTCTTAATAATTTTATGTTCAACAATTCCATTCCATGAGCGAAATGCATTGGTGTCTGCACTGATGGAGCTCGGGCTTTAACAAAAAAATAATAGCAGACAATATTATTAAACGTCATGCATTCAGTTCACGAATGTTTTTAATATTATGTCAGGAGATGGGTAGCAACAGAAGTCACTCTTGTTACATTCCGATGATAGATGGCTCTCGAGAGGTAAAGTTTTGAATCGTCTCTTCGAACTTAAATCAGAAGTTTTTCTTGAAAACCCTAATTTCGAATTAAAAAATTCTTTCTTTGACGAATTATGGATGGCCCGGTTAGCATTAATAGCTGATATTTTTGGAAAGCTGGATGAATTAAATTTAGTTTTGCAGGGATCAAAGGTTCATTTAATTATCGTTGAAGATAAAATTACCAATAAATAAATCGAGTTAATTATAAAAGAAGTTAATAAAAATAAATGTAGTTTATTGCCAGCATTCGAAGGCTCCCTTGAAGAAAGATGGAAAACATCAATAATGAATTAGTCGGATATAAGAAACTATTGATTGCACCTCTTAAAAAAACAATAGTTATTTTCCCAAATCTATGACAATGAAAATTGGATCAGAAATCTAAAAGGTATGTAAATACCAAACTTCACACCTTATAGAAAAAGAGTATTTAAGAACATTTGATAGACATTTCCTCACACACAGCGCTGATAGAAGAATTTAAATTTATTACAATCACCGTTTTTTGGATCCAGAGGAAGAATTATTTTAAAGAAACTATAGATTAAGATATTAGACATTTAATGCCTTTTTGTGCCACGATTTATGTGAAATTTATGTAGGTATGGGTTTTTATCAATATTATATTTAAACAACAAACATAAGCCAAAATTAATGATTGAGCCAAATTTGAGCTTGAAACTAATTGACACAGATCATGAATAAAAAAAAATGTTTTAGCAAAACAACCCCAAGGGTTTTTTATTTTACTTTTGTATACCAAATGAAATTTTGTTAGGTATATAATTTTTATTGTTATTGGTTTCAATGAGAATAAGTTTTTACCAAGTGAACTTTTGTTATAAACGTTATTATTATATTTCACAATAAATAAGTAGGATTATTTCTTTCCCTGTATTAATATGCATTTTTGTATAAAGGGTGGTGGTATGAAGAAATTTGGATATTTTTAGGTGGTAGACGGAACCTAAAAGGTTGAGAAGCCCTGCTTTAAAGGAAAGTAATTTTTGTTTGTATCTGACTTGTGTATTTGACTTAAATAAATATTCCAAATTAATTAATCTCTATAAGCAAATAAACCAGAGTGTTCACTGAAGTAAATATTGTTGGTGTCAATGAAATATGTTTTGATCCAAAAGAATAAATTCAAAAGAATATATTTCTTAAAAACTAAAATTTTTTCTATCTGTGTATAGTTATTTGTACAAATATTAGTTATTTCTTGTTCTCCTGGTATAAATTCATGGTTATAGGCATCAAATAAGCAAGTATTACGACCTGAAATAACAATCATAGCCCAGTAATAAATTGAATGTCGCAATTATAAATCTTGCGTCCGCCGCCGTCCTGTGACACTTATGGATTTCTGTCCGCATTTTCAGGACGACCGCAATTATTGCAGCCTGTGTCCTGTGTCGATCGTTTCGCGCCCGATATTACCGTCCTGACAAACGCGCATTTTTCCCCGCTATACAAGCCCGCGCCACCGTCAGAGTGATTTGTTTCATTTGTAGATATAAATCTCTCAACTGGCCCGATGTATTCCAGCCTCTACAGTAGTTGGTACAACCCGTTATTATAGGATGAATTTGCAGGACTTAAAAGGATATTATTCAATGAGGATTGAGGATTAAGGATTTCTATTTTAAAATTTTTAAAATTTTCTGTGTTGAAATAAGCCTAAATAACCAAAATTAACTTACTAACTCTCGAATGATATGGCAAATTAAATGAGAACTAGTAAGAAGATTATCTTCATGAAAATCGGAAAAATCGGATATTTCTTTGAGAGATAGAGCATTCTAATGTAGTCATTCTGATGCATTGGGATGTGCTGAATTCAACGGTGAGCCCGGTTTTCCCGTAACGCGTACGGTTTGGCCAGAAAATGACAAACTATAATTTCCTCGGTTTTTCGCGGTTTTCTCGCGAACCGCGCGTCGTAGAGCAACGCGGTTTTCAGAAATGAATTCCTCGACCAATTTCCCATCCGGTACCGTTTCAAACGTCAACATCGGCCGGTTAGATCGGACACAATCTGCGTTAAAAGTTAAAAATATAGTTAAATGGCCATTTTATCATTATTTTTGATAACTTGAAACGTCATAACTTCCGAACCATTGCAAATAGGAAAAATCTAATTATACCGACGTGATCAGCGTCGGAAACTGTATGAAGGACCATTAACTTGATTCGATCGGTGGTATTTGGATTTCCGCCGACTAGGCAAAATTTAGGTGAAAATCGTATCTTTTTAACTATAAATTGGAAGTGGCCCACCTATCTCAAAAACTAGAGCCTGGATCAACATGAGACCTTTGCTATTCTACTAAAATGGGTGCGCTGATTACAAATTTACATAGGAAAAGGCTCCATCTCTACTGGTCACCAAGTTGTGCTAAAATTACGTATTTTCAAATAACACAAAAATAAGCGGAATAGACCATGTAATTTCTAAATGATACATCTTAGGCATATAAAAGTATACATATTTTTGATGTACTCGGCAAGAGCTATCATTTGGTGGCGGGCAAACCTTCCTATCGCCAACGGTTGCAAAGTTCGATTTTTTTCTATCTGAATGTGCTAAATTTTGATCGAAAAAAATTATGAAATTTGTTGAGAGATAGAGAATTCTAATGTAGTCACTCTTATGCATTGCGATGTGGTGAATTCAACGGTGAGCCCGGTTTTCCCGTAAAGCGTACGGTTTGGCCAGAAAATGAGAAAGTACAATTTCCGCGTTTTTTCGCGGGTTTCTCGCGAACCGCGCATCGTAAAGCATCGCGCTTTTCAGAAATGACTTCCTTGAGCAATTTCCCATCCGATACCGTTTGAAACGTCAACATCGGCCGATTAGATCGGACACAATCTGCGTTAAAAGTTAAAAATATAGTGCACAGGCAATTTTAGCATTATTTTTGATAATTTGGAACGTCATAACTTCCGAACCGTTGCAAATAGGAAATATCTAATTATACTGACGTGATCAGCGTCTGAAACTGTATTAAGGACTATTAACTTGATTCGATCGGAGGTATTTGGAATTCCGCCGACTAGGCAAAATTTAGTTGAAAATCGTATCTTTTTAACTATAAATTTGAAGTGGGCCACCTATCTCAAAAACTAGAGCCTGGATCAACATAAAACCTTTGGTATCCTACTAAAATGGGTGCGCTGATTACAAATTTACATAGGAAAATGCTGTATCTCTACTGGTTATCCAGTTGTGCTAAAATTACGTATTTTCAAATAACGCAAAAAATAAGCGGAATGGACTATATAACTTCGAAATGGTACATCTTAGGCATATAAAAGTATACATATTTTTGATGTACTCGTCAAGAGCTATCATTTGGTGGTGGGTAAACCTTCCTATCGCCAACAGTTGCAAAGTTCGATTTTTTTCTATCAAAATTTTGACCGAAAAAAATTATGAAATTTTTTAAGAGATAGATAATGTATCTAATGCATCTAATGTAGTGATTCTTATGCATTGGGATGTGCTGAATTCAACGGTGTGTCCGGTTTTCCCGTAACGCGTGCGGTTTGGCCAGAAAATGAGAAATTATACTTTCCGCGGATTTTCCAGGTGTTCTCGCGAACTGCGCGTCGCAGAGCAACGCGGGTTTCAGAAATGAATTCCTCGACCAATTTCCCATCCAGCAACGTTTGAATTGTCAAAATCGGATGGCTAGGTGGAACACAGTTCGCTTTGTCAATTCCAAATGTAGTAAATGGTGGTTTTGGCAGTTTTTGATACTTTGGGAAGTCATAACTTCCGTACAGTTCCTCATAGAAAAAGTTTAATTATTCCAGCGTAATCAGCGTCAAAAACTGTACCACAGACCTACCAGATCTTAATTGGAATTGAACCACATAACTTCAAAATGTTACTTCTTAGGTACTTCATTTGGTGGTGGGTAAACCTCTCTATCGCCGACGGTTGCAAAGTTGTTATACCAAATAAAATCACCCTGTATATACAATAGGAGCTAGGGCGATGCGAGGACCCGGGTTTCATCAATTTTCTTCCCTCTTCCTTTTGTCTTCGCTTACGTTTCGGCGGGCTTTACGAATTAATGTTGCTGAAACGATTACCGCAGCGGAGGGACCATGATTGAGCCAGAAAATTCATCCCGATTTCGACCTCTTTTCCGGCCCTAAATGTGTCCTTCGTTCCGGCAACGCGCCGAATTAGTCTTTTCACCCTATAAAAATTTAAACTCCACAATCACCCCCTATCCCTACCACGTCATCCAGTATAAACCATATTCTACTAGGAAATGTTCAATGAAAATCCGCCATAACTTCCGAACCGTTTGAAATAGAAAATATCTGATTGCACCGACATAATCAGCGTGGAAAACTGAGTTTAACAGTGATATAGGTTTTTCCATGGAGAGTAAGGGTTTTCCAGAAAATGGAAAATTAAGATTCTTACTTTTTTCTAACGTGGATTCTAAAAATGGATTCTAAAAATAGATTCCTCGATTCCATCGTCGTATCAGTACGCTATTGTTTTGTCTTCTTCGTAGCAGAAGTTAAACATCGATGAATATTTTACACCTACGTATAGAAAACTTTTCTTAAGGGTGGAAAGTTTAACTCCGCTGCCACTGCTGCGGTAGGAGTCTGTGAGTGTTTCTCCTCTTCATTTTTTATGGGTTTAATCCGCCCTCGGATCGGGGGTAAGAACCGTATAACGCCGGTGTTTAAAGCTCTGTTAGGCATGACAGTAAGTTTGATGGAAGACCCTTCCCCGTGAAACGATTGCGGGGCGCGGGGACGAATAACGATTTCAAGATTAGAGTTTGTATGCAGAGCTGATATAATAAGATGGGAACTATTTGCATTTTTGCATGTTGGATTTATCGTTTAGGCTAGTTGTACCGACAACCCCTTCGTGGGGGTTGTTTGACACAACGGAAGCTTGTAAATTTCTATATTATTTTAGTTTAGGTAATCCCCTGGACCAACTATAATAGATAAAGACCTATAACACTGTGCAACAAAAATATTCCTCCCGGGAAATTTTAGCTAATAATGATTCTTTATGACCCCCCGAACATTTCCACAAAGGCGTTTTTCTAGGTTAGTTCGAATAAGCCAGATATTTGCAAATTTATTTTTAATTTTATTCATAATTTTAGTCCAGGTGTTTTGGCCTGGAATAAATATAGATGTTTCGTTTTTCTATCATTCTATATGTTTTTTTGGGGGGCTGAATCCGAATTTCAACTTTACTACTTTCCACTGATGGCTTTACAACAAAAATCGCAAATAACTAAAAATTTTCTACTTTTCTGTAGTTTATTGCAAAAAAGTCATAAAACTATGCACTTTTCGACGTAGACCACTATATACAAAAATAAGGTATACTAAATTTGCTATAAAAGGCACCCTCAAGTGTATTCTTTGGTTGAATGGTTTGGCCGCGCGAGCGTGCTGAAAGAAGGCCAAATTTATGAGATGTGCGTGTAAAAATGCTTAGATTCTGATAAAACTACATTCAATTCTCTACAAATTGCATAACTTAATCAGTTATTTTGGCCAAACTGTGTAGCCGCTAAAGCGCGTTGAGCCCTTCACCAAAAATTTGGTAGAGACCTATCTTATTAATATTTATTTATTAACTATATGCTTGCTCTTTTTAATAATTAATACTTAATGCATTATGTAATTCTTTATTCTTTTTTATAAACATTCGGGCTCTTGACTTCGCGGCTTCGCTTAGATTAGTATGACATAATACAGTAGAGCGTCGATAATCCGAACCTCGGTAATCCGAACGTTCGCTAATCCGAACGTTAAAAAAAATAACAAAATAAATCACTGAGTAACCTAGGGAAACGCCATTTTTGTCGGGTCCTGTTTACAGAAAAATATTGCTTTTGTTTTATTTATATATTAGTAATCCGAATTACTTTCGGTCCCAAATAGTTAAATGAATAATAAATAAATAATAAATAAATCATAAATAAGTCATAAATAAATAATAAATAAATCCTTTAGACATCCCTTTGATATTCCTTCGATATTTCTTCGATATCCCTTCGATTTCTCTTCGATATCCCTTCGATATCTCTTCGATGTCTTTCGATTTTTACTTTTTTACATTCCAATAGTTTAAGAAGAGCGGGATCGAATGGTGTTGGTTTTATTAAGATTGAACTTCTATCCAATACTCGTAGTTTCTAGTATTTAGCTGCAATATTTGATAATCCGAACAATTTGATAATCCGAATCACCTTCGGTCCCAATTAGTTCGGATTATCGACGCTCTACTGTATATTAACCCAATTTCGCGGCTACAGGGTTTGGCCAAAATAAGTGATTAAGATGTGCAATTTGTAGGGAAATTAATGTAGTTTTAGCACAATCAGCCTTTTTAACTAACTTAAGAACTGGGGTTTACATAAAGTAGGAAAATTTTCCCTTCTTTCGGCGCGCTCTAGCGGCCAAACCTTTCTACCAAAGATGCATTTCAGGAGTGCTCTTATAGGAAATTTAATATACTTTATTTTTGTATGGAATGGTCTACCTCGAAAAGTGCATAGTTTTATCACTTTTTCGCAAAAAACTGGACAACGGTCGAAAATTTTTGTGTTTTTTTTGCGATTTTCGTTGGGAAGCCACATCCGTGGGAAGTAGCGATGTTGAAATTCGGATTCAGCACCCCAATAAACATATCGTGGGCTTAAAGGTAAAAGTCACTAACTAACATTTTGTTACATTTTCTTGAAACCCGAATTAATAGGGGTCTTGCATGATTTTACCTAACTTAACAAATAAAATCCTTAGGTGGTAAGAAACCCCTATGTAAAATTTTTCCGGTTAATATTGTTGCACTTAATTGTTATTGAACATCAAAGTTTAAACCGCGCCAAAACGCTCTGTGACGTCATAAGATTGGTGAGAAGCTCAGCGAGCCTAGGCCGTAGAGAGTAGCCTAAAAAATAGGACCTACGGGCACGAGAACGGCATCGAGTTGAATGTATAGGCATATGGAGGAGGTTGTGTGCGTTCTTATAACGAATAAGTATAGTTGGGTCATGGAATCTTTGCGTGTTGTCAAAAGTGACAGTCGTCTGAGAAGACGTACGTCCACCGTTAATGTCAATCTTTTCACATGTTGTAGAAAGAGTGAAGGCGTGACAATCGCATCGTAACTAGCTCATGTCACGTGGCCTTCGACCAGGCATGCTACGTCACACCAATCACAGTGCGTTTAAATTTAAAGGGGCGAGACCGATTTTAATATTATTAATTGTGCAGGAACAGATTTAAAAAAAAAAAAAACGTTTGCGGACGGTTCTGGTATACGTTTGACACTCATAGAGTGTATTAATTTTTAATTTTGAGACTTAGTGCAAGACCCCTATTGTAGTCAAATGCTTCTAAATGCGCATCTTGTACAAGGAGGCGATCAATAAGTGTTCTAAGTAATCGAAAATGCATTAATTATCCAGAAAATATCATTATATTTGTTGGTAATACATCTTAAAGTCAGATTTTCGTAATTATTTTAGATGTTAGTTAGTGACTTTTACCTTTAACCCGACGATATAGAATGAGAGAAAAAAATTCTATATTTTTTTCCTGGAACAGGCACCCTCGGAAACAATCTGACTGGACTATTTTGCCATAGTATACAGAGTGGTTTCTTACCCTACAATAAGTAAAGGATTCTTTTAACCCCTCATGATATATGCATTTATATATTTGCAGTCGATTTCCCGGAAAATTCGATATACCTACTCAGAAAACAAAAAAAAAGCTCACGTTGCGTGGTGAGGGTAATATTTCATCCTGAGATATATCAGGATAGCGGGTATCTGCACAGTGATATACTCTATCCTTGCAAGGACGATCAACACGAGAAAGAAGGAGTCGACAAAAAAAGTCCTAGTATAGTAGTTCAGTTAAAATCAGTCACATTGCTGGAGGTATATCTTGAATTCACAAGATGGAGCTACCGTGCTACCTCTTCACGAGTCAGTTTGGAACTCACATACGGACACTTGTCTAGCATAATGCATCGAATGCAGGACGATGACAGTGTTCTGCAAATTCGATTTGCAGGAGGTAGCAATGGAATTGTTGTAGACAATAAAGCGTACCTTGTAGATAAAGTATTTTCCTGCAAAAGTTTTGTGTGCTTTTAACTATGTTTAAAGTTGTTTGTTCGTAAGTACTTACCTATAATGTTTTTTCGATTGTAATGCTTACATATTATTCGCTTCTGCTATTTTCCAATACCAAATTATCCCAAAACACCCTAAAAGAATTTTCTATATGTGACCCCGTACGAGAGAATCGCCCTAACTGCCATTTCTCGTTTCGATAGTATTGACTTTTGTGTTTGAAGGCCTATAACTCTAAACTACTGAAAAAAAAATTAAATAACGTATGTGATACTCGTGAATCATTTCTATATAAGTTGTATGACTGTCAAAATTCTTTCCCCCTCGGTATAAACATGAGCGCGAGAGAAGTGAAAAAGAGTACCCGATTTTTGCAGTTTTAAATTAACGCTCGCCTTTCCGATTTATTTTCTCTTAAACTACTTACTACAAAAATTTCAGTTTTTGTTCAGGTTGCATTTAGAGTCTCTTCTATAGATTGGCGTTTTTGTTTTCTTGTTTTTTATGTAATCTCAGAATATCTCAGGAACGAATGTTAGCAGGACAACGCAGTTATTATACAAATAATCCTTATTTACTGCGATACATATCCCTTGAAATTAATAGCATTCCGACTATTTGTTAATTTTGAAGACCGAAATAAACATGAGCAATATTTTGCGCAGTTCGGCTTCCCTCGCTTGTGGGTTTTGGTGCGAGGCAGTCGAACGAGATGCGAAGTTTTTACGCGATCAGTGAGTCCGTTTGAATCCGTGTTTGTAAAATATTGTTGGGTATAATTAATTGTACATCTAAATTCATTATATTTATTTCACTCGCAATGCTATTCAAAATTCCGAAATTAAA
This sequence comes from Aphodius sticticus, assembly GCA_963966075.1. Lineage (NCBI taxonomy): Eukaryota > Metazoa > Arthropoda > Insecta > Coleoptera > Scarabaeidae > Aphodius > Aphodius sticticus. The sequence continues at coordinate 6,519,665 of OZ014510.1, forward strand.
TTGTTCTGATCGTATCGTACTATCAGTAAATAAATAATCTCCACTGTACCAGCTACGTTTCCATTTACCGTAACGATTGACGTAGTGCGCGCTGCACGAAGTTTATATCATTCATATTAAACCGCTTTAAAAATTACTTAAAAATTATTATGCAATTCTTTTTCTGCAGTCGCATTAATATTAAAATATGACGATTGTTGACAAAAATTTTTATTACACAAAAACTGAAAACAAAAACGCCAATCTATAGAAAAGGCTCTAAATGCAACCTGAACAAAATGCGCATTTTTTAAATTTTGAAAAAAATATACAGATAATAGCTTAAAACAATTCAATGGTAGGGTATAAATACCTTTTCCTGTAGTGTCACCTAAAAATAGAAGACAACATCTCAGCAGCTGAAAAATGTCTTCTTGATGTCAACCTAATATCTCTGATGGGACCAGACTTGAAAATCTGAAACTGTCACAATTAATTCATCTTATTATAAGATTTAACAATATATAAAAAAAAACATTCTTGTATGTGTTTCATACACAAAAAACGATGATTACCAAATCATTGTTCGTCTGAAATGTACAGCTACAAGACAAGTTGATACAACATAACTGATAACTTAAATAAATGGCCATCTAAAATTTAAGGACTTAATTAAGCCAACTAATTAAGGATTTCTCGAGCATGTGCAACTTTTTTTTTGTTACAAACGTCCAACACCACAGCCATATTAATCCTCATAATTCACTCATATCAAACTGGGACTGATATCCAAATATTTGCATGCAATGTAACACGTTGATTTAGATCTATCTATATGGTGAATAGTATATCTATAGTAAAGCATATAACCGGGGAACGGAACAGGGCGGACCATTTAGATATTAGAGAATCAACATTACGCTTCCTACAATTTAATATTTCATCGTCCGGGTATTGCTGATTTGATATCCATTGCAAATGTAGATGGCGTACACACATTCACTATACGGGTATTTAATTGAACATTGAACGTGTTATCATATGCTGGCGGCTGTAATATTGATTTGCAGAGATAATCTATTCAGTATTAACTATTTATCCGTTCTATTATTGGTACACTATGCAATAATATGTGATTTTTAATTTTTGCACTGTTTTAGCAAAAGATTCGGTGCCTTTTGTATACAGGGTGAGTTATTGGTATCCCGGCGGTCCATAGCTAATAAATCGTTTGAGAAAGAAAAGAATATTATTTTTTTTTATACAGGGTGTTGCATTTAGGTGTAACGGATAGTATGTACGTTTTTTAAATTTTACGTCCTGTATATTTTATTATACTATGAATACTACTATATTTGTTTATCCAACCGTGTATGTTGCTAAGTCACAGCGTTAATAGTTCCAGAGATATTCAACTGTTTTTCCAAAATATGCCCGTTGCAGGATCCTTTTAAGAACTATGTAAAAACGACACTTTTGCCGATTTTACCTTTAAACTATGTGAGACAATGGTCAAAGCCAGTAAGTAGATGATAGTATCCAAAGATATTAGATACACTATACTTAGTAAATTTTCATGTTTTTCAAATGGCTTTTTCTCGAGTTTTTTTAAATGGAACAACCTGTATAATATGTGTTGGCTGTAATAACCCTTTATTTCGCTCCAATTTACATCTAGTATGTCATACATCAAATGTTACTATTCCAATTTAACGAAAATGTAATGCAATTGTAAGTTTTAATATTGTTGTGAATAAGGTATTTGGTAGTCTGATGTAAAGTCTTCAAGTGGCGACAGAAGAGATAATTTAGAAACGATTTATCCAGCTTTTGATTCTTATACAAAGCATTACCGTTATCAACATATTAACAATTTTATATGAAATTTTGTAAGTATATTTTGCCGTCTATCGAAATGCAACCGAACACGCGATTTAAAAATTTCAAATTACTGCTAAAGTAAACCCTAAACCCTGTACTTTTAGGTTAACTTCGTGAAAATTTCTTGACTTCTTCTGAGTGTTGAAAATCAGATTTTCTTTGATCTTTCTGTAATGTATGTGCTCACACACAAAAACCAAATATGCAACAAAAACAAACTGATAGGCAATTCAGATTTTCATTCACAGCAAAAAAAGTATTTAAAATTTAAAAATTTTTATACAATTTAAAAATGTTTAAAAAATAGTGCATGCCACGATCACCGTGTATAGCGCATCTAATTTTTCATGACATCAGCATCTAGCTATGGGTTTAGTTATTATGTGACAAAATTTTTAGGACAATATCTGCAAAAATGTAGTAATAACGTAGTTTTTAAGAAAGGCCTGCAATTGCCAATATTTTGACAAACAATTGAATAGCTCAGAAACTGTTTACTTTACACAGGTGCAACGTACACAGTTGGAAAGACAACTTCCTTAGTATTCATAATATGGTATGATATATAGGGCATTCCATTTAAAAAAATGTACTGACTTTTCGTCACGCCTAAATGCAACACCTTGTATAAATGAAGATAACTTTACGTTATAGAAACTAGTGAGTCAAACAACTCAACATTTTTTTCTTTCTCAAACGTTTGAAGACTATCACCCAGTATATTTTTTATACGCTTCTTTGTCTACTTCTTTATGGTTAATACAAAACCCGTTTCCAAAAATTTGTTTATAAGTTTGTGAGCCCCAACGTGAGATATTCTTGTATCCTGAAATTTTTAGGATCCTCCTGTAGTGTCTTGCCGTGCTGCCTTTTTCAGTTTATCACGTATGGCGTGGAAAGTGGTAAGATGATCCTCTGGTGCACTCACACATATATGAATATCTGATTTGAATAAAATATAGCGACCGAAAGCTGGTCTACCAGCGTTCCACAGGCAAAAGGGACCACATAAATCCCTTTTCCCGTTTTTTCCCTAGTTTATGCGTTTGGCCTGGATAGCCCAGCTCTATGATGCACGACATACACGAAAAATATAGCTGTTTTTTTTTAGTTTCTGATTTTAGTTCCGTGTAAATGCAAGATTGAGATAAAAATTATAAAAATATGTTTTTAAAAATGTGTGAAGATATATCTCAAAATATCCTAAAAGATATAATGTAATTTCCAATATTCCCATTTTAAATCACCGTTATATACCTGCGTGCGATTCTCAGGGTCTCCAAAAAACTTGTTTTTTAAATAGTATTGCGATCCAGGCTAAACGTAACGCTGTCTCGGAACAACACGCGTGTTGTCCATACGCCGGTTGATAACTCCATCAAAATGTTGCTAATTATTGAGTATATTCGAAGTGATTCCAAGTACAAGTGTATTATAAATGTGCAACTAGACTCTTGTATTTTACCTGTGAAACGGTGGCCTTTCTTCACCTGGCAAGTGTTGTTTTCTCGTTTTTTATTGATGTTGCATGTTTTAATGATTTTTATGACTAAGTTAACTAAATATGTACAATTAATTCATCTTATAATGTTGAGAAATATATTGAAACACTCTTGTGTATTTACCTTCAAATCTATAAGATGCAGTACGCAAAACTCATTTTATTACAAGGTATTGAAGATAATGTAACACAAGACATTAAAACATGGCTAATAAAGGGCAAACGTAAATTTAGTTTTTGTAAATATTTGGATATCAGTCTCTGTTTGATATGTGTGGATTATACGGATTTACAAAGCTGTGAAGTAGGACGTTTGTAATAAAAATTATTGCACAGGTTCGAGAATTCCTTAATTCGCTGGCATAATTAGGTCCTTAAATTTTAGGTAGCCTTTTCGGCAGCTTGTTATTATAATGTGTCAAACTTGTTTAAATTAATTACATTTTACTATAATATTGTTATTAACTGTATTCAGCTTACAATAATTGTGACTTAGATGCACAATCGATTTTTTTGGATAAAATTCATGCAACGTTAGTAGTGCCTAAATTCTGTTTTTTATTTGGTAGCGTTGTAGAATTGCTTCAGGAATACACATTTTTAGGATTTTAGTCCAAAGTACTAGGAGAACGTGCAGGCCTAATAGGCCTGCTGGTCGACCTAGGTAGATCGCCGAAGCGTGAAGAGAGAGAGAAAAAGCCCGGATGCTCTTACACGCGCAACGTGATTATGCTCGTACGTTCTGAGCGGTTACGGGCGCGCCATCTATTGCTTTGTAGAGTAACCTCAACAGCGACATGATGTGTCGCCGTCTGGTGACCGCGTCGGGAAGCGCGCGGCCGTTGCCTAGCAACCTCGATCGATTGGCATGACGACGCGCTGGCGAGGACAGTCCCAAACGATACTCCATAAATTTAGCCTCGAGTTAAAAAATAACGAGAACTGGCCGGAAATTGGACGAAATCGAAAGCCTAAGCCCTGTAGAATCCACTTTTAGGCGGAAAATCGGCGCCTGCTTCTCCGAGGCGCAGACCCTTCCCCCGATTCGCCGATTTTCGTAAACTTCTTGCGCGGACTGTGTTAGACTTTTAGTATATAGTAGGGATAAAGTTTAAGATTTACTTTGAACACCCTTTGACGTATTTGTAAGTTATGCCATATATTTGTTTTGCTAGCATTAATGCAATGTCGTACCGCGAACAAAATTGATACATTTTGGTATTATGCGATAAGAAAATGTAATTCTATAAAATAAACTAGACATATTTGAGGATTATTTAAAACAACCAACAGTTTCAATTTTACTACGGTTATTAATAAAACTGATTTATTTTATTTATTCTAGACTACACAGATAGAAAAGTCTTCTTGATTTTAAGAAATATATTATTTTGAATTTATTCTTGGGATCAAAACAAATTTCTTTGACGCTAACAATATAGATACTTCATTGAATACTCTAGTTTATTGACTTGCAGAGATTAATTTATGTGGAATATTTATTCAAGTCAAATAAATACATTTGGATACACACACACATTTCTTTACACCAAAGAAATCTAAGTTTGATTCAAACAAATAAATTTGTATACAAGAAGATATTTATTTCCCTCAAGAAATATTTTTGCTTTAGCTTAAAAATAGGTTTACTTCGCCAAAGAAATCATATTATTATTCAAATAAGTATATTTTTAGTGTGAATACCTCATCCAACTGTACTGTTAGATGGCGCTGTAAACACTATCCTCGCAGTTCGGGCTTGTCTTGAGCATAAATAGTAGACTGGTAAAAGCCTTAAATTACTAAAAAGGCCGTGTGATCGGCAGTATAGAGCACAGTGCATGCAAGTTCCGATTCCGAATCAGCGTACACTTTGCTACCCTAACCTTGACTATATGTAGGTCTGGGAAGACCAACCACTGGTCGAGGATGTGCGACATCCCAAAAGGCGTTGACACGTGGATATTTTGCTTGTATCTGTGACCAAAAAATGTTCGGTAAGAATTTTTAACCCATCTCTTTTCTAGTAATGCAACACAAAGACAAAAGACAACATCTCAGCAGCTACACTAGAAGTTTAAATAATTCTTTCAATACACAAGAGTCAAAACTAAACATTAAGATTTTTGGTTGGTAACATACAAGCTTCTTTTATCATTTAGCTTGGTTAGACCCATTAATTTTGTGGATGTTCATATCCCAAGCAAAACCTTAGCAAACGAGGCATGTAATTTAGCACCACAATCAGGAATTCTGCTACCTCGACTAACTCAACTAACTCAACTTTCTGAACAGTTTCACACCACCAGCATAGTTATAACTAAGTGTGAAACTCAGGTATCCGCCCAAGACGGCTATATGTAATTACAGGTGCACGCGGTATTTATTTGCAAGGGTTGGTAGACGTGATACCGTAGACTATGAGCGGTAATAAATAATCCGTGATTTAAGATTGCACGCTAGGTGGCGGTAGCGACGCTCCGCCTGGTTCAACACGTAGACGCCACCAAGTTATTATATATTTACTTTATGTAAATAATGTGCATGGGGAGGCATCGTGTGTATTGTGTGTGCGTGTGTATGTGTGTGTGTGTGTATGTGTGTGTGTGTGTGTGTGTGTGTGTGTTCGTCTTTCCCGCTGTTTAAACTTTAGATTAACGGGTTTTCGTAACAGGCATCTTTGTACAAACAGGGAATTATTAATGGTTCATCTATGGATTTTCAAAGAGCGTGTTGATGGTTTAAGCTTGATTTTAATCAAGTGTAGGAAATTAATAATTAGTATGCAGGTGTATGTTGATTACAACATTATTGTTTATTGATGTTTTATAATATAATATTTTTTTTAACCATCAATTAAAATCTGAATTCTAAAACTAGGTACTTGTCTCTAATAGGCTATCCACTGATGCCGTATATTTACTTTGTCCTAAACAAGAAGCACTAACACTTCACTCACTGTGCTCTGCTTTTTACACATTTCACTGATGCACTAGTTCGAAGGGGTTAGTTCTTTTTAGTCTTCTCACTAGATTCTGGTTGTCCAGTAGCTGCAGGGCCTCTACGTTGACGTGATGGCTTAGGCGAGATTCATACTTAGTGGCAAATCTTTTTATTTCTTGGATGACTTATGGGACACCGAGATCACGGTGCAGGTCAGTGTTCCGTATATACCAAGGAGCGTTAACCATATTCCTAAGTACTTTATTTTCGAAAGTCTGGATTCCGTGTATATTTTTTTTTTTTTGGCGTGACACCACAAAGTTGGCTGACGTATAACCAAATCGGTTTTAGTACTTGGTTGTAAACTTGTATAGTTTGTTCTGTACTGACAACTGGAAGTTTCTTCCCAGAAGCCAGTACAGTTCTCTGTATTTGAGGCCAAGCTCTACTCTTTTCTTCTTAACGTGTTCTTTCCACCTTAGTTTTGTATCCAGAGTCATACCCAAATACTTTGCAGTGTTCGCATATGTAACTATGGCGTCGTTAATCTTGACATGAGGTATGTCCTCGATTCTTTCGTTTGTAAAGTTAATGTGGACAGATTTCAGTTCGTTGAGCTTAGTCTTCCATTTTTTGTCCATTTATATATTTTATTAGATTACTAGATTGTTGAAGATTCCTAGTAGATTCTCCAATAATATACGAATGTCACGACTGCTACATTTTCCAGCGGTGGTAGATCACTTGTTGGTGATTGGGAATTAGTTCCTTTCTCTCAATGATAGGTTTCATACTAGAAATAAATAATTTATTTATTTTTTTTTGTTTTCAGGTTTTTGCATTTATATTAAAGATGTGACACTCTACTTGGCTGCGTTAAAATTACCACCTGAAGAAGATGAACAACTCGTCAATTTTGAATGACACTTTCAACGTTAGTACGTCTATAACTATAACCTGACTGGTGGCGACATCTACAAGCCCTACGGAGAGCGACCGGAAACGTATTTCGGACCCGTGTTGTTCTTCTTAATTTTCGTGGTGGGGGCAGTTGGAAATGGGACTCTAGTGGTGATCTTCTTCAGGCATAGGACAATGAGAAATGTCCCCAATACGTAAGTACATTAATGAAAATCCATAATTGATAAATCAGAACTACGTGCTGTTTGAAAAATTGTAAGTTTAACCATTTACTAAGTTGTAATTTCTCAAGTTGTCAAAATTTCGGTTATTTTTTATTTCGTTACCAACTGTGTTAAAAACATGACTTGTATTATAGTCATCCTAATAGATTACAGTTTAAGAAAATTATTTCTTATTACTTTTCAATATGCTTTATTTCTATTAAAAACCAAAATTAAAATTGAATTTTATTTACGTCCTATCACGTGATTGAAAACGCTCTGTAATTGGATCAGTCTCCAGTGACGTCATTCGTTAGTACGCTTAGGCGCTGTGTTAGTACGCTTACGCGCTGTTCGGTTTGTCAGGGTATGGTATGGGGAGAGTAATGCTCAGATAACCTGGGTCGGCTGTCTTTCTCTTATATGCAGATAAACGCCGTATGACGTTAGTCCGCCTATTATGCAGCGCGTCACTCTCGCCGTACCATACCCGATTACCCGAACGCGCTCTTATGCTTCTCCCGTTTGAATTTAATAGCACTAAAGTGCCATGTGAGCATAACTTTGTAGGTTAGGTTAGCCCTAACCTCAAGCTGTCACAGCAGATAATACCTGGTTCGAAAATACGATAGATAACTTATTCTAGTCAGTTTTACTTATATCGAAGTAATCTTCACAACAAAAAACACTTGTATTGGCCGCTATTTATTTCATTTGGATTTCTACGAGCCAACCACTTTCTTCGCAGTTTCAAATCTTGCGGATCAGCTACAAATAGTTTATCCGGACTTTTTATTGACGTATTTCTGCATTGTGGATTTATACACCATTTATAACCCATTTTTATTTAGAAATTGTGAAAAAACACATCATACAACACAATTACCAAACGGCGACGATGCCGATGCTGACAGTCACTGACAGACTATATGGGCCAATTTGACATCTACTATCGTGTGATGTCACACAACAGAAAATATCGTTTTGGCCAGTACAGTTTTCTGTATTTGAGTAGTAGTTTTATCCATCAGAGTCATACCCAAATACTTTGCAGTGCTCGCATATGGAAGTATGGCGTCGTTAATCTTGACATCGATTCTTTTGTTTGTAAAGTTAATGTTGATCTCACTGCCATTAGAGCCGTGTCATCTGCGAATGAGGCAACTGTTACATTTTCCAGCTGTGGTAGGTCACTTGTATATGGTAGATAGAGAATTGGTCCCAAGATAGTACCCGGGGGTACCACAGCTTTTACTTCTTTTAATTCCGTGTATTCATCAATCTGTTTTATTTTGAATAAGTGTTAATAGCCCACCAACTTTTAAAGCAAAAGATGAAGATGGCGCAAACTTTAAGAGTAGGATAAAAAATGCTTTGTGAATTACTTTCGTCCGTAACTATCTTTATTTAACATTAGTGAAGAAGGTTAAAGAATTATTAAATTTTCAATCTTCCGAATCCCTTTATCAGTATGTAGATTTCATAAGGTGCGTTTCTGAATATATAATGTTTTCGTCGTTTTAGTATTCGCTATTAAGATATAGATTTTTAATTTGAAATTTTTATTTTTAGTTTTATTTTTTGGTATTCCAAGTAATTCTTACTTGCTGGAAATCAACGAGTATTTGATATAGAATCGGTGCTGTTTATATTTTTACTTTATCATACGCAGTATGTAAAGTATTGTAATCATGCCAAAAAAATTTTTTGAGATTTTAGCGGAAATATGTCTTTTTGGGTCCCCTGAACATTTTTGATCAAGGTACAAAAAAATGTCTGTGTGTGTGTGTGTGTGTGTGTGTGTGTGTGTATGTGTGTGTGTACCCGTTTTTGTGGCGACGATTCCGGAGAAACTACTAAAGGTATCGGGACAAAACATCATATTTAGAAGTTTCATAATCAAACTTAGAGCTGAAAAGCCTTCTGTTGAAAAGGGTCCAAAGGAACTGGTGGTTTACTCTTAGCATTTTTCGAAGATTTTGTAAATGAGCCGCTATTTGTGTAATGTCGTCAAAATAGTTAAATAATAAATTAAAGGAGAGGAAATTTTCTATAATTTATGTATATGACATTTTTTGGTAGAATTTATAGTTTAGCTGCATGAGCAAATTCTATTTCATCGAGATCGTTCGTACTGCTTTAAAACTATACTCTGTCCGCCGAAACTTTGCAGTATTAGCCTGCATAGGGATCGAAATTCACGCCGTTGATTGGTGCAAACGGCAGGCAGATTTACACTAGCGCAAATTAAATTGTCATAATTTGACGTTTGTTTGAACTGTATGAACAGCGAGCAAGATGATTTCCACAACCAAGTGGTTGTTGGTGTTGATGAGTTTATCGGTGAAGCTGCTGCAGGTCCGGGGCCTGCGGAAAATGTTGGTGATATATACAAACATAGTCAGGGCAAACCGCTTAGTCGAGGGGAAAAGACGCTTGTATACAACATCTTTTCTCATCATAATGAGGCTGTATCAAAAACACAGAGTGTTAAATTAACCGCATTTGTAATCGACATTTCAGAAAGAACTGTTTAGGCAATTGTAAGTGAACAGGAAAGAGCAGAAATTTTATCGTCTCCATCAACAAAAAGACCACACCCTCAGGTCCACGAATAGATGGATGATGCACATAAAAACTTGCTACGACGGATTGTGCATCAATTCTATTTACAAAACGACCAACCAACATTAAACAAACTAATGTTAGCTGTAGGCCAAAATGAAGCACTGCCATCCATGGGCAGGACTACCTTATGGCAAATGTTGCACAAATTAGGATTGAAATGCGAAAAAAGACGGAGATTCATGTCAGATTTCGAACCGGAAAATTATTAACTGGTGGATTTATTACATACATTTTTCTCCGTGTTACCTATTGTAAATAAATTATGTTTATTTGTTTAACGTAATTCTTTTATTATGGCAATGCCCATTTATATGAAAGAAAAGCAAACCAGATTTTCTCAAAATTACTAGAAAAGAATTAATTTTTTTTTCGAATTTTTCCCAAAACTAAACGTTCTTTAACCTTTAAATCGATAACATTAATGTGATTAGAAAAATTTGTTGTACTATAGTTACAAAGTGTTACTATATAGCCACTATATGGCCAGTGTAAATCTGGCTTGCTAAATCCCGCCCACCACTGCAAAGTTTCACTGAACAGAGTATAGTAGCCAGGATATGTCAGATTTTTTGATTTTAATGACAGTAGCTAGTGTCAAACGCTAATGTTTTGAAAATACTACTGTCAACATAGGCTGCGTTCGGATATTGAACACCGTTACACTTTTTACACCCACTAACACGTAAGTGTCATTTGGACGGTGTACCCGGCGCCAACGGAGTACAATATCCGAACGCAGCTTTAATCGACATATCTGTCTACTTCTACTAGTTTTATTTTAATGCAGACATAGCCAATCTCGATCAAATAGAATCGCATGCAGCTAAACTATTAATTTTATATATAGTATGATAAAGTCATGTGCCTGACCACATCAGATTTTTTTATATTATTTACTACATAATAAACATGTCTAAAGTTATTGTCTATCTAAAGTTAAAGCTATTTTGTAGAGTGTGAAAGTATTTTATTGCCAATCATGTAAAGTAATGTGTAATTCTATAAAATAAAATAGACATGCCCAAGGATTTTTTTTTAAACAACAAATAGTTATAATAATAAAAGCGATTTATTTTATTTATTTTAAACCAGACGTGATAGACACAAACGGTTTGTTTTTGGGTTACCAGTAACCATACACCAACAGAATTATACCATTATAAGTAACAAAAAAAAACAATACGTTTAAAATTTCTGCACAGTGAATAATTTTAATCTCATCAAGTTCGCTTGTAAAACCTATGTGAATTTAGCTCTCAGTCCCCTCTTATGGGAATTTACGTGTATCGAAAAACGCTTATTACTCGAGTACCGTTAGATTTGCCAATTCTAACAAAACCTACTGTATTAGATTCCTCTCATCTTAAAACTATAAGAATGTGAAAAAGTCAGATCAAATCTTAAAGTGGAATATGTAAATGTTGTAAAAGTTCCTATACATTCCTATACATATTCCTATAGCTTAAGAAGAGAGGAATCGAATGGTGTTGGTGTGATTAAGATTGAGCAAATGATCAACGAGATACAGCCCGTTGAATATCCCGATATTTGCCGATATTCCATGTCACCTATGCAGTTATTAATTAATTACGGATACTAATTAACATATTTCGGATCCGATTTTTCCACTTTTAGATTGGCCGAAAAAAAGTCGTTCGAACAGTGTAAGTTTCATTGCGATATCTCTAAGGGTACTCGAGTAATTAGCGTTTTTCTATACACATAAATTCCCATAAGAGTTTATATGCCAGCGTGCGATGTGCCGCTTACCTCCAAAAGTAGTTTTTGCAAACGACTATTATCTATCTTATGTATACGAATAAGTGAATGTTGCAAAAATTCCTATATATTTCTATACACATTCCTATAGCTTAAGAAGAGGGGAATCGAATGATGTTGGTTTTATTAACATTGATCAAAGTATCAACGAGATACAGTCTATTGAATATCCCGATGTTTGCAAATATTCCATGTCACCTAAGCAGTTATTAATTAATTACGGATACTAATTAACATATTTCGGATCGGATTTACCACTTTTAGATTGGCCGATGAATGCTTGTTCGAACAGTGTTAGTTTCATTGCGATATCTCTAAGGGTACTCGAGTAATTAGCGTTTTTCTGTACACGTAAATTCCAATAAGAGGTTGTATGCCAGCGTGCGATGTGCCGCTTACCTTCAAAAGTGGTTTTTGCATACGACTATAGCGACCCAGGCTAAATGTACGCAGTTTCGGTCAGTTTCGGTAGAACACGGGTGTTGTTCAGACGCCAGTTGATAACTCCGTCAAAATGTTGCTAATTATTGAGTATATTCGAAGTAATTTCAAGTACAAGTGTATTATAATTTATAAATGTGTATCTAGACTTTTGTGTTGTACTTGTTGTGACATGGTGGCCGTTCTTTACCCGGTAAGTGTTGTTTTCTTGATTTTTATTGATAAAATAACGGCGTAGCTATCACAAATGATAAAACAACGCCAAACTTATACTGGGAAAATAATCTTTCGCATGTTTTAATGATTTTCACGATTGATTTAACTAAATATGTATCGTTTTTTATGAGTATTTGCTACTGATGTTTGTAGTTTTATTATCTATTATTAATTTTACGATGTGATGTAATAGGTTTAGACAATTCTTTGGTAGGGTATTAATATTCCTATATATGTATTTATTTTTCCTGACTGGCAGGGTCTAGTCAAGCGCTAGCGTTGTTTTGAATACCCGCGTAGAGGGTATATAGTAATGATCAGCTGATAGCAGCTATGCGGTATAGTACACAGTTGTTTTTCTGATATTGTTAGTGGTGCGCGTTTTCCAAATAGATGTACTCGTATTTCGTTATTTTCTGTGCGATTTTCACGGGACAAACGGCAAAATGACTTGCAATAATTGATAGTAAGTGTGCACGACGTGTATTTTAGTGATTTGCGGGATGCTTTGAAAGAATTCTTGCGTTGTATGAAGAAAGGTCACAAGAGCCGTATTTAGAGGTTAGATTTTTGGCTTTCTTAGTTAATATGCCAACACATCTATATCTACATCGACATTATCGTTATGTATAGAGATTTTTGTGATTTGATTTGATACTTGGACCTTATGGTTCTCAAAATACACACTTTTCCAAAAAAAGTGACGCTCCGGATTTTTAACCTAACTTTAATGTCTTATATTTTTGAAACCAGTAGGACGATTTTAATTTTTTTTATTTGATGGTATGCAATTCCTTTGTCTTTAAAAAACAATTGAAGAGAAGGAAGTTTTTCAAGTTTTGAGCTTTTTTTTTGCATATAACCAACTTTTTGAATTTATCTATAAACAGCTTTCTAGTGAAATAAACTGATTCACATTTTTAAAAATGTTCTTATTAAACCCAAAGTTATAAAAATGGAAAACTGTTTAATACCGTGTATTGCCTTCCCTTGCAACTTCAAGAGCTTCTAATCTACGCGGCATACTTACGGTGACCAGTATATTCTTGGGCTAAAACGGGACATTTGCGAGGGGGCGGGGGTTACTGATTACAACCAAATACTGGCGTTGACGTAAAATCCACCAACTCAAGCTTTTGGGCAATTATTAAAAAAAGCTATTGTGAATATGATTTTGATTTAGGTTGAATACACAATTATTCTTTTACGTTTTTGTGATGGTGATCAAAACTGTTTAAAACTGTTTAATAGGAAAAACATTTACATATTGAACACTCTGCATTGTTTTCTTAGAGAGATTAATTGTTTTGCTATATTTATTTTAATAACTAAATATATGTGTCTGTGTTTGGAATGTGTCCATGTTAAGAAGGGTTGATTCCATCTTTTCAAAGGTTTATTCAACCTTTTTAATAAATATTACTTGATACAATAAATAGTTTCGTTGGTTCGCTATATTGCTGTCCAAAGATGTATCTACAAACATTACATTGATAGAAATATTTGTATTTTTCTGGTAAATATAACTTTAATTGTAAAAACAAGCTAGAGTGTTTTCGTAAAAATTGACAGTTCACATGATAGACTACGGGTTAAATAATTAAAAATGTAAAAATGCGTGATTTTTGCATTGGAACTAAAAAAATATCAACGTTAACGTCAATTTTGTACATTCTTATCCAGAAATAGTATTTTGTTGCTCAATTGAAACACCTTGTTTGTTTAAATTAAACAAAATTTCGTCTGTGTAAGATTTACTATCAACATTTAAACCTTCAAATGGGGTTGAAGGAATGAAGAAAAAAAATATTTATTTAATAGGACAAGTCATCGAAGATAGCAAACAAATGTTCTAATTCAATGGATACAAAATACAAAAACAAAATATGCAGGGGCCCGGTTTTGAAAACAAAAGAAAACTTAATTCATTTGTTAGATTCCGGTACAGACTTTTAAAAATCAACAAAAATGTCAAAAAATCCTGTTACATATTACATTTTATCACTGTAGTTTTGACTGGATTTTAAGATTGACAATTTATGATAGGATTCAAATAAAACTATACTACTGTAACGTTAAACGTTTTTTTGGAACATTGTATTTATATAAATTGTATGCAGGTTCAATTAAAACCAAATTGTAGTGATGTACATTTTAACAATGTTTGCCTTGATGTAAAGATGCAAACGAACTCTATTACACATACGACTTCTCATTGTATCTGCCCCTGTCCTTTTAACCAAATCATCTTAACATGCAAATGGCAGAAATGATTTAATTGAATAATTTATATTTTTCTTTGTAAAAACTCACTAATTTCACCTTTCACAAGTCAATAAAATCACTAAGTCAATAGCGACACCAAAATGTTGTTTTAAAATACAACAATAGAAATACTGTTCTGTATTTTATCATAAAATTTGAAGAAAAAGTTTTGATCAAGTAAGATAATACCTATGATGTGATATGAAAATTTTAAGATTGAAATCAGGTTTCTTATCGTTTCTATTGGTATACGATCCCATTCTTCCACTAATGTATAGCCATTTCTGTTGGACGCCTCTCGCGAGAACTCACCCTTCTCCCTAATTCATCCCACAAATTTTCTATAGGGTTCATATCGGGGATTCTCGCAGGCCACTGTAATGTGGTGATACCCGTAGCTTCAAAGAAGTTTCGCACTATTGTCTTGGTGTGTGGTCGGGCATTATCCTGCATCAATATAAATTTATTGCCCACAAAGTCCTCATACTGCTGTCAATGTAGATTTCGACTGTCATCGACAAAACATTTCACTAGTCCTTCGCACTATTTTTCTTTCATCCACCATGTTAAGACAAAACCTTGACTCATCCGTAAACAAGACATTCGACCATTCAGGAATAGTCAATTCTCCATACTTTTCAACAAAATTTCTTCTGTAGGTCTCCTAGCTATTAAATTAACATCTTTTAGACGTGTATATACCGCCTGCTTACTTACGTCAACAACACGAATTTGTTTTTAAACGTTTTTAAAAATTTCTATTATTATAAAGTCTACTTCATCACTTGGCTGTGACGTAGACGCATATTTATCGTCATTTCAGTATATAATGCAAATGAAATTACAACAGTCTTGAAGACAGGTTCTCGCAAGGTAACAAGATTGCATCTTGTCATCTGCGGAAGTGAAAAAGACCCACATAGTAGTGGAAAACGCCAGACGTCACAGCCCCGGCGAAATATGAGAAAACAAGAACGACTGATACTTATTTAGATAGCCTCGTCTCGGTGTAGGTACTCTAGAAATTCATATTTTCCACAGGGAGCTACCAGTCAAATTTCCACCAGGCTTCGCCACCGACAAACCGTATTATCTCTCCCCATTTCCCCAGTGGCGTACATAAAATATTTTGAAAAAATACTGGTATATCCTTTATTTATCATTATGAATAATACTTGATACTAATTACAGCTTTTTGACTTGCGTGTACAACTTTATAAAAGTCTTGGTACCCTTAGGCTAAAATCTACAGTACGCCACTGCTTTATCTCACTCGGTTTATAAGTGCGCTTTAAGGAAAAATAATTAAGTTAGCGTCTAGTAGAATAAGTGGAAAAATATGATAAAGGGGGCGAAATGTATAATCAGGAGATGATGGGTGTATGAAATGCATTTTAGGTGGTCTGGTCGTAATTATTTCTTGTTTTAACGCCATGAACTACACACAGTGGTCGATAACTCTGATCAATCTATTAAAAATTACGAAAAAAATTACTAACACAGTCTTTTGTTTCTAAATAAAAAAAATCGTCAAAAATTATTACAAAAAAATAAACTTGATTACTTAGAGTTTGACAAACAATCCGGCACCTCAGTGAACCTAATTCAGCCAGTGATCCCAAATCAGACACTTGTGGTACATTATTCCGACAAATATAAACACTCAAGTAAAAACACTTACGCCCGGTTGTACCACCACTCGCAAACCGTCTGATCAGCAGACCGGTTGATCAAAGGTGACCGATGATCAAGACGCGATGCGTTGTACAAAGCCCGGTCGGGTGCCGGTTAGCCGATCAGATGATTTGGCGCGGTTGGCAGTACTCGTCTACCAAAAGCCAGTACATTTAATAGAAACTACGTGAAAAGTCCGCAACCAAACTAACACAGCAAATAAAGTGGTAGTAAACATATAAATATCACGCTGAACTGTTGAAACTTTAAAATAGGCCATTGTAGATATTATAATACAATATTTATTATAGCAGATATTAAGTTACTTTCTACTATAACAGATATTTATTTATAAACATTTTGCTTATTATTTTTTACATTGGAAATTTGTTTATCATTGATATTCTCAACTTGAAATCAATTGGTGCCTATTTATGTCAATATAAATAGAATTTTAGTTCTAAACTGAAATGAATACTTACCCTACCCATTTTCAAAGTGATAAACTAAGCCTACTTAATTAATCTTTACGGAAAATGTAGAAATAAGGGTGTAAATAAAAGTTTATAGTAAATTATTTATTTAAGCAAAACTATACATCATTAGTTATCAAAAAATCTTTCAATATTCTTCAATTAACATATTTCTAATTGCAACGTCGCTCTGGTTATCAATGTTAACATGATCATCGATAATAAGTGGCAAAATTAAAATTGTGATATCATCGTCCACTTCTGGTTGCTGATCGTGCATGTCGCAGGCGATGGTGTGTAGGACAGCTGTGACAATCACAATTCCATCCATTTTATGGACATACAATTAAATCGCCAAGGATAAAATGGGCGAGACACCAAAAGAAACCGGCTACCACGTGTCTCGTTCGAATTAAGGAATCGTTGGTGTCCTGTTAATGGATTTCCGTCATGGGATAGGGTTTAACACCATATCCACTATAATAGTTTTAAAAATCTCCATTTTCAAGCTCTGCTTTCACTTGGGAATTTCAGAAAATATTTGCATCTGGTCACGATAGCTGTCTATCAGCTAACTGGCTATCGGCAAAGAATGTTTCAAAGATTTAGCGTGCTACGGATCACCTGGACATTCAAAGAAAATAACCTTTTGAGGTTTCTGTAATTTTCAGCCACTTCGCCACCTGGATTTTTAGATAATCTGAACCTCCTCCAAAACTCGACATCGTTCCACTGTTAAAAGTGATTGGGCCAGTCTCTCAACACTGGCCGCAGTCGTGGATGCTGCACCACGTCCACCAGTTAATCTTTATTATCGGTCACGGCCCCAAGAAAGTCCCTTCGTACTGGATCTACAAGCAAATTAATTGAAAATATGGAGCCCAAAAAATGCAAACAAAAAATAAGAACTGTAGATAATGATAAATGTATACGAAACTGATATTATAAATACTACATACACTTATTTTTCTAGTACTTACCAAAATTAATCCCAGAGATTTGTTCGCTGATGTCAATACTAGATGTAAACACAAACAATTATAGGTTAGCGTCACTCAAGCGCCTGCCATGCGTCTGCGCGCCAGTCTTGATCAAACGATCACCGGCCAATATGCGGCGGTCAACTTGCAGCGTGGTTACGGACCAATCAACCTCTAATCAAGGTTGGTACAACGAAAAATGCTCCGCTGACCAATGATCAACGTGATTGGACGGTCATCAGAGTTGGTACAACCGGGCGTTAGTGTTTTAAATATTGTTAAATAAGATTTATTATTAAGAAATGTTATACATTTATGTTTTACCATTTTTAATAAAACACACTACAAAATAAGTCCTTACTCTTCTTTAGTCTGCCCTCTCTACCTCATCTGTATTTTAATGTTTCTTGCATCTGGAACTTTTAGTGTTCTCTTTTTCCTGGCGCAGCTTTTTGTTCTGTCCTTTTTCGCTTCCTTTCTTATTTCTCTAGAATGATATTCTTCTGTGCTGCCTTCTTTTTTATTAACAAATATTTTCTCCAAGCATTAGAGATAGTGTTACAGAAGAACAATTTCTTTTTAGTTTATTTGGGTGTTTCAGACCAGAATAATGATTTTTTTAATTGAGATGGCATGAGTTCAATTTTTATCTCCAATATTCCGACACCCTGTAATAATTAGGGATTCGTGACAGAATTTGCACAAAATGCGTACAATTAATTGTAATATAGCAAACGATGTAAAATATGTTATTTTCTTGTGTAAAGACAGCAAAATTCCGACACACATGTCTGATTTACGGACGTACTAAATTTACATGTACCTAATTCCGACACCCTTAAATTTGTAAATAATAGTGGTTAAAAGAGTAGCACACCGTATTATTATGAAAATATCAAGCATTTTTAGTCGGCCTACATAGATATTTTTAGAATTTTCTTAATTACCTACTGTTATCCTGTAGCGATTTAAAAAGAAGTCGAATTGCAGTTACATACCTTATAAGGAAAAATCAACATTTAGCATACTCAATTATCAAGATCAGTCAAACTTCTAGGTTATATTCTGACCGTTAGAACATTGGTAGAATAAGACACGATTGCGGGTTGATAAGTGTAATGTCAAATCAACAAACGGGATGTACTAAAAGAAACTTCAATGTTCAAAGAAAAAAAAATTCCTGACTCAACATTTTATATTTGCAGAGTTCATTATAAAAATGCACAGTATGGCTGAAAATTTGATTTTTAGATTTCGCGACACTTTTTTTGCCAAGAAAATTAACATGGAAGATTTTTAGACTTATTTTCTAAAAATTTTAGACTTTTGTTAGCCTATCAATAGATCGTGGGAATTCATCCTGTACTGAAACAACTTGTTTATCTACCTACGTTGTTTATCTACGAGTAATATAAACATATTTCATTGGGTTTGAGCTGATATTTTGTTAATATTTTTATCTTGTTGAGTTGAATGGTTAGTCCTTTGCGAATATTTGTTTATCTTGTCGAGCTGAAGGTCAGCTCTTTACTCAAATGTTAATTTATTTTGTTAGGCTGAAAGGTTAACCCGTTTCTAAAGTTTATTTATTTTGTTGAGCTGAAAGGTTATCTTTTTGCGAATACATATTTGTGTCAGCCCTTTACTGACGTGGTAGGCAATTTATTTTGTTGAGCTGAAAGGTTAAAACCCTTTTGCTAATATCCGAATGGTTTTGAGCTGAAAGGTTAGGCCTTTGTTAATATTTGTTTATCTTCTTGAGATGAATAGTTGTCCCTTTGATAATATTTGTTTAATTTTTGAGATGAAAGATGAGCCGTTTGCTAATATTTGTTTATCGTGTTGAGATGAAAAGTTACCAATTTGATAATATTTGTTTATATTTTTGGAGATGAAAGGTCGGCCCTTTGCTAATATTTGTTTATCTTGTTAAACTAGATGATTAGTCCTTTGCTTATTTGTTTATGTTAATGAGCTGAAAGGATGATCCCTTGAGAATATTTGTTTATTTTGTTGGGCTGAAAGGTTATAGCTTAACATGTAATTGAGCTGAAAGGTGGTTTGCTTTTTGCAATTATATGGTTGTTTTAGGTTAAAAATTTTAGCGTTTTGAACGCCAAAGGAAAAGTAATACGTGTTGGCAACTTGATTATTGTTGAATGAGTAACACCTTTGAATTTCGGCAAATTATGAATTGTCGAATGGAAGTTTGAATGAGTTACTGAGACCAAGTTTATCATTGAGGACTATAGTTCTGGAGACTGGCTATGAGAGCAAAGCTATAGTCAGGATTGGCCGTGTTAGGAATTATTTTATTTCTTGGATTAATTCAGATATTGGGCCAGTGATGGAAGATTATAAACACGCTTATTTCTAAATACATGAGTAACTGGATTCACTTTTTACTGTTAACTGTTTTTGTAACAATGCGATAAGCTAAAAACTGCTATCGGTAAACGGACAGTTCTGTGAGATCGAAACTTGATTCTTGATTCGAAACTATCTTTCATCTTCCACATTCGCTAACAATAGGGTTATATACTTAGGAAGTAGTATATTTGGCTATTAGTAGTATATTGGCCACCCCTGCAGTACAGGCGAGTTGTTTACAAAGGATGAAATGTCAAGTCTGTGTCAAATTAAGACAAATTTATATCTGAAGATAGAATATCGAATGTTATTTTATCCAACTGTGTTTAGTATAATCCGCGCTGGACCTAGAAAACCATCAATATTCACTCAACTATCCGCAAAAAAAAAAAAAAACCGGCTCCGCCACCATTTCTGAAAATCTCATATTATGAGGTTATTTACCATAGAAGACGCTCATCGGCGTCGTCCACAAGTCGAGCAGCGCACCTTATTATTAACCGCTCGCCTCCGGTCGGTTATTTATGATTATTTAATGCAAAAGTTTAATCTTTGCCGAGAGCTAGAGGCGATGGACGCTCTTTGCTAGGAGACGCTCTTTGCACGCTTGCGCCGCGACGCTTGTTAGTCCTTGCGCTGGGTGCGACGAATATCCTGGTTAGTTCCCAACGAAGCGTCGCCGTCGAATCGTAGGCGTCTCTTCCGTGGTTCCGAGTTCGTGAGCTTTCGCGTGTTGTATGATATTCTGATAAAGAAAATTTTAGGAATCTGTGGAAAATTTAGTTGTACGATTTTTAGTGGTTTTGAGGATTTGTTAATTTGGATTATTTGTGAGTTTTTGGGTTCTTTTTTTGGTTCGGTTGTGTGATTTTTGGGCAATTGGTGGTTGGATTTTGACGCAGTTAACTTTGATGGTGTTTGGTTGTTTTGTGGAGATTTTCGGAAGATTTTTGAAACGATGCAAATGTGAGTATTTCTATTCATTGTTTACACGGTTTATAAACACCGAATGCAAAATGTTTTCCTTATTTTTGATTCACCCTGTGTGGTAATCAAATAATGGTATAGAAAATGCTTACACTCTATATGGAAGGCGCTTCTTTGACGAGAATTTTGTTTTTTTATTCATTGATTTAACTCTAAAATTGTCCGAATTACAAAAAAATTGTTGAAACCTTAAATTTGTGGGATAAACGTAAGGCTTCAGCAAAAAAGCTGTAATTCGCACAATTTTAGAGATGAATCAATTAAAAAAAAAAGCAAAATGCTCTTTCTATACCATTACTTGATTAACACACAGGATGTCAAAAATGAGGAAAAAAACAAGGTCCCAGTTTTTGCACTACAATCCAGGATACGTTGAATAAATGTCTTTATTTTTTTGTCTGAAAGTTTGCATATTTTGTTGTATCACGCAAACAAATTGAACTAGATTATCTCTCTACTATTTTGTTTGCGTATTTGAACATTTGGGTAATTATTAGGTAAAAATCTGATATCCACGTACATCTTAATACGTCTTTTGCTATATAGTTTTTTTTAAATAAAATTCCATCACATTGCTGTGAAAAAAAGATTGCTTTTAAGAATTGAAATTTAGACTAACGTTAATTAATACTATACGTACTATGAACAACTAGACTGTGTTAAAAAATGCAAATGAAAGAGGAAGCATAGACCATTATAAAGATGTACTGTTCGGTCAGATTCAATAACAAATAGAAAAGCTATGGACTTTCAACATCAGAAGTTACCAATTATTTTCAGATTTTTTAAACTTTAACAACACTTTGATGATCTGTTTGAATCCGTAATATTTGTTTGCTATTTTTTTATTGAAAGCCTATTTAAATTCGCGTCTAATACGCGTTTGTTTATTAGAATCGGTTGAAATTTAACAGAATTATCAAATTTTATTGACCGACTAGACACATCACACTACGGAGAATAAATATACGACTAATAAATCCGTAGTCTGTATACACATTAATTAGACATTACTAGCACTTATATTTACAATGTTATTCTAAAATTATGACACTGTTTTTTTTCTTTTCCTTTTTGTTGTTATCTGCCGGACGTATCACAATATGTTACTAAGAACATTAGAGTTTACATTCATTACATTTCCAGGTATATTTGGGTTCAAAATAAATTGCACCAACAAGTAAGTATATTTACTTACTCGTTCTAAACTGTTGCGTGCGTTACATCAAACTATTCCGTGTTGAAACGTTTATTGTACACTATAAATCACAATACACATCCCCAATAAATCACAAGGCACTTCCCCTACGGGTACGTCGTTGTTGTTTTCGTACTAGAGGCTCTTATACGGCGCCAGCACCAAGACATTATATGTCTTATATTTTCTTGGACCAAGTAACTACGCACTTGGATGGATTTACTATTACTTCGTTGGAGAAATTAACATTTTTGGGACGAAAAATTCAATTACTTCTTTCAATACAATATTGGTTCTTATAAGGAAAGAATTTATTTGTTGATATCTGAGAAATTATTTTACTTATATTGAGTATGTGGCATTTTTTGTATATACCTAACTTTCTACATCCAAGTAAATATGCATTTGAATCTAGTAAATAAATTCAAGTAATTATGTTTTCTCGGTCCAAATAATCACTTTTCTGTGTGTAGGCTTTTAAGTACTTCCAAGTATTCAATACTTCTCTCCTGCCACTAAACGTTTGACATGTTTTTTCACTCATCATTATATCGATGGTACAACTAGTGACACAGCCAAAACATATTTTCGAACATCTCCCTTGACAGTTCAAACTTTCAAAATGGATTGATCGCAGTGGAAAGCGCTGCGAGCTACGAAAATAGCTTACAGAAAGCAGCGGCAGAGATAGGCCAGAAACTTTTAAAGACAGATTACTCGATGTGCGATTTTCAAAACTTTCCGGATTACCGGGGATGTAATCGATTGATTTGAAATAATCCAAACAGTTCTGGGACTGCGTACCCCAGAGTACTGGAAAACACGAGAATCGAACGCCGGGATAGCACTTTTCAACTCTGGCGCTCAACTTTCGATAACAATAAAACCGATTGGAATAAAAGTAATTGAATTTTTACGTTATATTCGAGTGAGATTCGAGTGAAATTGAGCAGAAATTATTATTTTGATTGCGGTTAAATTCGATAATTTAATATCTGTGATTGTTTTTTTAGTTTTATTGGTTTATTGATTTCAGTTTAATATTGAAGATTGTCGGGAATCTTTTTCGGGATTCCAAACGCAACAAACGCCTTATCTGAAGGGCGTCTTTATTTATAATTTGACGTCTTTATTGATAATTAAAAAATCTAGTAGTAGTTAGGCTCTCAGAGTTTTGCCCCATGGACAATAACTTCTAAATCGCGATAATTCCGTTCGAATAGCAAACGTATTTCATTTAGTTGCCACAAAGAAATGTTTATAACTTTTACAAAAATTCCCGGGAAATTTTAGCTAATAATGATTCTTTATGACAAATTTTCCTACTTTATGTGATGTGCGTGTAATTACAAAAAAGCTTAGATTCTAATGAAACTACATTAAATTCTCTTCAAATTGTATAACATAATCAGTTATTTTGGCCAAACTGTGTAGCCGCTAAAGCGTGTTGAAATTTTATATCACATTACGCGAAACCGCGATAACAAGAGCCCTTCACCCAAAATTCAGTAGAGATCTATATTATTACTATTTATTTATTAGTTATATATTTGGTCTTTTTAATAATTAATACTTAATGTATTATGTATTTTTTTATTTTTTTTATAAACATTCGGGCTCTTGACTTCGCGGCTTAGCTTAGATTAATATGACATAATACCGTAGAGCGTCGATAATCCGAACCTCGGTAATCCAAAGGTTCGCTAATCCGAACGTTCAAAAAATAATAATAAAATAAATCACTGAGTAACCTAGGTAAAGGCCATTTTTGCCGGTCCGCGTTTACAGAAACATGTTGCTTTTGTTTTATATATATATATATATATATATATATATATATATATATATTAGTAATCCGAATTACTTTCGGCCCCAATTAGTTAAATGAATAATAAATCTCTCTCTCGGAGAAGATGGCGGTTTCAGTGGGAGTCCCTCAGGGATCTGTCCTTGGGCCGCTACTTTTTTTAATTTATGTTAATGATCTACTGACCGCCATAGATAAGGGATCCGTAATTTGTTATGCCGATGACACGACGCTCTTCTACAGCAGCCCAAGTTTTGAGAATGCTGTTGGTATCAGTGCCACAGCTCGGGAAGATGCTGAGCGATGGTTCGGCTGTAACCAGCTTAAACTGAACCCAGACAAGACCTCTACTATCGTGTTCTCGCTACGTAAATGTCCTAACACCGATAGTCAGCAGCATGATGCAGATGTTAAGTTTTTGGGAGTGCATCTGAGTCCGACCCTTAGCTGGGACAAGCACGTCTCTGCCGTATGCGCTAAGCTGGGTGGGAACGTGTTTGTTTTGAGACTACTAGGCCGCAGTGTCTCCGTTTGTGTTCTGAGAACGGCTTATTTCTCATTATGCCAATCGGTGATGGAATACGCAATCTTGGTCTGGGGGTTTTCTGCGTCATGGGAAAGAGTTTTTCGATTGCAGCGACGGGCGGTGAGAATTGTCGGCGGCATCGGGTACAGGGATGAATGTCGAAATTTGTTTGTTGAGCTAAAACTGCTAACGTTCCCATCCCAGTACATTTTGAAGTGCGTAAACTATGTGCACGCTAATGCCGATAAGTTCAGTGCCAACGGCAGTTTTCACCATCACTATACAAGGGCTGGGACGCAACTGCGGCCTTTCTGCAGACTCACTGTGAGTCAAAGAAGCGTAAATTATGTAGCCTTGAAGTTTTTTAATAAATTACCGCAGGATGTTACCATCTTCCCGGAAAAGCTTTTCAAGTCAAGATGTTTAGCGTTCCTATTGAGTAGAGCGTATTACTCGTACACTGAGTTTCTGGAGGACAGAGTAGAGCTTAAATGTTTTAATATGTAGTTTATTTGACTTTGTATTCTTGTTCCAAATGTGTTTGTGTTGTGTGTTGCTACTGTTTGTTGCTGCTGATGCTACAGTGTATGACGAGTGTATGTAATTTTTACTTTACACAATAAAATTATGAATTATGAAATCGATAATAAATAAATCATAAATAGGTCATAAATAAATAATAAATAAATCCCTTAGATATCCCTTTGATATCCCTTCGATATCTCTTCGATATATCTTCGATATCCCTTCGATATCTCTTCGATATCCCTTCGATATCTCTTCGATTATTACTTTTTGACATTCCTATAGTTTAAGAAGAGCGGGATTGAATGGTGTTGGTTTTATTAAGATTGAACTTCTATCCAATACTCGTAGTTTCTAGTATTTAGCTGCAATATTTGATAATCCGAACAATTTGATAATCCGAATCACCTTCGGTCCCAATTAGTTCGGATTATCGACGCTCTACTGTATATCAACCCAATTTCGCGGCTACACGGTTTGGCCAAAATAAGTGATTAAGATGTGCAATTTGTAGGGAAATTATTGTAGTTTTAGCACAATCAGCCTTTTTAACTGACTTAAAAACTGGGTTTTACATAAAGTAGGAAAATTTTCCCTTCTTTCAGCGCGCTCTAGCGGCCAAACCGTTCAACCAAAAATGCATTTCAGGAGTGCTCTTATAGAAAATTTAATGTACTTTATTTTTGTATGGAATGGTCTACCTCGAAAAGTGCATAGTTTTATCACTTTTTCGCAAAAATCTGGAAAACGGTCGAAAATTTTTAGTTTCTTTGCGATTTTCGTTGGGAAGCCACATCCGTGGGAAGTAGCGAAGTTGAAATTCGGATCCAGCACCCCAATAAACATATAGAATGAGAGAGTGTTAAATACAGAGTGTTTTCTTATCCGTCTTATCCGTGTTGAGGGGGTCATATAGAATAATTATTAGCTAAAATTTCCCCGGAGGAAGAAATTTTATCAAAATTTGTCGCACAGTATTATTGGCAATTTAGAGATCCAGTAGTAGTGAGATACCAAACGTATTTACACCAGTTGCCAGAGAAAAATGTTTATAACTCCGTAACTAAATACAATACTAATGAGACAGCTTCATCTGCCCTCTAGTGCTGGTGCAGTCCTTTAAATTAAGTCAACGACTCGCGACGTTTTGCCAAGGAATTCTATTAACGCTTACGAAACTGCTTTAAGGTTGCCGGAGTAAGCTAAAGTTTCCAGCGGCTGCCGGTTCATTCAATGTACATATTTGTCCGTATAAAACTTAGTTATTCTCGTTAGTACGGATTGATGATGTACTCTCGGGCTACATTGCCGGTCGTAGATGAGAAACTTTGGCTGGAAACTTTGTCAAAAGAAACCGCACGCCATTGTGTGATCTAAGCAGAAAAAGTTTTAGTGCCAAAGTTGACCTGACCCGAACTTAAGGATGTTGGAAGTGTACGGCTTCCGTAATTATCGCATGGTTTGTAGAATGTTTGCTTTAAGTAATTTTTGGATTATATAAACTTATAAACAGATATAAACTGTAAACTGTGTCATGTAGAGTGCACAATGCATTAATGTGGAACTATAGTAACTATTCGATTGAATAGGTCCTTACGCAACTGCGTCCACAAAGAATTTCAATATTTATGCAAATTATGCTTGCTAATTTTAGTGTTAAAAGAAACTAAACTACAAATATAGACATGCTTTTTGGTCTTACTGGCGTATGATTATTGTGTACTGTAATATATTATGAATGTACATTAAATGTTACGTATAACGATGGGAGTTAGCTTTTAGTGAACGTAACTAGAATACCATCATTCTGGGAGAGTTTTAGTCTGTTGGCATTGCAAAGTAGTTCAACGGTCTGTGGATAGATGGCGCTGTTTCAAATTGAACATGTAAATACAACATAAATAATTTATTTATATGACCTAAAGTACACTAAAAATCGGTAATGCTGAAAACAATACGTAACATAAAGAATGCCACTTTGGATTTTTTGTGTTCGTGTTAAATAATATAAATCGTAGCTGTCGTCCTATTTGTATTTCAAGGTCGTTTAAAGTTGTTTTTTAAATATAAGCTGTAGGAATAATCGTAGCTGTCGTCCTATTTGCATTTCAAGGTCGTTTAAAGTTGTTTTTTTTAAATATAAGCTGTAGGAATAATAACTTAAAAGTCTGTTATTGTAATCAGCGCAAAATGTCACAAAAAAATCTTTAACTTGGAATCAAACTAAATTCAGATAAACGACCTTCAGATTCAGTTAAGTGTCTACGGGTCTTTAAAAATCACAGATGAACTGTAAAATACTTTCCGATCAAAATGTGTTCAAATCAAAAAGCTCGTTGATAATTTAGTCACAAAGCCCCTTTCTTCGGAGCAAACCTGATACTATATAGTTATACCGTCATTGTAAAGTACAGGCTATACGACAGCTAAATAATCATACATACGTTAAAACAAAAATCAGTCAGGATTTTATTAGTATTTTTCTCTTTTTTCATTTTTGACATTCTTTTTTGCTGCCGAATTTGACGTAAATAGTAAACAACACACAATTTTTATTTATTTCTTTATTTATGTAGATAATTATTAATCATATCGACCCATGCAACGAACACTATCGTAACTAACTAACAAACTAAATGTAGTTACTATCTTAGACCATCTATAACTAGACGGAGTACGGCCTATCCCAATGCATTGGCTTGTTGTGGCCCAACATACCTTGTCAATAAGGTCGAATTTCGTGTAGATTCTCGTGCACATTGTTCGCGCATGCGCACAGATGCTAGATACCGCCATTATTTTGAACATATGTTTACATCGAGGTTATGAGTTTGTTTACCTATGTAGATGGTTAAGAGGTAACAATGGGGCGAAACTGCTGCTTTTGTAAAAA
Source organism: Aphodius sticticus (assembly GCA_963966075.1). Taxonomy (NCBI): domain Eukaryota; kingdom Metazoa; phylum Arthropoda; class Insecta; order Coleoptera; family Scarabaeidae; genus Aphodius; species Aphodius sticticus. The sequence goes on from OZ014510.1 coordinate 6,547,855, forward strand.
GGCAGCATCCAAAAATATAACGTGTCACAGGTATGACCTTTATTACCGCAATACAGTAATATTAAATTATAACATATACCTTCTCGTAGATTTCCAACAGTTCAAGACTCAAAACAAGCTCGGATTGAAGCTATACCTATAAAAAGTCGGGGTTTTAAAACAACTGTGTTGTGTTCAAGACACTTTTCTAATAGCGATTATAAACTGAGAAAAGACGGAAGACCATAACTCTCCCGTAGTGCGGTGCCAAGTATTTTTGTTATGAGTGATCTACCAAATGAAAATACGGACACAGGTAGTATGAGCGATGCAGTTGTAGCAGACACTAGTGGACACACAGAGTCAACAATCACTGCCACGGCTACGAGCTTTGAAAGTGCCACACAGCGCAACACCAACGGAACATCCTTCAGCACTGCCAAGAAAAAGGAGAAAATTTATGTAATATGTAACTTTGTTTTAGGTATATTTTAACGTTATTTTATTGTAGCTACAATCCTCGATATATGGGTGACGTACATACTTCAGACTTATCTTCGTCTCCTCAAGCACGGGCAGTTTTAGCATTAGCAAGAACTACCATAAGCAAGAAAATTGCTCGAATCCGCCAATTGTCTCGTTACAACATGCGATTAAGACAAAAAGTGTGTAATTTATCAACATTAATGGAGCATATTATTTGTGTAAAACCATGTTATTAGAATCAGAAAAAAGAGTTCGTAGTTCTTACACCAAGACCATTTTGTTTAAAAACCAGTGGTTAAATTATGTTCAAATAAAATATTTTCCTATTATAAGTTGTATTTTGCTTGTAGTTTATTACCCATATTCCTATTAGAGAAAATAAACAAATCATGTATAGTACAACCAACTTAAACTTGATTCGACAGCGGTGCGCAGAGCGTAAATATAATGAGTACGTGACGTGAGTACTGCGCAACGCTCTCGATGCAACTACTCGCTGGTCAAGCTATACAGAAACAAATAAAATCTTACACGCAAGAATACATTTTGTCGAAACCTATAAAAAAATGGATTCTGTTGTTACTATATAAAAGTTGAACAAACGTCACTCAAAAAGATTTTTGCAGAGAACTGGAATAGCGAATTAATTGCTCTTGGATGGTTTAATTGCTTTTTTAACAAATGTCACAATTATAACAGGTACTACAAATGTATGTACATTCAAAAACAGAAAAGGATTTTTATTTTGTGAGGTTACCTTTCACGCCATACGCGACTACCTAATTCAAATTTGACATATAGCCGCCAGTTTAATCTGACCGCTCATTGGTGCGTTACATTGGGAACGAGAAAATATACGACTTTCGACCTTATTATCTTTGGCCACAAAAAAAGCCCGCCACGCTACCTCTAGTCATATAAGCTCGATGGTTAGTATAGTCTTCGTTGCATGGGTCGATATACCTTCCTACCTCAAGGTGGCAGATTTTATTACATTTAAATTGCACAAAGAATTATCTTTTCTATATGAAAAGGTTTTTCGGTAAGCATCATTTAAAACATAAATTCACCTTCTAGATTGCGTAATAAAATATTGAATGATACAATCTCCATTGTATGGCGTTCTTTCGGAATGGGCTGCTGCGTTAAAGGTATGATTAGACGAGTCATTTTACGGAAAGCAAAGGTTACGTTATGTAATACAACACAATTTGATTTACCGTCTAATCGTACTTAAGGATATTTGACACAGAGCATTTCTGATCTAAATTTAAACCAGCCGCTAATGACATATCGTGTATTCAGACTATATACTAGACTGTATACAGAGCTGCTGTCCTTGGATGGTAACGTAAAGTTCCTTATGGAAATGGAACACCTTAAACAATATTTAATTAGAAAATATGAAAACCAGTGAAATTATGTACGTACCTATCAATTAATCCCTAATAAGCAAATAATCGATCAATATTCATTTTGAGAGACACAAATAAATCACTTACTCTATGGCAACTTTACACGATAGACACGATAGAAATTTAAGCAATAATTTTTGTAAGAGTTATGAACAATTTTCTGTAGCAACTGATTGATTTAAATTTGCTCTTCGAATGGACATAATCGCGATTTAGATGTTGTTGTCCGTGGGGCAGAACTCCGAAATTTATGCAACTAATACTATTAAATATTAACTACCTATACCGGTAGCTAAAATAATTGGCGCGAAATATCGGAGTTTGATAATAATTAATCACCACTGGCGCGTATCATCAACGAAGGACGCAAACATATTCCACATGGCAATTACCGACTAGCACCGCTAGGCGGCGCTACTAGCGGAGCGCAGCGATGAGCACCCCGCTAACAAACTGCATTTTTAAACATTTTTCCTACCATAAAGCTATTACAATGCTAATTACTGGAATATGCATACACGTGTTCTGGACACGGATACCACGCTAACAACATGCAGCACCGCCCCTTACCCTTTGGACACATCACTCCCTCTCTATGTGTGTGTGGCCGCATGTACACTGTACACTGTACACTGCCGCTCATGGAAGTTCGGACACATAGTAAACATATAAGAAATAATAATAAAAGCAATGATAACGTAGCAATAGGCACCTCTATTTCTACCAAATAGCGAACACATTCTTAACGTTGATTTCCAGTAACATACGACATCATTAAATGTGCTAATTTAAAATAATTTCTATATTTAATTATTATGCAACACTTATGCTGTTTTGTAACTGGTTGTTGGGAATTTTCTAGTTTCCATTAAAAAGGATCAAATACGAAACAACAAATAGAGTCATAAATACTGCATCTCAGACACATGTTGCGACCCCATTTTTACCAGATTTTTGCATCAATGCTCTAATTCGTATTCAAACGAGTCTATGCCTGCAATCTGTAGTTCGCACAAGATAACTCTGTCACGCGGGAGACATCATGCGACGCGGAAAGCCAACAAGCAAAGAACAGCGTTCTGTAATTATCGCTTTTCATCAGGAACGATTGTCAGTTCGTGAAAATGCAAGAAATAAGTCAACGATAAGTTGACTAAGCAAATATGAAATTGACCGCACCTAAAATCACCTCTGAAACGACGTCTCCAAGCGCAAAATCTGCATGGACGCGTTGCCGTACGCTAACCATTGCTTGGTCGGGAAAATCGTCAGACACTACTGTTTCCAGTCTTCATTTCTCCAACTTCGATGTGTTCGTGCCCACTGAAGTCGTTTCTGACGATTTCCCCGACGAAGCAATGGTTTTCGTACGGCAACGCGTCCATGCAGATTTTCCGCTTGGAGACGTCGTTTCCCTGTGCTTACGAAAATTGGTCTTTCACGATCGCGATTGACTTCAGAGGTGATTTTAGGTACGGTCAATTTTCTGTTTTGCTTAAAAATTAATTTTAATCGTTCTTCATCCGCTTGGGAAATTATTCGTGATAGTCCCGGCCGAACACGTCATCCAAATTCCATGTTTCTTCATATTAATTAAAAGTGTCACTTATCGTTGACTTATTTCTTGCATTTTCACGAACTGACAATCGTTCCTGATGAAAGCGATAATTACAGAACGCTGTTCCTTGCTTGTTGGCTTTCCGCGTCGCATGATGTCTTTCGCGTGACAGAGTTATCTTGTGCAAACTACAGATTGCAGGCACAGACTCGTTTGAATACAAACTCGAGAATTTGATGCAAAAATCTGGGAAAAATGGGGTCGCAACATGTGTGTGAGATGCAGTCTTTATGGCTCTATTTGTTATTTCGTATTTAATCCTTTTTAATGGAAACTAGAAAATTCCCAACAACCAATTACAAAACAGTATAAATGTTGCTTAATAATTAAATATACAAATTATTTTAAATTAGCACATTTAATGATGTCGTATGTTACTGGAAATCAACGTTAAGAATGTGTTCGCTATTTGGTAGAAATAGTGGTGCCTATTGCTACGTTATCAGTGCTTTTATCATTATTTCCTATATGTTTACTATGTGTCCGAACTTCCATGAGCGGCAGTGTATATGTGAGCTCTCAGCGCCGTAGCGGACGCTAAGAACATCCACCAACGTTAATTTGTTCGTACATTTACACAGCCCTCCGGTACCGTTGCTTCTAATTTGTATGCCATAAAATCGTGATGTCATCCCCCGTGTTCTACGGTGTAACGTTTTGCCTGAGTGGTTTAATGTGAGGCTATTAGGGTGCAAAGCAGTACGTACAGAGATCAGAAGAATTGGCGTTTCAACCGGCATCATTTGAAACATGAAAGAACACTACGAACGGACACAGTTAGCGTTAAAAGTTAAAAATATAGTGAAATGGCATTTTATTGTTGTCAACTTGGAACGTCATAACTTCCGAACCGTTGCACCTAGGACAAATCTAATTATACCGACGTGATCAGCGTCGGAAACTGTATTAAGGACCATTAACTTAAATCGATCGGAGGTATTTGGATTTCCGCCGACTAGGCAAAATTTATGTGAAAATCGTATGTTTTTAACTATAAATTTGAAGTGGGCCACCTACCTCAAAAACTAGAGCCTGGATCAACATGAAACCTTTGCTATCCTACTAAAATAGGTGCGCTGATTACAAATTTGCATAGGAAAAGGCCCTATCTCTACTGGTTACCGAGTTGTGCTAAAATTACGTATTTTCAAATAACACAAAAATAAGCGGAATGGACCACATAATTTCTAAGTGGTACATCTTAGGCATATAAAAGTATACATATTTTTGATGTACTCGTCGAGAGCTATCATTTGGTTGTGGGTAAACCGTCCTATCGCCAACGGTTGCGAAGTTCGATTTTTTTCTACCTAAATGAGCTAAATTTTGACCGAAAAGAATTATGAATTTTTTTAAGAGATAGAGCATTCTAATGTAGTCATTCTTATGCATTGCGATGTGCTGAATTCAACGGTGAGCCCAGTTTTCCCGCAACGCGTACGGTTTGGCCAGAAAATGAGAAAGTATAATTTCCGCGGTTTTTCGCGGTTTTCTCGCTAACCGCGCATCGTAGACCAACGCGGTTTGCAGAAATGAATTCCTTGACCAATTTCCCAACCGATACCGTTTCAAACGTCAACATCGGCCCGTTAGATCGGACACAATCTGCGTTAATATTTAAAAGTATAGTGAAATGGCCATTTTAGCATTATTTTTGATTATTTGGAACGTCATAACTTCCGAACAGTTGCAAATACGGAAAAACTAATTATACCGACGTGATCAGCGTCGGAAACTGTATTAAGGACCATTAACTGGATTCGATCGGAGGTATTTGGATTTCCGCCGACTAGGCAAAATTTAGGTGAAAATCGTATCTTTTAAACTATAAATTTGAAGTGGGCCACCTATCTCAAAAACTAGAGCCTGGATCAACATGAAACCTTTGCTATCTTACTAAAATGGGTGCGCTGATTACAAATTTGTATAGGAAAAGGCTCTATCTCTACTGGTTACCGAGTTGTGCTAAAATTACGTATTTTCAAATAACACAAAAATAAGCGGAATGGACCACATAATTTCTAAATGGTACATCTTACGCATATAAAAGTATACATATTTTTGATGTACTCGTCGAGAGCTATCATTTGGTGGTGGGTAAACCTTCCTATGGCCAACGGTTGCGAAGTTCGACTTTTTTCTATCTAAATGAGCTAAATTTTGACCGAAAAAAATTATGAAATTTTTTAAAAGATAGAGCATTCTAATGTAATCATTCTTATGCATTGCGATGTGCTGAATTCAACGGTGAGCCCGGTTTTCCCGTAACGCGTACGGTTTGGCCAGAAAATGAGAAAGTATAATTTCCGCGGGTTTTCGCGGTTTTCTCACGAACCGCGCATCGTAGAGCAAGGCGGTTTTCAGAAATGAATTCCTTGACCAATTTCCCATCCGATACCGTGTCAAACGTCAACATCGGCCCATTAGATCGGACACAATCTGCGTTAATATTTAAAAGTATAGTGAAATGGCCATTTTAGCATTATTTTTGATTATTTGGAACGTCATAACTTCCGAACAGTTGCAAATACGAAAAAACTAATTATACCGACGTGATCAGCGTCGGAAACTGTATTAAGGACCATTAACTTGATTCGATCGGAGGTATTTATATTTCCGCCGACTAGGCAAAATTTAGGTGAAAATCGTATGTTTTTAACTATAAATTTGAAGTGGGCCACCTACCTCAAAAACTAGAGCCTGGATCAACATGAAACCTTTGCTATCCTACTAAAATGGGTGCGCTGATTACAAATTTGCATAGGAAAAGGCCCTATCTCTACTGGTTACCGAGTTGTGCTAAAATTACGTATTTTCAAATAACACAAAAATAAGCGGAATGGAACACATAATTTCTAAGTGGTACATCTTAGGCATATAAAAGTATACATATTTTTGATGTACTCGTCGAGAGCTATCATTTGGTTGTCGGTAAACCGTCCTATCGCCAACGGTTGCGAAGTTCGATTTTTTTCTATCTAAATGAGCTAAATTTTGACCGAAAAAAATTATGAAATTTTTTAAGAGATAGAGCATTCTAATGTAGTCATTCTTATGCATTGCGATGTGCTGAATTCAATGGTGAGCCCGGTTTTCCCGTAACGTGTACGGTTTGGCCAGAACATGAGAAAGTATAATTCCCGCGGTTTTTCGCGGTTTTCTCGCGAACCGCGCATCGCAGAGCAGCGCGGTTTTCAGAAATGAATTCCTTGACCAATTTCCCATCCGATACCGTGTCAAACGTCAACATCGGCCCATTAGATCGGACACAATCTGCGTTAAAAGTTAAAAATATAGTGAAATGGCAATTTTAGCATTATTTTTGATAATCTGGAACGTCATAACTTCCGAACCGTTGCACATAGGAAAAATCTAATTATACCGACGTGATCAGCGTCGGAAACTGTATTAAGGACCATTAACTTGATTCGATCGGAGGTATTTGGATTTCCGACGACTAGGCAAAATTTAGGTGAAAATCGTATCGTTTTAACTATAAATTTGAAGTGGGCCACCTATCTCAAAAACTAGAGCCTGGATCAACATGAAACCTTTGCTATCTTACTAAAATGGGTGCGCTGATTACAAATTTGCATAGGAAAAGGCTCTATCTCTACTGGTTACCGAGTTGTGCTAAAATTACGTATTTTCAAATAACACAAAAATAAGCGGAATGGACCACATAATTTCTAAATAGTACATCTTAGGCATATAAAAGAATACATATTTTTGATGTACTCGTCGAGAGCTATCATTTGGTGGTGGGTAAACCTTCCTATCGCCAACGGTTGCGAAGTTCGATTTTTTTCTATCTGAATGAGCTAAATTTTGACCGAAAAGAATTATGAAATTTTTTAAGAGATAGAGCATTTTAATGTAGTCATTCTTATGCATTGCGATGTGCTGAATTCGGTGAGCCCGGTTTTCCCGTAACGCGTACGGTTTGTCCAGAAAATGAGAAAGTATAATTTCCTCGGCTTTTCGCGGTTTTCTCGTGAACCGCGGATCGTAGAGCAACGCGGTTTTCAGAAATGAATTCCTTGACCAATTTCCCATCCGATACCGTTCCAAACGTCAACATCGGCCCATTAGATCGGACACAGTTTGCGTTTAAAGTTGCTAATATAGTAAAATGGCTAAATCTTAAAAAACGCTGAAGTTGTCATGAGAAGTGACCTTTAGCTTTCGTGGTGAGCATCTCTCATTTCCGGCGTTTCCTCTAGACTTTTCATTAAGTGAAATCATCCCTGAGAATAATTAGCATTGGAAAACTTTCCTTCCAGTCCCCCTGAAAGAAAAACTTCGCTGAAACTCGGAGCGGTAAGGAATGAGAAGAACCTTTTGCTGTTGGTTTCCATATTGCGCGCAAGGGTGGAATGCGGGGATTATTGTCTGCGGTTGGAAAATATCCTCGGAAAATTCTATTTTTCTCTTTATTCGTTAATGTGACTTAGAATTTATTCATTACTATGAACTGTAATAACAAAGAAAAACATACTTTTGTGGGTTTGTTTTTCTTATATAGATAAGCCTTCAAAAGCACTCCAATCGAGTAAAAAGTACAACTTATCAGTATCTGGTGGATACCCAGAGGACATCTTTAAAAACCTGAAGATAGATGCCTTCCCCCCTTTCAAATATTACCTTCTCAGATGAATTATATCCAAAAAGTGGGGAAATATCGAGATGACTTCAGATACTTTTTACTTGATGTAGTACCAGAGCTACGAAACCCTCACGGGACCATCATTCTTTCCAGATGTAAATTACCTCCTACCTCTTTGCCTCCCCTTCCCTGTTTTTTCGTCTTGAAGGAATGAACGGACGCGAGTCGGGGAAGCTATTTCACCCCTTTTGCAGAGCCGGCCACCACTGCGACGCTGGAAGGTGGAGCATCCTTAAGGAATTTATCGGAAAATTCATTAATGGAGTGACTCGCAAGGATCGATCGTCGCTTACAGTCAAGGCCCATTCACATTTAATGATGTCCCGAGGCTATTGAACGCCGCTTTGGGACTTATTCCCATATGACGAGCTATTCTTTAGAATATTTTTTTGTAAGAAAATGGTTTTATGCGCAGCGTTTGAATGGTCGATTTATTAGGTACTTCCCGCCATTTTATCACGTGGCAAGTTATTTATGTTAAAACCAGTAGTTTGAATATTTGGGACCATAGCATGTTTGTTGTAACGATTTCATAATTTGTAAATCCCTGTATACGTTGCTCCGTTAGAAAGTTTTCGATGTTTTAGTCGAAGTATTACATTTGAAACGTACAAGCACTCGTTTTATACAAGTGGAACATCCTGTATATTAGTACACCACTCGAGTTTAGTTTTAGTTTTTTAGTTATGGGTAACTTATATTAGTACATTTTTGTTAAATCATTAAAATGACCAAATAGTGTAGGAGCGGTCTTTGACATTTTGACAGGTATTGTATTTTATTATCTATGATGTGTTACATCATCATTTTTGACCAATTCGCATTTCTAATTGTAGTAATTCAACACTAAAAAGAATGTTAATGGAAATATTTTAAATTTATTCTTCATGCATTTATGTGACAATTTGGGAAAACATTTTTAAGATTCTGTCATAAATTTTGTGTTTTGTGTCCTGCTATAGTAATAAAGCATTAAAATAAAACGTTTTTCGGAAATCTGCACAAATTTGCATGGGAATTTTACTTTATCATACGCAGTATCTAAAGTATTGTAATCGTGCCAAAAAAGATTTTTGAGATTTTAGCGGAAATATGTCTTTTTGGGTCCCCTGAACATTTTTGACCAAGGTACAAAAAAATGTCTGCGTGTGTGTGTGTGTGTACCCGTTTTTTGTGGCGACGATTCCGGAGAAACTACTAAAGGTTTTGAAAGATTTTGCAAATAAGCCGCCATTTCTGGAATTTCGTCGAAATAGTTAAATAATAAATTAAAGATGAGGAAATTCTGAATAATTTATCACTATGACATTTTTTGGTACAATCAATAGTTTAGCTGCATGAGCAAATTCTATTTCTACGAGATCGGTCGTACTGCATGAAAACTAGTAGCCAGGATTTGTCAGATTTTTTTATTCTAATGACAGTAGGTAGTCTTGGTGTCAAACGCTAATGTTTTGACAATAACTTCTGTCAATATAAGCTGCGTTCACATATTGCATTACACTTTTTACACCCAATAACACGTAAGTGTCATTTGGACGGTGTACCCGGTGTCAACGGAGTACAATATCCGAGCGCAGCTTTAATCGACATATCTGTCTAGTTCTAGTAGTTTTATTTTAATGCAGACATGGCCGATCTCGATCAAATAGAGTCTCATGCAGCTAAACTATTAATTTTATATATAGTATGATAAAGTCATGTGTCTGGCCACATCAGATTTTTTTGCCTTGCTATTGGTACTATTGAAGCAAATTTCTCATATTGGGTGAAACTTGTATGAAAAGGTCATGAAGAACTTGTCAAATGCATTTGAGGAAGAACTTTGTTCACGTTAATTCACGTTAATTAGCACATAGCAAATATTTACTATTTTTAACAACAAAACAAAAATGCTATTTATTGGAAATTACCATATATGAGGCCGTTATTTGCAAAACTTCCTCTTTGCTACTTGGTTTACTTTTTAGGAGTAACATAAAACGTTTTAGCGAACATGAAAATTATTTTTTCGTATTATTTTATTTTGATTGCTGTAGTTTACCAGGCACTTATAATAAATTGAATGATTCTAAACCTGAAAGTATCACAGATTTTGAGAACAAAATAAGATTTTGGTGCAAGCAGAGAGTTTTGCAAATAATAAAAATAAATCATTAAAGAAAGTTGTTGAATTTTTATTGAAGATCATTATACAGTAAGTAACCTGTAATTAGTATTAAAAAAAATTTTTCAAATAAAAAAAAATTTTAAATTAAACTTAAACAAACCTCTTATTTATATGCCAACGAAAGTTTGAAAAAGCAATGAAAGGATTACATGTCATTTTCGTTTTAACGCAAGTCTTGATCCTCTTCATTTTGTGTCCTTGTAATTTCCTGCAGTATGTTTTTGTAGAAAGCGAGTTCTGGTAATTGTCGCCAATTGCCACCATAATGATTAACCAGCAAACCAATAATAGATTTTTTGTCGCCTTTAAGCTCTTTGCCTAGTAGTATCTCTCGCATGGTTGAATGGATGAAATTGAACAATTTTTTTTACAAATTCCTTTAGCTGTTCCAACGTTACTGGCGTAATTAATCTCGCCCTGTATTAAAACAGTATCCTCTTTTTCGTAAAAAATGAATCGTTTTGCCTGGCTAAATTTGAAATGCCAGGCTCCAGGAAGCTTTACATTTTTCCTTGCTTCATTCTTCCAATCATCTACTTTCCAGTCAATGGCAATTCTTCTGACTATGGCGTGTCTGCTTATGATGTCATCATAGTGGCTGGATTGTACAATAACAGGAGTTTTTTTTTTAATTTCTCTTTCTATAACCCAAAAACTCGATCAGGAGGGATAAAGGAATGTCCTACGATTGGAAATGTGATCTCAATTTTTTTAATGTTTGGTGGCAATTCATTAAGAAGCCAGTACGCTAACATTGTCATCATTGCAGTGTTTTTATTTTGACCACCGCAGCAGTCGGCGAAGAAATTAATTCTTGTGACGGAAGTAGGAATTACTTTTGTATCCTATAGATACAAAAGTAATTCCTACTTTCATTAATTTGGTATGTCCTAAAATATTCTACTTTTAAAACAGACCTGAGCCTTTTTTTAACATTCCTAGAGTAGTTTTCTGGTTGACGCTCTTTCTTGCGTCCTTTTCCTTTCGGACAGGGTAAAATTTCACATTGAATAATAATACTCAATGTGAAATACTCAATAAATATCTCATCCATGCTAACAAATCGCAACAACAAAACTGCCGTTAAAAATCACAATGCACTAGAACATTGATGTTTAGACTGAAACGAATTTATTTTCCTGCGTGAAACAAAAAAAAACACCTGTTTGCTCTGTGAACACTAGAGCACCAAGCTATTGGTTGAGCTGTAGACAGCCAGTTTTGCAGATGAACGTTCAAAGCAAACAGAGAGTTTTGCAAATAACTTCCACTTTAGCATCAAACTTTAGGTAATAAAGAGGTTGTATCTAAACGTTCTGACAAAAGCAAACGATTCCTCATTAAATAATTACGTAACTTTGCAAAAAAAACGAATTTTTGAAATTTTGGCGATTAGAGACTTTTGCAAATAAACGCCTCATATGTAATACTACTATATAGCGGCTTGCAATGTTAAATTTAATCACTGTAGTATGTAGTTCATCTGCTGAGCTTAATACTTTCGGAGATATCGTTCAATGATTGTTTTGATAATAATAACAAGAACATGTCAAAGAAAATTCTCAAAACTTTTATCCTGTAATTCAGAGATAACAAACATTAAACATTCCCTATTCTATTGAAAATGTGGCTTATGCGATATTAACGTGCTGTCAGACACACTGTATAATATACATTCAATTTTAATAATATACAGCACAAATTAATTTATAATATGATTACTGAGCCGTATTGTTGATGCATTTTAATTAGTGTAGTATGTGTAACATGTTACATCTACTTGTTATATCTATTTGTGTGCGTACAAAGTTAATCAAAATATTTAAACTGATTAATAAATATTATTAACAATAATATATGATATCTACAATTAAATTTTCAACGAATGTCCCATTATTAATTTATCGATATTAATAGGCAATTTTTCCTTCATAATGGTATTGACGGATGGTATTCACGAAATACCCAGTTTATTTTATTCAACAAATTGCTATTAATTTATTTCGTTTATCTCATTGTATGTAATTCATTTCAAACCGGAGCTAAATTTACAATTTAATATAATCACCAATATGCAGAATTAACTTTATTTAATTTATATTTCAACAGAGACGTTCCTAGTTCAATTTCGACAGAGTTTAGAACAATTTCAAACACGAAATTCTCAGTAATAAATAACAAGAGAGTGAGAATAAATTGAAAATAATTTGACAGATTGTTTGAAAACTTGTTGCCAAAACTCGAGCCCTGCGGGCTCTCGTGACTATTGCCAAATGGCAACAAGTTTGAACAAAATCTGTCAAATTATTTTCTAATTTATGGAACTCTCGAGTTATATTTCACTAGATTATTTTTTGATTCACAAATTTTTACAATAAAAAAGGTCAATAAAACTATCATAAAATTATTGAAAAATTTAATTTAGTTAATTATTACTTACAATATATGAAAATATCGTTGACACATTGTGAATATATTAAAAGAATTAACAATTTAAATTAGTACAATGAAAAACGCAATTATTAAAAATATTTTGAGACTCATTATTTATTGAGGATTTGGAATTGCTTGTTATATTAAGTGTTTCCTCCTGCGTATTTTCTCTAAGATTATTTATTATATTTGAATGATGTTCTTTGTTCAATTGTAAGTATGGTTTAATCGAACTTGCAGAATTATGACCAGTGACCTTGATTAGTTCTTGTTCTTCTACACCAGCTTTTGAAAGGTTACTTACTGCACTTGATCTGGCAGAATGGTTAGTTATTTTTTTAGTAACTGTGTCTAGACCTACTTTTTCTGCGGATTCTTTCATCCATTTTGAAATGGAATTTATTCCCACAGGAACGTTTTTATACCAAAAACCATGAGTTTGCCAAGCCGGATTTGGAGTAAGAAACAAGCGTTCGGTTTTAATATTTTCTTCACGTTTACTCATTAGTTTTTCAAAAAGACGAACAGGGCAAATATCTGGGTTATTTATGTTTGGAGTCAACCATTTACTATTAGCGCACCTTTGTGCTCCACCCTGTGCAGTTTTTGTAAAGATGGGATTGTATTCAATGCGGCCAGTATTTAATCTTTTTATGTCGGTTTCTTTTTTAAAATAATGAACTAAACATTTCGTAGCTTTTCCTCCCCTCCAAGCTAGTTCATACGATGCAACGTGAAAAAACTTTCTTTGCAATCCACAAGGTGTATCTTCGTCCCAATAGTTAAGAATTTGCAACAATTCTGTATTAGAAAGTGCCACAGTACTTTGTGCTTTTCAGGATGTTTTTGTAAAATTTTTCTTTTTGCATCTCTTGCATTTCGAGCATTTCTGAATTCTATATCATGGAAAGGATCAAAGGACCTGTTATACTTATTAAAGTAAAGTTCTTGCACTAATTTTGCCGTTTTATTCCACATTGTCTTTATTACTGCTTCTTTATAATCATTTCCGTCGTTTCTTTTCATGTTATAAGCCCAATCTTTTAAAATCAATGCCAGAGTAGCTGTTGTAGTAGATTGATCCAGAATATAATTTCTTTCTTTGGTGAAGGTCTTAAATTGTCTCCATATAGACTGATTACTTATTAGAGTATTTTTCGAAGTAGTTTCTAAAATCTTTTTTGTAATTTCTGCATTAGAAAAGGTACTAAACCGATGACTTTCACCCATTTCGCGTTGACACAATTAAGTAATTATTTTGACAAGTATCTGACAGTTGCTAGGCAAATAAAAGCTACAGTGATTATTCCCGAGAACAATCACAAGAGATTTATTCCCACTATAATAATGACATAATTGGTTGAAACTTACTCTTGTGACAAATAAAGAAGCATTTCATTGGTTTTAAGAAACGTCAAAAAATAATCTAAAAAACTGCATTCGACCAAATTGGTGGCGGAGCAGGGTTGAAATTTCCTACCCTCTAACTTGGACAGTTTAATTCCTAGAATCCTGTGACAATTCGATAATAATTATCCTCAATTATCCTCACAGGACACCATCATTAAAGTTCGCCTATGCCGAATACCACAAACGCTAGACACACATCAGTACGATCTGACGTAGGATTTGACACTAGACATTAGCATGGTAATGACCAATTAATTGTAGTTGTGGTAATTTAATGCGAAACTAGACGTATGGAGGGTTGTTAGAGATGATGGAGGCAATATCTATATTGCGCCCCATATATATGGGGGCTTCGCTAAACGCGCAGCTGTCACAACGGGGAAATCTGATAAAATATTAAACATCGCTGATGTCATAACTCAACTGTCCGGAAGCTGATTGCAAACAATAACCAGAATGGCCGTTGCGAGCTGGTAAACAAAATCGAATCGGGGAAAGCCGTTCATGCCGCTTTTCATACTGCATTGTGTCCCACAGAACTGACAGTCACAAATGATGACGGTGTGTTGGTGAAAAAGATACTTATTGTGTCAAGTCATTTTTTTTGTTTGGGAATGTTTAGTTTGAGATGAATTTTGCTTAGAGATTTATGTTTGTTACAGTAATACCTAAAATTAAAAAAAAAAAATAAACTGTAAAGCACAAAAACGACTTTGAGGTTGTTTAAAATTGCAATTTCGTTGGTTACTAATTCCAATTTATAGAATATTGAACATTTATTCATTTCTTCTATGGAAGCTGATTTCAATAAATATGCATTTGTCTCACTTTTGTAAAAAAAATCTTTTTCAAGGAAGATACACATTCACTCTCTATTTATCAAACTCTTAAAAATGTAACTGTTTGAAATGGAAACAAAACGAAGAAATATAAAATACATGTAAAACAATTAAAAATAATAATAAAAGGGTTAAACAAATAAATACATATAAAACTTTTCATGATTTTTTTAAGAATGTAATATTAATTCTGAGTAAGAATTTATATCGGCTTACTGTTTTTTGTTTCAATTGTTTAAGAAGTTAGGTCCGTTTAAAATACAATTTTGTTAATATTTTTTATTTTGTTTAAAACTTTAATTGAAAAAACAAATAGGTGCATGCGAAACATTTTACTCCGTACGACTTTTACTGTCTAAAGACCAGTTTGATGTCATTTTGACACTTCTTTTGTCAAACATAATGGAACTATTAATTCACAGGAAACTTCAAGGACGAATAGTTCCATTTTTTTTCTATTTATTATATTATACAGGTTTAGCCAAAATTACCGGAACACCTAAATAATTCTCCAACCGTAAGAAATTTCCAAAAATTGTTCAAACAAAAGTTTTTTGGCTTTAAACAAGCGATCTCTTAAATATATTTTCAATATACAGGGTGCTCATTTTATTATAGAAATTTTGGAAATGCCAAAATTCAACATGGCGCCCATAGGAAAAACAAAAGTTGACCATGGTTACGCCGAATGTTTTTGTTTCAAATGTCTAGCAACATTTGGTTTAGAATAAAAAATTAAAAACGATACCTTAACCTTTCAGTTTTTTGCGGATATCTTCAAAATAAAAAATGATAGCTTAAATTTCTTTTCGGATAATTGACCAACACAAAAATACGAAACTTTGCTAAATTTAAACATAGGCTCTATCTCCACTAATAAGCCAGATCCCCATGGTGAGCCTCGAAATTGAATCACCCGGTATATTATTACATTTTTCAATTCTTCAGATTAATTCCAAGAATTTTTTATACGAATCATTTTTTTTTATAAAATGCAGTATTTTTTAATTAGAAGCCATTAACCCAGAATAGTCAAAACTAGGTGTTCAGGTAACCTAAATAATTCTCCAACTGCAAACAAAATCGAAAACATTTTCGAATAAAAGTTTTTTGTGCTTAAACAACCTCTCGTTTAAATATAGTTCTAATATAGAGTCTGTTCGTTTTGATAGAAAATTTGGACACCATTTCATTTTCTAATAGAACACCCTGTAAATTTTTGTTTCTTTAATTCTAAGACTAATTCTAAGAACATTTTATAGATATAAGTTTTTTGAAAATGCCTTATTTTTGAGTTATGAGCAATTAAGCAAAACTACTGAACTTCAAATTAAGAATATTTTCCCACATACATACACATTTATTTTAATGTGACAGTTTGAACATTTAATTTAATTCTATTAGATTGTGTTGTTATTTTCTCTTGATTTTTTTTATTTTTTACCAGTTTGGTTAAAGAAAAGTTCATGTGTATTGATTAATTGCTTATAGCTAAATAATTAAAATTTTATAAAGAAATAATTCCAACATAACATTCTTAGAATTAATCTTGGCATTAAAAAAATGCTAAATATACATCTGTTAAATCTGGTAAAAAAGGAAAGGTTTGCAAATTTCCATAATAAAGTAAACATACTGTATATTAAAAATATATTTGCCGAATGGTAGTTTAAACCCGAAAAACTTTTATTTAAAATTTTTTTACAGTTGGAGAATTATTATGAAAATATGATTCCTATAAAAAATTACCTGCAAAATTCGAAAAGCGATTTTAACCGATTTTTTGGAAATTGTGAATTCGATAACTCCTTGGGTTTTCGAATTCCTGGTTTGGGAATCATTACTACTTCCGCAGTTTTCCAAACAGTTTGCACATACTTAAGAGGAATCACTAGAGGTAGTAGCGTACTACAAAACAACACTACATAAAACCAAACATCCTGAGCTTAATTGTGTGTTAATAATCACGTGTAATACATTAAATTATAGATAAAGGTGTATTACACCGGGTACGAATGCCACTTTTTTTCATTTGCGTTGTTGTTTTGTTTTTTATCCTTGCTAAAGAAGCCAATAATTGATAATTTTTGTTATTTTTTTTTTCCAAATCCGAACCAAACATCAAAAAAGCAATATTACAACATTTTGTATTGAGCCTTCATGAACTTGTGTAAAAAAAAATGACAACAAAATATGAATGTTGTAATGATTTAACCGTTGGTTTTTTGAACATGTGAATGAGACGAGAATAACATATTTTATAGTCGTACGGTGCAGCCATCTGTTGGATAAACACCACATCATTTTCTTCGACCAATCAAATTCAAATGGTACAGTCTGAAGCAGCAGCATGAATACGTAGCCAGGGGAATCACAAATATTGAGCAATTTCGGCCTAACAAAAATATTGATCGCATGTTGACACGGGAGGTGTAGCGGCGCCGCGCCCGGCAAACGAAAGCCATACGAAAAATAAATTTTACCGTGCTGGTGCTACGTAGATAGCAACGACTCGCTTATAAATTAGGACAGCATGTTCTTGCGGAAGTGTATGTGATCAACATGAATTGTTGAATTTCGACCAAAATAGGCTAGAAACCGAATACGAGAAATAATTTTTTGCCGTCCTGATGGACCCTACGCAGACAGCAAAGAGCGAGTTATAAATTGGGAGCGCATGTTCCCGCGAGGGTTTATAGTGCAGTCCCCGTACGACACACGGAGCGAAGAATAATCAACAACCGCAATACCTACTTACAATGTTACAACTACTAAATAATTAATAGGAGTTAAATAAAGTATTACTAAGGAAATACAAGTAATTTAATTTTTAATCAGTCATTTATTTTTCGTCATAGAATTTCAAATATATCGGTATTTAGATTTAGAAAATAATATTAATACCAAACACTTGTCGCTTGGCAATGCATTCAGGGCAATCGCAATCTATGTAGGATGGTTGGCTTTAGTTCTACTTGTTGTACAACACACGTAGAACAGACGCTAGAAATATGGGCATATTAAAAAATCAGCTGCCTTTATGTGGCCCGCGTTCTAAGAAAACTAATAACTTGCGAGAGTACCTGCGGTAAGTGTATATGTAGATATTATACGTGTAGTGTAATTCTTCGCTAATTAACTTCGCTAGTTAATTTGGGCAATACTCTCTTATAGGTGTAAGCGTGCCGGATTACCATATATGGCAAAAAGCTTTTATAAAGGTGTGAAATATTTGAACATGTATCTATATAATATATAATAAATGACTTATACATATACATAAAGCTGCCTGTTTTATCGAAATCGCTATTTTTTCTCATACCTACAATTGAAATTGAAGTACGTATACTACCAAGTCTATACATAGCTATAATAATTTTGAGTAAAATTTCAAAATGCAGTATCCAACTGTATCTAGAATTAAAATAGGAATATTATTATTATTAATTCTTCTACAACCCTCACTACTTCAGATCACGTTTTACCCTATAACTTTGCACCCTAAACTACCCCAAAACGATCAAATAACCCACTGAAAATCGCTGATCGCGTCCAACAAATGAACAGCATCATTTAGAGCAATCGATACCCCGTTTTTGGCGAATCCCTCGCATGTAGCGCACCCTTATTAGGAATGCACCAACCCACCCCCGCTATTTGGGGGGAGGGGGATGCTCGTCCCATTAAATTGTAGTTTATCGTTGAACCACTGAATAAGCCCTACCAATAGCAATTGGTACAAAATCGCCCGTTCTGGGTAATGAACCACCCCTATATTAAATTAAACTACTTTCATGCTAATTATGCACCGGGGTTGTTGCCCGATGCGCCGTGACACTCCCACCCCCCACCCCTGCCGGCGATGATACTAATTAGGGGATGGAACGATTGGTTTATTAAAATAGTCGCGCTTCCCTTCGTAAACTAACAGAGAATTGGTAATTATGGTTTTACGCTATAATGGAACGTGGTAAATGATTTTAATGTGTGATTTTTGTTGATAAATTTGATAGGGGTTCATATTTTTGAGGGATACTGAGTTTTCTGTGTGTATGAGGTGTATTCGTAAGGTAGTAATTAAAACCAACCGTCTTTCAAAAGACAGTACTCGAAAATAGACAAATTCTAGGATTTTTATAAACACAAAAATTATTATTAGTATATTTTTTTTAGTTTGGTTGGTTACACAGATTTTTGTATTTTAAGCAACATCATCACATAGTCCTTTAAATTGTTGTGATTAAAACATATTTGTTTGAACAACACATAGTTCATTGAATATTCGACATTATTTCCATTATTAATTATTAATTGTTTTGCCATATTTATTTCAAATAAATAACTATTGTTTGATACAAGTCAAAGTTTATTTAATTATCGGTTATTATAGGGATTAAAATTGTATATATTAACTCTTCCCTTTAACATACATTCTTCAAAGATATACCCTTTGCACGAAATAAATATTCTAAATAAATTTTTATATTTTTTATAAACATTTTTATCAACTAATAAATATAGTAAGAAGGACTAAGAAAGATGAATTATATAATAAATCAATCTTAAGGTAAAAAAAATAACAAACATATGTTCTAATCTAACGACTCTGTACAGCACAACAAGATATGCCAAGTACAGTTTTGGGAAAAAAATACACTGACCAGCACAATTAAAGGAACGCCTATTTTGCTAAACTTTTGTAATATTGACCGGTTTTCATTATTTTTTAATGCATTTTAAAGAAATTCATTGAATTTTTTAGAGATAAGCACATACTTTTGTAATTTTTGAAAAACAGACCGTAATGTTGTTTTGATCTACTTTCGATACACGCTGTGATATAACTGCGGAGCATGAGCAAATTTTAAAGTACTTTGTTAAAAAGGCATCCATATTCTCAAGATTTTGTTTTTAGTTCATTCCAATATCTGAATTTTGTAGAAGACAAACAATTTCAAATTTCAAATAAAACTTAACAATTTAAATTTGCTGTTAAACCTTGCAGCAAATGTTACTTGATTATGAGTGAAATACAAAATCTTGCTTCCAACTGTGTATATTCTACAAAAATTCAGATATTGAGTTGAATTAGAAAACAAGATGTTGAGAATTGATATGGTTTTGTAAGAGAGTACCTAGTTGCCAACCTGCGAGAGAACAAGTTCCTTAATTATCCCATACGATGTCTCAAACTTAGACCAAAAATACTATTTTTGATCTCCCAGAATAAATAATCACCTGGAGCATCTTATTTTCTTTATTTATATTTTTGTATATTGATATGATAAATCTGATAAATTTCTTTACATGTCTCGAAAAAATAATTAGCATCGGTTTACGTCTACAAAAGTTACTGAATGTCAAAGTTTTTTTAACTTTTTTTACGGTTTAAGCCGGTCAGTCGACATATAAAATACGTCGGCTACGTGTTAAGGAGCTCCTACACGCAGTGCCAACGTCTCGCCAATATTGGTGATGTGACGCGCTGCGCGTAGTGTGCGCATACACTTCGCCAACATTGGCCAACGTTGGTATTGGGCGCAAGGTATTTCTGTGTATCGTAGAAGGCTCGTAGCGTCCCGTAGAGAATTAAAAATGAACAGTGAAGACGATATCATTGCTGTAGCCGCGGCTCCCATTATTTTAAGCAGTGCATTGTTGCTTAGAATTAAAAAAGGAACCCTCGAAAGAGGACACTGTTTAATAAGGTTGTTAAATATTAAACATGTTTTTCAGTTATTATTTATACAGTACGTTGGAAAATATTAAATACATTAAGGAATACAAATATACAGCAATACAGGAAACAAAATTATTTAGTATTTTATATTTGCCACGTGACATTAAAAAAATCTCCCTTTTTATTTTCTTTATGTTTCAAGCAACAAATGCGAAATAAGATGGGATAAGATCTGATACACTGAGTGGTCTATATTTTTATGCAGGACCCTGTTAATTTGTCTCGTTTCTTTATATAAATATTTCATTTCAGTCAAATCGATGAATTCATAATTTTGATTTAAAATATAATTTATATAATAAAACTGAAATTATTTATAATAAGATACAAAGAAAAATTGAGAACCCTTACATACACGGAGTTTTAATTACGTGTATGTATATTATGTAGGTATATTTATTATCAACCCAATATTTTTAAATATACTTTTTGATATTTTTCTGATAATCAAAATAAAGAAAAGCATCCAGTATAGTTTTTAAACTTTGTTGAATATATTAAATACATCAGATTATTTAAATTTGCCGCTTAAAACTAATCTATAAATTGTTAATTAGTAAATACTTAATTGTTGTTAATTATATAAATGCAACTTTGTTTGATTGTAGTCAAGATTGTAGGGAAGAGGGTTGACCGCAGTCCTTGGACCCCTATACCGTATGACTCCCCATCGTGTGTAGATTCATATCCCGCTTCCCTCCAACCCCCTCCCTCACGTTTCCCACCCCACCCTAGCGAATATAGTTGACCGCAATCCTAGAACCTAAATACCGTATGCCTCCCCAATGTGTGCAAATTCATTTTTAAAATTTTAATGATGACGTCATTTCTGGAAAACCCGGGAGTCATACTAACCTCATGACCATCCCATATATTGGCATTTTCTGTCTATTAACACAACGTTCATTCCTTTGGCGTCAAAATCACAAAAATAAACAAACGTACCTATGCCGTGGGTCACCCATTATAACGACTTCAATATTGTCTTCAGAATATTATTTTATTGCTTGTTAATTTATTGTAACTGTAAGATTAATATAATGCTTATAAGAACCATAATTATTGTGAATAAGTTTACAAAATATTAAAAAAAGTTTTCATGTTTTTACATTTGGGCAATCAGGCATTTCGGCAAATAATAAATCATCATTGTCCTTAAAGTACGTACAAACATAAATAATGCAGTATATATGACAAAACATAGATAGATAACCAAACTTTTCATCGGTAGTACGTACAATGCTAAAACAGAATGAAATAAAGCGGACAAGGTCGACATATTGGCGATGTGCATTGGCACAGTTGGGTCCCGCTACGCGAAGCACTCCGATGGCCAATGATGGCCCCTATTGGCACTGCGTGTAGGAGCACCTTTAGCGAAATTTTATACACGTATAGCAAAAGGTAGGTTGGTTTTCTAAATCAATTTAATTTTGTCCTGTGATTTTCGTTAATCAATGTAAAAATCCATAAATTCTTTTTACAGATTACAGTTACGATTTTTCAAAAACGTGCAAAAATATTAAATATCCACCATTAGACAGAATAGAATATTGTATATACCTTGTTACCTGTAATTTGGTGTATTTGCTAAGATTCTGTGTTTTGTATTAAGTTTATGTATATTCTTGCTTTGCGACTAAATGACGGGGTCAGTATCCAATAAAACTTTGAAAATAATAAAAATGGTTAAAATTGTTAAAATAGTGCAATTTTTATTGTAAATGACAGAAGGAACTGCTTTGTAGTCATTTAGCTTAGAGTGTAGTTGTTAACAAAAATGAATATTAATTTATATTTAGTATGGTATGTAAGTTACCTAAAATGAGTAATTCATATTTTTCTTTGTAAAAAATACAATTGTAAAACAACGGTTTTCGACCCCAAGATGTTGTTTCATAATTAAAAAAAGTTTACTGCCTTTTAACGAATGATTTGAAAAAGAGTGTTTGAACGAAATAGCATATAGTTCATTTTTCGTAGTTAATCTCTAAAATGTCTGTAAAAAAAATATTTTTTTTAAAAAGCGGGACATTTTAAAAACTCCGCGGGACGCGGGACAAAATGTGAAAAAGCGGGACTGTCCCGCCAAAAGCGGGACGTCTGGTCACCTTATGTATACGTGAAGTTGGGACGACTTCCGGCTTTTCCGGAAATGCCGCAAACTGTTTTAATTTTGGATTTTTGTTAATAAAATCTGATAAGGGTTCATAGTTTTTAGGGTTGTCGTTTTTATCTTCGTTTATGAGGTATTTTGTTGAAGTTGGTACAACTTCCGGTTTTTCCGGAAACGGCGTTATTTCTACTACCGGTGCTATTATTCGCGTAAAATATACTCTGACTATAGAAGTTAATTAATAATTCCAGTTTTTATGTAAAAGTTGGAGTCAAATGTTCTAGTTCAAGTAATAACTTCTAGTTTGTTCTACATTTAAAATTAAGAAACTCTGATCCCAAATTGTACCAAAAACAGCGAAATTTTCCTTAAAAAAATACGTGACAGCCGTAACAATTAGATTTCCCTCGACAGAAAATAAAAAAGGAGAATCAACCCCGGTCTTTAGCGATAAATAAAATATGCGGGGGGCTGGCAAAATATATCCGACCCCGCTCGCTGCATTATTTATCGTCTAAAGTTAATTAAAACCGGAAGAGTCTTCAGTATTAGCAATTTTAATTTTTCAACTTGTTAATTAACCCCTACTCGGTGAACCCCGGGGGTGGTGGCCTACATCAACCCCCCTCCCTCCCCCCGCCCCATCGCACGACCGCCCTCTGTCGAGCTCCTTGACAATTAAAGGAGGCGAAATAAATTAAAAGAAAATTCTTTGGTCGCCGACGAAAATGCGAAAAACAAAACATATAATGAATTAAACATCCTAAAGTTGACAACCGGAGGGTTGTCCACCCCTCACCCTTTGGCCACGTCAAAGGAACCACCACCCCATCCTCGCTAATGCCTCGTTTATACGAAAAGCAATTATAGTCGAAAAGGTCTTTTTTTCTCTTTTTTTTAAAGGGGAAATTTGAGAGGAATGGTTGAAAAAAATATATAAAGCTGACATATGAGTAGATATTGGAATTAAATATAAACTGAGGTATGGTTTGGCTTTGTGTTTGGATTTTTATGTTTGCCTTGCCTTATGTTTATTAGTCTGTTATTGTGTCCTTGCTGCAAATAGTACATTATTATACAAGTTTTATAAGACGTCAAATTGGCGCACGAGTTGTTTTGGGCACGACGAGCGTAGCGAGGACTCCCCAAATGGAACGAGTGCGCCAATACGTCTTATAAAACGAGTGTAATATACTAGCTTTTCTACTTCGCGTCATTAATTTTATATAAATTTAGATATTTTGGTTACTATATCGCGCTAAATTAGAATCTAGGGTATTTTGCGGGTACCACGTGGCAGCACTGTAGTAACTGTCAACTTCGTTAAGGATGAGATCGATGAGATAAAATCATGACAAAATCTAATTGTGAATAATTTTACTCTACTTTAGCGTACAAGTTTGAATAAATATTCAGCGAGGTCGCAACGATGATCATAATGGAGCTTGGGGCAACACTTTTAACCCTACTGTGATAAATACATGAAACTTAACCTAAAAAGTTAACAACTTCGTGGTTTCATAAGTATAATAATCAGAATAGAAGTGTCTGGCGGTGACTGATTAGTTACTTCGAAGAACAAGAACTTACTAAAGAATTGTTATAACGCTTAACGTTTAATAGCGGTGTCTACCTAATTCCGCTACGTAGCCGTTGCGAATGAATATTTACAAGCACTTATAATTGAAACCCAATTCTAATTTCGGCAAAGTAGTTTATTAGAATAAATTATACTTAGTAAAATTACATGTGATGGAGGTAATATAAATACGTTGCACACAACCAGAACTAAGACGAAGTCGAACGCAACGGACAAAAACGAATACGAATTGAACCGAGCATCCAAGCGTCCAAAATATTACCGAAAACTTATACGTTACATAAACTAAGAAATCCTCTACACTTTAAATGTACTATAGCTTCGTACGTGTATGCTGATAAACCATTTATTGCGCATATACAATCTCGCGGCAGTAATTAAAATCGTTCATATCTACGATGTAGGTTTGATCTTCGCATAATACCTTATTAAAGTAAATGTAGTCCTTGAATTATATCTGAAAAGGGGATTTGATGTTTAGTTGACAAGAATGATAACGATCACTTACTAGAGTCGTATAACATCACCGTAAACGTCATGCTGGCGTATTTTGATGAACACAGCAAAACTAATTTGGGCTTTCCAATCCTTTGGCCATACTATAGCAGGGTACACCCATGTTTAAATATGTATAGAATATTGATACTTCGCAGTTTATGCGATTGCAAGCGATTAAGAAGATGCAGTGTGTGGTTATGTTGGGTTATGTATTGTACGTTTGACATATGGCATTTGATATCAATGTGTACCAATCTTAGCCAAAAATGTTACTGTTTTCGGTATTACAATGTGTTAATTGTAACACCGAAAACAGTGTTACAATGTGTGCATTGTGAATGCAAAGTAGAAAAAAGATATTTTGATAACCATCATACTATATATAAAATTAATAGTCGTATAAAAATCGTATTTTTTTTCCGTTTTTCGCTTGTAAACGCGGAACCGATGGAGCAATCTTGATGCTGAATTTTGTATTCTGCATGATGATTTGCGACAATGGTTATTTCTTATTAGTTCTGTTTACATGCAACATTATACATAAATAGTATATAATAAAAAATAATAGAAATAGAGAGAGAAAGGGCTGAAGTATTTTTGTAACTGAATAATAGAATATAATAAGTGGCTGAGATTTAAAAAAGTATTTCACTTTTATCATAAAACTAATCTACAGAAACGTAATAAATTTGAAAAGTTCTGCTAGAAAAACAATTTCATATTTCAGTTTGGCCATTATGGGGATCCCTATATACTATATACACTTCCTTCCTTCTGGTTTTTTATAGGATTCCTTATATATCGTTTTTAATATCCGTTCTAGACCGCAATCGTAAAATTATGTATACACAGGCGACCATAATAAAACTGTCGTCATTTTATACTGATTTTATGCATTGGTTTTGCTGCGAAAAGTATTTCTGAACTTATTTGTTTGCGTACAACATTTTACAACAAACAGTTAGGTACTTATTATTTATTAGTGTAATAAGCATCAATTTTACCTTACCTTTTCGAGTTTTAACAACGAATTCACTTATTATCACCCCTCCCAGTATATCACCCACCCTTATTCACCACCCCCCCGCCCAGTATTTACCCATAATTCACCAAACGCATTGAATATTAAACCAAACTCGAATAGCAGCATAAATCCTCACGAGTTTTCCCATCTCGCATCCAACCGTAAAAAACTGATGTCGGATTTACATCGGGTGGCGTTAAAAAGCGAGTCCGAAGCAACCCTCTGACTTTCGGAGGTTGACCGAAAAAAAAAGAAGCATCGAACACACATCGAGCGTGTCCAGTTTTTTCTACCTTAGAACTGCAACCCCGGATATTTCCCTAGCGTCAATATGGACGAAAGAAAGCACGGACATCGCTAGATTGAAAACGTTTTTGTTGCTTCCGCTTCCGGTAGGTTCCGCAGGGGAACGGCGTGACGCCCAAGATCCCCACGGCGCGCGGTTTTGCCACCCCCTTGGTTCTACCCCATAAATTATTTCAAAGGGGTGCAACAAACGGTACGATTGGATTTTTTAATATCCACGTTTTAGAAGTTGCGTATACCTCTTCTAGACTCTCGCGAGACATAGCGAGAGACCGCGAATCGGGAGAGTGTGGATGCCACACTCGGATGCCACGCTCGCCTCAGTTGTGCGCTCTCGTATCGATCCATTCACACTGGATTCTTGACGAGGCGCATAGCAGTTTTTGTGTGTACCCGAAGTTATTATTTTCGACAGGGGTCTGATTTATGACATCAAACACGTGCGGTGAAGGGGCTCTTCGAGCATCAATGCAACCCGAAATGTAGGTAACGAATGGAATAAATTATTTAGTATTGAAATAAAAAGATTTCATAATATTGAACACGATAAATTTATATGCAAAAAACAAATAGTTTACATTGATATTAAATTAAATATCTGATAGTATTTTTTTCTCTATTTGTGACGTCCCCATTACTATAATTTGTCATTTAAAATGGAAAATATACCAGATAATGATACTTATTTCTGTATTATTGAAGCAATGCGAATGCATATCAATAAATTAACCATCCGTATTATAAGACTACTAATGAAAATTAATATTAATAGCAGTATTAAATCAATAATTAATTAAAACTAAAGAATATATTATTTATCTCTTTCAAATAAATCTTATCAGTTCCAAGTTATTCCAGTCTTATGTTTCTATGATGTCTGAATCTATTGTATCGTTTTGGTACAGTTCTTTGTTGGAAATTACGACTGCGATCTACATAGGGCAATTACTAAGTTATTGATTGATAATATCGTTGTTACATACCAGTATACAGGATTGGTCAAGATATCCGGAGCACCTAAGTAATTGATCAACCGTAAACATCTTAAAAAAATCAAGCATAAGTTGTTTGATTTGAAACAAGCTATCGTCTAAATATATTTTGAATATACACAGTGCTTATTTTATTGTGGAAACTGACAACCTTTCCGTTTTCTAATAGAACACATACATTTACATTTTATAATTAAGATTAATTCCATGAATTTTTTTGTAAGAATCATGTTTTATACAATGCATCATTTTTTTAGTTATAAGCAATTAATCAAAACTCATAAAGTTTTGTTTTAACTAAACGGATAAAAAATAGCAGAACAACAAAATAGAAAAATAAAATTAAATGTTAATTAAATGTTCAAACAGCAAATTAAAATAAATGTGTGTATGTATGTGGGAAGAAAATCAGTTTCAAAGTTCAGCAGTTTTAGTTAATTGCTGATAACTAAGAATGATACATTTTATGAAAAATCGTTCCTACAAAAAATTCTTAGAAATAATCTTAGAATTAAAAAATTTAAAAACACACAGTATTGTTCTATTTGAAAAAGGAAATGTTACCAAATGTCGAAAGCTAGTTTAAAACAAAAAAGAATGTTTTTTTCTTAATTTTTTTTACGGTTGGGGAAATATTTAGTTGTAACTAACTCTGTATAGATATATGGACTATAATATTTGATTTATAACGCAATACATTACACAAAATAATAATTATGCAATTATTTAACTTTGTTTTATGGACAATCGTATTACTATGTCTTATATTAGTATATGGTATCTAATACAAATGATCAGAATAAGAAATCAATTGCATTTGAGAAATTTTTCAAATATTTCTTATATTTTATGTTAAATTTTTATTTACATTATTCAATTAATTATTAATTAATAATAACCACAATTTCAATAAAAGTATGCACACACACTATACGCTGAGGCAGCGGCTACTTCAGCGACGTCCATTCTAAGTCACCAGCAGTTGAACAGAGAATGCACGAGCCGAGCGCAGCGAATGTGGATGGCCTTCTTTGACCAGCCTCGCCGATTTATTCGGGCTGAGTCAGGAGGTAGCATTAGACTTCGCTCAAAATCAAGTAGGGTGTCACGGGCATTTTTATAAGATGCTTCTGTTAATTTTTAATGTTTCGGAAGTTTGGCTATCTTGGTGTCAGAAATTTTGTAGGATTTTTATTGGATGTTTTCTTATGTTTTTATGTAGTAAAGGTTAACAAGCTTGAAAAATAGTTTCATATTTTCCCATTGTATCTGATGATAAAGTTTTTGGAAAATGTCCCAAAATTGTGACGTGGTAAAAAACACAAATAAGCCACACAGTATTATCAAACGTTTTACTTTACTCGTCAAAAAGTCGGCAAAACGTTGAAGTAGGTATTCCACGCCACGTACGGTTAAACACCGAAAACCACCCCTTCATTTTGCGTTTAATGTAGACGAGAGGGTGGCCATCAAAAGCCACCCCTAAAGGGTTGTTGTCCGCTCATATCGTGCAAGCTCAATATCCGGCGCTGTCCATATAGGGACGTCCGGGTGCAAATAGGAAAGTTTGCGAACAAATCGTTCTATTAATTAACCCCCAACAACCCCTCTCCTCACTCACAACCCTTTACCGATGCTCGTGTCAGCATCACTTACGGCATGGCACTGTGTAACACGAAGCTCGTCAAATTAATTTACCTTTAGTGCGTTTTGTTGCACCGCCGTGATTTTGTAGCTTTCGATTCCATACGTGCGAGTGTTGCTGGACAAAGCTGTGGGGCAGCACAAAGGGCCTGTTGGGATCAAACGAACGTGAACGGTTAAAAAATGGTGTCGTTGTAGTGCGAGTTGACACGAAATTAACGCGCTATTCGTGTCATATTGTTGAGTGCAGGCATTGGAAAGGTTTTCTGTCTGTCATCGGTGATTTTGAAGAATTGTTATAATTAAACATGTTTAAATGTTTCAATGCATGATTTTCAACTTAGTTAGTAAATGGAAGGTAACCTTGCATATTTTTGACTGGTTTTGTATCTAAAAACTAATTTTTACGTATCGTTTTTAATTTTGAACATACGAACACATTTTTTATTTATTTTTTTAGTTGAAATTTGTACTAGTTCCATTTATGTTCCACAAATATTCGACAATGCTTTCCTGTACATTCTAAAAATGATTTCGTTACTCATATTTGAGTAATCCCAACAAATATTGATAGTGAAAAATTGGACAACTGACTTCATTACTTTGGTGGATCAGTTTTTACTGGTAAAATCAAGAATGTATTAGTTGGCTGAATTGAATTAAATGGGTTCTGTGAACAAATGCAATTGCACAATTGCACGTTACTCTTAAGTAACGTGTAAATGTACACATATGGCACATATGGCACATTGGCAAGTGGAGTATTTCCTGCCGTTTGGAAAGCCGCTAACATTGTTCCGATCTTCAAGAGCGGCGACAGGACGTCTGTAGTTAATTATAGACCAATTTCAATCTTATGTCAATTCGGGAAAACCTTTGAAAAGCTTGTTTACCAGTTCATTTTTTTCAACGTTAAGAATGCTATCACGATTCGTCAACACGGTTTTTTTGCCGGTCGGTCAGTTGAGACAAACCTTCTAGAATACACTGACTTTGTGCTGAACTCGATGGACCGTGGTGTGCAGGTGGACGCTGTTTACACCGATTTTTCGAAAGCTTTCGATAAGGTGAATCACTGTCGGTTGGTTTCGAAGCTGAGCGGTTCTGGGATTGGTGGAGAGTTGTTGAGATGGGTTGACTCGTACATAAAGAATAGGTCGCAGCAGGTGAACGTTGCTGGGTTCACTTCGGGTGTGATTCCTGTCACCTCGGGTGTACCACAGGGAAGTCATTTGGGTCCGCTTTTATTCTTATTATATATTAACGATGTTGTCCAGTGTTTCCGGTATGCGGAGTGCCTCCTGTATGCGGATGATATGAAGATCTATTTTCCTGTTCGCTCCGCCATTGACTGCATTAATTTGCAGCGCGATCTGGACAGTTTCAGTGTATTTTGCAGAGTCAATCAATTATTTGTCAATTATAACAAGTGTCACGTAATCTCGTTTTCAAGAAATAAATCCATAATTACCCATAATTACGAAATTGATAACAACTTGATTGGGCGAGTTTCCAACATTAAGGACTTAGGGGTGATGCTGGACAGGAAAATGATGTTTAATGAACATGTTGATCTTGTCGCGGGGAGGGCGTTTCGCATGCTGGGATTTGTATTAAGGACTTCGAGTGGCTTCACCAATCCTCAAACTTTAAAAACCCTGTACTTTGCTTTTGTTTGCAGTCACTTGTCTTACTGCTCAACAGTGTGGTGCCCCCAGTATGCGACGTATGTGGATCGTATCGAGAGCGTGCAAAAGCGTTTTGTTAGGCATCTGAACTACAGATTTGGCCATCCGGTAGTGAATTACAGGGTCTCGTGCCGCCGTTTTGGGCTGCTCAGCTTGGAGGACCGAAGGTTGTGTGCTGGGGTAGTGTTTGTTGCCAAGTTGTTGCGCGGGCTATATGACTCACCTTCTCTTGTGCGAAGTTTTGATCTAAACGCTTGCACTCGCCACCTTCGCCGCCGCGAGTTGTTCTGCGTTCCGACCGCTCGAACTAATTTCATGATGAATTCGCCGGTGTTTCGCTTATCGACATCATGTAATAACGCCGATGTCGACATTTTTCACTTGTCAATCGCATCAATCAGATCATGTTTGTATCGTCTGTGCATTGATGCAAGTGTTTCCCATTTTCAGGGCTGAGATTTATTCTTTCTGATTAATTATTTTTTGTTCTTTATTTTTGAATATTATAGAATTTAAGTGTTTGCTTTTTTCTTTGCGCTCGATCATCGGCTTTTGCTGTGCCGATGGTGTTGTTCTTTTGTTTTGTAAATAATGTATTTGTGATCTGATGTTTTGGGATCTTTTCCCGTTATCGGTCCAATAAATAAATAAATAAATAAATATAGAAAAGATTTCTTGTTTTTAAGAAATATATTCTCGTGAATTTATTCTTTTGTATCAAAACATATTTCTTTGACGCCAACAATATTGACATGGTATACTCTAGTTTATTTGCTTATTGAGATTAATTTATTTGAAATATTTTATAAGTCAAATAAATATAATGGGATACAAACAAAAATGACTTTCATTTAAAGTAGTATTTTTATTTTTATTTAAAAAACGTCTCAAACACAATCATAATTATTTGAACTAAATAAATGTCGTTCGTTATAATATGCAAAATGTAAATTTTAACTGAAAATTAAAGTTGTTTGACACAGATTGACGTTCTTTCTACCAAACAAATATTTCAAACAAATTGATTTTTATCCGCAAAGAAATATTTCTTTGCCTCTATTGAATCACCAGATTTGTTTCAGTGAATGCATTATTATATGAATATTATTTTTTCAATATTGTTTGTGTAGTTATATTTTCAATGCGATTTCGGTTCCCTTGTACTTTATTTATAAACTTTTGAGTAAGTACTCAGCTTTGTTTATCTGTATATTATCACATTTTATGAATCTTATATTACTACAAATTAGTATAACCGGGGACGTACGTCATTTCCATAAAATAACAACAGCGAAACAGAATTATCATATAAAATTATACAAACATTTAGACAGTAAATAATCGAAACCATTGGTAATCAAATCATACAAATAAAAAGAACAATGATAAATACACTAAAGAAGGATTTATTTTTATTAATTTATTTATTAATTCAATAAGTAATTTACACTTCATCAAATGATCTACATCATAAAACCTAAACTACATACATAAATAATAATTTAGTTAATTCTACTTACATTAATCCATACAGTATGTACCCAGGTGTACTCTGTAGTATATTCCAATAGCTTTCCATGCAATCTACATAATTTCTCTTACGATGAATATAGACTATAGGATTCTGCCATATCACTATAACTTGTAAATTATATGAAAAGAATTAATCAACTTTTTTCTTTCTTACCATTTGCTTCAATTTCCTTTTCAGACATTTGACAGGAAAATCCAGGAAAACCTCGGCGTTCAGGAAAATATTGTGTTTATTTCGCTTTATTTGGATACTATTAAAACTATGTTACAGAAAAAAAGTTAGGTTATGGCAGGCCGGGATGATATTATTACAATTTGTTTGAATACAATATGCGTATGTACTTACCAAACACGAGAATAAATCGCGTCTTCAATTTTGTTTAATAATAATAATACATACACGCAGAAAAGTGATCTCTCGAACGAAGAGAGAATTACTGGCTGAAGTAGTTGGTAGGTTCGTATATACGCGAGAGATTATTGACTTCAACCAAGAAATTTTATTTCTTGGAATAATTAGTAGATTTAAGAAAGTGGTTACTCTGGTGAAGTAAGTAAACAGTCTTCAATGAAGTGTATATTTCTATTCCCGGTAAATATTTTTAGCTACTTAATGTAAGAATTTTAAAGATTTGGCACAAATACGTTTTCTATTGCTAATTAACGAGATAGGTATGTTATATTTACTTATTCGTTCTAAACTGTTGCGTGCGTTACATCAAACTATTCCGTGTTGAAACGTTTATTGTACACTATAAATCACAATACACATCCCCAATAAATCACAAGGCACTTCCCCTACGGGTACGTCGTTGTTGTTTTCGTACTAGAGACTCCTATACGGCGCCAGCACCAAGACATTATATGTCTTATATTTTCTTGGATCAAGTAACTACGCACTTGGACGGATATACTATTACTTCGTTGGAGAAATTAACATTTTTGGGACGAAAAATTCAATTACTTCTTTCAATACAATATTGGTTCTTATAAAGAAAGAATTTATTTGTTGACAACATTTATCTGAGAAATTATTTTACTTATATTGAGTATGTGGCATTTCTTGTATATACCTAGCTTTCTGCATCCAAGTAAATATGCATTTGAATCTAGTAAATAAATTCAAGAAATTATGTTTTCTCGTTCCAAATAATCACTTTTCTGTGTGTAGGAAGATAACAATACCATGTCGGCAGAACACAACTTACATAGTCTATATCAACCCTTTATATCGTTTTGCGTCCCTGAAAAGGCCCTCTGGACATGGGCGCCGTTTGAAAATGTTCCAGGGGGGGGCTAAATTTTTTTTAGTATTGGATGTTGACGTAATATCAAGTACTCTGCAATTAACTGTTTTGCAGCATTTTCGTCATGTGCTATTTTGCATACACTCTGAAAAATCTCTATCGCTTTAAGGTAGTGAAATGTTTTTGTTCAAAATTTTTGTGTGTTAATAGCAATCCATGGTCGTGATCCCTGTATGCTCGACAACACTTACTTATTATATATTATATTCATTGAATTTCAAGTCATTTTACCGTCTTTCTACATCATTTATTAATGTGGGATTAATATTTTTAATTAATAATTGTTTGTAAATATATTTTGTTTCTGAATCATTGAACTCTTATTCAAGAATTTAAGATTTTGTATAATTTTCAACCAATATTGGAGCCTTTTTATTACTTTTTAATACGTTAGGAGACATTGTTGTTAATTTCCTATAATAATTTCTAGCTCGTGGTCATCGAGAATCTGATACAATATCTTAATAACAAATTGATAAACAATAAAAAGGCAACAATATTATTTTCAAATTTACCCCGTTAACGAGAAATAATGACTAAATGTAGAGAAAAGTGGATTAATTTGAAAATTTTGTGTTTAGGATAATCGACGACGAAAGAATATTTTTTTATTTTACTATTATACTTGAACACTTGTAAGGCGACAATGTTAGGTCAACTACTAACTTTTGAACGAACTCATGTACGGAAATGTATTGTGTCAACGCTGGAGAGTGTCATAAAATGGTACAAATATTACAAACAGGACAGAGAATCAATTGTAATGTATCATAGGATGGCTGTTTTAATACCAAATAACTTTTGTCTGAAATTTTTTATTATATAATGTTTTTTAAACTCCATTTTCATTAACCGAAGTTTTATAATTTTAGTACAAATTTTGGCCAATAACGGGTTATCTATAAATCTTATTAAATTATTTGATTTTAAAATAGTTATTCTATGATACTTTATACAACCTATTTTACTAAAGCAATTTCTAAAGTTGGTACAATATTCCGGCTCTCTGCAGTTCCTAAACGGCGTCTATCTGGACATGAGTTCGTTATCAAAATTTGGTCTACTACCAAAAGTTGACTATTGTACCTTATCTATATATTCTACGCTAATTAGTTTAACACCCAGTGTAATTAAGATAAACTGCTCAGCAGTGCCAATAATTGCGAAGTAATGGAAACTAATAAGTACGATCAAATAAAAGTGCATACAACAATACTTATTTTGGACTGCAGCACAAAATTTGGATACCGTATCTTGTCATCTTGTGGCTCTTTCGCGACTGTTACGAGAGGGTAAGTCGCAATATCTAATAAAACTGACATTGGTGACAATAGCCGATAATAATCGGAATAGTCATCATTTATCTAGTAATTTTTTTTCATCTTTCTTTTTGTGGGGACACGAAAGATGCTAATTGCCCGCTAGGCGTTTAGTTAATAACTTTCAAGCCTAGCCGCGAAAATATTTTACATACAGGCCGGGCGGCGACTGACCTGTCTGTTAAATAAATACATAGCTTTCAATTCGGTTTGATATGCGAGATCCATCTAATATGATAATAACCGATTTAGCGGTCTTCAATTGTGATCAAAGATCGATCACAAATGTCTCTACCACTCCTATCTTTTTCGTTTTTCGCGTAGCGGTAATTGGGTACGAAATCCGGCGGGGGGGGGGGGCAAGCGCCCCCTCCCCTGCCCATATGTAACGGCGCCCATGCCTCTGGATGTATTCTAAACTACAAATGATTTTGGAATATTTCTTTCCAGATTGCTGATCTTATTGCACTTGTTTTCAAATTTAATTTAAATCAATATATGGTATTAATTGAGTTTTGTGTTACTTCTATTTTATCTCAACGTTTATTTAATTAAATTGTTCCGTAATTGACACGACTACCAACTTTCAAACAACAAACAAACCGAACTTTTACCACCACCTCGGTCACGTATTAATCACATTACCCTGTCGAACTTCATATATCTCTTTATTAATTCGACAAGCCGCTAACGAGTTTACGAACGCGCGGTATCAAAGGGGTTAGGTAAACCAAAATTTAATATGATTTACTTACCAGCTAGCAACCAGCTGGAGAAGTTCACCGTATATCAGATCCATTGGGAGTGTGGAGGGGGTGTGCAGGGATGTGGAGGGGATGTGGAGAGGTAGTTATATGTCGGAGATACGGAGAGTAGAGTTGCTGAAAATTCTGGTCGCATGAAATATGTGTTTACATACGCGAGCGTATGAAACGATTTCAGGACCCCGCTCGTATGATGACACTGAAACTTTGGGGCGATGTGAGGAGTTTGCTACGCCACTGCAGATTGAACCGCGAACAAAAAACAACAGAACGAACGAACTTTGCCCCGGTAATATTTGCATTCCGACAGGGAACGTGTGTAACAGTTTATCCACAGAAAACAATGGATTTTGACCAACGTTGAACGTGGTTTTGTTTCATATTTCCCTGGCTGTTTACAATTTGGGTACACACTGAAAAAGAAGGACTTATTATGAATATATGTGCCTTAGGTTGAGTAAATGGTAAGATCTTATATAAGGAATTAAATACGGTATTCAACCAAGACATAAATATATTCAAAGTTGATGGTATGATGTGTTTAGAATGAATGTATATGTTACGGTTAATGTGATAAATGTGGTTTGTATTAATAATTACCGGCTATTATTAATAATAACCGCATCATTTGGTCAATGTGATTAGAAACGCTTAAATAATCACAAGGACCGGCTATTATTAATAATTTCCTAACGGGCACGGTAAAAGTGATAAAATCGTTACTTTTTACAAAAGATCTTTTGTATACAGTCTTCAAAGAAGTTAGCTAAGTTATTTTAATTACTATGTAAGCTATTATATTTATTTACTCGACGCAAATCATCAGTACGGCTAGCCCAATGACCAAAATTACGAATAATACAAAACATTGATAATACAGAATGTTTTCTTTTGTCTCCCTTGTGCTTTAGAAACTACTGGATATATGTAATTGGTAATGATATTTGGTATACACCCAAGGACGGCTCAATGACGAAAACATAAAGAAGAATATTTTATACAGAGTGTTCAAAAAAGTTAACCATTTTATTATCAATAACACCCATTTTTATATTTAATGCATGTGGGTAGTTTTTTGTAAATATACAATTACAATTTATTAAGTAAATTCTCAAATCCCAATTATTTGGAAATTTTGCGCGTTTAATAATAATTGTTTTCAATATTGTATTTTGTTGCAAATACATGCTAGAATAGGCGAGACTAGTTTACATAGATATTTTTACATAAATTGCACCGCACAAATGATGCAAACATTTTTGTATGGTTCTGTTCCTAACACGGTATTTTTACTTTTGATGATTGACAATAAAGTACTATTTTATAAATAAAAGATTAAACATTGTAACAACTTACCCCAATCTTCCCTACATTAGGTTGTCCATTATCTATACCTACCGTAAGCATATCTAATATCTGACGGATATAATCTAAAAAATACAAAAAACAAAAGAAGATGACGTCCTACTGTTACCAAATTTATCTTGCTTTATTTTTACAATATAAACGGTGTAATTGTTGTAATACCACAAAAAAAATAAAGGTCTAGAACGACTTTTGTATTAAAAATTAAATATAAAACATTTTTTTAAAGTTTTGTATTAAAAAGATAATAAATAATAAGTTATAAATAAAAATAATTTTTCTTGCCACGAATTGCAAAATACAGAAGCACTATGTATGTATGCACCGGCAGAATAATACAAACCGAGTGTCTAATTTATTACTTACTTAGCTTTTAAGAATTGCGCAAATAAGCATGACCCAAAGAGTTACACACTCGTGCATGCAATTAGTATGGATTTTTAGACTCGTTTTGATAATCTTCCTTATTTTAGTCATGAGTAGTAACTAAATAAGCTAGTCGGGACTAACGTCACTAAAGGCCCAACACTGAAAACCCAGTGAATAGATTCGTTGTGTGGCGATTATGTAGATACTAACAGAATTCCAAATCTGAGGCTCTATTATATTGTAGCGTCACCTTAATGCAATATCGAATTGAAATATATCACCTTGACCACAACATGCTGGAAATTATTAATAATAGCCGGTTCATGTGATAAATTCTTCACTTTAACCTCGCCACTTGGCTATTGTTAATAATAACCGGTAATTATTAATAATAACCTATTTATCACTATGACCGTAACATATATACCATTTAATCGAATTTAATGAAACCGTTTAATCAGTATGATTGTATTTGTTAAAATGATCAGATCATATATTCAAAAAAACTATAATTTTATCCCAACAACTTAAATCCCATCTTGATTCTAGTAAATTATTTTTTACATTAAATTATAGATAAAGGTGTATTACACCGGGTACGAATGCCACTTTTTTTCATTTGCGTTGTTGTTTCGTTTTTTACCCTTGCTAAAGAAGCCAATAATTGGTAATTTTTATTATTTTTTTTTCCAAATCCAAACCAAACATCAAAAAAGCAATATTGCAACATTTTGTATTGAGCCTTCATGAACTTGTGTAAAAAAAATGACAACAAAATATGAATGTTGTAATGATTTAACAGTTGCTTTTTTGAACATGCGAATGAGACGAGAATAACACATTTTATAGTCGTACGGTGCAGCCATCTGTTGGATAAACACCACATCATTTTCTTCGACCAATCAAATTCAAATGGTACAGTCGGAAGCAGCAGCATGAATACGTAGCCAGGGGAATCACAAATATTGAGCAATTTCGGCCTAACAAAAATATTGATCGCTTGTTGACACGGGAGGTGTAGCGGCGCCGCGCCCGGCAAACGAAAGCCATACGAAAAATAAATTTTACCGTGCTGGTGCTACGTAGATAGCAACGACTCGCTTATAAATTAGGACAGCATGTTCTTGCGGAAGTGTATGTGATCAACATGAATTGTTGAATTTCGACCAAAATAGGCTAGAAACCGAATACGAGAAATACTTTTTTGCCGTCCTGATGGACTCTACGCAGACAGCAAAGAGCGAGTTATAAATTAGGAGCGCATGTTCCCGCGAGGGTTTATAGTGCAGTCCCCGTACGACACACGGAACGAAGAATAATCAACAACCGCAATACCTACTTACAACGTTACAACTACTAAATAATTAATAGGAGTTAAATAAATTATTACTAAGGAAATACAAGTAATTTAATTTTTAATCAGTCATTTATTTTTCGTCATAGAATTTCAAATATATTGGTATTTAGATTTAGAAAATAATATTAATACCAAACACTTGTCGCTTGACAATGCATTCAGGGCAATCGCAATGTATGTAGGATGGCTGGCTTTAGTTCTACTTGTTGTACAACAGACGTAGAACAGACGCTAGAAATATGGGCAAATTAAAAAATCAGCTGCCTTTATGTGGCCCGCGTTCTAAGAAAACTAATAACTTGCGAGAGTACCTGCGGTAAGTGTATATGTAGATATTATACGTGTAGTGTAATTCTTCGCTAATTAACTTCGCTAGTTAATTTGGGCAATACTCTCTTATAGGCGTAAGCGTGCCGGATTACCATATATGGCAAAAAACTTTTATAAAGGTCTAAAATATTTGAACATGTATCTATATAATATATAATAAATGACTTATACATATACATAAACCTGCCTGTTTTATCGAAATCGCTATTTTTTCTCATACCTACAATTGAAATTGAAGCACGTATACTACCAAGTCTATACATAGCAATAATAATTTTGAGTAAAATTTCAAAATGCAGTATCCAACTGTATCTAGAATTAAAATAGGAATATTATATTTACTAACACCTACTTGCGTCACCCGATACAAATTTGAATTTTTATATGAGGTGTGTTTTACCTGAAAGTATCGATCTCTGCTAAGTACGAACGAAACATTCGAGATTATTGATGCACAAAGAAAACGTTAAATGGATTTAAATAAGTATCTGAGTACGAATGCTTTCACGGCGAGAGTCATTTAAATTTAGATGATAAATAGTTACCGGTTTATGCCGTGAGTAAAAATTCTCGAACCATGCTGTTCGCTTCTTCGGAGCTAACTGATAATTAGTTACTAATTCTAATAATAAATGTAAAGCAATAAATGATTTATGTAAGAAAATCTGTCTGTTTTATCAAAACTACAATTTTTTTCAACATACAAAAGGTAAAATGTTCAACCATAGTTAGTAGTAGAATAGGAATGTTATAATAAAGCAATTAATTAATTTGTATCACTGTATTGTTTTGTGGAATTGTATTTGTATTTAAAATATACAAGAAAAGCATTTCAGAACATGCGATAGTCGCATACACAAAATTATTAGGAAACGGTTAGGCGCCAGTCGACAC
The DNA here is from genome assembly GCA_963966075.1 of Aphodius sticticus. Classification (NCBI taxonomy): domain Eukaryota; kingdom Metazoa; phylum Arthropoda; class Insecta; order Coleoptera; family Scarabaeidae; genus Aphodius; species Aphodius sticticus. The sequence goes on from OZ014510.1 coordinate 6,587,717, forward strand.
CGCACGGCCCCTTTGATCTTCGCCGCCAAAGAACGATACCGCTGTTCCCCTCATCTAATCAGTGCGTTGCTTGCATTTTCTGCGGAGTGTACAGTGGGCGCGGCTTGTTCCCTCCTCTCGCGCCTCAGTTTCGTCGAACTTTTGAGGCCGGTGACTAACATTTACTCTTAACTCAGTTGAATATATGAACTATTTAACACAATTCTTAAATCTATTAAATAAATTGATATAATATTATTCTTGAAGGCAGAAACATATTTCCCTAGCTGCTGATTTCAAACATGATATTGAAACAATTGAAACTGGAAGCCTTATTAAGTACAGCTAGCTGAAGTTATAGCCGAGTCGATATGATTTCACAAACAACTAATACAAATCTTTCTAGGGCTTCCAACAGTACAGCACAAACCAAACCACCTAGATCATGTTTATCTAATATTAATTACTACATTACAAACTTTAAATTCACGATCAAACTTCACCAGTAAAATATACCTACCGTTTATTTCCTACAAATATATGAAGTAGTTATAGTTAGTAGATACGTACTTTGCTGTATATATTCCGAACTCTTTTTAGTCGTGTTATTCGTTTGAAGTGCCTCTGCATATCGCATTTAATTACCTCTATAGGCGTACCGTTGCTTTTCCGGCCGTCCAAGGTAAACTTCAGCGGCGGAAAAGGGCGTCCGGAAGTTCAGTGCAGACCGGAAATGCATCTCGTATCGGTTTTCTGCCCACCTGATCCGTGTGTAGTACGTGTGGCTGTCGGTGTGTTGTGTATAGGGACGGTAGTAAATCGCAATTTTGGAAATTCGTATTTATGGGGTAGTAAATCCAGTTTTCCGATTGGTTAAGTAATTTTCCAGTTTGTGTCGGTATTGATTTTCACGTGTCGGTTCGGCTTTACTTTGTTGGCACCTTTTAGTGTTGGTTTTGTATTGTTTTGTCGGCTTTCTGCATCTTTTGTATTTATGTATTTTATATTTATGCTATGGTCTCAACAATATTTTGAAAATTTCAGATCTTTAACATATATTTATGTAACGTCAACGACTTCAACATTTGTCTACGGTTTATGTAGTGATATCTGCAAAAGCACACATACTATGAATATGTTCGGAATATTTGAAACAGTAGTGAGGTTATGTGCAGATATACATTTATACCTAAAATAGGTAAAACGTGTTTGTTAAGTCGTGTAATCTATCGCAAAACCCGTACTAATACCTTTGGTCACAGATTACTTTCTCTTGGTACGATAGATTATGCACTCATTTCTCAGCCGATAATAATACACTTATGCCTAGATAATGAAAAACACAAAAGTATACATATTGCATACGTATGTGCAGCATCAACTTCTGCACAGGGATCTGATAACGTATAAGAAAAACATAACACTTAATAAGTTATTCTTTATTTACCAATTTATAATTTGTATATTATTTATAAAACACAATTAGACAACAAGCATTATAATATTATATAGCTTTATTAATAATATATTATAATATCAACATAAAATCACAAAAATGTTGATCCTCGGGAGTAATTTCAATAGGATCTGCGGTTTGTTGTCTTAAACATTAATTCTCCATACGTTATACAACATTTCTCATATAATAATATTATAAAGACGTCTTCCAGTAATATCACCAAGAAATTTGATCAAAAATCGGTAATCTTCAGCATATCTCGGTGATTTTATTGTCGGTTCATGGAAATTATGAAAATTATTAATAAGAGAGGTGATGATGTTAGGTCTATGAATGTATTAATCTTTGGACGTATGTATGTATGTATGTACATAGAATAATGTACAATTTGACGTTTTGAAATAATGTTTTTTTTTTCTGTGCTTAATTAAGTTCTCAATTTTAAGTAAATGTTTTTAAAAATTAAATATCAAATAACTTTGTATATTTTAACTGTGTCTCTGCTTAGCGTGCATGATATAAAAATTCGCTTTGTCATTCTGTCATGTGACATCTATTTGATTTGTATGCGAACCACTGTATAGAGAAGTTCCTTAAAAAAATTCTGGAGAATTCACAATTACATTTGCTACTTTCTGAATATCAATTGTTACTTTCTGAAAATAATTCGAAATAGATGAATAACAACTGCTACTTTCCGATCTACATCGGAATACATGAATATCAGGTATACTAAATCAGAATAGATGAATAAGGTTGTTAAATTATTAAACATGTTTTTCAGTCATTACACAGTACGTTCGAGAATATTAAATACATTAAGAAATACAAATATACAGCAATACAAGAAATAAAATTATTTAGTTTTTTTTTATATTTGCCCCGTGACATTAAAAAATCTCTTTTTAAATTTCTTTATGTTTCAAGAAACAAATGCGGAATAAGATGGGATCAGATCTGATACACTGAGTGGTCTCTATTTTTATGCAGGGCCCTGTTAATTTGTGTCGTTTATTTATATAAATATATCATTTCAGTCAAATCGATGAATTCATATTTTTGATTTAAAATAAAATGATTTATATAATAAATTTGAAATTATTTATAATAAGATACAAAGAAGAATTGAGAACCCATACATACACGGAGTTTTAATATATATGTAGGTATATTTATTATCCACCCAATATTTTTAGGTACAGATATACTTTTTGTAATTTTTCTGATAAGCAAAATAAAGAAAAGCATCCAGTAGAGTTCTTAAACTTTGTTGAATACATTAAATACATCAGATTATATAAGTTTGCTGCTTAAAATAATCTATAAATTGTTATAAGTTAATATAAAAGCAACTTTGTTTGATTGTAGTCTTACTTTTTATCATACTCTATAATAAAGAATAACGTGCAAAAAATAATAAATAATAATAATAAAGAACAACATATTGGCGATGTGCATTGACACAGTTGGGTCTCACTACGCGAAGCACTCCGATGGTCAAGGATGGCCCCCGTTGGCACTGCGTGTGGGAGCACCTTCACAGGTATATCCAAGTGTGGATATCCTGGTATATACACACAAAAAATAGTTTTTCCGTCGATCGTGTATTTATGACTATGTTTACTGAATAGAAAATCGTTTATTAAAAAGCTCTATAAATGCACGATTTCTAATAATGCATGATTTTTTTATAGCACTCGCTAATCGCTCGTGCGTTGTAAGTAGTCTCAATCATTAATCGCTCTTTTTAATATACTTGTTGGTTAAACAACTATTTCAATTTAGCCAACAATTTTTTTTTAGTTTTTGTGTTTCTTTATTGCTACTGGGGTTCACTACAACACTAGTGACCAGTAATTCTTTGCTACTTTTGAAATGTGAAAACATAAGCATCCTAACAATATATAAGTTTATATGGAACGTCAAGGTAATTCTAAAGTTGTGCTTCGATGCATACAGCGAACCCTGGTGGGCGCACAACAAGGCATTCTACTCAGTTTTATTATTTTTAAAAAGGATACTACCCCAACCCTTACGATGAGGGTGGTGCGCGGTGGGCCGTAGTAAATTTTTATTACCCGTTTCGCGTCGTTTTGTACTTCGGTAGGTAGTAGCGTTCGCTGTTTACCCGTCTGCTAGTAATTCTTCTGTGGAAAGTTTTCCTAGCGCATAGTTTTCCGGCGTCCTCTCTCTGAGAAAAATCGCGTCGAAGCTCATTTTCCTTTATGCCCGACAACCCGTACTTTCTATGTGTTGGGGGAAAAGTTTAGTTTCAGGCAGCGCCGCTGAAACCATGGCGCTGCCCGCTGAACTTTCTTCACTCGAGTGTCTTTTTGCGGCCACAGTTTCGCCATTCCTGTTACGTTTACGCATACTTCCGGTTTTCCGGTACACTGGTTCCTATTGCAACATACCGACCGCTTTAAATGTCTGCCTAAAATCTTTTTTTTTTGTCGGTGTAGACCACAAAAATCTCTCTGAAGTTCTATCTGAAATTATTAACGAGGACAAACTAATGTTGAAATTACCGTTTTGCTTTGGTTGTGTTTGATTCTACGGAATAAGCTGGACTATTAATTGTTTATTTTTAATTATTTTATTGAAGATTTATTGAAAAAAAATGGTTCCACTCGTGCTTACACAATAAAAAAGATTGTTCTATGAACAGTGGCAAAATAAAATTATTTCTCCATAGTTTTTCGAGAAGTTGGTGTCAGCACACTAGAAAATCTAGAAAACAATAAGATAACGCTCATTCTTGCTTATACTTATGCTTAAATGCGCCAGGTTTTAACCGCATAAAACATATAAAAAATTGAAATTCCTAGTAAATATTTTGATAAAATACGCAAATTTTCAACTATCTTGAAGATTGAGCCCGAACGGTTTATCGGAGGAAACACCTAAATAGTGAAGTTTGTGGCAAATTACATGCACATTCATTTTGATTTAAGAGGTTATTTACCAAAAGTTGATAGTTTCCGAGTTATAAGCAAAAAACTGCAAATAAAACTTTTTTTGGCATTTAAAACGATATAAAATAAAGTTAATGTACCCACTTTTTATTTTTTCAATAAATATTAATAATAAGTATTTGGAATCGGCAATTGGGATACAGTTAAACCTGGTATATGACACGATAAAAGAGAAAATAAAGAACATATGACACAAATAAAGAACAAAGAATGTTGCTGACAAGAAGGTAATTATGTTTAGACAGGCTAAGGAATATTCGTTACATTTGTAACTGTAGAATTTATATTTATGTGGTGCTAATGACTATGACGTTTTTTAAACAAATATGTCCTTCTAAAGATTTCTGGCTATTCATTTTTAAAGAAAAGGGATAATAGTTATGTAATTTATATTATATTTTATAAGTTTAACAGTATGGTATTTGACTGTATTAAAAATATGGCTTGTATTATAGTCATCCTAATAGATTACAGTTTAAGAAAACTATTCATTATTATTTTTCAAAAAAATATGCTTTATTTCTATTAAAAACCAAAATTAAAATTGAATTTTATTCACGTCCTATCACGTGATTGAAAACGCTCTGCAATTGGCTCAGTCTCCAGTGACGTCTTTCATTAGTACGCTTAGAGCGCGTTCGGTTGGTCAGGGTAGGGTATGGGGAGAGCAATGCTCAGATAACCTGGGTCGGCTGTCTCTCTCTTATATGCAGATAAACGCCGTATGACGTTAGTCCGCCTATTATGCAGCGCGTCACTCTCACCGTACCCTACCCGATTATCCGAACGCGCTCTTATGCTTCTCCCGTTTGAATTTAATAGCACTAAAGTGCCATGTAAGCATAACTTTGTAGGTTAGGTTAGCCCTAACCTTAAGCTGTCAGATCAGATAATACTTGGTTCGAAAATACGATAGATAACTTATTCTTGTCAGTTTTAGTTATGTCGAAGTAATCTTCACAACAAAAAACACTTGTATTGGCCGCTATTTATTTCATTTGGATTTCTACGAGCCAACCACTTTCTTCGCAGTTTCAAATCTTGCGGAACAGCTACAAATAGTTTATCCGGAGTGTTTATTGACGTATTTCTGCATTGTGGATTTATACACCATTTATAACCCATTTTTATGTAGAAATTCTGAAAACAACACATCATACAACACAATTACCAAACGGCGACGATGCCGATGCTAACAGACCATATGGGCCGATTTGACGTCTACTAACCGGTGACGTCACACAACAGAAAGTATCGTTTTGGCGGGACTTTTTGTGATTCAATTTTTAACGCTGATTTTTATGAAATATTGAGGAAATAATTACGAAAAATAATGAATTTACAATGTAGAGTGAAGGAATAAACACACTAAGATGGTTTTCCAATAATAGTCAAATACCCATTTAAAATTAATTGCAACGAGTTATTCATTTATAACATTTATAACATGTTGCAGTAATTCTTCAGGAATCATCTGCAAAAGAACATTCATTGGTTTTTTTTTAAATAGTTGAAAAATAATAAATTTTATTCTATTAAGTAAATATTTCATTAATAATTGTAGTTTGTTTCCCTTGAATTTGAAGCTTAGTATTCTTATATAGCATTATCTGTATTTTTAAAGTTAAAGCATACCGTTTCGCTTTACGAATTATCAATTTACAATCTTGCTAAAATATTAACCACCCTAATTACTTAAAATGTTTTAACTCCCCGAAGCGAAAATCCGCACCAGAACAGCGTCATCTACCGGCCAAATATCTGGCTTGAGAAAGATTAGATTTTGCCATTTAGGTAATTCGGGCAACTTGTATTTTCGACGGCTTTCTTTGCGACAAAATTTTGGGGGTTGGTACGTGAGGGGTGGGTGTATCAGAAGCCAATTTATAATGATCCAGTAAGGGGTGGGGGAGGGGTGGGGAGTGAGCGACCGAAATCTCCGAAAACTCTGGTAATCTTTTCAATTCGATAATTTCAGTACGCCAGAGTTAATTTGAACGAGCAGCGGGGTAGACTTTGCCGTGAATTGGGGAGAAAAGAAAAGATTTATTGGCCGTAATATTAGTAAATTAGATCAAAGGGAGGAAATTTATGAGGATCAAGTTCTTAGGGGCTGCACTGTGCTTGGATTTAATTTTAACCGGTAATGTTCGGGGTAGATAAAAGCTCGGGGGCTGGGAGTTAATTGTTATTAACTGTTTAAGCGGGTGGATTTTCGAATTTTCGAGAGGTAGCGAGTTTCTTTAGAATTGAATCTTATAAATGAGAACGCAGTTTTTTTTAATTCGCGTATTCTGTAATAAAAAATCGTTTATACAATTTTTGTATAATGTTCTTAATGCTTTTATTATTGATTGTATTTTTATTTTATACATATTTGCGTACAGATTGATTTTTCTGGACACAATTTAAATATGTATTACCAGGCTGTCATTTATTTTGTTAAAATTGTTTTTGTAAAAAAGAAGCCGTTTCTGAATTCTAATCCAATATGTACACTGCCGCTCATGGAAGTTCGGACACATAGTAAACATATAGGAAATAAAAGCACTGATAACGTAGCAATAGGCACCTCTATTTCTACCAAATAGCGAACAGTTAAAATAATTTTTATATTTAATTATTATGCAACATTTATGCTGTTTTGTAACTGGTTGTTGGGAATTTTCTAGTTTCCATTAAAACGGATTAAATACGAAATAACAAATAGGAGTCATAAATACTGCATCTCAGACACATGTTGCGACCCCTGTTTTACCAGATTTTTGCATCAAATGCTCGAATTCGTATTCAAACGAGTCTGTGCTTGCAATCTGTAGTTTGCACAAGATAACTCTGTCACGCGGAAGACATCATGCGACGCGGAAAGCCAACAAGCAAGGAACAGCGTTCTGTAATTATCGCTTTCCATCAGGAACGATTGTCAGTTCGTGAAAATGCAAGAAAAAGTCAACGATAAGTGAGTCAACGATAAGTGACACTGTTCACCAATATGAAGAAACATGGAATTTGGATGACGTGTTCGGCCGGGACTATCACGAATAATTTCCCAAGCGGATGAAGAACGATTAAAATTAATTTTTAAGCAAAACAGAAAATTGACCGCACCTAAAATCACCTCTGAAGTCAATTGCGATCGTGAAAGACCAATTTTCGTAAGCACAGGGAAACGACGTCTCCAAGCGGAAAATCTGCATGGACGCGTTGCCGTACGAAAACCATTGCTTCGTCGGGGAAATCGTCAGAAATGACATCAGTGGGCACGAACACATCGAAGTTGGACAAATGGAGACTGGAAACAGTAGTGTCTGACGATTAGGTGCGTTCAATTTTCTGTTTTACTTAAAAATTAATTTTAATCGTTCTTCATCCGCTTGGGAAATTATTCCTGATAGTCCCGGCCGAACACGTCATCCAAATTCCATGTTTCTTCATACTGGTGAAGAGTGTCACTTATCGTTGAGTCACTTATCGTTGACTCACTTATCGTTGACTTATTTCTTGTATTTTCACGAACTGACAATCGTTCCTGATGAAAAGCGATAATTACAGAACGCTGTTCCTTGCTTGTTGGCTTTTCGCGTCGCATGATGTCTTCCGCGTGACCGAGTTATCTTGTGCAAACTACAGATTACAGGCACAGACTCGTTTGAATACGAATTGAAGCATATGATGCAAAAATCTGGTAAAAATGGGATCGCAACATGTGTCTGAGATGCAGTATTTATGACTCTATTTGTTATTTCGTATTTAATCCTTTTTAATGGAAACTAGTGGACCTGTATATCGCCTATTTAGGTAGATCAGTGAATTCGGTAAAGTCAAAAAAACACAGTTGCCACCGCCAATAAAATTAGGCTTAATAAATGTTGAAAATTGGGTACACAACCAGCCATGAGGTACATATTTCTCTGTTACTCAATATTTGGCGAGTCTGCTGTCAAAATAAATTACAATTACAACTACAATCTTTAGTTTACCCTCAAAACTTTCTTTTATCCCTAAGGTAAAGATACTACTTTTGGAGGGAAACCGCCCAAATGTGAGAGAAAATCCCCCAATCTGGACTGCACTGCTTTTTTATATAATAGCATGTGGTTGGCTAAGCAACTACAGTATACCGTATATAGATAACGTTATTGAAAAAATTAAAATTGATTTGTCATTTTTTTTCTTTCAGTTAATATGAAAGATGTTTGTCACTTGAAAAAAAAATGTTAGATTTATTTTTCCCAATACCGACTTAAATGAACTACAAAAATAAGCTAAATTTGTTCAAATTACTCAATTTTATGCCAAGTGCGGAAGACCTAAACATTGCATTAGCATAATATTTTTAATACTTTATAGTTCTGGTTTTTGTTTTGATATTGGACAAACACTATACAGCCAGATGCTCACTTTTTAAATAAAATAAAACGTAAAATATAAAATAAATTTATAAATTTGTATACCAGTCCATCCTCCTTCGTAAAAACAAACGGGAAATACGTTAGAGTACCCTCGTCAAGCAAGATAAAACACACATAATAAAATAATGTGAAAATATTTAATTTAAAATTTATTAATGTCTACTATAAACAAAAAACAATTTAGTTAACAAATGACATTGATAGAAATCTTAATGATAGATCTAGTAATAATACAATAGGTATATAATACCCAAAACTAATACCTAAAATTAATATTATCTAATCTTGAGATGATTTAACCCATTTAATTGTTTAAGATTTATTGCCTGCACTAAATTAACTAAATTATTATTTACAAAAATTTAACGTCATACCCAAAGAGACCAAAATTTGCATACCACTTGATATGCCCATTCAAATTCATTTGAATTCATAGGTATTAGAAGGCTTGCAGCTTAGAGGGCTTTATCACCCATCTCCAATAAATCATTCAGAAAACAATGAACTAAAATTATTAGTATTTTTTTATACGCTCACGTAAACATTAAATTCCATACCAGTTAACTTCATGTGGTAAACTGAGTGACGTATGCTATAAGTTACCAGACAGACCTATCAATTTTTAGTAACCTTGCGTCATAGCCAAATCTAAAGTACAGGTAGGCACTTTAAACTGCAATATAAAAATGTATCCCTTTACTGTCAACAATGATTATTATCGACTGCGGCCCCTTGGTCTCTCCGGTACTCCCTTGGTACGCCCAATATCTTTTGGGTCAAGCTTTTTCTTAAATAAATAATTGTTTGCCACTTTGTTATGGTAGCTTGTCTACGCAAAGCAAGTTGCTGTTATTCGAAAAGACCTGGAACCATTTCCACTGCGTGTGTACTCTTTTCATCATACGACGTTACCTGCAAAAATATTAAATTAACAAAAGCTACGCATTCTAAACTCAAAACTAACCTCAATGTTGCCAACAAATTGATGAATTCCATATAATTCTCTTACTGTATTTTAATTTAATCTGGAGAAACCATTCGAAAGAACCACGGGCAGTTCAAAGTAGTTTGAAGTGGGTGATCAGCCTTTGCAACAAAAGTTTGCTGGGGACCATATTCCGAGCCATTGGAGGCTTTTTTCAGGCGCCTTTATCAATTCCACACCCTATTGATCTTCTACTACTTCTTGCTCTTGCAGCTAAATTTTGTATAGTGTTCATCCAAACTTATGTACAATTATAGGTTATGTGACGATATTTCACGCCCGCTAGGGGCGCTAGTAGCAGAAATATCTTGTGGTGCCATCTAATATGTAACCTCTCAAGAGTTGTATTCGTATTAGGTTAAAATAGGTTCTGAGCGGTGCTTTCACGTTGGGTTTGAGACGCGAACTTTTCACAAATAACATTCATTGGATCGATACACATTCTTCGAACAAATATTAACGCAAAGGCAAATAATCACGAATTAATAATTATTATTATAGGTTCGACATGGTTATAGGTTTGTCAAAGATTATTTGTGGGTACGGACTACGGAGTTTGTGCTTTTAGGCCCCCGCAGATAATGAAATCGCTTAGCTTTGTACATACCAATGTGAATAGGTTATGGTTGTGTTTTTGACGTTTCTAGCTCGCAGCCATGACGACGCGACATAAACAGCTACTGAAATGTTGAGGTCCTTTCACCAAAATCGCTCGCGTTTCGGAAAATTTTGAAGCAAAATCGCCCGAGAGGCCGTTTTTCGTCGATTTCGAAAACTCACGCAACGTAGAATGGTCCGTTTAGGGTGACGGTCGCGTTTCGCGCGCCCGGAAAAGGTTCCCCATATTTTCCATAAGCAATTAAGAATGGACATTGTGGCAGGTGAAACACCGATTTAAAATCGTTCAATTGCGTTTACTTAATATAGACTAGTGGACCTGTATATCGCCTATTTAGGTAGATCAGTGAATTCGGTAAAGTCAAAAAAACACAGTTGCCACCGCCAATAAAATTAGGCTTAATAAATGTTGAAAATTGGGTACATAACCAGCCATGAGGTACATATTTCTCTGTTACTCAATATTTGGCGAGTCTGCTGTCAAAATAAATTACAATTACAACTACAATCTTTAGTTTACCCTCAAAACTTTCTTTTATCCCTAAGGTAAAGATACTACTTTTGGAGGGAAACCGCCCAAATGTGAGAGAAAATCCCCCAATCTGGTAACAGTGCACTGCTTTTTTATATAATAGCATGTGGTTGGCTAAGCAACTACAGTATACCGTATATAGATAACATTATTGAAAAAATTAAAATTGATTTGTCATTTTTTTTCTTTCAGTTAATATGAAAGATGTTTGTCACTTGAAAAAAAAATGTTAGATTTATTTTTCCCAATACCGACTTAAATGAACTACAAAAATAAGCTAAATTTGTTCAAATTACTCAATTTTATGCCAAGTGCGGAAGACCTAAACATTGCATTAGCATAATATTTTTAATACTTTATAGTTCTGGTTTTTGTTTTGATATTGGACAAACACTATACAGCCAGATGCTCACTTTTTAAATAAAATAAAACGTAAAATATAAAATAAATTTATAAATTTGTATACCAGTATCTATTTTTCCTCCTTCGTAAAAACAAACGGGAAATATGCTAGAGTACCCTCGTCAAGCAAGATAAAACACACATAATAAAATAATGTGAAAATATTTAATTTAAAATTTATTAATGTCTACTATAAACAAAAAACAATTTAGTTAACAAATGAAATTGATAGAAATCTTAATGATAGATCTAGTAATAATACAATAGGTATATAATACCCAAAACTAATACCTAAAATTAATATTATCTAATCTTGAGATGATTTAACCCATTTAATTGTTTAAGATTTATTGCCTGCACCTCACTGACAAAAAATGCATTTGGTTGCCGTGACCACATGAACTAAATTATTATTTACAAAAATTTAACGTCATACCCAAAGATACCAAAATTTGCATACCATTTGATATGCCCATTCAAATTCATTTGAATTCATAGGTATTAGAAGGCTTGCAACTTAGAGGGCTTTATCACCCATCTCCAATAAATCATTCAGAAAACAATGAACTAAAATTATTAGTATTTTGTTATACACTCACGTAAACATTAAATTCCATACCAGTTAACTTCATGTGGTAAACTGAGTGACGTATGCTATAAGTTACCAGACAGACCTATCAATTTTTAGTAACCTTGCGTCATAGCCAAATCTAAAGTACAGGTAGGCACTTTAAACTGCAATATAAAAATGTATCCCTTTACTGTCAACAATGATTATTATCGACTGCGGCCCCTTGGTCTCTCCGGTACTCCCTTGGTACGCCCAATATCTTTTGGGTCAAGTTTTTTCTTAAATAAACAATTGTTTGCCACTTTGTTATGGTAGCTTGTCTACGCAAAGCAAGTTGCTGTTATTCGGAAAGACCTGGAACCATTTCCACTGCGTGTGTACTCTTTTCATCATACCACGTTACCTGCAAAAATATTAAATTAACAAAAGCTACGCATTCTAAACTCAAAACTAACCTCAATGTTGCCAACAAATTGATGAATTCCATATAATTCTCTTACTGTATTTTAATTTAATCTGGAGAAACCATTCGAAAGAACCACGGGCAGTTCAAAGTAGTTTGAAGTGGGTGATCAGCCTTTGCAACAAAAGTTTGCTGGGGACCATATTCCGAGCCATTGGAGGCTTTTTTCAGGCGCCTTTATCAATTCCACACCCTATTGATCTTCTACTACTTCTTGCTCTTGCAGCTAAATTTTGTATAGTGTTCATTCAAACTTATGTATAATTATAGGTTATGTGTGGTTATGTGACGATATTTCACGCCCGCTAGGGGCGCTAGTAGCAGAAATATCTTATGGCGCCATCTAATATGTAACCTCTCAAGAGTTGTATTCGTATTAGGTTAAAATAGGTTCTGAGCGGTGCTTTCACGTTGGGTTTGAGACGCGAACTTTTCACAAATAACATTCATTGGATCGATACACATGCTTCGAACAAATATTAACGCAAAGGCAAATAATCACGAATTAATAATTATTATTATAGGTTCGACATGGTTATAGGTTTGTCAAAGATTATTTGTGGGTACGGACTACGGAGTTTGTGCTTTTAGGCCCCCGCAGATAATGAAATCGCTTAGCTTTGTACATACCAATGTGAATAGGTTATGGTTGTGTTTTTGACGTTTCTAGCTCGCAGCCATGACGACGCGAAGTAAACAGCTACTGAAATGTTGAGGTCCTTTCACCAAAATCGCTCGCGTTTCGGAAAATTTCGAAGCAAAAACGCCCGAGAGGTCGTTTTTCGTCGATTTCGAAAACTCACGCAACGTAGAATGGTCCATTTAGGGGGACAGTCGTGCTCCGCGCGACTGAAATGCGTTCCCCATTTTTTCCATAAGCAATTAAGAATGGAGTTTTTGGCAGGTGAAACACCGATTTAAAATCGTTCAATTGCGTTTACTTAATATAGACTAGAAAATTCCCAACAACCAGTTACAAAACAGCATAAATGTTGCATAATAATTAAATATAAAAATTATTTTAAATTAGCACATTTAATGGTGTCGTATGTTACTGGAAATCAACGTTAAGAATGTGTTCGCTGTTTGGTAGAATTAGAGGTGCCTATTGATACGTTATCAGTGATTTTATCATTATTTCCTATATGTTTATAGGATTTTTTTTTGTAGGGAGTAAAGCTATTTTCAAACAAAATCAAAATGTTACTTTAATATAAAGACATTTCTTCTTGTATAATAAATATATTTGAAGAGTATTCTATAACTATTGTTTTCTGCATAATAAATATATTTGGATCTTAAAGAATAAATACTTTTCTTAGGTACTAAAAGCCTTTCCATCTGGGTAGTGTTGAATGTTTAAAAAGCTAGGCAATTTTTTTAAATATACAGGCTGAAGAATCATTAGAAATCCCATTTTTCTAAAAAAAAATCTCAAATACTATCTAAAAAGATTTTGTCATCGAAAGACTTCCACAATTTAAATATACGCCATATAAACCCCTTACAAGAAATACCTTTCTCAACCCCGTTTTCCGATCGTATTTTAAAATAAATTAAAACGCACGTCGGCGGGTATTATGGTGAAAAGTCGAAGAAAACAACGTTTTCCCGGGCTGGCATGAAAATTACCAGTAAATCACTGTAATTCCCCTCCAACCCGCCCGTACTCCCCAGTCCACCACCCGCCCTCACTGCACCGTAGTAAATAACATTAAAAGAGCATTGTTAAATTTATGATAGTATCTGCTGGGAGCGAGAAAACGTAAGATCGCCCAGAATCCTTCTGCTTGCAGGCCGAAAGGGAATTACTTTTGCATTCTACTTTCCCGTGGAATTCGACAAGCGAGTAATTCTCTTTTAGGCCGCCACGGGGTCCCGGAAAAGCCTTACGGTTCGCAGAGAACGGTGTCCGCACGACGTCAAAGGATTTGAAACGGAATTATGCCTTAAGTCATCTTGTTATGGTATGTCATCGAAGAAGATCCTTTTGTGGTAATTCAATTCGTTGTGAAATGTACTATGTTGTAAAATGTATTGTATTTAATTCTAAAGTAAAATCGTAAAAAATGCAATAGCCATAACAATATATCCTGTTGCATGAAATTTTTTAACCAATTCACGAACACAATTGACAGAAACGTATACCTCAGGATATTTTCTGTTAAAAGCTTCAATCGCACGGCGGTACGATACCTTACCTATGCCGTAACAAAGAACTAAATAAACCCTTTGCTCTAAAGTTAACAGATTGCTTGGATACGTTGTTACTACTGTCAACTGATCAATCATAATTGTGGTCTCTAAATTTTTTGTTCACCTTTATGTAATGTCTTTTCACTGGTCCGAGATGTAAAATTTGAAATAGAACATTCAAGTTTCATATTTGAGCATAAAAATAATTCAAACTAACTTTTACCTATAACATTTTTGATTTAATTCCGAAAAGCCGATAGCTTACTCTTCGGCCAATTTAACATTTTCGTGTTTTCTAACCATCCTGTATGTTAAATCAAAATATTAACAATCGCTTTCGACTTGTTAGGACATCCAAAACTCTTTATAAAGAATGACTTCTTATCGAGAAATTAAAAATTACGTCCATTATAGGTAGGCTTACCATAATTATGAAGTTCCAAACCGGGACAGGAATGACGTTAGAAAATACATATAAAATAATTATGTAAGTATTCAATTAAACGAATACTTACCAAATAAAACGTAGAATAAATCGAAATGATCGGTACTTTTGTGACAAAAAAAACAGAAGAAGTTATGTATAATTACTTATTGAACCCCTTCTATTTTTGGATAGTGTACTTTTCTAAATATAAGGATTATTATTTAATAAAATTATTTGTTTTAATATTTTATAAAATGTGAGATGCCAACATTTATTTTGTAGAACAATAAATGAAGTCAAATTAGACTATCGTTGGAAATACTCGGACTTCGAAACAATGGAAAATATAATATTTCCACCGAGAATTTCAAGTTCGTGACTTACACGCATTGACCTGAGAGGGCTGACATGTGCACTCTTGATAATCGTACTGAAATAATTATTATTTACTCAGTTTACAATTATCCATTTATTTAATTATTTATTCTTATGAAAGTATTACTGACACTGTGACATAAATTTATAGTAGCAGTTTACAATGGCTGTAAGTTGTTGCATCAACAGAAGTATTACTACATTTGTGAGATTGTTGAATTTCGACCAATCTGGATATTTAATATTAATTTATAAACTATTGTGTATTATTATTGTTAAGTCACAAATGACAAATTATATGCTTAATAACTTTTTAGCTGTTGTCGATCTTTCGAAATAAGTCAAGATATAGAGGGGGGGTTCCAATTAAAATTCTTAAACTATTTGACATTATTTAGCAAATGTCAAGTTGTTCGGGATAAGTCATATTAAAATCGCAAATCAATAATAATTGTTAAAAAGTGCGATACTTTTACTATGCAATTCCTTTGTTTTATCCTTGTGAGTTACCCCGGAAAGATTGTAGAATGCTTGTTTTTGATTTTAATTTCACAATATCTCAGAAACAGTTGACAAAAGCCTGATATAAGTTGATGTCAAAACAATTAGGACAAAAATCTTACTGAAAACTGCAATAATATACCTAGTGTTCCATTTAAGCAAACTTAAGTTTGTGCTGGTGTTGTTGTGGGATATTGAGTAAGCATCAACATATTTTCTTTCTGTAAAGCGTAACTCTCTGTAACTTGTATGTATGGAAAAAACGTAAATTTGATTTCTTAAGCCCATTAATATACTTTGTTTATAGCGTGGGACACTGTACATAATATTCTAAAATCAATACCAAAGGACTATACAACCTCCATTATACAACTTTAAATCTACTAATGGTAGAAAATTATGCAGTCATTTTTGGAAAAGTTATAAATATTTTGCTAAACCAGAACACCGAAATGTATATTCCATGTTCAAATGAAGACACCTCAGTAGTTCGCCTCGGAGCATTCATGTATGACTAACCGAACTAACTAACAACTAAGATAGAAATCTGTGATAGTATGTTAAGAATTTGATGAAATGACAATTTGATTAGTATTACAATAAAAACTGTAGTGTTTGGCAAATAACCGTCTTGTGCAAGATTGAGGTAGAAGAAGAATGTAATATAAACGGGATACTGGAGTATACTCTACGACAGCCGCCTAGCAAAACTTGGTGGAAGACAGGCGTCACTTGATGGTTGGACATTGATTTTGGATCCATTTGCCAGTGTCAGAACTAGTCACGAAATTCTCTTCAGATTATGAAATTCATGTCGCAATGTGTTTCCAAGAATCTACGGTTGCAACTACAAACTTTGAACAGTTTGTTTCCCACAAATCTCACCTAAACTTTGTGAATGAACCAACAAAAGGGCGACAGTGTATTTTGAATACCAGAAACAAAGAAAAACAATTGGCGAGTTGCTTTGGAATCATCATTCTGCATGTTCTCACTTCTCCTTGTGTCATAGAAGCAGCTATTATTGGAGCAACCACTTACTATGATCAAGTCCCAAGATGTTCGATAAAATCGTTATACATCAAGCACAAAAGTCCCAAAAGAAAGCAAAAACCGCATGCAATCGCCGACTTTCCAACAGTAGATGGTAAAAGGCCTCTTCGAACAGTCTGCGTTGTTTGTAAAAATAATGAAATAAGGGAGCTGACGCAAAAACACCGCTTTTGGTATGATGAAAAACTTGCATAATTGAAAATGGTTAACGACATATTGTCAGTAATAATATAACAAGAGACTGAGAATAAATTGAAAATAATTTGACAGATTGTTTGAAAAGTTGTTGCCAACTCGAGCCCTGCGGGCTCTCGTGACTATTGCCAAATGGCAACAAGTTTGAACAAAATCTGTCAAATTATTTTCTAATTTATGGAACTCTCGAGTTATATTTGACTAGATTATTTTTTGATTCACAAATTTTTACAATAAAAAAGATCAATAAAACTATCATAAAATTATTGAAAAATTTAATTTAATTAATTATTACTTACAATATATGAAAATATCGTTGACACATTGTGAATATATTAAAAGAATTAACAATTTAAATTAGTACAATGAAAAACGCAATTATTAAAAATATTTCGAGACTCATTATTTATTGAGGATTTGGAATTGCTTGTTATATTAAGTGTTTCCTCCTGCGTATTTTCTCTAAGATTATTTATTATATTTGAATGATGTTCTTGGTTCAATTGTAAGTATGGTTTAATCGAACTTGCAGAATTATGACCAGTGACCTTGATTAGTTCTTGTTCTCCTACAACAGCTTTTGAAAGGTTACTTACTGCACTTGATCTGGCAGAATGGTTAGTTATTTTTTTAGTAACTGTGTCTAGACCTACTTTTTCTGCGGATTCTTTCATCCATTTTGAAATGGAATTTATTCCCACAGGAACGTTTTTATACCAAAAACCATGAGCTTGCCAAGCCGGATTTGGAGTAAGAAACAAGCGTTCGGTTATAATATTTTCTTCACGTTTACTCATTAGTTTTTCAAAAAGACGAACAGGGCAAATATCTGGTTTATTTATGTTTGGAGTCAACCATTTACTATTAGCGCACCTTTGTGCTCCACCCTGTGCAGTTTTTGCAAAGATGGGATGGTATTCAATGCGGCCAGTATTTAATCTTTTTATGTCGGTTTCTTTTTTAAAATAATGAACTAAACATTTCGTAGCTTCTCCTCCCCTCCAAGCTAGTTCATACGATGCAACGTGAAAAAACTTTCTTTGCAATCCACAAGGTGTATCTTCGTCCCAAAAAAATTTGCAACAATTCTGTATTAGAAAGTGCCACAGAACTTTGTTTGTGCTTTTCAGGATGTTTTTGTAAAATTTTTCTTTTTGCATCTCTTGCATTCCGAGCATTTCTGAATTCTATATCATGGAAAGGATCAAAGGACCTGTTATACTTATTAAAGTAAAGTTCTTGAACTAATTTTGCCGTTTTATTCTACATTGTCTTTATTACTGCTTCTTTATAATCATTTCCGTCTTTTCTTTTCATGTTATAAGCGCCCAATCTTTTAAAATCAATGCCAGAGTAGCTGTTGTAGTAGATTGATCCAGAATATAATTTCTTTCTTTGGTGAAGGTCTTAAATTGTCTCCATATAGACTGATTACTTATTAGAGTATTTTTCGAAGTAGTTTCTAAAATCTTTTTTGTAATTTCTGCATTAGAAAAGGTACTAAACCGATGACTTTCACCCATTTCGCGTTGACACAATTAAGTAATTATTTTGACAAGTATCTCACAGTTGCTAGGCAAATAAAAGCTACAGTGATTATTCCCGAGAATAATCACAAGAGATTTATTCCCACTATAATAATGACATAATTGGTTGAAACTTACCCTTGTGACAAATAAAGAAGCATTTCATTGGTTTTAAGAAACGTCAAAAAATAATCACAGTAATATTATAGGATAATAATATGGTGACATAGAGGCGGGATGTACATTTTAAATAAATCAAAAATTACAGCCACAACCTGGATTTGAACCAGGGACCTTTGCGTTTCTTGTACAATGCTTTCCCATCTGAGCTACTGAGGCCTATGACATTTGTTAGATAGATTATTAGTCACCGGATTAGTCAGAAGATTCAAGAGAAAGAAAGAAGCCTTTTGAGTTAGTGTAAATGTGAGTTTTTCAAAGCAACCTACCTACCAGGTCGTAGAATATTGTAACAGCAATGGTTTTTGTGAGACCCAGCCGATAGATTTTTTAGTCGCGCCCGAACATTTCTCTCTGCGTACACGAATAATTAATTAGCAAAAATCATACCAAAAAACAGCGAGCATAAAATTAAAATTGCTCGCTTGTTGGCTATGCGCCATGCGGTTAAATCTGAATTCCTCTTTCATTTTATAGCGGCATTTAAAACCAATAATTTCCAGTTATTGGTTCGTATTGCGTCCCGCAACCTTTACCAACCCCCTCCCCTAGTAGCCTTGTCGCCCACTACGTCGTATTTTTGCTTTTATAGACCTTTTATTATTTCCGCGGGCTATTACGAAAGACACACGCCAAATGGGACCCGGACTACTACCGGAAAATCCAGATTAATTAAAAATTTACAACGACCGACGATACCAAACGGCCTGCGCAGGATCAGATATGGAATAAGGATAAATAATAATCAATAAATATGACGTACCTATTGATATAAGTATGTATAAGAAAATCCTATACAAGGTCAGTCATTAAAGTTGCAATGTTAAAATTTCATGTATCTTAAAAGATTTTGTTTTTACTACAAAAAGGTATCTAAATATGTAATTTAAATTTGGCGCTCTCATAATGTTGACATTACAGTGGTTAGAGATAAGTATCTATTACTTATTTGATATCATTGTAAATTATACCAAAGATTTTTAAGAATATTTCATTGTAGATCACGTTTTCTAAAGTCTTCTACTGGCATTATTAAGAATTGTTTGACAATATTATTGTTTCTAGAATATTCTTCATGTGGTCTAATGAAATTAAAAATATTTGCCTGGAAAAATCGAACACACTGTGCATGGGGGTTTTAGCATTGTCTATAAAAGCGGTTCTCAACATTTTTTCTCTTGATGATCCCTTTAAGTTGTGTTGTACCTGGCAGAACCCCAACAAAAGAAAAAATCTGATGTGGCCAGGCACATGACTTTATATTTTACATACTATATATAAAATTAATAGTTTAGCTGCATGAGATTCTATTTGATCGAGATCGACAATGTCTGCATTAAAATAAAATTAGTAGAACTAGATAGATATGTCGATTAAAGCTGCGTTCGGATATTGTACTCCGTTGACACCGGGTACACCGTCCAAATGACACTTACGTGTTATTGGGTGTAAAAAAGTGTAATACAATATCCGAACGCAGCTTATATTGACAGAAGTTATTGTCAAAACATTAGCGTGTGACACTTATTGTCATTAAAATCAAAAAGTCTGACATATCCTGGCTACTAGTTTTAATGCAGTACGACCGATCTCGATGAAATAGAATTTGCTCATGCAGCTAAACTATTGATTGTACCAAAAAATGTCATAGACATAAATTATTCAGAATTTCATCTTCTTTAATTTATTATCTAACTATTTCGACGAAATTCCAGAAATGGCGGCTTATTTACAAAATGTTTCAAAAATGCTAAGACTAAACCTGCAGTTCCTTTGGACCATTTTCAACAGAAAGCTTTTCAGCTCTAAGTTTGGTTATGAAACTTCTAAATATGAAGTTTCGTCCCGATACCTTTAGTAGTTTCTCCGGAATCGTCTCCACAAAACCGGGTACACACACACACATACACACACACACACATACACACACACACACATACACACACACACACATACACACACACACACACACACACACAGACATTTTTTTGTACCTTGGTCAAAAATGTTCAGGGGACCCAAAAAGACATATTTCCGCTAAAATCTCAAAAAAAATTTTTGGCATGATTACAATACTTTACATACTGCGTATGATAAAGTAAAAGGCAATGGCCATTAAAAAACTATCGATGACGTCATAAGTAAAAACAATTGAAGGTTGGACATTGAATTTAATATAGCTATGAATATTTATGTATATTTTGATAATCACAAATTGACAAGTTGGAGGATTTTTAAATTAGCAATCCGTTCCAGAGATTTTGTCGTTTCCATACCTTACATAATAAATAATAAAATTCAATTGATTAATTAATATTAAAGTAAATAATAATTTGATGATAATAAATTGGGTAACATAATAGATTGAAGTTTAAATAAATTTGAATTTTACAATTTTTTGAAAGTTATCGACATATTATTCTGATGTGATATCATTCATATTGGTTTGTAAATCCTCCCCTTACATATCACACATAAGAAAATGCGTATGGATGCTATTATAGAACGTCAAAATATAATTTTAATATTAATATTATTATTAATATTAAACAAAAAATAACAACTTTTTTATAATTAAACTAAAATGCTGAACAACAGTTCTAAAGGGCATATCTGCAGCAAAGTAGAAAACGGGACAAATAAGATTTTCAGTTACATACAAAATTGTAGAAATCTTTTAAACATTATTTACGCCGAATATAATGATCGGTTTTGTGTTTCTGACATATGCCGGCCGGCGGCGCCCTGATGATCAAGGACTTAAAAATGTGCTTAACACAATATTCAACAAATTTGCAGATACGACCTTTAGAACTATAACAGTAGTATACCGACTGAAGCTGTCGGTATACCTACTTACAATAAGAATTAATTTACTGTGTGTTTTAAAATACATTAAATATTACAATGCACTATTGTCAGTTTCGGATATCGGAAACATATATAAATAGACGAAATTCGAATTCATTCCATACATACAGAAAAATAAAACGGAACGAAACAAAAGTGACTCTTTGGCTTTATGACTTTAGCATGTAGGTATCCGACGACCGACAATCTCCGACCTACGTTTGGTGTAGGCTAGCTGCGGTCATGTAAAGATCTTATTTTCTTCGGCTGTACACCATGAGCCGAAGCCAGACCGGCTAGCCGCTCGCGTCGACATTTTTGTCCGGCCAGTGTTTATAACTCAACGTGAAAATTAAATGTAAAAATACCAAATTATATGCGAAGATTTTTTACTATTAAAAACAAGGTCAAATTTAACCCTCAACCATGTTTTTTTCAGCCAGTTTTTCTACAAATTCTTCTCTACAATATAAAATCTACGATACACCAAAAATATAACATTAAAAAGGCGTTTCATTTTTTGTCTGCTCTCGACAGCAGCTAGCTTTTATTATTATTCAAGAAAAGGCCAGCCACGATTATTCGTTTAGTTCACAAGCGCGCGAACCGTATTATTATTCCAATCACGCAGCACAAAACTTTTGATGGACTCGCCGAGAGCGCCCCCTGGAGGCAATTAAAAGTACAATTAAAACATTTATGACATCAGCCCGACAACGACGAAGAATCGAAACAAAAGCGACATCAACTTAACCTATTTACCCCCCACCCCACTCTAAAATTTCGCACCTCACGCAATTAACAAAAGGAAAAAGTTTTATTGAAAAACTTTTCCCCCACCCCACACCAAACTTCCAAGCTGAATAATTAGATGAGAAGGAGATGGGAAATAAAATAAAATAATTCCCCAAAAGTTTCGTCGCTATCGTTGACATAGGCGACAATAATAAAGGTTAGGTACCAGCGACCCCTAGCGTGTTAATTGGAGATTAAAAATTAAGAGTTTAAAACCCGAGGGGCGCTATCGGAAGTGGGATAGACCCGAACGCAATATCCCGCGCATTTGGCACTTTTGTAACGATTAAGGAGATATTTGGGGCGCCGTTTTCTCTTTACCCCCTTAGGGGATGCCCCCCGTGTAATTGGCGCGTGTTATTTGCGTTTAATAACGTTCGTTCTCTGTCTAACTCGCTTCTGAGAGACGATAATTGCTCGAAATTGTCAAGACAATGGCGGGCCATTGTTCGGCGCTTCTTATAGCCCGGGATGCCGGTGTTTGTATTAAAATTTTAATCTGAGCGAACGGGTGGGGGGAGATATTGGCGAATTTGTGAGTTTGGCGAAAGGAAATGAGGGTTGGAATTTAATCGGTGTTGTTTGTGAACTTTGTTGACGTTTCGTCCATGTTGGACCGCCATCTACAATTCGGAATAAGTAATAATGCATTTTGATTAAGGGGTAATGCCATTTTTTTTGCTTAAATGATGTCTTGAGATCTTAGAAATAAGGTACAATACGTTTCATATTGGAAAAAGATGTTTAAATGCTTATTTGATGAACATACGGCCAAGCGTCTAGCCGAGCGTACATGCAAAAAGATTAGCGTGGGAGGTTACGGCCTAGAGACCTATACGCTCTTATCTTATTTGGAGGAACTACATGCGTGGTGTGAAATATAACATAAAATAATATAAAACACAAAGATTTTGTGGAAATGTCCTCGGTACGTTCGTTGAACTGGCGCTAGCCGCACAATGTTACAGCTGTCTGATGTAACGTGTGTTGTTCTTGATTAGTTGGTAAAAAAATAGCAGAAATAATTAGTGACATTCTTGGGGTATATCGTGATCGAAAGGAGTCGAAAGGAAGCAGCATATTTTCAAATAGAACTAATATGACAAGCATTGAATCGTTTGGAACTAGAGTCGCCTCTGCCTGATAACGTATCCACAGTCCACACCGGTAAAAAAGTAATGTCGGTTGAAGATTATTACAACGTTGAAGTGGATGACGTTTAATTATCATCTTTTGAACATCGTTGTTGTGTTTTCTGCTATTTCACAAGTTGTAGTGTGTAAAACGTGCAAATCAAATGCGAAATTGGCCGAAAGTGGCAACCGTGACTTAGAAATTCAAATCGTGGTTTCTTGTGAGAATTTTGAACAAACTTTCATTCCGAGTTGCCGATTTGTTAAAAAAGGATATGAAATGAATAGCGGAATTATCCTTGTCATGCGCATAAGAATAGGTGTAGATGTAATTGAAAAGTTTTGCGCATTCAAGGACCTTCCTCGTCAGATTTTTCAGTCATTTGACGATAAAGTTGTTCGCACCATTTTTGTGGAAACAGAAGCATTGTCAACAAAGTATGCAGAAAGCAGCAGAAGAAGGGAGGGCTAAAAGTCAATTGAAAATAGTAAAAAAAAAGAATGGCGTAACTGTCTCGGTGGAACATAGAGAAAACATATTTTTTCTTCTCTGTATGATTGGTGGCGCTTATCAGCTTGAGAAATGTTGTTGACATTCTCATAAAATCTAAATACTTACTGCAAAGCTAGCAAATTTTGGAATAAGAAAAGGAATGCATAGATCACGTGAAAAAACTAATGGCACTCGTCTCCGCCATTTGACAAAAATTAGTTAGGGCCTCGAAGAAAAAGGGAAGTTAACCCAGAAGCCTATAAATGAGCGTTCAATTTATGATGGACTAGCCATTCGTCATAATCATGATTCAATTGATAAAATGAAGAAAATACGTCTGGGCGACACTGTATCATAAATTCTGACCGATGAAATGCCACCTGGTGATTTCATTTTCACTTTCAAGTGGCAAAGTAATTGTGGATATTGCAGCAAGTATAGCTATATGTGTTGTCAATGATGCATTATCCAGCCTTATGAAGTGTATGGAGGTATTATGGATGTGCATCTAGCCAAACTGCAATAATATCTGCGCGAAGGCTGACGCACGGCGCATCATGTTTTCAGAGTCATCCCTGACTGATGCTGCAAAACAGGCCCGTCTGTCGTCAAAATCAAACAGAAAGAAACAAGAGGAGGAAAATGTTAATTTGAAAAGATAATTATATGGTCCAGGCTTCGCCGACTATAGTAAAATATAACAATTCTATACATCAAAGTTACACAATATTTTAAACGGTGTTTTCTCAAAACCGCATTTTTCAAACTGGCCGGAAAGATAACTTCAACTGATCTTCGTCAACTCACTTGAAATTTTATATGCAGCTTCAGAACAATATTATCTAGAGAAGTACGTACGGATTTTACGATGAGTTCGAAACTTTTTTTGTTATAAACAATTTTTAACCTAATTTTGTACCTAAAAGTGATATTTTGTGTTCAAACGTCCGCCATTTTGTTTTAAAGCGGAATTTTCTATTATCCGTACTTACTTCCCGAGATAATCTTATATAGAATCAATTCTTTTTCTGTTTTTACGGCTAAGTGAAAAACTGCGTGCAAAATCTTTCCGGCTGTGCAACCCTGTCCGCCGGAAGAGGCTTCTTTTGATGTCCTCTAACGCTGCTATTTTTAATTTATTTTTGTTTTTTTTTATTGTGAATATTCCTCAAAATATGAACAATAAGGGGCTTTAAAGAGATTTTGTAATTCATTTACTATATTGTAAAAAATATACCTACAAAATCGGCTATTTTTTGTCGCGCTAGAGTGGCATTACCCCTTAAATGATGATGGTTGAAATATACAGAGTGTTCCTAAATATCATGTAAATACGAAAAGGGGTAATTCTTTGGCTTATTTAATGACTAAAAATTCATATAAACATAGGTCCGCTAACTCTTCGTTGCCGATCTACAGGGTGTTGAAATTTCAAGATTTCTTTAGTTTTTTCTTTATAGCTCTTGTAGTTTTTGAGATATTTCGCTCTAATTTGGAATATGGGTTACGCTGTAGGACTTACATCATTGGGCATACCAAATGGTTTTAAGAATCTACAGGGAGATATTTTTTCAGGGGTCATGCCCCCTTTTCTCCCCATGAATTTTTTTTTTCGGTGCGCCGCTGGTGGATTCTAAAATACAAAATGCATTTTTTGTTTTGTTCTAAAGCATTTTAATCTTTTGTAGTTCTTTCGTATTTACCACCGTTATCGAGAAAAAAAAAATAAAAGCTTTTCTGTGTTTTGCTAGATGAAATTCAAATTTTTTAAATAATTGGTCTAGTATGCCTTGGCTTGATTTAGGTAATCTTTTGTTTGTATTTATTTTGAAATTTTATTCGCCACCAACTGTTAAAAATTAAAACTAGGATACAAGAGCTATAAAGAAAAAACTAAAAAAATAATGAAATTGCAACACCCTGTAGATCGGCAACGAAGCGTTTGCGGACCTATGTTTATATAAATTTTTAGTCATTAAATAAGCCAAAGAATTACCCCTTTTCGTATTTACATGATATTTAGGAACACCCTGTATAGAATTTACGCAAAACATTGATGTTGCATAACTTTATTCCCAGAGTTATCATTATTTACTTAATTTTTAATTGACATTTTCGGCTAATTTTTCAAACAAATGGTTACTCATACACTGCTCAAAAAATTAGGGGAACACTTTTTCGAAACCTGTAATTTTTTAAATAATAGTTCTAGGCAAATTAAATTTGGTATACTTCAACCACATGTATTTAACTCACGGCCAGAATCATTTAGAAAATAAATTACTTCCGGGTTATGCCGTGTGTCAAGATTCGTAAATGCTGACGTTTCGCTAACCATGTTGCTCGCTTCTTCAGAGCAAACTGAATACTGAAGACCTAGCAAATCCAAGAATGGCAGCTGATTATCCTCTTCTATTTCCATCGTGAATTTGATAGCAGGACTAACATTGTTCACGTGGTTAAGAAATTCTGTAAGTTTATCTCTACCGTGTGGCCAAACCACAAAGATATCATCGACATATCTAACCCAATGCTTGGGTTTGTAGGGACTTGACCTAATGGCTTCTTCTTCAAACAATTCCATGAAGAAATTGGCGATTACCGGTGAAAGAGGTGATCCCATGGCTGCACCCGCTATCTGCTCATACATCGCTCCCGCCCACTTGAAGTATGTTGTGGAGAGATAATGCTCTACAAGATCCGGTACATCGGTTGGTAGACCTAGGGGGGCAAGTGTTGTCCGAAGGCCTTCGACCGCCTCCTTAACCGGAACACATGTAAAGAGTGATGTTACGTTGAAACTTACGAGTATATCCTGAGGGTCAATGACAACTTCCTTCAGAATCTGAATAAAATGTTCAGAGGTCTTGACAAAAGATGTAGTTTGTCCTATAAACGGCTGGATGGTTTTCGACAAGTATTTTGCCAACAAAAGTACGTATCCTTGTGGATCTTCGGCAAACCGTAGATCCTAGGTGCCCTGGGGGCTTGAACAGAAAGGCTTCTTTGTTCCTGTTCGGGAATCGATGATGACCAATTGGTTAAGTTTTGAATCCTATTGAACACGTGTGGGATCAGCATGACCGACATGTCGCCATGTCGACATGTAGTATGTCGATACAATGGCGCAGTATTTAGAATGGTTGCATTTTCGTTGTTGAAGACTGTGTTTTGGTTCACAATTATGAATATAGAAATATTCCTTCTTGAATAGACATAATAGATAATAAGCAAGAAAATGATGTCACAAATACTTAAATCTGCTACTGTTTGCACTTTTTTTTAAATTTGTAGAAAGATTACAGCAGACTCTCCTATAACGCGGTTCCTACAACGCAAAATACTACAAACGCGCTAAAAATTTTACGACTACATCTTTATATAACGCGATTCTCGTACAACGCGCATGCGTCAAAATTTACGATCCTCAAATTCCCATAACGCGTTTTTAAAAAACGCGTAATATTAAACCGCGTTGTAGGAGACTCTCGTCTGCTGTACGTCTATTTTATATATTTTTTTGCCAATGAACTTTTCGGAACCAAATGAAAAGGTTACGTTATCATATTAAAAAATGACTTTCAAATCATACCCATAAATCTTTCAAATAAAAACAATTAACATCCCCTAAAAGTCTCCAGGGGCATAAACAATTTGTACCTCGTAGGTAGAAACATGCCCGTTATTAAACATCACTTTGCGACCCCGTTTTTTCGGCACGTCATTTCACCATCAATTATTTTGACGATTTTATTGCTATGGGGGCGCGCTCCAGTCCCAAAAAAAACGAAAAAAAGCGCTGACGCGCGCTTGCTGGTGAAAAAGGGCCTCGCTCATTTGCACCCCTAAACCTCACACCCCCTTTAACCCTCACCCAACCTACCCCCTTCCACCCATTCCAACGATTTATCGAGAATTGATGGGCAGCTATACATCCACGCTTCTTGCGCGACGGATTGAAACATTTGGGCCCGGCCCGAAAGTGTCACCTCTGCTCGGGCCGCGACCCTAAAACAGAACGACTTCTCCGAAGGCGCTAGTGGCGGCTTCAACCCCCTACACACCCCTTGTGAGGCACCCTCTCGGGGAAACGACAATGGGGCATATTTATCAATCGCTGTCGGTTATGTCTTCGTCTGACGTGGCTGTCATATATTTCTGGGGCTGTATTTAGGTTGAGAATTTATGCATATAGCTGGGGGTGAGGTTTATTATTTTCGATTGAGGAGTCTGTTAAGTATGAAATGGTTGTCTTGCTCATTTTTGATGAATATTGTCTTCTGTCGTCATTTTACCATTATTATCTACAATAAATGCATCTCGTACTTCGTTAATTGATTTTTGATCTAGTCAAGTAACTTGAGCGTAAAAAATGTATGTTTTTGGAAATTATGGTAATTTTGGGGTGGTAAAAAAACATAAATTTAGCACCCCTGTCTATGAGTTAACTATGGAAACAGTTTTTTTTTTGTAGAAGGAAGTTCTTGGAACAAAAATTCTTCTAAAAAACTGTTTTCTTATATCTCGTTTCCACATCAGTATAGAGCAAATGTACAAATTAGTAACACTTATTAGTTTTCTACCATTATTGTATTAGTAAACTTCCTTTTTAGATTTATAGTTCTTGCTTCGAAATTTATTTGGTCTCTAGAACAAAGATACGATCACAGTTTCGATATAAAATACAACTGTAGAACAGTGTACCTCTAAAAAAAGGAACAATTTAGCTTACATTAAATCAGTGCCAAAAGCATTCAAAACGTTTTCAATTTATTTGGGTTTGTTTAAAACTATATTTAGATGTATTGTATTAGTGTTAGTTTTTATTATTAACCTGTCGATCATAATATAACTGCTACATCACAAAACACGATACCTGAACGGCATCTTCTTCGTGTTGGAACAAACCTAATAATAATTATTTGAATAAAATAACACTGTTTGACACACATCAATTTTCCATCTATTCTTGTATATTTAGTCACATTGAAATATATTAATTTGACCCATAGGCGTCCGAGTTATTTATTTCTCTAAAGATATTAACTTACAAATAAATTTTGATTCTAAAATAATAAACCGCAAATATGTTCTTTGTATTTATTCTATAGGGAGTATAACTGTTAGACATAGTGAATACACCAGTGCGTGTTGTGTTTTTTTTTCGGTAAATATCTAGTTAAGCTTATTTTGAAACTTGCGACGGTTTTCACACCTGGTTTATTAAAATTTTAGCTTTCATTGGTGCAAAACAAAAACAAAATATTGCAATCTAGGCCAGTCAATATGGCTGACTATATGTCAGCCGAACTAATAATTTCATACGCTTATGCGCAATTTGAATTTGACTCATCCAATTGAAACAAAAAGAAAGGCTTGTAAAGGAGCAAATTCTCTACAAATTTGAGGCCTGTATTCATGTACGATTACAGGAATTCTTCTATAAAAAGATCTCTATATAAGTTGTACGACTGTCAACATTTTTTGCCTCTCGGTGTAAACATGAGCGCGAGAGAAATGAGAAAAGGCCGATTTTTGCACTTTTATATGTATTAACGCTGGTCTTTCCAATTTTTTCCTCGTAAACCGTTTGCCACAAAAATTTAATTTTTTGTTCAATTTGCATTTAGAGCCTCTTCTATAAATTGGCGTTTTTATTTTCTTCAGTTTTTGTGAAATAAGGTTGCAAACGAAGATCTTCATGGAAGCGGATATCTCGAATATTAGCACAATAACGGGATATGCACGTAAACAATCGTCATATTTTAATGAATGCGACTGTAGAAAAATAATTGCATAATAATTTTTAAGTAATTTTTAAAGCGATTTCATATGAAAGATATAAATTTCATGCAGCGCGCACTACGTCAATCGTAACGGTAAATGGAAACGTAGCTGGGACAGTGGAAGATTATTTACTATTAGTACGATACGATCAGAACAATTTAATTTCGGAACTTGGAATAGTAGTGCGAGTTAAATATAGAGCATGAATTTAGATGTACAATTACGGTCTTAAAAATTAACAAATAGTTGAATGCTATTAAATTCAAGGATATGTATCGCAGTAAATAAGGATTATTTGCATACTAACTGCGTTGTCTTGCTAAAGGGGCTCCTACACGCAGTGCCAACGTCTCGCCAACATTGGTGATGTGACGCGCTGCGCGTAGTGCGCGCATTCACTTCGCCAACATTGGCCAACGTTGGTATTGGGCGCAAGGTATTTCTGTGTATCGTAGAAGGCTCGTAGCGTCCCGTAGAGAATTAAAAATGAACAGTGAAGACGATATCATTGCTGTTGCCGCAGCTCCCATTATTTTAAGCAGTGCATTGTTGCGTAGAATTAAAAAAAGGAACCCTCGAAAGAGGACACTGTTTAATAAGGTTGTTAAATATTAAACATGTTTTTCAGTCAGTACAGTACGTTCGAAAATATTAAATACATTAAGGACTACAAATATACAGCAATACAGGGAACAGAATTATTTAGTTTTTTATATTTGCCAGGTGACATTAAAAAAATCCCCTTTTATTTTCTTTATGTTTCAAGCAACAAATGCGGAATAAGATGGGATAAGATCTGATACACTGAGTGGTCTATATTTTTATGCAGGACCCTGTTAATTTGTGTCGTTTCTTTATATAAATATTTCATTTCAGTCAAGTGATTAATTCATAATTTTGATTTAAAATATAATTTATATAATAAAACTGAAATTATTTATAATAAGATACAAAGAAAAATTGAGAACCCTTACATACACGGAGTTTTAATTATAGATATAAAAACTCCGTGTATGTATATTATGTAGGTATATTTATTATCAACCCAATATTTTTAGTAACATATATTTTTTTTTTTTATATTTTTCTGTTAATCAGAATAAGGAAAAGTATCCAGTATAGTTTTTAAACTTTGTTGAATACATTAAATACATCAGATTATTTAAATTTGCCGCTTAAAACTATTAATAAATAGTTAATTGTTGTTAATTATATAAATGCAACTTTGTTTGATTGTAGTCAAGATTGTAGGGAAGAGGGTTGACCGCAGTCCTTGGACCCCTATACCGTATGACTCCCCATCGTGTGTAGATTCATATCCCGTTTCCCTCCAACCCCCTCCCGAACCTTTCCCACCCCACCCTAGCGAATAAGGTTGACCGCAATCCCAGAACCTAAATACCGTATGCCTCCCCATTGTGTGCGAATTCATTTTTAAAATTTTAATGACGTCATTACTGGAAAACCCGGAAGTCATACTAACCTCAAGACCATCCCATAAATTGGCATTTTCTGTCTGTTAACACAACGTTCATTCCTTCGGCGTCAAAAACAAAAAATAAACAAACGTACCTATGCCGTGGGTCACCCATTATAACGACTTCAATATTGTCTTCAGAATATTATTTTATTGCTTGTTAATTTATTGTAACTGTAAGGTTAATATGATGCTTATAAGAACCATAATTATTGTGAATAAATTTACAAAATATTAAAAAATGTTTTCATGTTTTTACATTTGGGCAATCAGGCATTTGGGGAAATAATAAATCATCATTGTCCTTAAAGTACGTACAAACATAAATAATGCAGTATATATGATAAAACATAGATAGATAACTAAACTTTTCATCGGTAGTACGTACAACGCTAAAACAGAATGAAATAAAGCGGACAAGGTCGACATATTGGCGATGTGCATTGGCACAGTTGGGTCCCGCTACGCGAAGCACTCCGATGGCCAATGATGGCCCCTATTGGCACTGCGTGTAGGAGCACCTTAACAGTCGTTCCTGAGATATCAGCTTCCATAAAAATCTTGTTCGCAACCTTTTACATAAAAACTGAAGAAAACAAAAATGCCAATCTATAGAAGAGACTCCAGATGCAACCTGAACAAAAACTGAAATTTTTGTGGTAAGTGGTTTAAGAGAAAATAAATCGGAAAGGCGAGCGTTAATTTAAAACTGCAAAAATCGGGTACTTTCTTTCACTTCTCTCGCGCTCATGTTTACAACGAGAGGAAAACAATTTTGACAGTCATGCAGCTTATGTAGAAATGATTCGGGAATATGACATTCTTTATTTAATTTTTTTCTGTTTAGTAGTTTCTGAGTTATGGGCCTTCAAACACAGAAGTCAATACTATCGAAACCAGGAGTTGGCAGTTAGGGCAATTCTCTCGTGCGGGGTCGCATATTCAGAGTTTAAGACAATGGGAATTTTGACAAGTATTCGTTGGCCAGTTAATTCCTTGGTAAATTTAATTGATAAACTGTCATCAAAGTTCTCATTTGTGAGTCAAGATCTGTACTTTGATTTTATGATATTCATGGTTGGAAGCAATACTTCGCACAAGTATGTTGAACCTACAAAAGAATTTCTTTATTTCTCTACAACCTAGTGTGCTGTTCGTTTTAAGAATGAAAAGTTTTTTTTACATGATGTATATGTAGGATTTCAGCACAATGTCGTTCTGAAGATAAAAAATGTTTAGTTTTAGTTTTTTTAGCGTCCTATACGTTAAATCAAAATTCTGAGTCGGCAATCGCATTTTTAAGACATCCAAAACTTTATAAAGAATGACTTTTCCTCAAAAAACGCTGCCTACTTTCTATTAAATACAAACTTTTGTTACAGGTTCCGGTAGTGGTCTTCAGGATCCCAATTTTTCACCAATGAAACTTCTGGACATAAACCTGTAAGTTAACACACACATTTTTTTCTATTGACATTTACCAATATTTAAATCAACAATCTACAACCTTTTACATAACAACCCAACCCAAAAAAAAACCCAAAAACTCCAATCGCCGATATCGAAAACAATTCAAACTTACACAATCGACCGTCAGAGGACACTACGCGATTAGAACTTTACAACAAACTTCTCCTGCAATTTTCATTCTATTCCTGTCTGAAGATAGTATCCAGGGTTTCGTAACTCTGGCCACGC
Organism: Aphodius sticticus; assembly: GCA_963966075.1. Lineage (NCBI taxonomy): Eukaryota > Metazoa > Arthropoda > Insecta > Coleoptera > Scarabaeidae > Aphodius > Aphodius sticticus. Next base: position 6,620,799 of record OZ014510.1, read on the forward strand.
TCCAAGGCGTCGATCGCCCCCCCCCCAACCCTCAATTCCACCCCTTGCCTCCATAGTCATTCCCGGATTAACTCTCGACTCCGGTCCTGGAAGAAGCGGGCTCGGAATTTCGAAGCGGTTAACTAAAGAGCGCTGGCTAGAGTAGGAAAGAGACGAGTGTGTCTTTATTGAAAAAGAATCGTCTCTCCCCGCGTGGAGGGGCGTTGAATGGCGTCACGTGCGTTCTGAAAAGTTGAGTGGACCTTTTGGTATCGAGCAGGGGATATTAACTCTTTATATTAGTTCATATACGTCCTATTGAGGGGTTAGATGGACGTTAAGACAACGCTGCGGATGAGACGTGATGCCCTGAAGGGGTGGGTGGTTGGCGGGGGTTAGAAATCAATCCCGAACACGTTTTATTGGGGGTGGTTTTGGGGGAAAGGGTTTTAGTTTCAATTTTAATTGAACGTGATTAAAAGATTGTGGAAGTCCGTTTTGCAAATAGTAGATTCTAACTATAAATTTAACTCATAAAATTGCTAAGGATCTTTTCCAATCACATTTTAATGATAGTAATAGAATTTCACACCTTCTCCAAATTTTGAAAACAACTTTATTCTTAATTCAACCAACCCTTACACTCGTCGTGTCTTGAAAAGGGTTCGCTATGTTGACGATATCTTTTGTATTTGGGAATGTGACCCTGCTGATATTGCACACATGCTTAACTATATTAACAATATAATACCTTCAATTAAATCCAATTTAGCAATTGAAAATCATTGTTTTACATGTTGCTCACGTCTAAATTTTAAAGTTTGACAGGTTTATAACTGAAGGGGTAATGCCACTCTAGCGCGAGAAAAAATAGCCGATTTTGTAGGTATATTTTTACAATATGGTAAATGAATTACAAAATCTCTTTAAAGCCTTTTCTTGTGCATATTCACCGTTTAAAATATTGTGTAACTTTGATGTATAGAATTGTTATATTTTACTATAGTCGGCAAAGCCTGGACCATATAATTTATCTTTTCAAATTAACATTTTCTTCCTTTTGTTTTTTTCTGTTTGATTTTGACCACAGACGGACCTGTTTTGCAGCATCAGTCAGGGATATTATTGCAGTTTGGTTAGATGATCATACATAATACCTCTAATAAATCTTCATAAGGCTGGATAATGCATCATTGACAACACATATAGCTATACTTGCTGCAATATCCAGAATTACTTTGCCACTTGAAAGTGAAAATGAAAATGAAATTACCAGGTGGCATTTCATCGGTCATAATTTATGATACAGTGTCGCCCAGATTTATTTTCTTCATTTTATCAATTGAATCATGATTATGACGAATGGCTAGTCCATCATAAATTGAAAACTCGTTTATAAGCTTCTGGGTTAACTTCCCTTTTTCTTCGAGGCCCTAACAGGTTTCTTTCAAATGGCGGCGACGAGTGCCATTAGTTTTTTCACGTGATCTATGCATTCCGTTTCTTATTTTCTTTTCTTATTCCAAAATTTGCAAGCGTTTCAGTAAGTATTTACATTTTATGAGAATATCAACAACATTTCTCAAGCTGATAAGCGCCACCAATCATACAGAGAAGAAAAGTTTTCTCTATGTTCCATCGTCCGAGACAGTTACGCCATTCTTTTCTTACTATTTTCAATTGACTTTTAGCTGTCCCTTCTTCTGCTGCTTTCTGCATACTTTGTTGACAATGCTTCTGTTTCCACAACAATGGTGCAAACAACTTTATTCGGAAAATGAGTGAAAAATCTGACGAAGAAGGTCCTTGAATGCGCAAAACTTTTCAATTACATCTACACCTATTCTTATGCGCATGACAAGGATAATTCCGCTATTCATTTCATATCCTTTTTGAACAAATCGGCAACTCGGTACGAAAGTTTGTTCATAATTCTTACAAGAAACCACGATTTGAAATACTAAGTCACGGTTGCCACTTTCGGCCAATTTCGCATTTGATTTGCACGTTTTACACACTACAACTTGTGAAATAGCAGAAAACAGCAACAAAGTTCAAAAGATGATAATTAAACGTCATCCACTTCAACGTTGTAATAATCTTCAACCGACATCACTGTGGTGGTGGACTGTGGAGGCGGAGGCGACTCTAGTTCCAAACGGTTCAATGATTGTCATATTATTTCTATTTGAAAATCTGCTGCTTCCTTTCGACTTTTTTCGATGACGTTAAGTGTCACGAATTATTTCTGCTATTTTTTTAACCAACTAATCAAGAACAACACACGTTACATCAGACAGTTGTAACATTGTGCGGCTAGCGTCAGTTCAACGAACGTACTGAGGATATTTCCACAAAATCTTTGTGTTTTATAATATTTTATGTTATATTTCACACCACGCATGTAATTCCTCCAAATAAGATAAGAGCGTATGTAGGATCTAGGATGTATCTAGGATGTAACCTCTCACGCTAAACTTTTTGCATGTACGCTCGGCTAGACGCTTGGCCGTATGTTCATCAAATAAGCATTTAAATTTCTTTTTCCAATGTGAAACGTATTGTACCTTAGTTCTAAGATCTCAAGACATCATTTAAGAATATGTAATAATATAATATAATATAATTACCAGAAAGAAAACAAACTAATCAGCCGTTGGATTTCTTTTAATAAATTTATGAAAACAATACATTTTTAAAAACTATTATTATAAAAGAATACAATTTTTTTCTTAAATATTAGAATTTTCTTAAAAATTGTTTGTTTTTCTTTGATTTATGCATTGTCCCTGGAATTCTGTTCACATGCAAAATTTTAACTCGATTCGACATTAAGAAGTATGTAAAATATCGATTACAAGATTTGAACGCAACAAACAAACAACTAGTAAAGTTAAGATAAGCGTAGTAATAAAACTTTTGCAATAAACAGGTTACTGGCACACTATTGGTGTAAACTTATACTGGTGAAACAGTTGCATTTTTACGTCGATTGTATCAAACGTGATTCCTTGTGATTTTTTATTTTCTATATAGAGTTAAACCATGTGTTTCAGGCTTGATTATGTCTGATAAAAACGGATTTTACTTGAATCTGAGCTCTTTGATCGATATACTACCACCGAATGTGAATCTAATAAAACGCGTGTACTGGATTTAACTGGCTTTGCATGTTTGCTCCTCAAATGTCCTTGAAGCACTGACAGTGTTTATTTAAGTGGTGTGCTTAACTTTTGTGTACGATATAGTATGTATCAATATTTTGCGACTTTGAATATACAGGGTGTCTCACGTTTATGAATGCAAAAACCAAGGTATGACATTCAGTTAAATTGTTTTTTGAACTACTTGTTTTTTTACCTTGTTTCTTGCTGAATGTTTCTGATATTATCAACCATCTACCACAGGAAATTTAAAAAGATAGTTACCCTATTTCATAAAAAGCGTTTAGTCAAAAACAAATATCTACCTATTTTCAAGCAAGTCGTAATCCAGCAAAAACCATCAGGTAATCAAAAAGCATAACGAGATTCACAAAAATCTCAACAAAACCGGAAGTAGACCATACAACAAACAATTTAACCTTTGCCATCAAAATTCCGTATAGAGTTACCCGAGTTACCTATCTCATCCCGAAAATCTCGACTACGGGAACCAGTAACCACCCCCACTCCTACCCCTACCACACCCCCGCGTCGTGGCCCGCTACAACGTAACCGGCAGACCGCCGCGTTTGCCTTTACATACCCGCAACCTTTCATGTTATATTCATGATACATTCCCAGACGGCCACCTCTATACACTGTCATTGTGCATGCAAAGTGTTTAAACATCTACAATCCAACCCTTACTTATACACCCTCTATATAGTGTATCTTCATCTCTTACCATCCACTCGATATCACCCTTTTTTTCCTGCTTCCACCTTGGTCTATTCCGCGAAATTATATGCAGGACGTCTATTGTAGCCTTCTGCTACCCCCAATGCATGCAAATGGAGACTATCAACGTGGAGGGGGTGTGATTTAAGCGGTAAGGGTGGGGGTTATTCCTTTTTTGGGAATTTGCATTCTGAAAGGTCGCGTTTTTCTCGGCAATAAGGTCTCACTTCAAAATAAACATGAGGGTGGAATTTGTGAAAGGAGGGGTGGATTTTTCGATGTGGAGAGTTTGGTTTTCGGGGTTTTCAATTTGTCGTGGGTGATTTGAATAATGAATGCTGAAAAATTTGGATGAAAACGTGTTAAAATCGCGAAATATGGCGTTTTATATTATGGTGGAGTACAGTGGGACAAAAAGGTTGTATTTGTGTCACTAAGTATAAATCCAATGTCTGAATTTAAAAACTCAAAATGGCGGACTCAAAATAGCAAATTTAAATCTACCTACGCTTGGCGTTAAAGCAAAGCAAAAAATTTCATTAATGCTACGTTTATCATAAAGAAAAAATCTGATGTGGCCAGACACATGACTTTATCATACTATATATAAAATTGATAGTTTAGCTGCATGAGATGCTATTTGATCGAGATCGGTCGTGTCAGCATCAAAAGAAAGCTAATTAGCCAGGATTTGACAGAGATTTGGATTCTATTGACAGTGTAGGTATCCAAAATCTCGATTTTTTTTAAATAAAGCCTTTTTTGGGTACTTGCACGTGTATAAAAATTCATAACTCCGCCATTTTCTATTCGATTCCAAAATAAAAAAAAAAATGAAATTATTATTATTATTATTTATTGGAATTCTCTGATACATCTCATTAAATACATTAAACCTAGATAATATAATTTAGATACAACATATAAATACAAAAATTACACTAATAAATTTTGAAAAGTAATGAAGATCATCAGGGCAAATTGGTAGTACCGAGCTTCGCTGAAGCCTAGGGTACTCCCTTTGCGGGTATCACTGCAGCTCAACCCAGTTTTGAAAAGCAACGCCCTTTATGCTTTGCAACATTAGGTTGCAAAGCAAAGGAAAACTGCAGAAACCCCGTACAGTGTTGCGTACAGGTCAGTAAAAGCACATGCAGACATTTATTAGTAGACAATATACAAAGGAAGGTAAAGATGAAATATTAATATAGCAGTACGATAGCAGTAAATTTAGGATACTTTATGATAAAACTCTCCTCAAAATATTCGCGCTTCCCAAAACCGCAATTTCTTGAATTTCCCAGGGCAAAATTTTGCACGACAACTCCTTGACATGTTTACTATAATTTAGAGTAACTGCTCCCAATGAACCTACAATCACCGGAATAATGTTTACTTTCATTCCCCACATACGTCCAACTTCTATTGAGAGATCCTTATATTTAAGTTGTTTTTCAAGCTCCTTCCTTACAACATTCGCATCAGCAGGTACCGAAATTTCTATGAACGTGCATGCCTTCCTCTGGAAATCCTTTACCACGATATCTGGCTTATTAGCATCAAGCATTCTATCAGTGACAATTGGCATGTTCCATAATATGGTAATATGATCATTACTCACAACAGGAGATGGAACGTGGTCATACCACCGAGACACATCCATTGCTAAACCTAATAGTTGGGAACACAAGTTGTAATGTATATATGTTCCCACCCTATCATGCCTAGCAATGTAATGTGACTCAGCTAAGACTGGACAAGCCGCCAATAAATGATAGACATGTTCCGGAGCCTGATGACACAGTCTACAACTCCCATCATGAGCAACTTTCATAATCTTCTGTTCATCATATCTGGTCGTATTGCCTGATCTTGCGCCGCTATGATAGAGGATTCCGTTTCAGCCTTAATGTTTCCATGACAAAGCCAAGATAACGATCCAGACTTTGAAATACCATCACCCTCCACAATTCTTAAAAATTGACCATGCATTGGCTTACTAACATAATCCTCTCTCATTTTCTGATTCATTTTTAATTTAATCTGTCGCTTTAAACTCTCTACTGAAATTTGATTTCCATATTTATCGAGTTCTTCCACCTGAAATTTTTCTAAAATTAGTTTATGTTTACTAATTATTGACTTACCAGAAGTATCCCTAATTAATTGTTTAATGACTTTATCCGCCTTGTTGGCCTTTATAAAATTTCCTAAATTTAACATTTCCAAATCATAAATATTTTCCAATTGCTGCAAGCCACGACCTCCATCTAAACGGTGCAGGTATAGCCTGCAGACATCAGACCTAGGATGAAACATAAAATTTAGTGTTAACTGTTTTCTAGTTTTAATGTCCAAATCGCGTATTTCCTTCTTAGTCCAGTTTAAAACTCCAATATTTCGATATAGGAAATATTGAAATGGCATATGCATTTATCGCTTGCATTTTATATTTTCCATTTAAACCAGATTGTAAAATTTTTCTAACTCGCTTAATGTATTCGCCTATAACCTTCGCCTTCATCCCTTTATCATCAATACCGAAGGCTTCATCCATTCCCAGATACTATCATTCAGGCATATGTCAGCGGTTCTCTCAATTTTGCCTTTGACAATACTAATTTTGGCATACTTCTCTAGACCAAATTGCATCCCAATATCGTCAGAGAATTGTTTAACTATACTGACGCTCCTCTTCAACTGCTCATCATTTTTGGCATAAAGTTTCAAATCATCCATATATAATGATTATTATTATTATTATTATATCATATTTTACTTTTTAATATATAATATAATATATATTGTTATTTTTTATAAAATTTGGTGATATTAAAGACCTACATCGTACTAATAGTATACACAATTGTAATAGGTTAAGATTGTCGATTAATGATTCTACGATATTTGGGTACAAGTCGAATAGTACTTAATAACATATTAGATAGACTAAAATACAATAAAACAAGGTAATAAACAAACAAATTAACGTTTAGTTGACGTGAATCAAGAGTACGAATTTATTACAGTCCGCCCGTAGGTATATTCCTTCTGCCTAGTGTGAATGTCGAACGGTGATTAAACTTCGATAACTCAGTCAAATTTCAACCGATTCTAATAAACAAACTCGTATTAAACGCAAATTTAAATAGGCTTTCAATAAAAAAATAGAAGTAACATATTATGGATTAAACCAGGTCATCAAACTGTTGGTAAAGTTCAGAAAATCTAAAAATAATGGGGAAAATCTATATAATATATATTTAATATTGTTACTTCCCATTATCTGAATGCATAAAATAGATTGATTTTGTTCATTATATTTTCTGAGTCTAGATTGATCATAAACAGCGACCTAATAGTATATTATAGTGAACATTTCTTATATTTGGAATACTGAAGCGTACAATTTATTATTAATGAAACAGCGTCATATTTGGAGTGAGCGCGAGGTTCCAAAATATCTGGGTAAAGTGCATTAGCCAATAGCAGGTAAGCAAGCGTCTTACCAAGTGGCGGGGATCAACATAAAAACATGCCCGCAGAGCGAGACTGTGTATCAAGTTTTGACCCGCAATTTTCCAAACGCGTAGATTTTCTTTGTTCACTATAACAGTATAGGTTTTAAATCAGCGTTGTATGGTTGTAGTTCCTAATTTAGTCATATTATCTTTCGCAAAACTGTTTGTTCCCAAGTGTCGGTGTCAATTGTTTGTGACCTGTGTCGTGAGACGGTGCGTCATGTTCTTTGAGTTTCCCCAGCCGTAACTGTCAAAACGTTATGTTGAGCTATGTTTTAACACTATGGGTCATCTGGTAAAATTGTATGCGGCAGTGGCTAATGGCAGAATGATAAGGTACGTTTATTAATGTTAAGTTAAATTGTTAAACAAGTCTAAATGACTTTTAATGCATTGATATGATGCGTTATTTATTGAATTTTGAATTGAAATGCATGAAACTATCGAACTATCCTAATGGTTCTATAAGTTATAGTAATAAGTTAATATTAATAATAATAATAGGTTAATATTAATTAGTTGGTCAACATCAATACTGTCGGCTGAATGAATATAAAGTTCACCTTCCATTTGTACTTGAAGATGATTTTTGTAAAGCCAGGCGTAGCAAGTTGGTTTTATTTTAAACAAAGCCAAATTAGCAATAATAACTAAACAAAACCGTAATAAGACACATAATGCACAATATTCCAAGAATACGGTTTACAATGTTTAAATTAGCATTTTAATTCGTACAACTTAGCAGGTATTTTAGTAACTGACGCTAATAAATCATAAAAATAATAACAATTTTCTTTTTGCAATTTGCGGAATGTTTTTTCTTATCTCACAAACAACACATCCGACTCCGTCGTTTTTTACTGCTTTGGTTTGATAGTATTTCTCAGTCTAGTTACTATCATGTTTCTGTCACTTTTGTTGATGTATTAAGTAGAAGAAAATCTACGGTTATAATATGGTACCCATGAGCAAACGATTTATTGATTTCTTTATATAGTTTTCCTGTCATAGATGAAATCCCAATTAAAATTGCAGTGATATGTAGAATTTTTTTAACTTTTTTTAGAAGCGATTATATTTTTTTTTGTCTGTAATGGAATCTGAAAAAAACGAATTAACTTGGCATATTTTGTTGTATTGTTCAAAACCAGTAAATCAGAACATTAGTTTACTATCTTCTTGAAACCTAAAATATTTATTAGTCTTTCGTCATACCTCCACAATTGGGATTCCAATTTTATTTTTTTATTTATATCAACAATTACAGATAAATATCTTTATATCAACTATTTTTCAAATTAAATCAATGAATAATAAAGATATAATAACCAGTTGAAACGTTTTTATTTACTTAGTAGATAGTGTATAACTTTTAATCATTTAATTTTCAGCAATAAAAGAGAATTATAATAAGTACTTTGAATAAGAAAAGTATATTTCAAACCTTTCTTTTTAGTAGAATTTGAAATGCTAAACTAACTAGATCATCGAATGTTGAATCTTCTAAACGTTTTAACGTAACAAACGAAACAAATTTACAAGAAAAAAATCTGGTGTGGCCAGGCACATGACTTTATCATACTATACCGCAGTGTCATACGCTGATGAATCAAAATATCTGTCAAATTTTGGCAAACTAGTTGTAAATGCAGATACGAGCGATCACGATCAAATAGCATGTTTTGATGTGTGTAGTCGGGTTAGCGTTGGTTCGAATAAAAACTGCTAACGCTTCACTAAACTATTTATTGTATATACATAATGAACAGAGCCACCTCCAGGGTCAACTGCTACGCATGACTTTCAAAGTTAAACTTTGCTCATGCAGCTAACCTATTAATTTTACCAAAAAATGTCATAGTCATAAATTATACAAAATTTCCTCTACTTTAATTTATTGCTTAGCTACTTTGACGATTTTCCGATATGACGGTTCGTTTTCAATATCGTTGAAAACTGCTATGAGTAAACCTTCAGTTCCTTTGGGCCCTTTTGACCAAACTTCTTTCCGCTCTTTAGTCTCACTGTGAGTTTAGTCTGGTACTTCTAAATACGAAGTTTCGTCTTCTCATTTTTTACTTTAATTGCTACCACTGTTATTATATTTCTATATTTTATAAAAAAAATGTTTTATTCGATTGATAAATAAAAAAATTAAATTAGTTTTGATATATTGATTGATCTATGCGTACCACTCTTAAAGGCCAGCATACAGCTCTGGTTAAATAATTAAATATGCTGTTCAAATTTCAGTAGTTTAAAACACAACATTTAAAACAACCTGTTAAAAACATGTTAAAAACAAAATATTTGTATTAACACATATTTAAAACGCTGTTGTAAAACAAAGTGTTTAAATATAAGAACCATCTACGCTATTTTGATATGTTTAGGGATTGATCGGGATTTTTCGGGATACATCGGAATTTTCGGGAATATCCCGTATAGAAAAATTGTCGGGATCCCGAACTTTCGGGATTGGAAACCCTACGCCACAACAAATTTAGAAATAACGTGTTTCCTTAATAGTCAAACTAACACTAAGGCGAAATATTGTAAACTTCAAATAAATAAGTACTTCATTAGAGACAACAACATATTTATTTCTGGATGGAAGTGTGTTTACATATTTACTAAATCTATTTGGTACAAAAACCGTATATCTGACGAAATTATGGTTTAAAAGGAAAAAGGTTAAAATTTACAACATGAATTATTTAAAAGATTGAATAAAGCTAAATAAAAATACACTACAGTGTACACTACAGTGTATCAACATTTTTGTTTGGAAAATAAAAATTTAAAACGTTAATAAGTTATCAAATTGTTTTTTTTTTTCAAATCAAATGAGATAACATAAACTTGATAAAAAGTTGCCTTTATAGACCTAATATATCACACAAATACATCAACAATTGAAAAAAAAATAGTCTATCGCAAGACGCATAAAATGTACAATTTTATTTTAAAAAAGAAACGTTACAAACATTTATTTAATTGAAATAAATATGGTGAAACAGAGAATGTCTACAGTGTTTGGTGTAAAATAATTATGTTTGATCAGCATCACAAAAACTGTAAAATTATATCTGTGTATCCAACCCAACTCAAAATTATATTGATTATTTTTTGACGTTTCTTAAAACCAATGAAATGCTTCTTTATTAGTCACAAGGGTAAGTTTCAACCAATTATGTCATTATTATAGTGGGAATAAATCTCTTGTGATTATTCTCGGGAATAATCACTGTAGCTTTTATTTGCCTAGCAACTGTCAGATACTTGTCAAAATAATTACTTAATTGTGTACACGCGAAATGGGTGAAAGTCATCGGTTTAGTACCTTTTCTAATGCAGAAATTACAAAAAAGATTTTAGAAACTACTTCGAAAAATACTCTAATAAGTAATCAGTCTATATGGAGACAATTTAAGACCTTCACCAAAGAAAGAAATTATATTCTGGATCAATCTACTACAACAGCTACTCTGGCATTGATTTTAAAAGATTGGGCTTATAACATGAAAAGAAAAGACGGAAATGATTATAAAGAAGCAGTATTAAAGACAATGTGGAATAAAACGGCAAAATTAGTTCAAGAACTTTACTTTAATAAGTATAACAGGTCCTTTGATCCTTTCCATGATATAGAATTCAGAAATGCTCGGAATGCAAGAGATGCAAAAAGAAAAATTTTACAAAAACATCCTGAAAAGCACAAACAAAGTTCTGTGGCACTTTCTAATACAGAATTGTTGCAAATTTTTAACTATTGGGACGAAGATACACTTTGTGGATTGCAAAGAAAGTTTTTTCACGTTGCATCGTATGAACTAGCTTGGAGGGGAGGAGAAGCTACGAAATGTTTAATTATTTATTTTAAAAAAGAAACCGACATAAAAAGATTAAATACTGGCCGCATTGAATACAATCCCATCTTTACAAAAACTGCACAGGGTGGAGCACAAAGGTGCGCTAATAGTAAATGGTTGACTCCAAACATAAATAACCCAGATATTTGCCCTGTTCGTCTTTTTGAAAAACTAATGAGTAAACGTGAAGAAAATATTAAAACCGAACGCTTGTTTCTTACTCCAAATCCGGCTTGGCAAACTCATGGTTTTTGGTATAAAAACGTTCCTGTGGGAATAAATTCCATTTCAAAATGGATGAAAGAATCCGCAGAAAAAGTAGATCTAGACACAGTTACTAAAAAAATAACTAACCATTCTGCCAGATCAAGTGCAGTAAGTAACCTTTCAAAAGCTGGTGTAGGAGAACAATAACTAATCAAGGTCACTGGTCATAATTCTGCAAGTTCGATTAAACCATACTTACAATTGAACCAAGAACATCATTCAAATATAATAAATAATCTTAGAGAAAATACGCAGGAGGAAACACTTAATATAACAAGCAATTCCAAATCCTCAATAAATAATGAGTCTCGAAATATTTTTAATAATTGCGTTTTTCATTGTACTAATTTAAATTGTTAATTCTTTTAATATATTCACAATGTGTCAACGATATTTTCATATATTGTAAGTAATAATTAATTAAATTAAATTTTTCAATAATTTTATGATAGTTTTATTGATCTTTTTTATTGTAAAAATTTGTGAATCAAAAAATAATCTAGTCAAATATAACTCGAGAGTTCCATAAATTAGAAATTAATTTGACAGATTTTGTTCAAACTTGTTGCCATTTGGCAATAGTCACGAGAGCCCGCAGGGCTCAAGTTTTCAAACAATCTGTCAAATTATTTTCAATTTATTCTCACTCTCTTGTTATATTATTACTGATAATAACGTAAGTATTCGGCTTTAATAACCTACCCCTCCCCGCGTATGTCCCGCTTAGCCTCAATCCAATTTTGGTCACCTTAACTTAGCCCATACAGCAAGCTAAATTTAGAAAACTCCCCCCCCCCCCCTTCCGATTTGAGCTGGATACGCTCAAGCAACTCAGTGAGACACCTAGACAGCATTTGTTGTATAATTTACACATTGAAAACTATCTGAGAAGGTACAATAAATTACAAAGACACTACATCAACAATAACTACTACAACGTAACAAGCAACAACTAGCAAAACATAGATTTATAGAATACGACCGTCCCGGTTTATAACCGAACTGAAATTTATTAACCCGCAAGACATCGACGGCAAAGTTAGATCGCGCCATCTCGCGGGCTGTGGATAAGTATAAATCTCTCCTGCTACAGAGAAACCACTAAGAAAATATATATGTAACCGACCAGTTTATACACTGTGCATGAATCTAGTCACCACAGCTTCTCAGTTTCGCCACCCGAAAGATATATATTTTCTCCAGCAGCTTAGGCGGTTAGCGTATACGCGGTCTATAACCAGAATGGCCGTTTTCTATGCCGAAACCGGGTATGTGTCTTCCTTAGTTTAATGAATTGGTCTCAGAATGGTACACGTCGTCCTTACTTACTTAGCATACACTCTGGAGAACGTATGGACCCCATTGTGTGCCCCACAAAATTACAGCTACGTTCATGTCGGTAAATGATTTATATAACTGGGAATAAATCGCGCAGTGGAAACGGGTAGAATGGATAAACCACTAATTAGTTTTTATGCATCTAGTAGAATGGTTAGATTTTGTTTAGTGGTATATTATTAAACTAGTGGTCCAGGTTTGATAAATGAACAGCCCAGCAAAGACAAAGACGCATCCCTCACTGTGCTCTGCTTTTTACGCATTTCACTGATTCACTAATTCGAAAGGTTTAGTTCTTTTTAGTCTTCTCACTAGATTCTGGTTGTCCAGTAGCTGCAGGGCCTCTACGTTGACGTGATGGCTTAGGCGAGATTCATGCTTAGCGGCGAATCTTTTTATTTCTTGGATGACTTGTGGGACACCAAGATCACGGTGCAGGTCACTGTTCCGTATGTACCAAGGAGCGTTAACCATATTCCTTAGTACTTTATTTTCGATAGTCTGGATTCCTTGTTTATTTGCTTTTTTTGGCGTGACACCACAAAGTTTGTTGACGTATAACCAAATCGGTTTAAGTACTTGGTTGTAAACTTGTAGTTTGTTCTGTACTGACAACTGAGAGTTTCTTCCCAGAAGCCAGTACAGTTCTCTGTATTTGAGGCCTAGCTCAACTCTTTTCTTTTTAACGTGTTCTTTTCACCTTAGTTTTGTATCCAGAGTGATACCCAAATACTTTGCAGTGTTCGCATATGGAACTATGACGTCGTTAATCTTGACATGAGGTATGTCTTCGATTCTTTTGTTTGTAAAGTTAATGTGGACAGATTTCAGTTCGTTAAGCTTGGTCTTCCATTTTTTCGTCCATTTATACATGTTATTACTAGCTTGTTGAAGATTCCTAGTAGATTCTCCAATAGTTGATCCCACTGCCATTAGAACCGTGTCATCTGCGATTGAGGCGACTGTTACATTTTCCAGCTGTGGTAGGTCACTTGTGTATAGTAGATAGAGAATTGGTCCCAATATACTACCCTGGGGTACCCCCAGGGCCGTCTTAAGATATTCGACGCCCGTGGGCTACTAAAATTAATGCGCTCCTCATCATAAGAAAATACACGAGATAGCTAACAGATGCGGGCTGACCGACAAAGTTATTCAAAAGTGTCAGAACTAGAAAAAGCCAATTCATTATCATTATATTAAACAAAAACATAATATTAATACAAAATTCGAAAAGAAAGACGAAATGAAAAAACCAACGTTAATAGTAAACAAAAACAAAAGTAACTTATATATTTGTTGTCCGTGTTTTTTCTTTTACAAATTGATATCACACGTATAGGTTATTAAATAGGTCACTCTATATAAATTAAGTACTAAAATAATTTAATTTGTTCTGCCCTAAAGAGTTTGTAGTAGCATTACTAAAAATGCGCAGTGCGTAGTGCTGTGGCCACGTTAGGAAATGTAGACGCATTTTTTGAGTCAATTATTTATTGTCCTCAAAAATTACCAAAAGATTTATGTTGAAACATTTGATTAGATTTGCCATCAAATATAAAATTATCTTAGAAAAACAAATCAGCAGTTCCTGTACTGCGGGATTTCTTACAAATTTTCTCTATAAGGAATAAATTGGGAACAAATTGGCTTTTAAACCATTCTTCATATAATAAATCGTCAGCCTAATTTGTACGAAAATAGTCCAAATACTCAAATTTTGCCAACATAGCTTTTGTGTTACATAATTTGATAAGTAAATTTCACATCGATTAAAGGATGCAATAAGTATCATAATAATTTATAGTATATATAGTACGTCTATCCCTAATAAGTAAAGCAGCTGGTCTCCGTCTGGTTCTATACAAATCTGAACCGCCTTTTCTCTACTGTAAATGTTATTGTTTTGGATTTAAGCCATTTAAATATTAGGGCGACACTGTTCAACATTTTAGTGGAAGTTGTTATTTTCATATTTATGGTATGTAGACATTGAGCGCGTAAAGTATGAAAATATGAGAAAATCTAAATGAGGGTTTTAGTTATTGTACAAAATTCTCGAACACGTTGATTTTTAACTCTTGGGAACATGGATATGACATAGAATATGAAAATGCGTTTTGGGTAAAATTAGTTGCACTGTGTACGAACACGGACTCTCCCGTAAGATTGTTGAAACAAGTGAGATAAAAATGTCAAAAACCTGAACCCAATGTTCTAGAAACCTCAAAAGGGTCTCATAGTAAACCTTAAACTTTGTACGTTTACCTGAAAGCTTGAAAGTTTGTTTACAATATATTTCAATCATTTACAACGATTCTAAGTAGTGTGCTGATGGTTCAATTCCTATTGCAAACATATCTACCCAAAACTGCTATTCGCTTTTCGTTCACAAACAAAATCCTTAATTTTTAAACTTTATCTCGTAAATTTTCTGATGTACGGTTATACAATTTGTATGCTGCCATGAAGACAATTAACGAGGTTTGGTCATGCTTCCTACTTGGCGCGCTCACTGAATGTCTTAAAGAATAAGAAAAAGATCAATAAGTAAGAACAGTTCATAATTGAGTAATAACTTTAATTAACTGTAATTAGCATTTCTAAAAAAAAAACACCTCATAACAAGCCCATGTAAAATAAAAGCACAGTAAATTTGGAACACCAAAGTAAAAGATGCAGTTAACATTATTAAGAATGAGCAACAATGAAACCATGATCAAGTAGATCAGTATCTCATATATTTTTTCATGATCTCGTACATTTTTACTAGATGTCTCATATATTTTGATACGTGAAATATGGCAAACCTAGGCTGGCACATCATAGAAAATTTGCGCTAACCGAACCAAATCCGAATGTTTTTCGTTGATACTCCATACTAGTATAAGTAACTTGGGAAATTCTAAGAGCAGACTAATAACAAAATAACTAATAATAACAAAAAATATAACACCAATAAAAATCTGTGTATTACCTATAAGTTCCAAACGAACAATCCCCTAGTAACAAATTACCCCACAAAATGCGCATCTTCTCAAATTGCTGAAACGACCCCCATTTACCTGATTTTCAATTCTCACCATTCGAATTTCCCCCTCTCCTCCCGACACTCAAGCTGCAAGCGAGAGAAAAATTAAATTCTCAATCGTAAAACAGCAATTCGCGTCTGGTTCACGTACAGGCAGTAAAATTCCTCAGCCGTCTGGCGAGCGATTTTAATCCAAATAAACGATTCCAAACAACCGGATTGTAACTGGCCCATTAATTTCTATTGCGCTGGGGGTTAATAGCCGTTTCCCGCATTACATCCCCCCCGAAAAAAGGAACCGCCCCTAAGTAGGGAAGTATAAAATTAATCCGGCCACCTGATAAAAACGTACACTGCAGCGGAAATAGCGGAAATATCTTATCTTGTCTTTCGGTCGCGTCAACTTATGTCGCCATTGGCCGAAGAAAAGGTCTTCTTCGTCGGTGCGGTGGTTTAACTTTATAGGATGGCGAGAGCAGTTCTCCGCGTCCAAATTGACTTAATATTTTATTCTTATCCCGATGTAATGCGAGTTTGTTCCACGTAAGGAGGTTTAGAAGGCTGGAGATGGTCGGGTGGATCTGGTCGATTTTCTTTTGTCCGGGGATTTACAAGCGGATTATTACTTTCTTTACGCCCCTGCGGAACGACGGGTCGCTTTAATTTCGTCCGAAACTTCCGGTTTTCGCCCCCTGCCATCCTAAGATGACATAGTTTTAGCTTAAGTTTCTCTATTGGAGAGCTTGTGCGTGTTTTTTTTGGAATTTTATCAAATTTTGAGGGGAAATGCAATATTTTATGTCAATTTTTAATAAATACAATGTTAAATGATACTTTAAAACAACCGATTTGTTTTTTATTTTAATAGAAATCACAAATCAGTCTTTTCAGTTCAATACCTATCACTGTGTGCTAAATTTTTCTAACATGAATCATTATTATTTATTTCGAAGAGAGTGCGTAGTAGAGTGCGGAATTATAAGCATTTATTTTTGGAAAATAATCACGAAAAATGAGAAAAAAATGCACACAAAAAAGCGTTAAAAGAATACGTATACCTTGTATTATTTTTGTATATATGTATTTATTAGCACACTATTGATACTTAACGATAGAAATAAACTATACGCAACGCTTTATATATTATTAAAAAACATTTATTCGCTTATTACACGCAGGTAGAGATAAATTGAACACTTGTGTTAAGTACATAGGATTTCAATGTAACTTAACCCTTTTACACCTGTGCAATTTTAACCTGCAATCTCAATCATGCGATTTTTCAAAATCGCATGCAATTTTATCACCGTTTGTCGACCGTTTACACCTGTGCAACTTTAATAAATGGCTTCGGCATCAGTGATTTTATTTTTTAACAACTGTAACTTCTTTGATTGGCAACAGTGGTACACACATCACACGCATCGCATAACCTCGTTGTTTTGTTATTTATACATAAACATAACCTAGCACCAAAACTATCGTTTATATTTATAAGAAACCTTGCTAGTATCGATTGTTGATGCATGTGTTGATATACATATGTGTTAAAATGCCTAACGTCGTCGATTTAGAGGAAATTGCTCTCCGTAGCATCATAATTGGAGCTGCGAGTTTGTTGTTAAGACAAAGAACGGAACGGCGTTGGTAGACTAAACCATGGCTTAGCGAAAAGATCGGGTAAATCTACATTTAGTAAATAATGAACTTTGACTTGTATAGTTTTGCATAATTTTCTACGAACAGAATGCCCCAATACGTATGGCATACGAGATGAAAGATCGATAGGCGATACGTCATTAAATATGCATTTTGTAGCTAGAAACAGAAGTGCTCGTTCAGCCTTAGACAACAGTCAGGAGTTTTTAGAATTTTTCAATAGTGTTGAAGGAGCAGTACCTTGGCAAAATGACGTGGCATAAACTAACATTAATTCTGTTATTATCATTATTATTTATAGTATAGTTATTATAGTATATTAAAATCATTATAAATTATTCATTATATTAAATAAAAATACACTTGCTAATACAATATTATTTTATTTTTAAGTGCATTGGTTGTAGCGCTAATTAATTTTGCAACCCCTTGGGGTTTAGGGATAAGTTTTGCTCTTTTTGCCATTGGAGTCGTTCTTGAGCTACTGGGTGTCGGTGACAAAATTTCTGAAGAATTGAAATCTTCAACCGTGCCATCAAATATGAGCTCCGGCTGGCTATCCTCGCTATCCATAATATATTCCGGTTGTAGCGTGACTTCTGGTAAGTTTGACTCCGACTCCATTGTTGCCTCTGATTCCTGAAGGAATTTTAAATGTTCATAATACCACAATATTGGTGTGTATCTGTCCGACGTGCCGGCACCACTTTTTTCACTAATTTTAATTCTTCCCAACTCTTTAAAAAACTGCGTCAGATTATGTATTTTGTTCTTAATTGCTTCAACTGTGAGGACTTGTGCAGCAGCTAAGGCATTTTTCGCCACCAAGTCTCGTTGTATTACATTTAACGCGTCTAGCCTTATATTTTTGTTTTTGTACTCTGGCACAGAAGAACAGTAGAGTACTGGTTGGTTCTGATATAGTTCGATTAGATCTTCAGTAATTGATTTCGACCACACGAATTTATCAATATTTTCCTTCTTATCTTCTTGATTCTCCTTCGACATCTTAACAAACTCGTTTCAAACTAAGCACGAACAAAAACAATTAGCGGAATAGGTTATGTTTCGCTTGGGCCTACGCTACGCATCTATCAGCAATGGTACCACTCCTACATTTATGTTTTCTGGCTTAAGTTCCTATAAAGTTACTAAAATCGCACGTAAAAATCGCATGGATTTAGAACTGATTCTAAACCCATGCGATTTTTTCATATAACCTATATATACAAAAATTGCTTAGTGTAAAACGAAAAATCGCATGCGATTTGTCGCATGATTGAGATTGCAGGTTAAAATTGCACAGGTGTAAAAGGGCTATAACACTGTTTGCTTCTGTGGGACTTAATTGAACTAAAGCATGTGGTTTTCCGCCTAGTTACGCGCGTGCATGTGCTTGAATTTTTTGGCGCAGATTTAACCACGTGACACGTTCTTCTTAGTCCATCAGTACTTGCGTGAATGTACCCCACTACTTTTAAGCAGTCGACAAATGCACTGTTGTTTGTGGTTTGCCTGGGAGGTACTTAGGGATGTAAGAGAGTAATTTGTCGGGTAAATTACTAAATACATTACGGTAATTAATGGTAATTTCCAGATTTTTAATTACTTAATTCAGCGGAGCCAATAATGCACATTTTAAATCAGAAGCCGTCTACCTACTATCAAATTCATGATTTAAATATATGTTCTGGTGATCTGGATAAAATTTGATCATTGTTTGTGAAACCGGGCGTTGTCGTTTTTGAGTCGGTAATAAATTATAGTATTTTATACTATAATTATGCTGTTAGACTGTCCATTTTATAACTTGCTGGTATAAAAAGCATTTTTATTGTAGTCCCTAGTTTTATTTGAATAATGAATTACTACTATTAAATGTACAAAAGCATCAGCGATAGGTGATTATCTACAATATAATGACTTTTAAGACTGTAACCAATTTTTTTTTTACATAACTTACTGTCATCCGAAATTATCATTTTGAATTACCTGGTCATTTAAGAAAATATAATTTACCAATTGCAATTTTTAATTACATGGTAATTTAGATTTGAAAGTAAAAATTTTAATTTCAGCGGTAATTTACTGAAACAATTAACTACGGAAAATTAACATCCTTGGTGAGATTGCTAGTTATCTACAAAATAATGATTCACAACCTACAGTGATCGGTACTAACGCCGGTTTAAAAAAATCTGCTGTAGTTGCATGAACACCCGGTATATGGAACGTCGAAGGTCAGTATAATTTCATATTCAATGCCTCTAATATTTTGAAATACTTTATCAAATAATATTTTTGAATAGCTTTGAAGATAAAGGTACTTTACTCTTGTGTCATATTTATCATTAATTTGCATATAAATCACAATTTTTCAAATTTAAATTTTTTTCAAATTTGGCTAGGTCATTCAATATATTATAAATCATTAGAAAACTGTCAAAATCTGCACCAAATAATCTCTAAAATAAATAAATTTAACATTCTCGTCTCATATACCCCACATAAATTACCGTTATCAACTAAAATTTCCTAAATTTCTCGTCGAACGGGCAAAGATTGCGCAACGACTGCAACTTCAGCATCACGGTCCCGCATGGTCCATAAAAATTCACCCCGAGAGCGGTAATTCTAATTCCTGTCTGGCTGACCGTCCAACTTTTGAAGATTACGCGTTCGGATTACGTACGAGCGACGGCAGTAACCGATATTTTGCGGGATTGTGCCATGATGACGTGGCAAGTTTGAACGCGCCGCGCCGCGCAGCGCCGCGCAGCGCCGATTGTAAATCACGGCAGGCCGGGTTTCCGATGTGCGATGAACGTTCGTACGTCGGAGTCATAGTCGGCGGTGACTCGCTGAATTCGGATACGCCACCTAGCGGAAGACCTAGATATGAAACCCCGCGGGTAAAGGAACCGGAAGCGTAGCTCAGGCCGCGGAATGGGAGATTTTTTGGCACCGATCTTGATATGGTGCGTTGGCGATACTGGTTATAGAACGGTTTCCGGTCCTGACGATTTTTCTGGAGACATTTCGTAGTTATGCGGATAGAAATTTAATATAGCTTTTATATTTTCAATTATCTTAAAAGTTGAAGAAGAGACACTATCAATTTAAATTAATAAAAATCAATAAAGCGAAAAAACAATACAAATTATATGCGCAATAAATAAAATAAAACGTGCATTTATTGTAAGCATTTGATAAAATATTTGACCAATACCAAAAATATTTGTGCATTTAAAAAATAAATGTGCAATAAATTTATATAAATATACGTCAGAATAAATAATTGTGCATTTATACAGGGTCGTTTGAGAAAGAAAAAATGTTTTATACAAGAGTTGTTTGACTCATTAGTTTCTATAACGTAAAATTATTTTCATTTATACAGGGTGTTGCATTTAGGCGTGACGGAAAGTCAGTACATTTTTTTAAATGGAACGTCCTGTATATCATGCCTTATTATGAATACTAAGGAAGTTGTCTTTCCAAGTTGTACCTGTGTAAAGTAAACAGTTTCTGAGATATTCAATTGTTTGTCAAAAATTTGGCAATTGCAGGCCTTTCTTAAAAACTACGTTAATACTACATTTTTGCAGATATTGTCCTAAAAGTCCAGTCACACAATAACTGAACCCATAGCTATATGCTGATGTCATGTAAAATTTCATGCGCTATACAGGGTGATCGTTGCTTGCACTAAATTTTAAACATTTTTAAATCCTGTATATTATTTACTAATTGAAATGTCCCTTAAGTTCTTTGTAATTTATATTCACTATATCGTATATCTATTTTTACTAGTTTTTGTGATATTTGGAATGTAATGAGTAGTATTTAGTATCTATTTTAGTATCTATTTAGTATGAGTAATATTGATATTGTTGGAAAGTGGGTTATTTGGAAGTGTTTTTAATAGATTTTTTTGCTATGAATGAAAATCTGAATCTAAAGATGCCTATCAGTTTGTTTTTGTCATCAACGTCATCGACATCAACGAAAATCTGATTTTCAACACTCAGAAGTCAACAAATGTTCACGATAGTTAACCTGAAAGTACAGGGTTTAGGATTTACTTTAGCAGTAATATAAATTTTTAAATCGCGTGTTCGGTTGCCATACGATAGACGGCAAAATATACTTACAAAATTTCATATAAAATTGTTAATATGGTGATAACGGTAATACTTTGTATAAGGATCAAGTTGGTTAAACGTTTCTAAATTATCTCTTCTATCGCCACTTGAAGACCTTACATCAAACTACCAAATACCTTAATCACAGCAGTATTAAAATTTACAATTGCATTACATTTTCGTTAAATTGCAAATATCACAAAATGGTGTATGACGTGCTAGATGTACATTGGAGCGAAATAAGGGGTTATTACAGCCAACATACATTGTACAGGCTGTTCCATTTACAAAACTCCAAAAATCGAGAAAAGGCCATCAGAAAAACATTAAAATTTACTAATTTCAATGAACAGCCTGTATAGTGTATCTAATATATTTGGGTACTATCGTCTATCTACTGGCTTTGACTATTGTCTCACATAGCTTAAAGGCAAAATCGGCAAAAATGTCGTTTTTACATAGTTTTTAAAAAGATCCTACAACGGGCATATTTTGGAAAAACAGTTGAATATCTCTGGAACTATTAACGCTGTGACTTAGCAACATACACGGTTGGATAAACAAATTTGGTAGTGTTTATAATATAATAAAATATACAGGACGTTCCATTAAAAAAAAATTACATACTTTCCGTCACACATAAATGCAACACACAGTATAAATGAAAATAATTTTACGTTATAGACAATGGCGAGTCAAATAACTTTTGTATAAAATATTTTTTTCTTTCTCAAACGATTTATTACCTATCGACCGCCGGGATACTAATAACTCACCCTGTATTTTAAAATCTTTTAAAAGTTGAAGAAGATACTCTATCAATTTGAATTAATAAAAATCGATAACACGAAACAAAAAAAAAACATCCGTGGTGCTGCAAACTACTGATTCTCTTCTTGGCAAGACGTTTTGACCAAAAATCCTGAGTTAGGATTTTTGGCTGTGCACGATTTTTCTAATATTATTAATGTTAGATTTGCACGTTTTGAACCCGTGCCACATAAGAATGTCTTTGTGCCGATTTCCAGACGTCTGCATTTCTGAGCAAAAGTATGTCCAGATGGGTTAGATGACTCGGCCTCAATAGGGTATTTGACTATTATTGGAAAACCATCTTAGTGTTTATTCCTTCACCCTAAATTGTAAATGCATTATTTTTCGTAATTATTTCCTCAATATTTCATAAAAATCAGCGCTAAAAATTGAATCACCAAAGTCCCGCCAAAACGATACTTTCTGTTGTGTGACGTCACCCGATAGTAGATGTCAAATCGGCCCATATGGTCTGTCAGCATCGGCATCGTCGCCTTTTGGTAATTGTGTTGTATGATGTGTTTTCACAATTTACATAAAAATGGGTTATAAATGGTGTATAAATCCACAATGCAGAAATACGTCAATAAAAACTCCGGATAAACTATTTGTAGCTGTTCCGCAAGATTTGAAACTGCGGAGAAAGTGGTTAGCTCATAGAAATCCTAACGAAATAAATAGCGGCCATTGGCCAATACAAGTGGTTTTTGTTGTGAAGATTACTTCGACATAAGTAAAACTGACTAGAATAAGTTATCTATCGTATTTTCGAACCAGGTATTATCTACCCTGACAAACCGAACGCGCTCTAAGCGTACTAACGAATGACGTCACTGGAGACTGCGCCAATTACAGAGCGTTTTCAATCACGTGATAGGACGTGAATAAAATTCAATTTTAATTTTGGTTTTTAATAGAAATAAACCATTTTTTTTGAAAAGTAATAACAAATAGTTTTCTTAAACTGTAATCTATTAGGATGACTATAATACAAGCCATATTTTTAATACAGTCAAATACCCTATTATTAAGAATATCCATCTTCTGCATATTTTAAAGACATACACTCTCTTGTGGTTAATCATGTTGTTCTTAAAAGGCTTCTTCGTGTTACAATTTAGTTTCCTCGATGATGCAGACGTCAGGTGTGTTTCCTAAATAGAAACAAGTGATAAACGACGGCCCAAGAACAACAAACAACAACCACATAGCCGGTAATTTGAGAGTGGATGTTAAAAGCTGAAAGTAGACAATGGAGGCGATAAATTTATTATCTTTCGAGTGAAAAATCTATCACGGCATCCAGGCACTACATGCCGCTGAGTGGTGCACTCTAGTTATTGACATGAAAGTCGATGGAAAATGTCGACACCGCCTAGAGATACCATCATCACAAACTTTAAAACCCTGCTTGAGGTACAAAAAGAGGACTCTGTGATTGCAAAGTTCGCTATCGCGGCGGCCTCTATGGTTGTATCAAAGTAGCTTTGCGATATTCTTTACATCTATCTAATTAGCTTTGATTTTTAATTGAATAAACAATAGAAAATGTTGACATAAGCCTGAGTGTGGGTCGAGAATATTGAAGTAAAGTACAAAAAGATTGATAGATAGCACCACATCACTTACCACGTCATATCGTAATAACAATATTGATTAAAATTAATATGCTTGAATAACTCAGAAAATATTTTCTTGAAATGAGTATGTATACATAGATATTATTCGGTCAAGACGATGATCATATTGGATTGAATAAAAGTTACACTTTGTATATACAATTATTTACTTGAATCAACATTCTTAAGAGTCGAGTTCAACTTAACTTCAGGGTGGTTAAGAGAAGCAATATTTAGAATTTAGAATTAGGATTCTCTACAGGACAAGCATAATTATTTTGAATTTGCCTTTCAAATTCCAAAATTGCTCGATAGTTAGCAGGAAATCTTGCATATTAACAATCGGCGTGAAGTTTGAACTTGACTACTAAAATAAGCAAGCTATAGATAAGCTTGTCTGAAAGTGCAAAAATATTAAAATAAAGCGGTTGTGTTTAGGTTTCTAAAAAAGGTTTTTGTTTCTTGTGCGTTTGAGTATACTTGAAGAAGGTATCAATTTCTTGAATTGAGAATTTAAACTTAATGGTTTACAAATTATATGGTTAAGGTAAACGCACCAAATTCAGAGGGGTTAAGAAAATTGATAATAGTTAGGTAATTTAATAGTTATTTATTCAACTTTTTGGGAAAACGGCAACAAAGTTTTTTGTTTTTTTTTTTATTTTCAATATTTCGCCTATAACATAGGCTTCCTCAGGAAATGTACAAGAAACGTTTTAAACGAAGAATATAACAAATTTATAAATACTTACCATAAATAAACTATAAACTACCAAATAATAAAACTTTTTTTTTTAAACTTCTGGCAAATGTCAAACAAGATACTTCATAACAACGTAAATTAAAATCATATCTCAATATCCATGAAAAAATTATATAAATTAATTAAAAATTTCGACCCTTAAAAGATTTCAATAACGTTAATAAATTTTTATAAATTATGCTCACATTTTCTACATCAGTTTTACAATTACGTGTATTTAATTCATTAATAAACAATATTTCCAAAAAAATTCTATTCCGTTGATTTTTACAAACATCCAAAATTTTAACATTTTCAAAATCAACTATATGGTTTTCTTTAAAAACATGTTGTGCTAATGCGCACCTTAATTTATTTGTTTTTATGTCCGACTTATGTAAGGAAATTCTAGTTTTTAGATAGTTACCAGTCTGACCAACATACAATATATTACAACAAGAACAGGGAATTGAATAAACTATCTATATATATTTTTTCATGGATATTGAGATATCATTTTAATTTACGTTGTTGTGGACTATTTTGTTTGACATTTGTCAGAAGTTTTAAAAAAAAGTTTTATGTGTTTTGGTAGTTTATAGTTTATTTAGTAAGTATTTATAAATTTGTTATTTTCTTTGTTTAAAACATTCCTTGTAGATTTCCTGAGGAAGCGTATGTTATAGGCGAACTATTGAAAATTAGAAAAAAACTAAAAACTTTGTTGCCGTTTCCCCAAAGAATTGAATAAATACCTATTATAATAACACGGCAAATAGAAATTTAATAATTGAGTTATGTAATTTATATTATATTTTAGAAGTTTAACAATTGCCCCTAATTCCGACACTAAGCGCATATTTTGATTCGAAATCCTCAGTGAACCTAATTCAGACAGTGATTCTAAATCAGACACTTGTAGTACATTATTCCGACAAATATAAATATTCAGGTAAATATTAAGTATTTTAAATATTGTTAAATAAGATTTATTATTAAGAAATATTAAGCTTAGCATTTTTAATGAAACACAGTAAAATAAGTCATTAGTCTTCTCTTTACCTCATCTCTATTTTAATGTGCATTGCAGCTTGAATTTTTAGTGTTCCCTTTTTCTTGGCACAGCTGTTTATTCTGTTCCTTTTCCGCTTCCTTTCTTATTTCTCTAGAATAATTTTCTTTTGTGCTTCCTTTTTTATAAACAAATATTCTCTCCAAGCATTAGAGATAGTGTTACAGAAGAACAGTTCCTTTTTACTTTATTTGGGTCTTCCAGACCAGAATAATGATTTTCTTAATGGAGATGGCATCAGTTCAACTGCTATCTCCAAAGGTGGTATATCAATGCCAAAATCGCTACTGTCAGGTGCTAGTGTTGCATCATTCTGTCTTATTTCATCATCTCCTATGATGTCTGTCGATATTTATAACGGAATTATGGACTATTGATGATTGTAATTCCGACACCCTGTAATAATTAGGGATTATTGATGTCCGTAATTCCGACACTCGTGTCGGCATTTGGACAAAATACGTACAATTAATTGTAATATAGCAAACGATGTAAAATATGTTATTTTCTTGTGTAAAGACAGCAATAGAGCCATGTGAATTACTTCTAACCATGTACACAATTCCGACACACGTGTCTGATTTATGGACGTGCTATATTTACATGTAACTAATTCCGACACCCCTAAATTTGTAAATAATAGTGGTTAACAGAGTACACCGTATTATTATGAACATATAAAGTATTTTTAGTCTGCCTAAATAGATATTATTAGAATTTTCTTAATTACGGTTATCCTGTAGCGATTTAAAAAGAAGTGAAATTGCAGTTACCTTATAAGGAAAAAATCAACTTTTAGCATAACACTTAATTATCAAGATCAGTCCAACTTCTAGGTTATATTCTGACCGTTCGAACATTGGTAGAATAAGAAACGATTGTGGGTTGATAAGTGTAATGTCAAATCAACAAACCGGATGTCCTAAAATAAAGTTCAATATTGTAGATTTCTTATTTTATCCAACTAAACAAAAATATGTCGGAATTTAGGTCAGTGTCTGAATTTGGGACGTTTCCGAAAGAAGATGTTTCAAGCCAAGTAAATATTACCTTTCATCTAAAGCAATAGCCGCAACTATAACAATTAAAAACAATATTCAGTTCCTGAAATATTAGTTTTCTGATATTCCATAGTTACCAACACTTCTTTGACTCAAATAAATTTTATTAATCTTACAAAGAAACACCTCACAATATTTTTTCCCGGGTGTCCCGTTTTTTTCTACCGTTCCTGTGAGGTTTTTATTTCCGGACGTGCGTAACAAAAAAACCGGGGTAAATCCAGAGTCATAGTAACAGTGCAAATACATTGGCGACGTTGGCACCCCTGGCAAAATGAGAAATCCAGGAAGGCAGGTCACACCCTCACGACCCCAAATGAGCAGTAATCAGACCCCGTACGCCACTGCCCTGCAAAAGGGTCAAGTAACGAATCCTAATGACGGTCATACAACACCGGTGGCCTGCGTACCAGCACTGCCTACTTGATAAATTAGACGATCGCAAAACGTTGCTTATAATTGTAGGTTAAAAGTTTTAATTAATTTATACAGTGTGTTCCCGGATTGAATTACAAGGAGGAAAAAAAAGGACTATCGCCATATATTGTCCGCTCCTTTGACGTAGATTTTCTCGCAACAGTCATAAAAATTAGAAAGCTGTATATGTTGGGATTTACCCGATTTTTCCAAATTAAGAGAATTGGCGCTGTTTTTGCCCCGTACATTTCATTCTTTTAACTTTACCAATTAATTACTCCGGAAATAATCCTTAGATTTCAACGAATTATAAAGTAAAATTACTTGCGGAATGCTGGCTTTCAATGTGCATTTTTGTAAAATGATCAAATTAGTGGTTGACACACAAAAAGCTATATTATGTAATGCCAGCAATTCCGTTAGTAGAAGAGCTAGAATAATGAAATATAGACTGTAGGCTACCCAATAATTCATATGTTTAAATTTTATTACATAATCATTGCTTATCTTGCATCTTCCATACAAAAGATCGTGCTGAAGCGCCGCGTGAATTCCGACGCTCTTCGGTCTTTTTGATTATGATATGTGACACAGAGGAATACCCTAACTGCCATCTCTCGTTTCGATAGTATTAACTCCGATTTTTGCGATTTTTGCATTTCTAAAATAACGGTCGTGTTTCCGATTTTTTTCTCCTAAACGCACCCACAAAAATTTTAATTGTTGTTCAGGTTGCATTTAGAGTCTTCTATCGATTGGCGTTTTTGTTTTCTTCAGTTTTTATATAATAAGGTTGTAAACAAGATTTTGATGGAAGCGGGTATATCAGTAACGAATGCTAACATTACAACGCAGTTAGCAAGGATATAATCCTTATTTACTGCGATACGTATCTTTTGAATTTAATAGCATTCCGAGCATTTGTTAATTTTTAAGACCGAAATGAACATGAACAATATTTCGTGCAGATCGGGTCAGAGCGGTCAGTGAATCCGTTTTTGTGAACTTGAAGAATATGCAGATTTTCCGATTAGTGTTGAATACTAACTTAAGTTTGCTTGTTAAACTGAAAAAGTATTTTAAATGTACGCCCGATTTTTTTATACAAATATTGAAACTAATATAACAATTTCGTTATATTGTGTCCGTAAACGCTGTTCTCCTAGTAACTAATGCATCGTGCGATCCGCCACTACCGGAAGTGTCGGTGTCGATCCCTTTCCCTGCACCACACCAAAGACCGAAGAGCACCGCGTGAGTTGCGGCGATCATGAGATGCTTCAACACGATCTTTTGTAGGGAAAATGCAAGATAAACAATGATTTTGTAGTAAACTTTAAACATATGATTTATTAGGTACCCTATGATCGATACTTCATCATCCTAGCTGTTCTAATAACGGAATTGCTGGCATTGCATAGTATAGCTTTTTGTGGGTCAACCACTAATCCGATCATTTTACAAAAATTCACATTGAAAGCTAGCATTACGCAAGTGATTTTACCTTTTAATTCGTTGAAATCTGTGGATTATTTCCGGAATAATTAATTGCTAAAGTTAAACGAATGAAATTTACGGGGCAAAAACAGCGCCTATTCTTCTTAATTTGGAAAAATCTGGCAAACGCCAACATATACAGCGACGGCATCAGAATGTTTTCAAATTTTTCCGTCTTTAGATTTGCGAGAAACGGAAAACGGAAAAAGAGCGGACATAATATATGGCATAATATATCAACGATAGATAGTACATTGACCGCATAAAATTTACAGGGAATTCGTCAAGTTGTTCATTAAAATAATTTTGTAACATATCCGAATATTTCTGTTGATTAACATTTTTGTCGAAGAGATATATAGATTCGCCTAGAGCAGCGGTTCTTAACCTTTTTGAAGTCAGGGAGCACTTTTCATCATAAGACAAATTCGTCGAGCACCAAAAACATGGACATAACTTTTATTAAAAATTGAAACGATTATTACATACCAATTAAAAAATAACACTGATTAGAAAGAATATAAATATACTAATAGTCTACCTGTTTTTTCGGCAAAATTAACTTTTTAGAAATGAAATTTCGTTGTGAGTATAATGTTTTATATGGACTTTTACATGTTGTATTTATTCCTTAAGAAGTTACAGCCGTTAGAAATCTAAAAATCAAAGAAAACTAAAACATAAAATACATATCAAACAATGCGAAGCGAAAAAATAATACTATTTCTACCCATTACAACAGTAAAAACTAAATAAATCTAAGTAATAATATTAAAAATAACTAAATAAAATCCATATGAAACTTTTTACCGATTTTCTTCTAGAAACTCACTGTCATTCCGGGTAAAAAGGTTCATATGGACTTATTGGTTTTCTCAATTCCGTTTCTATTCCAAAGTTGTAGCCGTTTAAAATACAGTTTTGTTGACATTTTCATCAGCTCTAACGTTTCACCGAATTGAAAAAACTAGTACTCCAATCAAACTTATTTGCGGCGAAAATCATTAATGTGATATAGAAAAGAAAAAGATATATTTGTGTATAAATTCCGAAAATATACGGGAATTTTGGAATTGAATTTTGAAAATGTTTGAGGGAAAAGGCGCTCTCGATGTACCGAATTGCTTCCGAAAAGTTTACTTTTGTTTTTTTTTGTTGTGATTCTCTGGGCCCACAAAGTTTTGTTCGTGAACTATCACCTGGTGGTTATAAATGCCACCACCTATTTGGTATTTTGTGATAGCTTCTCCAAGCATCCAAGACATAATAGTTGTTCGCGGTAATATAAATCTATTTAAATAAGCTAAATATTTGACAAATTAGGAAGGTTTTGAAAGTTTTATTATATTTATAATAAAACTTTCAAAACCTTCCTAATTTCTCAAATATTTAGCTAATTTGGCTGGATTTTTTATATTAGCAGTTATTTACCACCCACTCAAGTAGTTTTGATAAGCTCATTTTTGATTCAGCTTTATACTAATATAAAGCTTAATAAATCCGCATATGTGGATATGTAGATGAGGGCAAAAATATATATTATCAAAACATCATATTTATTATCTTTATTTTAGGAACGATATTTCAAAATGTTTGCATATTTTCCGAACTTTTTATGTGACATGTATAGCAGAGCTATACTCATTTTTATTTTTATTCTATTTTGTTCAGAATTCTATATTTACTTTATTCATATTTATTACTATTTGAAAATTGTAAATATTTTAATTGTTAGTTTTGTTTAAGTTTTTGTACGACAATGCTGTGAAGAAACAATTTTCATTTGGTTAAAAGTTGCTTTCATCCGAAAATACAGTAAGTTTATGAATATTTTGTATATTTCGTTAGCAGTCTCAAGACAGAGATACAAACGTGTAATTGGGTTGCCTACATCAGGAAGTCAACCATCAGCGACATCTCGTATCAAACACTCGAACTAAAGAACATAACAACGTTGTCAAACCACCACACGATCAGTTTTTTTCTGCAATATCCTGCGAATATTACAATTCATTTTATTATGGAAACCTATCGGTTTAAAAATCGCAAAATCTCTGAAATTAATCCAGCTCAGATTAATGTCGGTAGCATGAAATCCGATCCTGGTAGCTGAAGAAAAAAGGGCCTTTAATTAGTAAAGTCCCGGTTGGAATTGATGGGAGCCGCATTAAATTTATCGCTCGCTCGTTAAACTGATGGCTTTCTGTGGCCGGCAATCTCGGTCTGCCGCAGGGTCGCACTACGGCGCGCCCGAGGGCCCATAAAATTTATCGAAAAGTCATTTTTTACTCTTTTTATCGGCGTAATTTCGCGGTCAAACGCTAATCCACGCTATTTGTTTGCGGTTTCACCCCGTATACTACCGCCCCACTCCGAAACAATTTACCAAAGAGCGCCCTCTAGGGAGAAAGATGTTATCGCATCATCCAGTTTGTATTTTTTTTTCACTTTGAG
The DNA here is from genome assembly GCA_963966075.1 of Aphodius sticticus. NCBI lineage: Eukaryota > Metazoa > Arthropoda > Insecta > Coleoptera > Scarabaeidae > Aphodius > Aphodius sticticus. Next base: position 6,652,167 of record OZ014510.1, read on the forward strand.
ACTCTATAACTTCCGAACCGGTCCACATACGAAAAGTCTAATTATACCAGAGTAACCAGTATCAAAAAATGAACAGTTTGCTTTTAGATTCATTCCAATAATCTAAATTTTTGTAGGAGAAACACTGTTTTATGTAAACCTTTGCAATATCTGTGCTATACCAGAATGCTGGTGAAGCTGTCGTATGGCCTGTAGCCCAAATATTTTATTAAGTTAATAAAATTTGGTAAAATAATGCGTTTGTAAAATAAATAACTCCAAGATAAGGACTCGAAATTTAGAAACAACAGGGGTTCTTTTGAAGGAAGGAAGGATATGTTGTTGCAATTTCTATACTGCTCAGTCGGAGCAACCGACAACAAGTGAATATGTGACCACGCACGAGAGAATCGCCCTAACTGCCATCTCTCATTTCGGTAGTATTGACTCCTGTGTTTGGAGGCCCATAACTTGTTGCTCTTCTATAGATTGGTGTTTTTGTTTTCTTCAGTTCTTATGTAATAAAGGTTGCGAACAAGGTTTTGATGGAAGCCGATATCTCACGAACGAATGTTAGCAGGACAACGCAGTTAGCATGCAAATAATTCTTATTTACTGCGATACATATCCTTTGAATTTAATAGCATTCCTATTTGTTAATTTTTAATACTTCACTTAGTCACTAATTACACTCTTCTGTGCATTCGAAGTTCCAAGATTCAATATTTAATTTTAGCCTACCTAAGGAATGCAGCGCCAAAAAAAACGAGATTGGGTGATATTGTTTGATACTTTCTTTGAAAAAAAAAAATGTGACGATATTTCGAACAACTACTTAATTAAGTACACTTAAATCTAAAATATTTCTCTGCGTTATATTTTATGAAATAAATTGTTTTTCAACGCCACGTACGATATTTATTACCTACAATTGCCGTTGGAAACGTTAAAAAATGAGTTTTTGGCGAATAACTTTTAAAATATTGGGAATTGTGATGGGGTTGTATTTAGAAACAATGTTTATTTTTTAATTCTGCATCGTTTCACCTAAAAAAATTTATGGGTTCCAATTTAAAATAAGAACAATAACACGCTTTGAAGTTTGACAAGTTTGACACTAGATTTTGGTCATCCTGTATAATTTGAATCAATGACACTTGGTTAACGAGACTACTAGATCCAACTTAATAAGGACGTCGCAAAATTTTATTAACGAGGTGCAATTTGTGGTTTTTCTTGATTTTTAAGGCCAACGATGCAAAATCAATTTTCTTTTGTTTTTACTTTTTTTTGCGCTGCAGTCTCTCAACCGATTTCAATAAAATTTTGGTGGTATGTAGGCAACCATAACAGGCTTCCAAATGTGTAAAAAAATATATAGCATGCAATTTAAAAAAATATATCACGTTGGCGTTGCACATTTTTGGGACAGCCTGTATAATCAAAAATAATTTCTTGAAATGTACCTTGAAGTACAGGGTAAGCTTGCAAAATTAGTAACTGAGCTACAGAAGACGGGAGCTGAGCTGCAGGACCCTGTATAAATATATATATATACAGGGTGAGTTATTAGTATCCCGGCGGTCGATAGTCGTCAAATCGTTTGAGAAAGAAAAAAATGTTTTATACAAGAGTTGTTTGAGTCATTAGTTTCTATAACGTAAAATTGTTTTCATTTATACAGGGTGTTGCATTTAAGCGTGACGCAAAGTTAGTACATTTTTTTAAATGGAACGCTCTGTATATCATGCCATATTATGAATACTAAGGAAGTTGTCTTTCCAACTGTGTAAATTGTACCTGTGTAAAGTAAATAGTTCCCGAGATATTCGATTGTTTGTCAAAAAATGGGCAATTGCAGGCCTTTCTTAAAAACTGCGTTCATACTACAATTTTGCAGATATTGTCCTACAAATTTTGTCACATAATAACTAAACCCATAGCTAGATGCTGATGTCATGAAAAATTTGATGCGCTATACAGGGTGATTGTAGCATGCACTAGTTTTTAATCATTTTTAAATGGCTTTTTCTTGAGATATTTAAATGGAACACCCTGCTAATTGCTAATTGAAATGTCCCTTAAGTTCTTTATAATTTATATTCACTATATCGTATATCTATTTTTACTACTTTTTGTGATATTTGGAATTTAAAGAGTAGTATGCTATTTAGTATCTTAATATTGCTTTGTATACAGTGTGCTGGGTAGCATGACGTAAAATATTTAAAGCACTATAGAAGAAGCCATTTAAAACCAATTTAACTAGATTTATTCATATAAAAAGTATTACGGTTATCAAGGTATTACACAATTTTATAAGTATGTTATGCAATTTTTACAAACGTACAGCGAGCGAACCTGAAGATCTAGTAAATTCAGTTGGGCTCCCAAGTAAGCCAAAGACAGTGTAGTTTTAGGGGGGCTATCGTGAAAAATTGTTCACCTTTGTGAAAATTATGCGGAGACGTTTCATTGTAATAGTATGTGCGCTCAGACACAAAAACAAACAGAAACGCTAAAACCTGTCTTGATGAGCTACGTTTGAGAACGAATTTGTATTCAGTACAAAAAACAACTAACAATATTTACTTACTATGGGTAATTGATTTAATATAGGTTATTCTTGTGGAGAGACTATTCAAAATTGGGATAATGTGAATGATAGTATGAGTAATATTGATAATATGAATGGAATGTGGGTTATTTAGAAGTGTTTTTAATAGATTTTTTTGCTATGAATGAAAATCTGAATCCAAAGATGCCTATCAGTTTGCTTTTGTTGCATATTTGGTTTTTGTGTGTGAGTACATAAGTCACATCAAAGAAAATCTGATTTTCAACACTCAGATGTCAACAAATTTGCACGATAGTTAACCTAAAAGTACACGGTTTAGGGTTTGCTTTAGCAGTAATTAAAATTTTTAAATCGCGTGTTCGGTTGCTTACGGTAGACGGCAATATATACTTATACAATTTCATATAAAATTGTTAATATGTTGATAACGGTAATACTTTGTATAAGGATCAAGCTAGTTAAATTGTTTCTAAATTATCTCTTCTATCGGCACTTGAAGACTTTACATCAAACTACCAAATACCTTATTCACAGCAATATTAGAATTTTCAATTGCTTTACATTTTCGTAAAATTGCAAATATCACAAAAAATAGTAACATTTGATGTATGACATACTAGACGTAAATTAGAGCGAAATAAAAGGTTATTACAGCCAACACATATTGTACAGGGTGTTCCATTTAAAAAACTCGAGAAAAGGCCATTTGAAAAACATCAAAATTTACTAAGTTCAATGCACATCCTGTATAGTGTATGTAATATCTTTGGATACTATCATCTACCTACTGGCTTTCACTACTGTCTCACATAGTTTGAAGGCAAAATCGGCAAAAATGTAGTTTTTACATAGTTTTTAAAAAGATCATGCAACGGGCATATTTTGGAAAAAATGTTGAATATCTCTGGAACTATTAACGCTGTGACTTAGCAATATACACGGTTGGATAGACAAATTTAGTAGTGTTTATAATATAACTAAATATACCACCCTGTATAAATGAAAATAATTTTACGTTATAGAAAGTGGCGAGTCAAACAACCTTTGTATAAAATATTTTTTTCTTTCTCAAACGATTTATTTACTATCGACCGCCGGGATACTAATAACTCACCTTATATATATAAAGGAGAAAGGTATTTGTCGGGCAATTCCGTCATATGAAGATCGAAGAAGCAACCGTAGACACGTCTTTCGGACTATTAGTCCTCATCAGTACGGTATAGATCTTCGATCTTCGTATGACGGAATTGCCCGACAAATACCTTTCTCCTTTATATCTCAACGTCGATTAACCAGCTTTCCTTTATATATATATATATATACAGTTTCATGTGTGCCTAGGGCCCGTGAAACCCTAGACGCGGCCCTGCCTGAATATCTATACTCATTTCAAGAAAATTGTTTCTCAAATGTTCAAGAATAATATATTTCACTTTAATAGCATCCCTTTCTTCTTAACTTGAGAAAATATCTACTTGCGGCTATAGCAAACTAATCATTTACATGGATGAAAGCATAAAGCATGGTCTGAATATTATTATTACGACGTATTATATCGGTAGCTTACTATTTGTGGTAACCATATGGTTGCGCAATCTAATAGGGCTTTAGTCCGTCAGTGTGTTCAACTTGGCATTTGATGACGGATTACGGTATACAATGGTTAATACCGGTCATTACCACAAGCTGTTATCTACTGTATTATGGATGCCCTATTGGGAATTATCGAATGATGGACATTCGACATATGATATTATCTATATCCTTCTATGAAGACTTATTTAAGCCCCTAAATATTTAAAAACATCCTTAAGAATATATTAATTTGTTAAGTTATAATTGCTTCTCATCAGGTCTACAAATTACAATATTGTAGAAATAAATCTCGTACCTTATAATATACAATTTAATAACCATTTAATCAATTTAAATCTTAATTCTTAAAACTAGGTACTTGTCTCTAATAGTCTATCCACTGATGTCCTATATTTACTTTGTCCTAAACAAGAAGCACTAACACTTGACTCACTGTGCTCTGCTTTTTACACATTTCACTGATTCACTAGTTCGAAGGGTTTAGTTCTTTTTAGTCTTCTCACTAGATTCTGGTTGTCCAGTACCGGCAGGGCTTCTACGTCGACGTGATGGCTTAGGCGAGATTCATGCTTAGTGGCTAATCTTTTTATTTCTTGGATGACTTGTGGGACACCAAGATCACGGTGCAGGTCACTGTTCCGTATGTACCAAGGAGCGTTAACCATATTCCTTAGTACTTTATTTTCGAAAGTCTGGATGGCTTGTATATTTGCTTTTTTTGGCGTGACACCACAAAGTTGGTTGACGTATAACCTAATCGGTTTTAGTGCTTGGTTGTAAACTTGTAGTTTGTTCTGCACTGACAACTGCGAGTTTCTTCCCAGAAGCCAGTACAGTTCTCTGTAGTTGAGGCCAAGGTCTACTCTTTTCTTCTTACCGTGTTCCTTCCACCTTAGTTTTGTATCCAGAGTCATACCCAAATACTTTGCAGTGTTTGCATATGGAACTATGGCGACGTTAATCTTGACATGAGGTGTGTCCTCGATTCTTTTGTTTGTAAAGTTAATGTGGACAGATTTCAGTTCATTGAGCTTGGTCTTCCATTTTTTGGTCCATTTATATATTTTATTACTAGCTTGTTGAAGATTCCTAGTAGATTCTCCAATAGTCTCTGTAATATCTGATTAATTTTAACTGGAAACATAAATTGTTTAACAGTATTAAACGTTTTTATCTACACAAAAAATAAGAACTGTTGCTGATTGGTTGCATTAGGTATAAATTGAAATAAATATTGTGTAAAAACATACATACTAAATCAAAATTTATTTTTTAGTCTGCCCCTGTTTACGTCGGCCTTAAAATAACCTTAAAATCAATAGATCGGGCTCTCACAATGCCGGTATAATTCCTTTGAAAATGGGGTTGGTAGAGGGGGAAAGAATACTGATGCGCTGTTCGTACATTTAGAATAGAATTTTTACATATGAAGGGAGCTTGGAATGCGTCCAATTCCGTGTCCCGTGATGTGTATGTACATTTTTAACAAAACGCTCGCTTGGTTGAGAATTATTAAAACGCCTTTCGCTCCTATTGTACACGAAATTCTGAACCAGGCACCTTCATTTTTACTATACGTATATTTTACATCCATTTGAACTCTATTGTATTAAATATATTCGACTTTTTACGTCGTAGCAAAATAATAATTTTATTACTTTATTTATTATTTTTTTTTGGTCAAATTTGAACTAAAATGGCCGTGTTTTAAGAATTCAGATTAAAATTAAGGGTTAATCTTTTCGATGAATATAAGGTGGTAAAGTCAGAACCTACTTTAACTGGCCAAGATATTCAAATTGAAAAAAAAAAGAAAACAAGATTCGCTAAAATTTATTCCATGTTAGAAGCCACCATTTTTCAACTTCTGACGATTCAGTCTCCACTATTACAAGGGGGGGGGGGCTTCCACTTCGAATAGTGGCGAGGAGCGGTGCAGAGGGGACGCCACTGATCCGATATTGCAAAGGAGTCACGCTAGGAGTCACCTCGGTCGCCGTAGGTTCGCCTCTGAATTCGCTTTTGAATTATCACCCTTATTATTGCAAGCCCAGCGGGACCATACAAGATGGATGCTGTCGAAAATGAGCTTTTGCCGCCGTACCGTTGTGAGCCGAAAGCTCAGAAGCTCCTTACTCTTGTAACACCCCGCAGCGAACTAGGGAGAAGTTCTAAAGAAAACGCAACTATGGTCCTGTGAAAATGGTATTGAGGTTATGTTTTTAAAAAATTATTTTATAATTTATTAGCCCGCGCAATCAAATGTAACTAAATTTTTATTTTAGTGAATAATGGTTATACACTGCTCACAAAAATTACAGGAACGCTTTTTCCGAAACCTGTAACTTTTTAAATAATAGTTCTAGCCATATCAAATCCTCAATCAGGACTTGTTGCAGTTTCTGTATGGTTAGAGGTGTATTAGGGCGCTTGCGAACACGTCGGTCAAGCTGATCCCAAACGTGTTCAATAGGATTCAGGTCAGGACGCCAGCCATTCCAAGACCTGAATTCCACGTTCTTGTAAAAAGTTTCTGGTGATACCGGCGGTATGTGGCTTTGCATTGTCTTACAATTAGGATGAAATTTTAACCGACGCCATAAGCAGCAGGCACCATATGAATTTAAGGTGACCAGACGTCCCGCTTTTGGCGGGACAGTCCCGACTTTTCACATTTTGTCCCGCGGAGTTTTAAAAATGTCCCGTTTTCAACCGTACCCCTAAACTTGGCATATTTTGAATGGGGTATTCCGGTGTTTTTGAAATTGTCATTTTTTACAAAGTATGGGTGCTACTGTTTGCTACTTCACAAGTAAAATATCAAACATTGTTTTAAATTAAGAGAAATCGTTGTTTGAAGTTTGAATTAGGATTGATCTTTGTGACGTCACAAAGACCGCTCAAAGTGAGCGACTTGACAACGTTGCTATATCTAGGGTGCACGTAGTAAATTTTTGTCTTCTGTTGTGTCAACGTTTAGAATCGCTCGTTTGTTGACACCTGCTTTGGTTATTGAGGTTATATCAAACACTTGTTCAAAATGTATAAACTCCAACGCCGACATTGTTCTGTGCCGGGCTATAACAGCAGTAGAACAGTAACTTCTGATAAGATTTTCTTTACATTGCCGACTAGCGAGATGAGAGATGTTTGGCTTCAAGTTTCAATGATCAAATCATCTCTCAAAAAAGGTGCCTTTATTCGTTGTCAAACAACAGGGTCGCCAACCGTCAACTTGGCCGATCAGCTGTTCGAGAGCTGTCCGCTGTTGCCACCGCTACTAGGGATCGGTAATCATCGTGTATTTCCGAGGGTGGTCGGTGAATTCAAACGAAATGCACTTTTAATTGCAATTATCTTATAGAAAAACTAAATCAAAAAGCTCATAGCTTAACTATATGAATCCTCATAAATTGTACAATAGGTTAAACCGAATATCTGCTTAAATTTTGACATGACCGGAATACCCTAATGCATTTGATTGTTATTTTTTACCTTAAGATTTGTTTTATTAACCATTAGAGAAGTGTTTTTAAAAAATATTAAAATGTATTTACATTATTTGTTTCATACAAAGGGCATATACATATTTGAAGAATTTATGTTAAAGGGGAGAGTTATATACCTACAACTTGAATCCCGTTATAAACGATAACGAAATAGACTTTTTCTTGTACCAAACAATATTTATTCAGGTTAAATAAATATGGCAAAACAATTTATCACTAATAATGTCGAGTAATGAAGTAAATATATTTAGTAAAATATGTATTGATCACAAGCACAACAATCTAAAGGTATATATGATGACGTTTCTTAAAAGAAAAAATCGGTGTACACAACCAAACGAAAAAAAAACATACTAAAATAATTTTTGTGTCAACTATTTATCAAAATCGTAGAATTTGTCGAGTTTCGAGGACGATCTTTTGGGAAGCCGCTAGTATTTGGTTTTAATCACTTAAAAATTTACAGGTTTCGTAAAATGTGTTCTCCTAATTTTTTGAGCAGTGTATAAATGGAGTCAATTGTTTTTAGATAGAAATCTGAAACTTGCCATGAATTAGAATCAAATTTAGCTGTCGGCGTAAAATTTATCATACAAAATATGCAAAGAGTGACCTAAATGTAGTTGATAATCTCTATAGGCTGTCAAACAGGCGGTTAATTTGGTATTCCAAGAGCCTACTTATAAAACTTTATGGCTTCGCTCGTAAAACTTATACTTTACCTTGGGCCATGGCGTGTTCAGACTGTCGGTCAATTTTGCAATATGTAAGATTATGTCTTTTACTGCCCCTAGGGGTCGAAGTAATAAGTGATCAAATTCTTAACCCGATAGAGGCCGTAAATATTTATCGGCAATATACTTCGATACGGACATTTATCGACCCATTTCCCCATTTCACGACCGATCATAAAACATTATATAACTAATTATGTTAAAAGATTCAATTTCAGTTTTATCTTTTATATACGTCTATCGAGAACCCATAACCACTATATCTTGATCTCATCCCTCGTATACAGGGTGTCTCATGCAACATGGCCTATCACTAGGTATGAAGGAAAAACGAAAAATAAACAGTAGTAAATTTATAGCACAAGGAAAAGCATTTCTACAAAACCTACTTGCAAATAGCTTGAAAAGCTGTCCCATAGCCCAGTCATTTTAGACGAAATTTTAACTAAACACTGAAAAGAAAAATAAAGTAAATCTGCAAGTTCATTATCTGGCCCGCCATTTTGGTACAACCATATTAAATTTTGTAATTTAGAAGCCATATTAGGATACAGCGTAATTCAAAACCCCCAAATGCCATGCTTGAAAGAGTTATGAGCGATTTCAGTAAAGGCTGGATAGATTGGGGTAAAATACCCCAAAAAACATGACGTAGACACAGGATTGTTGGACTTTGAATGTTGTTCAGGGCACTAATTAGAAGGTAAATTTACCAATTTGCAGATTTACATAAGTTGTATACAAGAAATCAGTGCATTTCTAATATTTTTGAAATAGTAATAAAAACTGATCGTTTGTGGATAATTCAACTCAAATTTCAAGCAGTCGTATCTGTGGGGACATTTGATGTATTGTTTAAAACGACTAAATAAAGCAATATTGTCAACCAAAATAACTTTCAACTAAGTTGTGTCAAGTTTAGACCTATTTTGAATGGACTTGCTCTTTCAGTAAATAAAAAAGTATATGAAGATTCATTAGGTATATTTTTGTGTTAGCAAGTACAATATCCTACCACGATAGATTGCGATATTCTAAGTTTTATTACGACATGCGTCACACGAAAAGAAATTCGACCAATCGCCCGACTAGTTCCATTCAGTCACAACAAAGGGGCGACTGCGATTATGACCAATCCAGAGCTAGTTAAGCAGTATAATCGAATTCATTTCCAGGCAACTTCTCACCCTGTATATAAGGGGTGCAAACTCAAAACTGGTCTGAGTTATAAGGACAGCATACTACTTTTATTAGTTGTACCCGAAGTACATCTAAATTATACACATAGCTTTATCTTATCACAATCACTTAGGGACTATTTAAAACGTCAGTAGGTTGAAGAGGGTATTCGGCGAGTCGTAATCTTCAGTTTCCCCCACTATATAGTTCCATATCGTCATGTAGAAAGGCTGGGGTTCCACTTCGACTTCGTGGAGGACTCCACGCTTGATTATGTTCCCTACCGTCATGAAGCTATCTCTGATGACGTTGTACGACTTCAGGTACCAATCTTCAGACTCCGCAGGACGAAACATCTCGAGGTATCGCACTCCATGGTAGACTATGTTGAGTACCATGAGAAGCGAGAAGAAGAGTACGTATTTTTTGAAAACCATCTTTCACCGCTGATCGTGGCAGTGTTCGGAAAACAAGAACATGTCACAGTGACATTTCCTAAACTTCTGCTGAAGGATTTTGACGTGTTTTCGGGATTTGCTTCCGCAGAAGGTTCCTCTGTTTGTTTTGGGGAGGTCTTCAGCGGCGAATTCGAGAGTTTTTGTATGCTTCCTGATTTTTGTCGATTTCTCTTCTGATGGAAATCAGTTGATGGTACGCTGGGCAGCCTATTTCGGGCCGGGCGAGACCAGGGTCGCTCTCTTTTTTGGGGACGGGCAAATTGACTTGATAATTTGACAACGGAAATTTTGAAAACACGAAACAGTTACAATGTACGGTATCAACAAATTGCGACGACTTTTTGTTAGAGCCATGGCGACCCTGACCTGAGGGCCTATCGTCATATTTTGACATTGCGAGACATCTGACAGTTCGATGAAATTTGATGACAAAAACTTCTGACATGTGTGGAAATTCTGGATGAAATGGACCTATATACTTTCACATAGTTTTCAGATGTTTTCAGATGTGGCAGACAGACAATTCTGTCACATCTTCAACCATACTTCTGGTTACTACTATCGCATTATACCAAGGGTTAACTTATTCCTCTGTCAAGATGACATGCCTCGGGATTTTTTTCGGAAACTGGCAAATTTGAAAGTGTCGAATGACCTAATGTCATTTATTTGCTCTAAAATATAACGGATATGACAGATTTATGACAAATTTGTGACAATTTTAAACATGTTAGCGCATGGTCAGCGCTGCTTAGTTTTTTGATTCAGAGGTTAAGGAATTTCTGTTACGTTTGTAACTGTATATCGAGCTATTCATTTTGAAAGAAAATTGATAATAGTTATGTAATTTATATTATGTTTTATAAGTTTAACAATTGCCCCTAATTCCGACACTACACACAGAAAAGTGATTATTTGGAACGAGAAAACATAATTACTTGAATTTATTTACTAGATTGAAATGCATATTTACTTGGATGTAGAAAGTTAGGTATATACAAGAAATGCCACATACTCAATATAAGTAAAATAGTTTCTCAGATAAATGCTGTCAACAAATAAATTCTTTCTTTATAAGAACCAATATTGTATTGAAAGAAGTAATTGAATTTTTCGTCCTAAAAATGTTAATTTCTCCAACGAAGTAATAGTAAATCCATCCAAGTGCGTAGTTACTTGATCCAAGAAAATATAAGACATTTAATATAAGTAAGTATTGTTTACTGAATAAAAACCCACCAATTATTTAACTGAAGTGATTCTCACTTCTTTCAAGTAATCCCTTTCTCTGAAATAAGTATGCGCACCGTGATTTTGTCAAGGCTCGCGCGCCCGCGCGTGGTTCTGGCGCCGTATAGGAGCCTCTAGTACGAAAACAACAACGATGTACCCGTAGGGGATGTGCCTTGTGATTTATTGGGGATGTGTATTGTGATTTATAGTGTACAGTAAACGTTTCAACACGGAATAGTGTGATGTAACGCACGCAACAGTTTAGAACGAGTAAGTAAATATAACATACCTATCTTGTTAATTAGCAATAGAAAACGTATTTGTGCCAAATCTTTAAAATTCTTACATTAAGTAGCTAAAAATATTTACCGGGAATAAAAATATACACTCCATTGAAGACTGTTTACTTACTTCACCAGAGTAACCACTTTCTTAAATCTAGTAATTATTCCAAGAAATAAAATTTCTTGGTTGAATTCAATAATATCTCGCGTATATACGAACCTACCAACTACTTCAGCCAAGTAATTCTCTCTTCGTTCGAGAGATCACTTTTCTGTGTGTATTGATGATTGTAATTCCGACACCCTGTAACCATTAGGGATTTTTAATTAATTTAATTAGGGAAAAATCAACTTTTAGCATAACACTCAATTATCAAGATCAGTCAAACTTCTTGGTTATATGTTGACCGTTGGAACATTGGTAGAATAAGAAACGATTGAGAGGTTGATAAGTGTAATGTCAAATCAACAAACCGGATGTCCTAAAATAAAATTCAACGTATGAACAACTTATGAATAAGCAGATTAAATTGAAAATAAATTAAATGAGGGAGTTGTGCTCTAGAATTAGCTATCAAAAATAAATCTGAAAATGTGAAAAAAATCTCTTTTGTCGTTGTTTTTATCACAAGTCATGTGAAGAACTTCAGAAATGTTTTGTATTACCTGATGACTAAAGTTTAATGCGAGCACAAAATCGGATGGAAAATGAGTTATTTTGGAAGAACTCTAGTTGATTTTTTTCTCACATCATTCATTCCGTTCAAAAACTATATTTGAATTGCTGTATCTTGCAATAGAGCCACAAGCTTTATTACTTGGTCAATTTCAGCTAGCAAATAGTTAAAGAAGCCTTTGATAATCTTTTAACAAATTAATAATCATACTCTTCGGTATACACACATACTTTAACTCTGTTGAAAAATAACACGACACATTTTTTTGAATAAAACTGTTCTTTTCATCAATAATTTAACAAAAATCACTTTGAATACACAATACAGTATAATCGCTTAGTGTTATGACGTTAAATTTGCCAAGGAGATGTCAGGGGGTTGTAGGAGCGCTCCTACAGGAAATATCTCCGCAATATTAAAATTTGAACTAAAAGCAATGTTTTTTATTACAAAATAAACATCGAAAGATGTGCTACATCAAAGAAACTAAGCATGAAACGAATTTTTTCCGCGCAGACCGCCAAAAAAGCACAGCACACAAACAAAAAACAAATGGATACTGGCGTCATGTTATTCATTTCCGGGGGTTAGTTCCGGATAGCGGGACGGCACCCTCACTTCCGGTTCCGCTACATTACCCAGGTTTCCACATAAGGGACCCCGCATCCGAGGGATAGAGAGAGAGACGGACGAAAAGACCCGACGACTGAAAAAAGCGGTCCTACGCTATCTACGGTAGATTTTTGTGGTAATGAGCCGTTAAATCATTTTTTCGATACATTCCCCTTTCTGGGTCTGGTTCAGTTGCCACGCGATGCAAAACAACTAAGATCAAGCGCGCCTGTCAAGTGAAAAGCAAGAGACTGGATGGCCACTTTGGGATATGAATACGATCTAAATATAAAGTGGGTCGTTTGCCATGAGTGGCGTTTGCAAAATAAAGTCCGAAATAACGTTGAGAGGGACGAACTCAAGGTAATTCGATTGTAAAAGGGGTAAAAGGGGTAAACAGTTCGGGAGAACCCTTGGAAATCCATGAAAAGTTTAATCGTTTATGCTTCGTTTAGTGTTTTGTGTCGATATTCTTATTAGTGTATTCGAAAAACGCGATATAAGCGACATAACGCCGCAACTGCGCGCCGCTTCTTAGTTTCTTCTAAGTTACATTTTAAAATGTAAATTACTAACCCAAAACAATATGGAAAAAGTTTAAATACAAAGTAAAAAGTTTCTGATGATGCCGCCGGTATGTGGGTTTGCATTGTCCTGCATTAGGATGAAATTTTGTCCGACGCCATATGCAGCAGTCACCACATGGTCCTCCAAGATATTTTCGATGTAATTCATGGCATTTAGTCTACCAGGAACCACAACAAGATCAGTTCTGTTGTCTATACTGATTCCAGCCCAAACCATCACAGATCCACGACCAAATCTATCCACTTGCTGTATAGTAGCGCCTGCGTAGCGGTCACCAGGACGTCTATATACACGTACTCGACCGTCGCAACGAGTTAAACGAAATCTAGACTCGTCTGTAAACAGTACAGGCATCCAGTGACAAAGTTGCCAATCTCTGTGATCCAGAGCAAACCTCATTCGCACTGCTTTGTGATGCTGCGTAAGGCGTGGTGCGCGGGCAGGTCTTCTTAGTTTTAAATTCGCTTCTTTTAAGCTGTTTCTAACAGTTTGATGAGAAATTTCTATTCCATGTGCTCGTCTTAGGTCGTTTAGGCCTTAGCAGGTCTCGTGCTGTGGCAGTACGCTGACGTAGAGAGAAAAGGACAAGAAATCGGTCTTGATTTTGAGTAGTTTTTCGATTTCGACCTTGTCCCAGCTCTTCTAACATATTGTCCAGTCTCCCGAAACCGATTCCATAAACGCTGATAACAGGAGGGGAAACTCGAAGGTCCCTTCTAACATAACTAGCGTCTAGCCAGCAGGTGCAACAAACGATCTTGCCGATGTATGGCTGCAGGTATGCCACCCACCATACACTATTGGCGCGCGCGCATTTTGGACCTAGCCGATATCGGTTCTGTTTATTCGTAAGACTGGAATCTTATATAAACTATAAATTAATTAATTAATAAATTAACGTACTGAGAATATTAAATTAGCATATTCCTAGAGGCAGTTTTAGCAGTTAAGCTCATTTTTTTCCATAAAAGAAACATCTAATTTTATGAAACCCTTGACAAAGTGAAGAAGAGAAAATACTGTATGAATACATAGATGATTTTTAATCGACACTTTTTCTTTTGTTATGGAAAGCTATTCTGCAAAAATTAATTCTCCAAAAAAGTCAGTAAAAAATGTAAAATAAAAATTCGATCTTCAAAATGCTTACCTTAAAAAATCTTTATCATTACACAGTTTGTATAAGAAGTAATGCAACTAGTCAATATTTTTCTTTCTAAAAAGTTGACAAGGAAAAGATTCCAATAAAAGTTTTAGGAAATTGCTTAAGCTACAAATTTGAAATGCTTAGAAATGAATAATACTATATGTTCAAAAGTATTTTGTATTTTATAGCTTAAATCATTTTCAAAAACATTTATTTTTTTTCTTGTAGTCTTCTCAGAGGTCGAGGTATTTACATGGTAGTAATCATTTTAATCATTTAATTTAATCATTTTGTATCATTTAAACGACTGATCTCAGGGACTTTTGGACAGGAAAAATATACAGGGCGCTATTTTTAAAAAATTAATTTGGCCTGCTTCTTACAAATGCATAACCCTTTATATTCAAAAGTCATTTAAGTTTCTAGCACAAGTCATTTCCTAAAATTCTTATTTGGTTTCTTTCTTCTACACTTTCAGGACCAGATATTGACACGTTACGTTTCTTCTTGTTAACTTTTTGATGATATGGAATCGGAATCTTATGCGTTGAATAATAATAACGTTTATGAAACCGACAATGTTAGCAAAACAAAGAGGAAATTACAGTTTATTAAAAGAAACATTTCCAATAGACTATGAAAACTGCATTACAAATTTAATAAGTAGGTACATATCCAGAGGACATAGATAGTGGCGATGGCGTATTTAAGGATGAACTATCGCTGTGTTTACAATATGCAAATATTAAGAAAAGCTGTTCAAGCAGGAATATATATCTATATTCCCTAATGTGAAAAATTATTTATTTCCATTTGTTAAGAATATCGATTTATGAATTAAGATAATATATTTTATTTGTTTTTATTATTTATTTGAGTTTACTTGAATTTTGATTTTAAAATTATTAAGCTATTTATTTGTTATTTTGTATTTTTTAAGAATATTCATGTGTTGCTTTAAATAACGATGTAGGTACGATGTATATTAAATGTTGTTGCAAAAAAGTCAAATACCTTACTTATTATTTATGATTTTTTTTAGTATTATTACATTCTTATTTTTGTATAAAAAGTAATTCTTAATTCAACACGGTATATGGGGGACCCCAAATTCAAAATTATCCAGGGCCCCATGATGGCATAATGCGCCGCTGGTTATGATTGGTTTCTTAGAATGACATTTATAGATGCATATCGGACATTTTTTTGAAGTTTTGGTAATTCTCGATCTTTTACCATTGTGTGCCTTTCAGATATGGTAACGCAGTTATCGTTTATCATTAAAGTTTTTGTCGCAATTGTTACAAGAAAACCCAAATTCGGCATGGTCTTTATAAATTCTCGGAGTAAAATTTGTACCGCATTCATTACATTTATTTGACCGATTTAATTCTTTTTGTTCGTCACCCATGTTGAAGGATTAAGAAACTAGAAATACGTTTACTGTAAAGTCGTTAATATACTTATTACAATATAGATTACTTACCGATTACCGTTAATATTCAGCTTTTCCTAACCGAAACAACACCAAATTCTTTTGAATAAACAGAACCGAGATATTATCGGCTAGGTCCAAAATGCGCGCGCGCCAATAGTGTATGGTGGGTGGCGTACCTGCAGCGATACATCGTCAAGATCGTTTGTTGCACCTGCTGGCTAGACGCTAGTTCTAACATATCGAATAGAGTGGCCATGAATAACTAAAATGCCTCATTTTACTTGTAATCAACGTAAAATTAACTAATCTTTCGCCTTTTAATCCAGATTGTTGGTCAGGTTTAATTAATTTTGAATACAGCTTTCTAGCTATTTTGTATATCAAGAGTTCAAGTAAATAACGAACTAAGTACCAAAACATTATTCCGAGATATTTAGAAAATAGTGCGCAGCAAGATAAATGTTTTATAGAAAGCCATCCCTAATTTTTTGTTCATATTTAGACAGATTGTACATCACTTGTTGGTGTTGTTTTTTGCCCAGGTCTTGTATCGCAAGAACAAATCTAAAGCAAATTCAAAAATTCGTAGAAGGTGCTAAGTGCCATAATATTTATTTATACATATTTTAAGCTAAGTTGATATTTTTTTATACTAGAAAGTAAAACTTAATAAAAATAAGTTGCTTGACCAAGTATACTTCATACAGGGTGTTCGTTGTTCCAAAAAATACATGGGGACCTCGTTTACTGAAAGCCATGCAAAATTTGATAGTTCTGTTCAATTTTATGTCATTAATTTTCTTTAAAAATGCTTTTATTTGTTATTTTGCAAATGTACTGAAAGACTGTTGTTTTTTGTGCAATCTTTCTAATCTAAATATGTTTATATAAAGTTTACATTGAAAATGACTTATTTTAGTAACTTCCTTCAGAAAAAGTAAGGACCAGAAATCAAAATCCACTCAACGTTTTCCTTTTATTTTGAATTATTATTTTAGAAAAAAAAACAAGCTTTAATATTTTTTTCTATAAATTACTCAAGGTATCACACTGTATTGATACTAACAATATACATTTTCTTTTTATTAAAAAACAAAGTAAAAATTTAATTCTAGAATAAAAAATCTGATGTGGTCAGGCACATGACTTTATCATACTACATATAAAATTAATAGTTTAGCTACATGAGATTCTATTTGATCGAGTTCGGCTATGTCTGCATTAAAATAAAACTAGTAGAACTAGACAGATATCTCGATTAAAGCTGCGTTCGGATATTGTACTCCGTTGACACCGGGTACACCGACCAAATGACACTTACGTGTTAGTGGGTGTAAAAAGTGTAACGGTGTTCAATATCCGAACGCAGCCTATATTGACAGTAGTATTTTCAAAACATTAGCGTTTGACACTAGCTACTGTCATTAGAATCAAAAAATCTGTCATATCCTGGCTACTAGTTTTAAAGCAGTACGACCGATCTCGATGAAATAGAATTTGCTCATGCAGCTAAACTATAAATTCTACCAAAAAATGTCATATACATAAATTATAGAAAATTTTCTCTCCTTTAATTTATTATTTAACTGTTTTGACGACATTACACAAATAGCGGCTCATTTACAAAATCTTCGAAAAATGCTAAGAGTAAACCACCAGTTCCTTTGGACCCTTTTCAACAGAAAGCTTTTCAGCTCTAAGTTTGGTTATAAAACTTCTAAATATGAAGTTTTGTCCCGATACCTTTAGTAGTTTCTCCGGAATCGTCGCCACAAAAACGGGTACACACACACACACATACAAACACACACACACACACACACAAGACATATTTCCGCTAAAATCTCAAAAAATTTTGTTGGCATGATTACAATACTTTACATACTGCGTATGATAAAGTAAAAATAGAAATAATATGAACGTTTTTGTAATAATAAAATTACCAGAACACGAAAATAAATCGCCAATCGCAAAAAATTAAAAAAAAATTCAGACAACTTTTTTGGCTTTAAACAAGCTGTCGCTTAAATATATTGTATTATGGAAATTTGGTAACTTTTCTTTTTTTTCAAATAGACCCTGTATATTCTTAAATTTTTTAATTCTAAGGTTAATTCTAAGAATAGTTTATAGGAATCACTTTTTTTATAAAATGCATCGTACGAAAAAAAATTCAGACAAAAAATTCTTCTTATTTAGCGTAAAATCATAATTTCATAAAACATTTGGGTACCTATTCCCATTTAAAAAAATGAAGTTAGCCTAATTTTCACCGATTGCAGCGCCATCTGCAATGAAACTGATATCGTCATCTCATTTCCCCCTTTGAGTCCTAAAAGTTTATTTAAGACACTTTTGTCTAGATATTTAGAGTCTCAAGTTAAAAGGATATCAAAAGTATATCAAAATTTGTCAAAATTACCGGAACACCTAAATAAGTCTCCACCCGTAAATAGAAAATGGTTCAAATAAAAATTTTTTGGGTTTAAACAAGCTCTTGTTTAATATATTATTCATTTTATTATGGAAGTTTATTTTTTTTAATTTAAAAGTTTTTGGTAGGAATCTTTTTTTTTTATAAAATACATAATATTTTAATTATAAGCAACTACTGGCACCGACTAAAGGCACTTAGCGCGTTATTTACTTTAAAGCCAGTGATATCCACTTTAGTGTAGTATAACCAATTTTTCAATTTTTTGCACTTAGTTCATTATTTACTTCAGCTCTTCATATATCCCAATCCGCGTCCAACTTTGTTAATTTCCCTTTTTTATACATATTATCTCCAAAAAATTTGTTTATAACATCCTTGGGCATAAAACGGCTCCTTCACGGTTAGCCATTATTTCTGAAACAACCACCACATCAATTTTGTACTCAACACCGTTCATAATCCGTAATATAACTATCACTATGTTCGCAACTAGCTACAAGCTTTTAGAAAAAGACACATCAACCATTTCCCACTATCAATCATGTGATGCGAGCGCCCTCTAGGATGGTCGATGTTCATAATTAGCGAAACAATACTAACGAAGCATAACACTACCCTTATTAAGCGCCTCATCCATCAGCGTGGGGCTGACGTACATCACAGGGATGATGTATATTGTATACGCGCTGATAGTGTCCTACGAAGACTGAATCGACGCCACAGACGCCATCTATATGTCGGTGCGGGAACGTCGGCTATCTGGTGATTAGCCTAGGGCCTGGCCTGTGGTCACGGGTGACTCGATCCGTGAAATTCTCGTTATCGGGCACGTCGTGGGCCAAGAAATCGACATTTGATGCGTGTTACTGTTTGATTGGTTTGTGATTTAGGGGTTGATCGAGATTTGGAGTCGGTGTTTGGAATTGATTGTGTTGAAAGGTACAAAAAATATTATAGTAAATATAACATAACGTATACAATGTTTGGTAGTGATGTTTCCCAAGCTATGGAAACCACCAAATGAAGCATCATTCTATCAGAGAATCTCTGTATTGCCCACTTTGTCAGAACTGTTTGGAAAATTACTACTAAAACGACTGAAGTCCTAAACAAGTCCTAAACAAGAAGCACTAACACTTCACTCACTGTGCTCTGCTTTTTACACATTTAACTGATTCACTAGTTCGAAGGGTTTAGTTCTTTTTAGTCTTCTCTCTAGATTCTGGTTGTCCAGTAGCTGCAGGGCCTCTACGTTGACGTGATGGCTTCAGCGAGATTCATCCTTAGTGGCGAATCTTTTTATTTCTTGGATGACTTGTGGGACACCAAGATCACGGTGCAGGTCACTGTTCCGTATGTACCAAGGAGCGTTAACCATATTCCTTAGTACTTTATTTAGGAAAGTCTGGATTCCTTGTGTATTTGCTTTTTTTTGGCGTGACACCACAAAGTTGGTTGACGTATAACCAAATCGGTTTTAGTACTTGGTTGTAAACTTGTAGTTTGTTCTGTACTGACAACTGAGAGTTTCTTCCCAGAAGCCAGTACAGTTCTCTGTATTGGAGACCAAGCTCTACCCTTTTCTTCTTAACGTGTTCTTTCCAACTTTGTTTTGTATCCAGAGTCATACCCAAATACTTTGCAGTGTTCGCATATGGAACTATGGCGTCGGTAATCTTGACATGAGGTATGTCCTCGATTCATTTGTTTGTAAAGTTCATGTGGACAGATTTCAGTTCGTTGAGCTTGGTCTTTCATCTTTTGGTCCATTTATATATTTTATTACTAGCTTGTTGAAGATTCATAGTAGATTCTCCAATAGCTGATCCCACTGCCATTATGGCCGTGTCATCTGCGAATGTGGCGACTGTTACATTTTCCAGCTGTGGTAGGTCGCTTGTATATAGTAGATAGAGAATTGGTCCCAATACACTACCCTGGGATACCCCAGCTTTTACTTCTTTTAGTTCCAAATATTCATCGATCTGTTTTATTCTCAATAGTCTATCAGATATATAGGATGTTAGCAGCTCGACGTATTGTAAAGGTAGCATACTCTGTAGTTTGTGTATTAATCTTTCGCGCTAAACCTTATCGAAAGCTTGTCTCTTTCTATGATATTTGTTATTCTATGGACTTGATCTATAGTGGAATGCTTTTCTCTAAAACCAAATTGGTGATTAGGAATTAGTTCCTTTCTTTAAATGATAGGTTTCATCCTCTTTAGAAGCAGCTTTTCAAATATCTTTGACACGGTGATTTGCCTAGTTTTGGTATAATACAATTAAACATTTAAAGAATATAAAGTGATGCAGAAACAAATAAATTCATAGAAAAGTTTTTCTTTACCTATATAGACTGTAAAATTAGTTCTGAGTAAACGGCTTTATTTCGACTTATAGTTTTGTTTTTCAATTCCCGAAGAAGTTAGAG
This sequence comes from Aphodius sticticus, assembly GCA_963966075.1. Lineage (NCBI taxonomy): Eukaryota > Metazoa > Arthropoda > Insecta > Coleoptera > Scarabaeidae > Aphodius > Aphodius sticticus. Next base: position 6,673,052 of record OZ014510.1, read on the forward strand.
CCGTTTAAAATACGGTTTTGTTAATATTTCAAACGTCTGTAACTTTTTAAGAAATTGAAAATAACAAAGACCCATCAAACTTTTTACTTACGTACGATATTTACTATCTGAAAAAAGGTTTTTGTAATAGTAATTTATTGAACTTTTGTCTCTGTTGACATGTAGTGGTCGCGTCATTATTAGTTGAACACTGAAAATATAGTCTATGTCTTTCAGTTATTAGGAAATTCACGATCTAGTAGTCTATTTGTCTCAGAGGTCTACTAATAGTGGTTTGGCCATATATAAATAGCACAATATTTATACTTCTATTAGATTTGTACCAGAACACAGATGTTTTTCAAATGATTTTTCCAGTACGATGCACAACGTACAATGTATCGTAGATGAAAAGCTTTAAATATCTATGCTCATGGGAAAATAAAAGAAATGGCCAAGTTAATTCATAGTGCACTTATGTTAAGAACCTGGAGAAATAACACAGAATGCATAAATTTCAGTATTTGAGACAGCCAATAGAAAGCCAAATAGATAAAAATGCTCTGAGAATGATCAAACTATGTTCAAATATTAAGTAAATTCACAGGATTTTTTTTATTTATTTATATTTCCGAGTTTTAGTTGTTTATATGGAGTATATGGAGCGTTCACACATATTCACACACATTCACTCACATTCACACACATTCGTAAGAAAAGTCCGGGTAGGAAAAGTCCGGGTGAGAAAAGTCCGGATAAGAAAAGTCCGGGTAGGAAAAGTGCGGGTAAGAAAAGTCCGGGTAGGAAAAGTCCCGGTAAGAAAAGTCCGGGTAAGAAAGGTTCGGGTAAGAAAGGTCCGGGTAAGAGAATTCCGGGTAGGAAAAGTCCGGGTAAGAAAAATCCGGGTAGGAAAAGTCCGGGTAAGAAAAGTCCGGGTAAGAAAAGTCCGGGGCAGAAAAGTCCGGGGAAGAAAAGTTCGGGTAAGAAAAGTCCGGGTAAGAAGACTCCGGGTAAGAAAAGTCCGGGTAAGAAAAGTCCGGGTAAGAAAAGTCCGGGTAAGAAAAGTCCGGGTAAGAAAAATCCGGGTAAGAAAAGTCCGGGTAAGAAAAGTCCGGGTAAGAAAAGTCCGGGTAAGAAAAGTCCGGGTAAGAAAAGTCCGGGTAAGAAAAGTCCGGGTAAGAAAAGTCCGGGTAAGAAAAGTCCGGGTAAGAAAAGTCCGGGTAGGAAAAGTCCGGAATGGAAACGTAGCTGGAACAGTGGAAGATATTAGTACGATACGATCAAAACAATGTAATTTCGGCATTTTGAAGTAGTTCGAGTTAAATATAAATATTGAATTTAGCGAGGGAAGGCGAACTGCGCAAAATATTGTTCATGTTTATTTCGGTCTTAAAAATTAACAAATTCGGAATGCTATTAAATTCAAGGGATATGTATCGCAGTAAATAAGGATTATTTGCATGCTAACTGCGTTGTCCTGCCAACATTCGTTCCTGAAATATCAAAATCTTGTTCGCAATCTGATTTAAAAAATTATTATTTGCACTAAATACATCTCGTTCGTTATAATAATACAAATTGTAAATTTTAACTGAAAACATAAGTTGTTTGGTTGTTAAACCAACGAGTTTAACAGTTATCTTAAAAATGTTTCCCTATAATCTCTTCCCAGGTAATAACTCAGTTTTATTTATTCATTTAACGATACCATCCACCGTTGAGCGCTCGGAGTTTGCTCATAATCCTCCGATCCATTTCTTGAAATAATCCACCATCGGACAGTAATTGTATTCGGCCCTGTAAATAGATACAGACGAGGAACACAGTATATCATACATCAAGGGGATTTTCGCCCGCGCTAGAGGTTGGCAGCGCTGACTCGGTGACAGGTTAAGCCACCGCCAGCGCCACCTGCATAATGAGTCTCGAAAATCACCCGATTCAGCCCGCCTCACGAGCACGCCACCCTACGATATTTCACCTCGTTGCTAACGACTACCACCCGCCCCACCTAATGAAAAACAATGTCACACGGTGACGGAAAAATAGAAAAACAGACCGATTTTTCGGTACAAAAGTTTTTAGGTGTTTTCATAACTTACAAAATTGAATAAGTTGTTTTATATTTAAATTTATGCCCAGATATCAAATTTCAACGTTGTATTCTAAGTTTTATATTTTATTTATTTTTAACATAGTAATTTAACAAAACATTACTCCACTTGTTCCCCTCTTACAGCTACACATTTTTCCAATCTTCTTCTAAACTCCCGATATACCAAATCAATTGTTTCTTCATTTATTTCGTCTACTGCTTCCCTAATTTTTAATTTTAGAATGCCTACATTATCATGAAAATTATTCGCATAGCACCTTCTGTTTTAAATAACCCCACAGAAAAAAATCTAGCGGCGTTAAATCAGGTGAACGTGGTGGCCATCCTATAGGGCCAAATCGTCCAATCCACTTATTTGGAAAATGTCTGTTCAACCAATCCCTGACTTGATATGCGCTATGAGCAGGACAACCGTCGTGTTGATAGTAGTGAACACTTGAGCCGTAAGGTGATTTCCTCCAAAGTAGGTAGCAAAAAGTTTTCCAACATATCAAAATAACTGTTTTGGTTTACATTACCGTCAAAAAAGTATGGTCGAATTATTTTCTTGTAAAAAACCCACACCAAACATTCACATTTTTTATATTTTTTGAATCGGTTGAAATACGGAAATTTAGATTTTCTTGAGACCAATATCTGCAATTCTGTGAACTATCAACTCCATTTGTGGTAAACGTCGCTTCGTCAGAGAAAATAATTTTTCTGTAGAAAAATCTATCGACCATAATTCGTTCTCCCATTAATAGGCAAAATTCTAATCGACGAGCATCATCTCATTCTACTAAAGTGTGTATTATGGAAGTGTGTAGTACTGGTTTATAAGGATCAATTTTTTTATTTGAAAAGATCCTTTGCAGATGGCTTTTACTGATGTTCAAGTATCGAAATCTTTGCCTCAACGATTTTTTTGAGAAAGTGTTCTTGGAATCAATAGCTAACATAGCTCCTGCATCATCTTCGCCATTTCGCTTTTTTTTTCTTGTTATTTTTCACGTCTCCTGTTGCATGAAATTTGTTAACCAATTCATGAAGACAATTGATAGAAACGTATACATCAGGGTATTTTCTGTTAAAAACTTCAATAGCACGGCGGTACGATACCTCGCCTATGCCGTAACAAAGAACTAAATAAGCCCTTTGCTCTAAAGTCAACATACTTTCAATCAGCTTCTATCAACAAATTGCTCACAATTTTTTGATCACCTTTATGTAATGTCTTTTCACTGGTCCGAGATGTAAAATTTGAAATAGAACATTCAAGTTTGAAATTTGAGCATAAAATTAATTCAAACTAACTTTTACCTATAACATTTTTGATCTAATTCCGAAAAACCGATAGTTTACTCTTCGGCCAATTTAACAATTTCGTGTTTTCTAACCATCCTGTACGTTACATCAAAATATTAACAATGGCTTTCGACTTTTTAGGACATCCAAAACTCTTTATAAACAATGACTTTTTCTCGAGAAATTAAAAATAACGTCCATTATAGGTATAGTTAGGTCCACTTAGGACACAGTGTATTAAAAAAAGTCATGTTTTGTCCGGATATTTTGTTTGAATTTTCATTTACATATCGAAATCGGTAGGCTTGTATGAAAGTGTTGGGGGGTCGAATCGAATATCCAATGGAGCCTTTAATTAAAAACCGGATGACACAGCCCACTGTGTTAACATATCGGCGTTTGCGATCTATCAGGTCGAAAAAATGTGGTTTCGGTCAAATTGCCTGCATTGAACATACCGTACGCAGTCGCTGCAAAAAAATATTTTTACTGCGAGCAATAACAATGTGGGCGTACGTCCCAATTTACAGCCAACAAAAAAAAACGATAGCAGCAATAGTCAGCAGCTACACATCAATGAGAAAAAAATATCATGTCGACTGCGCCAGTTATATGCCGAGAGTCCGCGACAAAAATATACCCTCATAAAATATCATTACGAAAAGTTTGTATCTGATATAAAATGTTATGGAGAAAAGGAATTGCTATTTTCATTTTTATTTTCTTTTGTTATGGTAATAATATTTCTTCCCTTGGCTTCTACCCTCAATTTCTTAATTTTACTAAAAATTTGAGAGTTATTTTGAGGCTATTTTCTGGACAGTTTCTAGGACATATTGTACAGTCTCATAGCAAGATTACGTTTTTACACATTAATCCAAAAATCGTATAATAATTCTATCAAGAGTGATAAAAGTTTTCCTACTCAATTACTTCTTTCACGAAAATCTCCAAATATGGGCATAACATAACCTAGATTATACTGTGTTACATTGAAAATATACTTTTTACGAGACATAGTGTAAGTTGTTGAGTTTATACAACTAAACATAATGACATACGAAACACTCCCAAAATCTCGATTTTTCCGAAAAAACTGTTTTTGTGTAGTTGCATGTGTAATAAAAAAGCAGAACTCCGTCATTTTCCATTCGATTTCCATAATAAAAAATGCACTTGAAAGAGGAGACACAGACCATTATACAGGGTCATTATAAATGACTGTAGTCAAAGTAGGCCGGGGATCTAATGTTAAAATTGTAGGTTGCCGCTATACTGAAATAGTGTTCCATATGCAAGTGTTAAATTGGTTGCATAAGTTGGAGTTATTTTACTGAGCACACATTCAAAACACAATAGTCAAACTGTTTTCCTAACACCCCAATATTTATTGTTTTTTAAAATAAATAAGACAACTAAATAAAAAAATAAAACTTTAATTAAAGAATAAACGACGGAAATTAAAGTATAAAAAAGTAAAATTAAAGAATTAAATAACTAAAACACAAAAATAAAACAAAGACACTATTACACAGAGTTTTAAATAATAATCGTTATTTTGTTCACACAAGATGTTGGAACCGTTCTCCATTTTGTTGCAAACGTAACCTAACTCTTCTTTTTTTATTTTCAAATATATTCTGTAACATCAATATTTGCGCAACAATTTGTTATTTGGTTCATCAGTTCTTCTGCGTTTGCTAATCGTTGTTTGTAGACGTTATCCTTCAAATAACCAAATATTGAAAAATCCAACGGCGTCAGGTCACAGGAACGAGCGGGCCATTCTACATTAGCCTTTCGGCTGATTATACGGTCACCATAAAATTCTTGTAAAAATCGAATATTTTCGATTGTGGTATGGGCTGTAGCCCTATCATGCTGGAAATAACCGAACTGCAATTCTTCGTCGTCCAATTGATTGATAAAGACTCTCAGTATCTGTTCCCTATATCTCAAACCATTTATCGTGTCTTGAAAAAATATCGGTCCGATTATCCTTCGACGTGATACGCCTAACCAGACACCCACTTTCACAGAATATAACGGAGTGTCCTGGAATGCGTGGGGATTTTCAGTACTCCAAATTCTGTAATTCTGTGAATTTACGTATCCCGATAGGTGAAACCACGCTTCCACGTCCATAACTTTTCGATTTGTTATTGTATTTGACCGAACAGTACACCTTTACAATGGTCTATGCTTCTTCTTTCATTTGCATTTTTTATTTTGGAAATCGAATAGAAAATGACGGAGTTATGAATTTTTATATACGTGCAAGTTCCCAAAAACGGTTTTTTTGAAAAAAAAAACGATATTTTGGGGGTGTTTGGAAAATTTCAGCTATGCCATTATGATCAGCACTACCAGCTCAACAACTTCCGCTATGTCTCGTGGAAAGTATATTTCGTTAAGGTAGTCTCCTGGTTCACTACTTCTCTGGTAAATAGATATTCCTGGTTGCAATTCACAGCTTCACTAAATCTAATATCTGACGTCTGGTTTATTGAATTGGGTGAAATACGATTTTACAGGGGACTTGGTGGAAATCCAGTCTGAATATTCAGTTCACATTACATTCAGGAAATAAGGGCACCGGGTCTGGTTTTCCCTACATACGGTGGTATATAGGTAGATGATACGAAGAGAGAAGCGAAACGGGACAAAGATGGACGGTGTCATACCTTTGGTGCGTCTATATCTGTCGGTCTAATGCCGTAAACGTAACTCTTCTCCAGGATCGGAGTCGCGAAAAGGACTTTGTGAACTGTAATTGGGGTTTATTCCAATTTATGTGATGTTGCTCGGTAGCTATTGAGACGAAAATAATAAATTGGAGATGTGAAATGTTCAGTTTCACCTAATAATTTATGTAATGGATCTGGGGATTTTTGTTTCTGTATCAATTTAGCTGAACATTTGATTGTCTCGAAAAGTACACATCCAGCAAAAAGAAATACACACAACTTTTCTTGTATGAAGGGGCCATTACGACGTATTACCGATTTTGTTATAGATGGCGCTTTTGTTATGGTGGTGAAAACTTAGTACAGCCGAAGAAAAAGGGATCTTCACATGAGCGCGGCAAGCCTACACCAAGCGTAGGTCGGAGATTGTCGGTCGTCGTATATACTTGCTAAAGCCATAAAACCAAAGGGCCACGTCTGTTTCATTTCATTTTAAGGTTTCTGTATATAGATGGCATGAAGTTGAGTTTCGTATTAATATAATATATTTTCGCTATTTGGAACGAGTGAAACTGCCGCTCGTAGCTAAAGATTGTTATTCGTTAATATTTTTGTTTCAATTTGCAATTGCAATATTATTTCATTTATACTCAAATACATATTAACGTTAATTATAATTATAAAAATTTGACTTAGGTACATACTAAAATACTTCATCATCATGGCTACGTTGCCTAACGGCAAACCGATTACTACCTCGGATATCCGCTGTCAATAATTTTTAAAGGAAGGTAATCCCAGATAGGAATTTCATGTAAGTGAAAAAATCTAGCTCGGTTTCTACTTCGTCGCAGACCGAGATAATATACTTTTATCTACAATTTTTTTATATTTATTTAATTTAAGTTATAAGTACCTAATTGAAAAATGGCAACTCCGTAAACTACAAAAAAACTCACTTAGATGGATATTATATATTTTATTTATGCATATAATTATGTATACAACAAAAATTATATAAATATAAAATGAGAATAGTATAGATAAAAATAATAGGTAGATATATAACAGTAAAATATAATATATGTAATAATTTAAAATAAATATATGTAATAACATAAAAACAAACACTTAATAATATAGTAATAACATAAGCATGTATTAAATAAGAAAAGTGTTCTGTTAGGTTGGAGGTGATATAAATTTGGAGTGCCTTTATTTCATATTTGTTGAGGTTGGTATGACCTGCTGTTTTAGGAAATGATACATTTATGACAATCTAAACACAGAACATATGTATCGTCAATTTGTTGCACTAAGAAAACAAACAAAATCCTTTGTTGTTGTATCAGCCAAAATTGATTTAATTGTGGTTGTCCAACAAATTTATGATTTTTAATCAAATAGCTGCCTAGATTAATAATTGAAGTGCTTTTTGTTTGTTTCCTTGGTGTTTTAATTACACTAATGGACATTTTTTAACGACCTTTTAGCTGCTCATTATAATTTATAGAGGTTTTGACTGTATTGCACATTTATTTACTTAAGTGTTTAAAATATATTATAAAAGGAACATTCATATTTATTATATGTCCTTGGACCTATTTGTTTTTTCAAATCCTTAAAATGTTATAGCAAACTTGAAATATTAGCAAAATAAATTTTTATATAAAATATAATTCCGGGCCATTAATTTTGTAATTTAACCGAGTTTGTATTACCAATTGTTATGCAGCAACAGATAACTTTGAATACAACCATTTTATGTTTTTTTTATGTCAATTTTCTGATGTTCAGATAAAAGGTTCAGTGTTTCAAGGTTTCTAAGGGACCCTTTTGAGGTGTCTAGAATATTGGAGTCAGCCAGTATAAATTTTTTTATCATTACAAAAATCAAATTAGCGATGAATTCACTGCGCGTCTTTTCTACAGAAATCAAAATTGAATACTTGGAAAATCAAATATAAAACATACAAATAATCCTTACCATATTCACAGGCCACTCACAAAATATGTTATCAATTTCTTATAATTTTGAGTAAATTTTATTACACAAGATTATAAATGTATTATAGCGAGACAATTAAGCGATAGATATATCAAAATCAGTAAGAGAAAAGGGAATGGCCATTAAAAAACTATCGATGACGTCATAAGCAAAAACAATTGAAGGTTGGACATTGAATTTAATATAGCTATGTATATTTATGTATATTTTGATAATTACAAATTGACAAGTTGGACGATTTTTAAAATAGCAATCCGTTCCAGAGATTTTGTCGTTTCCATACCTTACTTACACAATAAATAATAAAATTCAACTGATTAATTAATATTAAGGTAAATAACAATTTAATGATAATAAATTGAGTAACATAATAGAGTGAAGTTTAAATAAATTTTAATTTCACAATTTTTTGAAAGTTATCGACATATTATTCTGATGTGCTATCATTCATATTGCATTGTAAATCCTCCCATTTCATATCACACATAAGAAAATGCGTATGGATGCTATTATAGAACGTCAAAATATAATTTTAATAAACAAAAAATAACAACATTTTTATAACTAACCTAAACTGCTGAACAACAGTTCTAAAGGGCATATCTGCAGCAAAGTAGAAACCGGGACAAATAAGATTTTCAGTTACATGCAAAATTGTAGAAAAATTATTTACGCCGAATATAATGACCGGTTTTGTGTTTCAGACATACGCCGGTCGGCGGCGCCCTGATGATCAAGGACTTCAAAATGTTCTTAACACAATATTCAACAAATTTGCAGATACGACCATTAGAACTATAACAGCAGTATACCGACTGAAGCTGTCGGTATACCTACTTACAATAAGAATTAATTTACTGTATATTTTAAAATACATTAAATATTACAATGCACTATTGTCAGTTTCGGATATCGGAAACATATATAAATAGATGAAATTCGATTTCATTCCATACATACAGAAAAATAAAACGAAACGAAACAAAAGTGACCCTTTGGCTTTATGACTTTAGCAGGTAGGTACCCGACGACCGACAATCTCCGACCTACGTTTGGTGTAGGCTAGCTGCGTTCATGTAAAGATCGTATTTTCTTCGGCTGTACTGTCCTCTCTGAAGCATGGCGATCGGTCATCTTACATACTATCTTTCTACTTTTTGCACAAAATTTTGCGAAGATTTAAAAAATATACAGGATTATAGGTCTTTTTTAGGCAACTTTTACACTATTTTTCTAAAAAAACTAGAGCCGATTGAATCAAAGAACATCTAGCTACTTAATAAAAATGCCCATATTGATAAGAAAGATCAAAAAGGCGTCTTTAAAAATGAGATGCAGTGCATCATTATGTACCTATGTACTATTTTCACTGAAAATGCGCAACCCACTATTTTACATATTCCTGAAACCTAGCATCGCATCTTGCTTATTATTGGCTGCATATTGCCTGGATGTATTTCAATTATTTACACCACTACATAAATTCATTACAGAAACCTAATTGGAGGTTTCAAGTTCACTAACAATTGAATCTCGCTAATACTTGGCATATGTAGTTTCCCTTACATTCATAGTTTATCGAATATTCTCCATTCCCGTTCCTGCTTTTCCTGTCGATGTGTATGGGATTTCAACCACAACTACCACAAGTACTAGATCTCTATTCTCGCATACAATTTCTACGGAACTGTTTGCTCCGTACGACTCAGTTATTTGCTTCGACGATATATATGTAAGTATGAACTTGGCTGTGTGTGTGTGTGTGCGTGTGTATTCCTGAGACAGTAATTTTGCTGAAAGGTTTCCATTGAAGACGGTTAGTTGCGAGCAATTCAGCACGATTGGAATGTAACTATTGAAACCAATAGATGAACGTCGAACAATGCCTAGAGAGGATTGTATACATTGCCATGGCAATACGAAATCTTTTTTGGATGGAAGAGTTCTCACTAAACCTAGATTAACAATCAAAGGATAAAATAAACAAAACTGCACAAATGGGGTTCCAGACATCCTGGTTTTGGTTACTATTCTTTCTAAACTTAATGTAATTTTTTAAATTTAATTCTTAAAGTTACAGTTGTTCTTACAGTTTCTCCTGAAAGCCATAATGTTCCTAGAAACCACCCCTAACGTGCACGTTCGCTGTTTTTTAGTATTTTGCCGCAAAACGGTCACGAGTTCGCAATTTTAGCATCTGTTCAAAATTAATCGTTATAAAATTCTGCACCCAAAATGTAAATTACACTTTTTCTTAAATACAGTTGTTCTTAAGGGGTAATGCCACTCTAGAGCGAGAAAAAATAGCCGATTTTGTAGGTCTATTTTTTACAATATAGTACATGAGTTACAAAATCTCTTTAAAGCCCCTTATTGTTCATATTTTGAGGAGTATTCACGATAAAAAAAAAAACAAAAATAAATAAAAAAATAGCAGCGTTAGAGGACATCAAAGGAAACGTCTTCCGGCGGACAGGGTTGCACGGCCGGAAAGATTCTGCACGCACTTTTTCCCTTAGCCATAAAAACAAAAAGGAATTGATTCTATATAAGATTATCTCGGGAAGTACGTACGGAAATTAAAAAATTCCGCTTTAAAACAAAATGGCGCACGTTTAAACACAAAATATCACTTTTAGGTACAAAATTAGCTTAAAAATTGTTTATAACAAAAAAAGTTTCGAACTTATCGTAAGTCCGTACGTACTTCTCTAGATAATATTGTTCTGAAGCTGCATATAAAATTTCAAGTGAATTGACGAAGATCAGTTGAAGTTATCTTTCCGGCCAGTTTGAAAAATGCGATTTTGAGAAAACACCGTCTAAAATATTGTGAAACTTTGATGTATAGAATTGTTATATTTTACTCTAGTCGGCGAAGCCTGGACCGTATAATTATCTTTTAAAATTAACATTTTCCTCGTCTTGTTTCTTTCTGTTTGATTTTGACGACAGACGGGCCTGTTTTGCAGCATCAGTCAGGGATGGCTCTGAAAATATGATGCGCCGTGCGTTAACCTTCGCGCAGATATTATTGCAGTTTGGCTAGATGCTCATACATAATACCTTCATAATCTTCATAAGGCTGGATAATGCATCATTGACAACCATACTTGCTGCAATATCCACAATTACTTTGCCACTTGAAAGAGAAAATGAACATGAAATCACCAGGTGGCATTTCATCGGTCAGAATTTATGATACAGTGTCGCCCAGATTTATTTTCTTTATGTTATCAATTGAATCATGATTATGACGAGTCCATCATAAATTGAAAGTTCATTTATAGGCTTCTGGGTTAACTGCCCTTTCTCTTCGAGGCCCTAACTGGTTTTTGTCAAATGGCGGGGACGAGTGCCATTAGTTTTTTCACGTGATCTATGCATTCCTTTTCTTATTTTCTTTCTTATTCCAAAATTTGCAAAATATAAGTATTTAGATTTTATAAGAATATCAACAACATTTCTCCAGCTGATAAGCGCCACCAATCATACAGAGAAGAAAAGCTATGTTTTCTCTATGTTCCATCGTCCGAGACAGTTACGCCATTATTTTTTTACTATTTTCAATTGACTTTTAGCCCTCCCTTGTTCTGCTGCTTTCTGCATACTTTGTTGACAATGCTTCTGTTTCCACAAAAATGGTGCGAACAACTTTATCGTAAAATGAGTGAAAAATCTGACGAGGAATGTCCTTGAATGTGCAAAACTTTTCAATTACATCTACACCTATTCCTATGCCCATGACAAGGATAATTCAGCTATTCATTTCCTATCATTTTTGAACAAATCGGCAACTTGGAATGAAAGTTTGTTCAAAATTCTCACAAGAAACCACGATTTGAAATCCTATGTCACGGTTGCCACTTTCGGCGAATTTCGCATTTGATTTGCACGTTTTACACACTACAACTTGTGAAATAGCAGAAAACACAACAACAAAGTTCAAAAGATGATAATTAAACGTCATCCAGTCCAACGTTGTAATAATCTTCAACCGACCTTACTTTTTTACCGGTGTGGACTGTGGATACGTTATCAGGCAGCGGCGACTCTAGTTCCAAACGATTCAATGCTTGCCATGTTAGTTGTATTTGAAAATCTGCTGCTTCCTTTCGATCACGATATGTTACTAATTAGTTCTGCTATTTTTTTACCAACTAATCAAGAACAACACACGTTACATCAGACAGCTGTAACATTGTGCGGCTAGCGCCAGTTCAACGAACGTACCGAGGATATTTCCACAAAATCTTTGTGTTTTATAATATTTTATGTTATATTTCACACCACGCATGTAATTCCTCCAAATAAGATAAGAGCGTATCGGTCTCTAGGCTGTAACCTCTCACGCTAAACTTTTTGCATGTACGCTCGGCGAGACGCTTGGCTGTATGTTCATCAAATAAGCCTTTAAAAATTTGTTTCCAATATGAAACATATTGTACCTTATTTCTAAGATCTCAAAGCATCATTTAAGCAAAAAATTTTTTTTTGATTTTTCAAGAAATCTAGAGTGGCATTACCCCTTAAGTCTTGCTTCCTATTATTACAAGTATCAACTTAGCTTCAGCTAGGTATAAATAAATATTATGGCACTTATCACCTTCTACGAATTTTTTACTTTATTTTAGATTCGTTCTTGCGATGCAAGACCTCGGTAAAAAAGAACACCACCATGTGATGTACAATCTGTTTAAATATACACAAAAAATTAGAGCTGGCTTTCTATAAAACATTTCTCTTGCTGTACACTATTTTCTAAATATCTCAGAATAATGTTTTTAGCACTTAGTTCGTTATTTACTTCAACTCTTCAATTGGCATTGATTGATCACATTCATGTTGAATTTCGTTTGAACCCAGTGACAGAATGGTGTTAAACAAACGCTATCTCAGCGGCACAAATCAGTCAGAGTGTCGCTCAAAGACCTTTCACTCTACAAAAACGGCCACACACGGAATTTTTAATTACACCATGGCTAACAAACGGCATCCACACGTACCGACGACCTGACACTGTTTGTTATATTGGTTCACAGGACAAACCAGGACAAATACTCTTAACTGTTTGCGGGATAATTGAAAATAGCTAATTCGAAATCCGCTTTTATGTTAACCGAGTGCGGCGACACTAGCGCCATATAGGCGCTGTATGTTGCCAACCGGAGCTCTCGAAATAACACCAACGTACGTGCGATTGTATAAATTGAATCCGATCGACCATGCTGGTCGTAAACTGACAAAGTAGATCCGAAATTGAGAGCGGTATAATTTGATTATGTGTTAGTTCCGGCCCGAATTTATGGTAATGAATCGTGTGTTTATATTATTATTCGCGGAAACCGGGATTATGCCGTTTGAACCCGCTGTGATGGTTGGTATTAGTGCAGATGCAGGCTTCACAAAGCATATGCTGTAGTATATATTAAACGCTGTAGAGTCTGTTTCAAAAATTCTCTTAAAAGCAATCTAGAATAGATAGAGAGCTGTATTTTTTTTAGAATGAATAATTGGAAATTTAATTAAGCTTACAGTTTTTTTTTTGCAGGCATTATGTTAACGTGCAGCTAGACACAAAGTGTGCAGTGAGATTTTTAAATTGTGCAGTGGGAATATCGTATTTGGGCAGTAGTTAATTATTATCAATTGTGTGTGAAATACGTTAAAAAAATTAAAATCGGACCACCTCCGACGCATCCAGGCTCGCCGAACCATATTGCATAAAAAAAATTCAAATCGCAATTGTGCAAAAACTAATCATCGGACAACGCCTGGGTTGTGCACACTTAAAGTACCCATCGATCGCTACGTTCTCGCGAAAAGTCAGCGTTACAACTTTGAAAATGGCGTAGTTATGAATTTTTGAAGAAAATACAGATTTCTCCGGTTCTTCCGAATTTCCTCCGTTAATATTAATCTGATCGGGTCCGTGTAGGGTTCATTTTTTTCGTCTTTTCATTCTCTACAATTCGTCTGTTGATAGTATCAAGATTGCTCCATCGGTTCAGCTTTTACAAGCGAACTACGAAAAAAAGCACGATTTTTTTAGGGTTTTTTGTTTATAACAAATTAAGTAATGATATTTGCTAGTCGAAAACACATCACAATACATCTACGGACTGTTCCACGTGACCTGGGACCGGCGGCTTGCTGATACTATTTTTGTCACGAAAAAGTCTCTATTGCCTGGTCTATGTCATAATGACATGAAACATGGTTTTGATCAATGAATAGATCCTATTTTCTTTTGTACACGGTTGGAGGCTATCATTCCCTCAAAATTATTTTAATCACATTTAATGTTGATATCAGATGTCGTGGAACAAGTTAAATATAATCTCGATTGGTCAAAATTTCAACCAGAAAATGCGCTGATGTTGCGCGGAATAAAAGAAATGGTATTTTAATTTTAGAAGAATGTATTTTAAATATGTACCTACTGAACACTAATGTTTTCATTTTTATGCATTACTGTCTTATGAATAACGTATTAAAATGTCATATTTGGGCAGTGGGAAAAAAACCTCAGAATAAGGCCTGTTTGTTTGCAATAACTAGAAAATTTTCCTAATTGTAATTTTTTTTAGTGTCGGCCAGCTGAATCGCTTATTGGTATTTATTAAGTTCATAAACATATACATATAGATGCTTTTTTTTCTTGGTTATATGACGTCATAGAAGCTCAGGGAAATAATTGGTATAACATAACCCTGTCTGATATATTAAGCAGTTTTGATTTCCAGAATATACCGAAAGTAGTCACAACTGCATTGGAGTGGAATTTCACACCAGAACCTAGGTCGTGTGTGGTATCATTGGATAGATATATTAATAAGAAACCAAATTTGTATGAAATAAATGTTTCTAAATTATATGATTCACAAAGATAATCTTATGATAAGACTGGCTATATTTTCCAAACATTGTTGTTTGTTCTATTATAGTTACACTTAAAAGACGATAGCATCTATTAATTCAAATGCCCCAGCCTGTATTTAAACTTGCACAATCTTCCTAAAACTACATTCCCAGTACATAACAAAAAAAACCCAAAAAACGTTGTAACAACAACTCGTAACAACTTCGTTCCAATTCGCCGGTCATTCGACGATAAACCGGAAGTGGATTCTGAAAAGCTCACTATTTGTCTACTTCTACTCCGCGCTACGAGTACAACGTCCTCTCCTAGTCTTCTTAACAAAGTCCAACTCCCATATTTACAATATCCAATTTCTCTCGGACCATTTAGTCTCTCGTCTCGCATTCAGAGGTACGACGGTGGAATCCAGATGGCGTTCGACGTCTCAACGCCAGATTGGCCGCCGTCACACTCGCCGTAAAACAAAAGAAAAACGACCACGACTGCGATTTCCTCCGCTGGCGCTAAGGAAAAAGCACAGACGAGCTTTCGCTACTCGAGTCTTGGTGGTTTTTGTAGGTATGACTCATTGCGCTTCAGGATAAAGTTTTACAAGCATAGGGGTAGTTGAGATAAAGAGTTGCGGATAGTGGGTGGAGCGCTTAGGTTTAGATTGGTGCTTCAGAAGTGGGATGAATTTTTACTTCGAGGCGAGGTAAAAATGACTGCTTTTTTTTTGGTGGATTATACAGGGTTAGTACAAATTACCGGAACACCTTGGTAATTTTTCAACAGTAAAGAATTTCAAAGAAAAATTCAAACAAGAGTTTTTTGATTTTAAACAAGCTATCGTCTAAACTCTAAAAAATATTTTCAATCATTTTTCATTTTATTTTGTAAATTTGGTAAATTTTCAATCATTTTTTCATTTTATTTTGTAAATTTGGTAGTTTTTTGGTTATAAACAATTAATCAAAATTAGTCCAAATTACCGGAACACCAAAATAAACAGGACAAAATTTGAAAAAAAAAAATTTAAACAAAAGTTTATTTATTTTTAACAAGCTATCGTCTAAGTTTGTTTTTAATATACACAATGTTCATTTTATTATGGAAACTTTCTACAAAAAATTCTAAGAATCAATCCTAGAATTAAAAAATGTAAAAATACACAGGGTGTGGTATCAGAAAAAGGAAAGGTTACCAAATTTCCAGAATAAACGTTAGTTTGTTCAGCACCAGAGAAATTTTGTTGTTTGAAACATTTTTTGATTTTTTTTACAGTTGGAGAATTATTTAGGTATTTCGGTAATTTTGTCTAATTTTGATTAATTGCGGCTAATTTTGATTAATTGCTCATAACTCAAAAATAATGCATTTTATAAAAAAGTGATTCCTACAAAAGATTCTTAGAATTAATCTTAGAACTGAAAAATTTATTTGAAAACGGAGAGGGTACTAAAATTTCCAGAATAAACGATTGTTTAAAGCAAAACAACTTTCAGCAAACTGTGCTAAACAAGTTATTAAGTTATAAAGCTGATATGAAGTTGTTGTTAAAGAGCAGGTGTTGTTTTACTTATCTTAAAATAATAGCAATTCATAACGCAACTCAATACAAGCACTGTACATTTATTTTTCCATAAAGATTATTACTTAATATTGCTTTGCACGAGATAATTTATTTATAACGGTAATTTTATGTAAATACTTACGAAGAAGACGAGCTTTCTATATCGGTTTATTTTAGCACTAGTGTGTGCTAGTACTTTTTGTTCAGAACGCATTTTTATTGCATTTGCCAAGAACCCATCATGTCATGCCATCATCAACCCATCATGCCAATCATGTCAATTATTTCCTCCTGAGAAAAGTTCGACATATTTCCAAAAATTATGCAAATCTAACCTAACAATATCACCATCATTGACAAATACCTTAATAACTTGCTTAGCACAGCCTACAGCATGTAAGTAAAATTTTATTTGAAATTATAGTATTAAATTGCAGATGTGATCAAATGTTTTCATTTATTAAAAAAAAGATGAAATCGTGCGAGAAAACGTAATTTAGGTAAATACTTAGCTGGTCTAATGGTTAATGTAGGTGTAGAAGCTCTTATTGAAAATCGATTTTTTTTATGAAGAAGACTAGATATCTTTGCAATTGTTTATTTTAGCTCTGTGTGTGCTAGTACTTTTTTGTGCAGAAAGATGCGCACAATTAAAAAAAAACAATTAATTACATGGTGTTCCATTTACTGTTGAGACAACCTGTATAGCGATATGATAGTATGACATTACAGATTTTTGATAATTATATACATGATAGTATTAAATTTCTTCTACGGTGGTAGTCAGTCCGGAAGTCACGTGGTAGTAAAATTCTAACTTTTCACCATTTACATACTTGAGGACTTTTTTTAAAATATTATCGAGCTTTTTGAGATTGATTTTCATATCGATTAGTTCGGCGTACCTCAACAACTATTTGAATGCAAATTACGTATTTGGTATTTGGCTAAATCACAGTGAACATTTTGGCTACTTCAGTTCAAAATGTCCAATTTTGGTGTTTTCGAACTCGCCGATTCAGTTATAGGTACCATTTTATTGATCTTTCCCTTATATTTTTCACGGTTAATGTACTTCTACCAAGACGGTTTGCCCAGCTGACTATTCAACCAAAAAATTTCATATAAATAAATCAAATTTTAAGCACTTTTCCCTATGACTCCATCCTAAAACACTGAAAACTCAACAATTTGCGTAACATAATTCACAAAAGGACCTCGTCCTTTTTTCCCACCAATCCGAACAAACACATTCACTAATTAACTAATTAAATAATTGCTTCGTCCGAAAGTTTCCAGTGGTAACAAACAAGCGCGGCGTCCACACTACATAACAGAGCAACTTCGGAGTGGATTAGAATTATTACAGGCAGACAAAACAACCCCTCTCACCCCTAGCAACTTCCCACTATTATCCAAGTTACCTTCTGTCAAGATCATTACCGACTTAGACTGTACTACACCCAGAAATTCGAAACTTTAAGGTCAGACACAAGGGCGAACTCAGAAGATCCGTTAATTAGTTTGTTAAACAACGCAAAATCAAGTCGTTACACCGAAAACAATTCCATTGTTTCGTGTATGTGGTCGAGAACGAATTCATCAAGATTCTCGCGTGTTACTCGGCCGGTAAAGCAGTGCGTCGATTCATAACCCTTGCGAAGAAATTTTCGAAGCTTCGTCGAGGTAATAACTCTTAAAGTTGGGAGCAGATGGTGTGTTTTGATAGCAAAGCAGGTGGCAACAAGTAGCTAGTAAATGAGGATGTTCCATTAACGTAACCACAAATCACTGTTGGCTATAAAACACGGTACATTATTATTTTTCGTGATGTGGTATATTTCATTCATGCAAAAAAGAAACTAAAGAGTTTGAGAGCTTTAAAAATATTTTTCAGATATTTAGCATAAGATTTAAGGTAGCTTGATTTATGAAATTAAAAAATAGTCTAGAAATAACCTGGAAATGCATTACAAATAGACATTAAAATCGATTACCAACTCATTCTCCAGCGCCTCCACCAGAATGGCAATTAGTGATTTTCTTGCAATTCAAGCTTTTACCAAACTTTTTTTTATTTAAAATGTATTTAATTACTAGTCAAAGAGTTGGCCTACAATACAATTCCGTTTACTGATTTTATTCAGTTGTTTTCCATAGCATTTTATGTAGCTATGGAACATATCAAATATAACGTTGTTTCGACAAGTTGAATTCAAACAATCGGAGAGCGGTAATTGGTTGAAATGGTTAATTGTAACATTGTTATGTGAGCGCAGAATTGATATAATGTATAGGCAGGATATTGGCTTCACTGACCGGAAATGCTGCTAATGTGCTGCGTATAGCATAACAAACACGCTGGGGCATCATTATTACATTTTGTTCTTCGAAATGTGCACAGCCATTAGATACGTGACTCGAACATGCGTACGATAAATCAATGAGATAATTGAGTATTCTAATTACACTGTGTTACAGTGAAAATATACTTTTCCCGAGACGTAGTGTAAGAGAGAACACAGACCATTAGAAGGATGTACTGTTCGGTCAGTCCAATAAAAAGAAGACGTTCAAATTCAGAAGATTCCTATTACTTTCAAATTTTCTGAACTTTAACGACAGTTTGATGACCTGTTTCAATTCATAATATTTTATTTCTATTTTTTTATTGAAAGCCCATTTAAATGTGCGTTTAACACAAGTTTGTTTATTCTAATCGGTTGAAATTTGACTGAGTTATCGATGTTTAATCACCGGCTTGACATTCACACTAGGCAGGAATATACCTACGGCCCGACCGTAATAACCGTACTCGTGATTCACATTAACTAGACATTATTTTATTTGTTTATTACCCTGTTTTATTGTATTTTAGTATACCTAATATGTTATCAAGTACTATTCGACTTGTACCCAAATATCGCAAAATCGTTAATCGACAATCTTAACCTATTACAATTGTGTATACTATTAGGACGATGTAGGCCTTTAGTATCACCAAATTTCATATAAAATAACAATCAAACTGATCCATAAGCAGTAAGAATTCAGCTCTAGTGCAAGCTTCAGTTTAAATATAAAAAAGGTAAAAGGTGCGACAATCGCCATAAGTTTTGTTACGTCTGCGGATTGTTTGTGGACAAACAGCATCGGCTACAATTAGTAAAAAATGAATCCGTGGTTGAGGCATACAACAAATTTTTTTACCGTGTTTACACCGCAACTCGCTGGTATGAACCAGAATACGTGTATGTAGTTTATTCGTCGAAAATGAAGTTATGGAAATCAAAAAAGTTATAACTCAAGAACTGGAATGGCTTTTCTACTCCGATGATATGGCATCATCAAACTTATCATAAGGTGGAGGATTGCTATTTCTGTGAATCAGACATTAAAGGCCATCATTTTAAGACGCGTAAGTACATTAAGTATGCTAATATTTTGACTGTAACGAAACCAATAGCTCTTGATGATTTGGGTTGAGCAACCTGCTGCTGAAGCTGAAGAATCTTATAAATCTGACGATAAAGCTACCTTTCTGACAATTAAGATGCATTGAGTTTCTTCCATCTGGATAGGATTCAATGGAACGACATGAAGTGTCAAATGAGGAATACCTTGTTGCTGATCTATTTTCAGGAATATTTGTTGTACCACAAATTCGGAAAATTATGCGGGACAACGATTTTGCAACTAAACTGAATGATGTGGAAAGAAGAGCCTGGAATAGTTTTATTTCATTATGCGATAACTTTCTTGGAAATGATAAAAGTGCCGACTACGCAAATGTTGCACAAGAGTTTTTGAGTGCCTACGGTGAAATGGGCTGCAACATGTCTATCAAAATTCTTTTTTTGCATTCTCATTTGAATTTCTTTCCGGACAGTCTTGGCCAACTCAGTAACGAACAAGGTGAACAATTTCATCAGGAAATGGAAGCTATTGAAAAACGTTTTCAAGGAAAAAACACCATCAACATGATCGCAGACTACTGTTGGTCACTTAAACGCGAAACAGATGATGTATTGTATAAACGACGGAGATCGAGTAAACATTTTTAAGTTTTGTTGTATTTCTTGTTTTTTTTTTATTTTTCATAAATCACGATTAGTAACTCAGTACTGTTTCAATAAACGAGTGAAAATTTTATTGTTGGTGCAATTTATTTTGAACCCATACCTGGAAATGTAATGAACGTAAACTCTAATAAAAAATTTGAAAAAATCTGAAAATAATTGGAAACTTCTGAACTTGAACGTTCATAACTTTTCGATATGTTATTAGATCTGACCGAACAGTACATCTTTATAATGGTCCATGCTTCCATGCTGCTTTTTGGAATTCATTTGGAAATCACATAGAAAATGAGTTTTTTTATTAAAAATATTACCTAAAATTCAAAAATGACTAGTTAAGAGATTGTTTTTTTGCATGTACAATAATAACAATATTAATTAATCGTTATCAGAACATATAAATTTTCTTTGAAAAACTAATAAATATATTGAATAAATATAATGGCATTTTCCAGAGTAATGGAATGGATTTTAGAGTACTTTTTAGAGTACGCAAAACTCTTAGTATAAACAAATTCGACACACAATATTATAAACCCTTCTTCTGTTGTCGAATTACTAAGCTGTCTAAACGAATTAATTAGAATCCAATCAATTTTAAATTACCTTTCCGCTGACTCTACTCATGTCTCAACGTGCCTCAAAAGTGTAATCGTGCACAGCAAATGCCATACGTCGCGTGTTGAGCTCTTGACAAACTCGTGCGAAAAAGAAAGCACAGCGAAACAAGCGACAGTCGTAGAGGATTATTCACTCGCGTACACCGAGAATTATCCTTTGTTGGTCCTTCGGATCCACATACAGCACAAACGTTCCTGTAGGAATTACTTCTGCTTGCATCTCAGTTGGAAACACGACTTTGCTTTGAAGCAGTATTTTCTCCTGTTGTAAGACATGTGTACGACTATCATGTTAATTCCTTTCGGTTGCTAAACATTAGTTTCGTGTTAAATGTGTCGTCAGAACTCAGAGTTGCATACAATTACACACTTATAGACAGGGCCACCCTAACCATAGGGCTAAATGGGCTATAGCCCTGGGGCGCCAACCTTTTGGGGGCGGTAATTTTTATTGGTGTTATATTTTATGTTATTATTAGTTATTTTGAAATTAGTTGATTTTATTATAAATCTTTTCATGAGAAAATCAACCAAATAACCTCTTTCTAAATGAAGTAGAAAATTGTATGTCTGCTCTTAGAATTTCTCAAGTTACTTATATATGGAGTATCAATGAAAAACATTCGGGTTTGGTTCGGTTAGCGCAAGTTTTCTATGACGTGCCAGCCTAGGTTTGCCATATTTTACTTATCAAAATATATGAGACATCTAGTAAACATGTATGAGATAATGAAAAAATATATGAGATACTGATCTACTTGATGATGGTTTCATTGTTGATCATTGTTAATAATGATAACTGCATCTTTTACTTTGGTGTTCCAAATTTACTGTGCTTTTATTTTATATGAGCTTGATTATGATGTGTTATTTTTTTAGAAATGTTAATGACAGTTAATTAAAGTTATTACTCGATTATGAACTGTTCTTACTTATTGATTTTTTGTTATTTTTAAAAGAAATTTTCAGTGAGCGCACAAAGTAGGAAGCATGACCAAATATCGGAAACTGTTTGTTAACTACAAAATTTCTTGAACACGTCGATTTCCCGTTTTGTACTTATGACGTCATCGACAAATGGCAAGCTCCATATTTTTCTTATTGATTATGATAGATCTGTTAATTGTCTTCGTGGTAGCATACAAGTTGTATGACCTTACATCAGAAAATTTACGAGAAAAAGTTTAAAAATTAAGGTTTTTGTTTGTGAATGAAAAGCGAATAGCTGTTTTAGGTAGATATGTTTGCAATAGGAATTGAACCATCAGCACACTACTTAGAATCGTTGTAAATGATTGTGAACAAACTTTCAAGATTTCAGGTAAACGTACAAAGTTTAGGGTTTACTATGAGACCCTTTTGAGGTTTCTAGAACATTGGGTTCAGGTTTTTGACATTTTTATCTCACTTGTTTCAACAATCTTACGGGAGAGTCCGTGTTCGTACACAGTGCAACTAATTTTACCCAAAACGCATTTTCATATTCTATGTCATATCCATGTTCCCAAGAGTTAAAAATGAACGCGTTCGAGAATTTTGTACAATAACTAACTCTCATTTAGATTTTCTCATATTTTCATACTTTACGCGCTCAATGTCCACAGACCATAAATATGAAAATAACGACTTCCACTAAAATGTTGAACAATGTCGTCCTAATATTTAAATTGCTTAAATCCAAAATAATAACATTTACAGTAGAGAAAACGCGGTTCAGATTTGTATAGAACCAGACGGAGACCAGCTGCTTGACTTATTAGGGATGTAAAGACGTATTATATATACTATAAACTATTATGATACTTATTGCATCCTTTAGTCGATGAGAAATTTGCTTATCGAATTCTGTAACACAAAAGCTATGGTGGCAAAATTTGGGTATTTGGACTATTTTCGTACAAACTAGGCTGACAATTTATTATATGGAAGAATGGTTTATTTAAAAGACAATTTATTCCCAATTTATTCCTTATAAAGAGAATTTGTAGGAATTCCCGCTGTACAGGAACTGTTGATTTATGTTTTTCTAAGATTATTTTATATTTGATGGCAAATCTAATCAAATGTTTCAACATAAAGCTTTTGGTAATTTTTCAAGGATAATAAATGATTGACTCAAAAATTGCGTCTACATATCCTAACGTGGCCACAGCACTATGCACTGCGCATTTTTAGTAATGCTACTACAAATTGTTTAGGGCAGAGCAAATTATTTGAGTAGTTTATTTATATAGAGTGATCTATATAATAACTTAAATACGTGTGATATCAATTTGTAAAAGAAAAAGCACGGACAACAAATATATAAGTTACTTTTGTTTTTGTTTACTATAAACGTTGGTTTTTTCATTTCGTCTTTTTTTCGAATTTTCCACAAGGTTCTCTTTTCGGACCTGTTTTATTTATAACGAATAGTTACTTCAACTGTAGAAACTTATTAACATCTGTTCTTTCTTTTTCAGAGTCTCGCTATAAATCAAGATGGACAACCCATTCTAGCAACAATCCAGAAAAACCAAACCACCAAATCAAAGCTACAGCATGCCTTAACCAGATGACACCACAAACTCAACTCAAATAAATCAAACAAAAAATCAAACATGTCCAAAATCAAATCGAACATCTTGCGACAAACTTTTAACTTCTACCACTTCAAAATTATCTTATAATGCGAAGTGAACATTAATTCTGACAATGCAACGGGTTGCGCCTAGGAATGTGACCGCGCCGGGTACCGGAAGTGAGGAAGCGAACCACCTGAGCCAGCTGGAGGGCACTGTGTCGTGCCTGTGGATTTTGACGCCCCTAGCAGCGACGGTATCTTTGATAGTGGTGCTGGTGTCCATCTTTACGAATCAGTGGCTGCATACAGAGGAGAAGATGAGCAATCCTTCGTATAATGGTACAGGGGAGAAGGATTATCTATCGAAGATTACCACATCGGGATTGTGGTCGCTCTGCTTCACAAATCGTAAGTTGATTTTTTGTGTGAATTTTAGAGTAGGTTATTTCAGGATTTTTAACACACTGGGTTAATAAAGCAAAGATTTTTTTAAGTAAATGTGAATGAGTATGATACAAGGGTATCATGGATCCACAATAAACTGTTTAATCTACAAACCTCAGGTGAAGTGATATAATGTAGTACTATGTCAAGAACATCAATGATACTTTCAAGCTCTGGAAACATTGATTTAGGCAGAAAATGTCTCTATGTTATCACCAGTGGCCGCACAAAAATGTGTATTTTCCAGTGTCGTGCATGGGACACGTGCTGGTGGGGACGCGACTAGCCGGTCTGGCTTCGGCTCATAGTGTAGATACCAGTACACCTGCTTTGGCGTTGATCGAGTACAGTCGCTTACCTTGTTTAAATTTCCGCTTCGTCGATAGATAATTTCAGCAGTTTCTTTCAATTGTGTTGTTTCTTGAAATTTTGTGTGAATATCTGTTTTTATTTTCCATTTCGAATTTGTTCTTCTGTTTTATACTTAGAGTGGAATTATTTTTTTCTTTTATAGTTGTACTTAGTTTGGAAATCCTGCAACGAATCGTTTGCTAGCTGAGTTTGGCAATACTTTCACGTTCGTTAAGAAAGGGGAAGTGGTTTGCAATTTCTGCTCACGAAATTTAATTATTCGTAGTAAACAATGTCTTCGGGCTCATGTAAAAACAAAAAAAAACATGGAAAATGTATCAGGAACGTAAACTAAAAACTTTTTTGATGATTTATGTGAAACATTTATTTCTGCTAATATACCTTTCACAAAAATTAATAATCCCGTTTTTAAAAAATTTATCAAGAAGTATACTAGACGACACTTACCCGATGAATCCATAATTAGAAAATATTACTCTTCAAATAGAAAAATTGAAAACTAAGCAGCGTACTAACTGTTCATCGACTACGACGCTACGAATTGAATAGAGCAGGTTTTTTTTCTTGTCAAATATTCATATACTTGGCAAATATTTGATATTTGGCAAGTATACGAATGTATAGCCTCGGCTTAAGGTCATAAAACTGTTATGCCATCATTAACACAATTAAAACATCTATCAAATAGGTATCAATAAGAACATATTTAATGTTTAATAATACTGCAATGCAGAATTCCACACACAGAACCACCTCAAGTTAAACTTAAACCACCGTCCTACAATAAAGCACACAGACTGTAAACCTGTAAACCTATATAACCTCGCACATAACGATTCCGTAGAACCGCAGGACCTTTGCCACATGTAATTGACTGAAATTATGTAACCGCAGTCCGTACCCTGTTATAATGAATCCTCCGAAACACAACCGGTTGTATTTCCTCCTTATATATCTGTCTTCGGGCTTGGTTGTAATTCCAAGCTCAATGCAGGTGTGTATTTCTAATATGAAACCGCAACCGTAGTAAACACCGGCTTCTAAAGCACATATTAGACAGTTTACTGCAGTCGGTGCGGCTCTAACTGTACCACGTGACCGGCATATCAAACGGAACCGTGGCGACGGCCATGTTTACTCATAATTCCGGGTGATTAACGGATAAGTTGTTCCCGGACTGTTTGTTAACTTGGAACGTTATAACTTCCGAACCATTCCATATAAGAAAAAACTAATAATACCGACGTGATCAGCGTCGGAAACTGTATTAAGGACCATTAACTTGATTCGATCGGAGGTATTTGGATTTCCGCCGACTAGGCAAAATTTAGGTGAAAATCGTATCTTTATAACTATAAATTTGAACTGGGCCACCTATCTCAAAAACTAGAGCCTTGATCAACCTGAAACCTTTGCTATCCTACTAAAATGGGTGCGCTGATCCCAAATTTACATAGGAAAAGGCTCTATCTCTACTGGTTACCGAGTTGTGCTAAAATTACGTATTTTCAAATAACACAAAAATAAGCGGAATGGCCCACATAATTTCTAAATGGAACATCTTCGGCATATAAAAGTATACATATTTTTGATGTACTCGTCGAGATCTATCATTTGGTGGTAGGTAAACCTTCCTATCGCCAACGGTTGCAAAGTTCGATTTTTTTCTATCTAAATGAGCTAAATTTTGACCGAAAAAAATTATGAAATTTTTTAAGAGATAGAGCATTCTAATTCAGTCATTCTTATGCATTGCGATGTGCTGAATTCAACGGTGGGCCCGGTTTCCCCCTGACGCGTACGGTTTGGCCAGAAAATAAGAAAGTATAATTTCCGCGGTTTTTCGCAGTTTTCTCGTGAACCGCGCATCGTAGAGCAACGCGGTTTTCAGAAATGAATTCCTCGACCAATTTCCCATCCGGTACCGTTTGAAATGTCAACATCGGTCGATTAGATCGGATACAATCTGAGCTAAAAGTTAAAAATACAGTGAAATGGCCATTTTAGCCTTATTTTTGATAACTTTGAACGTCATAACTTCCGGACCGTTGCAAATAGGAAAAATCTAATTATGCCGACATGATCAGCGTCGGAAACTGTATAAAGGACCATTAACTTGATTCGATCGGAGGTATTTGGATTTCCGCCGACTAGGCAAAATTTAGGTGAAAATCGTATCTTTTAAACTATAAATTTGATGTTGGCCACCTATCTCAAAAACTAGAGCCTTGATCAACCTGAAACCTATGCTATCCTACTAAAATGGGTGCGCTGATTCCAAATTTACATAGGAAAAGGCTCTATCTCTACTGGTTACCGAGTTGTGCTAAAATTACGTATTTTCAAATAGCACAAAAATAAGCGGAATGGCCCACATAATTTCTAAATGGAACATCTTAGGCATATAAAAGTATACATATTTTTGATGTACTCGTCGAGATCTATCATTTGGTGGTAGGTAAGCCTTCCTATCGCCAACGCTTGCAAAGTTCGATTTTTTTCTATCTAAATGAGCTAAATTTTGACCGAAAAAAATTATGAATTTTTTTAAGAGATAGATCATTCTAATGCGGTCACTCTTATGCACTGCGATGTGCTGAATTCAACGGTGGGCCCGGTTTTCCCGTGACGCGTACGGTTTGGCCAGAAAATAAGAAAGTATAATTTCCGCGGTTTTTCGCAGTTTTCTCGCGAACCGCGCATCGTAGAGCAACGCGGTTTTCAGAAATGAATTCCTCGACCAATTTCCCATCCGGTACCGTTTGAAATGTCAACATCGGTCGATTAGATCGGATACAATCTGTGCTAAAAGTTAAAAAAATACAGTGAAATGGCCATTTTAGCATTATTTTTGATAACTTGGAACGTCATAACTTCCGGACCGTTGCAAATAGGAAAAATCTAATTATGCCGACATGATCAGCGTCAGAAACTGTATTAAGGACCATTAACTTGATTCGATCGGAGGTATTTGGATTTCCGCCGACTAGGCAAAATTTAGGTGAAAATCGTATCTTTTAAACTATAAATTTCATGTGGGCCACCTATCTCAAAAACTAGAGCCTTGATCAACCTGAAACTTTTACCATCCTACTAAAATGGATTCGCTGATTCCAAATTTACATAGGAGAAGGCTCTATCTCTACTGGTTACCGAGTTGTGCTAAAATTACGTATTTTCAAATAACACAAAAATAAGCGGAATGGCCCACATAATTTCTAAATGGAACATCTTAGGCATATAAAAGTATACATATTTTTGATGTACTCGTCGAGATCTATCATTTGGTGGTAGGTAAACCTTCCTATCGCCAACGGTTGCAAAGTTCGATTTTTTTCTATCTAAATGAGCTAAATTTTGACCGAAAAAAATTATGAAATTTTTTAAGAGATAGAGCATTCTAATGCAGTCATTCTTATGCATTGCGCTGTGCTGAATTCAACGGTGGGCCCGGTTTTCCCGTGACGCGTACGGTTTGGCCAGAAAATAAGAAAGTATAATTTCCGCGTTTTTTCGCAGTTTTCTCGCAAACCGCGCATCGTAGAGCAACGCGGTTTTCAGAAATGAATTCCTCGACCAATTTCCCATCCGGTACCGTTTGAAATGTCAACATCGGTCGATTAGATCGGATACAATCTGAGCTAAAAGTTAAAAATACAGTGAAATGGCCATTTTAGCATTATTTTTGATAACTTTGAACGTCATAACTTCCGGACCGTTGCAAATAGGAAAAATCTAATTATGCCGACATGATCAGCAACGGAAACTGTATTAGGGACCATTAACTTGATTCGATCGGAGGTATTTGGATTTCCGCCGACTAGGCAAAATTTAGGTGAAAATCGTATCTTTTAAACTATAAATTTGATGTGGGCCACCTATCTCAAAAACTATAGCCTTGATCAACCTGAAACCTTTGCTATCCTACTAAAATGGGTGCGCTGATTCCAAATTTACATAGGAAAAGGCTCTATCTCTACTGGTTACCGAGTTGTGCTAAAATTACGTATTTTCAAATAACACAAAAATAAGCGGAATGGCCCACATAATTTCTAAATGGAACATCTTAGGCATATAAAAGTATACATATTTTTGATGTACTCGTCGAGATCTATCATTTGGTGGTAGGTAAACCTTCCTATCACCAACGGTTGCAAAGTTCGATTTTTTTCTATCTAAATGAGCTAAATTTTGACCGAAAAAAATTATGAAATTTTTTAAGAGATAGAGCAGTCATTCTTATGCATTGCGATGTGCTGAATTCAACGTTGGGCCCGGTTTTCCCGTGACGCGTACGGTTTGGCCAGAAAATAAGAAAGTATAATTTCCGCGGTTTTTCGCAGTTTTCTCGCGAACCGCGCATCGTAGAGCAACGCGGTTTTCAGAAATGAATTCCTCGACCAATTTCCCATCCGTACCGTTTGAAATGTCAACATCGGTCGATTAGATCGGATACAATCTGAGCTAAAAGTTAAAAATACAGTGAAATGGCCATTTTAGCATTATTTTTGATAACTTGGAACGTCATAACTTCCGGACCGTTGCAAATAGGAAAAATCTAATTATGCCTGCGTAATCAACGTTAGAAACTGTATTAAGGAGCCTTGACTTAAATCGGGAATAATTAAGAAAAGTTTTTAAAATCTATCTATAAATTCTTTCACCGGCGACTCCACCATTATGGCGAATTTTCTAAAAATGCGAATTCATGCTTTTTTAAAGGTTCTTTTTTATCGACAAGCTGAACAATAGGTCTTGTATATTCAGCCACAAAGGGTATCATCTCAAAATATTTGAAATTCCGGCATCAAAAGGCGTAGTTTTCAGTCAAATGCGAGACATCGTTAAGATAGCATCACCGAGGAAATACACCTGGTGTTACCAAGGCGATTTTTATTCCTCTTTTTCCGCGCTTCTAACAAATTGCTAGTGCACCAACATGGTCCACAGATGGCGTGCACAGGTGGACGCTCCGTAGACATCATTTCTCTCAATTTTCACCGCCATTTTTCGCAGACTTCAGGGTCATAATAGCGCACCTAACTTCATTGCGCTGTTCGCTTATTCATGGCCGCCACCCGTCGTGCTTCCCCCCACTCTTTTCTATCGTCTTTTGTTTCCCAACTGTCTTCACATCACGGCTAACTGCGATGTACACCGACAATATCTCACTCCACCCCACACACACCCTTAGGTTATTATTTTTCCTTAAACTTATACGTGCTCCGGAATTCTTTGACGTCATTCGTTGTCGTCGCGTACGCCCTTCAGATGTCGCTAAAGTCGACCGTTTTGGTGTCATTTACATTTCTCGTGTGCTTTATGTGTAATGTCGCGCATACATTTTTATTAGTTTGCAGAAGTTAAGGGTGAAATATGAACGCTAGAGGGGGTTTGAACCTACCGTTGTACCAGCTGTGTGTGGGTGGTGATTTTTCATTCGTTGTCAGTAAAAGGAAAGTGGTTGAATAAAACTTTTTAGGGTTGTTTTTAGTATGTGTCTGAAGTGATCAAAAACCTGCTTATACACTGATAAAACTGAAAAGGTAATTTTACCGTGTGGATCGGCGGTCATTTTTAACCTCCGTGTATCGAAGGGAAAATACCATGTGGTTTGTAATTTTACTTTGAGCTAATAAATTGACTTCTCGTATGAAATGAGGTTTCCGATGTGTACGGTTTTATATATACTTTTGTAAGTAAAATTACTGACGTTCAGTAAATTTACCGGAAACACGAAATTGCAATTAATTGTTGTACAGTGAACTTTCTGCAACTTTAATATTAGATTTGTCCAAGCAACTGCAAAACCAGTTAACAATCAGTACTTTTGTGACCACATATGCTATGATAACTCCATTATAAATACTAATGAAACATTATCTGGTTTCTCACAAAAGAACTGTTTGTAAACTGGTTTTGCGACTGCTCGGACAAGCCTGTATTGTCAACTGTAAAATCACTAGTAAAATCCTATTAATGTGGAGATCATAAATAAGAACAAAAAATATCTACATATTTTTTTTATAAATATTTTATGTTTTTAACATAAAATAAATAGAAGTTCTTGACAAAAATGTAATCATAAGTAAATGAAATAAAATAGGAACCCATGGACTATACTTATCTACATATCGTATAATAAAATAAATCGATCTGCTTCACAGAGAGAAATATATCTTTTAAATATAAATTAAATATTATTTCCACAATATTAAGTTGAAATCCCTATGGTAAACTTACGTCACACACTTACTTAGACTGCATACAAACATTTACTTATTTATTTTCATAATAAGTTCACTTTTCAGTGGATTTGGTTTTATCCTTATTTGTTTTTGAACCCTGACTTGGAATAAAGTCTAAAAAGCTAAACCGTCTCCAGAGTAAGAGGAATTGGGGATAATCCAACCACAGCCTATAATATAGTCCAAAATGTGTCACCTGAAATCAAAATAAGAAGTACATGATGATATACATGGTATAACAATGTCAGCAGCTGCTTTCCTTTGAGGTACAGAGTGTGTGTAAAGTTATTAATGAGTGTTTATAGAGAAGTATTTTTTATATTGGTGATTGAAATCATATGTGTTATACATGTTAGTAATAAATTTGATTGTAAAACCACATGTACGAGAAAGAACAATAAACGAAACCTTACCTATGGACACCACACAAGTCCTTGAATTTGTAGAATGTCAGTATCATCAACACTTGTATCCTAAAAAGAACATCCAATTAGTGAAAGTGGAATTATACATATCAAGACTGCAAACTTTTACCTGCACTTTGTAGTATATATTTGCAAAGTCCTCCATAATATACAAAGAGATGAATGTACCAATATATCTTTTAATACTATAGAACCATATGGAGCAAATATTCCACACCACACCGATAAAGGATAAGTCACAGAGGCACTAACAGTGTTAAATTAGTTGTATGTAACAATCGCACTCAATAGAACTCTAACTTAACTGCTGTAAACACAACCAAACGGCTGGCGAACGGAACTCGAACTTTATATCCCATTATTGCGCAAGCGCGATAGAAATTATCTCGGTAGCACTTTACCATCTAGAAAGGAAAATTGCACAAGCAGAAGGCCAATTTACTGTATAAATATGTAATTTTATTCCGTTGAAGTAATTGTTATTATAAAATTTACAAACTTGTTAGCAAATTTACATACTGTTTGTACAATTAATGAATGTAACTGCATTTTCAATGATATTTAGTATTTTTGCTTAAAATTATGGTAAACTTGCCGAAAAATAGGGTAGGTTTACTGAAAAGAATGTAAATTTCATTTGTAAATTCGCACTCATTTTTATCAGTGTAGTGCTTTTCTTTCTGTTAATTTGCACTGAAATAACTATCAAGTACCTAATTCAACATTTTAACTTCATGCTGAGCTAAATATAATCGAAATAAATTGGTACTGACAGTGGCTTGTTTCCATGTCGAGCTGCCCAAACTGTTGTTAGACACGTTGTTTGTGTTATTAACCGCGAAATATGGTAAACTTGTATAGCTGTCTTCGACAAAGGATCACGTCCATGCATTGTGTATACGCGGTCCATTGTTTTAAAGTTTGTATGTGTGCCACAGGCTCAGTGTCTGTCCATAGAACTGATTTGCATTGTCTACATATATGCCAACAGAGAACAGTTTACAGAAGCAGCGTGATATCTAACTAAATTGATAAAAGATTGTTTTTAGAGGGTTTGTTAATATGCAGGGTGACGCATCTGGAAGCTGTAATTTGCAGTATTTATTACCGAGTTCATCTGTGACCAAGGCATATATAAAAATTATTTTTAACCCATTAACTTTGGATGTTGAAACACATAATGCAAAATTAGAACATTGGAGAGTCTTTTTTCACTCAAATTCGAAGTTTGAAAAATTCTGTGTAATAAACTAGCACTGGTAGAAAGCTGTAATTTACAGTTTTTATTACTGAATTCATCTGTGGCCGAGGCATGTATAAAAATAATTTTTAACCCATCAATTTTGGATGTTGTAACACATAATGCAAAATTAGAACATTTGAGAGTATAATTTCGCATAAATTCTAAGTTTAAAAAATTCTGTGTGGTAAACTAGCACTGGTAGAAAACTGTAATTTACAGTATTTATTACCTAATTCATCTGTGGCCGAGGCATGTATAGAAATAATTTTTAACCCTTCAACTTTGGATGTTGTAACACATAATGCAAAATTAGAACATTTGAGAGTCTAATTTCGCTCAAATTCTAAGTTAAAAAAATTCTGTGTGGTAAACTAGCACTGGTAGAAAGCTGTAATTTACAATATTTATTACCGAATTCATCTGTGACCGAGGCATATATAAAAATAATTTTTAACCCTTCAACATTGGATGTTGTAACACATAATGCAAAATTAGAACATTTGAGAGTCTAATTTTGCTCAAATTCTAAGTTTAAAAAATTCTGTGCGGTAAACTAGCACGGGTAGAAAGCTGTAATTTACAATATTTATTACCGAATTCATCTGTGACCGAGGCATATATAAAAATAATTTTTAACCCTTCAACTTTGGATGTTGTAACACATAATGCAAAATTAGAACATTTGAGAGTCTAATTTCGCTCAAATTCTAAGTTTAAAAAAATCTGTGCGGTAAACTAGCACTGGTAGAAAGCTGTAATTTACAATATTTATTACCGAATTCATCTGTGACCGAGGCATATATAAAAATAATTTTTAACCCTTCAACTTTGGATGTTGTAACACATAATGCAAAATTAGAACATTTGAGAGTCTAATTTCGCTCAAATTCTAAGTTTAAAAAATTCTGTGCGGTAAACTAGCACGGGTAGAAAGCTGTAATTTACAATATTTATTACCGAATTCATCTGTGACCGAGGCATATATAAAAATAATTTTTAACCCTTCAACTTTGGATGTTGTAACACATAATGCAAAATTAGGACATTTGAGAGTCTAATTTCGCTCAAATTCTAAGTTTAAAAAATTCTGTGTGGTAAACTAGCACTGGTAGAAAGCTGTAATTTACAATATTTATTACCGAACTCATCTGTGACCGAGGCATATATAAAAATAATTTTTAACCCTTCAACTTTGGATGTTGTAACACATAATGCAAAATTAGAACATTTGAGAGTCTAATTTCGCTCAAATTCTAAGTTTAAAAAATTCTGTGTGGTAAACTAGCACTGGTAGAAAGCTGTAATTTACAATATTTATTACCGAATTCATCTGTGACCGAGGCATATATAAAAATAATTTTTAACCCTTCAACTTTGGATGTTGTAACACATAATGCAAAATTAGAACATTTGAGAGTCTAATTTCGCTCAAATTCTAAGTTTAAAAAATTCTGTGTGGTAAACTAGCACTGGTAGAAAGCTGTAATTTACAATATTTATTACCGAATTCATCTGTGAGCGAGGCATATATAAAAGTAATTTTTAGCCCATCAACTTTGGATGTTGTAACACATAATGCAAAATTAGTACATTTTGGGGTCTAATTTCGCTCAAATTCTAAGATTTGTTTTCATATTATTGTTTTAAAACCACCCAAATATTTTAATTAAGTCGTAGATATTCAATATACATTTGATAATCAACAAATCAGTTTTTCTTTGCAAAACTAGATTTAAAAATTCTTGGGTTAACCGGTTTTGTTAAATTAATATCATCGTTAAATCTCCTGTCTATTTAGATAATATAATCAATCCTTAATCACAAAAACACAAACAACTTTTGTACAAACAACTGTAAAGTATTCTTAGAATTCTCAACATTATTTGTTGCAGAAATAAAAAAAAATCCGATAAGTTGTTTTAATAACCAGGATATTATCCTATTAGTCTTGAGCAAATTAAACTTTGAGTATGATATTTTACAAATGAGTCAACGCTTAAAAATTCCTAGAGTATAAAAATGTTATTTCGATTCGAAACATGTGCGACATGTGCATTCACAAAACACGTTTCAAATTCTCGAAGCGGACCGGCCGGCTGGACAAAAACGTGTTCTATTACGGCTGTAAAATAACTACGCCGAATGTTGCTCGAATATTTGACGAAAACATACTCATACCGTCAATGCTCCACAGAAAAATACATTTACATTGTCAAAAGAAACTATTTTCGAGGCGTAGTACGAGATGTCTTTTTATATTTCAATTTCGACCAGGAAATAATATCCTTGTACGAAATATGCACATGTTTGTTTTTGCTGCATTACTAACGCGTCCCACAAAATATAATAATATGAAATTATCAAGGAATTTGTTATTCGATAATAACTAGGTAGATTATGTCTAGTTTGATTGTTATTTAATAAAAAAGAAAACTATGTTGTCCCACCTAATGCTAAACCAGAACTTTTGAGAGTCTAATGTCACTCAATTCATTGCATCACATGTATTTTTATATCCCCACACTCTCCTGTGGGAACAACATAACGTAGTAGAGGCTTAACCTTAATGTGAAACTTCCATAAACTGCACTCAGACAGATTACAAGAGTAATTGGAAAATTGATTCTAAGCACCAGCGAACTATCACAAAGGATCTCGTCCTAAGAATGTATGAAGTACCCCCTCGTTGCTAGGGTAGTCGGAGAGAGTTGGAGGGTAGTGCATTTTTGGAATCTTTATAGCCCTGGCTGGATGCCATCCGACAACGGCCACAGCATTCTTACATGCCCTGTCCTCAGTCTATATGGCTATAAGGCATGCTGGAATGGCTCAGATACTGCTGGTCCACGTTTTTTATTCACTCGACTATGAGCGGTTATGAATTGCGAGGAAGTCATTCGACATCCTAAAGTCAAAAACCTCGTTTGCGAAGCTTCATATAAAGTTCAGTTGGAATTCTGTATATATATATATATATATATATATATATACAGTGCTTCCCAAAGGTAACGGATAAATTCTATAAAATGTTAAATCAAAATATTTGAGAAAAATGCTCCGACACGTCGATTTTTACTTTTAACTTACTATCCTAATATACACTTTTCAGCCCCCACCCCTTCACCCCTAAGGGGTGGTAACCACAACTTTAAAAATTCAAATAGCAAAGTACCCCTTGCGATACCTCAATTGATAGACCTTTTTAATCTGAATACAAAGAAAAAAAATTATCGAAATCGGTTGATAAATAACGGCGATATTTATCAAAATTTATTTATACACGAAATTGAGGAATAACAAAATTTAATTAACTAATCCTTAATTAATTGTCGTAGTGCTGCGCGTTAACGACGAGACAATGCCCTAATCTATCCCCAAACGCTTGTTGAACATTTTCTAACATTTTATTTCGAGTTTTCGAACATTCCTGGAGTCATTAAGTGAATTACTGCAGGAATTCTTTCCTTTAACGCCTCAATATTTACAGGTCTATTAAAATAAACTTTACTTTTTAAATAAAACGATGTTTCTAATTAAGCAAGGATTTTCATTAGAGAGTTCCATCATTGTCTCACAAAACTGCACTCGTCGATCAAAGTCATCATCGGACAATTTTTGTACCAAGTGCACTTCATACGGGTGAAATTTGTGTTTTCGAAATAATCTGGACACTGTGCTTTTTGACGCACTAACTTGTGAAGCGACCTCCGCAAGGGTTGAATAATTTTCTTGCACCATTAAAATAGCATCCAATTGTCGGTTTTCAATTAAGGCCAAGGACGTCCTGCCTTAGGCTTATCCCGTACATGACCGAGATCGCGAAATTTGTTTTCGATTCGACTTACTGTAGATTCCGATATTGGCGGACGGTCCGGGTGCGTTTCATTGAACAAAACACGAACTTCGTCATGCGTCCGGCTTCTATCTCCAAACCCAATCATTAAAACTTCGATTCTTTCGGTTTCTGTAAATCTCATTTTGCTACTATTTCTTCAATGACGAAAAATCTGAATTGTGTTTGACATAAGTAAAAACAAGTTGCAATTGTTTGAACGATATTGCTATGCCCGCTTCAACAGCGCTTACTCGAATATTGACGTTCTTCTTTGAATACATTTTGGTAAATATCGCGGTTATTTATCAACTGATTTTGATAATCTTTTTTTCGTTGTATTCAGAATAAAAAAATCTATCAATTGAGGTATCGCAAGGGGTACTTTGCTATTTGAATTTTTAAAGTTGGGGTTGCCACCCCTTAGGGGCGAAGGGGTGGGGGGCTGAAAAGTGTATGTCAGGATAGTAATTTAAAAATAAAAATCGACGTATCAGAGCATATTTCTGAAATATTTTTATTTAAGGTTTTATTGAATTTATCCGTTACTTTTGGGAAGCACATATATATATATATATATATATATATATATATATATATATATACGGGCATAAGGCTGCCAGTGTGGAGGAATAGTTTGCACGTGTGTTGCATTTTGCGTCGGTTATATTAGAAAAGTTTAGGAAAATGGAAATACTGTGCCGTACGTGGGGTTATTATACAGAGTGTATCTATCTCCAAAGGGAATTCCAAATTAGATTATCTCTGGAACTTTTACATATTAGTGAACTAGTCCGCCCACAGTGTTCAACTTTCAATATCCTTCGATTGCATATATTTCGCTTTTTATATTTAAAAATATGATCAGAACAAAAATGAGATTATATTTGTCTCGGCGATCAACAGATCTAATCAGTTATTAATTAATTATGGATACTAATTTACATATTTCGGATCGGACTTTTCCACTTTTAGATTGACCGAAGAATTCTCGTTCGAACAGTGTCAGTTTCATTGCGATATCTCTCAGGGTACTCGAGTAATTAGCATTTTTCTATACACGTAACTCCCCTCAGAAGTTTCCAATTATTTTCAGATTTTTTCAAATTTAACAACAATTTGAGGGCCTGTTTGAATCCGTAATATTTTTTTGCTATTTTTTTATTGAAAGCCCATTAAATTTGCGTCTAATTCGCGTTTGTTTATTAGAATCGGTTGAAATTTAACAGAATTATCAAATTTTATTGACCGGATAGACACATCACACTACGGAGAAGAAATATACAGGCAGACTGTAATAAATCCGTCGTCTTTATACACATTAATTAGACATTACTAGCACTTAGATTTACAATGTTATTCTAAAATTATGACACTGTTTTTTGTTCTTTTCCTTTTTGTCGTTACCTGCCAGACTATCACAATATGTTACTGTACATTAGAGTTTACGTTCATTACATTTCCAGGTATATTTGGGTTCAAAATAAATAGCACCAACAGTAAAATTTTCACTCGTTTATTGAAACAGTACTGAGTTACAATCGTGATTTATGAAAAATAGAAAAAAAGCAAGAAATACATTGAAATTAAAAATGTTTACTCGATCTCCGTCGTTTATACAAAGCATCATCTGTTTCGCGTTTAAGTGACCAGCAGTAGTCTGCGATCATGTTGATGGTATTTTTTCCTTGAAAACGCTTTTCAATAGCTTCCATTTCCTGATGAAATTGTTCACCTTGTTCGTCACTGAGTTGGCCAAGACTGTCCGGAAAGAAATTCAAATGAGAATGCAAAAAGTGAATTTTGATAGACATGTTGCAGCCCATTTCACCGTAGGCACTCAAAAACTCTTGTACAAACATTTGCGTAGTAGGCACTTTTATCATTTCCAACAAAGTTATCGCACAATGAAATAAAACTATTCCAGGCTCGTCTTTCCACATCATTCAGTTTAGTTGCAAAATCGTTGTCCTGCATAATTTTCCGAATTTGTGGCCCAACAAATATTCCTGAAAATAGATCAGTTGAAATATCTAAATTCTTACTATCAACGATTTGAAATGTAAGGTAACCTACCTTCTTTAAACTTAGCTTCACTCAATCTAGGAAATGTTACTTTAAGATGACGGAATGCTTCGCTGTCGACGTCCAATTGTTTCAATTTTCAGTTGTTATCAACATTTTTTGATTTCTATAACTTCAATTTTGACGAACAAACTACACACACGTATTCTAGTTCATACCAGCGACTTGCGGTGTAAATACGGTCAAAAGATTTGTTGTAGGCCTCAACAAATACAATAAAACAGGGTAATAAACAAACAAAATAATGTCTAGTTAATGTGAATAACGAGTACGGTTATTACGGTCGGGCCGTAGGTATATTCCTGCCTAGTGTGAATGTCAAGACGGTGATTAAACATCGATAACTCAGTCAAATTTAAACCGATTCTAATAAACAAACTCGTGTTAAACGCACATTTCAATAGGCTTGCAATAAAAAAATAGAAATAAGGTATTACGGGTTGAAACAGGTCATCAAACTGTCGTTAAAGTTCAGAGAATCTGAAAATAATGGGAAACTTCTGAATTTGAACGTCCATAACTTTTTGACTTTTTATTGGAGCTGTCCGAACAGTACATCCTTCTAATGGTCTGTGTTCTTTCAATTGCATTTTCATTTTGGAAATCGAATGGAAAATGACGGAGTTCTGCATTTTTATACACATGCAAGTACCCAAAAACAGTTTTTTCTTACCAGTCTTTCAGGTCTACCAGCTCAGCAACTTAGACTATGTCTCGTGAAAACTATATATTCACAGTAACACAGTGTTATTACTAGTGTTGTAAATGTGTAGTCAAAGTACTTTCTATTCATAACCTTCGGACTTCCACTAATAATTTCATGAATACCATCCTACTTGGAGGGAGGGGGTGTCAAAGTTACGCCATCTAGCGTCTCTGGCGATCAATTGTAAATGGCTGGATAGATATAACTGCCTCGTGCCAACCCTATGTAAATTGGGTCGTTGGCTCGGAGCTGTAGAGACAATTTTCCGATATTATCATGAAAACCCACCCCCCGTGTGCGGTGTACGTGGTGAATATATATTAATTAATCCTTTATATCCGGATGTAGACATGTCTAAAGGTCTTAAAGGACGATGTTTGAATAGCAAGTGTCTTGAGGATAATATCTACCAACGTAACGTATCTCAACTATGCTCACAATCGCACATGAAGCAAAATCGTAACTTTCTACCGCCTAAAATCAACGTAAGCTCTTTGTTTAATAAATTCTCTAGAATAAAGTAGAATAGATAGCAAGCTAGACTTTTCAGGATTTATTACCCAAGTTCTCTGTGACAAAGGCGTGTATGGTAATAATTTTTATCGCAACTACTTCGCTCGTAATCGTACATGAAGCAAAATTATAACTTTCTACCGCCTAAAATCAACTTAATTCTTTGTTTCAAAAATTTTCCTGTATCAACTGGAATAGATTGCGAGCTGTAATTTTCAGGATTAATTACTTAATCTATTTATGACCAAGGCGTATATGATAATAATTTTTATCGCAAGTACTTTGCCCGTAATCGCACATAAATCAAAATCATAACATTCAACCTTTTAAAACCTTTTAAAAAGTTGTAATTTCAGGATTTATGACCTAATTTATCTGTGATCAAGGTGTGTATAGGGAAGAGTGGTACATAATAGAACAGTTTTTATTATTAGGTTAATAATATGGTGACATACAGGCGGGATGTAAATTTTATTTTTTTCAGTTTTTATTATTGTTTAGATATATTTTGTGTTTCAATTATCAGAAACAAAGTGAATAGTAATATGTAAATGACATGGTGTATACACCATAAAATAAATATAACCTAAGTTGACATTATAGCAGTATGTTATTTGTTCACAACATGTTCATTTCCACACAAAATAAATTTGTAATGACAAAATAAAAATCATTTTAGAAAAAAAACACAAAATATCAATATATATTTTATCTTAAATGCATAATTTTCAAATTGTATTACACCATTTATATTGTAAAAATAAAGCAAGATAAAGTTTGTAACAATAGGACATCATCCTGTTTTGTGTTGTTCACAAATGTGAACTGTGCCTGTATTTTATTTTTATTTTATTATTTACTATGAATGTTGTTTATTTTTGATTTGTAAGTGCACAAATGTGATACAGATTTTATTTGAGTTACCTACTGTTAATTTTATTTATGAAGAATATATTTTATTTTTAAACTAATTCCTGGAATGTATTTAAAAGTTTTTTTTCGTTGGTGATAAACACTTTTATAATAACCGCCTTATAAAATGGATTATATCCGTGAGATATTAGATATGCTTACGGTAGGTAATAGACAACCTAATGTAGGGAAGATTGGGGCAAGTTGTTACAATGTTTAATCTTTTATTTATAAAATAGTACTTTATTGTCAAACACCAAAAGTAAAAATATCGTGTTAGGAACAGAACCATACAAAAATGTTTGCATCATTTGTGCGGTGCAATTTATGTAAAAACATCTATGTAAACTAGTCTCGCCTATTCTTGCATGTATTTGCATGAAAATACAATATTGAAAAAATTAATATTAAATGCGCAAAATTTCAAGATAATTGGGATTTGAGAATTTACTTAATAAATTGTAATTGTACATTTACAAAAAACTACCCACATGCATTAAATATAAAATGGGTGTTATTGATAATAAAATGGTTAACTTCTTTGAACACTCTGTAAAAAATGTTCTTTTTAAGTTTTCGTCATTGAGCCGTGCTTGGGTGTATACCAAATATCATTACCAATTATATCCAGTAGTTTGTAAAGTACAAGGGAGACAAAAGAAAACATTCTGTATTATCAATGTTTTGTATTATTCGTAAT
This sequence comes from Aphodius sticticus, assembly GCA_963966075.1. Taxonomy (NCBI): domain Eukaryota; kingdom Metazoa; phylum Arthropoda; class Insecta; order Coleoptera; family Scarabaeidae; genus Aphodius; species Aphodius sticticus. The sequence goes on from OZ014510.1 coordinate 6,714,306, forward strand.
TTTGGTCATTGGGCTAGCCGTACTGATGATTTGCGTCGAGTAAATAAATATGATAGCTTACATAGTAATCAAAATAACTTAGCTAACTTCTTTGAAGACTGTATACAAAAGATCATTTGTAAAAAGGAACGTTTTTATCACTTTTACCGTGCCCGTTAGGAAATTATTAATAATAGCCTGTCCATGTGATTATTTAAGTGTTTCTAATCACATTGACCAAATGCGGTTATTATTAATAATAGCCGGTAATTATTAATACAAACCACATTTATCACTTTAACCGTAACATATACATATGGAAACAATTAATAATTCAAAAATAAAATTCACGCTGTTCAGTCATGGGATGATATATTTCTCTCAATACATTTGTACAGAGCCGACGTTTCGCATGTAAGTCTCCAGCTTCATCAGGGCCTAGAATTATACATATAATATAGAAAACAATACAAGAAGAGATAAGCTCCTCCAACAACTACACGATACGAGCAACAGAGATCGTCAATAAATAAACTAACAAATTCATACAAGGCAAATAGGGGAGTCTTTCCATTCACAATGAACATATAATTCGCAACGAGCGGATTCAATCTAAAGCGCAGAGGATATATACACATATACGATTCACAACTATAAATCATCCGTGCAGACACCGTAATGGCGGAACGAAGGAGACGCACACGAGAAACGCCACGCACGCCGGCAACCAGAACGACGAAAGCACGAAATAACTTCGCAGTCGGTAAGTACGGCAACATTACATCTGTCATACAGAGGGCGTAATATAACCAAACAAACAGACGACATAACCTACCAAGTAGGTAGGTAAATAAACAATTTTCGATATGACAACTCACTTCAAAATTCACGATGTTTGGTTGATTCTTGTTATTAGATCGGCGTACGTGGTCATCACGAGGTGGCCGTCGACATCAGAATTCAGGTTAATATTGTCAGTAGTTGTGAAAATATGTATAGCCTCCCTAAATAATCGTTTATAATAGTTTGGCTCTCTATCTATGATTTTAGCATCAAGATACTGAATGTCATGGTCCGGGTAGTCTTCTATATGCTTAGTGACTCCAGTGTGTTCGCCAGACCTCAGCTTACCCTCCTTTAACCTCTTTACTGAAGCACGATGCTGCTGGACACGATCTTTGATGTACTGTTTAGTTTGTCCAATATAATGATGACCACATGAGCAAGTAAGTCTATATACTAGTTGGCTCTGCAACGGTGTAGGCAATCTGTCCTTGGTGACCGTATACAGTGCAGAAGTCGCCATAGGATGATAATACACTATATCGTACTGTTCTGTTTTTAGGGTCCTCCGTAGGGCATCTGACAAACCCCTAACATAAGGCATTCGTATATAATTGATCTGGTTAGTCACTTCATTGTGAGACGGATCCAACACACCACCCGTCAAAGCTCGACCCGGTAGAACGTCAATCCGAGGGACATCAACAGCATCCAATCGTAGATATCTATCAATGACCCTGCGGGGGTAGCTATTTTTGGTCAATATAGTCCTCACTCTATCCAATTCTGACTGTATCATGGATGGGTGTGAAAAATGAAAAACCCTCTTCGCCAACATTTTGACGATGTTTGTCTTTTGGTGGTAGGGATGATTGGAGTAAAAATTCAAATATCTCACCGATGCAGTAGGCTTCCGATACCATCCAGTACGAATGCTTCCATCTGGGAGCCTACTAATGGCCAGCTCAAGAAAATTGATCTTCCCACCAACTTCCTTTTCCATGGTAAATTGGATCTGGGGGTGGAAATGATTGAACCGATTTAATACTGCATCGATGCTATTCTCAGGCACAATTAGCAACAAATCGTCAACATAGCGTCGGAGGAAGAATATATGTTCCGGGATACCATCCGCTATACCGTCGATGAGCCTGTCCAACACCAAGTCAGAGAGGACTGGCGACATGGAGGAACCCATAGGGAGTCCTTCCCTCTGTCTGTAACACTGGTTGTTAAATGTGAAATAGCAATTATCAAAAATAAATTGTATTAGTGAAATTAATTCTTGTTCTTTGATTGTAGTGAAATCCTCCAGTTCCGTCCACCTTTCATGAATGATTTGAAGAACCAAGTCCGTTGGTATATTAGTAAATAAATTCACCACGTCAAAACTGACAAGTACATGTTCAGGCGGAATAGTTAGCTGTTTCAGTTCATCTGTGAGTGTGAAACTATCCTTCACGTAGAATGGGGTGTTACCAGTAATATTTCTGATCAAATTGGCCACGTACTTAGCTGTCCTGTCCTGTGGCCTGTGGCTGTCCTGTGGCCAATTTGATCAGAAATATTACTGGTAACACCCCATTCTACGTGAAGGATAGTTTCACACTCACAGATGAACTGAAACAGCTAACTATTCCGCCTGAACATGTACTTGTCAGTTTTGACGTGGTGAATTTATTTACTAATATACCAACGGACTTGGTTCTTCAAATCATTCATGAAAGGTGGACGGAACTGGAGGATTTCACTACAATCAAAGAACAAGAATTAATTTCACTAATACAATTTATTTTTGATAATTGCTATTTCACATTTAACAACCAGTGTTACAGACAGAGGGAAGGACTCCCTATGGGTTCCTCCATGTCGCCAGTCCTCTCTGACTTGGTGTTGGACAGGCTCATCGACGGTATAGCGGATGGTATCCCGGAACATATATTCTTCCTCCGACGCTATGTTGACGATTTGTTGCTAATTGTGCCTGAGAATAGCATCGATGCAGTATTAAATCGGTTCAATCATTTCCACCCCCAGATCCAATTTACCATGGAAAAGGAAGTTGGTGGGAAGATCAATTTTCTTGAGCTGGCCATTAGTAGGCTCCCAGATGGAAGCATTCGTACTGGATGGTATCGGAAGCCTACTGCATCGGTGAGATATTTGAATTTTTACTCCAATCATCCCTACCACCAAAAGACAAACATCGTCAAAATGTTGGCGAAGAGGGTTTTTCATTTTTCACACCCATCCATGATACAGTCAGAATTGGATAGAGTGAGGACTATATTGACCAAAAATAGCTACCCCCGCAGGGTCATTGATAGATATCTACGATTGGATGCTGTTGATGTCCCTCGGATTGACGTTCTACCGGGTCGAGCTTTGACGGGTGGTGTGTTGGATCCGTCTCACAATGAAGTGACTAACCAGATCAATTATATACGAATGCCTTATGTTAGGGGTTTGTCAGATGCCCTACGGAGGACCCTAAAAACAGAACAGTACGATATAGTGTATTATCATCCTATGGCGACTTCTGCACTGTATACGGTCACCAAGGACAGATTGCCTACACCGTTGCAGAGCCAACTAGTATATAGACTTACTTGCTCATGTGGTCATCATTATATTGGACAAACTAAACAGTACATCAAAGATCGTGTCCAGCAGCATCGTGCTTCAGTAAAGAGGTTAAAGGAGGGTAAGCTGAGGTCTGGCGAACACACTGGAGTCACTAAGCATATAGAAGACTACCCGGACCATGACATTCAGTATCTTGATGCTAAAATCATAGATAGAGAGCCAAACTATTATAAACGATTATTTAGGGAGGCTATACATATTTTCACAACTACTGACAATATTAACCTGAATTCTGATGTCGACGGCCACCTCGTGATGACCACGTACGCCGATCTAATAACAAGAATCAACCAAACATCGTGAATTTTGAAGTGAGTTGTCATATCGAAAATTGTTTATTTACCTACCTACTTGGTAGGTTATGTCGTCTGTTTGTTTGGTTATATTACGCCCTCTGTATGACAGATGTAATGTTGCCGTACTTACCGACTGCGAAGTTATTTCGTGCTTTCGTCGTTCTGGTTGCCGGCGTGCGTGGCGTTTCTCGTGTGCGTCTCCTTCGTTCCGCCATTACGGTGTCTGCACGGATGATTTATAGTTGTGAATCGTATATGTGTATATATCCTCTGCGCTTTAGATTGAATCCGCTCGTTGCGAATTATATGTTCATTGTGAGTGGAAAGACTCCCCTATTTGCCTTGTATGAATTTGTTAGTTTATTTATTGACGATCTCTGTTGCTCGTATCGTGTAAGTTGTTGGAGGAGCTTATCTCTTCTTGTATTGTTTTCTATATTATATGTATAATTCTAGGCCCTGATGAAGCTGGAGACTTACCAGCGAAACGTCGGCTCTGTACAAATGTATTGAGAGAAATATATCATCCCATGACTGAACAGCGTGAATTTTATTTTCGAATACCATCACAGTCGTTAAACATACACTTCATTAATAATTCAGACTAATAGTAATAATAAAAGCTTATTGTTGATTGAATGTAAGGATAGGTACCTCTACTTTTTATAGTTTGCTTTATTACGTTTTTAATTCAGAAGGATAGCGCTTTCGAGATAGTTCATGTCATCGACAGTTCTAATCTAAAAACAAATTCATTATTTTATAATTATACTTCGAATCCTATGTCTTAATGAAATAAATCTTACAGTCACATGGGAACACACCAAATGTCATGATGGTTGGCAAAAACAACGCCAAAACCGAAAATTCTCGGATAAGACTTTGTGATAAGTTTTAATGCAATTTGAGTTTAACAGAACATGTGGGCTGGCTTTGTACACATTTATTTCAGAATAGTAACCTAACACATAGAACAACTAATAGGTATTAAGTAAAAAATAAAATATATTTCCAATGATTAAAGAATTACAAACATTCAAATATCTCAAGGTACTACTATAGCGGCTACACGTTCAGTAGAATAATTTTTAGAGAGTTAGGTTAAGAGGAACATTATTATAATCTATGTAATTGTAATCATAAAATCGCTGTAATACATTTTAAAAATTAAAATATTCTTATACCATAACAAGATTCAAGAATATCGCAGTAAGCCGGTTCCCAAATCTAGGAACCACGCTGTCTACTCAATCGCTAGCATTGCATCCAATACACGCCTAGAGGGTAATCTAGCAATGATCAGCTGATAGCGGCGATGCACTACGCACTCTCAAATTCGTTAGTTCTTCAGACGGTCCGAGTGCGACGCGTATCCCAAATTGATCTTACTCTTATCACGCTATTTTTCATACGATTTTAACCGGATAAACGGCAAAATAACTTGCAATACTTGATACTTAGTGTACACGAAGTGATTATTAGTGGTTTTCGTGATGTTTCAAGAAGATCCCAGCTGTTGTAAAGTGGCCTTTACAACCCCTTTTTATTTAACATTGTTGTTCCTTTGTTTAGATTAGTGTTGTATTAATTATTATTGTGTTATTAAATGCTCGAGTGTGCTCATCAAGTATGCTTATGGTGCATTTCCTTTGTTCACTGCATTATCGCGGACACTTGCGACACATGTAATGTGCTGATGTGCGGGGTCGGCGACGTGGGAACAGCGTACACCGTGCCGTGCGCTCATTGGTCATTTTTGATGTCATTAAGTCATTTCTATTGGACCTTTATTCTTTATACCACGTGACATCAGGAATAGACAAAACTCCCTGTCCGGCTAATCCGGGCACCATTTAGACCATTAGACCATTAGATCATTATCATTAGATCATTATATCAGTATCATCATTGTTCTGCGTTAAATAAGAGAGCTCGATTCGGCGTGTTTCTTTGTAACTCCAGTATTGTATCCAGGGAGGTGTGGGAAATAATACATATATATTAAGTCTACGACTTCGTATTTTATTTCAACCCCAACACTCAACACAGCGTTGTAAGACGATATGTGTAAAGCGTTGTAACAATGAGGTTAGTTTTTTTGATTCTCTTATAATTTGTACGTAATTGCTCGTATTTATGCATCAAATATAAAGTAGCCAATACAGTTTTAGCTTAAGTATGCAGTAGTATCATTATTCTGTTGCCTATAAAATTATGTCGATGCAAAACAACTTTTGCTATACAAGTTCGTACATATCTGTATTAGTTTTACAGTGTACGGTGTTGCCTTGCGGGGGTAGAAAGAGGGACTTTGGGGGAGTACCTCGGGGTGGCTCTGAGCAACCCTTATTGCGAAATATATGATGTCCCCGGTGGCTTAAATGCCCCTCGGCCAGTGGGGTCCAAGACCCGTTTCAATTTTATGGTAATTCGGTGCAAAAGGGGCCCAGAAACTATGATTATATCTAAGGATATGGAGTATGCGGTGCGAAATTTGAAATTTATCTGTGGTCCCTCCCCCCCTCCCCCCAGAGCTTGTAAGGACTGTATTCGGAAAGGGTATCTCTGGTTGGTGATCGTAGGGTTGACATAAGCAAGAAGTTAATGTTGCGTATTCAATTTGTTTTCTGGGTTTGGTATGTGCTTGCGGGGTGGGGTTTTTGGTGTTTTTTTGTCATTTTGAACCTTGAAGTGTATAAAATAAGGCTTAATTAATAAAAAAAATATATTCATATTTAATTTTCTGGTTTTTAAAGTTTTTAAAGCACCAGAATGAGCTAATAGTTTCCTTTTTGTGATGAGAGGAAATAAGAAAAGTCATACTGATCTATATCTAATTGCCCCATAGAAAACAACCCCAAAATGGGGATAATGTCCGTTCGAATAGCAACCGGTGCTCAACCAGTTGTATTTCAATCAGTTGCTACAGAAAAATGTTTATACCTTCTGCAAAAATGTTTGCATAAATTTCTATCATACCTCAAATTGTAGGTAATTAAGAGACGTAATGTCCCTATGACATTCAGAGTTTTGCCCCCCCCCTAAATCGCGATAATATTCGTTCGTATAGCTAACGTCTTTCAATCAGTTTCCACAGAAAAATGTTTATATTTATAACCTTTGCAAAAATATTTGCATAAATTTCTATCATACCTCAAATTGTAGGTGAATAAGAGACCTAATATCCCTATGACATTCAGAGTTCCCCCCCCCCTCCTAAATCGCGATAATATTCGTTCGTATAGCTAACGTATTTCAATCAGTTTCCACAGAAAAATGTTTATAACTTCTGCGAAAATGTTTGCATAAATTTCTATCATACGTCATATTGTAGGTGAATAATAGACCTAATATCCCTATGACATTCAGAGTTTTACCCCCCTTAAATCGCGATAATATTCGCTCGTATAGCTAACGTATTTCAATCAGTTTCCACAGAAAAATGTTTATAACTTCTGCAAGAATGTTTGCATAAATTTCTATCATACCTCAAATTGTAGGTAATTAAGAGACCTAATATCCCTATGACATTCAGTTTTGCCCCCCCCCCCCCCCTAAATCGCGATAATATTCGTTCGTATAGGTAACGTATTTCAATCAGTTTCCACAGAAAAATGTTTATAACTTCTGCGAAAATGTTTGCATAAATTTCTATCATACGTCATATTGTAGGTGAATAATAGACCTAATATCCCTATGACATTCAGAGTTTTACCCCCCTTAAATCGCGATAATATTCGCTCGTATAGCTAACGTATTTCAATCAGTTGCTACAGAAAAATGTTTTTAACTTCTGCAAAAATGTTTGCATAAATTTCTATCATACCTCAAATTGTAGGTAATTAAGAGACCTAATATCCCTATGACATTCAGTTTTGCCCCCCCCCCCTAAATCGCGATAATATTCGTTCGTATAGCTAACGTATTTCAATCAGTTTCCACAGAAAAATGTTTATAACTTCTGCGAAAATGTTGGCATAAATTTCTATCATACGTCATATTGTAGGTGAATAATAGACCTAATATCCCTATGACATTCAGAGTTTTACCCCCCTTCAATCGCGATAATATTCGCTCGTATAGCTAACGTATTACAATCAGCTGCTACAGAAAAGTGTTTATAACTTTTACAAAAATTGTTGCATAAATTTCTATCATACCTCAAATTGTAGGTAATTAATAGACCTAATATCCCTATGACGTTCAGAGTTTTGCTCCCCCCCCCCTCCCCTAAATCGCGATAATATTCGTTCGTATAGCTAACGTATTTCAATCAGTTGGTACAGAAAAATGTTTACAACTTTTGCAAAAATTGTTGCATAAATTTCTATCATACCTCAAATTGTAGATAATTAAGAGACCTAATATCCATAAGACATTCAGAGTTTTGCCCCCCCTAAATCGCGATAACATTCGTACGTATAGCTAACGTATTTCAATCAGTTGCTACAGAAAAATGTTTACAACTTTTGCAAAAATTGTTGCATAAATTTCTATCATACCTCAAATTGTAGATAATTAAGAGACCTAATATCCATGAGACATTCAGAGTTTTGCCCCCCCTAAATCGCGATAACATTCGTCCGTATAGCTAACGTATTTCAATCAGTTGCTACAGAAAAATGTTTAGAACTTTTGCAAAAATTGTTGCATAAATTTCTATCATACCTCAAATTGTAGGTAATTAATAGACCTAATATCTATATGACATTCAGAGTTTTGTCCCCCCTAAATCGCGATAATATTCGTTCGTATAGCTAACGTATTTCAATCAGTTTCCACAGAATAATGTTTATAACTTCTGTAAAAATGTTTGCATAAATTTCTATCATACCTCAAATTGTAGGTAATTAAGAGACCTAATATCCCTATGACATTCAGAGTTTTGCTAACGTATTTCAATCAGTTGCTACAGAAAAATTACCGAAAACCAGATAGGAATGTATCTTTTTTCCTCTGAAATTTAGTGTTTCAAATTTTATTTTTTTGGCACTTATATTGCACAGGTATAGTAAATTTGTCGCAAAAGACATCGCTTACAATTCGCTTGAAAATCTGTCTTTTTTTGCATATTGTTTTAGCATTACGCTAAACTAAACTAATCAAATGAATATTACGCGTAACAAAGGCATATTTTTGTTAGATGATGAAGGGAATTCCTAAAAAAGGGGTCCCATGCTATATATGTCCCTTCAGATAAGGATTACGAGGGTTTACTGTAAAATGACTAAGGGGTTATTTATATTGTGCCTGTGGTCATAAAAAGAAGAACTAATGACTTTCTGGCTAGTAGGGTTTTAACAGAAATTATTTTTTAATGCTGTTTTTTATGCATCATGAGGTTTTTAAAAATATATTCACCTGTGTTGTGTAATAAAAGTTTGAACATTAAGTACTTAAAAAAATCCTTCACTAAACTTTACTTAGTTATAAACTAATATCTACCAGTTATAAACAAAAAATCTCATATTAACTCTCAACACCCCAAGTTAAATTTTTACCCGTCACCGGAAGTACAAAAACGCAATTAATTCCGGCCAAAAAATAATATATAAAAAGTTCTACCGACAGGTAAATTTAATAAAATTTCACTTCCGCTTGCGCCCGACTTGTACTACTTCATTTGTTTGAGGTGGGGTGGGGGGGCGTTTCACCGGATAAGGCGATAAATCAAAAATCAATCACGAGAGGTCGCTGGCAGCTGCCGCTAGGTGGCGCTGCGCCCCTCACAGGAACTGTCAAAGTGTCTGCGGATTTACCAGGAGTTTTTCCAGCTAGCCGGGAAATTGTGTACGTAATCGTTCTAACGTGAGGAATCGAAAATAAAGTTTCTTTCACGCCATGACACCTTCACCATCAACTCGTGTACAGTTATGATTTATGATCTCAGAGCAGTAATTTAATTTGGAGAATTATGTTTTTTTTTTCTTCTTATGGGTGTATGAACAATCTTTCAATAAAGCCGAGAAATCACAGAATTATCACTTAGTTATACTTAAAAATGTAAATTAATAACGCAAAACAAAAGGAAAATGACTGTCATAGTATCGATGACAGCCAGGTTTTCTGTGGATTGGTGAGGTTTAATACAGTGTATGCCCTCCAGGAGCACGAATCACTTCCTCACACCTGCGTGGCATGCTTCGCACTAGTCTGCGAAAAGATTCTTGGAGTATGCTTTCCCATTCCTCAACCAGGGCTTGTGTCAGTTCCTGTACGGTAAGTGGTGGATTAGGGCGCTTGCGAACACGTCGGTCAAGCTGATCCCACATGTGCTCAATAGGATTCATGTCAGGCCTTACGCCGGCGATTCCATGACCTGAATTCCACGTTCTTGTAAAAAGTTTCTTGTGATGCCGGCGGTATGTGGCTTTGCATTGTCCTGCATTAGGATGAAATTTTGACCGACGCCATATGCAGCAGGCACCACATGGTCCTCCAAGATGGTTTCGACGTAATGGCAATTGGGTCAATCCATCTGAAATGGTCCAGAAAAAGATAAGTTGGTCTCATGACCATTTTAGAAAAAATTTATTTTTTTATTGAATATGCCTATCTTCTGGAAGTGCAAAACCATTTTTGTTATTATTATTTTATTCAGTTCAGAAATGGCCACCAGTTTTGTGTCGGCGAATCCGACATTTTTGACATTGGTATGTGTTTGCGTTAAACGAAATAACTTTGTTTGAAATTATCATAGAGAGTTGAAACAAAAACTACTCGATTAAGCACATTCCAAGCTATCTGTTACGTATATAATGCATAGAGTTTCGCTTATTTTCTGTTTAAAAAAAATATCTTAAAGGTTACTTACGATAGTCCATTAGGAGGCGTTTTAATGATTTTTTTAGACATGAAGGGGTGCTGAATTTGTCTATTTAATATATTTTAGTTATAACCTTGTATGCAAAGGGCTTATAATAAAAAAATAGCTTTCTTAATCCTTCTACCTATTGATGACAAGCTATCGAAATTTCAAAATTTCTTGTTGTTACGATGTTTAATGTCAAATAATTCTGATGGGACCAGGACAAAAAATCTGAAACTTTAAAAATTAATTCATCTTTTCATAAGGTAAATAAATAAAAACATTCTTGTGTATTGCACTGTGTTTGGAATAACAGCGCTTTAAAATGAGAGAAAAATCACATGAAATAATTAAAATAGAAAATAAACGTAAACTACACGTATTATATACTTAACAGGTGGCTTGAAATCTGCTTAATAGGGTGGTTTTTATTACAACTCTCTAGGACCATCCCAAAAAAGATATTTCGTTTAAGGCATACCAATGTCAAAAATGTCGGATTCGCTGATACAAAACTGAGCGCCATTTCTGAACGGAGTAAAATAATTAAAAAAAAAAAATGGTTTTGTACTCCCAGAACATAGGCAAATTCATTAAGAAAAATGATTTTTTTCTGAAATTGTCAAGCGACCACTTCAGATGGATTGACCCATTTAGTCTACCAGGAACCACAACATCAGTTCTGTTGTCTATACTGATTCCAGCCCAAACCATCACATCCACAACCAAATCTATCCACTTCCTGTATAGTAGCGGCTGCGTAGCGTTCACCAGGACGTCTATATACACGTACTCGACCGTCGCGACGAGTTAAACGAAATCTGGATTCGTCTTTAAACAGTACAGGCGTCCAGTGAGTTGGACTTGGTTTCAAATTCGCTTCTTTTAATCTGTTTCTAACAGTTTGATCAGAAATTTCAATTCCCTGTGCTCGTCTTAGGTCGTTTAGGAGGTTTCGTGCTGTCGCTGTACGCTGACGTAGAGAGGAAAGGACAAGAAATCAGTCTTGATTTTGAGTAGTTTTTCGACTTCGACCTTGTCCAGCTCTTCTAACATATTGTCCAGTCTCCCGAAACCGATTCCATAAACGCTGAATAACAGAAGAGGAAACTCGAAGGTCCCTGCTAACATGTCGAATAGACTGGCCATGCTGAGTAAGGGCGACAGCACGAGCAACTTGCACTTCACTAAGATGCCTCATTTTACTTCTACTGACGTTTCTAATCAACGAAAATTGACAACTAAATTCATTTGTTATCTTTAGTAGGCATTTTGTTTTGCGTTATTAATTTACATTTTTAAGTGTAACCTAGAAGTAACTAAGAAATGTGTCTCCAGAAAAATAACCAATTTTGAATCAATTAACAATGACAATTAGTAGATATTGTTATATTGTTATATTTTTGTACGAGAGTCAACCTAAAAACATAATTATAACATTTTCTAATAGAAAAAGCTGTATTAGAAAGCTGTATTACATATACACAATATTATTAACATCACTAAGATTTCGTATTGATTCATAACTAACTTTATCGCTTCATTATCAGTTTTCAACGTATCTATCCAGTTGAAAGCGACATCTACCCTTGCTAGGAATGTTACAGTCCGGTTTATCTCACCAGATACGATTCCAATTTGTAGATCATTGTGGACAACTGGAGTTCCTGTGTCACCCTAAAAATTTAAACCAAATTAATCAACATAATAAATAACTAATTAGAAATAATTCACGAAACTTGTTTCTCGTACACTTTTTTAGTTTTATTAATTAGAGGCTGACCGGTTTCGGTAATAGCATCATCAGACCCTCGTGTCAAAGATATAAAATATACAATTAAACACACTCACAAACATTTTAAAATAAGACATTAAACTATACATATAAAATAATAAATATAAATAAATTAATTAAAAACTGTATACGGGACTTAACACAATACTGAATTCAGTATTGTGTTTAAATGTATATTTTATATCTTTGACACGAGGGTCTGATGATGCTATTTGCGAAACCGATCACCCTCTAGTTAATAAAAATAATAAGTGTACGAGAAACAAATTTCGTTAATTATTTCTAAAGAAAAACGTACACAGTATGGATAATCAAAAATATAAATAACTAATTCATCAACTTACCACTTTGGTTACTGGCGTCATATAGCAGAACTCAGTGTCAGCATCAAATGTGACATGTGCTGGTTTTGCTAGAGTCTCGCACTCGCCCTTTGTAGACAAAGTAATTGTAGCACATTGATAATTCTCTTTATACTCGGTGAGTTTTTCATTCTCAGGATTGAAAACGTTATGACCATGTCCCATGACTGTAACGTTTAACTTGGGCAAGAATTTCAGAAGTTTTAGATCCTTTGTTTGTGCCAAACCGATCTGTTTCGTGTACTTGTTCATATCAAAAGGATCAGCTAACTTAAATAAGAGATAATTTAATGATGTTACGGGAAATATATGTGACTGCCATCTCAACTGCCATCTCTCGGATGGCAGTTGGGGTAGAAATGATTCAGGAGTATGATTCGCTTTATCTCATTTTTTTCTGTTCGGTAGTTTTAGAGTTATGCGCCTTCAAACGCAGGAGTCAATATTATCGAAACGGGAGATGGCAGTTAGGGCGATTCTCTCGTGCGGGTTCACATATAAAAGAAATACGTAAAATCAAATTCTTACCTTTATTAGGCAATAGCTATACGGGTTGAAAAGGCCTGTCTCCGCGTTCCACGTAAATCTTGGATGGATAAAAATGGTATCTGAAGCTCGTTCTTGGTTGAAATTGTTACTATTGATGTAACCGGATCTTACGGTAATTTTTCCTTTACCTTTACAGCAAAGTGCTGACGTTAGGACGTATTTTCTGGTGAGAAGTGACCCTCCGCATAAATTATCAAGTTGCACCTAAATTATAAAAGATTAACAAGGAATGGAAATATGCAATCATGGAAAATACTTACGTGGTAAGGATGGTCGTAATAGTTGCATTTAGCACCATCAGTCTTTCTGATAATTAACATTATTAGTAGAAAGATTAAACATGTTTCTCGGGGTATTGTCATAATTTTATGGATTTACTATTTAGGTAAACGTCATATTTCTGACAGAACATTATAACCGGTACGTTTGAATGTTTTGTTGTTGCTACTGCTCTTTCCATAAGAGTTAGCATGTGTGTCATCACCCTAAGGTTCCAAGTACATTTTAGACAATTTTTCAGTGCGCCTCTAAGCAAATATTTCGTTCTAAAGACATCTGGCTATTCATTTATAATGAAAATTTATAATAGTTATGTAATTTATATTATATTTTATCAGTTTAACATTTGCCCCTAATTCCCACACTAAGCGTATGTTTTGATCCGAAATCAGACACCTCAGTGAACCTAATTCAGACAGTGATCCTAAATCAGACACTTGTGGTACATTATTCCGCCAACTATAAACATTCAAGTAAATATTAAGTGGTTTAAATATTATTAAATAAGATTTATTATTAAGAAATGATAAACATTTAGGTTTTACCATTTTTAATGAAACATTTAGACATTTACTAAAGCAAATATCTAAAAAGTTTCAATCTTCGTTTTCGCATTGTTTGATGGGTATTTTATTGTTGAATGTCAAAATTACATTTACTTTCTGAAAATAATTTGTGCGGGGAAAAAAGTGGGACACCTGTATGTATAATAAAGTGAAATATTCTAACCCATAACCTTAATATTGTTCTGAATGCAGGTTATTTGGTAGTTTGATGTGAATGTTAAATACGGGCTCTCTACCACACTTTAACTTAAGTATATTTAACCCAGTATATAACGAAATTTTAAGGCATTTATTTTCATTAAATTGCAAATCACAAAAATTATGTAAAATCGAAAAATAATTTACAATGGTGTTCCAATAAAAACCTGAAGGAAATCCTTGTTTAAAAGAATAAATGATTACTACGTGCCATGATTATCCTGTGTACAGGGCCGTCCTAAGATATTCGACGCCCATGGGCTACTAAAATTAATGCGCCCCTCTTCATAAGAAAATACACGAGATAGCTAACGGATGCGGGGTGACCGACAAAGTGTCAGAACTAGAAAAAGCCAATTCATTATGATTATACTAAACAAAAAAAACATAATATTTATACAAAATTCGAAAAAAAAGACGAAATACCAAAGCCAACGTTTATAGTAAACAAAAACAAAAGTAACTTATATATTTGGTGTCCGTGCTTTTTCTTTTACAAATTGATATCACACATATGTAATTTATTAAATAGGTCACTCTATATAAATAAACTACTCAAATAATTTAATTTGCTCTCCCCTAAAGCATTTGTAGTAGCATTACTAAAAATGCGCAGTGCATAGTGCTGTTGCCACGTTAGGAAATGAAACGCAATTTTTTAGTCGATTATTTATTATTTTGAAAAATTACCAAAAGCTTTATGTTGAAACATTTGATTAGATTTGCCATCAAATATAAAATAATCTTAGAAAACATAAATCAGCAGTTCCTGTACTGCGGGAATTCCTACAAATTGACTTTATGAGGAATACATTTGGAATAAATTGGCTTTCAAACCATTCTTCCATATAATAAATTGTCAGCCTAGTTTGTATGAAAATAGTCCAAATACTCAAATTTTGCCAACATAGGTTTTGTGTTACATAATTCGATAAGCAAATTTCACATCGATTAAAGGATGCAATAAGTATCATAATAATTTATAATATATATATATATATAGTACGTCTTTACATCCCAATAAGTAAAGCAGCTGGTCTCCGTCTGGTTCTATACAAATCTGAACCGCTTTTTCCTTACTGTAATTGTTTTGGATTTAAGCCATTTAAATATTAGGACGACACTGTTCAACATTTTAGTGGAAGTTGTTATTTTCATATTTATGGTACCTATGTAGACATTGAGCGCGTAAAGTATGAAAATATGAGAAAATCTAAATGAGGGTTAGTTATTGTACAAAATTCTCGAACACGTTGATTTTTAACTCTTGGGTACATGGATATTCAGAATAGAATATAAAAATGCGTTTTGGGTAAAATTAGTTGCACTGTGTACGAACACGGATTCTCCCGTAAGATTGTTGAAACAAATGAGATAAAAATGTCAAAAACCTGAACCAAATGTTCTAGAAACATCAAAAGGGTCTCATAGTAAACCTTAAACTTTGTACGTTTACCTGAAATCCTGAAAGTTTGTTCACGATATATTTCAATCATTTACAACGATTCTAAGTAGTGTGCTGATGGTTCAATTCCTATTGCAAACATATCTAACTAAAACTGCTATTCGCTTTTCATTCACAAACAAAATCCTTAATTTTTAAACTTTTTCTCGTAAATTTTCTGATGTAAGGTCATACAATTTGTATGCTACCATGAAGACAAATAACAGATCTATCATAATCAACAAGAAAAATATGGAGTTTGCCATTTGTCGATGACGTCATAAGTACAAAACGGGAAATTCAATTTGTTACAAATATGTGTATAATTTACAATCGACGTGTTCAAGAATTTTTGTAGTTAACAAACACTTTCCGTGATTTGGTCATGCTTCCTACTTTGCGCGCTCACTGAATATTTCTTAAAAAATAACAAAAAAGTCAATAAGTAAGAACAGTTCATAATTGAGTAATAAATTTAATTAACTGTAATTAACATTTCTAAAAAATTACATCTCATAACAAGCCCATATAAAGTAAAAGCACAGTAAATTTGGAACACCAAAGTAAAAGATGTAGTTATCATTAGTTACAAGGAACAACAATGAAACCATGATCAAGTATATCAGTATCTCATATATTTTTTCATGATCTCATACATGTTTACTAGATGTCTAATATATTTTGATAAGTAAAATATGGCAAACCTAGGCTGGCACATCATAGAAAACTTGCGCTAACCGAACCAAACCCGAATGTTTTTCATTTATACTCCATATATAAGTAACTTGGGAAATTCTAAGAGCAGACATTTCATTTAGAAGAGGTTATTTGGTTGATTTTGTCATGAAAAGATTTATAATAAAATCAACTAATAACAAAATAACTAATACTAACATAAAATATAACACCAATAAGAATTGCCGCCCCCAAAAGGTTGGCGCCCCAGGGCTATAGCCCATTTACCCTGTGGTTAGGGTGGCCCTGCCTGTATAGCATATTTATTTATTTGTACTTTTCTCGATACCTATTGGTTTTTCTTATTAATTGACAAAGTGAATATCTGTTAGCTAATATATTCAACATGTAGTTTTTTATGTCATTTTAACATATACAAACGCCAAATTATTGAGAAACAATTGAATACCTTTGCACGAGACAACACGACGTTTTTTTTTCATCAGACCGAAATGCAACATTCAGTTTAAATAAAATAAATAAATTTACAAACATAATCGAAATGCATAGGTATATTTTATTATGCAGTACAATTGCTCTGATTTATTTTATACGAATTTTTCTTTATCTTTAACTTATTCTTCACAGCTGCATCACGAGCCTTTTTGACAATTGCTTCATCAGGATTTCTCATCCTCGTCAGTATGATAACATTAGCTGAAATACAATATGTTCTATATGTGTTATTAATTTCTTAAAAATTTATCTTACATTTGTGTACAGCAAAAAGATCCTGACATTGGTAAACTATAGCGAAAGAATCATAATCAGTCTCCATAATATTCGTAGATCTTGTTGCTGAAATACATATCGAAATATAAAATATGTGAAATGAAATATTGGGGATATTTGTTGTATTTTTATCTTACCCGCACTGGTTATGTATTCCGTGTACTGGGAGGTATTTTTGTTTTGAACTAAAGTAACTTCCTTTACTTTAACTTGTCTGAAAGTAACAAAAAATGAACGTATTCTTTATTTACTAATGTAGTTTCTTTTTTTTTTCAGGTAAGTGTCTTTGATGTCATATTATTCCACTATATATATATATATATATATATATATATATATATATATATATATATATATATATATATATATATCTATATATCTATATATATATATATCTATATATCTATATATATATATATATATATATATATATATATATCTATATATATATATATATATATATATATATATATATATATATATATATATATCTATATATACTCACTTGTTAATTCTTGTCGTTTCCTTCATAGTCACATTACTATTTTTATCAGTTTTCGCAAACTGAATTTCCAAACAATTCAATTTCGATTTGACATTTTCAGTCATTTCATATCCATACCATGTCCCTAAAATCTAAAATATTCTTTACTAATATTACATCACTTAAATGTTTACCCATTATTTATTACCATATCACCATTATAGTCTTTAATTTGTTTAACACTATCACATCGTCCAATCGTTGACTGTTGGGCATTATTGGAAATGATAAACACAACGAAATATAAACCTGTTATGAACATATTGTTGGAGTCACTGTTGTCAAATGGTACAAAATATGACAAAATATGTTCAATTATGAAAAAATGAGTACGTACAGGCCCGGCTCTAGTGTAGTTTTCCACTGGAAAATTTTTTAAACATACTCTGTCTAGGACAGAATATCTTTTTAATGCAAGTGGTATATATAATTCCTGTTTTATCCGAGATTGTATTTTAAATTGAACTTTAACAGGAATACTTATCACTATAATGTAGAAATAGAATTCGAAAAGCCGGCCCTGTCTTAAAATACACGTGTAGACATACTGCTGTTATCTGTGGAAATACGTACTGCAGCAAATTACAACTGCAGTTTGTAGCATTGTCCACATTCTTTTAAATTAAAAATATATAATTTGTTTTTTTTTGTGGCACCTTCTCATTATTTTTATAATCTTTAGTAGTTAGTTGCTGTGTTGTTTAAATTTATCTTTATTTGTTATTATAGTATTTAAATTTATTATCCGAGATATACAGAAGGTAGTACCTAGTATATTTCGGCACAATTTTGAATTCCTCGCAAAATTTTACGACAATGAAAACTAACATTACCTCCCTTAAAGTTTATACTTTTTGATTTATTGGCATTTTTATGGAAAGACTAAGAAAAGTTGTAGTCTAAGACAAATTGTATATCTCAATACTTGTTTTTAATTTTATTGCGTACGCTTAGATTATGACTAAGTAAGAAGCGTTCTAATAGCGTGATTACCTACCATATCCAAATTGTGTACAGGCTGGTCATAATCTGCAACAAAATATAGCAAATAGTTTTTCCTAACAAAGTTAATTTTTTTAAAAGGAACATCTTGTATCTAATTAATTTTTTGA
This sequence comes from Aphodius sticticus, assembly GCA_963966075.1. Taxonomy (NCBI): domain Eukaryota; kingdom Metazoa; phylum Arthropoda; class Insecta; order Coleoptera; family Scarabaeidae; genus Aphodius; species Aphodius sticticus. The sequence continues at coordinate 6,733,134 of OZ014510.1, forward strand.
TTTCTACGCATCGTTCTGCACAAAAAAGTACTAACACACGGCAGTGCTAAAATAAACAATTGCAGAGATAACTAGTCTCCTTCATAAAAAGTCATTTTTTTATCAATAAGTGCTTCTACACCTACATTAATCACTAAATCATCTGCAATTTAATATTATAATTTGAAATAATATTTTACTTATACCCTGTAGGCTATGAAAAGGTGTGCTAAACAAGTATTAAGGTCAGTGGTGGTGATATTGTTAAGGCGGTTTATACAATTTTTGCCTTGCTAGCCATCGACGAGGCGACGAAAGTTCAGAATAAGATAGAGCTATACAAACTAAACAGCCGACGTTCTGCACGCTAAATATTACACGTCAGCTTCGAAATGTAAATAGGATAGCTGGGCGTTTCTTAACTCACTTACAAATAAGTGGGGGACATTATTTGTGTAACTGTCGAGGTGGACGCATAGCGATCTCAGTCACCGTAGTACATACGTGATAATACATTTCTTACAAATTACGCAATCTTTACTTATGCCATGAACGAAATAAATCATATTAAATAAATGATTGATACCAATTATGGATACCTAATATTTTTATCTAGTTATTTTGACGTCGAATAACTGTTGAACTACTTTGATTTGATTATTTTTTCGGTACATAGTGAGAATGATACTCATGAAGATTGTCACTTGCTTTTATTTATTTTTTTTTAATTTCTCAATCTTTGTGCCGATGGTAACAGTGGAAATGAATAGTAACAGAATAATGGCGTTTTGTCTTCTTTTATAGCACCTACCCCGTCTATAAACATAATGTCGTTGTCGGTATTCGTATTTCACGGTGACATACATTTTTTGTTTTTTTTTGTGTTAGGAAAGTAGGTACGCATATAGACGTAAAACCCATATTGTTTGTGTCACAGTTTCGGCGCTAAGAATGACGAAAAGTCATTCCTTTGTTGCTTTTAGAATCGTCGGTCTCCTTTTGCCGGATTCCTTATCTCGACAAACCAAGACAAACGTATTTATCAATTTTTGACAAATTGAGTATAGTATTGACTATAAATATTTGTATATTATATGTATTTATTATTGCTATTTCATATTTGCGTGGTGACAGAGATTATATTTTTGGTCATGTAAATCGGGGAGGATTGAATTTTGTGAATTCATCCTAATAAACGTTTAGGGTGATGTGTGGTATTTATCTTGAATAATCTGGAGAAATTAATTTGTGAAATAAAAGTGCGCTAAGCCCATGCAAGAAGAGACAGAAATTTCCGAAATCAAATCGAACCAGTTTGAATAAAACTAAGAAAACAGTTTGAATATCTAAAAAAACAGTTTGAATCAGTTTGAATAAAACTACATTCCATATTTTACTTTTTTCCTATTATTTAACCTTCACATTAAATATGGATCAGGTGGAAATTTTCATCAATCGAATTAAATCGAAGCACTTTTTAAATAGGGGATAAAATTTCATTTACAAATTTATGAGAACAATTTAAAATGTACGTAATTTTTAATGATGTTTTGTAAGTGTTACTTACGTGCATGTCGAATGCCCCTATTCACAATTATTTCAATTATTTCACAATTATTAATCAAAGTTATGTTGTAAAACGTCATAGATAATAAAACACAATACCTGTCGAAATATCGAAGTCCGCTAATACAATATCGGGTGCATTTTAATTATTTAACACAAACTTATCAATTTCTAAAAAACAATTATTGAAGATATGAATAGCGAACCCCAGTCTGCAATGATAAAGAGTGTTTACTTGACAAAAATGAGTCAAAGCAAAAAATTAAATAAAAATTATATGATTCCATTTAAATTTTAAAATAACGAAGTTGATACCAACTTCATGTAGACCGGAAGTGAGAGTCAATTCCAGAGTATTTTAATTCAAAAGTTCGGATCGGGTAGACCCCGATTCCAGAAATTGAAACATATAGAAATAGTGGTACATCAAAAAATTCTACTGGAACAGTTCCGTGAGACATTCCGTATGTAAGAGATTATAATATATGAAAATAAAGACATCCCTTTCAAATTTTGAGGTAGTAATTATAACTACTATATACTCAACATGTTGTGGGCTTTCCAAAAATGTATCGTTTAATGAAATCGGTTAAAAAAAACTTTTATAGGTACCTTTTATAAAAATAATTCAAATCACGAGAACCCGTCAAGAGAGTCGATCTAAATGTCGGAAGTGTTGTTTGTACCTACGAGACATACGGCGCCCACTTTTTTCATCGTATAATGGTTAGTGCGACCGACCCCAGTCAGCGGCATCGGCAAGCAAACCTTTCCCTCGCCGAAATATGTATAACACCGAGTACGATTTCTATTTATATAAAACCGCCACAACAATGTGGGTGTCTCCAGCCAAATAGGGGCGGTCCTAGTTAGTACACCGGAATAGATGGCAGCACTTTACCACTGCTGATTTGTAACAAAACATTCCTGTTTTTCGTACATAATTTCTCGTGACTGTATGCAATTAACGTCAGAATATTTTTTTTACCGATGGAGAAAAGACTGGTCTAGGTGCTGACATAGGGTTTTGATCAGAACTCGCTTCCATTTTGCCGCTTCCATAAATTAGACAAAATGGGTGACTTTTAGCGTTTTTTTTCTATATGAATTCATTAAAAATATTTTTATTTGCTCTTGATAGCACCTGGATTATCTCCATATCTATACTATATCCAAATTTCACGATCATATGTCACAGCGTTCACGGGACGTTTGAGTTGAAAAAATGCACTAATTTTTAGCGCTGTACAAGCCGCCTTAAGTTAGATTTGCATAATTTTTGGAAATATTGCGAACTTTTTTCAGGAGGAACTAATTGGCCTGGTTGGGTTCTTGGTAAATGCAACAAAAATGCGTTCTGCGCAAAAAAGTACTAGCACACACTAGTGCTAAACGGTTACAGAAATAACTTGTCTTCTTCGTAAAAATTTACATAAAATTACCGTTATAAATTTCTATTTCTTGCAAAACAATATTAAGTATTAATCTTTATGGAAAAATAAATGTACAGTGCTTGAAATTGAGTTGCGTTATGAATTGTTTTTATTTTAAGATACGTAAAACAACACCAGCTCTTTAACAACAACTTTATATCAGCTTTATTAACTTTATATATCTTCATTAACGGAGGCACAATCGTCCAAGATCGCAGTGTTGAGACATCTGTATGTATAGAGGTTACACCAAGCAAAAATTCAGGTGTATATATATAAAAATTGAGGTGTATAGAAATAAAACAAAAATTCGCATAACAACATAATTATATTTGTGAAATGTTATTTGCTGAATGAACTCAGTTAGTTCGTGCAATCATTTTGGTGTATGATCATCAAATCAGCTTGTGCTGTGCTAAAACCATACTTCCTCAGAGATGCTAACAACTTTCTCGTAGTACATGCACCTGGTATCCTTTTTCTTGTTGACGCGAATACAGTTCCTAAAATTTGTATATTAAAATGCGTGAATATTATTCGATATAACTAGGAACCTTGTCCGTTGTCCTTGCCACACATGTAGTAAACTGCCCATGATTTGTAGTCTGTATCAACCCACCAGTTGTCTATAATCTCTGAAATATAAATACGAAATCAGTGGTTATAGAAAATGATTTTCTGAGTATCAGAATAATTACGAGTTCCGTCTGGTTTATAGACAAGCTTTGATGTATTTCCTTCTTGTACTATTTTCAAGTCTGACTTTACGTATTCTCTGAAATATAAAATGTTTAACATGTGAAGTATGGGTGTTATAAGAAAATACCCATTGGCGAGCTTTTGCCCCTTTGTTGTGATGTCGTTAGATCCTGTCACGTTAAAGTACATGCAGTCACCGTATTTTGATGTATTGGGAGGCCCGACAAGTTGGGTGTACCAAACTCCAAAAACCTGTTATAAAAATATCATCAATTTGTCTTAATGAGTATATTATTTGACCAGCACATAATTAAGGACACAAATCGCGAGCATGAAGTTTATACGCGAGTCGTAGGCTAGCGTGTAAACATGCGAGCGATTCATCTCCGTTGTGTGCAAGTCGAATACGACGTTTTATCTACGACTCATAAATTCTATTTTATATTAAATAGTTTAAATGTATTTGTCAATGGCGGCGAGGCGAACTGTCAAATAACTGTCATCCACGTAGGTTTTGGACAGACTTTGACAGTACGTTCTTATAATGATGACAGATTGTTTGAATAATGAAGTCATTATTTAAACGAACCGTCATTATTATACAAAGCTTCATAATCATCGGCGTGTATCATGATGAGGATTATACAGTGCTTCCCAAAAGTAACGGATAAACTCAATAAAACCTTAAATATAAATATTTCAGAAAAATGCTCTGACACGTCGATTTTTATTTTTAAATTACTATCCTGACATACACTTTTCAGCCCCCCACCCCTTCGCCCCTAAGGGGTGGCAACCCCAACTTTGAAAATTCAAATAGCAAAGTACCCCTTGCGATACCTCAATTGATAGATTTTTTTATTCTGAATACAACGAAAAAAAGATTATCAAAATCAGTTGATAAATAACCGCGATATTTACCAAAATGTATTCAAAGAAAAACGTCAATATTCGAGTAAGCGCTGTTGAAGCGGGCATAGCAATATCGTTCAAATAATTGCAACTTGTTTTTACTTATGTCAAACACAATTCAGATTTTTCGTCATTGAAGAAATAGTAGCAAAATGAGATTTACAGAAACCGAAAGAATCGAAGTTTTAATGATTGGGTTTGTAGATAGAAGCCGGACGCATGACGAAGTTCGTGTTTTGTTCAATGAAACGCACCCGGACCGTCCGCCAATATCGGAATCTACAGTAAGTCGAATCGAAAACAAATTTCGCGATCTCGGTCATGTACGGGATAAGCCTAAGGCAGGACGTCCATTGGCCTTAATTGAAAACCGACAATTGGATGCTATTTTAATGGTGCAAGAAAATCATTCAACCCTTGCGGAGGTCGCTTCACAAGTTAGTGCGTCAAAAAGCACAGTGTCCGGATTATTTCGAAAACGCAAATTTCACCCGTATGAAGTGCACTTGGTACAAAAATTGTCCGATGATGACTTTGATCGACGAGTGCAGTTTTGTGAGACAATGATGGAACTCTCTAATGAAAATCCTTGCCTAATTAGAAACATCGTTTTTTTCTGTTGAGGCAACATTTTGTCGGAATGGCACCGCCAATAAACAAAGTTGCCGTTACTGGGCTCGTCAAAATCCGCATTGGATGGTGGAAGCAAACACACAATATCCTCAAAACCTTAATGTGTGGGCTGGTGTGGTGGGTTCTAGAATTATTGGACCAAATTTTTCGACGGAACACTGAATGGTGAACGTTATCTGAACTTTCTACGAAATGAACTACTACCTACTTTAGCGGTGTTGTTTCCCAACCCAGAAGATCCTGATAGACACAAGGACAGAATTTGGTTACAGCAAGACGGTGCGCCTCCACATTATGCGCGACAAGTTCGAGAATACCTCGATCAAGTATTTCCTAATCCAAACATTTTCAAATTTCCTAATGGATTGGTAGATGAATGCTTATTGAATGGCCAGCAAGATCGCCAGATTTAACCCCACTAGATTATTTTCTTTGGGGCTATTTAAAAAGTAAAGTTTATTTTAATAGACCTGTAAATATTGAGGCGTTAAAGGAAAGAATTCCTGCAGTAATTCACTTAATGACTCCAGGAATGTTCGAAAACTCGAAATAAAATGTTAGAAAATGTTCAACAAGCGTTTGGGGATAGATTAGGGCATTGTCTCGTCGTTAACGCGCAGCACTTTGACAATTAATTAAGGATTAGTTAATTAAATTTTGTTATTCCTCAATTTCGTGTATAAATAAATTTTGATAAATATCGCCGTTATTTATCAACCGATTTCGATAATTTTTTTTTCTTTGTATTCAGATTAAAAAAGTCTATCAATTGAGGTATCGCAAGGGGTACTTTGCTATTTGAATTTTTGAGGTTGTGGTTACCACCCCTTAGGGGCGAAGGGGTGGGGGGCTGAAAAGTGTATATTAGGATAGTAAGTTAAAAGTAAAAATCGACGTGTCTGAGCATTTTTCTCAAATATTTTTATTTAAGATTTTATAGAATTTAACCGTTACCTTTGGGAAGCACTGTATAGTCATAGATACGTATGCAATGAGCTTATTATATGTGAGTCGTAAATAAAAATGTTTGTTTCGTACCTGGTCCACATCAAAGGATTGCATCAGTTGGATTGTCTTACATTCATCAGCTTGAACGCCATAAGACAAAGCAGCTAAAGCTGCGAAGAGAAACAACTTCATACCACTTTTACACTGCATAATGATTTCGGGTACTTACGAGTCATACATCATGTCAACTTGTATTTATATCAATTTCTACAAAGCACATGTTTTACCTTACATTTTTAACATTTTATTGCTGTTCAGTGAATACTTTTTACCTAGTTATTTTCAGAGTGATAACAATAATTGTTTTTGGCCGTTATTTTTTGAGAGTTTTGAATAGCTCTAAAGGAGCTCCTACACGCAGTTCCAACGTCTCGCCAACGTTGGTGATGTGACACGCTGCGCGTAGTGCGCGCATTCACTTCGCCAACATGTTGGTACTGGGCGCAAGGTATTTCTGTGTATCGCAGAAGGCACGTAGCGTCCCGTAGAGAATTAAAAATGAACAGTGAAGACGATATCATTGCTGTTGCCGCAGCTCCCATTATTTTAAGCAGGGCATTGTTGCTTAGAATTAAAAAATGGGACCCTCGAAAGAGGACACTGTTTAATAAGGTTGGTAAATTATTAAACATGTTTTTTAGTCATCATTTATACAGTACGTTTGAAAATATTAATACATTAAGGAATACAAATATACAGCAATACAGGAAACAAAATGATTTAGTTTTTATATTTGCCACGTGACATTAAAAAAAATCTCCCATTTTATTTTCTTTGTATCAAGCAACAAATGCGGAAAAAGATGGGATAAGATCTGATACACTGAGTGGTCTATATTTTTATGCAGGGCCCTGTTAATTTGTGTCGTTTCTTTCAATAAATATTTAATTTCTGTCAAATCGATGAATTCATAATTTTGATTTAGAATATAATTTATATAATAAAACTGAAATTATTTATAATAAGATTTTTTTAATTATATATATATTAAAACTCCGTGTATGTATATTATGTAGGTATATTTATTATCAACCCAATATTTTTAGTAACAGATATACTTTTTGATATTAAAGAAAAGCAGCCAGTATAGTTTTTAAACTTTGTTGAATACATTAAATACATCAGATTATTTAAATTTGCCGCTTAAAACTAATCTACAAATTGTTAATTAATAAATAGTTAATTGTTGTTAATTATATACATGCAACTTTGTTTGATTGTAGTCAAGATTGTAGGGAAGAGGGTTGACCGCTGTCCTTGGACCCCTATACCATATGACTCCCCATCGTGTGTAGATTCATATCCCGCTTCCCGCCAACCCCCTCCCTCACCTTTTCCACCCCACCCTAGCGAATAAGATTGACCGCAATCCCAGAACCTAAATACCGTATGCCTCCCCATTGTGTGCGAATTTATTTTTAAAATTTTATTGATGACGTTATTTTTGGAAAACCCGGAAGTCATACTAACCTCAAGACCATCCCATAAATTGGCATTTTCTGTCTATTAACACTACATTCATTCCTTCGGCGTCATAAACATAAAAAAATAAAGAAACGTACCTATGCCGTGTGTCACCCGTTATAACGACTTCAATATTGTCTTCAGAATATTATTTTATTGCTTGTTAATTTATTGTAACTGTAAGGTTAATATAATGCTTATAAGAACCACAATTATTGTGAATAAATTTACAAAATATTAAAAAAAGTTTTCATGTTTTTACATTTGGGCAATCAGGCATTTGGGCAAATAATAAATCATCATTGTCTTGAAAGTACGTACAAACATAAATAATGCAGTATATATGATAAAACATAGATAGATACTTAAACTTTTCATCGGTAGTACGTACAATGCTAAAACAGAATGAAATAAAGCGGACAAGGTCGACATATTGGCGATGTGCATTGGCACAGTTGGGTCTCGCTACGCGAAGCACTCCGATGGCCAATGATGGCCCACGTTGGCACTGCGTGTAGGAGCACCTTAAGAATATACAAATAAAATAATATGAACACATCCTTCGGTAAGTTTTGGCATCCACGTCATCAATTTTAGAAGTGTAATCACTCAAGAGTCATTTGAGCTATTACCATTAAAAGTGTCACCATTTATGATAGGATAGTTTGCTGTTATCATAATGAATATATTTCAATATCTGTATTCAAAACCAGTAGATTAATGTGGATACTGAAATATGACTTAGAATAAGATTAAAATGGACATAAAATTAAATGATTACGATCGCCTATAAAGCCTTTGTACTTCAAATGAAACTTTGAACTGTCCGCTGATGCAGCATGGTCAACAGTATATGAGTTTCATTTCCACTAAAGCATATATTTCGAATAACCCATCTCTAGAATAATTTTGTACGTACACTTCCTTCGGACAGTTTTGGCATTTACGTCATCAATTTTTGACGATCATGCCGATTATTGCTGAACGAACCAGTACTTACTTTTGTAGTCTCATCTCATTATATATATAATCTAAGAATAAGCAATCCTTAGCTTTGTTTGCTTTGATTTTATTTTTCAATTTCAACAATACAAGTTTCAATTTAGCAATTTATCATTTTTCAGCACCTAAGCACGCTGATCCAATGTAAATACCTTAAAGTTTATCATTGTGTTTCTCGTGATAACAAACCAGTAAAAATATTCTTTCGTAGTTTTCGTGTACCTACTCGTTAACATTGATAATTTGAACTATAAGTGGCAAATGTTCCAGGTATTAGTTTGTTTATTTGTGATTATAGAATTAAAGCTTAAAGTTGTTGCCATATAGAGGTTACACCAAAATTCAAAATAAACAACAGCGTTGGTTCAAGAGTGTACCATTGAAGTGTATAGAAATAAAAGAACAATTTAAATAACAACATAAGTATATTGTTGAAATACTATACTATATATTAATAATGAATATTAATTCGTGCAACTATTTTGGTTTATTGTCAGCACATCAGGTTTTTCTGTGCTGAAACCATTTTTCTTCATGGATGCTAACAACTTTCTCATTGTTTCTGCATCTGGTATCCTTTTTCTTGTTGAAGAGACTACCGTTCCTAAGATTTTTGTTTTAAAATTCGTTAGTTATTGGAGTTATCTAGATACCTTTTCCGTTGTCACATTGGTAGTAAACTGCATATGAAGTATAATCTGTATCAACTACCCAGTTATCAATATTTGCTGAAATACAGAAAAAATCAATGGTTATCGGAAATAATTATCTCTGTATTATAATAACTATTACTATTTGGTTCTGGTTTAAAGATTAACTTTGATGTCTTTCCTTCTTGAATCATTGTCAAGTCTTCCTTTATATATTTTCTGAAATCGAATAATGTGTTTAAAATGAAGGCATGAATATTATATAGACATACCCATTGGCATTCTTTTTTGATTTTGTTGTGATGTTTTTACTAGTTGCGTTATAATACAGGCAGTCACCGAAGTTTTTTGTGTCTGGTCCACCAATAATTTGGGAGTACCAAAGGCCACTTGCCTGTCATAACTGTGTCATAAATATATCTTAATAATGTTGTATAGTACCTGTTTGAAGTCAAAGTTTGGCATCAGTTTAATTTTCATACACTTATCAGCTTGATCTCCATAAGATAAAGCGACAAATGCTACAAAGAGAAACAATATTACACCACTTTTAGAATGCATGTTGATTTCAAGTACTTATGAGTTCTACATCATTACAACTTGTATTTATATCGATTTTTATAATGAACGAATGTTTGCTTTGAATGTTTTGCTTTAGTTTTTTGTGAACATTTTCGTTCCGCGTAGTTTTCAGTGTGATAAGAATAATTGTGTTTATCGATTGGTTTTCAAGAGTTATGAATAGCTTTAACAATATCTAATTAAAATAATTAGTAGAGTTCCTTCGGCATTGTATTCTTGCTGTAGTTTTCGTGTATTCTATTATACATAATTGCTGTTTTATCCGAGATGGTATTTCATAACTTTAACAGTAATGCTCATCATTGTAACGTAGAAATGGAATTCAAAAAGCCGGCTCTGTCTTAAGATACACATGTAGACACGCTTGTTGTTATCTGTGGAAATACGTAAAATAGTACAGCAGCAAATTTCACCTGCTGTTTTTAGCATCGTCTACATTCTTTTAATTTAAAAATATGTAACATGCATTTTTTTTGTAGCGTCATCTTATTATTTTTTATAATTTGTAGGAGTTTTTTTCCTAAGCGTGGCATATTAATCTTTATTTATATCTGTATCTGTATTTACATTTATTAGGTGAGATATATGTATGGAGCAAGCTAAAATTCCAAATAATCAACAGCGTTGGTCCAAGAGTGTACCCTTGAGGTGTACAGAAATAAAAGAACAATTCGTATAGCAACATAATTATATTGATGAAATATTATTAACGTTAATTTGTGCAACCATTTTGGTTGATTGTCACCACGTCAGGTTTTTCTGTTTTGAAACCATTTTTCTTCATGGAAGCTAACAACTTTTTCATAGTTTCTGAATCTGGTATCCTTTTTCTTGTTGAAAGGACTACCGTTCCTAAAATTTTTGTTTTAAACTACGTCAATTATTCGATCCATCTAGATACCTTTTCCGTTGTCACATTGGTAGTAAACTAAATATGAAGTGTAATCTATATCAACTACCCAGTTATCAATATTCTCTGAAATAACGAAAAATGAAATATTGGTAATCGGTAATCATTTTCTGTGTATTATAATAATAATTACTATTTGGTTCTGGTTTAAAGATAAACTTTGAAGTATCGCCTTCTTGAATTATTGACATTTTCTCCCTTATATATACTCTGAAACCAAATAATTTGTTTAACATGAAAGTATGGATATTATAGAAATATACCCATCGGAGTTCCTTTTTGATTTTATGCAGGTGGTGTTACTTATTTCGTTGTAGTACAAGCAGTCACCAAGGTTTTTTGTATCAGGTCCACCAATAAGTTGGGGGTACCAAACTCCAAATCCCTGTTATAACTATATCATAAATATGCTTTAAAAATATTGTATAGTACCTGTTTGATGTCAAAGTTTGGTATCGGTTTGAATTTGATACACTTATCAGCTTGATCTCCATAGGATAGAGCGACAAAAGCTACAAAGAGAAACAATATTATACCACTTTTACAATGCATATTGATTTCAAGTACTTATGAGTTCTACACCATTTCAACTTGTATTTATATCGATTTCTATAATGAACTATGATGGTTTGCTTTAGTTTTTTGTGAACATTTTCTTACCGAGGAATTTTCAGAGTGATAAGAATAATTGTGTTTATTGATTGGTTTTAAAGAGTTATGAATATTTTTAACAATATCTAATTAAAATAATAAGTACACTTCCTTCGGCCAGTTTTAGCATGTATGGTAGTTCTATTGGCCTCGACGCTCATGACACGTTTAGCCAACGTCAAGTCTCAATGTTTAGGATAAGTGTGTAGGGTTGTTGCACTATGAATTTTAATTCAATAGCAAACTACAGTTACGATTTTAGGTTTGTCCGTATTTTATAGCTAGTATTTTCGCTTCATTGCTTTGGTATTTAGAATTTAAGTTTAGGTTCATATAATATATGTAGAGAGGTTTTTTTTTTATAGAAGTGTTATACATCGTTGCTGTTTTATCCGAGATGGTATTTTAAGTTTAACTTAAACAGTGATCCTCATCATTGTGATGTAGAAATTGAATTTAAAAAGCCGGCCCTGTTTTAAAATACACATGTAGACACGCTTGTTGTTATCTGTGGAAATACGTAAAATAGTACTGCAGCAAATTTCAGCTGCAGTTTTTAGCATTGTCCACATTATTTTAATTTAAAAATATGTAACTTGCATTTTTTTGTAGCTTCATCTCATTATTTTTATAATTTGTAGGAGTTTTCTTCCTAAGCAGATCATTAAAACTGCCAACTTTAACTATAAGTGGCATGCGTTGTTTAAATTAGTCCTTATTTATTATTATAGTATTTATATTTAAAGTTATTACGTGAGATATATGTATAGAGGTTACACCAAGCAAAAATAAAAAACAAACAACAGCGTTGGTCTAAGAGTGTACCCTTGAGGTATATAGAAGTAAAACAACAGTTTGCCTACCAACTAAATTATATTGATGAAATATTATATACTGAATGAACTTAGTTAGTTCGTGCAACCATTTTGGTTTATTGTTAACACATCAGGTTTTTCTGTGCTGAAACCATTTTTCCTCATTGCTGCCAACAACTTTTTCATAGTTTCCGCATCTGGTATCCTTTTTCTTGTTAATGACATCACAACTCCTGAAATTTTTCTTTTAAAATTCCTTAGTTATTTTAGTTATCTAGATACCTTTTCCGTTGTCACATTGGTAGTAAACTGAGTATGATGTAAAGTCAGTATCAACCACCCAATTATCGATTTTCTCTGAAATACAGAAAAAAGATCATGGCTATAAAAATATTTTTTTGTGTATTATATAAAATTACTATCGGGTTCTGGTTTAAGAATTAGCTTTGATGAATTTCCTTCTGAAGATATTGGCAAGTCCTCTTTTATATATACTCTGAAACCGAATAATAAATGTAATGGAAAAGTTTTAATAGTATAAGAAAATACCCCTTGATGTCCCTCTTTGATTTAGTTGTGGTGCCATTGCTTGTAACGTTGTAGTACAAGCAGTCACCGAAGTTTTTGGTGTCAGATCCACTGATGACTTGGGAGTACCAAACTCCAAGCCCCTGTTAGAACTATATCATAAATATGCCTTAAAGATTTTGTATTGTACCTGTTTGAAGTCAAAGTTTGGCATCAGTTTGATTTTGATACACTTATCAGCTTGTTCTCCATAAGATAAGGCGACAAAAGCTACAAAGAGAAACAATATCATACCACTTTTGCACTGCATGTTGATTTCAAGTACTTATGAATTCTACATCATTTCAACTTGTATTTATATCGATTTCTATAATGAACTATGTTGTTTTGCTTTAGTTTTTAGTGAACATTTTCTTACCGAGTTATTTTCAAAGTGATAAGAATAATTGTGTTTATCGATGGGTTTTCAAAAGTTATGTATAGCTTTAAAAATATCTAACCACTTTTACAACTTGTATTTTCGGTTTATTGCTTTGCAATGATGTATTACATTTCTAACTAAATTTAATGTTTCAATTTTATTTCTATTTGCACTCAGCCTGCTTTATAGGTGTCATTGTGCTGTTATCAACAGTAAATCCGTTTTCCTTCAAAATACTACGAGCCTCTTCAATAACTTCAATGCTCGGATTTTGGTCCCTTGTCAAAATAAGCCCGCTACCTACAATTATAAAAAATAATAATATATTATACATATATACCAGATATTATCGTATTAAATATGTTGAAAAATGTGTATACCTTGGAATCCAAAACAAATATACGCAATCGCGAAGTTCTCGATATTTGTGTTCAAAATCACTAGATTAATATTGACTGGGAATACTGGAATATGACTTACAATAAAACAAAAATAGACATAATGTTAAATGATTATGATCACCTATAAAACCTTTGACCTTCAAGTTAAACTTTGAAGTTTTCGCTGACTGCTTCATTGTCAATAGCATAGGTATATCATTTCCACTAAAATATATTTTTCGGATAACAATATCTAGACTAATTTTTTACCTACACGTAAAAAAGCAGTACTTACTTTTGCAGTCTCATTTCATTATTTTTATAATCTAAGAATAAGCAATCCTTAGCTTTGTTTGGGTATTGGCCTGTTATTTCTTGTGCATACCATTTGTCTTCAACCTATAAATAAATATTTCAGATTATGTTCAACTTTCAACAACACAACAAGTTTCAAATTACCTTACTTGCTACAAATTTTGAAATTGGGTTTATTTTACCACACATGTCGGAGTTATCCTTTACACCTATGCACGCTGATGCAAACCAAAATATTAATGTAAATACCTTAAAGTTTATCATTTCGTGTCACTTGATAGTACACAAGTAAAAATATTCTTGCATTGTAGTGCTTGTATTATTTATATAGTAACAAAAACGTGCGATCGTTAAAATTGATAATTTTAACTATAAGTGGCAAATGTTGTTCCAAGTAATAGTTTATGTATTTGTTTTATGTATATAGGTCACCACACCAATCTAAAAATTCAAAATCAACAACAGCGATGGGCCAAGCGTGTACCCTTGAGGTGTATAGAAATAAAACAACATTTTGCATAACAACTTAATTATATTGGTGCAATATTATATGCTGAATGATTTAGTTCGTGCAACCATTTTGATTTATTGTCATCAAATCAGGTTTTTCTATGCTGAAACCATTTTTCTTCATGGATGCTAACATCTTTTTTATAGTTTCCGCATCTGGTATCCTTTTTCTCGTTGATGAGATCACAATTCCTAAAATTTTTGTTTTAAAATACTTCAATTATTTGGGATAACTAGATACCTTTTCCGTTGTCACATTGGTAGTAAACTGCCCATGATATGTAGTCTGTATCAACCCACCAGTTATCTATTTTTTCTTAAATATAAATAAAAAATCAATGGTCATAGGAAATACTTGTCGCTGTATAATAATAATTACTATTTGCTTCGGGTTTAAAGAAAAACTTTGATGTATTTCCTTCTTGAACTATTGTCAATTCCTCCTTTACGTATTCTCTGAAATATAATATCTTTAAGATGTAATGTATGGATATTATTATTAGAAAATACCCATTGGTGTTCTTTTTTGACATTGTTGTGATGTTGTTGGATCCTGTTACGTTGTAGTACAAGCAATCACCGAAGTTTTTGGTACCAGGTCCACCAATAACTTGGGAGTACCAAACTCCATGTCCCTGTCATAACTATATCAAAAATATACCTTTAAAATGTTTGTATCGTACCTGTGTTAAGTCAAAGTTCGGAATCAGTTTGATTTTGATGCACTTATCAGCTTCTACCCCATAAGGAATGGTAATGGAAGCTACAAAGAGAAATAGTTTTAACCCACTTGTGCATTGCATCTTGATTTCAAGAATTGTAAAGTTATAATTGATTTCAACTTGTATTTATATCGATTTCTATAATGAACTATGTTGTTTTTCTTTAGTTTTTTTTAGTGAAAATTTCAATTACTGCAGGTTGTTTTTAGAGTGATAAATATAATTGTGATTATCGTTATTTTTTTGAACATGTTAATTATTTGCTCCAGTAAAGTATTAACAATTATTGCACCCATCCGAATTTTTTCATTCACGCTAAAAAAGGAATACTTGAAATAAGTAAATGTGCTTTAAATAGAGTAAACGGTAAGTTCCTACACACAGAAAAGTAAATACTTTACTCAAAGCAATATGCTTTCACCCAAGTAAATGATTAGTTTGCTATAGCCGCAAGTAGATATTTTCTCAAGTTAAGAATAAAGAGATATTGTTGAATTGAAATGATCATATGCTTGTATATCTGAGAAAATATTTTCTTGCAATGAGTATAGATATTATTCATTCAAGAAAACTATTCTCACGTTGAGAATAATGGAATTTTCTTAAAGTGAATATATATGCTTGACAATGAGAAAATGTTTTCTTGAAATGAGTATAGATATTATTAGTTCAAGAACATGATCATAATGTATTGAATAGAAATTACTGTTCTAGTTTTTTTTTAAAAGGTAGGGAATTGTGTAAAATAAGTAGACAATAACTTAGCGAATAATATTTGTTTTATTGTATGAAATTTCTTTGCTTAATTACATATATACTTAGCTATTTATAAATTATCACTACCTACAATATCTAAGGCATGGAAAAAAAGCACCATATTCTATTAGACATCAAATTGTTTCCATTATATTACACACGTAAGTTTTCTGTGACATGTATGTTGATTTGGTGACCACTATATGGCTAGGCAAAATTTACGTACCGTGTGCGTCACAAGTCACAACTACGAACTGCGTCGCAAATACGTTGAACATAAGTACTGTAGGCTATTCACGCAAAATTAAAACTATATACTTTCATAATATTATAGATCGCGTAGTTATTGCGTACAGTACCTACAAAATTAGTAAAGATATACTTACATATTGAACTCTTCCCGGACAATACTCGGTAGTCAGCGAACACGACGCCATAGCAGACCCCAACTAACTGAAGGCAAAGGCCGATGCGAAAAATCTTAAATCTTGGCAACGTTCGTGCACGTTTGAGTGTGAATGCGCAAGCGCGTTGCAAGCAATGGCTTACTTGATTCAAGATATTGATCAACTTCTTGAATTGAGTATTTAAACTACTTGGTTTGAAAATTATATACTTAACCGAAACTAATAACTCTGAGATTGGGATATCCTTGAATTGTGAGAACAAGGAATTCTTAAATGAAAGAAATTGTTTCAAACCAAGTAAATATTAACTTTCATCTAAAGCAATAACCCCAAGTAAATAATTTTCTCACCTTTTGAGTATATACTTCGCTGTGTGTATATACGGAAAGAAATATTTTGTTCAGCTGAGAAACTGAAATTCAAAGTAAATATACCTTATTTTAGTGAAGAATATATTTTATTAATTTTTAAGTAATCACTCATTCATTCAGATCACGGGAAATTCTTAAATTTAAAGATATGTACTTTCAACCTGAATATAAAATTTAATCTCGTCAATTAATTTGATTTATTGATTCAAGTCTGCTTAATTCAAGACTTTAAATAGTTAATTTAAATATTTATTTTAAATCGATTTAAAAATTGATTATATTGATTGAATTAAATATTAATATACTTACCTGAATTCTATTACAGATTTCTTTCAACTTGACATGGTAGTTTTCAATTATCAATTATTTATTTAGTTTGGTGTAAGTGGTAGGTTGAGAATATTGCTGTCTTCAGAACAGCGTCAGTGAATGGTAGTATTTAGGCAGAACATTGCTATCTTCGACTACCCATCGTATAGATATAGATTCAAAAACAATTCCATTGTCTAACGCTTTTATGATCGCACTTTAATTAAAAGCGCACGTACACATATAAAAATAATATATTTAGAGACATACTAATAATAATCTATACAAACTAAAATACAAATACTATATAATACATAATCTGTACTATAAAATATAGGTAAGTTAAAAATTGGAAACGGAAACATATTGGTCATTCGTTGAAAGTTTATGTTTAATTGTTGGTAGATTAGAATATAAATCTTCATACTTGATGGTGAAGTAAGTAAACAGTCTTCAATGAAGTGTATTTTTTATTCCCGGCAAATATTTTTAGCTACTTAATGTAAGAATTTTACAGATTTGGCACATATACGTTTTCTATTGCTAATTAACAAGATAGGTATGTTATATTTACTTACTCGTTCTAAACTGTTGCGTGCGTTACATCAAACTATTCCGTGTTGAAACGTTTATTGTACACTATAAATCACAATACACATCCCCAATAAATCACAAGGCACATCCCCTACGGGTACTTCGCTTTTGTTTTCGTACTAGGCTCCTTTTCGGCGGCAGCACCAGGGGGCGCGAGCCTTGACAAAATCACGGTGCGCATATTTATTCCAGAGAAAGGGATTACTTGAAAGATGTGAGAATCACTTCAGTTAAATAATTGGTGGGTTTCTATTCAGTAAACAATACTTACTTATATTAAATGTCTTATATTTTTTGGATCAAGTAACTACGCACTTGGGTGGGTTTACTATTACTTCGTTGGAGAAATTAACATTTTTGGGACGAAAAATTCAATTACTTCTTTCAATACAATATTGGTTCTTATAAAGAAAGAATTTATTTGTTGACAGCATTTATCTGAGAAATTATTTTACTTATATTGAGTATGTGGCATTTCTTGTATATACCTAACTTTCTACATCCAAGTAAATATGCATTTGAATCTAGTAAATAAATTCAAGAAATTATGTTTTCTCGTTCCAAACAATCACTTTTCTGTGTGCTGTGTTCCTAAACTTCTTACCAATTGTTGTAGCTATTGGTAACATACTTGTTATTTGTAGATTTGTTACAAGTGTAGAGTGTGTGTTACAAGCTCTTTGAATAAAAGTATCAGAATACCCCGAACCATAAAATTTATTTCAAAAAATCATTGAGAAAAATACATATAATAATATTTAATTTTTACATCCGGTTTGGTTTATTGCCATCATTACAGCCTTGTCGCCGCCATTTTTCTTCAACGCATCAGTAGCTTTTGTTTTAGTTGCCTCGTCTGGGTTTCTATTTCTTGTAGCGATAATCCAGACACCTACAATTCTGGATTAGTTTGCCCTCAAATAAATTAATATTCAATTTATACCTTTTCCATCCTGGCAAGAGTAATATACAGTAAATGAATTGTAGTCAGTTGCAACCCACCAACCAGTAACATTAGCTGAAAAACAAACGTATGTATGAAGGTATATACAGTCTGTCTCACGAGACGTTTGATTGTATGGGTACTTTTGTTATTATTAGAGATAGAAAGTCGGTGAAATGGACAAAGTAGTGCATATTTATGTGCTCTTTCATAATCTGTTCAGAAAACAGTTGAATTCCAAACGGTTCCCAAGCTATTTTGAAAATACCAAAAAATGTAATTTTTTAAGTATGGTCATAACTTATTTATTTGTGATCCAATGAAAAAGGCGTTTTGACGTTATAAAGGCACTTTTTGTCTACAATTTGATTATGTCAGTTTAAAATTTTTTTCGTCAATGAATTCGTCAGAAACAAACGAAACTTTTGTTTTTCTTATGGACGCCATATTGGTTTTATACATGTTTGGGTTCATCATTTCATTCTGAGTAATTTGGTATGCCACATACCATGTTTTTAATGCAATAAGATAATAGCATTTGACTGAAAATTGTACACTTCGAGAATTGCTGAAAATCGCATGGTGCCATGGAAGACATTTTGTGTAACAATGTGATATCTAGCCATCTGTACCAATCCCCAAAATTGATGAAAACCCAGAATTTTATAAAAAAAATATTCGTCCGATGAAACATATTTTCTAACTTCGGTATTTTTAGTTGAAAGAAGACGCACTATAGTGGTCAACCGATTAATCGCACCAATCTTTTATAACAAAAATTTAACTTCGGAGAGGTATCGGCAATATTGCTCTCTGAGGACGTGGAAGAAAGACTAGACGATATACCGTTGGCCTTACGCTAAGGTATGTGGTTCCAACAAGACGGAGCACCTGCACATAATGCCCGAATTGTGAGCAACTATTTAGGTATAAGACATAAAGGGAGAGTAATTGCTACCTACTCAGAAGTATCATAACCACCAAGATTGCCGGATTTTACCCCTTGTGATTTTTATCTATGGAGTGACTTAAAAAATAAGGTGTATGGTGTTTATAATTTTGGAAACGTTGGGGAGTTACGTGACACCGTCATCGCCGCTTTCAATTCGATTGTCAGAAGAACCCTCGGTAAGGTCACCGTGTTACGGAATGCTGTGAAAAAGGCCTCCACGAAAATGGCGAGATTTTTGCAACATTATTTAGTTTGTTAAAATGCTGTTACTTTTTTATGTTGTGTAGTTAGTACAAATAAATACGATCCAAAATTTTATTGTAACTTACCTATGGGCACATAAATACTGCATCACTCAAATGTGCTTTTCATGGCATCATGCGATTTTCAGATATTAAAAAAAACTTAAATTTTGTCGGCTTATTGTGTTCTAAATATAGCATGTGGCATACCAAATTACTCAGAAAAAAATTCTGGATCCAAACATGTATAAAACCAATATGGCGTCCATAAGAAAAACAAAAGTTTCGTTTGTTTCTGATGAATTTATAGGAGAAAAAAATTTTAAACTGACATAATCAAATTGCAGACAAAAAAGTGCCTTTATAATGTCAAAACGCTTTTTTGATGGAATCACAAATAAAGAAGTTGTGACCATAATTTAAAAAAATGCATTTTTTGGTTTTTTCAAAATAGCTTGGAAACCATTTGGAATTCAACTGTTTTCTGAACAGATCATGAAAGAGCACATAAATATGCACTACTTTGTCCATTTAACCGACTTTCTATCTCTAATTATTTAGGTTATGAATGAGCTATACTTACATGTGGAATCTGGTTTGAAGTTGTATTTTGAGGTATTTCCATCTTGTATAAGTGTTATATCATCCACTTTATATTCTCTGCAATAAATTAATAATTACATATTTCAGAAAATTTTAATGAATGAAATTTTTGGTGTACCCGTTGACACGTTTGAAGCGTTTAAGGATACCATTGACTCCTGTTATATCATATTTATAGCAATCCCCAACGGTGTCCATTTTCAAGCCACTGATTTGCTGGGTGTACCATATACCTCTCACCTGAAATATTTCTATTGTACTTAGCCGTACCTTAAATTTTCAGAAAATTATTTACCTGTTTTGAATCATAGTTCGGAATTAATTTTGTTATGTTGACACATTTCTCAGGATTTTCTGCTGCATATGTCAAACCCAGCAAGGGTAGTAATATTATTAGTTTGGACATCATATTCGCTTGTAGCTTTTGTACTAACGTATGTTTCAGACTTTGCTGGTTTTTATATCAGTTCGAATGAGACTTGGTAATATTTTTTGTTGTTTACTGCGCTTCATAATTAGTTCATTATTTTGTTTTCAATTTATGTAATCATGTTCATGTTTTTGTCGTTGACGATACCAGTTTCAATAATGAAGCTTTGTATTTTTGTTTCTTGGAAAGAAATAACATTGAGTTTATGTGGACAGCTTAAAACAACAATTTTTTTTTTAATTTCTGTCTGACGGTTTCCGGAAAACTCTCTGTCTGACGGTTTCATAAAATTACAATTTTATGCGGTTTTCGCCCTTTAGAAAAATCAAAAATCTTACTAATAATTACAAATCTATTGTCAATCTTCGTATACGACCTACTACACACAAAACGAAATTAAAAAATGGAAAATTTAAACAGCGTACGTAAAAACCGTCCGCACAGCCGACCGTCGAATATATAAATCTATTTTTGAGGTGGACTCGATACGAATTGAATAGAACTGGTTTTTTCTTTTCACAAATAATCGTATTTGGCAAATTTTTAATTTTTGGCAAGTATACGAATGTGTAGTCCCGGCTTAAAGCAGTCCCCAATGGTGTCAATTGGTAACCCACTTACTTGCTGTGTGTACCAATTACCACTCGCCTCAAATGTTTCTATTGTACCTAACTGTACCTAAAATTCGCTGAAATCTATTCATCTGTTTTGTATCAAAATTAGGAATTAATTTTGTAATGTTAATACATTTCTCAGGATTCTCTGCTGCTTTTGTACAAGCCAGCAAGGGCACTAAGATTATTAGTTTGTATACCATTGTAGCTTTTGTACTATAGTTTGTTTTCTACTTTGCTGGTTTTTGTTTGAGTTTGAATGGGACTTATTATTTAGTATTTTTGTGGTGTTGACTGCACGTAATTGTTAGTTTGTTATTGACAACAACTTTTTTCTTTTGTTGTCATGATAATTGACTTCAAAATCCTGAAAAACATAACTTGGAGTGACAATTATAACATAAAATTAACGGACTAACTAAAACTATCAACTGTAGGAAACATATAAAAGCCATCGACAGTAATTTTACTAATATAAATTGATCAGAAATGGTTGTGATTACAAACATCATCATAATTTGCCTCTTGGCACCTTTTAGCTTTGCTAACAACTCCGAAATGTGTGACAAAATAAAATTGATGCCTAATTTTGATTCGAAAAAGGTTTGTACCATTAATTACAAATCTGGAGCATACATACTAATATAGGTACTAATATATGTACTATATAGATTATGGGAGATTGGCACACCCAATGGGTTAGTGGATCATCAGCTAAAAAGTTTGGCGATTGCTCTAAGTATCAAAGAACAGGTATCAATGATATCTTTGTTAAATCAGAAAAGATAAACGAATTTCAGTACAAATTTGATAACTTAACGGTAGTTCAAGATGGAAATACATCAAAGTTTAACTATTCTCCAAAACCGGGAGGTAAATAAAAGAATCATAAGCCCAAGTAAGTTATAATTATTGATTATATATGTAAAATTTTATGTTTTAGTCAACATACCTAGCTGGGTTGTAGATGTAAAGAAAGATGCCTATGTTATCTATTACTTTTGCGAAGAAGAGAAAGGTACAGTGGTATTATTGACAAGGATAATAAATCCGGATAGTTCAGCTATGAGACCTATTTGGAAAATTATGGAACAAAAGGGTTTTGAAATAGATAAACGTGTTTGGACTAGGATAGTACAAAGAGGATGCAGCAATTAAATATGTATTAAATAAATTTGACCGATTCAGAATGCATTAGTTGTTTAAGAGTTAATGCCACTCTAGCGCGAGAACAAATGGTATATATTTACAATATAGTAAACGAATTACAAAATCTCTTTAAAGCCTTTTATTGTTCATATTTTGAGGAATATTCAATAAATTCACTCAGCTATAGGAATTAGAAAATTCCGGTTTAAAACAAAATGGCGCACGTTTAAACACAAAATATCACTTTTAGGTACAAAATTAGGTTAAAAGATGTTTATAACAAAAGAAGTTTCGAACTTATCGTAAAATCCGTACGTACTTCTCTAGATAATATTGTTCTGAAGCTGCATGTAAAATTTCAAGTGAATAGACGAAGATCAGTTGAAGTTAACGTTCCGGCCAGTTTGAAAAATTCGGTTTTGCGAAAACACCGTTTAAAATATTGTGTAACTTTGATGTATAGAATTGTTATATTTTACTATAGTCGGCGAAGCCTGGATCATATCTTTTCAAATTAACATTTTCCTCCTCTTGTTTCTTTCTGTTTGATTTTGACGACAGACGGGCCTGTTTTGCAGCATCAGTCAGGGATGGCTCTGAAAACATGATGCGCCGTGCGTCAGCCTCCGCGCAGATATTATTGAAGTTTGGCTAGACGCTCATACATAATACCTCGATAATCTTCATAAGGCTGGATAATGCATCATTGACAACACATATAGCTATACTTGCTGCAATATCCACAATTACTTAGCCACTTGAAAGTGAAAATGAAATCACCAGGTGGCATTTCATCGGTCAAAATTTATGATACAGTGTCGCCCAGATTTATTTTCTTCATTTTATCAATTGAATCATGATTATGACGAATGGCTAGTCCATCATAAATTGAAAGCTCATTTATAGGCTTCTGGGTTAACTTCCCTTTTTCTTCGAGGCCCTAACTGGTTTTTGTCAAATGGCGGGAACGAGTGCCATTAGTTTTTTCACGTGATCTATGAATTCCTTTTCTTATTTCCTTTTCTTATTCCAAAACTTGCAAGCTTTGCAGTAAGTATTTAGATTTTATGAGAATATCAACAACATTTCTCCAGCAGATAAGCGCCACCAATCATACAGAGAAGAAAAGCTATGTTTTCTCTATGTTCCATCGTCCGATACAGTTACGGCATTCTTTTTTTACTATTTTCAATTGACTTTTAGCCCTCCCTTCTTCTGCTGCTTTCTGCATACTTTGTTGACAATGCTTCTGTTTCCAGAAAAATGGTGCGAACAACTTTATCGTAAAATGAGTGAAAAATCTGACGAGGAAGGTCCTTGAATGTGCAAAACTTTTCAATTACATCTACACCTATTCTTATGCGCATGACAAGGATAATTCCGCTATTCATATCCTTTTTGAACAAATCGGCAACTCGGAATGAAAGTTTGTTCAAAATTCTCACAAGAAACCACGATTTGAAATCCTAAGTCACGGTTGCCAGTTTCGGCCAATTTCGCGTTTGATTTGCACGTTTTACACACTACAACTTGTGAAATAGCAGAAAACATAACAACAAAGTTCAAAAGATGATAATTAAACGTCATCCACTTCAACGTTGTAATAATCTTCAACCGACATTACTTTTTTACTGGTGTGGTCTGTGGATACGTTATCAGGCAGAGGCGACTAGTTCCAAACGATTCAATGCTTGTTATATTAGTTCTATTTGAAAATCTGCTGCTTCCTTTCGACTCCTTTCGATCACGAAATACTCCAAGAATGTCACTAATTATTTCTGCTATTTTTTTTACCAACTAATCAAGAACAACACACGTTACATCAGACAGCTGTAACATTGTGCGGCTAGCGTCAGTTCAACGAACGTACCGAGGATATTTCCACAAAATCTTTGTGTTTTATAATATTTTATGTTATATTTCACACCACGCATGTAATTCCTCCAAATAAGATAAGAGCGTATAGGTCTCTAGGATGTCACGCAAAACTTTTTGCATGTACGCTTGGCCGTACGTTCATCAAATAAGCATTTAAAATTTTTGTTTTCCTATATGAAAAGTATTGTACCTTATTTCTAAGATCTCAAGACATCATTTAAGCAAAAAGAAATTTTTAATTTTTCAAAAAATCTAGTGGCATTACCCCTTAATCTGCTTTATCAATAAAAATATTCTACTGACTTGTTTGACCGGAAAAAGTTATATATTTTCCAGATGATGTTTTCCAGAGAAGTATTAAATAAGTTTGAACAGGTTTATTAAAATATAATTATTATGTACAACCGATTTAATAATACAAAATTAAAAATCAATTGGTACATCCGGTTTGGTTGACACTAGCTAAATTGTTGGTACTAAGTCCTCTTTCTTTCATGACACGCCATGCAGTTTCCATTGTTTTGTAGTCTGCATTCCTTTTCCTAGTTGCTAAAGTTACCATACCTAAAATATATTAATTTGTATTTTCTTTCTGTATAAATTAATGTATACAGGTGCACCCTGTATATGTGATCCCGCACGAGAGAATCGCCCTAACTGCCATCTCTCGTTTCGATAATATTAACTCCTGTGTTTGACGGCGCATAATTCTACGTCAATCGTAACGGTAAATGGAAACGTAGCTGGGACAGTGGAGATTATTAACTATTAGTACGATACGATCAGAACAATTTAATTTCGGAATTTTGAATAGTAGTGCGAGTTAAATATAAATAATGAATTTAGATGTACAATTAATTATACCCAACAATATTTTACAAACACGAATTCAAACGGATTCACTGATCGCGTCAAAACTTCGCGTCTCGTTCGACTGCCTCGCACCAAAACCCACAAGCGAGGGAAGCCGAACTGCTCAAAATATTGTTCATGTTTATTTCGGTCTTAAAAATTAACAAATAGTCGGAATGCTATTAAATTCAAGGGATATGTATCGCAGTAAATAAGGATTATTTGCATGTTAATTGCGTTGTCCTGCTAACATTCGTTCCTGAGATGGCTTCCATCAAAATCTTGTTCGCAACTTTTTTCACTTCTCTCGCGCTCATGTTTACACCGAGAGGCAAAGAATTTTGACAGTCATACAACTTATGTAGAAGTGATTCAGAAGTATGACATACTTTAATTAAATTTTTTCTGTTCAGTACTTTTAGAGTTATGGGCCTTTAAACACAGGAGTCAATATTGTCGAAACAAGAGATGGCTGTTAGGGCGATTCTCTCATGCGTGGTCACATATGTTATACCTTTATTTCCATAGCAGCGATAATATACTAAATATGAATCATAATCTGTCGCAACCATCCAACTTGGAATGTTTTCTGAAAAGTGACAAATGCAATTATAAAATACTTCCAAGCCAATTAAGAAGAGTATAATACCTCCAGATTTCATCTTCAAGAAAAACTTCGATGTCTTTCCATCTTCAGCAATTGTCAAGTTTTCAAATTTATATTCGCTAAAATGTATATTTAAAGAAAGGCTTAAACTTGTTAGAATTGCAATAAGTTTACCCATTTATTCTGATCGACTTCATAACAATATTGTCACCTACTGGTTCATATTTACTACAATCACCAATGTTTACAACCGCTGCTTTGTTTATCTTCTGGACATACCAAGGACCTTTGGTCTGTAATATAATGACGTAGTATTCTATTCTATTAATATTCTTCTCTGTTACTGTGTACCTTGTTCACATCAAAATTCGGAATCAACTTAATTTCGGAACACTTTTGCAGTTTAATTTTCACATTACTATCCGTAGAGTTGACTGCTAAGATAGTCAATAACAATACTGTAACTTTGAACATCATTGTTGATATTAAATCATAGTTGAATGACGTTCTTGACGATGTTGTTTGTGTATATATATAAGACAATTGCAATTATAATTATTTGTAGATATTGTTTTAGTTGTTAAAAATAATTATTTTACCGCAAATATCGACTTATGATAAAATTGTGGAATGCAATTAAAAACAATTGATAAGACGTCGTGTTAACGTTTGTCCTTGTTTGTTTTTTAGGTATGTTTTATTATTATTGCATTACTAACAAGTACCTTGAAGGAAATAAAAATTGAAGGAAATAAAAATTGTTTTGTTATAGCATTTTGTATAGAGCTCAAATATTTTATTCTTCTTCCTTTAGTAACGATACAGTCGTAAAAAATAAACATGACATATCTGTTTCGTCTAATCTGTAGATTTTTAAAGAAGGAAAGATAAACATATAGTACTTTTTGAGAAGAAAAAATTCATTTATAAACTTGAGGAACTGCACACAGAAAAGTAAATACTTCACTCAAAGCAATATGCTTTCATCCAAGTAAATGATTAGTTTGCTATAGCCGCAAGTAGATATTTTCTCAAGTTAAGAATAAAGAGATATTGTTGAATTGAAATGATCATATGCTTGTATATCTGAGAAAATATTTTCTTGCAAGGAGTATAGATATTATTCATTCAGGAAAACTATTCTCACGTTGAGAATAATGGAATTTTCTTAAAGTGAATATAAATGCTTGACAATGAGAAAATATTTCCTTGAAATGAGTATAGATATTATTAGTTCAAGAACATGATCATAATGTATTGAATAGAAATTACTGTTTTAGTTTTTTTTTTAAAAGGTAGGGAATTGTGTGAAATAAATAGACAATAACTTAGCGAATGATATTTGTTTTATTGTATGAAATTTCTTTGCTTAATTACATATATACTTACCTATTTATAAATTATCACTACCTACAATATCTAAGGCATGGAAAAAAACACCATATTCTATTAGACATAAAATTGTTTCCATTATATTACACAAGTAAGTTTTCTGTGGCATGTATGTTGATTTGGTGACCACTATATGGCTAGGCAAAATTTACGTACCGTGTGCGTCACAAGTCACAACTACGAACTGCCTCGCAAATACGTTGAACATAAGTACTGTAGGCTATTCACGCAAAATTAAAACTATATACTTTCATAATATTATAGATCGCGTAGTTATTGCGTACAGTACCTACAAAATTAGTACAACATATTGAACTTTTCCCGGACAATACTCGGTAGTCAGCGAACACGACGCCATAGCAGACCCCAACTAACTGAAGGCAAAGGCCGATGCGAAAAATCTTAAATCTCGGCAACGTTCGTGCACGTTTGAGTGTAAATGCGCAAGCGCGTTGCAAGCAATGGCTTACTTGATTCAGGATATTGATCAACTTCGTGAATTGAGAATTTAAACTACTTGGTTTGAAAATTATATACTTAACCGAAACTAATAACTCTGAGATTGGGATATTCTTGAATTGTGAGAACAAGGAATTCTTAAATGAAAGAAATTGTTTCAAACCAAGTAAATATTAACTTTCATCTAAAGCAATAACCGCAAGTAAATAATTTTCTCACGTTTTGAGAATATACTTCGCTGTGTGTGCACTTTATAAATTTCGTATTGTTTCAGAGAAGTTTTTTTTCCACAACTTTATTAATATGTATATAATTATTATGTAGGTATAATTAACATAAGAATACAATATTGAAAATCAATTGGTACATCCGGTTTGGTTTATACTAGCCAAACTGTTGGTATTAAACCCATTTTCTTTCATGACACGCCATGCAGTTCTCATTGTTTTCTGGTCTGGATTTCTTTTCCTTGTTCCTATAGTTACCATACCTAAAATATTTGATTGGTGTTTTATTTCTATACAAATTACTGTGTACAGGTGCACCTGTATATGTTATACCTGTATTTCCATAGCAGCGATAATATATTATATATGAATCATAATCCGTAGCAGCCATCCAACTTGGAATGTTTTCTGAAAAGTGATTAATGCAATTATAAAATATTTCCAAGTATGTATTAAAAAAATAATATAATGTTTACCACCAGATTTCATCTTCAATGTAAACTTTGATGTATTTCCATCTTCAACAATTGTTAAGTTTTCATATTTGTATTTGCTAAAATAAGCACACGTTTAAACGAAAAGAAAAACTTGTTATAATTGCAATGCGTTTACCCATTTACTCTAATCGACTTCATAACAATATTTTCACCTACTGGTACATATTTACTACATTCACCAATGTTTAAAACCGAATCTTTGTTAATCTCCTGGACATACCAAGCACCTTTCGCCTGTAATATAATAACATAACTAATTATTAATAAACTCTTCTTTGACGGTGTACCTTGTTCATGTCAAAATTAGGAATCAACTTAATATCGGCACATTTTTGCACTTTCTCATTATTATCTGCATAATTGACTGCTAAGACAGTCAATAGCATTACTATAGCTTTGAACATCATCTTTACTAATAACCAGTGGTTAAATGGTGTTCTTAACGATATTGCTGGTACTTATTAGCCAATTGCAAAGAAATTCTTATAATTATTCTGATAAGATATTGTATTAGGAGTTAAAAATAATTATTTTGCTGCAAATATCGACTTATGATAAAATTGTGTAATGCTTTTAAAAACAACTGATATGATGTCGTGTTAACGTTTGTCCTTGTTTGTTTTTTAGATGTGTTTTTATTATTATTATTGCATTACTAACAAGTAACAACATGAAATATTTGAAGGAAATAAAAGTTGCTTTGGTATAGAATTAGTTATAACTTATAACTAGAATGCGGATTCTAAGAATTTTGCTTGGACAGGATCCCCACGAATTCAGAAAAAAAATAAAGCATTTGGCGCTATTTTTATTATGCTTATTTACCTTTCTTTCCCGGATTTTGCAGATATGCGCTTATTTTGCCATATTCCTGCTTATTTTAACTTTTTACGGTTTTTTTGGGGTGTTTATACCCGTTTTTAGGGGGTTTAGGTCGTAGGTTTGCGCATTTGCGTCTCAAAAATCGCAAAAATCACTCAAAACCGCCTCTACTGCATTGTGATATACCAGCGCACAACACAACAGTTTTTCGACTTTTTAGTGTGTTTGAAATGCTATTAAGCATAAATGGCTGTCTGCGACATAGATAAAAAATCACAAATTAATTATTCAAAACAATAAAATATTTTTTCTACTTTGCATTCACAATGCGCACATTGTAACACTGTTTTCGGTGTTACAATTAACACATTGTAATACCGAAAACAGTAACATGTTTGTCTGATTGGTACACAGTGATATCAAATGCCATATGTCAAACGTACAATACATAACCCAACATAACCACACACTGCATCTTCTTAATCGCTTGCAATCACATAAACTGCACAATATCAATATTCTATACATATTTTAAACATGGGTGTAGCCTGCTATAGTATGGCCAAAGGATTGGAAAGCCCAAATTAGTTTTGCTGTGTTCATCAAAATACGCCAGCATGACGTTTACGGTGATGTTTTACGACTCTAGTAAGTGATCGTTATCATTCTTTTCAACTAAACATCAAATCCCCTTTTCAGATATAATTCAAGGACCACATTTACTTTAATAAGGTATTATGCGAAGATCAAACCTACATCGTAGATACGAACGATTTTAATTACTGCTGCGAGATTGTATATGCGCAATAAATGGTTTATCAGCATACACGTACAAAGCTATAGTACATTTAAAGTGTAGAGGATTTCTTAGTTTATGTAACGTATAAGTTTTCGGTAATATTTTGGACGCTTGGATGCTCGGTTCAATTCGTATTCGTTTTTGTCCGTCGCTTTCGACTTCGTCTTAGTTCTGGTTGTGTGCAACGTATTTGTATTACCTCCATCACATGTAATTTTACTAAGTATAATCTATTCTAATAAACTACTTTGCCGAAATTAGAATTGGGTTTCAATTATAAGTGCTTGTAAATATATAAGCCGCAACGTAGCGGAATTAGGTAGACACCGCTATTAAACGTTAAGCGTTATAACAATTCTTTAGTAAGTTCTTGTTCTTCGAAGTAACTAATCAGTCACCGCCAAACACTTCTATTCTGATTATTATACTTATGAAACCACTATTTTAAAGTTAACTTTTTAGGTTAAGTTTCATGTATTTATCACAGTAGGGTTAAAAGTGTTGCCCCAAGCTCCATTATGATCATCGTTGCGACCTCGCTGAATATTTATTCAAACTTGTAGGCTAAAGTAGAGTAAAATTATTCACAATAAGATTTTGTCATGATTTTATCTCATCGATATCATCCTTAACGAAGTTGACAGTTACTACAGTGCTGCCACGTGGTACCCGCAAAATACCCTAGATTCTAATTTAGCGCGATATAGTAACCACAATTTCTAAACTTATATAAAATTAATGACGCAAGGTAGAAAAAATAGTATATTACACTCACTCGTTTTATAACACTGTATATTTTTACATTTATTATTTCTAAGAATAGTTTATTGGAATCATATTTTTTTTTATAAAATGCATCATTTTTGAGTTAAATGTAATTATACAAAATGTATATATTAAAATTTGTCAAAATTACCGGAACACCTAAATAATTCCCCAACCGTAAATAGTTTCAAAAAATGCTTCAAATAAAAGTTTTTTGGTTTTAAACAAGCTTTTGTTTAATATATTATTCATTTTATTATGGAAATTTGCAAACCTTTTCTTTTACCAATAGAACATCCTGTGTATTTTTTTTTTTAATTCTAAGAGTTTTTTGTAGGCATCATTTTTTTATAAAATGCATAATTTTTTAATTATAAGCAACTACTGGCACTGACTAAAGGTACTTAGCGCGCTATTTACGAAAATACGCCGAAAGTTAACTACATTTTTTTTATAGAATATAAAGCGTTTACATATAGTGTATAGTTTATTTCTATTGTTAAGTATCAATTTCCTCAGTTATACCAAGGTTTTGTATGTATTTTTGTGTGCTTTTTTTGTCATTTTTCGAGCTTATTTTCCAAAAATAAATGCTTATAATTCCGCACTCTACTTATAATTATAATGCCGAAAATCTATATTGTCGCAGAAAGAGTTCTAACTTTTGCTACTCAACACTAGATGCCCTTGTTTTTCGAGGTTTCCTTCTTGTGAAGAAAAGTTACAAAAAAAACATGACCTATCGATTTTACCTTATCTATTAAAAAAACTAAACAAAATAGTACTTTCTGAGAAAAGAAAATAAGTTGCAACAAGTTTATTAATATATAATTATTACGTATAAGTAATATAATTGATATAAGAAGACAATATTAAAAATCAATTGGTACATCCGTTTTGGTTGATAGTAGCCAAATTATCGGTTCTAAATCCAGACTTTCGCATGGCTTCCAAAGCAGTTTCCATTGTTTCACGGTCTGGATTCCTTTCCCTGGTGCATAGAAATATCATACCTAAAATATATTATTAGTATTTCCTTTCTATATAAATTAATGTATACGGGGCCACCCTGTATATGTATACCTGTATCTTTATAGCAACGATAATATATTAAATATGAATCATAATCTGTATCAACCATCCAACTAGGAACGCTCACTGAAAAATAAATAAAGCATTTATGAAATATATCCTATATACAGGTTGTTTCAGAAATAACGGCTAACCTTGAAGGAGTACTAAAGCCTATTAAAACCGCATTTAGATTTCACAATCCGTTAGATTCTTATTGTGGGAAGCCAACGAACAGCTGACTACGAATGTAGGTCAATATCACTGTAAGCGAGAAACGCCAATGTAGCCATCTTTAATGTTAGCCATTATTTCTGTAACAAAAATAAATAGTACAATACTTACTTCCAGATTTCGTCTTCAAGGTAAACTTTGATGTATTTCCATCTTCCTCAATTGTTAAGTTTTCATATTTATATTTGCTAAAATATGCAAACGTTTAAATGAAAAGTAAAACTTGTTATAATTGCAATGCGTTTACCCATTTACTCTGATCGACTTCATAACAATATTGTCACCTACTGGTACATATTTACTACATTCACCAATGTTTACAAACGCTGGTTTGTTGATTTTTTGGATATACCAAGCACCTTTGCTCTGTAATGCAATAACATATTATATTATTGATATAGATTTATGTTTTGGTATACCTTTGTCTCGTCAAAATTTGGAATCAACTTCATTTCAGAACACTTTTTCTGTTTAATTTTCTCATTATTGTCTGCAAAACTGAATGCCAGAACAGTTAGTAATAATATTGTAACTTTGAATGCCATTATTGGTTTTAAATAACAGTGTTGTTGCTTGTATTTATAAGCGAATTGTAAACCAATTATTAATGTAAACCAATTATTCAAAGGTATTGTTAAGGTTAGTTAGGAACAAATGATAAGATGTTTGTTAGCGTTTGTCCTTGCTTGTTTTTGAGCTGTGTTTTTATTATTATTACATTACTCACAAGTAAGTTTTTCATCACAATATACACAATACATCTTAATTAGTGCAATTATTTTAATTATAGGTCCCATAGAAGATATCTCAATGCAAAACGTTTTTTACTTTATCATACGCAGTATTATAATAGTATATTATTTGACGAGCACATAACTAAGGATATAAATCGCGAGCATGAAGACCATGAGAGCGATTTATATCCATTGTGTGCGACTCATAAATTCCATTTTATATAAATATTTTAAAGATATTTGTCAATGATGGCGAGGCGAACTGTCACATAACTGTCATCGACGTAGGTTTTGACGGACTTTGACACTAGCGTTGTGTAATGATGACAGTTCGTTCAAATAATGTCATTATTTGAACGAACTGTCATTATTATACAACGCTAGTGTCATTATAATCATTGGCGTGTATAATTTTGGGGATTATATAGTCATAGATTCGTATGCAATGAACTATTATATGTGAGTCGTAGATAAAGTATTGTAATCATGCCGAAAAAGAATTTTGAGTTTTTAGCGGAGATATGTCCTTTTGGGTCCCCTGAACATGTTTGACCAAGGTACAAAAAATGTCTGTGTGTGTGTGTGTGTGTGTATGTGGGTGTGGGTGTGTGTGTACCAGTTTTTGTGGCAACGGTTCCGGAGAAACTACTAAAGGTATCGGGACGAAACTTCATATTTAGAAGTTTCATGACCAAACTTAGAGGTGAAAAGCTTTCTGTTGAAAAGGGTCCAAAGGACCTGGAGGTTTAGTCTTAGCATTTTTGAAAGATTTTGCGAATAAGCCGCCATTTCTGGAATTTCGTCGAAATAGTTAAATAATAAATTAAAGTAGAGGAAATTTTACATTACTAACAAGTAACTTTTTTATCACAATATACACAATACTTTTTTAATTGGTGCGATTATTTGAATTTACAGTTCCCATAGAACCTTTCTCTGAATTCGAGTTCCTGGTTGAAACAAAATGCTGACATGTTCTTTAGTCATAACTAACAAACTAAATAAAAACATTTAAATAATAATAAAGATATAATAAAAATATTATTCAACCCAACTCAAACCAATTTATTTTCAAGCAAGTACATTCTTAGATAATTTTTTTGTTTATATTTCAGAGTATGGTATACAATACAATATTTAGTTGGTGCAGCCATTTTGTTTTATTGTAGTCATCTTATCTGGGTTAAATCCCTTTTTCTTCATCGCCTCTTTTGCCTTTTCTATGATTTCAGGATCTGGATTTCTAGTCCTTGTTGCTATATCAACATCTCCTAAAAATTTCTGGTTATCACAGCACGACATGCATTAAGATAATCCTGTAAACCTTTTCCCATAAAACATCTGTAATAAACCACAAAATTATCGTAGTCTGTAACCACCCAGTAATGTGGATATGATTCTGAAAAAGAAACATGCATCTATGACTATTCTAACTGTTTGAGCAACCACATACTCTTAGAGCCAATTTTAATATAATACTTTGACGTATTTCCTTCTTGAATAACTGTCAGGTTTTCGTATTTATATTCCCTAAAACAAAAACGTACAAATCATAAGTTTTACACGATTTATTACTAATGGTTTACCCGTTTTTTCTTTTTGATTTTTTAATAAGTCCTTTATCGCCAGTTATATCAAATTTTAAGCAGTCGCCTATGTAGTTGGCAACGTTTACACTGGCTTGTTGCGCATACCAGATACCTTTGGTCTATAAAAAAAAGTATTTTAAATTCTATACATTTATTATTCAACACATACCTTTTTTGCGTCAAAATTCTCAATTGGTTCTATTTTTTCGCACATGTCACCATTACCAGCCCCATTAGCTAAGGCCAGAAGGGCACACAGAAATATGACAACTTTGAGAAACATTTTCCAAGCTAAACTGTTGTTATTTCTGGTCTTGACTGTATTTATACAGCCGCAATGGCTATAAATATCACAAAAATTTGCAGTTGTTAAAATTAATTGGCTTTTTAATTTTGTTTAAATTGCTACACATTGTTATTTATAATATTTTTATCTCCTGTTGATTTGAATAAACCAAAGCATTTGTTTTTGCATATTGTGCTGTATTTTTTTGGTATTCTTTTGTTTACTGGTAGCAGATTTTTTTAGATTTGTTATTTTATGTCATGTATATATAAGGTGACCAGATTTTTATTGTAAATTATTATTCGTATGTTTTTTAGTTTGGTTGGTTACACAGATTTTTGTATTTTAAGCAACATCACACAGACTCCTTTAAACTGTTGTGCTGTTGTGATCAAAATCATTTGTTTGAACAACATATAATGAATTGAATATTCGACATTATTTGCATTATTAGTGATTAATTGTTATGCCATATTTATTTTAAATAACAAAATTTTGTTTGATACAAGACGAAGTTTATTTCATTATCGTTTATTATAGGGATTAAAAATGTATATATTAACCTTTAACATAAATTTTTATATTTTTTAAAAACATTTTTATCAACTAATAAATATAGTAAGAAGGACTAAGAAAGATGAATTATATAATAAATAAATCTTAAGGTAAAAGAATAACAAACATATGTTCTAATCTAACGACTCTGTACAGCACAACAAGAACATATGCCAAGTTTAAAAGTACAGTTTTGCGAAGAATATACACTGACCGACACAAAAAGGAACGGTTATTTTGAAACTTTTGTAATATTGACCGATTTTAATTATTTATTATTGCGTTTTAAAGAAATTCATTGAATTTCTTAGAGATAAGCACATACTTTTGTAATTTTTGAAAAACAGACCATAATGTTGTTTTGATCTACTTTCGATACACGCTGTGAAATAACTGCGGAGCATGAGCAAATTTTAAAGTACTTTGTTAAAAATGCATCCATATTCTCAAGATTTTGTTTTTAGTTCATTCCAATATCTGAATTTTGTAGAATATATTCTACAAATATTCAGATATTGAGATGGATTAGAAAACAAGATGTTGAGAATTGGATATGGTTTTGTAAGAGAGTACCTAGTTGCCAACCTGCGAGAGAACAAGTTCCTTAATTATCCCACACGATGTCTCAAACTTAGACCAAAAACACTATTTTTGATCTCCCAGAATAAATACTCAGCTGGAACATCTTATTTTCTTTAATTATCAAATGTATATTAATATGATAAATCTGATAAATTTCTTTACATGTCTCGGAAAAATAATTAAAATCGGTTTACGTCTACAAAAGTTATTGAATGTCAAAGTTTTTTTAATTTTTTTTACCGTTTAGGCCGGTCAGTCGACATATAAAATGTTGCTACGTGTTAGCGAAATTTTATACACGTATAGCAAAAGGTAGGTTGGTTTTCTAAATCAATTTAATGTTGTCCTGTGGTTTTCGTAAATCAATGCAAAAATCCATAAATTCTTTTTACAGATTACAGTTACGATTTTTCAATAACGTACAAAAATATTAAATATCCACCATTAGACAGAATAGAATATTGTATATACCTTGTTACCTGTAATTTGGTGTATTTGCTAAGATTCTGTGTTTTCTATTAAGTTTAGTATATTCTTGCTTTGCGACTAAATGACAAGGTCAGTATCCAATAAAACTTTGAAAATAATAAAAATGGTTAAAATTGTTAAAATAGTGCAATTTTTATTATAAATGACAGCAGGAACTGCTTTGTAGTCATTTAGGTTAGAGTCTAGTTGTTAACAAAAATGAATATTAATTTATATTTAGTATGGTATGTAAGTTGCCTAAAATGAGTAATTCATATTTTTCTTTGTAAGTAAATACAATTGTAAAACAACTGTTTTCGACCCAAAAATGTTGTTTCATAATTAAAAAAAATTTACTGCCTAAAACGAACGGTTGAAAAAAGAGTGTTTGAACAAAATAGCATATAGTTCATTTATCGTAGTTAATCTCTAAAATTTCTGTAAATATATAATGTTTTTGAAAAAGCGGGACGTCTGGTCACCTTAGCGTATACACTGTGTTTACAATGTATATGTTACGGTCATAGTGATAAATAGGTTATTATTAATAATTACCGGTTATTATTAATAATAGCCAAGTGGCGAGGTTAAACTGAAGAATTTGTCACTTGAACCGGCTATTATTAATAATTTCCAGCATGCTGTGGTCAATGTGATATATTTCAATTCGATATTGCATTAAGGTGATGCTACAATATAATAGAGCCTCAGATTTGGAATTCTGTTAGTATCTACATAATCGCCACACAACGAATCTATTCACTGGGATTTCAGTGTTGGGCCTTTAGTGACGTTAGTCCTGACTAACTTATTTAGTTACTACTCATGACTAAAATAAGGAAGATTATCAAAACGAGACTAAAAAATGCCAATCCATACTAATTGCATGCACGAGTGTGGATCTCTTTGGGTCATGCTTATTTGCGCAATATTCTTAAAAGCTAAGTAAGTAATAAATTAGAAACTCGGTTTGTATTATTCTGCCTGTGCATACGTACATAGTGCTTTATTATTCGTAATTTTGGCCATTGGGCTAGCCGTACTGATGATTTGCGCCGAGTAAATAAATATAATAGCTTACATAGTAATCAAAATAACTTAGCTAACTTCTTTGAAGACTGTATACAAAATATCTTTTGTAAAAAGTAACGTTTTTATCACTTTTACTGTGCCCGTTAGGAAATTATTAATAACAGCCGGTCCATGTGATTATTTAAGTGTTTCTAATCACATTGACCAAATGATGCGGTTATTATTAATGATAGCAATTATTAATAATAATATTATTAATAATTATTAATAATACCCGGTAATTATTAATATAAACCACATTTATCACTTTAACCGTGACATATACATGAGAAAGTCTCTGAAAATCCATTGTTATTTATAAAATTCTTTTTTAATTATTATGTTATCTCAAATACAATTACCTACCTTATTTAGTATCATCATCAAGTAATATTGATAATATAACTTAACTAACATTCTCTTTCGAGAATTGAGTGATTGCCAAATGATGTTGTCGTCTCTTGATTGTTGATTAATTTGCAACTTAGATTTTTTATTGCAGGCTTGGTATGACAGCTGTTACAATTTCTTATTTTGTAAAAATCCTCAAAATGATCAAACAGTAGTGACAAATATCTTTCAAACCAACACATACGAATTTATTTTCAAACAAGTAGGTTAGATAACAATGATATAATTTTAGAGTAGTTCTGACTATATACAATATTTAGTTGGTGCAGTTATTTTGCGATATTCCAAACATTTTATAAGTTCTTACTCCATTTTTCCTTAGCTGTTCTTTTGCTTTTTCGATGATTTCAGCGCCTGGGCGCTTACTCCTTGTTAATATAGTATTATGAGTTGCTAAAATTTGTGGTTAGTGTTTAAAAGTATGCATTAAAATGATTACTAAATACCTCCTCCCCTATCCATACACATGTAAAAAATCGCAAAATTGTCGCAATCTGCAACCACTGTATTCTGACTATGCATAATATTAACTTTTCCGTCATATTCCCCTTTCTGGTTGCACTTTGATGTTTTCCCTTCTCGCATAAGTGTCGCATTTAGCTGTTTATATTCCCTAAAACAAAAGCGTACAAATCTCAAGTTTTACCGGATTTCCTTATATTTTTTTACCCGAACATTTTATATGACATTATGAAAAGTCCTTTAACGTCAGTTATATCGAATTTTATGCAGTCACTGAAAGTTACGGTATCCATACCTGCAAATGCCGCCTGCATATACCAGACACCTTCAATCTGCAAACAAGAATATTTCAGATTCTATGCATTTTTTTACTTTACCATACGCAGTATGTAAAGTATTGTAACCGTGCCAAAAAAAAATTTAGATTGTTAGCGGAAATAGAAGTTTTATGACCAAACTTAGAGCTGAAAAGCTTTCTGTTGAAAAGGGTCCAAAGGAACTGGAGTTTTAGTCTGAGCATTTTTGAAAGATTTTACAAATAACCCGCCATTTCTGGAATTTTGTCGAAATAGTTAAATGATAAATTAAAGTAGACGAAATTTTGAACAATTTATGACTATGACATTTTTTGGTACAATCAATAGTTTAGCTACATGAGCAAATTCTATTTCATCGAAATCGGTCGTACTGCATTAAAACTAGTAGCCAGGATTTGTCAGAAATTTTGATTCTAATGACAGTAGGTAGTGTTAAACGCTAATGTTTTGACAATACCTACTGTCAATATAAGCTGCGTTCGGATATTGTACACCGTCACGCAAGTGTCATTTGGACATTTTAACATTCATATTAAATATTTGATGGTTAACAACTTAATAAACACAATAAAACAGTACAAAATAGGGAAAAAAGCAAACTGTATTAAACATTCTTCTTCACTGCAGTACACCTATTGAAAATTAATTACTAATACAAGATTTGTCATCAATATTTCTATTACTGTGTGAAATTTATAATATACAGTGCTTCCCGAAGGTAACGGATAAATTCTATAAAATCTTAAATAAAAATATTTGAGAAAAATGCTTTTTACTTTAACTTACTATCCTAATATACACTTTTCAGCCCCCCACCCCTTCGCCCCTAAGGGGTGGTAACCACAACTTTAAAAATTCAAATAGCAAAGTACCCCTTGCGATACCTCAATTGATAGACTTTTTTAATCTGAATACAAAGAAAAAAAAATTATCGAAATCGATTGATAAATAACGGCGATATTTATCAAAATTTATTTATACACGAAATTGAGGAATAACAAAATTTAATTAACTAATCCTTAATTAATTGTCAAAGTGCTGCGCGTTAACGACAAGACAATGCCCTAATCTATCCCCAAACGCTTGTTGAACATTTTCTAACATTTTATTTCGAGTTTTCGAACATTCCTGGAGTCATTAAGTGAATTACTGCAGGAATTCTTTCCTTTAACGCCTCAATATTTACAGGTCTATTAAAATAAACTTTACTTTTTAAATAGCCCCAAAGAAAATAATCTAGTGGGGTTAAATCTGGCGATCTTGCTGGCCATTTAATATGCCTTCATCTACCAATCCATTAGGAAATTTGAAAATATTTGGATTAGGAAATACTTGATCGAGGTATTCTCGAACTTGTCGCGCATAATGTGGAGGCGCGCCGTCTTGCTGTAACCAAATTCTGTCCTTGTGTCTATCAGGATCTTCTGCGTTGGGAAACAATACCGCTAAAGTAGGTAGTAGTTCATTTCGTAGAAAGTTCAGATAACGTTCACCATTCAGTGTTCCGTCGAAAAATTTGGTCCAATAATTCTAGAACCCACCACACCAGCCCACACATTAAGGTTTTGAGGATATTGTGTGTTCGCTTCCACCATCCAATGCGGATTTTGACGAGCCCAGTAACGGCAATTTTGTTTATTGGCGGTGCCATTCAGACGAAATGTTGCCTCATCAGAAAAAACGATGTTTCTAATTAAGCAAGGATTTTCATTAGAGAGTTCCATCATTGTCTCACAAAACTGCACTTGTCGATCAAAGTCATCATCGGACAATTTTTGTACCAA
Source organism: Aphodius sticticus (assembly GCA_963966075.1). NCBI lineage: Eukaryota > Metazoa > Arthropoda > Insecta > Coleoptera > Scarabaeidae > Aphodius > Aphodius sticticus. The sequence goes on from OZ014510.1 coordinate 6,773,546, forward strand.
GTGCACTTCATACGGGTGAAATTTGTGTTTTCGAAATAATCTGGACACTGTGCTTTTTGACGCACTAACTTGTGAAGCGACCTCCGCAAGGGTTGAATGATTTTCTTGCACCATTAAAATAGCATCCAATTGTCGGTTTTCAATTAAGGCCAATGGACGTCCTGCCTTAGGCTTATCCCGTACATGACCGAGATCGCGAAATTTGTTTTCGATTCGACTTACTGTAGATTCCGATATTGGCGGACGGTCCGGGTGCGTTTCATTGAACAAAACACGAACTTCGTCATGCGTCCGGCTTCTATCTCCAAACCCAATCATTAAAACTTCGATTCTTTCGGTTTCTGTAAATCTCATTTTGCTACTATTTCTTCAATGACGAAAAATCTGAATTGTGTTTGACATAAGTAAAAACAAGTTGCAATTGTTTGAACGATATTGCTATGCCCGCTTCAACAGCGCTTACTCGAATATTGACGTTCTTCTTTGAATACATTTTGGTAAATATCGCGGTTATTTATCAACTGATTTTGATAATTTTTTTTCGTTGTATTCAGAATAAAAAGATCTATCAATTGAGGTATCGCAAGGGGTACTTTGCTATTTGAATTTTTAAAGTTGGGGTTGCCACCCCTTAGGGGCGAAGGGGTGGGGGGCTGAAAAGTGTATGTCAGGATAGTAATTTAAAAATAAAAATCGACGTGTCAGAGCATTATTCTGAAATATTTTTATTTAAGGTTTTATTGAATTTATCCGTTACTTTTGGGAAGCACTGTATATGACATGTCCTGATTAAATACGCATAATAGACGGATTTAAAATTGAGCAATACATGTCGTTTCTGAGTTATATCAGATAATATTTTTGGGTCTGTTATGTTGTAAGAAAATAATAAAAAAAGTTTTATTTTTAGGACCAGTGGTAGAGGAAGTAAATGAAAGTTTACACACAGTCGATATTGTGTATTGCAACGGTACATACGCAATTCATACTATTTTCCGTTCGATGCATTCCTTTTAAGACGTGACACTAGAGGCAGTTAAGAACCTATTTAACCATATTTATCACTATAAAACTATTATTTTTAGTATTATTTCAATATTGTCTAATACTTATACTTATTGTTTCCATGAAAACTTTCGACATGTGATCATCCTTCAAGCTGAAACGGTCGTTTTTATAGTGGTATTACCCTAATACGCATGTTTTGAACCCAGAGTCGCATTCCGTATAAACACATTTATCGAAAACGCCTAACTAGTTTCTATTTACAAGCTTACTATTGTCTCTCCTCAACCATAATCCATTTTAATGCAGAGAACAATGTATGCGAGTAGGTGCTTTCGATGTATTTTCTTTCCCTGAATATAAATCCGATTCGCTTCAAGCAACAAATTTTCAAGAAATTCACATACAAGTACAAAGTTTAAGGTTTTTTCGGATTATTTTTAAGAGTCTAGGTCATCGGGGTTGCCTGCTATACATGATCCAAATCGGAAAAATATACATACATAACGGCATTTACAACATACTAGTGGACCTGTAGACCGCCTATTTAGGTAGATCAGTTAATTGGGTAGATCGCAGGAATCAATTGACAGCATATGTAGAAGGATGTCTCAAAAAAACACAGTTGCCACCGCCAATAAAATTAGGCTTAATAAATGTTGAAAATTGGGTACATAACCTGCCATGAGGTACCAATTTCTCACTATTTGGCGAGTTTGTCGTCAAAATAAATTGTGATAAACATTTGTCCCATGTGTCAGCCTAACAACTACAATCTTTAGTTTACCCTCAAAACTTTCCTTTATCCCTAAGGTAAAGATACTATTTTTGGAGGGAAACCGCCCAAATGTGAGAGAAAATCCCCCAATCTGGCAACAGTGCACTGCTTTTTTATATAAACGCATGTGGTTGGCCAAGCAACTACAGTATACCGTATATAGATAACATTATTGAAAAAATTATTAAAAGATTTGTTATTTTTTTTCTTTCAGTTCATATGAAAGATGCTTGTCATTTGAAGAAAAAATGTTAGATTTATTTTTCCCAATACCGTGAACCTTGACTTAAATGAACTACAAAAATAAGCTAAATTTGTTAAAATTACTCAATTTTATGAAGTGCGGAAGACCTAAACGTTGCAATAGCATACAATTTTTGATACTTTATAGTTCTGGTTTTTGTTTTGATATTGGACAAAAACTATACAGCCAGATGCTCAATTTTTAAATAAAAATAAAACATAAAATGTTAAATTTGTATACCAGTGTCTACCTTTCCTCCTTCGTAAAAGAAACGGAAAGTATGTTAGAGTACCCTCGTCAAGCAAGAGCACATAATAAAATAATGTGAAAATATTTAATTTAAAATTTATTTATGTCAACTATAAACCAAAAACTCAAGAATAAGTATCAACATTTAAAGTAATCATTGAAGAACCCTAATTAATTATTTTATAACTAAATAGTATTATTTACAACACAATATTCATATTTGAATTTTAGAACAAAGTTGGATTCAATGCATAATTTTCAATTTAGTTAACAAATGAAATTGATAGAAATCTTAATGATAGATCTAGTAATAATACAATAGGTATATAATACCCAAAACTAATACCTAAAATTAATATTATCTAATCTTGAGATGATTTAACCCATTTAATTGTTTAAGATTTATCGCCTGCACCTCACTGACAAAAATGCATTTGGTTGCCGTGACCACATGAACTAAATTATTACATATTTACAAAAATTTAACGTCATACCGAAAGATATCAAAATTTGCATACCACTTGATATGCCCATTCAAATTTATTTGAATTCATAGGTATTAGAAGGCTTGCAGCTTAGAGGGCTTTATCACCCATCTCCAATAAATCATTCAGAAAACAATGAACTAAAATTATTAGTATTTTTTTATACGCTCACGTAAACATTAAATTCCATACCAGTTAACTTCATGTGGTAAACTGAGTGACGTATGCTATAAGTTACCAGACAGACCTATCTATTTTTAGTAACCTTGCGTCATAGCCAAATCTAAAGTACAGGTAGGCAAAATATATCCCTTTACTGTCAACAATGATTATTATCGACTGGGCCCCTTGGTCTCTCCGGTACTCCCTTAGTACGCCCAATATCTTTTGGGTCAAGTTTTTTCTTAAATAAATAATTGTTTGCCACTTTGTTATGGTACGCAAGCAAGTTGCTGTTATTCGGAAAGACCTTGAACCATTTCCACTGCGTGTGTACTCTTTTCATCATACCACGTTACCTGCAAAAATATTAAATTAACAAAAGCTACGCATTCTAAACTCAAAACTAACCTCAATGTTGCCAACAAATTGATGAATTCCATGTAATTCTCTTACTGTATTTTAGTTTAATCTGGAGAAACCATTAGAAAGAACCACGGGCAGTTCAAAGTAGTTTGAAGTGGGTGATCAGCCTTTGCAACAAAATTTTGCTGGGGACCATATTCCGAGCCATTGGAGGCTTTTTTCAGGCGCCTCTATCAATTCCACACCCTATTAATCTTCTACTACTTCTTGGTCTTGCAGCTAAATTTTGTATAGTGTTCATCCCTTCCTCCATGTGTTCATCCAAACTTATGTATAATTATAGGTTATATAACGATATTTCACGCCCGCTAGGGGCGCTAGTAGCAGAAATATCTTGTGGTGCCATCTAATATGTAACCTCTCAAGAGTTGTATTCGTATTCGGTTAAAATAGGTTCTGAGCGGTGCTTTCACGTTGGGTTTGAGACGCGAACTTTTCACAAATAACATTCATTGGATCGATACACATTCTTCGAACAAATATTAACGCAAAGGCAAATAATCACGAATTAATAATTATTATTATACGTACAACATTGTTATAGGTTTCTCAAACATTATTTGTGGGTACGGACTACGGAGTTTGTGCTTTAGGCCCCCGCAGGTAATGAAATCGCTTAGCTTTGTACATACCAATGTGAATAGGTTATGGTTGAGTTTTTGACGTTTCTAGCTCGCAGCCATGACGACGCGGAATAAACAGCTACTGAAATGTTGAGGTCCTTTCACCAAAATCGCTCGCGTTTCGGAAAATTTTGAAGCAAAAACGCCCGAGAGGTCGTTTTTCGTCGATTTCGAAAACTCACGCAACGTAGAATGGTCCACGCGGGGGGACAGTCGCGCTCCGCGCGACTGAAATGCCTTCCCCATTTTTTCCATAAGCAATTAAGAATGGACAGTTTGGCAGGTGAAACACCGATTTAAAATCGTTCAATTGCGTTTACTTAATATAGACAAGATGCATTGAACATAAAATTGTCAATATCTTGATAACCGTAATCATTTGTATATAGCTAAATATGGTTAAATAAGTTCTAAATTACCTCTACTATCACGGTTTCAAGAAATTGCAACAAATTACATATAATACATAAATTTTTGGATTTTCCTTTACAACGTGATAGAAATAAAGGCACAAAAACCGCATCCGCACCTATCCGCAGCAGATTTTGCAGTAGTTGTAATGTCAAATATGTGTACTATAATTTGAACCACTTTCAAAAGCTTAATTAAGCCAAACACACAAATTCTGCATAAAACATTTTTTTTTTTAATAATAGCGTATATTCTCGGCCCTGCAATAAACAAAATTGTGGGTAAATTTTAATAAAAACAATATCGAATGAAAGTTTATACTTTGTTCTAAAGAAGGTATAACAAAAAAGTCACATTTTTACTTAACACACAAAATTACAACCGTTTTGAAGAGCGTCGAGTTATGTGCATCTATGTTTAGCTATAGTAAAATTTAAGTTTTGGCTGACAAGGACACGTGGCGAAGGGCTCAGGTGAAAAAATATTGCCCCCTCTTAATACATCGGTCCTTTACCTATCCCAGAAAGTGGTTTACTTTTTGGAATTTAACAATATAGAAATTTGATTTATGACCAGCTTCTTGGGTCAAATACTCCAATGTGCGGTGTACCCGGTTTCAACGGAGTACAATATCCGAACGCAGCTTTAATCAACACATCTGTCTAGTTCTACTAGTTTTATTAGTGTTTATTATGTATATTTATTATTATTTTAATGGAGACATAGCCGATCTCGATCAAATAGAATCTCATGCAGCTAAACTATTAATTTTATATATATATAGTATGATAAAGTCATGTGCCTGACCACAACAGATTTTTTTTTTTCAATAAATACCTTTTTTGCGTCAAAATGCTGAACTGGTTTTACGTTGTCAGAATCATCAGACTTCCGCCCATATGTTAAGGCCACAAGGAGATACAGAAATATAACAACTTTGAGAAACATTTTCAAGCTACACTAATACCGTTGAGTGAAAAGACTTCATCACACTAAAGCGTTTAACAAAGAGGAGCAACAACCAGGTAATGGTTGTCCCCTTGCACCGCACCATTTTTCGTTATTGCTTCAATAGCCTTAGCCATTGTTCGTTCTATTGTCAGGCTGTTTATCCTTTGTTAACATGACAACAGTTCCTACAAATTTATTGGTTAACTTGTATGAAGATACTGTACCTAATTATTAAGAATTTAATAAGAATAACATATACAGGGTGTCTCAACAGTGCTATCTCGGAAGATTGTACCTCTGTTAATGAAGATATTTTAAAACTGACTTCATTCATATATACAGAACGCCGAGGCGCACATTTTAAAATTATTAGCGTGTATACAGAGTGGTCCATAAGGTAGTACCAACCCAAACTTATGTTTTCTTAAATGAAATAACCTATATTTCGGCACAATTTTGAATTCCTCGCAAAATTTTACGACAATGTATCTGTCAGTTTTACGATAAGGTATCTGTCAGTGGTAGTGAAATTGTTAGGTTTGATTTGCATAATTTTTGGAAATATGGCAAATTTTTCTCAGTAGCAACTAATTGGCATGGTGTAGGTTCTTGGCGAATGCAACAAAAATGCAAACAAAAAAACAAAAGACAACAAAAAAGGTGAAATCATGCGAGAAAACAGTAATTAAGGTAAATACTTAGCTGAGCTGGTTTAATGGTTAATGTAGGTGTAGAAGCACATATTGATAGAAAAATCGATTTTTTTATGAAGAAGACCCGTTATCTCTGCAATTGTTTATTTTAGCACTGGTGTGTACTTTTCTTGTGCAGACGCTTCTCATATATTTTTGATATCACATACACAGAACGCTTCGGCGTTCTGTATATATTAGTGAAATCAGTTTTAAAATATCTTCCTTAAATATCTTCCTTTTAAATATCTTCCGAGATCGCACTGTTGAGACACCCTGTATGTATCAGATACATATTTATGGATACATGTTTAGTTAAATAAAAGGTCAAGTCAAGTGCATACAAGTCTTCTATTAAAATAGAAATAAAAAGATAAATTGATACATAACTAACAATATCTCTAACCATTAACGTCTCTCTATTGTTGATTAATTTGCAATTAAGAATTTTTACTACAGACTTGGTATGACTAGCTGTTACAATTTTTTAGTTTGTGTAAATATTCAAAATAATCAAACAGTATTGACAAATATCTTTCAAACCAACACTCACCAATTTATTTTCAAACAAATAGGTTAGATAACAATAATTATATATTTTTAGAGTAGATCTGACTATATGTGTGCGTAGATGTGAAAAGGGACCAGTTGTCCGTTTCTAGTTACGCAGATAATCGCAAATAAAGTTAAACTGGTGCAAAATACACACTTTTGTTTATTTGGCTAATTACTCTCATTATTGTGTATTTTATCAGATGTGTTCGTCTGAAACCAGTCTGCGGTTGGAAAAGCATGAAAAAATGCGTTTTTATTGCGAACGAAAAAGGGACCAGTTGTCGCTATCACGCTACGCTCTAGCGGATTACGGTGTTGCCGCATACAGTGGCAGAAACAAATATCTGTATGATAGCAGTTTATAAACTTGTTTGTATAAAATATAATTACAAAGTTATATAATATGCCGGGACAAATACTACGCTTATATTAACTTCACTTTTTGTTTGTTTGTTTGTTGATTTGATCGTTTGTCTGTTTGTTATGTACAAATCTTGTAATCGATATTATTTCTACTTCCCAGTATCCAATCAAGTTACAATTTTGCATGTGTACAGATTTCCGGTGACAATACAAGAAGCAATAAAAAAAATATGGAAACTTTTCCAAAATAGGAAAAAAATTTCAAAATTTGGAAAGTTTGACCAAATGAGTTGAAATTTTGCCTGTGGACAGATTTCCGGTGACAATGACAGCAATAAAAAAATTTGGAAAAATCTAAAATTTTGAAAAAAATTTTGAATTTGTACAAGTCTTGAAATCGATATTATTTCTACTTACCAGTGTCCAATCAAGTTAAAATTTTGCATGTGGACAGATTTCCAGTGACAATACAAGAAAATAAAAAAAATATGGAAACTTTTCCAAAATTGGAAAAAAAATTCAAAATTTGGAAAATTTGACCATTTGAGTTGAAATTTTGCCTGTGACCGGATTTCCGGTGACAATGACATAAAGCAATAAAAAAATTTGGAAAATTTTCTAAAATTTTGAAAGAAATTTTGAATTTGGAAAATATGTCCAATCGAGTTAAAATTTTGTATGTGGACAGATTGCCGGCGACAATGCTCGAAAAAAATAAAATGACTAACAAAACGGAAAATTTTAAAAAATTGTAATTTTGTTTATAAAGCGTAGTTTTTAAAAAATGCACTTTTTATATAAATTTATTATGATTGTATTTCCATGTTTGTGTCCCTAGTTATGTTTATTTCTTATCATTAAACGTTTAAAATAATTTGATACTATCTGACTTATTTGACACTCCCAATTTGGAGTTTTAACTGACATAAGTGTTGAAATCAGACAGCTGCATAATTATGTAACAGGAAATAGGATAACAAAAGTTGCAAATTCACGTTAATTTATTATGGTTGCCAGATTACACTCGGTGCCATTTTGAATTATAAACATCTAACTTCAGATATTTGCTTTCTTCTGAATCCGACAGTTAATTACATGTTTAGTCGCCATATTGGATCCGTCATTTTGAATTTTATACATCTGACAACAGATTAGGAATCCGTAACCTTCATATATCACATAATTTAATTTTCGTATAAATCCGACACTTAATTACATGTTTGGTCGCCATAGTAGATCCGCCATTTTTAATTCAAAAATCTAAAAATAAATAAGATTTGGAATCAGAGGACCCCATAAACCCCTTACGAGAATGCTTAAGTCTTCTTAAGACTCGAGAGATGAAGATACCTAGCTTACACTATACATATTGTAGGCCCAGGCCAATGACGCTATAGATTAAAAGACCTATAAAATCCAAACGAAATAATGAAATAATAAATTCTACTAAAAATCTTGAAACTGATATCGAAATTGTTCCAAAAATGTTGGAGTCAGCGTAACTTCCAAATATACGGGAAGTTATTAACTTTTAAACTTTGCAAAAGTTTAAAGCGTCATAGCGCAAAAGTTTAATTTTTGCACCAGCAACTTAAATATTTTTTTTTTTCAATTTCTCTTTATGGTAATCGGCTTAAAACGTTGGAGTACCTTTGCCATAACTTATTCTATCTAAAAACACTCATAACTCAATTTCGGTCAACTGGTCCCTTTTCATATCCAGGCACACATATGCAATATTTAGTTGGTGCAGCCATTATGGTTCATTGCTGTCATTTTATCTGTGTTAAATCCATTTTTCTTTATTTCTTCTTTTGCCTTTTCCATGATTTGTGCACCTGGGTCCCTAGTCCTTGTTGATAATATAATTGCAGTTCCTAAAATTCGTGGTTATTTTTAACACGATGCATTAAATTAATCTTTCTATATACTTGTTCTCATAACACAGTCAAATTGGATAAAATAATTATCGTAGTCGGTAGCCACCCATATCTGTGACGCTGAAGCACCTAGGTAAAACATAAATCAATAAAATTAATATTAAAACAATCTAAGCAACGATAGTATCATAAATATTCATTATAATAAATTTACCATAATATTTCTTTGGAAGGTTGTACTTTGATGTATTTCCTTCTTGAATAATTGGCAAATCTACATATTTATAATCCCTAAAACAAAATTGTACAAATCTCAAGTTTTACCCTATTGGATTGCAATATTTTACCCGTTAACCCGTGTGGATCCTTTAATATTATTTAATCCAGTTATATCTAATTTTCCGCAGTCACTACTAAGAATCACACCATGCTCACCAACTTCTTGGACATACCAAACACCTTCGGTCCGTAAAACAATTTTTAAAATTCGGAGCACCTTGTTTTTTTAAAATAAATACCTTTTTTGCGTCAAAATTCTGAATTGGTTCTATTTTGTCGCACCTAACAGGATCACCCCCGTATGTTAAAGCCACAAGGGGACACAGAAATGTGAGAACTTTGAAGAACATTTTCTCTGCTACACTGATATACTTATTACTGCTTTTGATTATATTTATATAATTATATGAGTTACGACAGACTGAAGTAATACGTTATAGCGATAATATAATCTTACAATTTCGTAATCATTGCGAAATAACTCCTTTCTTCCAGTTATTTCCTGATAAAAGACCAAACATATTTGAACGATATGGTGCATTATCCGTGTTATTATTAATGATTATTATAATAATGTGACAAATTCAGGGCTGTGGAGTCGGAGTCAGAGTCGGAAAAAATGTACCCACTCCGAGTCCAGGATTACTGTAGAAAAAACATACGAGATGGACGTTGCCTCAGTAGACACTAAACAAATGAAACCAAATATTCTATTAAGTTTTTTTTTGCAAAGTATCTACGTAGTACATACATACGTAAATAATCAAATTACAAAACACGCTTTCCAAACGAAAGTTGTTGTTGTAGTTGCGAAAGGAAATTTAAACAAGAGAGTTAAAATGAGATTGAGAAGTAGGACCATAGTTCAATGTGGTATCATTTATTCAGAAGTTATACCTGTAGCCATAATTATGATTATTTTCGGCTTTCAAAATAATTAAAAATGATTTAAGGGCATCTTTGCAGGAGAATTAGTTGGAGCTATTCTGTTTTTCTCACCAATTTTATAATAGTATATTATTATACAAGTTTTATAAGAAGTCAAATTGGCGCACGAGTTGTTTTGGGCACGACGACCGTAGCGAGGAGTGCCCAAATGGAACGAGTGCGCCAATACATCTTATAAAACGAGTGTAATATACTATTTTTTCTGCTTTGCGTCATTAATTTTATATTAATTTAGAAATTGTGGTTACTATATCGCGCTAAATTAGAATCTAGGGTATTTTCCGGGTACCACGTGGCAGCACTGTAGTAACTGTCAACTTCGTTAAGGATGAGATCAATGAGATAAAATCATGACAAAATCTAATTGTGAATAATTTTACTCTACTTTAGCCTACAAGTTTGAATAAATATTCAGCGAGGTCGCAACGATGATCATAATGGAGCTTGGGGCAACACTTTTAACCCTACTGTGATAAATACATGAAACTTAACCTAAAAAGTTAACAACTTTAAAATAGAGGTTTCATAAGTATAATAATCAGAATAGAAGTGTTTGGCGGTGACTGATTACTTACTTCGAAGAACAAGAATTACTAAAGAATTGTTATAACGCTTAACGTTTAATAGCGGTGTCTACCTAATTCCGCTACGTAGCCGTTGCGGCTTATATATTTACAAGCACTTATAATTGAAACCCAATTCTAATTTCGGCAAAGTAGTTTATTAGAATAAATTATACTTAGTAAAATTACATGTGATGGAGGTAATATAAATACGTTGCACACAACCAGAACTAAGACGAAGTCGAAAGCGACGGACAAAAATGAATACGAATTGAACCGAGCATCCAAGCGTCCAAAATATTACCGAAAACTGATACGTTACATAAACTAAGAAATCCTCTACACTTTAAATGTACTATAGCTTCATACGTGTATGCTGATAAACCATTTATTGCGCATATACAATCTCACAGCAGTAATTAAAATCGTTCGTATCTACGATGTAGGTTTGATCTTCGCATAATACCTTATTAAAGTAAATGTGGTCCTTGAATTATATCTGAAAAGGGGATTTGATGTTTAGTTGAAAAGAATGATAACGATCACTTACCAGAGTCGTAAAACATCACCGAAAACGTCATGCTGGCGTATTTTGATGAACACAGCAAAACTAATTTGGGCTTTCCAATCCTTTGGCCATACTATAGCAGGCTACACCCATGTTTAAATATGTACAGAATGTTGATATTTCGCAGTTTATGCGATTGCAAGCGATAAGAAGATGCAGTGTGTGGTTATGTTGGGTTATGTATTGTACGTTTGACATATGGCATTTGATATCAATGTGTACCAATCTTAGACATAAATGTTACTGTTTTCGATGTTACAATGTGTTAATTGTAACACCGAAAACAGTGTTACTATGTGTGCATTGTGAATGCAAAGTAGAAAAACGTATTTTGCACTTAATTTTGTTTACCTACGACCGTATGTGTAAATGTCCTTTACGTCACTGACTGCTTCACTCGTATATCGTTTATAACAAACGCGTGCTTTTGGCTGTGCGTTTGTGATTTTAACGACATAATGTCATAATGACAGCTGTCGCGCGAATATTTTGATTATTTATTTGTCATTTTTGATACAATATATATTTATTGAAATTTTCGGTCGTAGGTAAGTGCACTAGCTGCAACATATATTACTTGCGCGTGATAATTTTTGTTGAATTTGTATTGGAATTTTCGGTCGACACTGCAGACAAAGTTCTCCGTAGTTGCAATAGATGTCGCGCGAATACATTGATTGGTTAACCGTCAAATATCCTTACCAGTATTTGTTTGTCATTTTTGATACATTTATTGAAATTGTCGGTCGTTGGTAAAATTATGTACAATACTCGAGCTGTAACGCACATTACGTACACGTTTAAAATAACAAAACTTGAAGCGGCTTGTATGTTAACTTTCCACACGTGCGTAATATGCTAGTTACAGCTCTTGTAATATACTATTTTATTAGAATGAATTTTATTTCATATTATGCACGTGTCTTAGGGGTGCTTTTGTATTATTAGCAGTGGCCGGACAAAAATGTATGTCTCGCAGTGGTAGCAGTCGCCCAGCTATGAGTGTGCGTAGCGGTGGCACGCATGAGTCAATGACGACTTATGCGGTCGATTGGATTGATATCCATAGGCGCGAAGCGGCTGGCGGTCGGTAGTAAACCGAGTGAATTTAATATTAAATGTTTGTCGTAACTATATGCAACACGTGCCCACTGAAATATTTTACTCATTTCTTGGATATGCATTGAACGATTGTATTACTGCGTATTTTTCTAAATTATCTTCAGTGAAATTATTTCGCTTAGATGTTAAAATGTTTTTAAACCTTGAAAATGATCTTTCTACATCGCAGCTAGTCAGAGGCGCAAAAGAATAAACCAACACCAAATTGGAATATTTTTGAGAAATTCCTTCATCCGTAAATGAATTCGTAGAGATTTGTTTTAAAATATTAAAATCCGGATTTCTATGTACTACCGCATCAATTTGTTTTTGTAATTTTTTACTGATTGGTGGTTCAATGCTTCGTAACCTTTCGTACAGAGATTCAATCCTTTGAAAACTGCTTGCAAGTTCAACATTTTGTTGTTCTAGAAACTTTATGATTGGCAATACTTGCGCAAAATCTGTATCAATAAATTTTAATTATTCATGCAAATCTTGTAATGATAGTTTTTTGCGGTCTTTAATACTAACTGCTTCATCAGGCACATTTAAGACGAAGGGTTTGATGATATCAACGTTTCTTGCATAAAAAATTGCCGCTTCTAACCATGTACCCCATCTCGTAATAACTGGTTGTGGTAGCAAAGGTAGATTAGGGCACTTTTCCTTGTAAAGAGATAATCTGGAAGGAGCTCTAAAAAAACTTTTTTGCATGTGCTTATTAGCGTGTTCACGTCTGGAAATTCTTCCCGAATAAATTCACAAATTCTATGAATAGCGTGTGCAAAACATGTCAAATGAAGAATATTTGGAAAATGTTGTTTAAGTAAATTTCCAACTTTTAACATAATCGCAGCAGCGTCAGAAACAAACAGTAATACTTTGGTAGCGTCTGTGATTCCTACTTTTTTATGGCGTCATTTACTATTGTACATATCTCTTCAGCTTTGACGGTACAGCGAAACTGAGTAAATATTAAATAGGGTTTATATAAGTCTTGCGGGTCCAACAATCCGACAACGACGTTCACCACACATCTACCCTTCATATCCGTAGTTTCATCTGCAGAAACCCAAATATATTTATCGGATAGTTTTAACTTTATTGTGGATTCATCGGGTAAGTCTCGTCCAGTATACTTCTTGATAAATTTTTTAGAAACGGGATTATTAATTTTTCTGAAAGGTATATTAGCAGAAATAAATGTTTCACATAAATCAAAAAAGTTTTTCGTTGACGTTCCTGATACATTTTCCATGTGTTTTTTTGTTTTTACATGAGCCCGAAGACATTGTTTACAACGAATATTTAAATTTCGTGACCAGAAATTGCAAACCACTTCCCCTTTCTTAACGAACGTGAAAGTATTGCCAAACTCAGCTAGCAAACGATTCATTGCAGGATTTTCAAACTAAGTACAACTATAAAATAAAAAATAATTCAACTCTAAGTGTAAAACAGAAGAACAAATTCGAAATGGAAAATAAAAACAGATATACACACAAAATTTCAAGAAACAACACAATTGAAAGAAACTGCTCAAATTATCTATCGACGAAGCGGAAATTTAAACAAGGCAAGCGACTGTACTCGATCAACACCATGAGCCGAAGCCAGACCGGCTAGCCGCTCGCGTCGCCACCAGCACGTGTTGCCACCATGCACGACACTGTAAAATATACATTTTTGTCCGGCCAACACATTTGCAAAGTTTCAGAATTTTTAATTATTCTTTATTTTTCAACCCCCTCAAACACTACCTTTGTGGGTATAATACTATCACATTTAGATGAATTCAAATTATTAAACGAACATTTAGCGTTTCAACCCCCTAAAAACAACCCCTTAAGGTTTAGATTTTTTTCACTATTGTTCTAGTTACCAAATTATTATTTTAAGTTCATCTAAAACAAAAGAATAATTTTGTCCACCTAAAAGTTGCAAGTGAATCACTGTGCGTCGTTCTTTCGCGGAATTTGCAGTTGCTAAAAATAATTGTCTACAGTGGTGTTACGATATATATTTTTACTGCCAGATAGAAAAATGTTGACCAATTGTTTCGAATCATACTACATATTAAAAATGAGTTATGCTTGTGAAAAATGACTAAATCAAAGTGTGTACTGTTCTGTCAGAGAAGACACATTCAAAATCATTTGGATTGTTTAATAATTTCGCATCATCATGACTAAAATTGCCGCCTCTCGATTGTTGATTAATTTGGAATTAAGAATTTTCATTAGAGGCTTGGAATAACAAACATTTTTTTTATGTTGTGTAAATAATAAAAAGAATCTAATAGTACTGAGAAATTTCTTTCAACACAACACACACACACCAATTTATTTTCAAACAAGTAGGTTAGATAACTATTCCATAATTTTAGAGTAGATCCGACTATATGCAATATTTAGTTGGTGCACTTATTTTGCGTTATTGCAAAAAATTTATCTGTTTTAAATCCATTTTTCTTTATCTCTTCTTTTGCCTTTTCGATGATTTCAGCGCCTGGGTTCCTACTCCTTGTAAATATTTGTACAAGTGCTAAAATTTGTGGTTAGTTTTTAAAAGTATGCATTAAAATAATTTCTAAATACCTCCCCTATCAACACATATGTAATGAATCGCAAAATTGTCGTAATCTGCAACCGCCAACCAAAAATCTGGAGATAGCCCTAAAATGTAAAACATGAATGTGTAGAGTTTAGTATTCATTTGTGTAAGCAACCACAGTATTCTGAATATTATGCATAATATTAATTTTACCACGAGGTTCCCTTTTGTGGTTGTACTTCGATGTATTCCCTTCTTGGATAAGTGTTACATTTACCTGTTTATATTTCCTAAAACAATAACGTCTAAATCTCAAGTTTTACCGGATTTCCTCATATTTTTTTACCCGAATACTCTATGTGACGTTATGCAAAGTCCCTTAACGCCAGTCATATCGAATTTTATGCAGTCACTGTCATTTACAACACCCTCACAACACCCTGCCTGCACATACCAGACACCTTCAATCTGCAAACAATAATATTTCAGATTCGATGCACTTTTTTTTAAATAAATACCTTTTTTGCGTCAAAATGCTGAATTGGTTTTATTTTGTCACAATTTTCAGAATTCCGTCCATATGTTAAGACCACAAGGGAAAACAAAAATATGAGAAACATTTTCCAGCTACACTCATAGCATTGAGTAAAGACACATCACACTGAAGAGTTCAATAAAAAGGAGCGACAACCAGCTAATGGTGTGTCCCCTTGCACCGTACCATTTTTTTTGATAGCTTCGCCATAGTTACATTGTCAGCCTGTTTATCCGTTGTTGACATGACGACAGTTCCTACAAATTTATTGGTTAACTTGTACGAAGATAATGCACCTAAATATTAAGAATTTCATAAGAATAACATATATGAAGAGTTGAAGTAAATAACGAACTAAGTGCGAAAAACACCGAGATATTTAGAAAATAGTGTGCAGCAAAATAAATGTTTTATAGACAGCCATCCCTAATTTTTTGTGCATATTTAAACAGATTGTACATCACATGTTGGTGTTGTTTTTTGCCGAGGTCTTGTATCGCAAGAACAAATCTAAAGCAAAATTAAAAATTCGTAGAAGGTGCTAAGTACCATAATATTTATTTATACATATTTTAAGCTAAGTTGATATTTTTTTATACTAGAAAGTAAAACTTAATAAAAATAAGTTGCTTGACCAAGTATACTTCATACAGAGTTTCCGTTGTTCGAAAAAGTACACGGGGACCTCGTTTACTAAAAGCCATGCAAAATTTGATAGTTCTGCTCAATTTTATAGTCATTAAATTTCTTTGAAAATGCGATTATTTGTTATTTTGCAAATGTACTCAAAAACTGTTGTTTTTTTGTGCCATCTTTCTAATCTAAAGATGTTTATATAAAGTTTACATAGAAAATGACTTATTTTAGTAACTTCCTTCAGAAAAAGTAAGGACCAGAAATCAAAATCCAATACAGTAAATGAATTACAAAATCATTTTAAAGCCCCTTATTGTTCATATTTTGAGGAATATTCACAATAAAAAAAAACAAAAATAAATAAAAAATAGCAGCGTTAGAGGACATCAAAGGAAATCTCTTCCGGCGGACAGGGTTGCACGGCCGGAAAGATTTTGCACGCAGTTTTTCACTTAGCCATAAAAACAAAAAAAAGAATTGATTCTATATAAGATTATCTCGGGAAGTACGTACGAAAATTAGAAAATTCCGCTTTAAAACAAAATGGCGGACGTTTGAACACAAAATATCACTTTTAGGTACAAAATTAGGTTAAAAATTATTTATAACAAAAAAAGTTTCGAACTTATCATAAAATCCGTACGTACTTCTCTAGATAATATTGTTCTGAAGCGGCATATAAAATTTCAAGTGAATTGACGAAGATCAGTTGAAGTTATCTTTCCGGCCAGTTTGAAAAATGCGGTTTTGAGAAAACACCGTTTAAAATATTGTGTAACTTTGATGTATAGAATTGTTATATTTTACTATAGTCGGCGAAGCCTGGACCATATAATTATCTTTTCAAATTAACATTTTCCTCCTCTTGTTTCTTTCTGTTTGATTTTGACGACAGACGGGCCGGGCCTGTTTTGCAGCGTCAGTCAGGGATGACTCTGAAAACATGATGCGCCGTGCGTCAGCCTTCGCGCAGATATTATTGCAGTTTGGCTAGATGCACATCCATAATACCTCCATACACTTCATAAGGCTGGATAATGCATCATTGACAACACATATAGCTATACTTGCTGCAATATCCACAATTACTTTGCCACTTGAAAATGAAAATGAAATCACCAGGTGGCATTTCATCGGTCAGAATTTATGATACAGTGTCGCCCAGACGTATTTTCTTCATTTTATCAATTGAATCATGATTATGACGAATGGCTAGTCCATTATAAATTGAAAGCTCATTTATAGGCTTCTGGGTTAACTTCCCTTTTTCTTCGAGGCTCTAACTAATTTTTGTCAAATGGCGGGGACGAGTGCCATTAGTTTTTTCACGTGATCTATGGATTCCTTTTCTTATTTCCTTTTCTTATTCCAAAATTTGCAAGCTTTGCAGTAAGTATTTAGATTTTATGAGAATGTCAACAACATTTTTCCAGCTGATAAGCGCCACCAATCATACAGAGAAGAAAAAATATGTTTTCTCTATGTTCCATCGTCCGAGCCAGTTACGCCATTCTTTTTTTTACTATTTTCAATTGACTTTTAGCCCTCCCTTCTTCTGCTGCTTTCTGCATACTTTGTTGACAATGCTTCTGTTTCCACAAAAATGGTGCGAACAACTTTATCGTAAAATGAGAAAAATCTGACGAGGAAGGTTTATTCTAGGAAGGTATTATTGCGCATGACAAGGATAATTCCGCTATTCATTTCATATCCTTTTTGAACAAATGGGCAACTCGGAATGAAAGTTTGTTCAAAATTCGCACAAGAAACCACGATTTGAAATCCTAAGTCACGGTTGCCACTTTCGGCCAATATCGCATTTGATGTGCACGTTTTACACACTACAACTGGTGAAATAGCAGAAAACACAACAACAAAGTTCAAAAGATGATAATTAAACGTCATCCACTGCAACGTTGTAATAATCTTCAACGGACATTACTTTTTTACCGGTGTGGACAGTGGATACGTTATCAGGCAGAGACGACTCTAGTTCCAAACGATTCAATGCTTGTCATATTAGTTCTATTTGAAAATATGCTGCTTCCTTTCGACTCCTTTCGATCACGATATACTCCAAGAATGTCACTAATTGTTTCTGCTATTTTTTTACCTTATCAAGAACAACACACGTTACATCAGACAGCTGTAACATTGTGCGGCTAGCGCCAGTTCAACGAACGTACCGAGGATATTTCCACAAAATCTTTGTGTTTTATAATATTTTATGTTATATTTCACACCACGCATGTAATTCCTCCAAATAAGATAAGAGCGTATAGGTCTCTAGGCCGTAACCTCTCACGCTAAGCTTTTTGCGTGTACGCTCGGCTGGACGCTTGGCTGTATGTTCATCAAAGCATAAAAGCATTTAAAATTTTTTTTCCAATATGAAACGTATTGTACCTTATTTCTAAGATCTCAAGACCTCATTTAAGCAACAAAAAAAAATTTATTTTTCAAAAAATCTAGAGTGGCATTACCCCTTAACGTTTTCCTTTTATTTTGAATTATTATTTTAGAAAAAAACAAAAACAAGCTTTAATATTTTGTTTCACAAACTACTGAAGGTATCACACAGTATTGATACTAACAATATCGTACATTTTCTTTTTGTTAAAAATAACTATTTTAACCAATTTATTTATTCATGGTAAACAGCATAAAAAATAAAATATATAACAACGTGACAATTCGAGATTTTGCTTTGAACGCAGTTAAAAATAATTATAATTGATGCAACCATTTTGTTTAATGGTAGTCATAACTCCTTCATCTGTATTAAATCCATTTTTCTTCATAGCTTCAATGGCCTTAGCCATAGTTCCATTATCAGCGTCCTTATCCCTTGTTGATATAACTACAGTTCCTATAAATTTAATGGTTGATGTGTGTGAAAGTAGTATACGTGAATATTAAGAATTTTAGCATATTTGTATATGTACCTTTTCCCATAGAACAATGGTAATAGATCGCGTAGGAAATATAGTCTGTCTCAACCCAATAGTTAGGAAAACTTTCTGAAATGTAAAACTTTTATTAAAGCAACATATTTTTTGGGGCACCTGTATTGCTGTTATAATATTTACTGTTAGTTGTTGACTTAAAAAAGTACTTTGATGTGTTTTTATCTTCAACTAACGTCAAGTTGGTATACCTATATTCTCTAAAACAAAAAAAAAACGGAATAAAACTTTCTATCAAAGTATATATCAGCGTATAAAGTACCCGTTAGATCTTGCAGATTTTCTGATGCATTCGCCGTGTTGTGTTATATTGAATTTTAAGCAATCTCCAAGTGTTTTAGCTTTAGTTCCACTTGCTTTTTGGCCATACCAAATACCTTCAACCTACAGGAATGTATACAATATTAAAAAAAGATATACTGTATGTGTATTTAATTTTGATTGAAATCATGGTACCTGTTTTGAATCAAAATTTGAAATCAAATTAATTTTGTCGCACATGTCAGAGTTATCTGCGTTTGCAAAAGTAAGGATTGCCGACAATATTAGTACTTTAAAAGACGTCATTTTTAGTTATTGTCTATTGATATCACGAATACTACATACAGCTCTATTATTTTGAAGTATTTATAGTTATAGTTAAAAATAATTGGATAGATTAGTTTTTGTTAAGTTCAATACAAATATTTTGATGAGGTGTTTCAAAACAAACAATTAAAATAAGTAATTATGCTTTTGAAATAATAACTAAAGTAAATTGCGTGCTGTTTTCTCAGGTAAAAAGCAAATACAAAATCAAATAAATGCTTTATTTTGGAGCAATATAATCCTTTGACAATACAACTTAGTTGGTACAACCATCATGTTTTATCTTCTGCAATTTAGATGTTTCAAAGCCAGATTTCTCCAGACTTTTGTGAGCCTTTTCTACAATGTCATCTTTAGGTAGTTTCTTCCTCGTCCAAACCATAGTATATCCTGAAAATATATTTCTTGTTTATATTTTCCTTCTATATTTTCTATTACCTTATTTATTAAGATTTAAATATTTTAATACCTTTATTTATAGATGCTGGATTGCAAATATAAACATTTGCGAAATTTTTATAGTCAGTGTCTGTAATCCAAGCTTGTTTTGAGGCTGAAAATTATATCAATTGTGATTAGTAATTAAAAAAATTTGTTGTATGTTTAACAGCTTACACATTGCACTCTTTAACAGAAATTCAGATGTTTCAGCAACTTGCTCAACTGCCAAATCTTCCACTTTATACCCACTGAAAGCAACAATTTTTTTTTTATTTTTATAATTTTCAATTGTTCTTAGTATCTTACTTCATGGACTTCTGTGACTTTTTCAGCTGGATGCCTTTGTCTGTAGTCTTCCAATTATACATCAAACAATCTTTCGCTTTTGTCATGTCGCTTACTTCATATGTATACCAATCTCCTGCAACCTGAAAATAAATATTATAAATTGCACAGTAATGTTTTATAGTAGTTAAAATTTTACCTTTTTCACGTCAAAATCTGGGATCAATGCCACTGGGTGGCATTTTTCTGCAGAATTTGGAAAATAGCAGATGGATATGAAGACGAAAATTATTGAAAGTATCCCAGTGTACATTGTATATTTGGGTTATTATAAAATTATGGTCTTAAAGTGTTATCCAGAGGAACAACACAATACTGCGGCATAAATATGCCACACAGTTATTTTTATGTTATATTTGAAGCCTATTAGTTTTAAAGAGGTCTAATTACTGTAATAAGGGACTTTTTATTGTACTTATGTACATCTAATGATATGAATTTTTATAACAACTGGTTGATAGTTATTTCTCTTTCGCAAATTTCAGGGGAAAAAAGTCAAATTATGCCGTAATTAGTGTTGAAACTTACCATTTTAAGTATCATCTAATAGGGTATTTGACTATTATTGGAAAACCATCTTAGTGTGTTTATTCCTTCACTCTACCTTGTAAATGCATTATTTTTCGTAATTATTTCCACAATATTTCATAAAAATCAGCGCTAAAAATTGAATCACAAAAAGTCCCGCCAAAACGATACTTTCTGTTGTGTGACGTCACCCGATAGTAGATGTCAAATCGGCCCATATGGTCTGTCAGCATCGGCATCGTCGCCGTTTTGTAATTGTGTTGTATGATGTGTTGTTTTCACAATTTCTACCTAAAAATGGGTTATAAATGGTGTATAAATCCACAATGCAGAAATACGTCAAAAAAAACTGCGGATAAACTATTTGTAGCTGTTCCGCAAGATTTGAAACTGCTTGAAACTGCAACGATTTGAAACTGTTTTTTGTTGTGAAGATTACTTCGACATAAGTAAAACTGATTAGAATAAGTTATCTATCGTATTTTCGAACCAGGTATTATCTGATCTGACAGCTTAAGGTTAGGGCTATCCTAACCTACAAAGTTATGCTTACATGACGCGCTGCATAATAGGCGGACTAACGTCATACGGCGTTTATCTGCATATAAGAGAGAGACAGCCGACCCAGGTTATCTGAGCATTGCTCTCCCCATACCCTACACTGACAAACCGAACGCGCTCTAAGCGTACTAACGAATGACGTCACTGGGGACTGACCCAATTACAGAGCGTTTTCAATCACGTGATATGACGCGAATAAAATTCAATTTTAATTTTGGTTTTTAATAGAAATAAAGCATATTTTTTTGAAAAGTAATAACAAATAGTTTTCTTAAACTGTAATCTATTAGGATGACTATAATACAAGCCATAGTTTTAATACGGTCAAATACCCTGTTATGTTGCTGTCCCACTTTCAATAAAAAAATTCTCCTAATAGAAAATCTAAACAACCAATTTGCTTGTAAACATTAATTTATTTAAATATATTTTTAGTGTGAATACCTCATCTAACTGTATTGTTGGATGGCGGTGTAAACACTTTCCTCGCAGTCCGGCCTTATCTTGAGTATAAATAGTAGACTAGTGAAGGCCTACCGCTCAGTTGATGTCATGCGTCTGGCTAAATTGCTAAAAAGGCCGTGCGATCGGCAGTATAGAGCACAGTTCATGCAGCTTCAAGTTCCAATTCCGAATAAGCGTACACTTTGCTACCCTAACGTTGAATATATGTAGATCTGGGAAAACCAACTACTGCTCGAGGATGTGCGACATCACAAAAGGCGATGACATGTGGAGATTTTGCTTTACTGTACCCTCCGAAGAGTTTTAGTCAATAATAGACAAAAGAAATAAATATTTCTTTGTCTCTATTGAAACACCAGATTTCTTTGAGACTGCATATTTATGTGAATTAAACAAAATCTGTGTAGTGCATTTAATAATATACAATTTTATAATATAGGTAGTTTAGTTACTACACGAGTTCTGATTTATTTTGATAAGACTGCTGGGTTCAAACTTGAAGCCATTCTTCTTCAATGTTTTATACGCTTTGGCAATTGTTTGACCACGTGGTTGTCTCTCCTTTGTCAATACTATAACGTACCCTACAAAAGAATATCGACTAATATTAGCCTATTTTATATAAATATGATACATAATACTTATGAAGTTATGGTATTTGTAATTATTTTACCTTTTTGGGCGACGTTCGGTTGAAATTTGTATATCGTTGCATAAGATTTATAATGCCCAAAACCCACTCTCTTCGTGTCACTGTTTAAAAATTAAAACATGTTTATAAAAATATTTTAATAATATAATCATTCTAGGATTTTTTCTTACTTGTGGCGTTGATTTTGGTTATATAACCAGACGTATTTCTAACTTGTTTCACTGGAATGTCAGTCTCATTATATCCACTTGAAAATACAATGAATTTTTTTATATTAACATTTTTTTTCAATAATTTTATCAGTTTAAATAAACTTACTTGTCGGTTCTGCAGGATCTCTTAATTACAGTGGAATTCTGCTCTTTATTTTGCTTCCAAGAAAACAACAAACAATCAGCTGCGAATATTGAATCACTTACTTGATATGCGTACCATGGACCTAAAATCTTTGACAAAAATGTCAAATTTTGCATACTAATTAAAGTATGTATATCTAGTTTACCTTATCAACTTGAAAATCTTGAATTAAATCCACCTTATGGCATTTTTCTGGATTGTTTTGTGCTTGAGCGACACTTATGAAGAAAATAGCCACCAAGTTGCTCAAATGCATTGTTACGAAAATATGAATTGACAAGTGTAAAACAATGCTGTATTTATGCAATTATTAAAGAAATAATTCAGTTACAAAAAAGCGTTTTTTTGCAATTAACTTTCCTAATTAAAATAACAATTGTGGTGTATAGACAACAATTAATAATGGAATAACACTGTGTTTAATAGCATATTATAACAGTATTATTATAACAGCTTAAAAGTATCAAGATATACAGTTTAGGTTGTGCAACCTTCTTGCTTTAGCTTAAATAAATTGTTAGGGTCAGATTTGAACCCACTTTTCGTTAGTGTGTCATGTGCCTTGTTGACAATCTCATCTGTTGGGTGTTTTTTTCTGGTCCATACTGCGTAGAGGCCTAAACAAAAGATTAAAAGAACAAATAAAAATAAAATACACAATGACATCTTAGTCTTACCTTGATTCATTTGACCAGGCTTGCATATGTACAGGGTCAGAAAATTTTTATAATCTGTACCGATGATCCAAGCCTGACGGGTCACTAAAAAAATATTTAAATATATATATATATATATATATATATATATATATATATATATATATATATATATATATATATATACAGTGTGTCCACGAAAATCCGCACCATATGGAAAAAAAATGTATTGTGTATTTCTCAGAAAATGTTATTCTTTATAAAAGTTGGCGGCTCGTCCGAAACCAAAACTGCAACCGTTAAATATGTTAATTTCGGTGCCATATACCAAGCGATTCAGAATATATGAATTTGTGATAAGAGTAAAGTACCTGTATTTTCATCATTATCGATGAACTTTATATGGAAATGTTGTTCAGAAGTAAAAATTATATTCAAATATGAAGTCAGAGCCACCTAACTTGAAAAAAAATATTTTCAGTTTTTTTCTTAATTATTACTTTTGTGACAAATATGAGTAAATGCCAGTGGTACTAAAAGGTTATTTTTAATCTATTTTTTGCAAATTTAAATACATTTTTTATATTTTTTGTTATTTTGGTATGATTACTAATGTTTATTTAGAACTAACGCAAAATTACTTATTTTCTTGGTGCGAAGTTGATATTTCACCCTGTAGATATTAATATATCATACAATAACTAATTCAGGAACGTGACTTACCTTTTATTCAGTTAATATTATTGACTGTGGATAGGTTTATAATAGTAGTTATCCATCTACACCGAGCGATTCTCAAGTGGTGGTACGCGTGGTACTACCACTCATGAAATTTTATTTTCACTGATAATATCTTAATAAACAACTGAAACCTCAATGAATTGTGTCTTGAATCAATTATATTATGCAAGAATGTATCTTCTTATGTACAGCAGCACAAAACGCACCAATAACCACCTAAGTATAGGTTCTTGTATAGGCAACCCAATGATACAAAAAAGAATATGAAACAAACAGTTTATTTTCTTTGTGCAATATTGTTTAAAATAAGCATACACCACTATCACAGGTGGATATGAAAAACAAAAGCATTATCCAGACATTATCCATTTAATCGTACTCACTGCAGTTTACGTTAGTTTATGTGCTGTAACTTTTAAAACCATGCTTACACTCCAACAAAAAGTTGAAATTCTTTTAATACATGGAGAAAATAGACCGCACCGAGATGTTGCTGCTATTTTCAAGACATCCACACAACCAAATTGCCCATTCAACCATTTCCAGGATAATGAGAAAATTCAAACAGGCCGGGTCTGTTGCCAATAGCTTCAAGAAACCCCACAAAAATATGTTGTCAAAATGAGGAAACAAGTTTGCCAGTGTTGCAAGAAGTAATCGAGCATAAAACGACTTGTGTTCGACAAATTGCTTCACACAGCCAATGCAGTAAATCAACAGTACATAAAATAATAAAACTAAACAAGTATCACCCTTATAAACCAAAATTTATAAGCCTACACTAAGGGTATGACTATACCATCTCGTTTGAGGTAAATATGAAAGAGAACATAGTTTTTTTTTAATATTCTTTGGACAGATGCGGCAACATTTACGTCAAAAGAAAATTCTTCAGAAAATTACCGGTGGTGGACACATGAAAACACGAACTTTACAATAGAATGCCGAGATCAGTACCATTTTAAGACTAATCTGCTGTGCGGTATTTTGAATAATCAAATATTTGGGCCTTTTTTTTCGTCAAAATATAAATGGGGAATTATATCTTCAGTTCCTGAACAGAAAGTTGTCACCTTTTTTGCCGTTAATTCAACGGGCGTTAATTTAGTTCCTGCTTGATGGTGCACCCATATACACAATATAAACTCTGTCTAGAACTTTTTAAATCATAAATTTGGCCATCGCTGGATAGGCAGAAATTCGGAATCAAGATCCTGGGCACCTAGATCCCCCGACTTTACCCCGTTAAATTTGTTTTTGTGGGTTTACGTAAAAAATAACGTATACAAACACCGACCATTTAGAGATATAAATCATTTAGAGGAAACTATACAACATTTTAAGTAGTAGAAATAAAAGTAGTTCATAGATAATAAATTAGCATTAATAACATATTCATAATAGTTATTAACTTAATAACGGCCAAATCAGTCATAATTAATTCAAGAAACAATAGATGTGTGATGCTTTAGTTATTTTTATTAAAATATTATCAGTGAAAATAAAATTTCATAAGTGGTAGTACCGCGCTCGCTCGCTGTAGATGGATAACTACTATTATAAACCTATCCACAGTCATTAATATTAACTGAATAAAAGCTAAGACACGCTGCTGAATTAGTTATTGTATGATATATTAATATCTACAGGGTGAAATATCAACTTCGCACCAAGAAAATGAATAATTTTGTGCTAGTTCTGAATAAACATTACTTATCATACCAAAATAACAAAAAATATAAAAAATGTATTCAAATTTCCAAAAAATAGATTAAAAAGAACCTTTTAGTACCATTGGCATTTACTAATATTTGTCACAAGAGTAATAATTAAGGAAAAAACCGAAAATATTTTTTTTCAAGGTAGGTGGCTCTGATTTTATATTTGAATATAATTTTTACTTCTAAACAACATTTCTAAATAAAGTTTATCGATAATAATGAAAATAAAGGTACTTTACTCATCACAAATTCATATATTCTGAATCGCTCGGTATATGGCACGGAAATTTACATATTTGATGGTTGCAGTTTTGGTTTCATATGAGCCGCCAACTTTTATAAAGAATAAAATTTTCTGAGAAATACACAATAAAATTTTTTTCCATATGGTGCGGACTTTCGAGGGCACACTGTATATATAAAAAATTACTTCTTGCATTATAGATCATTACCTGTTTCTGATTCTTTCATTGACATCTGGGACGTTGTTGCAACTTGACTGACAGGAATATCAATGACATTGTACTGACCACTAAAATTAATATTAATTAGATGTTTATGTAAAGTACAACGAATAAATTTTTAAACGTAATTACAGAAGGTCTTTCTTGGACTTTTTGAGAATGATGCTGTTATCAGAGCCCTTCTTTTCCTTTATATCAGTCCAGGTAAACGTCAAGCAATTTTGTCCTGCTTTCATCCTGCTGCTTATTTCATAGGCATACCAAACACCTTCAACCTGAAAATTGTACAAAAATAACAAAAATCGCTATTGAGACTTGAAACCTGTAATATTTACCTTTTTTACATCAAATCCTGGTATCAACGCGACAGAATGGCATTTATCTGATCCCATTTGAGCGTGACATACCCCTGCAAATAAGATTATTATAGAAAGATAGCCCAACATGTTGTTACTTGCTATTTTTCTATAGATATGCTTAATAATTAGGCTCGAAGGGTTAGTTTATTGTTTCGTTACTGGGCAAAAAGTTATCTCTAGTCTAAAGTTTTGGCTTCATTAGGATAATGAGTGTATAATTATGGCTATAGCTACTCACGAAAAATGTGCGAAAGAAAATTTGTATAGTTACTTATATTCGTAATTGTTGCCAATTTACTAATAACACTGTGTTACAAAAAACGAAATATACTTTTCTTTTAGTAAATGAAAGTGGAAGCATAGACCATTATAAAGATGTACTGTTTGGTCAGATCCAGTAACAAATCGAAAAGTTATGGCCGTTCAAGTTCAGAAGTTTCCAATTATTTTCAGATTTTTTCAACTCTAACAATAATTTGATGACCTGTTTGAATTCGTTATATTTTTTGCAATTTTTACTTTATCATACGCAGTATGTAAAGTATTGTAATCGTGCCAAAAAAATTTTTTGAGATTTTAGCGGAAATATGTCTTTTTGGGTCCCCTGAACAATTTTGACCAAGGTACAAAAAAATGTCTGTGTGTGTGTGTGTGTGTGTGTGTGTGTGTGTGTGTGTGTGTGTGTGTGTGTGTGTGTGTGTGTGTGTGTACCCGTTTTTGTGGCGACGATTCCGGAGAAACTACTAAAGGTATCGGGACGAAGCTTCATATTTAGAAGTTTCATAACCGAACTTAGAGCTGAAAAGCTTTCTGTTGAAAAGGGTCCGAAGGAACTGGTGGTTTACTCTTAGCATTTTTCGAAGATTTTGTAAATGAGCCGCTATTTGAGTAATGTCGTCAAAATAGTTAAATAATAAATTAAAGGAGAGGAAATTTTCTATAATTTATGTATATGACATTTTTTGGTAGAATTTATAGTTTAGCTGCATGAGCAAATTCTATTTTATTGAGATCGGTCGTACTGCTTTAAAACTAGTAGCCAGGATATGTCAGATTTTTTGATTATAATGACAGTAGCTAGTGTCAAACGCTAATGTTTTGAAAATACTACTGTCAATGTAGGCTGCGTTCGGATATTGAACACCGTTACACTTTTTACACCCACTAACACGTAAGTGTCATTTAGACGGTGTACCCGGTGTCAACGGAGTACAATATCCGAACGCAGCTTTAATCGAGATATCTGTCTAGTTCTACTAGTTTTATTTTAATGCAGACGTAGCCGATCTCGATCAAATAGAATCTCATGCAGCTAAACTATTAATTTTATATATAGTATGATAAAGTCATGTGCCTGGCCACATGTTTGTAAAAGATACAGTTTTACTAGTAAAACTTTGCAATTTTAGCTTTAATGTCTAATAACTTTAAGCCTTTAACCGAAGTTGATTCTTTTTTCGACACGAACAAATTTGTTAAAAGTATCGCATCCCTTTGTATTTAACAAAACATGTAGAGATTTGAAATGGTTACTGAGTTTGTGAAATAGCACCGTTTATGTAAGTTGAACACAGGAATATCAATGTATGCCAGTCATACTCGTTGCAGCCAGAATTGTGACGTCATTGCCATTAACAGAAGTAAGAGTTGAGATATTTTCGTCTTTTTTTGCACTTAATTTTGTATCAATTGGAATGAATTTTAGTTGTAATGAGTTACTTTGTACTATACAGTGGATTGTCATTACTTTTGTTATTATTAAATATGGAAAATCGGTTAAATTGACAAACTAGCTCAGAATTATGTGCTCTCTAATTAGAAAACAGTTGAATTTCTAATGATTACAGAGATATTTTAAAAAAATAGAAAAAGCGACGTTTTTAAATATGGTCATAACTTTGTGGTCCGATCAACAGGTCTTTTTGATTTTATTTACAATTAGTTAATAGTCAGTTTATTTTTTTTTGCGCCAACAAATTCGCTGGAAACAAATAAAATTTTGCCGGTATCGGAGTTGGAGTCGGAGTCGGACTACGAAAATTATCTGGAGGCGGAGTCGGAGTCGAAAGTTTTTTTACCGACTCCACAGCCCTGCAAAGAACACAAAAAAGAAATCTTGGCTACTAATAGCAGGTTATGAAGGGGATAAACCAATGTATCCTATAGAGAAGGATATTACAATTAAGGATGTCAAACATGAGACTATGGTTATGAAGTTAGGGGCTGCAGTTTGGAAGGTAGTTACGATGCAGGCCGCAGTAATCGAACCTGCAAGTTCAGCGTATTCGCGGGGGGGTTGTTTGAGACGCGTAGCCGCACGCCACTGGTCGGCCCAACCGCCTCCCCGTCGCCCCCTCGCATTCTAATTCGCGATTATTCATCGTGAATACGATATGAGTCCCGGTTTAGCCCCGGATATGTCCGGAATATGGAAGGGGGTGAAGTGTACTTGTAGGATTTGGACGTGTATTTTGCGGGGCCTTTCGAGTGCAATATGAATTTCCAATTTTCTTGCACCACTTCCGTTCAACGGACATGCACTGAATAGTCAATTTCGGCCTCAGCGCCAGGGACCGCTGTTTTATACGTGGTTATATGTTCCTACTGTGGTGGTCCATTTTATAACCAGGAGGAATAAAACCAGACGCCAAGTTCACACTAGGCTGAATAAATACAAAAAGAAATTTGGATTCAAACAATAATTACTTGTCTTTAAAGTAATATGTTTATTTTGATTTGAAAAGACATTTCTTTACACCAAAGAAATCTAAGTTTGATTGAAACAAATAAATTTGTAAACAAGAAGAGTTTTATTTCCCTCTAAGAAATATATTTGCTTTGGCTTAAAAATGGGTCTACTTCCCCCCAAATAAATCATATTTTGATTCCCTCACCCTAACCCTAACCTTGACTATATATGAATCGGTCGGTTCGAAAACACTACAAGTCCAAAAAGTGAGTTCTGGGAAAATCAACAAAATTATTTTGTCAGTGCAATATCTTGAAAAGTATAGCAGTTAGCTGTTTTGTGCCAACAGACAAAATATAAAGTAGTTCACAGAGAATTAAATGTATTACATATTTTATTTATATTTGCATTAAAAGCAGGGCTATGATTAAAACAATCATCATGAACTCGACGGAAAAACAGCGCACATTTTTAACAATATTTGTTTATTTAAAGAATTTAAATAATATTTTTATTGTGATGTAGGTGTGTAGGTATAGTGTTTTTGGCGTCAACAATAAATTCCTTATTCATTTCATATTATTATATTTTCCGAAGCGCGTTAGTAATGCAGCAAAAGCAAATATGTGCATACTTCGTACAAGGATATTAATTCCTTGTCGAAATTGAAATATAAAAAGACATCTCGTACTATGCCTCGAAAATAATTTGTCTGTGGAGCATTGACGGTATGAATATGTTTTCGTCAAATATTCGAGCAACATTCGGCGTAGTTATTTTACAGCCATAATAGAACACGCTTTTGTCCAGCCGGCCGGTCCGCTTCGAGAATTTGAAACGCGTTTTGCACATGTGCACATATGCGATGTTTGGAATCGAAATAACATTTTTATACTCTAGTAACAGTTCTTTTGTCTTCTTAAGACTGTAAACCCTTAAAAAGTGCCTAAATATGTCAAAATGAGGTTTGTAGAATATAAGCTTGTATATGTAGTTACATAAAACAGATTAGTTATATATATACTACAAGTTGATACGTAGTTCCTTCGACATCTTACTAGGGTAATAAAAGGAAACGATTATACAGTGTGTCCCTCGATGGACCTAACTATACCTATAAGGGACGTAATTTTTAATTTCTCGAGAAAAAGTCATTCTTTATAGAGTTTTGGATGTCTAAAAAGGCGAAAGCCATTGTTAATATTTTGATTTAACATACAGGATGGTTAGAAAACACGAAAATATTAAATTTGCCAAAGAGTAAACTATCGGTTTTTCGGAATTAGAACAAAAATGTTATAGGTAAAAGTTGTTTTATATTTAAATTTATGCCCAAATATAAAATTTTAATATTGTATTCTAAGTTTTATATTTTATTTATTTTTAACAAAGTAATTTAACAAAACATCACTCCACATGTTCCACTCCTACAGCTACACATTTATCCAATCTTCTTCTAAACTCCCGATATACCAAATCATTTGTTTCTTCATTTATTTCGTCTACTGCTTCCCTAATTTTTAATTTTAGAATGTCTACATTATCATGAAAATTATTCGCATACACCTTCTGTTTTAAATAACCCCACAGAAAAAAAAAATCAAGCGGCGTTAAATCAGGTGAACGTGGTGGCCATCAAATAGGGCCGAATCGTCCAATTCACTTATTTGGAAAATGTCTGTTCAACCAATCCCTAACTTGATATGCACTATGAGCAGGACAACCGTCGTGTTGATAGTGTAGTGAACACCTGAGCTGTAAGTTGATTTCGTCCAAAGTAGGTAGCAACAAATTTTCCAACATATCAAAATAAGTGTTTTGGTTAACAGTACCGTCAAAAAAGTATGGTCCAATTATTTTCTTGTAATAAATCCTACACCAAACATTAACTTTTTTATATTTATGAGAATTGGTTGTAATACGGGAATTTGGATTTTCTTGAGACCAATATCTGCAATTTTGTGAACTAACAACTGTGGTAAACGTCGCTTCGTCAGAGAAAATAATTTTCCTGTAGAAAAATCTATCGACCATAATTCGTTCTACCATTAATAAGCAAAATTCTAATCGAAGAGTATCATCTCCTTCTACTAAAGTGTGTATTAGTACTGGTTTATAAGGATAACATTTTTTATTTGAAAATATCTTTTGCAGGTGGCTTTTACTGATGTTCAAGCATCGAGATCTTTGTCTCAACGATTTTTTTAGTGTTCACGGAATCAATAGCTAACATAGCTCCTGCATCATCTTCGCCATTTCGCTTTTTTTTCTTGATATTTTTCACGTCTCCTGTTGCATGAAAATTTTTAACCAATTCACGAACACACAGATACCTCAGGGTATTTTCTGTTCTTTCAATGAGCTGATCAATCATAATTGGGGTCCTTAAATTTTTTGTTCACCTTTATGTAATGTCTTTTCCCTGGTCCAAAATGTAAAACTAACTTTTAACATCCTGTATGTTAAATCAAAATATTAACAATGGCTTTCGACTTTTTAGGACATCCAAAACTCTTTATAAAGAATGACATTTTCTCGAGAAATTTAAAATTTCGTCCATTATAGGTATAGTTAAGTCCATCGGGGGACACACTGTATATGTAATATATTATTACTAAAAAAATGCTCTATACATTGAAAGCTCACATAACAAACGTCATAAGTGGATACTACACTCAGTTAAAAACAAGTAAAGCACTTGATTTTTACCCAACTTAAATGTCTTATACTTTTTAAACCAGTAGGACTATTTTTATTTTTTTTATGGTAGGCAATTCCTTTGTCTTTAAAAAACAATTAAAAAGGAAGTTTTTTAATGTATCCTGGATAGTAGTATAAAAACCGGAACCATGTTTGTTTCTTCATTCCTTTTTAAGCTTACTGTCAAAATTGCAGGTTCGTATATATTTTTATTTGATCGTACTGACCTTGAAAATACAAGTGAGTTGATCACACCAAAGACTAGTTGACCAACTTTAACTCCGGTTTATAGTAGATGATGAATTTCATTTTATAAAGTAGATGTATAGCTTAATTGCTGTGCAGGTTATAGACACAAAATGGGAAGGAATGTTACATTTACTCTTATAGTTTCTATTTCTATTTTTATAGTTCATTTCTTGTTTTTTTCCCAAGTGACCAAGTCCTCAAATACCATTTAAAAATATCTAATAGCGCATCCCAAATTACACAATAACCATAAAAAAAGCTCCCAAATTCAAAACAAATAAACACAGCACCCCAATTTGTGATTGCGACCGGCGCGGCGTGCTTTTGTTATTCCGAAAATGTCATTTCGGCCAATCAAGGACGCGTTTCGAAATCGGTCCCAGTGGCCACACGCGCGTTCCGTCGTTTTTTATGAAACAATCAAAAAATTGACCCGTTTGCTGATATGACCATCGCCCGCAGTGAGGGTTGTTAAGCCCTAAATTGATAGCGCAGCTATACGCGGGTTTTAATTTTGTTTCGATGGTAGTAATTACGCAGTATACCCCGCCGAAATAACAGACCTACCCCCTCCCTTCGCCAAACTGTTTTGGGGGATGTTGGGGTAAATTTTCAATGTGGATTTGTGTTGGAAATAATGAACGAATAGCTGTAATTGAAGAGTGTTTTACTGTTTTGTTTGTTGTGCTTTTTATGTAAGAACAATCACATTTATTCAAAGAACTGCCATTATAATTGGAATGAGTTTTAATAACATTTTTCCTGTAAAATTCCTTACATTTCGTAGTAAAACCAAGGTAAATTGTAACGATTGTATTCATTATATTGTCTTCATGCAATAGAATATAATATATAACTTACAAAACAGACAAAGCCACCATGAAAACAGTTTTTTTCTTAACGGTTGTTATATCATATTTAGTCCGGTATAGTCAGCAAGATCTGCAATTTTTAGGGTGCAATGAAGTCGATGGTTTTGATAATTTTGACTTGGAACAGGTAAATATTGAAATAATATTTAAAATAGCCGATGTTTTGTATACTTTATTCGACCTTACTTAGATTTTAGGTAGGTGGTTTTTGTATCGAACAAATGATTTAACAATGTCCTTGGATAGATGCACAAAATACATATATCTAAAGCAAAATACTCACGTGTTATTGAAGTTTTCCAGAACAGACATACTAGGGTATACAATCATTTTATTTCCTTGAAAATTATAGTAATAATTCCTCATTCTACAGGGGTTATAGAGTATCAGATATCATATTAGAGCAATTATCATCAAGTTCAAAGTTTAATATAAAGGACTCACTAGGTAGCAAGAATAACATTACATCAAAACAAAAACTCAACAGAAGATTTTCTTTTAGGTTCCACACCATACATAATCATGAATACTGATTATACTAACTACGCTGTAGTTTATATCTGCTCGAACTATTTTCTATTCCACACAAGTATGTGAAAAACTTTTAACGATACATTTTACAAAGATAACTCTGAAAATATTTCAGATAATACTTACGTGCTTACTAGGAGACGTATTCCAGACAATGACGTCATCTCCGCTGTTGACGCATACCTGTCAAAGTGGAATGTCACTACGAAGGCCTTGGATGTAGCCATAAACCAAAATGATTGCACCAATTAGTAATAACAGTTAATTATTGAACAATACTGTACTTAAGACACATGTAGAGAAAAGAGATAATGTAGGATCATTGTAATATTATCGTTCTAATCTTATACACTCGTCTGCGGTTCATCAAATAATATACATACTATTAATCATGTTCGAGTTTAGGCTATACGTTAATTAAAATAAAATACATTAATTTTGGGTATTAGCACTACAACAAAAAGCCGATATTAATCAAGTCCATGCATTTCACGAACCTGAAAATTATGCAAAATCAAAAAAGGCCTTAAAGTTTTAATAATTCAAAATAAAATTGAGGATTAGAAATACATCGTACATAGAATTCTTATATGATCAAAGTCATTTTCTGCTAATGCCTTTTTAACCTTATGGTTAGGGATGTATTAGGGATGATTTTTTTTTTAATTTTAAAAAATTTCAGTACCGAAACATGGCTTAAATTAAGCTCTAAATCGACAGAAGAGTTGAATGCGATCAATTTTCAGTTCACAGACAGAAAAGATTTCTTATTTTTATGAAATATATTCTTTTGAATTTACTTTTTTGGATCAAAACATATTTCTTTGACGCTAACAATGTTAACTTCATTAGAAATTAATTTATTTGGAATATTTATTCCAATCAAATAAATAAATACACCAAAAATATCTAAGTTTGTAAGTTTGTTCGCAACCTTAAAATAAGGCATTTTAAGTCAACAAACAATATCGTCAGATTAAAAAATTATAATTCTTTCACTCAACACAATCGTAATTATTTAAATTAAATAAATCTCGTTCGTTATAATATACAAATTGTAGGTTTTAACTCAAAAGATAACTTGTTTGATTGACCCAAATAAACGTTCTTTTTCCAAACAAATATTTCAAAAAAATGCATTTTTATCCGCAAAGAAATATTTCTTTGCTTCTATTGAAACACCAGATTTCTTTAAGTCAACTATTAAATGAATTAAACAACTATTTCTATCTGTGTGATGTGTAATTCGATCTTCATACCCAATCATAATTAAACCTTCAAGTCTTTGTTCTTCTGTCAGCGATGCCATGTTGTTAACATCATAAGCATAATTACCACCACATACAGTGTGTCCCCCGATGGACCTAACTACACCTATAATGGACGTAATTTTTAATTTCTCGAGAAACATTCATTCTATATAAAGAGTTTTGGATGTCCTAAAAAGTCGAAAGCCATTGTTAATATTTTGATTTAACATACGGGCTGGTTAGAAAACACAAAAATGTTAAATTTGCCGAAGAGTAAACAATCGGTTTTTCGGAATTAGAACAAAAATGTTATATGCAAAAATTGTTTTATATTTAAATTTATGCTCAGATATCAAATTTCAATGTTGTATTCCAAGTTTTATATTTTCTTTATTTTTAACAAAGTAATTTAACAAAACATTACTCCACATGTTCCTCTCCCACAGCTACACATTTTTCCACTCTTCTTCTAAACTCCCGGTATACCAAATCATTTGTTTCTTCATTTATTTCGTCTACTGCTTCCCTAATTTTTAATTTTAGAATGTCTACATTATCATGAAAATTATTCGCATACACCTTCTGTTTTAAATAACCCCACAGAAAAATTATCAAGCGGCGTTAAATCAGGTGAACGTGGTGGCCATCCTATAGGGCCGAATCGTCCAATCCACTTATTTGGAAAATGTCTGTTCAACCAAACCCTGACTTGATATGCGCTCTGAGCAGGACAACCGTCGTGTTGATAGTGTAGTGAACACCTGAGCTGTAAGTTGATTTCGTCCAAAGTAGGTAGCAAAAGATTTTCCAACATATCAAAATAAGTGTTTTGGTTTACAGTATCGTCAAAAAAGTATGGTCCAATTATTTTCTTGTAATAAATTCCACACCAAACAGTTTTTTATATTTTTGAGAATTAGTTGTAATACGGAAATTTGAATTTTATTGAGATCAATATCTGCAATTCTGTGAACTAACAACTCCATTTGTGGTAAATGTCGC
Organism: Aphodius sticticus; assembly: GCA_963966075.1. Taxonomy (NCBI): domain Eukaryota; kingdom Metazoa; phylum Arthropoda; class Insecta; order Coleoptera; family Scarabaeidae; genus Aphodius; species Aphodius sticticus. The sequence continues at coordinate 6,809,690 of OZ014510.1, forward strand.
TTCGTCAGAGAAAATAATTTTTCTGTAGAAAAATCTATCGACCCTATTTCGTTCTCCCATTAATAGGCAAAATTCTAATCGACGAGCATCATCTCCTTCTACTAAAGTGTGTATCAGTACTGGTTTATAAGGATGAAATTTTTGATTTGAAAAGATCCTTTGCAGGTGGCTTTTAATGACGTTCAAGTCTCGAGATCTTTGCTCAACGATTTTACGGCATCAACACGAAAAAACACCACATGACAATGTGAAGGTCCCACAATCAGGTCAAACACCCTATACAACGTATAATCATTACAAAAACGACCCCTGAAACGCAAATTCAACTCCAAGACACTCCAACAGGTAGCCAGGTCTATTACACGAAAGAACGCGTCAATTAATTTCAAATTATTCCCCAATTATTGTCCATCCAAGTCCTTGTCTTCCTATAAAGTTAATCCCTCTCTCAAACGTGCAAAGCGAACAAAACAAACAAACAAACAATCGAACAACGAGAGCGAGAGCTAATCAATTGTCTTCGGATCTCTTCGCTTACGTATTCCTTGACGAAACAAAAGACCCTTCCGCGGCAGAAGTTTGTCTTGTAATTTATATAGGAGAGACGGACTGAACACAACTACTGCCACCTACCGAGTGCTGAGCACTCGGCGCTGAACATAAATTCTAAGATGAAATATAGGAGCTGACGTGCGTGCGTCGTTCCCGTTTTGTTTTGCTGGCGCTGGCTGGATATGGCGATAAATTCGTCAAGTTTGGTTATCTTCAAGTTTGTGTGGCATGCATTCCGGTCCAAAAGTTTGTTTGTTGGAACTAAGGCAGAATTGTCTATAAGTAGGCTTATCGTAATAAAGAAATTAGAAATTAATAAAGAAAACAGGGGCTTGTTTTAAAAGATTGACCAGGGGATTGTTTTAAGAGATTGACTATTTAGTGCAGGTTTTTGCTATGTTCTAACACCTAACTATATTAATCTAAACATTAATTGCTAAGTATAAAAAGTCTTCAATATTAAGTGCTCCTCATTGTTTTAACTTAAATTCAGTTTGGATGTCCAACATAACACGCACAGTGTTTCTGCTTTTGTAACATCACTTCACCAACTCAAAAGATTTACTTCTTTTGTGTCTTCGCACATTGTCACTATTGTGACAATGTGGATTGCCTCGACGTTCGTGTGCTGAAGAAGTCTGATATTGGATTAATAAACAAGGTAAATCCATGAATAATTTTGATTTGGAGCCCTTCTAACCCAATAAACCAGTGTTATTTCGATATTACATCCAACGGGCAACATTCTAGACTATGCATTAACTTCAATTGACAATATTACTTACAATTATCTGTTACATAAAAACAAAATAACCTCTAGTAAACAACAATCTGGCAGAGTTATTGGTCAAACTCTAACATTAAATTCCAGATAAGATAACTAACCTATCACCAGACAAGTTCTGAGCTTCTATGACGAAAATTATGTCGGTCCTCATCATAAAAAATCAATAAATATACAGAGTGAGTTGCAATTATAGACGAACATTTATGCGGACAGGAAAAGAAAGTGTATTTTCAAATTTCGTGACTGCATTTAATTAAACAAAAAATAATTAAATTAAATTGAAGTACGTACCTACTCATTTTGACAATGAAACAAATTTAAAACTGCTTCGCATATTTTTATTTATAATTTGGTATGTTTCTGCATTTAATTTTCACCTCGAGTATAAATTACGTTGTATCAGTCTAATTTCCAACATTGTGTATGTATGAGCAAGCTTTTTCTTATTTAACAAACTTTAAGAGAAAATACAGAGATCATCTGTTAAGATACAATTAGTGTATATAAATATCTTCTACTTGGGTGTTTATTCCCACACTTTCTTTCTCAGAACGTAATTATTGTTCTGACACTATTTTAAATGGCTCTAACTTCTTAAGGAATATTTACTTGTTATCAATAGGTCCATATGAAAATTTTTACTCAGAATAAATGTTTGTTAATTTATGTATTTTGACCAATGATTTTTTAAATTTATACTGAATTTATTTATTTAATTATTTGTAAAAGGTCCTTTTTGTATTCTTCGTTTTCGCATTGTTTGATTTGTTTTTTCTTCTTCCTTCCTTTGGTCATACTTGAAGGAACTAAAAAGAACAAATAAGTTTGTACCTAGAAAGAAATATCTGCAAAGTTACAGAAAATGAATGTAATAATCTACCAAAAAAAACTGTAAAAGAAGAATTAACTGTAACATCGCTGGTTATTGGATACCAGCTAAATTTCTGTATTGTTTTTACAGAATTCACATATTCCACAAACATATTCCTGTGAAATTAGCAGAGTATCACCTTAATTTGACAGGGCATTTTTTAAATTTTACAGAAAAAAATTCTTTTATTTCACAGTAGTAAGTAATATTCAATCATTGAACTGCGTTTCTTTACAGACTTGTATCTGGTTACTTGAAATACGGGGCATTTCACGTGAAGCGGACAACGAAAAAAAAGTGAGGTTTTTAAATTCGTTCATAATCGGCCAAATTGTACGTCTAGAAGATATAAATGTGCATACAGAATATTTTTTTAATGTGAGGTTTAGTTGCCAAGTTATGGCCATCTAACGAATTGATGTGAAGAAAATACGTATCTTTTGGAAGCAATTTTTCAAATTAAACAAATTTACAATAAAATATTAAAAGTGGTGGTTTATATAGAAAATTTGTTGATCTTTTTAATTATGAAATCAAATTCGTAGTTGTAATTTTTTTCTGGGATAAAACCAGAAGTAAATTTTATAAATTAAATTTCGCCCCTTTTAAAAAAAAATGATTTTACTCTCATAATAAAGCTTAATGTGTGTAGATAATACACTGAAAGTTTTAAACTGGGATCTCAAATAGTTTAGGAGATCCGTGTATGTAAATGCATACACAAATACTTACAAATAATTTTTTTAAAAAGGGGCGAAGTTATTAAAAATTTAATTTATAAAATTTACTGGGCAACATCATCTTTAAAAGAAACGGCCATTTATTACTGCTCCGCAGCCGATATTAAACTGCAGAGGATTTTTCTGCAACGCCGAGTTGATGCTGCAATCACCATTCCAGGAACAAAAAAAAATGCACCCCTTTATTCCATCAACCGAAGGCCTTCTTGTAAAACAAATTAGTATTGATTCTCCTGGTAAAATAGTAAAAATTCTCTAAAAATTCTTACAATGCTGTTCCATTTTGTTTTAATGCGTTTTCGTGCAAACAATGCGAGCTCAGCAAGCTCCTAGTACCCGCACAGTACGACACGTATGTATTTACATACACGTATCTCCTAAACTATTTGAGATCCCATTTTAAAACTTTCAGTGTATTATCTACACACATTAAGCTTTATTATGAGAGTAAAATTATTTTTTTAAAAAGGGGCGAAGTTATTAAAAATTTAATTTATAAAATTTACTTCTGGTTTTATCCCAGAAAAAAAATTCCAACTACGAATTTGATTTCATAATTAAAAAGATCAACAAATTTTCTATATAAACCACCACTTTTAATATTTTATTGTAAATTTGTTTAATTTGAAAAAATTGCTTCCAAAAGATACGTATTTTCTTCACATCAATTCGTTAGATGGCCATAACTTGGCAACTAAACCTCACATTAAAAAATATTCTGTATGCACATTTATATCTTCTAGACGTACAATTTGGCCGATTATGAACGAATTTAAAAACCTCACTTTTTTTCGTTGTCCGCTTCACATGAAATGCCCCATACGTTACACGATTTTCTGTACACAAAAAATACTCGAAATGCCTTGGAAAGGACATTGTATTTTTTTTTTGTTGGGGTTCCGCAAGGTTCCAACACTATTTAAAACGTTCCACAAGCGTGAGAAGGTTGAGAAACGCTAGTCTATTGTGTGGACCATAAAATTCACGCAGCCATCTGTAAGTTTGTCGTACAGAACACGAATTTCGGAAATAAATTTCCACAATTTGCAGACGTTGTTCGGGTGTAAGTCTTTCCATGGTGATTTGTCAAAGCGTACTGAACAAAAATGTCGAAGAGGTAGTAATGTTTGTATCGTAGCTTGACAGGTAACCCGATTTTAAAAAGTATTCCTCTAAAAAGCACCCGTTATTATATTTTGGGGTATTTTCGCCTTAGTGGGTCGATACAAAATATTGCCATTTTTCCTTGTGAAACTATGATATGCCTAAATCACTTTACTAGAACAAGGAGACAAGTAATAACAACCAAACCAACTTATTTCGGGGTTTCGCGAAAACGACCAGGCCAGAGTTTCACCGCTCTGTCCCCAGCGGCACCAAAACTTTAGTCCGCATTCTCGGAGTTGTCAATGTAATTCGCCGTAAGCAGTTTGCGTCTACTCAGCTCGTCTCAAAGTCGTCGTCGTCGTCCCATTCTCGCAACAACAAAAAAATAAAACGACAGCTCCCTCTGGTGGCCACCAGACAAAGCGTGACAAAGTCATGGCCTGCTCACTTCCTGTGACTATTCCCATCGCATTCTCAAGTTCGATTGGCGATGGGCCCCCCTCCAGGGACTGTTTATCGGCACTGTGCCAATCACAATATAAAGTGGCGCCCCCTTTCAATTTGCGACTTTTGTACGAGCGCGAACGAGCGATCCCAGTGGAATGCCGGAAGCCGATCGTCGATTATTTCGTTGTTATCGAAGCGCAGGGCGGGGTTTTGTTTTGTTTTTTGATGTGCTCTTTTGGCATTTTGCCGTTTCTTTGTTTGTTTTTTTTTAATCTTCTTTTTGATCTCTTAACCCCCATGTAAGTTGGTACAACTTACCCAAATCGTAGGGAAACAGCTAGGGAAAGCTGTTGGATTTAGCGTATAGGTTAGTTGTACCAGCAAACCCTTCGTGGGGGTTGTTTGGCACAACGGCAGCTTGTCAAAAATCTATATTATTTTGTTCCTGTTTTTCCTGCATATCTGACAAGCTTGCGTTGTGCCAAACAACCCCCAAGAAGGGGTTCCGCAGCCCTGACTGTAGTGGCCTTTAAAGACATAAACACATTACTTTGTTTGTTCATTATTATACACTGTGTGCCAAAAAAAGCTGTATAAATTTTTAATTAGGTACTCGTAGTTCCAACAATATTTAGTCAATTCAAATATTTCTTTAAAAAACGGGTTGCTTGTATTGTGCTGCAATAATAGAACTTTTCAATCCAATGTTACTTTATGTTCGGCTATACAGCATTTCTGATTATTATTAGAATTTAAAGAGAAATTAAAGGTGTATTAAAATCAATAGACAATCACATCTGTCTTTTTTGATAAAATGGGATTTTATAGCAATGTATAAAGCGTGATTTTCTTTGTCCACAGGGTAAAATTTTTTATATTTTTTTATTGTTTTTACGAAAAAACTTACACAAAGAAATGGGAGCCTAATGTTAAGAAAATGACATTCCTAATATAATTTCTTTGTTTTCAGACACATACTTGTAATAAGAATGTTTCTTTAATATAAAATAACCTAAATATTTGCTTTATAAAACGATTGTTTTGATTTAAGAAACTCGTTGTTATGAACATAGTGTGAAGGATGCCGATAGATGGAGCTTTAGGTTCTCGTCGTAAGAGGGGTCTCCTGAGGGTATATAACCGCATACTATGCAGCATTAGTAATTGTGCTATTATACCGTCAATGTACCTGACGTAGAAGTGTCCAACAGCTCTAGTATTGATGGAAAGGGACTAAGAAAGGACACCGGGTGCCTTCTGTAGTTGTAAAATAACAATGATCTCCTTTTGATGCGTTAATTGCATTCCAGGTAAACTATTATTGCTTTCATTATAACAGGTTCATAATTAAAAGAAGTAGGTGAGTGTTTGATCCAAGAATGTGAGCTGATTAATCTAACTACCCAACATTTTGATTTAAAAAAACAAATTCTTAAGTCAAATAAGTATATAGTAATTATTTAAAATTGTGTGTTAGCGAAATTGGACGTTTGTAACAAATTTGCACAGGCACGAGAAATGTAATTGTGTTAGTATTTAAGTCATCTTTAAAGATTATGGAGAAACTATCGCCAACTTTTGGTTTTGGTATGGGCTGCATGTTTGATTTTAATATTTTAGGTGGTCTTTTCGTTAGTTTAAATTATGATATAACACACTTGTTGTTACGAATGTTACATCTTTTGTTTGTTATTGCAAAGATTGAATCGGAGCTGGATTCAACGTTTTTTGAGTGTGTCACTTTATTTATCATTTTAAACCAAGTCATTTTTATTTTTCATGAAATTTATAATTGAAGAGCATTTCCAACCCTGACCGTTAGACAAGTGAAAGCAAACTGCCATAATTTTAATTCAATAAAAATAATGTTGATTTTAGTTTTAAAACTCTGCAAAAACAATAACATAAAAGTTTGCAAATAATCTTCAGCCCAACAAGTGCGGTACCTATAATAAAATTATGTAAAACAGAAGCAAGAAAAATCCTCAAAAATGTCAAAATCAAACATGACGTCCATAAGAAAACTAAAAGTTGGTTCTTTAACGATAACTGAAGTACGCAATTGGATTTGTCGTGCCTGTGCAATGTTATCGTAGCAAACGTCCAACTCCACTTATTTTTTTGAGTAAAAACAATGTTTCAAAACTTCTCTCTGTATACCAAAAAAAAAAACCTGTATACGATGCTATAAAATCTCTACTGCTCTTTTTGCAAAAAGTAATAAATTACCTACATTACCGAAAAACATGGATTTTATCATAATACACCATAAGTATCTCAAATATCTCCTTATTCTTTCCCAGACTTCATCATCTGGAATCTAGATAGAGTAAATAACCAACCATTCTCTGCGCAAAATGTTGACTCACCCCAACCTAACCGAGTCTTACATTAATAACTTCGTTAGCATATAACTAATTATATTAGAACAACTCGCGCTCCCTCCTCTCACCCTTTCTACCCCTAAGCAAGCCCTAAGCGACGTCAAACACTGTTCCGGAAGTGAATTACAGTAGACTCGCCCACGCCAGTTAAAATCTAACCTAAAACCCAATTAACTCATTAAACATTTAAAATATTCCGGTGGACCGTCGACGGTCGGTCTCTCGGTTCCCGTTGGGACTTTGCAATTAGTAAGTCAAATAAACAGAAGCGATGGCGACGGCCGTCATGTACTACAACATATAGTAGTTGTCGCTGGGCGCGCCCATGACGACCCTGCGAAGTTTTCGGACATGCAAAACATCGTAAACGGCGACAGGCTAAACACCAGCGAGAATTGATGCGGCGCTAAGTGGTTTTGTCCCCCTAGCGGTAAATGGCGGGACTACTATCTTTAATCTGGCTAATTTCATGACAGGTTTGTTGAGTGAATCTAATTTGTAAGCTCTGATTTGAGTGAGGTATTTAGAGTGTATTGAAATATCGTGTTGGATTTGGGACACTCTGAAAAATGCATGAGGGTCAGTATATTTCAGAATTACCTGTGTGGTGTTGTTCGATTTTAATGAAACTTGGTGAGGTTATCGTGTTGAATAAGAGACGTTTTATACCCAAAGAATAAAGTTGTTAAAATTGTGGTAGGTACGCTATGTTTAATTTTATCATCACAATCGTTTCACTTCAAACTCTTTTGTTGTGATTCTAAGCCAGGTAAAATGTTGTTAGAAGCCCCAGATAAATTATTAGAAATAACATAAAAGTTCATGCCTCAATTACCGGAGTTTCTACTCCATATATTTGAAGTCTGACGTAGCTGTCATGGCAGAGTTTATGTTTAATTTGCGTTGCGTAAAATTATATAACCAAGGAACAACCACATGTGTTTCAAGATCAGCTAAAGCTTTTCTGTGAGATTTTTTCAAGGACTCTATGAAATTCAGATCGGCCATTATAAATTTTATAGAATCTCAAAAAACAGAAGTTTTAAAATCTCGTTCAAAAATCTGGGACATACACTGAGCGCGTAATGTATGGAAACATGACAAGATCTCCGAAACGGGATCTCGCAGCACGTCTCTTTTTAATTATCTAAATGTACAATGTACATATGTAGTATCGTGGCCATATATTATGTAAGTAAAATTACCCTCGGAATGTTAGCTTTCAATATGCATTTTTGTAAAATGATTGGGTTAGTGGTTGACCCACAAAAAGCTATATTATGCAATGCCGGCAATTCCGTTATTAGAAGAGCTAGAACAATGATATATAGACTATAGGCTACCCAATAATGCATAGGTTTAAAGTATACTACATAATCATTAAGACACCAAGACCGTAGAGCGTCGGAATTCACGCGGCGTTTCAGCACGATCTTTTGTATGGAAAATGTAAGATAAAGATCTTACATTTTCCATACAAAAGATCGTGCTGAAACGCCGCGTGAATTCCGACGCTCTACGGTCTTGGTGTGATGCGGGGAAGGGAGTCGTTAGCGGTGCTGTCAACAGTGAGAGAACGGCGGACAGCTGATTACCACAACACAAAAAGAACGATAACTTGTCAAGGTAGTAATTTTAACTAACAGAATTAAATTCCTAATTTTTAAATTCAAAATTTTGATTATAATATGTGACCCCGCTACGAGAGAAATGCCCTAACTGCCAAATCTCGTTTCGATAGTATTGACTCCTGTGTTTGACGTCTCATAACTCTAAAACTACTGAACAGAAAAAATTGAAATAAAGTGTGTGATACTCCTCAATCATGTCTACATATGTTGTATGACTATCAAAATTTTTTGCCTCTCGGTGTAAGAGAGAAGTGAAAAAATGTACCCGATTTTTGCATTTGTAAATTATCGGTCGTCTTTCCGATTTTCTTTCTCCTAAACCGCTTACCACATAATTTCAATGTTTGTTGAGGTTGCATTCAGAGTCTCTTTCATCGATTGGCGTTTTTTGTTTCTTCAGTTTTTACACAATAAGGTTGTAAACAAGATTTTGATGGAAGCGGATAGATCAGTAAGGAATGTTAACAGCACAACGCAGTTAGCATGCATATAATCCTTATTTACTGCGTCACATGTCCCTTGAATTTAATAGCATTTCGACCATTTGTTAATTTTTAAGACCAAAATAAACATGAACAATGTTTTGCAGAGATCGGCCAGAACGGTCAGTGATTCCGTCTGAGTCCGTTTTTGTGTTTATTTATTAGTAATATTTAAATACAGGCAAAAACAATATAACATAAATACAACTCTTGATATATTACATATATTACAAACGTCAGTTCTGAGCGTATAAAACTGATAGGTCGTTATATTGTGTCCGTAAACACTGTTCTCCGAGTAACCATTTCGCCGTGCGATTCCCCACTACCGGCAGCGTCGCTGTAGATCCCTTCCCCCGCATCACCCTAAAGACCGAAGAGCGCCGCGTCAATTGCAGCGATCATGAGATGCTTCAACACGATCTTTTGTAGGGAAAATGCAAGATAAGCAATGATTCTGTAATAAATTTTAAACCTATGAATTATTGGGCAGCCTATAGTCTATATTTCATTATTCTATGGCCACGATAGTACATCAATCCGACCGTCAATTGTCTTCAAAGCCCATATGATTTATTAAATGGCAAGCCCATAATTTTGTACTGACATTGATAGATCTGTTAATTGTCTGACAGGTAATTCACAAAATTTACTGATTTACATAAGAAAATTATCGAGAAAAAAAAATTAGGATCATAGTGATAACTTATGTTTTTTTATGGAGCCGTCGCGTCGGCTTGCGCGTTAGAAAATTTTTTAGGCCTGATTCGTTTTCAGAGCAATTATTTCTACATAAAAACGGAATTTTATATTCATTTCACAAAAGCTATTTTCCCTAAAATTATCAATAGTTTTCAATTTTCAATTGTCATTTTTTCGAAAATTTTCTCATATAATGCTACAAAATATTTCCGATGACATTTAGACAATTTAATGATCTAACAAAATCAGTTAGAAAAAATTGGGTTGACATTTAAAAAAGTGTCGTCTTAACTCAGTAACAATAGCCGGAAATTGAACTTTTCACATAAATGTGTATTTTAATAATTAAAATCTACGTGTTGTGAGACGAAAGGTATTATTTTTTTTACATTTTTTAAATTTTTTTTACCTTTCAAGAAAAACACTTATTTTTTACGAACTAATTACTGTATTGATATTATTTAGAAATAACTTCAGAATTTTCTAATTTTTCAAATTCTGCTTTAAAATATCAAGTTGAAAGCTTGTGTTGTCACTTGCAAACTGTGATAAAAAAAATTATTTAAGAGAACATAGTCCTGATAGATACAAATCAACTATTCCCTGAGACATTTTTATTCAAATGTCAATAATTTGATGTAACCAATTTATATCAGTATCTAGAAGAGCGAGCATATTTTTTTTTCTGTGTGATCAGGGGAAATTATAACAGGTTTGCGTTTGCTAAGTACATAAAAAAATAAAAATAAGAACTAAGAACGAAAAATAACATGATAGCTTACACCAATATCCAACTTCTCAAAAAAAAAGACAATCAAATTGAACTAAAATAAGCCCTATCCAAAAGAGTTTCTATGTTACATAGTTTGACAATTTATCCCCAATGGATAATACCAACTTAGTTACGTGAATAGAGAGAAAAGTCTCATTCACCTTACAGTACAGAAGGTTGTCAATGTGTACTGGAAAGTATAAAAGGAGCAATACGTGGCGCACATCGCTTTAGCACAGTTAATTGACGTTTGCTCAAATGAAAAGTAAACTAATTCAAGCCAGAGGGAGCTCGCTTCCTGTAATTTGAGACCTTTCCTGTTTCCCCCCACCCCTCGTTCGGCGAATTCAATAACATGAGAAACTCCGTTAGAGCCAGAACGATGAGAGAGAGTATGTTGTTGCCCGAAAGCTTTTTAACTAATTAACTGACTGAAAACTTTCAACACTAATTACAGTAGCAGACCTCTTGACAACTTCCGCTCATTATTCGAGCGCTTATTTGTCTTCACTGTATCCCATACGTACTCGCTGATGAAACAAGTACCGAGAAAGAAGGAATGTTAAGTGGTGAGCTAATTTATTACATTTTAGTTGCTGTTGTAGTAAATTCACGTGCTCAAAGTTACCAATTACTGAAGTGTACATATTACATATTATATGTTACATATTACATATTACAGATTACATATTACATACTACATATTACATATTATATGTTACAAATTACAAATTACAAAATATATTACATACAGGGTGATTAGTTACTACTAAGTTACACTTAAAAATGTAAATTAATAACGCAAAACAAAATGGAAATGACTGTCATAGTATCCATGACAGCCGGGTTTTCTGTGGATTGGTGAGGTTTAATACAGTGTATTCCCTCCACAAGCACGAATCACTTCCTCACACCTGCGTGGCATGGTTCGCACTAGTCTGCGAAGAGATTCTTGGGGTATGCTTTCCTATTCCTCAATCAGGGCATGTGTTAGTTCCTGTATGGTTAGTGGTGAAATAGGGCGCTTGCGAATACGTCGGTCAAGCTGATCCCACACGTCAAAAATTTCTGGTGATACCGGCGGTATGTGGTTTTGCATTGTCCTGCATTAGGATGAAATTTTGACCGACGCCATATGCAGCAGGCACCACATGGTCCTCCAAGATGTTTTCAGTAATAATATAACAAGAGAGTGAGAACAAATTGAAAATAATTTGACAGATTGTTTGAAAACTTGTTGCCAGGCAATAGTCACGAGAGTGCGGCCTCGAGTGGCTATTGCCAAATGGCAACAAGTTTGAACAAAATCTGTCAAATTATTTTCTAATTTATGGAACTCTCGAGTTATATTTGACTAGATTATTTTGATTCACAAATTTTTACAATAAAAAAGATTAATAAAACTATCATAAAATTATTGAAAAATTTAATTAATTATTACTTACAACATATGAAAATATCGTTGACACATTGTGAATATATTAAAAGAATTAACAATTTAAATTAGTACAATGAAAAACGCAATTATTAAAAATATTTCGAGACTCATTATTTATTGAGGATTTGGAATTGCTTGTTATATTAAGTGTTTCCTCCTACGTATTTTCTCTAAGATTATTTATTATATTTGAATGATGTTCTTGGTTCAATTGTAAGTATGGTTTAATCGAACTTGCAGAATTATGACCAGTGACCTTGATTAGTTCTTGTTCTCCTACACCAGCTTTTGAAAGGTTACTTACTGCACTTGATCTGGCAGAATGGTTAGTTATTTTTTTTAGTAACTGTGTCTAGACCTACTTTTTCTGCGGATTCTTTCATCCATTTTGAAATGGAATTTATTCCCACAGGAACGTTTTTATACCAAAAACCATGAGTTTGCCGAGCCGGATTTGGAGTAAGAAACAAGCGTTCGGTTTTAATATTTTCTTCACGTTTACTCATTAGTTTTTCAAAAAGACGAACAGGGCAAATATCTGGGTTATTTATGTTTGGAGTCAACCATTTACTATTAGCGCACCTTTGTGCTCCACCCTCTGCAGTTTTTGTAAAGATGGGATTGTATTCAATGCGGCCAGTATTTAATCTTTTTATGTCGGTTTCTTTTTAAAATAATGAACTAAACATTTCGTAGCTTCTCCTCCCCTCCAAGCTAGTTCATACGATTCAACGTGAAAAAACTTTCTTTGCAATCCACAAGGTGCATCTTCGTCCCAATAGTTAAAAATTTGCAACAATTCTGTATTAGAAAGTGCCACAGAACTTTGTTTGTGCTTTTCAGGATGTTTTTGTAAAATTTTTCTTTTTGCATCTCTTGCATTCCGAGCATTTCTGAATTCTATATCATGGAAAGGATCAAAGGACCTGTTATACTTATTAAAGTTAAGTTCTTGAACTAATTTTGCCGTTTTATTCCACATTGTCCTTATTACTGCTTCTTTATAATCATTTCCGTCTTTTCTTTTCATGTTATAAGCCCAATCTTTTAAAATCAATGCCTGAGTAGCTGTTGTAGTAGATTGATCCAGAATATAATTTCTTTCTTTGGTGAAGGTCTTAAATTGTCTCCATATAGACTGATTACTTATTAGAGTATTTTTCGAAGTAGTTTCTGACAGTTAGCTAGGCAAATAAAAGCTACAGTGATTATTCCCGAGAATAATCACAAGAGATTTATTCCCACTATAATAATGACATAATTGGTTGAAACTTACCCTTGTGACAAATAAAGAAGCATTTCATTGGTTTTAAGAAACGTCAAAAAATAATCGATGTGGCATTTAGTCTACGAGGAACGACAACAAGATCAGTTATGTTGTCTATACTAATTCCAGCTCAAACCATCACAGATCCCCGACAAAATCTATCCACTTCCTGTATAGTAGCGGCTGCGTAGCGTTCACCAGGACGTCTATATACACGTACTCGACCGTCGCAACGAGTTAAAAGAAATCTGGACTCGTCTGTAAACAGTACAGGCGTCCAGTGACGAAGTTGCCAATCTCTTGTCTTCTTGGCTTCAAATTCGCTTCTTTTAATCTGTTTCTAACAGTTTGATTAGAATTTTCTATACCATGTGCTTGTCTTAGATCGTTTAGGAGGTCTCGTGGTGTGGCAGTACGCTGACATAGAGAGGAAAGGTCAAGAAATCCGTCTTGATTTGAGTAGTGTTTTGATTTTGACCTTGTCCAGCTCTTCTAACATATTGGCCAGTCTCCCGAAACCGATTCCATAAACGCTGCATAACAGAAGGGGAAACTCGAAGGTCCCTGCTAACAGAGTGGCCATGCTGAATAAGGGCGACAGCACGAGCAACTTGCACTTCACTAAGATGCCTCATTTTACTTCTAATGACGTTTCTAATCAACGAAAATTGACAACTCAATTCATTTGTCATCTTTAGTAGGCTTTCATAGGTGAATTCAAAGCGTACTTGACATGTTTTGCATGTTCTTTTGCGTTATTAATTTCTTTCTAAGTGTAAGTAGAGGTAACTAATAGTTGTAACATTGTTTTTGTATCTTTCTGTATATTTTTATCTACCACAGTGTGTCAATACAGCAAAAAAGGCAGCATTCACGAAATTACAAACGATCATCCAGAACAAAAGCTCAATATCCCGTAATACCAACCACAAACAACAAAATATTTCACGATACCGCGCGCGCAATAACAAAAACACGCCCCGCGGGACATTTTTTTACTATTTACCCGGGAAATTATTGTTAACACCGCCAGAGAACGAGTCAATACCAGTACTACCAATAGCACAAATTGGCAGTAACAGCCACCACGTATTACATACACATACACGTACGTATCCATTTCGTATACGCTGCAAAACTAAATGATGAAATATGCTAAAAAGGCGATCATTTGATTATTCGTTGCACGTTTCGAATCGCCGCCGGTAGAGGACGCTCTCCGCGTCGCGTCGAACTCAATTTGTAAGCGAATATAACGAACCTACGCTGTCGGCGAAAACAAAAACCGCCGAAACTGAGTTAACGCCGTTCAAATTGATGGCAATTAAGTAGCTATACGTGACGCTCGCGAAAATAACCCACCTCCCCACCCCGAATACCCCCGCAACCCCTTCGGCACGTAACCGAAACGGAAATTTAATATGGATCTAGTACGATTCATTTGGCTTTTTATTTGTGAGTACAAGTGAAGTTATTATTTGTTTTATGTTTCTCGATTTCCAATTGTTCTAGTAAATCTATTTGACACCTGTGTTTAATCTATGTTGAAATAAGTTGCTTTGTTTTAATGTTCCACCATCCGTTTTACTAACTTCCTTCCGGGTTGACGTCTACACTCTTCCGTAACTTGTTTAGGGGTTTTGAAATTTGAGAGAATATTGTAAATGGTATTATTACTTTTTGAATGCAGGCTGTATGTTGAATTTAGGCAAAATTTATTCAATTTTTAAGTTAATATTGTTATATCTCAAAGGTATAATAGTTGGTAAAGTAGTTAGTTTTTATTATTTATGATGTGATGCTGTTCTTTGTGATCGAGGTAAATATCAGAAAGTACAGACGGTAGTTCCATGCGAATTGTGAAACAAGTTTTAAGGTGATATCTATAGGTACGTTTGTATACAAATTGGTTATGACGTCTAATTTCTTTTATAAACTGTAAGGTGTTTCTTACAGAATGTTTAGGCCGAAAATGTAAATCCTTGACAACATTTAACGTTACCTTGTTGCAAAATTGTAAAACGTTGAAAAATGAAAAACAAAGGTTTGTTTTCTTAAATTTAGTATAAGGATTCTCTACAGGAGATTAAGCATAATTATTTTCGATTTACATTTCAAAATTTGAAATTCAAATACTATAATTGCTCGATAGTTAGTAAGAAATTTTGCATCTTAATATACGACTTGAAGTTTGAACTCGACTCTTAATTTAAGAAAGCTATAAATAAGCTTGCCTGAAAATGCAAAAATTTTAAAATAAAACTTACTGTGTTTTAGTTTCTAAAAAAAGTAGGGAATTGTCTGAAATTACTAGACAATAGTTTAACCTAGCTAAGGTAGTGATATTTGTTTAATGTTTGGTCTTCGTTTAATGGCATACATATATACTTGCCTAATTATTTATAATAAGTATTATCATTATGTATGCTGCAATATGGAAGGCATGGAAGCCACAACATATTAGAAATAAAATTTATTACATGTCAGTATACACTTTGCATTCACAATGCACACATTGTAACACTGTTTTCGGTGTTTCAATTAAAAATTGTTTTTACACCGTATACATATTTAAACATGCGTGTAGCCTGCTATATATGTATTGCCAAATGGTTGGGGCTTTCTTAATTTTGCCCTGTTCATCAAAACTCTGATTAGTGATCGTGTATCATTCTAGTCAACTAAACATCAAATCCCCCTTTCAGATACAATACAAGGGCCACATATTTTACCTGAATAAGGAGTTATGCGAAGATCAAACCTACATCACAGTTATGATCGGGATCAAATACTGCCGCTGGATTGTATATGTGCAATAAATAGTTTATTGAATATCAGCATGCACGTAGCAAGCTATAGTACATGTAAAGTGTTGAGGATTTCCTAGTTTATGTAACGTATATGTTTTCGGTAACATTTTGGACAGAATTGCTGGTAATGGTACATAATCGCTTTTGTAGGCGCTAAAACATAATGTATATTGTAGACTATACGAATATGTACTATGCATCTATGTATAATTTGCGTACCTTGAAATATTTTAAGAATCTCTCCAGGCATGTTCCACTGTGCACAAATTTTATTAACATATGATTTTCTATTCATAAAAGTTAAATTCTTTTTGAAACTTTCACCATTATAATTTTAGGTTTTTTATCTGTTTTAAAGTTTGTATTGATAATTACGATATCTTGTCTGAATGTCTGTTCGATTAGAAAGGTTTTCGGTTGAGTTTGCAATAATTAGTTGATTAAAATATGAAAGTATGGGCAAAACTGCGGGGCAAAACTGCGGTGCGAAACTGCGGGGCAAAACTTCGGTGCAAAACTACGGGGCAAAACTACTTTCCAAACCCGGAGCAAAACTATGAGCAAAACCGCATTACAAATTTAATAATTATTGTTTCCGGAGACGATAATTTGTTTTATTTCATCCACCTAACCTAACACTACAATCTTTTTCGATCCTCACAAAAGCTAAAACTTAAACCCACCACTTATTGTCGCAATTAACCGCCCCATACCCCTATTCAGTCTCTACCCCCGTAGAAACTGCAAATGCAATCCCAACTTCGCCTTCCGCCGCGACGCTGTATAATTAACGTTCGGAATTAGAAACAATGGCGCGACGGCCGCGGCCGCTGCAATTAGGAGCGTCGCTTGGCGCCATCTAGCGGAGAGTAATTGCCCACTAGGGGTCATCCCGCACACGGGTGGACCACCAGAATCGTGAATCACTTTGTACGAGTTGGCGGTAGTGTTATATAGGTAGAAGACCAATGCTTGTTGCCGACTTGTGTTGTTGTCGCGTGTGTTTGTCACGTCAAAGTGGTTGCTAGGTGACCGTGTTTACGCCAGACTGGATGCAAACAGTCCGGTTGTGTTGACGTCGGTTTTTGGGGACACCTATATACGACGAGGTCACAGATATATTCAGGTTAAAATTAAGTATGGATTTAAAAGATGTGCTCCAGAAAAAAAATATCAGTTGAAAAATAAAGACCACCCTACTGTATTTATATTCTAAATGCAGAAGTGTCACAGAACTTAAAACACGTGATATTTTAAAGATAATTAGTTAAATATAAAAAATTAGGAACATATAGTTAAAACATATCATAGGAACGCTCTTATAAAAGCATAACACTTTTGTTTGTAACTTTTCTTTATTTAACGTTACTGAAGAGAGTTAAAGTGAATCTTTACAAGAGCTTTCCTATGATACATCACACGACCTACTTTCTCTATGATAGAAACTTTTCAATGACAGTTGCAAGTTTCTAGAAGATCAAACATACAAGTTCGAGTACGAGTTCGAAAACAGTACAACTCCAAAATTTGACATCTTAAACTGAAATAGCCAAAATGTTCACTATCGTTTATTCTATCGAATAGACCTAAAGAGGATGCTTGGGCGAAATAAGCAACTCCAGAACAGTGCTTTTTTGCTCCCTCATGCAACGCGTTTCTACTCAGTTTCTACTGATTTATCATCGTAATTCGCCAACTTCGTAATTTCCATTCAAATCGTTGTTGAGGTACGCCGAAGTAATCAATATGAATATCAATATCAAAAAGCTAGATAATATCTATTAAAAAAGTCCTCAAGTATTGTAACTAGTGAAAATTTAGGATTTTACTTCCACGTGACTTCCGGACTGACTACCACCGTAGAAGAGGAAATTTAATACTATATACATGATAGTATTAAATAATCATCAAACTCTATAATATCATATCGCCATATACAGTGTTAGTCAAAATTACCGGAACGCCTAAATAATTCTCCACCGTAAACAATTTAAAAAAAAATTCAAGTAAAAGTTGTTTTGCTTGAAACAATCTATCGTTTAAATAGTATATTATTATACAAGTTTTATAAGACGTCAAATTGGCGCACGAGTTGTTTTGTGCACGACGAGCGTAGCGAGGAGTACCCAAATGGAACGAATGCGCCAATACGTCTTATAAAACGAGTGTAATATACTATTTTTTCTACTTTGCGTTATTAATTTTATATAAATTTAGAAATTGTGGTTACTATATCGCGCTAAATTAGAATCTAGGGTATTTTGCGGGTACCACGTGGCAGCACTGTAGTAACTGTCAACTTCGTTAAGGATGAGCTCGATGAGATAAAATCATGACAAAATCTAATTGTGAATAATTGTACTCTACTTTAGCCTACAAGTTTGAATAAATATTCAGCGAGGTCGCAACGATGATCATAATGGAGCTTGGGGCAACACATTTAACCCTACTGTGATAAATACATGAAACTTAACCTAAGAAGTTAACTTAAAATAGTGGTTTCATAAGTATAATAATCAGAATAGAAGTGTTTGGCGGTGACTGATTAGTTACTTCGAAGAACAAGAACTTACTAAAGAATTGTTATAACGCTTAACGTTTAATAGCGGTGTCTACCTAATTCCGCTACGTAGCCGTTGCGGCTTATATATTTACAAGCACTTATAATTGAAAGTTAATTCTAATTTCGGCAAAGTAGTTTATTAGAATAAATTATACTTAGTAAAATTACATGTGATGGAAGTAAGACAAATACGTTGCACATAATCAGAACTAAGACGAAGTCGAAAGCGACGGACAAAACCGAATACGAATTGAACCGAACATCCAAGCGTCCAAAATATTACCGAAAACTTATACGTTACATAAACTAAGAAATCCTCTACACTTTAAATGTACTATAGCTTCGTACGTGTATGCTGATAAACCATTTATTGCGCACATACAATCTCGCAGCAATAATTAAAATCGTTCATATCTACGATGTAGGTTTGATCTTCGCGTAATACCTTATTAAAGTAAATGTGGTCCTTGAATCATATCTGAAAAGGGGATTTGATGTTTAGTTGAAAAGAATGATAACGATCACTTACCAGAGTCGTGAACATCACCGAAAACGTCATGCTGGCGTATTTTGATGAACACAGCAAAACTAAGAAAGCCCCAATCCTTTGGCCATACTATAGCAGGCTGCACCCATGTTTAAATATGTATAGAATATTGATATTTCGCAGTTTATGCGATTGCAAGCGATTAAGAAGATGCAGTCGATGCAGTGTGTGGTTATGTTGGGTTATGTATTGTACGTTTGACATATGGCATTTGATATCAATGTGTACCAATCTTAGACAAAAATGTTACTGTTTTCGGTATTACAATGTGTTAATTCTAATGTTACAATGTGTGCATTGTGAATGCAAAGTAGAAAGATATATTTTTACTATACTCATTTTATTCTGGAAATTTGGTAACCTTTCCTTTATCAAATACAACAGCCTGTATATTTTTACATTTTTTTAATTTAATATTAATTCTAAGAATCTTTTGTAGGAATCATTTTTTTATAAAATGCATTATTTTTGTGTTATGAGCAGCAATTAATCAAAAATAGACAAAATTACCGAAATACCTAAATAATTCTCCAACTGTCAAAAAAATTCAAAAGATTTATCTAACAAAAAATTTTTCTGGGCTTAACAGACTATCGTTTATTCTGGAAATTTGGTAACCTTTCCTTTTTCTGATACCACACCTTGTATGCTTTTTATTTTTTATTCTAGGGTTAATTCTTAGAATTTTTTGTAGAAATAATTGTTTAATACAATACTATCGTTTTTAGTTACCTACTATCAAAAATCCTAAACTTCAAAAACTAAGAATATTTTTCCACATACATACACATTTGTTTTAATTTGGCAGATTGAATATTTTATTTAATTCTATTTCATAGTGTGTATTTTTACTTGATTTTTTTTTAACTTTAAACTTTCGTTTGAATTTTGTTTTGAAATTTTGTACAGTTGAAGAATTATTTTGGTGTTCCGGTAATTTGGACTAATTTTGAGTAATAGCTTAAGTAAAAACTGATGCAGTTTATAAAAAAAGAAATCATTTCTACAAAAAATTCTAAGAATTAATCTTAGAATTAAAAAATTAAAAACTATATCGTGTTCGATTTTAAAAAGAAAAGGTTACCAAATTCCCAGAATAAAATGAACATCCTGTATATTGAAAATATATTTAGACATATTTAGATATATTTATATTTCTAGCTGTTTAAAGCCAAAAAACTTAAGTTGTTTGAATTTTTCGTTGGTAACTCTTTACTGTTGAAGATTTACCAAGGTGTTCCGGTGATTTTGACCAATCCTGTATAATCCGCCATTTTGAATTTATTTTGAAAATCTGACGATATTTGTAATCATCAATCAAATATCACAGCAAATAAGTTTCATATCTTTCTAAATTTTCTGGTCGCCATATTGAATCCGCCATTTGGAATTTAAAAAATATCACAACGGGTTTGGAACGAGAACCCCAAAAACTCTATACATCATAATAAATATATTATTTAAATGCTTTAAATAAACAAATGTTGTTAAACATGTACGCTGTTTTTCCATGCTTTTAATGGAAATATAAATAAAATATGTAATACATTTCATTCTCTATAAACTACTTTATATTTTGTCTGTTTGCACAAAATAGCAAAATGCTATACTTTTCAAGATATTGCACCAACAAAACTATTTTGTTAATTTTCTCAGAACTCACTCTTTGGTACTGTTTTCGAACCAACCGATTCAATTTGTTATTAGGTAGGAATTGCCCGACAAATACCTTTCTCATTATGAGTTAGGTTCAACAATAATAAAAAAAATAGTTATTGTGGCTCATTTATGGTAAAAAACACAATTTTACAGAAATGGCGGATTCGCCGGGGCAGAAAAACGCTTATAACCGCCACGGAATAAGATTTGTATAACGCTATCGATATGAATCCTTTAGCGTAACGCAAACCCTTTATAAAAAAATACAATCACCGCCAAAGGATTCGCCAGGATAACGATTACAGGCCAGCAGAAAGGGGAACCGGATTGAGGCGAGAGAACAAACAATAGCTTCGCTGAAAGGAAGCGCCGCACGGCGTGGCCAGGACGATAGACAATCTTAAGGTTTTTTTTTTATTATTAGCTTGCTTGTAAGCAACCAACGGGTGGATATCGATCCTCTTTTGTTGAAAGAGCCACCGACTTGAGAGAAACGGAGGCAGAGACAGAGAGGCAGAGGCAGAGAGGATACGCTCTTGGGGAGAAATAATAACTGTCACTGATGAAAAGAAATACTTCTGCCCGACTGGAATCGGAGATGAGTCGGAATGCCGCGTTACTAATGAGGATTCATAACTGAGACGGTTCGATGTTGTATCCGCACAAACGGTGTTGTTTATTTTTTTGGTGTATTTAGAAAGAAGTCTGTTTTGTTTAGCTTTGAAGAGTTGCGGATATCTAAGAGAGGAGTTTCAATGTTTTAAGGCTGATTGAGGTATATAATTTATATTGTGTAGATTTGGTCTTAGCATAACTCCTTATTCAGGTAAATGTGGTCCTTGTATTATATCTGAAAAGGGAATTTCATAGTAAGTACGTAGGCTTTCACGGCCAGAATCATTTAGAAAATAAACTGCTACTTCAGAGCTACCTGAATACTGAAGACCTACCAAAGAAATCTCCCTTATATACCTAAATTTACATCTCACTGCGCACGTCTGGAGCGACCGCTCCCATGTGCTTTTCCACCCGATCGCGTTAGGATCGATTTCCAGACCCTAATGTCAGTGCCGTCTTCGCGATTGATGTTGTCAGGATGTTTGTAAATTTCGATGGCTTCTCTAATAAGCCTTCGATGATAATTACCCACCCTTGCCAACATCTTCACGTCATCTAAACCCATTGTGTGTCCCGACTCGTGGCAGTGTGGCGCAACAGCGGACTGTTGAATCTTGCCTATCCGGGTGTCCCTACTGTGCTCCTTGATACGACATTCGATGCTTCGTCCTGTCTGTCCTACATAGCATGTTACGCATCACATGTTATCTTGTATACCCCTTCGTTCTTCAGGAGTGGTGTGATATCCTTTGGGTTAGGCAAAAGATCCTTTACCTTAGCTGGGTGCTCTGTACCTTACCGTGATACCCGATTTCTTCAGTAATCTACCGATTCTTTCTGATACCCCACTTACGTTTGGTAAGCAAGCGAACCCCAAGCTCTGAAGAAGCGAGCAACATGGTTCGCGAAACGTCAGCATTAACGAATCTGGAGACACGGCATAACCCGGAAGCAGTTTATTTTCTAAATAATAAATAAATCCTTTAGATATCCCTTTGATATCCCTTCGATATCTCTTCGATATCGTTTGATTTTACTTTTTGACATTCCTATAGTTTAAGAAGAGCGCGATCGAATGGTGTTGGTTTTATTAAGATTGAACTTCTATCCAATACTCGTAGTTTTTCTAGTATTTAGCTGCAATATTTGATAATCCGAACAATTTGATAATCCGAATCACCTTCGGTCCCAATTAGTTCGGATTATCGACGCTCTACTGTACCTAAATAATTCCCCAACTCCAACAAAAAAAACTGGGTTGAAACAAACTATTGTTTATTTGAGAAATTTGGTCTCAAAGCTAAGTCTTCAAAGCTAATTGAATACTGAATACTTTGAAGAACCGAGCAACATGGTTCGCGAAACGTCAGCGTTAACAAATCTTGACACACGGCATAACCCGGAAGCAGTTTATTTTCTAAATGATTCTGGCCGTGAAAGCCTACGTACTTACTTAAAATATGTAATACATTTAATTCTCTGTAAACTACTTTATATTTTGTCTGTTGGCACAAAATATTTAACTGCTATACTTTTCTAGATATTGCACCGACAAAATTATTTTGTTAGTTTTCTCTGAACTCACTTTTTGGACTTGTAGTGTTTTCGAACCGACCGATTCATTATTATTGGTGATTTGTATTTAAATTATTAGACTTGCACATACCTTACTAAAACAAGGTTCTGCAGTGCTACAAAACCAGTGTTACAATTTGTAAAATTGTAACACTGTAACAATGTGTCAGTTGTGAACGCAAAATAGAAAAGTACATTTTTTTATCATACAGTCCACGCAAAAGGAGTATCAGTCTTAGATTCGTATGGAGTTCGAAGAGCCAGCCCAAGGCAATCTTCCTCGGGCAATATAAAATAAGATCTACGTCTCGTAGGTCCGTACGTCGGGGAATACCCTTGCCACCAAGCTGGCTGCTTTTGACGGCCCTGTTCGCTCTGGAGGCAGTATATCCAAACGGCATACATATGACGTGACAATCAGAGGGGGTTGTTCAGGATCGCCCCCCAAGCCCCGTCATGCGGGACATCAGTGGACGAGCGCGAAATGGAAAACGAATAGACCACCCCTAGATATGTAGATATGAAGGGTCTGCGAAATATGAATACTGGAAAGTAAGGAAAATGTGAGAAATTGGTGGACTTAGACTTGAAGAAATAATAGGATAGGATTTGATGGGAATTTGACGTTTTAGTTTGATGTAGAAACAGGTTTAATTGTTTTAATATTGGTTGTAAATTGAAACGATGAAAGTTGAATGTGAGTCTCCCAATGGAGCATCAAATTTTTCTTCTACGATTTTTCTTTTTCTTTTACGATTTGTGTACCCACAACTATCAAATGGCGTATATTCATCAATTATCTATAATTTTCACTCGTTTATTGGAACAGTACTGAGTTACTATCGTCATTTATGAAAAATAAAAAAAGACAAGAAATACAACAAAACTTAAAAATGTTTACTCGATCTCCGTCGCTTATACAATCATCAAGAGCTAATGGTTTCGTTACAGTCAAAACATTAGCATACTTAATGTATTTACGCTTTTTAAAATAATGGCCTTTTACGTCCAATTCACAAAAATAGCAATCCTCCACCTTATGATAAGTTTGATGATGCCATATCATCGGAGTAGAAAAGGCCATTCCAGTTCTTGAGTTATCAACATTTTTTGATTTCCATAACTTCAATTTTGACGAACAAACTACACACACGTATTCAGGTTCATACAAGCGACTTGCGGTGTAAACACGGTCAAAAAATTTGTTGTATGCCTCAACCACTGATTTATTTTTTACTAATTGTAGCCGAGGCTGTTTGTCCACAAATAATCCGCAGACGTAACAAAACTTATTGCGATTGTCACACATTTTCCCTTTTTTTATATTTGCACTGAAGCATGCACTAAAGCTGATTTCTTACTGCTTATGGATCAGTTTGATTGTTATTTTATATGAAATTTGGTGATACTAAAAACCTACATCGTCCTAATAGTATACACAATTGTAAAAGGTTAGGATTGTCGATTAATGATTTTACGATATTTGAGTACAAGTCGAATAGTACTTAATAACATATTAGATAGACTCAAATACAATAAAACAAGGTAATAGGCAAACAAAACAATGTCTAATTAATATCAATCAAGAGTACGGATTTATTACGGTCGGGCCGTAGGTATATTCCTTCTGCATAGTGTGAATGCCAAGACGGTGATTAAACTTCGATAACTCAGTCAAAGTCAACCGATTCTAATAAACAAACTCGTATTAAACGTAAATTTAAATGGGCTTTCAATAAAAAAATTGAACTAAAATATTATGGATTGAAACTGGTCATCAAACTGTTGTTAAAGTTCGGAAAATCTGAAAATAATGGGAAATTTCTGAATTTGAACGTCCATACCTTTTCGACTTTTTATTGGATCTGACCGAACAGTACATCCTTATAATGGTCTGTGTTCCCTCTTTCAATGGAATTTTTTATTTTGGAAATCGAACGGAAAATGACGGAGTTCTGCATTTATAAGGTAAATAGGTCTCTTATAAAATTGCAACGAATGTTTAATATGCATTAATATATGATATAAAGGCCATACCAAGACACTGACCTCCCTCAAAGTTGAATTGTGATTTTTGAATCCATTCGCGTGAGTTCATAAATTAAAAAACAGCCACTTCTATATCATAAACAACCCGTTATGTTAATTTCAACATTGTAACCAATAAAGCATAAACAAAAAAATAACAAAATCACAAATCAAACACTATAATTCCGAAAAGCTCCACTACCCTTATATAGCTTAAAAGTTGCCAAATGTTCGCAATAATAAGTAATATTTTTTTATCAACTCTTAAATAAACATTTATCAAATTCACTGTCAATTCTACCCTTGGAAATTCCCGAAAAGGGAAGGCGATTACGCCCACGGTTTCAATTCATACAGAGCGTCACCAAAACGAAGATCACCATGACAAATAACAGCAATCGGAATAAAAAATATGCCGATTTGTTCCCACTTGACAGGCTTAAGTTCCGCCCACGCACCCCCATCCCCCTACGTCAGCATAAAATTGCAATAGGCGAAGATTTATCTCGCGTTCGGTTACTTCCGCCCACATTCGACTTAAGAACACCCCGAAAATTGTCCCCCTCTACTCTATACCCGCCTGCCTTATGTTTATGGTAATTGAAGGGTGATAAATACGGTGAGAAGGGGTGCAGGGGGTGTAGGGAGGGTGGTAGTGCGACAACAGCGCCGCGAAAGCGGCGGGCGAAATGTGCTTTCGTCGCCGTCTCAAACTGAAAAACGACCCTCAATTTCAGAAAGGGATACCCAATCTGGGGGTTGGTAAATAAGATGGGGGGCGAATTTCAGGGTTGCGGCCGGGAATTTTCCCGTGTGTGGTTGATTGCTTGCGGGCTTCTGTGGCTTTCGAACACGGCCGCATAATAAATTCCCAATATTGCGGCCGATATATAATTTATACCGATCCGAGTCCGAAATGGCGGAGTCGCCGGGATTCTTTTGATTTTCCTCGGTTTCCAACAATTTTAACAGCGGAAATTGATCGGTTTAATCCAGCACTGGATTTTTACACCTCTATCGTCAAAATGGATCGTATACGGAATATTTGTTTTATAAAAAATTTTAGAGTTATGAAATAGTTATTAAAAAATAACTTGATATGGCCTTTAATTCATATTAAATATTTGTAGTAGTATTTTTAGTTTAGATTTTCTTCTGATTATTATGCAAATAAACCTGTTTCGATAAATTCAAAAAATCACAACTCACCTTTGAGGGAGGTTAGTGTCTTGGTATGACCTTTATATTATTTACTAATGTATATTAAACAATCATTGCAAGTTTTATACAGGTTTTACAAAACTTTTTAGCGTTATGATTTCCTTACGATTTAAAATGCAAATAAGTCTGTTTCGATAAATTTGAAAAAATTACAATTCACCTTTGAAGAAGGTTAGTATCTTGGAATGGCCTTTATACTATTTATTAATGCATATTAAACATTCGTTGCAAGTTTTATAAAAATTCTTCATTTAGTTTTAGAGTTATGACTTTCTTACGATTTCTTATGCAAATAAACCTGTTTCAATAAATTTAAAAAATCACAATTCACCTTTGAGGGTGGTTAGTACCTTGGTATGGCCATTATACTATTTACTAATGCATATTAAACATTCGTTGCAAGTTTTATAAAAATTCTTCATTTAGTTTTAGAGTTATGATTTTATTACGTTTTCTTATGCAATTAAACCTGTTTCAATAAATTCAAAAAATTACAATTCAACTTTGAAGGAGGTTAGTGTCTTGGTATTGCCTTTATACTATTTATTAATTCATATTAAACATTCCTTGCTTGTTTTATACATATTCTTCAATTTTCTTTTACAGATATGATTTTTTTTCGATTTTTAATGCAAATATGCCTGTTTGCATAAATTGCAAAGATCACAATTCACCCTTGAGGGTGGTGGTCTTGGTATGACCTTTATACTATTTATTATTGCATATTAAACATTTTTTGCAAATTTTATACAAATTCTTCAATTTTTTTACAGATATGATTTTTTACGATTTATAAAGCAAATATGCCTGTTTGGGTAAATTCAAAAAATCATAATTCACCTTTGAGGGTGGTTAGTATCTTGGTATGACCTTTATACTATTTATTAATGCCTATTAAACATTCCTTGCAAATTTTATACAAATTCTTTAATTTCCTTTACAGATATGATTTTTTTACGATTTATAATGCAAATATGCCTGTTTGGATAAATTCAAAAATCACAATTCACCTTTGAGGGAGGTTAGTGTCCTGCTAGAGCCTTTATACTATTTATGAATAGATAAACATTACTAGCAAGTCTTATAAGAATTCTTCAAGTACTTTTAGAGTTGTGATGTAAGTTCCGATCAATTTTTAAAAAACACTTCTGATCGATTAAAAAAAAGGTTTCACCCTGATATTAACCCTCGACCCTTTCTCCTACATCGACCAATCTCACAAAACATTAATCCTCAGACAACTTTACACAAATCCGAAAAAAAAAATCTCCGCGGACCGCACAAAAAACCCCTAAATTTCGTTAGACCCCCAAACATACACCCTCGCAAACAATTTCATCCCCAGTTGAGTCGGTAATAGATACCCGGTTGTCAGGAGGAGGTTGGGCCCGTCCGTAGCGAAATTTTCTCGCATCTACCTACCCCACCGGCGGGGTTGGAACGTCCGCGCGCGGGGGTTGAATGTGTGTCAGGGGTGTCCAAGCGTGGCTAACGCGTTCACCGCCCGCGAGTGATGGATAACGTGCCAGGGTTGCTGCGTCCGTCCGTCCGGCGGACGGAACAACTTCCAACCCCCAACTACCCCCGACTACCCCCGTTGCGCCCCCGCCGAGTCCGCAACTGTAGCTGCTTCCCTTAACACACCACAGCCCGCGCGGCGCGTCTCTCTAACAAGTGAAACGCGTATAATTCGATAAAGGGAAAAGGGATGACATCGGCGAAAACACAAATCCTACAGGGCGGCTAAAACCAACCCTTATTCTCGATGAAATTGTAACAGTTTCGAGGTGTGGACGTTATTTATTGCAGGGTTGATAAGGTTTTTTAATCGTAAGAAGATCATAACTCTAAAAATAATTGAAGAATTTGTATAAATCTCGCTCCGAATGTTTAAAATGCATTAATAAATCGTATATAGGCTATACCAAGACACTAACCTCCTTCAAAGGTGAATTGTAATTTTTTAAATTTATTGAAACAGGTTTATTTGCATAAGAAATCGTAAGAAAATCATAACTCTATAACTAAATGAAGAATTCTTATAAAACTTGCAAGGAATGATTAATATGCATTAATAAATAGTATAAAGGCCATAACAAGATACTAACTTTCTTCAAAGCTGAATTGTAATTTTTTGAATTTATTGAGACAGGTTTATTTGCATAAGAAATCGTAAGAAAATCATAACTCTAAAACTAATTGAAGGATTTTTGTAAAACTTGCAACGAATGTTTAATATGCATTAATAAATAGTATAAAGGCCATACCAAGATACTAACCTCCTTCAAAGGTGAACTGCAATTCTTTTAATTTATTAAAACAGGTTTATTTGCATAAGAAATCGTAAGAAAATCATAACTCTAAAACTAAATGAATAATTTTTATAAAACTTGCAACGAATGTTTAATATGCATTAAGAAATAGTGTAAAGGCCATACCAAGATACTAACCTCCTTCAAAGGTGAATTGTAATTTTTTGAATTAATTGAAACAGATTTATTTGCATAATAAATCGTCAGAAAATCATAACTCAAAACTAAATGAAGAATGTTTATAAAACTTGCAACAAATGTTTAATATCAATTAATAAATAGTATAAAGGCCATACCAAAACACAAACCTTCTTTAAAGGTGAATTGTAATTTTTTGAAATTATTGGAACAAGTTTAATTGCATAAGAAATCGTAAGAAAATTATTACCTATAATTATTAACTCTAAAACTAAATGAAGAATTTTTATACAACTACCAACGAATGTTTCATATGCATTAATAAATAGTGTAAAGGCCATACCAAGATACTAACCTCCTTCAAAGGTGAATTGTAATTTTTTGAATTAATTGAAACCGATTTATTTGCATAATAAATCGTCAGAAAATCATAACTCAAAACTAAATGAAGAATTTTTATAAAACTTGCAACAAATGTTTAATATCAATTAATAAATAGTATAAAGGCCATACCAAAACACAAACCTTCTTTAAAGGTGAATTGTAATTTTTTGAAATTATTGGAACAAGTTTAAATGCATAAGAAATCGTAAGAAAATTATTACCTATAATTATTAACTCTAAAACTAAATGAAGAATTTTTATACAACTACCAACGAATGTTTCATATGCATTAATAAATAGTATAAAGGCCATACCAAGACACTAACCTCCTTCAAAGGTGAATTGTATTTTTTTTGAATTTATTGAAACAGGTTTATTTGCATAAGAAATCGTAAGAAAATTATTACCTAGAATTATTAACTCTAAAACTAAATGAAGAATTTTTATACAACTACCAACGAATGTTTCATATGCATTAATAAATAGTGTAAAGGCCATACCAAGATACTAACCTCCTTCAAAGGTGAATTGTAATTTTTTGAATTAATTGAAACAGATTTATTTGCATAATAAATCGTCAGAAAATCATAACTCAAAACTAAATGAAGAATTTTTATAAAACTTGCAACAAATGTTTAATATCAATTAATAAATAGTATAAAGGCCATACCAAAACACAAACCTTCTTTAAAGGTGAATTGTAATTTTTTGAAATTATTGGAACAAGTTTAATTGCATAAGAAATCGTAAGAAAATTATTACCTATAATTATTAACTCTAAAACTAAATGAAGAATTTTTATACAACTACCAACGAATGTTTCATATGCATTAATAAATAGTATAAAGGCCATACCAAGACACTAACCTCCTTCAAAGGTGAATTGTATTTTTTTTGAATTTATTGAAACAGGTTTATTTGCATAAGAAATCGTAAGAAAATCATAACTCTAAAACTAAATGAAGAATTTTTATAAAACTTGCAAGCCATGTTTAATATGCATTAATAAATAGTATAAAGGCCATACCAAGACACTAACCTCCTTCAAAGGTGAATTGTAATTTTTTGAATTTATTGAAACCGGTTTATTTCCATAAGAAATCGTAAGAAAATCATAACTCTAAAACTAAATGAAGAATTTTTATAAACCTTGCAAGGAATGTTTAATATGCATTAATAAATAGTATAAGAGCCATACCAAGACACTAACGTCTTTCAAAGGTGAATTGTATTTTTTTTTAATTTATTGAAATGGGTTTATTTGAATAAGAAATCGTAAGAAAATCATAACACTAAAACTAAATGAAGAATTTTTATAAAACTTACAACGAATGTTTAATATGCATTAATAAATAGTATAACGGCTATACCAAGATACTAACCTCCTTCAAAGGTGAATTGTAATTTTTTCAATTTATTGAAACAGGTTTATTTGCATAAGAAATCGTAAGAAAATCATAACTCTAAAACTAAATGAAGAATTTTTATAAAACTTGCAACGAATGTTTTAATAAATAGTATAAAGGCCATACCAAGTTACTAACCTCCTTCAAAGGTGAATTGTATTTTTTTTAATTTATTTAAACAGGTTTATTTGCATAATAAATCGTAAGAAAGTCATAACTCTAAAACTAAATGATGAGTTTTTATAAAACTTGCAAAGAATGTTTAATATGCATTAACACATAGTATAAAGGCCATACCAAGACACTAACCTCCTTCAAAGGTGAATTGTAATTTTTTGAATTTATTGAAACAGGTTTATTTGCATAAGAAATAGTAAGAAAATCATAACTCTAAAACTAAATGAAGAAATTTTATAAAACTTGCAAGGAATGTTTAATATGCATTAATAAATAGTATAGAAGCCATACCAAGACACTAACCTCCCTCAAAGTTGAATTGTGATTTTTTTTATTTATCGAAACAGGTTTATTTGCATAACAAATCGTAAGAAAATCATAAACTTTAAAAATAATTTAAAAATCTGTGTGAAACATAGAACCTGACAATAAAATTGACACGTCTCAATAAACTTTTATAGATTTTCCACTTAAATAGCATTCCAGCTACTAGCTTCTCCACGAATGACCAGTAATACACAAACCACAGTAGACCCTTAACTTCTGATACATTAAATGGATAATGTCTGCGTTAACAATGATAGGGCTTCCCCAACGGTCGCCTCCAGTACCCTCCATAATCCGTACGATGGCGCCACTGCAGTTCTACAGTTCCACTCACACTAACTTTTGCGTAATCGCACAATTAGCATGCACGTTGCCAGATACCGAAGAGAGCATCCGCGATAGTTCCAAAACCGGTCCAAACCGGTTCGGACGAAACTCGAAAATAAATATTAAGAGTTTTTGTCGGTTTCTCCAGTCCCGGAATTAGCAAAATTTGGCGAGTAACCATCGAAAATGTTAGACCAGAATTAGAGAAATGTCTATGTCTGTAATAAGCGAATGTTTAGTACAATTTTAATGGTAATTCGACCTACAGAGCTAGCTATTCATTAGAGTTATACGTAATGACTATAACTCGGAAAAACTATGAATATATCTAATGTGACGTTAAAGATTTTAGCGGGTTTTCTCGTTTTTCTCGCAAACCAGGATAAAAGCGTGTCACTTGTTGAAATGGGTTAAAAAAAAAATTGTATGCAAAACTTATAACAATAAATAAAACCATAAGATCATAAACCATTTCCGCCAATTTTAACAAATGATACGTTTTTTGAAAGCCCACGACGCACAGTGTTTATATATACTCAATCTAGACCTTCAAAACTATGCATTTTGATATCACAGAATTATTTTATGTTCTGACTGGAATAAATGCCTTAATAGCTTTCAAACCACATGTCAATGTTTTATCAAAGCAAGGCAGAACATGCAATTATTTGTCTTTGTTGATATCTATTTTATTACTTTCTGTCAGAAGTGGTTGTAAGTAATATTGTAGCCAATAGTAAGTATATTTTGTCAAGCACAGAATGAATTAGCTCCCCGAATGTGCCCCATCTCGTTTCATATTTGGTATTCAGGTAAAGCCGGGGCTACACATTCGTATACATGCCAAATATTTGCCACATGTTAAATATTATGCAAATATATTTGCCACACAAATCAAAAAATTTTGTTATTGATTGCTCTAAACGATGCCATGAGTGATTTATTCTTCCTTTCAAGTTCGTTCACCGTATAGTTTTCATCTATCCTTGATTACCGGCTGATTTTTATAAACCTCAAAAAAATCTATGACATACCAACAAATTTGTACAATATTCGTTTGTGATTTTGGACCGTCAGAGTTGCACTGCAACAGTAAATGCATTGGACATTGATGCATCGCCACATAGCATTTTCTAATACGTGAAAATCTTCTTTGAGGACTTGCTACATGTGCGTACCGAATGAGCACTAGCTATTTTTTTGATTAGTTCGCCTTATTTGCACATTAGCTTTTTCAAATCAAACTGATAATTTGATTACGAACAAGCAAGGTTTTATCTTATAATGCCGACATATTTTTAATTACATAAGTGCAGAATTCACTGCGTACTAAGGGTATTCTTGTGGAAATTTACAAAACAAATCTTGACGAAACTTTTTGTTTCATTTTTATGATTTTTTGTTTAATTCGTTAGCTTTCTGTATTATTAATTCGCAGCATCTAATTTTAAGAGACTGTAAAACAATACAATTGGTCATTTGATGTGAAGTAGTTTAAATAAATTATTATTTTAATGAGAAAAATATATATTTTTTTATTTAAATTAGGAAGCTATAAGAGAAATGTTAGATATGGTTTCTTCGTCATCTTTAAAGTTCTACTAAATACAATTGTACTACTAGGTTTGTTGTATAAATATGTCCTAATATTGTCTGAAATACAGATCAATTAGCTTCTGAAACAAAAAGTTAAACAAATGAGCTTTCAAAATGTAACCTTTTTGTTGAATAGAAAAGCTACACAAAATTGTCTCTACTATTAAAATATTTTTAACCGCTTTCGTTTCTCTTCAAATAATAAACATCATAAAAATCGACAAATATATAAATACAAGCAAATAAAGTATAATTTACCAAATAAATTATAGACATGCTGTCTCTAAAATTTTTATGATGTTTATTACTTGAAAAGAAATGAAAACGATTAAAAATATTTAATAGTAGAGACACTACACAAAGTGTTTTTATTTAAAAAAAGGTTATATTTTGAAAGCTCATAAATGAGTATCATCTATTTAGTTCATAGAAAAGCCTCAACTTAGGATACACTCTGTATATGGTATACGTTTTTCTTGGAAAGAAATACCATTGCGTTTATGTGAACAGGTAAAAACAACAATATTTTTTTTTAGTTTCTGTCTGACGGTTTCCGGAAAACTGTCTGTCTGACGGTTTCACAAAATTACAATTTTTTGCGGTTTTCGCCCTTTAGAAAAATCAAAAATCTTACTAATAATTACAAATCTATAGTCAATCTTCGTATACGACCTACTACACACAAAACGAAATTTAAAAATGGAAAAATTAAACAGCGTACTAAAATGTTCATCGAGTGCAAATAATTGAAACCAATATTTGTCGCCTAGGCACTTGCTATATCCACTTCAACTGGATATTGCAAATACCAAGTATTCGTCGTAAAAAAAACCGCCCGCACAGCCGACCGTCGAATATATTTTTGAGGTGAACTCGATAAGAATTGAATAGAACTGGGTTTTTCTTTTCACAAATAATCGTATACTTGGCAAATTTTTGATGTTTGGCAAGTATACAAATGTGAATCCCCGGCTTAGGGTTGGTCCAGAATTATCACGATTAGATCTAACATCGTTTGAGATTTGGTAACGTCGCCGATTGCGTCAGCGATACCGAGATGCGGCGATAGAGGGCGCTAGCGGAGCGAATATAACATCGTGAGACCTTTGTCAAGTATATAAAGGGTTAGCGCCGACCCTTATTGTCACCTAGGGGATCTTAACACTAAGTGGTATGAGATTAGCTTCGGGCAACAACGATGTCAGGGTATTATATAAAGTTAGTTCCGGTAATTTCCGAGTTTTGGCCATGGCGCCACTAGAGCCGCAGTACCAAACGTCCGGAAACGCGTCCTGCGGTTGGCACTTGTTTCCTATGGTCTAATTAGTTGTAATGCTGATTTTCATGATTTCTGAAGGTCACCAACAAAATAGTAAACTCATATTGAATCATCAAGTTTTTTTCTTAATAAAATTCGTTTAATAAATTGTTTTTTCTTTCTGTTCTAGGTAAGTGATTTTGTCTACTAATTGTCTACTAAGTAGCAGTTTATGTAAGTACACACTTACTTTTTTTTCTGCAAAAAAAGTACAAATGTTTCTGGATTATTACGGAGTTTATTTGATTTTTGTCCGTTTTTGTTTACTGTTAGCTTGCTCAGTTTTATATTATTCTGAGCACCTACTCGAAAACTTTGAACTAAGTTTGAAAGTAATTTTCTTGACTTAACAACTGTAATCTATAAACACATGGCGTTGGTTGTAACTTACTTCCGCTGAAATTGTTTTAAGCTATACAACGTAAAAGTGTTCATTGAATATTTTAAGCTGAAATTACACGGTGTTCTGGATAATGATTCAACAGTGCAGAACAGTGGCGTGGGTCGATATAAAATGGGGGGAAACGTAAACCCTACTGAACAATAGAATTTTGAATTTTGGCGTATATTTCTGTATATTTTGGAGTTCTTTGATGTGATTTTTAATTCAATTCTATTTACAATATAGGATTCAACTAATATCTAGATATATTTGACCCCGCACGAGAGAATCGCCCTAACTGCCATCTCTCGTTTCGATAACATTGAGTCTGCTGTGTTTGAAAGCGCATAACTCTAATACATCTTCCAGACTCTCGCGAGACATAGCGAGGGACCGCGAATCGGGAGGGTATGGATGCCACATTTACCCAAATCCGCTAACATTCGAATTGCCAGAAGTCTCTACGGATGCAGATAGTCGGATAAAAATCACGCGTTCGGCGAGTGGCTCGCTTCTTTTATACGCTCTCGCTTCGATCCATTCAATGTGGGTTTTTGACGCGGCTCATAGCATTTTTTGTCGATACCCGAAGGTATAGTTTACGACAGGGGTCTGATTTATGACATCAAACACGTGCGGTGAAGGGGCTGTTCGAGCATCAATGCAACCCGACAAGTAGGTAACGAATGGAATAATTATCTAGTATTGAAATAAAAAGATTAAAAAATATTGAACACAATAAATTTATATGCAAAATACAAATAGTTTACATTGATATTAAATTTAATATCCGATAGTTTTTTGCGCTTGTTTCTCTTTTTTCGTCCCCATTACTATAATTTTTATACCAGATAATGATATTTATTTCTGTTTTATTGAAGACATGCAAATGCTTATCAATAAATTAACCATCCGTATTATAAGACTATTAATGAAAATAAATATTAATAGCAATATTAAATCAATAATTAATTAAAACTAAAGAATATATTATTTATCTCTTTCAAATAAATCTTATCAGTTCCAAGTTATTCCTGTCTTATTTTTCTATGATGTCTGAATATATTGTATCGTTTTCGTACAGTTCTTTGATGCAAATTACGACTGCGATCTACATAGGGCAATTACTAAGTTATTGATTGATAATATCGTTGTTACATACCAGTATACAGGATTGGTCAAAATATCCGGAGTACCTAATTAATTGACCAACCGTAACCATCTTCAAAAAATCAAATATAAGTTGTTTGATTTTAAACAAGCTATTGTCTAAATATATTTTTAATATACACAGTGCTTATTTTATTATGGAAACTGGCAACCTTTCCGTTTTCTAATAGAACACATACATTTACATTTTATAATTAAGATTAATTCCATACATTTTTTGTCATTTTTTTTTTAAATCTAAACTCATAAACTTTTGTTTTAACTAAACGGAGAAAAAATAGCAGCACAACAAAATAGAAAAATAAAATTAAATGTTAATTAAATGTTCAAACAGCAAATTAAAATAAATGTGTGTATGTATGTAGGAAAAAAATCAGTTTCAAAGTTCAGCAGTTTTAATTAATTGCTGATAACTAAAAATGATGCATTTTGTGAAAAATGGTTCCTACAAAAAATTCTTACAAATAATCTTAGAATTAAAAAAAAATAAAAATATACAGTATTGTTCTATTTGAAAAAGGAAATGTTACCAAATTTCGATGCTTGGAGAATTATTTAGTTGTAATTTTAACTCTGTATAGATATGCACACATAACAGTGTGTATTTATAACGCAATACATTAAACAAAATAATAAAATAATAAGTATGCAAATGTTTAATTGGTTTATGGAAAATCGTATTACTAATATAAATGATCAGAATAATAAATCAATAGCATTTAAGAAAATTTTCAAATATTTAATATATTTTATATTAAATTTTTATTTACGTTATTCTATTAATTATTAATTAATAATAACCACAATTTCAATGAAAGTATGCACACACACTATACGCTGAGGCAGCGGCTACTTCAGCGACGTCCATTCTAAGTCACCCGCAGATGAACATAGAATGCACGAGCCGTACGCCGAGAATGTGGATGGCCTTCTTTGACCACTATGTCTCACCCAGCCTCGCCGAACTTTTCGCCGATTTATTCGGGCTGAGTGTGGAGCTGGCATAAATCTACCGAACAGAAAAAAAAATAAAGTGTATGACTGTCAACATTAACTATCAGATCAAAAACCATTTGGAGTAGGTACCACAAGTTAATGTACTTGAACAACCTTTGCTAACGACTCTATTATGATGGCTATTTGAAATTTGATATCATCAGATTCTAACGCGAAAAACTCACTAACAAGTGTACCAGAAAAACTCATTATACCCCTCCACTACTGTACACACTTTTTGGCCACGTCAGAGTCCATTTTCTTGATTGATACAAATGAAGTGTCAGAAGTTATTCAGCGTTCGCATATGCAGGCGTCTGAACTTCAGTTAGCGGGCATTTTTCTCCACCCTTCACGGTGTTGCGCTGTCAGGCAGTTTTAATGGGAAAACATATCGAGTTTTCCGCTAATTCGGATTCTAGATGCGAAGCGCCCCCGCATGCGAAGGTAAATTTAAATTTTTCCAGCTTCCATTCGTTATTCTCTCCCATTTTTTGCGGTTGTTATTTCGTCATTCGTCTGTTTATTTTTTACGTGTATAGGCGTGTTTTTCCAACCTTTGATGGTTTACTTCCGGGAAAGGAGATCAAGTAACGACTTTTTCAAAGGAAAATTTCGGTGAAAATATAATATTTGGTCTGTGTGCGGTGCTCAAAGAATTATGAAAATGTAATATCTACGGAAATTGTTTTGTTTATGTTTTTTGTTTGTTCCTATTTAACTAAAATTTACTATCAGTTTAAGAATGTATAGCCTTATTTTCGAATTAGTATAATACAATTCATATTAGTACTCAGCTGTTCATTGATTTATCTACAATACGAATCTTTTGGATTGTGGAATCTTACTGTGGGTATGTTTGTGTAGTGATTTGTGTAGTACCAAAGACAAGTAACTTTGAGCGACTTTTTTTAGATTATAAATATTTAACCATATACAGTCGTTCCAATAATAACATTGTTGTTTGCCAGCTAGTTGTTATGTGACCACGCACGAGACAATCGCCCTAACTGCCATCTCTCTAAAACTACTGAACGGAAAAGAATGAAATAAAGTATGTCGTACTCCTGAATCATCTCAGGAACGAATGTTGCAGGACAACGCAGTTATCATGCAAATAATCCTTATTTACTGCGATACATATCCCTTGAATTTACTAGCATTCCGACTATTTGTTAATTATTAAGACCGAAATAAACATGAACAATATTTTGGGCAGTTCGGCTTCCCTCGCTTGTGGGTTTTGGTGCGAGGCAGTCGAACGAGATGCGAAGTTTTGACGCGATCAGTGAATCCGTTTGAATCCGTGTTTGTAAAATATTGTTGGTTATCATTAATTAATTGTACATCTAAATTCATTATTTATATTTAACTCGCACTACTATTCAAAATTCCGAAATTAAATTGTTCTGATCGTATCGTACTAATAGTAAATAATCTTCCACTGTCCCAGCTACGTTTCCATTTACCGTTACGATTGACGTAGTGCGCGCTGCACGAAATTTATATCATTCATATTAAATCGCTTTAAAAATTACTTAAAAATTATTATGCAATTCTGTTTCTACAGGCGCATTAAATAAAATATGACGATTGATTTTCTGTTCGGTAGATTTAGAGTTATGCGCCTTCAAACAAAGGAATCAATATTAACGAAACGAGAGATGGCAGTTAGGGCGATTCTCTCGTGCGGGGTCACAGATGATTCATATATTTTATTATATACACAATTCGATAAAGGGTTAGATTGTTTTTACCGCTGTCTTGTTCTTACGTCAATTGGCACTATAAAGCACAATACAATATACTACAACAGGGGTTCTCAACCTTTTAGGTTCCGTGTACCACCTAAAAAATATCCAAATTTCTTCGTACCACCACCCTTTATACAAAAATGCATATTAATACAGGGAATTATATATATTTTGTAATAACATAATAACGTTTATAACAAGAGTTCACTTGGTAAAAACTTATTCTCTTCGAAACCAATAACAATAAAAATTATATACCTAACAAAATTTAATTTGGTATACAAAAGTAAAATAAAAAAAAACCCCTTGGGGTTGTTTTGCTAAACTTATTTTTTTAAATATCATGATCTGTGTCAATTAGTTTAAAACTCAAATTTGGGTCAATCATTAATTTTGGCTTACGTTTGTTTAATCTCCAGTTTCTTTAAAATAATTCTTCCTCTGGATCCAAAAAACGGTGATTGTAATAATTTTAAATTCTTCAATCAGCACTGTGTGTGAGGAAAGGTCTATCAAATGTTCTTAAATGTTCTTTTTCTATTAGGTTGTGAAGTTTGGTATTTACATACCTTTTAGATTTCTGATCCAATTTTCATTGCCATAGATTTGGGAAAATAACTATTGTTTTTTAAAGAGGTGCAATCAATATTTTTTTTATATCCGACTAATTCATCATTGATGTTTCCTATGTTTCTTCAAGGGAGCCTTCGAATGCTGGCAATAAACTACATTTATTTTTAGTAACTTCTTTTATAATTAAGTCAATTTATTTATTGGTAATTTTATCTTCAACGATAATTAAATGAACCTTTGATCCCTGCAAAACTAAATTTAATTCATACCGCTTTCCAAAAATATCAGCTAAATATACTAACCGGGCCATCCACAATTCGTCAAAGAAAGAATTTTTGAATGCGAAATTAGCGTTTTCAAGAAAAACTTGAACTTCTGATTTAAGTTCGAAGAGACGATTCAAAACTTTACCTCTCGAGAGCCATCTATCATCGGAATGTAACAAGAGTGACTTCTGTTGCTACCCATCTCCTGACATAATATTAAAACCATTCGTGAACTTAATGCTCGACTTTTAATAATATTGACTGCAATTTTTTCTTTGTTAAAGCCCGAGCTCCATCAGTGTAGACACCAGTGCATGTCGCTCATGGAATGGAATTGTAACATAAAATTATTAAGAAATTTGAATATTTCACCAGTTGTTCCATAAGCAGTACGCGTACCACCGGTTGAGAACCCCTGCACTACGATATAATACAATA
Source organism: Aphodius sticticus (assembly GCA_963966075.1). Lineage (NCBI taxonomy): Eukaryota > Metazoa > Arthropoda > Insecta > Coleoptera > Scarabaeidae > Aphodius > Aphodius sticticus. The sequence continues at coordinate 6,849,455 of OZ014510.1, forward strand.
CATTATTAGTATTGCCTATGTATGCCCAGTGATTCTGCTGCTATAATGAAGATCGCCGAACAAAATTTAATTAAGCCGAAAGCTCCGATTTTATTAAAGCTCTAAGAGGCATAACCTTCTAAAAGATGTACTTTGTAAGTACGCCAGCAGTGTAGGAAGGGACTTATCGGCGTCTGCTTTTAGATTTCATAATTCGATTACCCTTGTATTCTGATTCGAGAGGGAGGCAGCGACCCCTCGCGGAGGTCTACTCAACTACGCTCCTTATTAATTCCCGGTGCCTTTTTCGCTTGTAAGATGGCGTAAATTATTTCACGGACGACGTCTTAATGGAAAATGGAGTGGGAAAATTCCACTTGTACCTTACCTATCTAGATGGCTCGGTTTTTCTTCCTTCTTTTACCCTTATTGCCCAGCCTACCACTCTTTATTAACGACTTGTTCGGACGATTCGCTGTTTTGCATTCGGTGCTCACGTCTCCCGATATTGGAATACCTATCGTTGCCATCAGATGGTGCTAAATTAGAATATAATTGCTCAGTGCATGCATAAACAACGATTATTGTTGGTTGGGTAAAATGCTGTTCGTATTCCATGCAAATAGGTAATTCTCCTTATTTGAAAAAATCTCCTGAATAAAATAGACCAGAGTTGCAATTTTCAGGATGAACAATAATTAAATAAATCAATTTTCGTAAATTTACGCACATCACAAAGTAGGAAAATTTGGCCTTCTTTCAGCGCGCTCGAGCGGCCAATCCATTCAACCAAAAAATACACTTGAAGGTGTCTTTTATAGCAAATTTAGTATACTTTATTTTTGTATATAGTGGTCTACGTCGAAAAGTGCATAGTTTTATGACTTTTTGGCAGTAAACTGTAGAAAAGTAGAAAATTTTGAGTTATTTGCGATTTTCGTTGTGAAGTCACATCCGTGGGAAGTAGCAAAGTTTAAATTCGGATGCCGCTCCCCAAAAGCCATATAGAATGATAGAAAAACAAAACTTCTATATTTTTTCCTGGCCAAAACACCATGCGAATGGACTAAAATTATGAATAAAATTAAAAATAAATTTGCAAATATCTCGCTTATTCGAGCTAACCTAGGAAAACGCCTTTGTGAAAATGTTCAAGGGGTCATAAAGAACTATTATTAGCTAAAATTTCCCGGGAGGAAATTTTTTGTTGCACTGCGTAATTAATGAACAGAGCATCACAATAACTTATAAATTTTAATTTATAGCTGATCTAGAAATGTTATTGGAATTATTCATCCGTAAACTAATGAGAACTACCACTGCTAACGAACTGCATGTTACAGAGGAAATTTTCATAATTATAAGCTATTCATTCCCAGTGAAAAGCGCCTTAATTATAGCTGTGTGGTGGCATTTCTTTTAATTAAAAAAATATAGTCGTATTGTTACGGTTTATAAACTCTATGTGAGTGAGGCTTGGTTTTTCCGTACTGAATTGTGAAAAGTAGGCAAAATATCAAGAATTTTCACTTATAGCGCGGTTTTAATACACTGCTCAAAACAATTGGGGAATACTTTTTTCGAAACCTGTAACTTTTTAAATAAATGATCCCACACGTGTTCAATAGGATTCAGGTCAGGACTCTGTTGTCTATACTGATTCCAGTCCAAACCATCACAGATCCACGACCAAATCTATCCACTTCCTGTATAGTAGCGGCTGCGTAGCGTTCACCAGGACGTCCATATACACGAACTCGGCCGTCGCAACGAGTTAAACGAAATCGGGACTCGTCTGTAAACAACACAGGCGTCCAGTAACGAAGTTGCTAATCTCTGTGATCCAGAGCAAACCTCATTCGCGCTGCTTTGTGAGGCTGCGTAATGCGTGGTGCGCGGACAGGTCTTCTTAGTTTCAAATTCGCTTCTCTTAATCTGTTTCTAACAGTTTGATCAGAAATTTCTATTCCATGTGCTGGTCTTAGGTCGTTTAGGAGGTCTCGTGGTGTGGCAGTACGCTGACGTAGAGAGGAAATGACAAGAAATCGGTCTTGATTATGAGTAGTACCCGATTTCGACCTTGTCCAGCTTTTCTAACATGTTGGCCAGTCACCCGAAACCGATTCGAATGACGTTTCTAATCAACGAAAATTGACAACTGAATGTATAACGTAATTACGTACTTAATACTGAATTTACTGAATATAAATATTAAAAAAATCCCAAATTTTCCAAATCCTTTCCACAACCTTCAAATACATCCTTTACTACTCCTCCAAAATAAAACATCTTCAGATTATATCATCATTTTCTACACCATATCTCTCCTATTCCGTTCACGAAACATAGTCTCGAAAATTTTTCGCAAACTCTCGCTTTCGAAGGCTGCCAGCGTCGCTATTTACAGGAGAGGGTCGGCCCGCTTGTCCGTTCCGTGATTTTCCCTCATCACGTCAATTTTCCGCCCGAACTTTCGACGTAAATCTGGCGTGCCGCGGCGGAAAAGGTCATTTGTTTGCGCGCAGCGCCTCCTCTGCCACCGGAAAGAAGATGAACGACCTTGCAATCCGCGCGAAGGTATCAACCGACCCTACCAAATTTATTTTGGATCGCAATCGGCCTTGATAAATCCACGGCCTACTCGCTCGCACGAGCGCACTAAACGACCAGCATGATTCGACGATCATTACGATCTATTACACACGTTAGAATCAAATATAAAAACTGGAATTTCTGACTTCGGGGATTTTTTTTTCATATATTTGACAACGGGGTCACGACCGTGGTAGGGTCACGACCGTGGTAAGGTCACGACCGTGGTAAAGGTCACGACCGTGGTAAGGTCACAACCGTGGTAAAGTCACGACCATAGCAATGGAGATGTGTTTCAGGGCCTACACTGTGTCTCTTTCATTATTTACGTGTTTACAAGAAAACAAAACTTATATCCTCATTTTGTGGCGGGTTTCGTTATTACCCCCCCCCCCCCCCCCCAACAAATGAAAAAAAGAGGCAAAACTTATTCCTGTAATATTACAAAGCCCGACAGAAGCTCGTGGAGTAGATTTGTAAAAGTTTTTTTACTCAATCGAAACTTCGTAGACGAAGTGTTGGGTGTAGCAAAGTAGAAGCAGAAGATTTGGTCTGGGGGTAGGAAACGTAGGGGGTGGGGGGGGGATACGGATGTAATACAAAAGTTACAAACACGTGACGGAGTTCCTTATTGTGATTGCTCTTGCGCCCCTACGTTTGGAGTTTTCGGCAATTTAGACGACGTAAAACAATGCTGTCGCTCTGGTGTGAACGAAAGAATATTTAGACCGGATTGAAAGGATGTGATTGACAAGTTTGTGGCAAGTTAGGAAACTAATCTAAAATATTAACCATCAATTAAATTAAAATTTAAATCTGAATTCTTAAAACTAGGTACTTGTCTCTAATAGGCTAGCCACTGATGTCCTATATTTACTTTGTCCTAAACAAGATCTTTGATTGGTACACCAAACCGACTTACCCAGGCAGGTACATAAACTACTACTCCAACCATACCTTAAAACACAAAATTAATACACTCATTGGCATGAAAAATAGAGTCACTATCTAACGTCAAATTTCACAGAGAAGTCCTCAACAAATTAAAATCTACCTTCTTAGACAACAGTTTCCCCTTAAAATTAGTGAATAAAGTTGTATTCTCTCAAGGAACACTACACCTATTATTACAGACTTTTCTTGGAAATGTACCACATTAACTTTCATGACGACACGGTTAATTTCCGTACTGATCTGGAGGGACTCAGTAATTACTATTCCTATATAATTGAAATTGACAAAGACAGAAGGGACGGCCGCATGGGGGGAGGAATACCTTATCGTTTTTGACTTTTTAAATTTAAACCTGAACTTTTGCGAAGTTTGTTGTGTTGTTTCCGTTACGGCAGTATGACATGTTCGATACGATACGTCAGCTTCTTCCTCGATCGAGTGCCTCTTGTGATGTGGATTTGTGAGAATGTTTGTCATTGATGTTAGCTTAAGTAAACTTAACCCTAAGTAGGAACATTCTGCTTTTGAGTGCATATTTTAATTGTTTTTTGTAATCATTGTAGTCTAAACGCCTGATGAAGGAATAAATTAATTCCAAAATATTGCGATTGGAAGAAAATAGTTTTATTTTATCGTAGTGAACGTCAGCCCAAATTATCCTCATACGAATTCTAAACAAGAAGCACTAACACTTCACTCACTGTGCTCTGCTTTTTACACATTTCACTGATTCACTAGTTCGAAGGGTTTAGTTCTTTTTAGTCTTCTCACTAGATTCTGGTTGTCCAGTTGCTGCAGGGCCTCTACGTTGAGGTGATGGTTTAGGCGAGATTCATGCTTAGTTGCGAATCTTTCTATTTCTTGGATGACTTGTGGGACACCAAGATCACGCTGCAGGTCACTGTTCCGTATGTACGAAAGAGCGTTAACTATATTCCTTAGTACTTTATTTTGGAAAGTCTAGATTCCTTGTATATTTGCTTTTTTTTGGCGTGACACCACAAAGTTGGTTGACGTATAACCAAATCGGTTTTAGTACTTGGTTGTAAACTTGTAGTTTGTTCTGTACTGACAATTGAGAGTTTCTTCCCAGAAGCCAGTTCCCAGGCCAAGCTCTACTCTTTTCTTCTTAACGTGTCCTTTCCACCTTAGTTTTGTATCTAGAGTCATACCCTAATACTTTGCAGTGTTCGCATATGGAACTATAGCGTCTTTAATGTGGACAGATTTCAGTTCGTTGAGCTTGGTCTTCCATTTTTTGGTCCATTTATATATTTTATTATTAGCTTGTTGAAGATTCCTAGTAGATTCTCCAATAGGTGATCCCACTGCCATTAGAGCCGTGGCATCTGCGAATGTGGCGACTGTTACATTTTCCAGCTGTGGTAGGTCACTTGTATATAGTAGATAGAGAATTGGTCCCAATACACTACCCTGGGGTACCCCAGCTTTTACTTCTTTTAGTTCCGAGTATTCATCGATCTGTTTTTGGCACGAAGAATAATCTTCGTGCCAAACCTTATCGAAAACTTGTGTCACTTCAAGAAAGATTGTTGAGCAAATAAGGTTTTCTTCTAATGTTTTCTCTATGATATTTGTTATTCTATGGACTTGATCTATAGTGGAAAGCTTTTGTCTAAAACCAAATTGGTGATTAGGAATTAGTTCCTTTCTCTCAATGATAGGTTTCATTCTCTTTAGAAGCAGATTTTCAAAGAGCTTCGATATCATTGGTAACAGTGATATTGGGCGATATGATTTGGCGTCATTCGGTGGTTTGCCTAGTTTTGCTTTCATGATAACTTCTGCTACGTTCCAGACATGGGGGACGTATTTTAATCTGAACGATGTATTTATTAGATACGTCAGCATAACAATACCTTTCTTAGGTAATTGATTGAGAACTTCTCCTGTGATAAGATCATATCCAGGTGGCTTCTTTGGATTCAGGTTTGTCTTGATTTCTCTGGCAACTCCCTTTGGAGTAACTAGCTATATGGCTTCTTCCTCATAGGTTATATCGTCATTCGTGATTGGCTCTGATTCGATGTTGTGAGGCTGGAAGATTTCTGTTAGATGTTGCAAAAATTTCAGCTTTTTGGTTATTATCTCTTGCCCAGGTACAGTCTTTTTCACGTTGCATAAACGTCAAGTTCTGGCTGTCAACTAGAGTATATTACTGACAAAAACATCCGTTTCCTCTATACAGGAATAGTACTGAGTAAGCAAGCTATATATCAACATTATTTCATGCAAAAAATTTGTACCCACTCAATGAGTTAAAATTGTGTCACCAACCTTAAAGATATCAGCGAATTGGAAGAAATTATCATTCAATCTCAAAGCCATATCTTTACTACTGTCAAACCCCACGTAATAAACCACTTGTAATATCATTTAGGGCAAACTCGCTGGGATAACGTCAAAGATATGACAGTTATTAAAAGTGACGCTTAGTAAAAAGTCTCGCATTACACATTACTCTCATAGATATCTATAGGTATACGAGCGAAGTGGGGCTGCTCTAATATCATTGCAAAGTACCGGGGCTGGCTTTTACGATGAATCGTAAATTCTCGGCCGTAAAACAGATATGATGCCATCTAGCGTTAAAATCCATAAGCCGGTCGTTAGAGTACCTCTTTCGTTCGCCCCCACCCAAACCGGCTTATTTCTAAACCAGGTCACATGCTCTTTTATGGGGAAAACACGATTCCGGTAGCGTTCTCCGCCACAGGGATGCGGGGGTAACTTTTTTTTTGATAAGCACTTAAAACTTTTTTTTGCCGCCGAGGTGGAAAGTGAAAATCGCCGGGGATATTAAAATTTCAAGTGGGAAATCTGTACGCTGTGTAGGTATAAATGAAGGTGGTTTCGTATGCTCTTTTGGGGGTGGGTGAGGTGAGGAATACAAATCTATAAATAAGGTTATGTATCAGTAATTGAAGAGACAAGGGGGCAGCTCAATTTTTTTGACAAAATTACTTTTTCTATACCCATTTCTATGCTTCACATAGATGAAGACAACTTTGTGAATGAAGATCGCATTAAACCAAAGCTTATTCCCCTGACAAGATGACATGCCTAGGGATTTTTTCGAGAAATGGCAAACTTGACAGTGTCGTATGACCTGATGTCATTTATTTGCTCTAAACTATTACAGATATGACAGATTTGTGACATATATATATGACAATTTTGTTTGCAAAATTTAAAAAAGAAGAAATGGAGATGTTATTTTATTTGTAGTTACTAGCAATAAACAATTATGCTTTATATGAACAACTTATTAATAAGCAGATTAAATTGATGGATAAATTAAACGAGGAAGTGGAGGCGAGATTTGCAGCACAAGCTGAAATCCATAAAGGAATTATTACTGATAGAGTATTATTAGATAGAATATAGAAAATTAGCTGCTCTGGAATTAGCTATCACAAATGAATTTGATAATGAGAAAAATATCAATACTTAAATGCGAGTTATTTTTTTTATTTACAGCCATCGTATTATAATTTTATCACATGTCATGTGAAGATATTAAGATATGTTGTGTGTTACCTGGACACTGAATCCTAATGTGAGTACAAAAACGGATGGAAAATGAGTTATTACCAGTTGATTTTTTTCTCATATCATCCCCTTCTGGTATTTTGCAATACCGTGGGCATAAGTTACCTATTGCAAAGCTTACTATTTTAGTTGTAGTAATAATCTTTATTCCAACATCTAGCTCTATACATTAGGTTTATTATTACAAAAGTTATATTATATTTAATTTATTGTTAGGAAATCTGGAAATGATTTTCTAAGGAGGGGTGTTATTCCGGATTTTTCGTACAGTAGGACATTAGGAGGGCTATGAAGGAGGTTGTTTGGATGTTTAATTCTTGTGATGGATCATCTAAAAGCTATTCTTTCAGCTATCATAAGTGATTCTATGGTTGATCTGCGCCGATTACTCCATAGTTTTGCTCCATATTCGATCATAGATCTGCGATGGTTTAATATATGTGGGTTGCCGTCTTCACACTGATTACGTGGTTTTTGTATGTTAGAGTTCTGAAGTGCGATGCTCTCTTCTTCATGTTTACTATCGTTGTATTGACGTGTTTCTTGAATTTTGAATTTTTGAATCAAATACTATTTACTTTTTTAATTATAAGTGATACTGACTATTGGCAGATGCCGAAAAAATCGGCAAAAACCATATTTGAATTGCTGTAAGTATCTTGCAATAGAGACATATTTAACTATACAAGTTTGCCTCTGGCTCAAAGGTTTTATTAGTTGGTCAAATTTAGCTAGAAAATAGTTAAAGAATTCCTATGATAAACGAAACCTTTTAACAAATTCAAAATGAAATTGCCTATCTGCATGATTAATTCTAGGTCTAAGATCTTTTCACAACGTATGGGAAAAAGAATTTTTATTTCTTCCATAACTATTTCTTTATCACATGTTGAAAAATAATACACAATTTTTTTTAAAATAATACTGTTTTTTATCAAAAATTAACAAAAATCACTTTGAATGACCAATACAGTATTATCTCTTTCTGTACAACTGACAGCAAAATTGACACTGACAGCAAATTACCAGCAGGTTTTGTACTTAACAGCAACTTTTTCCTGCGGTGCCTGTTATCCTCACAACTGCCAAGGGAATAGCCTTAGCGACACGATAACTTTGTTGGTAGGAGCGAATTTTAGAGATGCCAGGAGGTTAAAATTGCCAAGGAGATGCCAGCAGGTCGTAATAGCGGGCCTTAAGCATATAAATCTTAAGGACCAGCACACAGCTTTATTAAATTATTCAATATTCTTTTCAAATTTCGGCAGTTTGAAACACTTTTTCCGTCGATCGTTTATTTATGAGTATGCTCACTGAATAGATAATCATTTATTAAAAAGCTCTATAAATGCACATTTTATATTAATGCATGATTCATTATAGCCAATCGAACATACGTAAAATAAAACCATCCAATCAAAACATTCCGTTATCCATGCACGCTGCCCAGAACTCTCAGTGTCAAATAACATAAATGGTCATATAACCTCAAACGACATCGACGAGAAAATCTATATCGCCAGAAGAATACTATCGACGAAAAAATTTTGTAACCAACTCGAATATTAAACGGCGATTAATGATCTCGACAATTAACGCACTCGCTGATCGCTCGTGCGTTGGACAGTCTCAATCATTAATCGCTCTTTTTAATATACTTGTTAGATAAATAAATATTAAAACACAACATTTAAAACAATTCAATTAGCTTTGAAGAAGCGAGCAACATGGTTCGCGAAACGTCAGCATTAACAAATCTTGACACACGGCATAACCCGGAAGCAGTTTATTTTCTAAATTTAAAACAAACTTTTTAAAACATGTTTAAAACAAAATATTTGTTTTAAAACTTGTTGAAAACACTCTTTTAAAACAAAGCGTTATAACAACCCTGATAAATACTGTAATTATTGTTCATCTGGTCATACAAGCTGTATTTAGAAAAAATAAAACGGAACAAACCACAATATAGTTGTTGGAAAAGTAGAGTCCTTCTAGCCACCATATTTGTTCCCAGACGTTTGTCAACTTTTGTTTTTCAATAGAGACTAGATGGTGGTTTTGTCATTTAGTAGATTTTGTTTTTTTTTCTGAATGCAGTGGAGTTTAAATTGTGTAGTATCACAATTTTATGGTATGCTATAGTTTTCGCAAAAGTTGAGTTCAAAATATTATAAATTGTACCTGAACTTTTTCGAAAACCTTACGTGATAAGAGATTTTTTAATGCGGATTCGTATTGGGCCAAAATTATCATTATTTTGCGATTTTCACAAGAGTTTTTGTCTAAAATGTTCTTATATAAGACCACTTGAACATAACTGAATGTAGAAATAGAGCTTTGAATAAATAAATTAATGAAATCGTCAAAAAACTCTTAAGACTGACATCATAATTTCAGCATGAAACTAGGAAGTCTATAAACTGTAAATCTATACAGTAAAACTATTTTTTCTCGTAACTCAGAAAGTCATTTTTTGTAGCAAAGCTTTCAATCGCCATGTATATTTCTCCGGCAAAACTGACGACATTCCTCTCCCTTCCAACCGTCCACACAAAACGACATCATCAAGATATTGGATACTCGAACAAATATCCTTTCATTGTCCCTAATCCGATCCCACTCGACATTGAGACGAAATGTATCGCCAATTGAATTGATGGAAAGCCCAATCTCAGTCCGCCACGATAAAAGCTCCCCCACCCCCTCGAATTTCCCGTTTTTCACATCCCTCTCATCCCAAACCATCCATCATTGGTCATCTAACCCCATCACAACCGTACAACTTAATATAAAAGAAGACCTACCCCCCACGTAATCGGCCAGCAAACGCGACACGGTGAATAACTCTAATACGTTTACCTCAGATCCGAACCGAGTAGGCAAGGAACGCCAAGGTGGAGGCTGTTGTAGAAGTGCTGTGGAAAAGCAATTTTGACATCGGAAGTGGACCTTTTATCGTATTACCTCTCTAGCAGGGCTTCTACTGGTGAAGAAGAACATCGCTGCTGAGTAGAGAAGATGTAGAGATGAGTATGGGAGAATAGTAGGGGTGAACGTCCTTGCACCCCCAACAACCCCTCTCCCGAATGTCCTAGGCTGCGATGCCGAAAGGTAAATCTAATTTTGCACAAATGCAATACATTTCTGAACGGTTCCGCGCGTACCATGTCCTCTGTGTACGTCTTTATACATCTTTTAGTGGAAGCCCGGACAGACAATTTCGCTTTACGACCGATGACACAAAGGGGATCATAATGTGATCAGTTTGACGGGTGAAGTCGCGCGAAAAATATATATCACTCCTGCTGTGCTCCAGGACGACTTTATAGTAGAAATAGCCAGCCAGTTGAATAAGCGCTGTGAGAAAAATCGCTTTCAGAAGTTAAATTCACGACTTTGTAAGGGTGTATCGGGTTGATTCTTGGCTTTTGAGTTTTAAGGTGATGTTATAATTGCAGAATTGTTGAAAATTCTGCTGGAAATTGTTGGTTTTAAAGAAACTTTTGAGTTCGTCCCGGCGGCTCCACCAAATATGTCTATTAACGTTTTTATGGAAAACTTGTACTTTTTTTGATCGAATAAGTTTGGACCCAAGCTGGAATACCAGAAGGGAGTCTACTTTGTCTAATTCTATACCTTTTATGATCATGGTGGTAGATTCAAATGTTTAACACTAAAACTGCATCGAACTGTTTACGATTTGACACAGAATAATACAACCGAGCAATACTAAATTTGCTATGAATACAAAAACACTACCTGAAAAAAAGAAACAAATTTAATAAATTAAATTTCTTTTCGAGTATTCTGATTGTATTAAACATATGGCTTGTGCATATTAAATTACTCGTAAACAAATGCTGAACCCTTAAGAAAAACAAGTTTTATTTGTGTCCAGCGACTTTTTTGGCAAAAATATTTAAACTGACAAACTAAATGTAAATAAAAAACTGCCTATAAGAAGACCAAATCAAAAAGACCTATTAAACGGACCACGAATAAAAAGTTATGACTACATATTTATAAAATGTAATTTCTTTGTTTATTCAAAATATCTCTGAAATCATTAAGTATTAAACTGTTTTTTTCATTAGAGAACATACAAATCGGCACGACTTTGTCCATTTAACCGACTTTTTATCTCTAATAATAACAAATTCTCCCATAAGACACAGTGCATAATACGAAATAAAATTCATTCTAATAGAAACAAAATTAAGTGCAAAATACGTTTATAACATTGTTGTGATACCCTCACGTAATCGGCCAGCAAACGCGACACGGTGAATAACTCTAATACGTTTACCTCAGATCCGAACCGAGTAGGCAAGGAACGCCAAGGTGGAGACTGTTGTAGAAGTGCTGTGGAAAAGCAATTTTGACATCGGAAGTGGACCTTTTATCGTATTACCTCTCTAGCAGGGCTTCTACTGGTGAAGAAGAACATCGCTGCTGAGTAGAGAAGATGTAGAGAAGAGTATGGGAGAATAGTAGGGGAGAACGTCCTTGCACCCCCAACAACCCCTCTCCCGAATGTCCTGGGCTGCGATGCCGAAAGGTAAATCTAATTTTGCACAAATGCAATACATTTCTGAACGGTTCCGCGCGTACCATGTCCTCTGTGTACGTCTTTATACATCTTTTAGTGGAAGCCCGGACAGACAATTTCGCTTTACGACCGATGACACAAAGGGGATCATAATGTGATCAGTTTGACGGGTGAAGTCGCGCGAAAAATATATATCACTCCCGCTGTGCTCCAGGACGACTTTATAGTAGAAATAGCCAGCCAGTTGAATAAGCGCTGTGAGAAAAATCGCTTTCAGAAGCTAAATTCGGAATTTTTTAAGGGTGTAGGGTTGATTCTTGTCTTTTGGGTTTTACGGAGACGTTATGATAGCTAAATTGTCGAAAATTCTGCTGAAAATTGTTGATTTTAAAGAAAGTTTGATGGCGCCCCAGCGCCTCCACCAAATAGTGGGTAGGTACTTTGTAAAAGACCTAAGAGAGTATTTGGTTTTATTTGTTTACTGTCTACTGAGGCCCATCTCGCATGTTTTTTTCCCACAATAATTAAACCTGGACTCGGAGTCGGTTCATTTTTCTTTGACTCCGACTCCTCTGAAATTGTTTGGCACAACACAAGTTTGTCGAAGGAGCAAAACTACATAAAAAGTCAACAATATTTTTATAAAATTCTAAACCTCATTTCAACATTTTAAAAAATAACATATGTTCCACATTTTTTCCAACTCGAAACTCCCGAATATCAAATCCGCGATTCAAAAGGTCCTCTCTTAAGTCCTACATTCAGTCGAAAGCTTTCATTAAGCTCCGAACTGTGGGAGGGAATTCAGCAAAGAGAGAACAAAATAAAAAAAAGCAAACAGAATGGGAGGCAAAAATTATCAAGTGGAAAACGATTTTTCCATTGAAAATTTCGGGCGCGCCGTCGAACCACCGAAGAATACAGAATGGAAATGAACCAAAGCGGACAATGAACGAAGTCCACAACTGAAAACGAGCGCCGAAAAGACCCGGCGTGCAACGCGCAACAGAACGGACGGCCAATATAGATACGTTGTTGCGAGCTGTGTTGCCTTGGTAACGCGTTAATTTAATTGTATTGCCGACAGAGCGCGCTGTAGGCGACCTGTCCTCATTAAAAATTATCCATAGGAAACTCGTTATGCGAGATTTATCGCATGGTTTCCCGAGTTTTTCTTTTATATCGTTATGAATGGAAACAAATTTGCTTCGCTATGGTTGATTTTCTCATTAAATTCCTGGATTTCAGTTAGATCTTCAAAAAACGTAAATAAATAGCAATCATCGGATCAATGAATATTAACAATGATTACAGCTCTTTGAAGAGCTGCTTCTAAAGCCTATAATTGAGAGAGAAATAAAACAAATTTGGTTTTTGTGAAAATAGTTCTTTTATAGTTTATTTTTTTACTAATGGTATCGGGGCGGAACTTCATATTTAGAAGTTTCATGACCAAGCTTTTTTTTCTTTTTTTAATAAGCATAAGTTGCTTAACATATTGAAACTAATCTGCAAGATTAACCATCAATTTAAATCTGAATTCTTAAAACTATAGGTATTTGTCTCTAACAGGCTATCCACTGATGTCCTATATTTACTTTGTCCTAAACAAGAAGCACTAACACTTCACTCACTGCTTTTTACACATTTCACTGATTTGCTAGTTCGAAGGGTTTAGTTCTTTTTAGTCTTCTCACTGGATTCTGGTTGTCCAGTAGCTGCAGGGTCTCTACGTTGACGTGATGGCTTAGGCGAGATTCATGCTTAGTGGCGAATCTTTTTATCTCTTGGATGACTTGTGGGACACCAAGATCACGGGTCAGGTCACTGTTCCGTATGTACCAAGGAGCGTTAACCATATTCCTTAGTACTTTATTTTGGAAAGTCTGGATTCCTTGTATATATGATTTTTTTTGGCGTGGCACCACAAAGTTGGTTGACGTATAACCAAATCGGTTTTAGTACTTGGTTGTAAACTTGTAGTTTGTTCTGTACTGACAACTGAGAGTTTCTTCCCAGAAGCCAGTACAGATCTCTGTATTTGAGGCCTAGCTCTACTCTTTTCTTCTTAACGTGTTCTTTCCACCTTAGCTTTGTATCCAGAGTCATACCCAAATACTTTGCAGTGGCGTCGTTAATCCTGATATGAACTGAAACTTCGCATTTAGAAGTTTCATAACCAAAGTTAGAGCTGAAAAGCTTCTTGTTCAAAAGGGGCCAAAGGAACTGGACTCTAATCCTTTTTCAAGGATTTTGATAATAATTTAAAGTAGAGGAAATTTTGTATAATTTATGTCTATGACATATTTTGGTAAAATTAATAGTTTAGCTGCATCAGCAAATTGTATTTGATTGAGATCGATCTTGTCTGCATTAATATAGAACTAGTTAGCCAGGATTTGACAGATATTTTCATTCTAATGAGTGACAGGAGGTAGTGTCAAACGTTGATGTTTTGACAGTACCTACTGTCAATAGAATCGATATATCTCTCAAATCCTGGCTAACTAATTTTATTTTAATGCAGACACGATCGATATCGATCAAATAAAATCTGATGTAGCTAAACTAGTAATTGTATATATAGTATGATAAAGTCATGTGTCGTATTTTTTATTTATGGTACAAATGAAATATTGATAAGTGCTAAGTGACAAAAATGACATTTCTTGATATACTCTTGAGATTAGTATGACTTCCGGTTTTTCCGGAAATGACGTCGTCATTGAAATTTGAAATGGCACTCTATGTTATGTGCATGATACTTTCAATCTGGAGCATTATTCTGCAGCACTTAGCGATATCGCAATACGTCACATCGAATACTTAGCGACATCGATAGTCGTATTCTACCGTTTTTATCGATATCGACTGACGTCACGACTTTCCGACATGTCGCTAAATTTAACGACAGCTTCGGAGGTGTCGATAATTTGATTGATATCGCTATGCGCATGTAACCTCACTTTACGTTCATTGTGTACGAAATGTGTGAACCCAGTGACAACCAGTGTGTCAAAGGTGTAGAATATCGAAACAGTTAATAATGGTTCAGCAGCAAACTATGTTATAGGTTCCCCCCTAAACGTCAAGAAGTTTTAAAACGGTGGATTATAGCTATCCGAAGAGATAAGTGGTATCCTTCTAGACCCAGTAGGAATTGTGGACAACATTTTTTAGAAACTGATGATCAAATCAAACAAAGATGTAGCAAGAAATTTTTTAAACTTGATGCTTTGCTAAGTGTTATAGATGATATGTGGTATTGCAGCTAGGCCGTCGAATTATATTGTTAATATTGTTGATAAGAACATTGCTTTTTATATTCTTAAGTAAGTAAGTAAGTAATGTAGTTTTAAATAACAACGTTTCGAATAAATAAAAATTTTAAAATGTGAAAAATATTTTTTTATTTATAACTAATTTTATCCAATAAATATAATCAGCATCATGTGGACTACTTTTTATATGAGAATGCGTTTCCTTAATTCAGTAATACAAAGAGCATTTAGTCATTGGATTGAACTACTAATATATAATTTGAGAGTACCTATATGTAGACAGTAAATTGTATTTAGCCGGAATGTATGAATAAAATATACTTGTTATTAGATCTGCTATTATTATCTAGTTTATTGAAGTCTCTGCAAAAGTTAAACTTGATTAATTTGTTGCAATTTAATTGAAAAAGGATATTATTAATAAAAATGTGTAATTCGGCCGTAGTACTGAATGAATTACAAAGAGATGGCTAGCCCACATCACTGCGAGTTGCATACCAAATGCATTTGCCTCACTTATTGACCATTACGGGTCCTTTCCAGAAAATACGTAGTATATACATTTCACTGCCTCAAACGTACAACATAATAACCCCCTGACCACGAATCGAACTGCTGTCACATCTGACAGCAAATGTACTGTCAGTAAGGTATTTTTTTACCGAATTTTAGCGACATCGATACACGTGACGTCATGTCGCATCGAAACGATATAGCGATGTCGCTAATCGCTATAATTGTAGAATAAGGCTCCAGGATGATATTCTGAACACAAAAACATATTGATTCTCAATTTTTATCACCAAGGCGACGCAAAAATAACTGCCACTAAATTTAAAGAAACAACGTAACGTTATTACGTTACAAAAATCGTTTTCCATGATTCCATATCAGCGTGTTAGGTAAACATGCGGCAAAAATCCAACCGGGTATTCCTTGGCGTATTCTAAGAATATTTTGTCCTATGATGATTTTTGAAAAACCCCTTTGTTTCGAGTATACAGGGCGAACAAAATTTGCGACAACCATATTCGATGTTCAATGACGAGAAGATTGAATGCTTGTATCCTGCTGGAGAAAGTCATTTCGAACATTTATTGTAGTAGTTTACACGTACTTTTTAATAATAAAATGTTGTTACTGCCACAAATTTTGTTCGCCCTGTATCATCGAAACCAAGGGGTTTTTCAAAAATCATCATAGTACAAAATATTCTTAGAATAGGCCAAGGAACAAGCCGTTGAATTTTTGCCGCATGTTTACCTAACACCCTGTATAGATATCTAACGACACTCCTTTAAATAATAAATAATTAAATAATGCCAACTAGCTATTATCAAGGGTCACATAAGGACCCAAAACGAGGATCCATCAAAATCGATTATCACGCCCCCTACATCCGAAATTTGCTCTCCTCCTGAGTCCTGACGACGGTTAATCCCTATTGATGCGACTTATACACCCTTTCGCACCCCCTTGCTCCATCCGCGGTCTAATTAATGATCTTATATGTTAATTAATTAATTTTCTCTCAATGTGTCCGTGTCGCGGCTGCGTTAAGGGTTGTTTGGGGGGTGGGGGGTCGTCTTAAGGGATCTCGGATAGGTGGCGGTAATTATCAACTTACGAGCGGGGCCTTAAACTAGTTTATCTAATTAGTCGTAACGTCAAAACACAATATACGAGATAATTCCAAGACTGACGACTAATACGGGTCCTGAATCGTCCTTGACATATACGAAGCGTAAACAACCCCCGTTTTAGGGGGTGGTTTGTGCCGATGATCGTTTGAATTAAGGGTTTTTGTTTGTGTTTACCCTGCTTGTAGCGTTAAGTGTTGATGGTTTATTAAATTGGTGATTTGAGATTGGAGATTTAGTAGTAGTATGGCTATGCAGTCTCTTGCACCGTATTTTTTGTTTCACTGAGGACCACATGGTCCTCCAAGATGTTTTCGAAGTAATTTATGGCATTTAGTCTATCAGCAACCACAACAAAATCAGTTCTGTTGTCTATACTGATTCCAGCCCAAACCATCACAGATCCACGACTAAATCTATCCACTTCCTGTATAGTAGCGGCTGCGTAGCGTTCACCAGGACGTCTATATACACATACTCGACTGTCGCAACGAGTTAAACGAAATCTGGACTCGTCTGTAAACAGTACAGGCGTCCAGTGACGAAGTTGCAAATCTCTGTGATCCAGAGCAAACCTCATTCGCGCTGCTTTGTGATGCTGCGTAAGGCGTGGTGCGCGGACAGGTCTTCTTGGTTTCAAATTCGCTTCTTTTAATCTGTTTCTAACAGTTTGATCAGAAACTTCTATTCCATGTGCTCGTCTTAGGTCGTTTAGGAGGTCTCGTGCTGTGGCAGTACGCTGACGTAGAGAGGAAAGGACAAGAAAACGGTCTTGATTTTGAGTAGTTTTTCGATTTCGACCTTGTCCAGCTCTTCTATCATATTGGCCAGTCTCCCGAAACCGATTCCATAAACGCTGAATAACAGAAGGGGAAACTCGAAGGTCCCTGCTAACATGTCGAATAGAGTGGCCATGCTGAATAAGGGCGACAGCACGAGCAACTTGCACTTCACTAAGATGCCTCATTTTATTTCTAATGACGTTTCTAATCAACGAAAATTGACAACTGAATTCATTTGTTCACTGTAAAATCATCGCCACATAAGAGATATAAAACACAATCAAAGATCGTTGATCGAATAAAGTTGCAGAATAGCATTTCCATTAAGACGTTCCTCGAAAACTTAAACTTCCGGTAATACCGGAAGGACAATTTAAGGGAAGTACACGTGCCGGGCCAGATGTGCAAATCCTCAAGATCGCGCGTTCAGCCGGGCTCCAAGAAATTGAAATCACAGCAAATACGAACGATTACACCCAAGTTCGCGGAGTGTTTCCATTTAGGAAAGTGGAAAGTTTTCCTGCATCGTTGCTCGTGTTATGTTCGCTAAACCTGAACTTTGTTATATCGGAAAGTACCATGTAGCAGGAATTGGAAATTATATACGTGGTTGCTGCATACCAGCAATTTGCAACAATTCTCTACTTTTATTTTTCGGTGTTTCCGTTTTCTTCACAGCATTTTTGCTGTAGATCATTATCAGGATAATCATTTAGCTTCAATTATTGTAGTAATAGTTATTATTGTAGTAAATTAAGTAATTGGAACACTGTAAAATGTTCTAATATCTACACTAAAAGAATTGTGGATTATATTTTCGTATTAAGGCTCCGTTTTAAAAACATCGCAACTTCCAAACGAAATATTTCGTTGCGATGTTTTTTTTTGCTGGGAGTGGTCTGCCTGGCCCCCACCAACGTCAACCAGGCCACAGTTTTATGATAAGGGGAAGTTGGGGGGTTTAGAGGAAGCAGGCAAAGGCGGAGCATAGTCGACGCGAGTACATTCGAAGGGGAAGTACTCAGCCAGTTTGTCGCCGCGTGTCGGCGCTTTCGCTTTCGCTCAAGTTACAATGTATTAGTGTTCTCACTCATCACGGTCGCAGATGCATACAGCTGGCTGGCGGCCGCCAGGCGGTAAAAGAAAATATATTGATTTAATGTAGAGAGAGCGCGCTTGCTATTATAATATTTAATGTTTTTAACAGGGTGACATACATACAGTATAGTAAATTGACAAAAATGTATTAACTCATGATAACTCATCGGTGAATTATGGATTTCAATTTAGAAAGGAATTAATTATAATCGAGCAATGGGGACCCAATACATCTATAAACATGCTGGATATCGAACGAACGCACGGCAGTGACATACGAAGACAAAAATAAAAAAAAAATAATCTGATGCGTTCAGGCACATTACTTTATCATACCATATATAAAATTAATAGTTTAGCTGCATGAGATTCTATTTGATCGAGATCGGCCATGTCTGCTTTAAAATAAAACTACTGGAACTGATATTTTGATTATATTGACAGTAGGTATTGTCAAAACATCAGCGTTTGACACTACCTACTGTCATTAGAATCGCAATATCTGACAAAGCCTGGCTAACTAGTTTTAATGCAGCGATCTCGATAAAATAGAATTTGCTCATGCAGCTAAACTATTCATTTTACTAAAAAATGCCATAGTAATAAATTGTTCAGAATTTCCTGTAGGTACTTTAATTTATTATTTAACTATTTCGACAAATTTCCAGCAATGGCGGCTTATTTGCAAAATCTTTCAAAAATGCTATAAGACTAAACCTCCAGTTCCTTTGGATCCTTTTCAACAGAAAGCTTTTCAGCTCTAAGTTTGGTTATGAAACTTCTAAATATGAAGTTTCGTCCCGACACCTTAGTAGTTTCTCCGGAATCGTCGCCACAAAAAAAACACACACATACACAGAATTTTTTTTTTACCTGGGTCAAAAATGTTCAAGGGATCCAAAAAGACATTTCCGCTAAAACCTCAAAAATTTTGTTTGGCACGATTACAATACTTTACATACTACGTATGATAAAGTAAAATCATAGTACATAGTCCAAAGTTCCCCAAACCATTTATATAGATTCCAAATATTTTGTCACCTACAAGTTCGCTATATTATATAAACGTTTTGGGCTCTATGAATGCAAGATTCATGAATGAAAACAAATTCTGGCATTGGCTATATCCAATTCCCGCTGTAATACTGCCCAATACAGTCGCTGAACTAATATCCATCAGAGCCGACCCAAGTTCGTCACTGCTAATTGTCTCTTCCTGTCCACAAAACCGACACTTTAAATAAAATGTTCATTTGAGTCCTGTTCTGGTCTCTTTGTCTCATTTGTAATTAAAAAATTATAATATTGTTCTTTTAGATTATCTATACATA
Source organism: Aphodius sticticus (assembly GCA_963966075.1). Classification (NCBI taxonomy): domain Eukaryota; kingdom Metazoa; phylum Arthropoda; class Insecta; order Coleoptera; family Scarabaeidae; genus Aphodius; species Aphodius sticticus. Next base: position 6,869,237 of record OZ014510.1, read on the forward strand.
TATTTTAACTTAGGTGGCACGTAGTCGTCTTTTACTAATTCGTCTAGAGGACAGATGCGGATGTTTAGGTATTTTGCCACGACTTCTACCCATTATTAAACAAATGTACCTAACACCTAGCAGGTATAACTACACTAAGTATAATATCATACAGTATATACTTTTATCGTGTGTTAAATTTGTAAACCGTGCGTATAAATGTGAAATGCGAGAACTCGGTTCTCCCGATTCAATATTCGCTACGGTCATAACTTATGAACAGTCTAATCTAAAAATAGCAGTAGGCGTGGCGTAGTTATAGGCGGTGTTTAAAACTCCTAACGTTGCTGTCTACACCGGGCCCGTAATATAGGCAAATTACATACATTTCTAGCAATTACGCTTTGTTATCGCAATTATAATGTTTAGATTAAAATTGTACTTAAGTAAAAAATCTATTTTTGTATCATGAGTTGGGCTAAATGTTTTATATTTGAAAAAAACCAAAGATGTAGAAGCAAAATTGATTTTTATCTTTAAAAAAAATATTTTTTCATCCAGCCCAACTCGTTATTTATCTAAGAAGTTACATAAAAAATTTCATAAACTTTGAACAATAAATAACGCTTTTATTTGCAAACGCGTTTTAGGAGAGGTAGAACTGGGTCTTAAGAAAACTGTAGTAACCAAATTAATGATCTAAAAAAATTGATGTCCTATATTTACTTTGTCCTAAACCTGACTGATTCACTAATTCGAAGGGTTTAGTTCTTTTCAGTCTTCTCACTCGATTCTGCTTCTCCAGTAGCTGCAGGGCCTCTACGTTGACGTGTTGGCTTAGGCGAGATTCATGCTTAGTGGCGAATCTTTTTATTTCTTGGATGACCTGTGGTACACCAAGATCACGGTGCAGGTCACTGTTCCGTATATACCAAGGAGCGTTAACCATATTCCTTAGTACATTAGTTTGTGAAGTCTGGATTCCTTGTATATTTGCTTTTTTTTGGCGTGACACCACAAAGTTGGTTGACGTATAACCAAATCGGTTTTAGTGCTTGGTTGTAAACTTGTAGTTTGTTCTGTACTGACAACTGAGAGTTTCTTCCCAGAAGCCAGTACAGTTCTCTGTATTTGAGGCCAAGCTCTACTCTTTTTTTCTTAATGTGTTCTATCCACCTTAGTTTTGTATCCAGAGTCATACCCAAATACTTTGCAGTGTTCGCATATGGAACTATGGCGTCGTTAATCTTGACATGAGGTATGTCTTCGATTCTTCTGTTTGTAAAGTTAATGTGGACAGATTTCAGTTCGTTGAGCTTGGTCTTCCATTTTTTGGTCCATTTATATATTTTATTACTAGCGTGTTGAAGATTCTTAGTAGATTCTCCAATAGTTGATCCCACTACCATTAGAGCCGTGACATCTGCGAATGTGGCGACTGTTACATTTTCCAGCTGTGGTAGGTCACTTGTATATTGTAGATAGAGAATTGGTCCCAATACACTACCCTGGGGTACCCCAGGTTTTACTTCTTTTAGTTCCGAGTATTCATCGACCTGTTTTCATCTGCATAGTCTATCAGATATATAGGATGTTAGCAGCTCGACGTATTGTAAAGGTAGCATATTCTCTAGTTTGTGTATCAATCCTTCGTGCCAAACCTCATCAAAAGCTTGTGGTCTGCTAACCCTAATACTTACAGAGACATTGATGCAAAAATAGATGGACAGCATGACAAATTGTTTAATCAACGATATTTTTTAATTAATTTTAATAACAATATCATCAAAGATTTAGGAAATATTTTAATATGATGATCAGGACTTTGCCCAACAACTACACCAATCTACACCATATCTCCTTGACAACGACATAACCTAACAACGCCCATCCACTGTAATCAACACTGATGTTAGCAAATGCGATATCATATTCCCTCGCGAAACTGTATGGTGTGCTATATAAGCCGAGACCGTCCTCCCCCTACATAATTATAGGCCATAATTTTGTAATAATAATTAAATTTTAGCTTCTCCGTCCGCCCTGCGAGGGTTCTTGGGATCTTCTGAATTGGTGTGGAAGCCTTGGAGTTTCATTGTCGTCTCTGTCCGCCCGCCCTTCACATAATTGCAGTATAATAAAGCAAAGTCCTGCAATGCACGTAATAGGGACGATGAAATATTAATTAGCGCTTGAAGGACGATACTAGCGATCAATTAGTGCCTCTCATCCCTGCCTTTTGATACAGTTTTATGGCATTCTGCGTGCATATCGCTGAATAAGCTTAAATAACATTTCAACCTTAAAACCTATCATATCTAGCTACCTTTAGAAATATATTCCTCGGATAATAGGGTAATACGGTATTTTTCAGGACTACGTGAGATCGGTGCGATGTATAAACAAAATTATAATGCCGGAGACGATATTTTTTAAAGTCACTTTTAAATGCAATTTTATCATAAACAAACCAACGCACAGTGTTAACAACGGTGAATGAATTTTAGCAAGGTCTGAAAACGTACCTGTTACCTAGGTAACCGATAGAGTAATTCCATGTCAAATCAACACAATTTTATTCCCCACCACCTTGGATTTTGATAAAATTTTGTACAACAGGGTGTTTGACTATTATTGGAAAACCATCTTAGTGTGTTTATTCCTTCACTCTACATTGTAAGTGCATTATTTTTCGTAAATATTTCCTCGATATTTCATAAAAATCAGCGTTAAAAATTGAATCACAAAAAGTCCCGCCAAAACGATACTTTCTGTTGTGTGACGTCACACGATAGTAGATGTCAAATCGGCCCATATGGTCTGTCAGTATCGGCATCGTCGCCGTTTGGCAATTGTGTTGTATGATGTGTTGTTTTCACAATTTCTACATCAAAATGAAATCCAGAATACGCAAATACGTCAATAAAAACTCCGGATAAACTATTTGTAGCTATTCCGCGGGATTTGAAACTGCGAAGAAAGTGGTTGGCTCGTAGAAATCCAAATGAAAGAAATAGCGGCCAATACAAGTGTTTTTTCTTGTTGTGAAGATTACTTCGACATAAGTAAAACTGACTAGAATAAGTAATCTATCGAATTTTCGAACCAGGTATTATCTGATGTGACAGCTTAAGGTTAGGGCTATCCTAACCTACAAAGTTATGCTTACATGGCACCTTAGTGCTATTAAATTCAAACGGGAGAAGCATAAGAGCGCGTTCGGATAATCGGGTAGGGTACGGTGAGAGTGAGGCGCTGCATAATAGGCGGTCTAACGTCATACGGCGTTTATCTGCATATAAGAGAGAGACAGCCGACCCAGGTTATCTGAGCATTGCTCTCCCCATACCCTACCCTGACAAACCGAACGCGCTCTAAGCGTACTAACGAATGACGTCACTGGAGACTGAGCCAATTACAGAGCGTTTTCAATCACGTGATAGGACGTGAATAAAATTCAATTTTAATTTTGGTTTTTAATAGAAATAAAGCATATTTTGTTTGAAAAGTAATAAAAAATAGTTTTCTTAAACTGTAATCTATTAGGATGACTATAATACAAGCCATATTTTTAATACAGTCAAATACCCTATTGTTGTCTTCGTGTAGAAAAATATAAAATTTTATGATAATATGTTCTCCCATTTGCAATTATGGGTAACCAAATTTTTAAAAATTGTTTGGACATGATATATTTAAAGGCCGATTATCGATCACCTAATTAATGTAGAGGGGTGGTATAGGTGCTATTTTATAGCCTTTTCCGTGAGCTTTCTCTTCATATCCAACACAATAGGGCTTGAGGGGGAATTTTGGTTTCTTAATTGAAAATTAAAAGTTTAATTTGCGTTATTTCTAAATGCCCATTAGTCAAACTTTTGAAAAATATCAGATAATAGCTTACACTGTTTTCAGTGAATTCCCAAAGTTTGATAGTGGGACGAAAATGGGTTCATGTCTTAAAAAAATAATGTCTACAAACATAATATTTAGAAGGAAAAGTCAACTATAACATCAATTTATATTGAAACTAAACAGTTATTTATAGTCTAATAGTACCACTTCTATGATATACAATAGGGTATTTGACTATTTTTGGAAAACCATCTTAATGTGTTTATTCCTTCACTCTACATTGTAAATGCATTATTTTTTGTAATTATTTCCTCAATATTTCATAAAAATCAGCGTTAAAAATTGAATCACAAAAAGTCCCGCCAAAACGATACTTTCTGTTGTGTGACGTCACCGGTTAGTGATGTCAAGATGTCAAGATGATGTGATGTCAAGATGTCAAATCGGCCCATATGGTCTGTCAGCATCGGCATCGTCGCCGTTTGGTAATTGTGTTGTATGATGTGTTGTTTTCACAATTTCTACATAAAAATGGGTTATAAATGGTGTATAAATCCACAATGCAGAGATACGTCAAGAAAAACTCCGGATAAACTATTTGTAGCTGTTCCGCAAGATTTGAAACTGCGAAGAAAGTGGTTGGCTCGTAGAAATCCAAATTAAATAAATAGCCGCCAATACAAGTGTTTTCTGTTGTGAAGATTACTTCGACATAAGTAAAACTGACTAGAATAAGCTATCTATCGTATTTTCGAAAGGTATTATCTGATCTGACAGCTGAAGGTTAGGGCTATCCTAACCTACAAAGTTATGCTTACGTGATGCTTTCGTGCTATTAAATTCAAACGGGAAAAGCATAAAAGCGCGTTCGGATAACCCGGTATTTTACGGTGAGAGTGACGCGCTGCATAATAGGCGGACTAACGTCATACGGCGTTTATCTGCATATAAGAGAGAGACGGCCGACCCAAGTTATCTGAGCATTGCTCTCCCCATACCATACCCTGACAAACCGAACGCACTCTAAGGCGGACTAACGAATGACATCACTGGAGACTGACCCAATTACAGAGCGTTTTCAATCACGTGATAGGACGTGAATAAAATTCAATTTTAATTTTGGTTTTTCATAGAAATAAAGCATTTTTTTTTGAAAAGTAATAACAAATAGTTTTCTTAAACTGTAATCTATTAGGATGACTATAATACATGCCATATTTTTAATACAGTCAAATACCCTATTAATAAGAATATTAAAATAATAAATATTAATTTTGTAGACATTTACTTTTTTTTAGACAAAAAACCCATTTCCGCCCCACTTACAAACTTTGGGAATTAACTAAAAACAGTATTAAGCTATTATCTGATTTTTTCCTTTATTTCTCCTCATGTACAACACAATAGGACTTGTGGGGGAATTTTCTTTTTCTTAATTAAAAATTAGAAGTTTAATATTGATTATTTCAAAATGCGCTTTTTTTACAATTTTGAAAACAAAATCACACTGTTTCACACTGTTTTTACCTAATTCCCAAAGTTTGAAAGTTTAACGGAAATGGGTTCATGTCTTACAAAAAGTAAATATAATAATATACAATAATAATATAATAAATAAAAGTCTACAAACATAATATTTAATGAAAATGAATTAACTTTAAATCATAGAAGTGGTACTATTAGACTATAAATAACTGTTCAGTTTCAATACAATTTGATGTTGACTTCTCTTTCTAAATATAATGATTTTTTTTCAAATTTAAAAAAGAATTAGTATTTTTAAATAATCTAAATTAAACTTTTAATTTTTAATTAAGAAAACAAAATTCCCCACAAGCCCTATTGTGTTGTATATCCCGAGAAATCTCACGGAAAAAGGTATTAAATGGCACCCACACCACCTCTCTAGATTAATTACGTGGGAACAATTTTTAAAATTTTGTATAGATACCCATAATTCCATAACGGTATAACATAGTATCATAAAGTTTGGTATTTTTCTATAAAGACATGAAGACAACTAAATTTCATCAAAATGTATGGTGGCTAGGTAAAACTGTGTTGATTTGACATGGAATTACCCGATAGTGTTTACTACTTGTGGACAGCAGGTAAAAGTCTAGGCAGCCAGTTCCACAGGTAGGCGCATTGTGGGTTACCTACATTATTAAGTCGTACCCGCCGTATACAAGATTATAACTCTCTTTATGACCGTCAAAATATTATTTATTCCGATATATTGCTCCGAGGTTGATATGAATATGCACGTTTTTACTAATGATTGATTTAGAGGTATAGTTTTTTCTCTCAATTTGTATTTTGGCAGCGGATTTCAACACGTGGTCGTTGATGATTTGTAATTTTATTCGTTTCACATCTAAGTTTATTTAAAATTTCATTTGAAATCATTTCTCCTCTGACAGTAATCTTCATTTCTAAAAACTATTAGATTAGTTTGTTATTCTTCCGTAGTTTTTGATGCAAAATGATGGTAAAGTAGCAAGTGTTAAGTACCAACCGTTCATAAGCGTCGATAACAAAATAATGTGCAACGTTGATACTCAAAACTTATAGCGTCAGTAACAAAGTGCTAACAAAATGTATCAAAAATTGCAAAAGATATTGAAAATCTAACCTGAAATTGCAATAAACACCACAAAGATCTTTATATAACCTTAGATATTCCGTGATACGCAGTCTACAGAAAAATAACAACCAAACAACAATTCGATATCCGAGTTTTCGCGAATTTCGCACGTCGAGCAAATCTACAATTGACGTAAGGGCGGTATTTGCGAGCGCACTGGGGCGCGAATGTATTTATATATTATATACGTACGACCTTAAGCTGCGTTCGTTCGATTTGATTGAATACGTACGCGAAAACCCATCAATTTTACGCGGACGTATATACAAGATGGCATTTGACGATATAGAACTCACGGCTGATGCCTGTTTGTACTTCTATTGTACGCCTTTCTGGTATCAAGCGGCAGTTTGCCGCCTAAACTTAAAGCCTTTAGATGTCGGTAATGTCACGTCACAGCCTTTACCTGCCGGCTATATCCAAACACAAGCACTACGTTTTGTGTTTGAAATCAGCAGTAACCAAACAGTGCAATAGAAATCGATTTAGGTATGTCAAATACGTACAGACTCTGTAGACCAGCATTATTCAGGTTTATTTTTATGTATTATTTTAGCATGGGATTATTATTTTAAATATTGGATTAATAAACAAGGTCAATCCATGAATAATTTTGATTTGGAGCCCTTCTAACCCAATAAACCACTGTTATTTCGATATTACATCCAACTAGACTATTCTAGACTATTCATTAACTTCAATTGACAATATTACTTACAATTATCTGTTACATAAAAACAAAATAACCTCTAGAAAACAACAATCTGGCAGAGTTATTGGTCTAAATCTAACATATTTGTTTTCAATATTTTTGCCTTTCCAAATGTGCGACAAAATAATCCTATAATTTGGATCTACTGCTCATAATGGTACTTTAGGGGAAGAGTAGAGTTGTAGGTGGTGGATTTCAATATTACATATCTTACATTCCAGATAAGATAACTGACCTATCACCAGACAAGTTTCTGAAATTCTATGACGAAAATTATGTCGGTCCCAGTGTGATTTGCAATTATAGACGAAAATTTATGCGGATAAGAAACTAAAGTGCAATTTCAAATTTCGTGGCTGTATTTAGTTAAACAAAAAATAATTAAATTAAATTGAAGCAAGTACTAATTTTGACAATGAAACAAATTTAAAAGTGCTTCACATATTTTTATTTATAATTTGGTATGTTTTTGCATTTAATAAAGTTTAAGAGAAAATATAGAGATCATCTATTATATGTAGATAAAATTAGTGTGTACAAATATCTTCTACTTGGGTGTTTATTCCCACACTTTTTTCTCAGAACGTTATTATTGTTCTGACTAAAACGTTTCATAAGGACTTATTTATTTTTTCAATACTTTAAAAAATAACAAATTGTTAATAAAACAGTATTTTAAATGGCTCTAATTTCTTAAGGAACGGTAAGTTGTTATCAATAGGTCCATATGAAACTTTTTACTCAGAATAAATGTTTCTTAATTTTTGTATTTTGACCAATGCTTCCTTTTTTTAATTTTTTAACGAATTTATTTAATTATTTGTAAAAGGCACTTTTTGTATTCTTCGTTTTCGCATTGTTTCATTTGTATTTTACAGGAAAAATACTTTAATAAAAATAAAAACTTTTACAGTTGTAAGTAATATTCAATCATTGAACTGCGTTTCTTTACAGCAGGGTTCGGAAATATTCATTTATGAACGTTCGCGTACGTACATTTATGATTTTACACGTGAACGTGAACGCTTTAATATTCTCCGATGCGTTCTCGTTCTCTTCCGATGCTGCGTCAAACATTCGCGGAAAGTTGGTGTGGTTCTATTCTATCTTGGTCTCCTGGTCGTGCAAGAGTTGCAGTAATTTCAGTGGCGACTTTAACGGCTTAAAAGCAGTAATTATTTCGCTGCAAGAGGAGGTTGCACAGCTGAGATCTGCTGTCGCTGCACCATCAGGTACTCATGCAGTGTCCATGCGGGACACTGAAGAAATCATTCAGGAGGTCCTCGAGCGTACAAGGCGCTCAACTAATTTAATTGTTTACGGTTGTAAGGAGGACATTGCCAGCTCTAGGAAAAGCCAGATGGATGCTGATGTTGCGTTTGTGGGCGATCTGTTGGATGATTTGGGTGTAGACCGATCTAATGTGGCGCCTGTGCGCCTTGGACGCTTTGATGCATCTAGGGAAGGGCTTTGTCGTCCTATAAAGGTTAAACTTGCATCTGAGGAATGCGTGGTGGGTGCAGTCCGGAAGTCTCAACAGTTGAAATCCCATGAGCGTTGGCGCATAATTTCCATTTCCCGTGATCGCACGCCAATGCAGAACAAATATTACAAGTCTGTAAAGATCGAACTGGACAGCCGGGTATCGAAAGGGGAAACAAGCCTCAAAATTAAATATATTGCTGGTGTTCCTACCATTGTTGAGTCGGAAAACTAGATTTGCCCAACAGAGACTCCCTTGTTTTTAATTTATATTATCAAAATGTTCGTGGATTGTGTTCAAAGACACGTTCCTTTTATATTAATACCTGTGATATGTCCTTTGATGTTATATTTCTTACGGAAACTTGGCTCACCGAATCCATCAGAGACTCTGAACTATTTCACAACTACTACAGTATTGAGCGCTCTGACAGAAATCGTTCTGTTGTGGGTCGTTGCAGGGGTGGTGGTGTTTTGCTGGCGTTTTCTCCTAAAATAAAATATTCTGTTGTGGATGTGTCCCACCTCTCTGCTCTTGTTCCGCTGATTGATTTTGTATTGTGTAAGTGCTACTTTGCACACACTGTCTTCTTTGTTGGAGTTATATATGTGCCTCCTGATCTCAGTCCAGTTGAGTTTGAGCTGTTTCTTGATTCTTTGTCTGCGATGCTAATTGGCAACAGGGCTCTTCTTCTTGGTGACTTTAATGTGCCTGGTTTTGCTGCATATGCCGATTGTGCCAAGGGGTTGGTTTTGCGGAATTTTTGTGATTTGTTGGATCTTCGCCAATTGAATTATGTTGTAAATCACAATAACAGACTATTGGATTTGGCTTTCACCAACAATAAGGAGTCCTTATCTGTTGAGCGGGATTGGCAGCCGATGACTCCTGAGGATCCTCATCACCCTTCACTTTCTATGACTTTTCGACCAGGCGTGGGCGAGGAATCTTCCCGATTCTCCTCTAATCTGCACAATGCAAGGTATAATTTTGGACGGGCAGATTTCCATCAGCTGTATGCTGACATCGCCAGTATTGACTGGACATTTCTCGAGGAGTTTGTAGATGTGAACGTTGCTGTCGATAATTTTTATTCGGTAATCTATGCTACACTTGACCGGTCTGTACCCAGGTCGCGGACCGTGTCGTCGGATTATCCTTATTGGTATACGCCTGAGATAATCAGAAATGTAGGGACCAAGCAATACTACCGCCGGAGGCATCTAGCCACCGGGAATCTCTGTTATCTTCGGGAGTTTAGAAGAATCCGTGCCTTGGTCAAGAGTCAGTCGACGTCAGCGTACACTAGGTTTCTTCGGGATGTGGAGGGTAAGATTGGATCGGACCCAGCCGGTTTATGGAAGTTCGTTAGACTTAAAAGTGGTAGTTCGCGGATACCGGGAACTATGTATGATGGTGATGAATGCTTCGAAATTCCTCAGGACATTGTGAATGCGTTTGCACGCCATTTTTCTGCGGTTTATTCCCCTCCATCTGAGATATTCTATGACAGTAATACGTCTCGGCCCGCATTTTCGCAGAGTATAGTCAGCGCACCTGAGGTGGTGGAATTGATGAGAGCACTTCCCAACAAGAAGACAGCTGGCGATGACCTTATCCCTTCCTTCTTGGTGCGTGATGCCAGGCATGTATTGGCTGGGCCGCTTGCGATCATTATAAACCTGGCAATCAAATCATCAACATTCCCTAACTTTTGGAAAACTGCAAGAGTTGTCCCAGTTTTTAAGAAAGGGGACAAAGCTCAAGTAAAGAATTATCGCCCTATAGCCATTCTATCGAACTTCTCGAAGATATTCGAAAGGGTATTATACAACACGATTAGTTTTAACACGCGGCCTTACATCTCCCCTTCCCAACACGGATTTGTTTCCTGCAGATCAACGCTCACGAATTTGGCATCCATATCGCAATATCTTGCCGAGGTTCTGGATGGCGGCGGTAGAGCTGATGTCATATATACCGATTTTTCTCATGCGTTCGACGTGATTGATCATGGAGTCTTGATTCGTAAGCTCAGTGACTTTGGTTGCAGCTTAACTCTCCTGAGGCTTCTTCACTCCTATTTGCATGGTAGATCAGGTTACGTTTTTTACAACGGATATTCATCGCGTGGTTTTGATGCTATTTCCGGCGTGCCCCAGGGCTCTAACCTTGGTCCCTTGATGTTTAATTTATTTTTGGATGATTTGTTGGAGAGTCTGACTTGCCCTGCACTCGCGTACGCTGATGACCTGAAGTTGTACGCATCCATCAGTGACTACCGGGATATTCAGCTGCTTCAGAGTAACGTCAACATCGTTGAGGACTGGTGCGTGAGCAATAAGTTGATCATAAACGTTCAGAAGTGTGTGTGCGTCACCTACACGCGAAAACTTATCACATCCTTGCCGTCTGCGTATTCCTTGTCTGGTGCTCTACTCCCAACCTCCACACGTGTGAAGGACCTGGGAGTGCTCTTTGATTCACGGCTAACATTTGTCCCTCACATTGATGAGATGTGCAACAAAGCAAATAAAATGTTGGGATTTGTGCTTCGATCAACGAAGGAGTTTCGTGAGGTCGGTGTCGTCAGGACTCTGTACTTTGCTTTTGTGGCCTCTATTCTGGAATATGCGTCGATTATTTGGTCTCCGCATTATGTGTCCCATCAGTTGAAGGTGGAGCGGGTGCAGCGTCGCTTTCTGAAGTGCCTTTCCTACCGTGTGGATGCGGTTTACCCGGAGCGTGGATATGAGTATGCGTCATTGTTAGTGCGACATGATGTGGCGTCGTTATCTGTGCGGCGTGAGAGGTGTGGCGTGCGGTTCTTGTGGAACCTGATCGAGAATAAAATTGACAGCATTTACCTACTCTCGCGAGTGTCTTTCTCGGTGCCACGTGCGGGTTCTCGTTCGCGGAATATTTTCTACCTACCGCGAATGCGTACTAATGTTTTGAGTGTCGCTCCTATTTTTGCAATGTGCCGTAACGCTAATAAAGATCAGTACCGTGAAGTGTTTTTTTAGGTTAGGTTATCTTTGTATGTATTTGCGTCTCATTCATTTGTTGGAAATGTATTTCATATTTCTTTGATCTGGTATGGTTTATTATGTATGTACATTGTTAGTTTTTAGTGTTCTTAGTTGTAGGTACTTATATTTAAATTTCTTATATATTTTGTATACTTTGCCTTGTAAGTGGAGTCTCTCTGTTAGGCAATAAATGGATATTATTATCTTCCATGCGTTTCAGATTTATAAAAAAAAGTTGCGTGAGATTATCAGAAATTGTTCAGAACTCTCCAAGGATCAAATCCACAACCACTGCCCCCACCCTCCCTTGCAGTACCCTAAAAATCAGGCAAAATTTTCCCCAAATTTACAGTTTTACAAAGTTACGTCATTCATTATTTCTTTTTGCAGAAATTACTATTATTGGATTATTGACATATTTTTTGTCATTTATAAACTAATTTAAAATTGTTTAAACAATTACTTTTTGTTTAAACAAAAATATACGATGTTACGAACATACTTTTCCTTTTTTTGCAAAAATTATTAAATGCTTGTTTTTTTGTCACTTATTAACTAATTAGCAATTGTTTAAACAATGGCCATTTGTTTAAACAAAAATATTTGATGTTACGCACATATTTTTCTAATTGTGCAGAAATTATTAGATTATTGGCTTTTTTGTCATTTATTAACTAATTTGCAGTTGTTCAAACAAATGCCATTTGTTTACAAAAATATTCAATGTTACGGACATATAATTTCTTTTGAGAAATAAAATTATTATTAGATTGTTGGCATTGTTAGTCATTAATTAACTAATTTGCAATAGTCAAAATAATAATAATTAGTGTTGCAACCACATTATTGGTTTGACCGATAGCGTAAAACCTCCAAAATTAGAGACCAGAAATCCTACAATAATTTTTGCCAAGAAATACGTACCAATATTGTATATTATTGTTTATACAAATTTATTTGTTCAAACAATTGCACATTAAGTAACAAATTACAAAAAACATGCCAACAATGTAACAATAATAATTTCTACAAAAAGAAAAACAAAACCATTGTAAATTTTTGTTTAAACAAATGGTAATTGTTTAAAGAATTGCAAATTCGTTAATAAATGACAAAAACACAATAATATAATAATAGTTTCTGCAATAAATATAAAAAATATATCCGTAATAATGTATATATTTGTTTAATCAAATAGTATTTGTTTAAACAAATAGTATTTGTTTAAACAATTACAAATTAGTTAATAAATGTGAAAAAAATGCCAATAATCTAGTAATAATTTATGCAACTGTAGAAAATTATTCCATTACAATGTATATATTTGTTTAAATAAATGGTATTTGTTTAAACAATTGCAAATTAGTTAATAAATGACAAAAAAGCCAATAATCTAATAATTTCTACACAATTAGAAAAATATGTTCGTAACATCAAATATTTTTGTTTGAAACAAATGGTAATTGTTTAAACAATTGCTAATTAGTTAATAAATGACTAAAGAAAATAATAATTTAATAATTTTTGCAAAAAAATGGAAAAATATGTTCGTAACATCGTATATTATTGTTTAAACAAATGGTAATTGTTTAAACAATTTTAAATTAACTAGAAATGAATATACGGACATACCGTATCATACGGACATACTACCGTAATGATCAAATATTCAATGTATCTAAGATGGTGATATCCAGGCGGGATGCAATTTTTTAAATAAATCAAATATTACAGCCACAACCAATTGCAAAGAAGTTAATTAATGACAAAGAAGAATAATCTAATAATAACTTCTCCAAAAAAAGAAAACTTGTCCGTAATATTGTATATTTTTGTAAGCAAGTGTTAAATTGTAAATGACAATAACCTAATAATAATTTCCTTTAAAAAATATGTCCGCAACATTGTATATATTTGTTTAAACAATTGGTATTTGTTAAACAATTGTTAATTAGTTAATAAATGACAAAAAAGCCAATAATTTAATACTTTCTGCAAAAAATGGAAAAATATATTTGTAACATCGCATATTTTTGTTTAAGCAAATGGTAATTGTTTAAACAATTTTAAATTAGTTTTTAGGGTACTGCAGGGGAGGGTGGGGGCTGGGAAAAAAATAGTGGTTGTGGATGTGATCCTTGGGGAGTTCTGAACAATTTCTGATAATCTCCCGCAAGTTTCTTTCTAAATCCGAAACGCATAGAAGATAGAATAGAACCACACCAAATTTCCGCGAATGTTTAACGCAGCACTTACATTCACCTATGAACGCGAACGACAGCAGTGAACGTTCGCGAACGTATCGATGCAACTTATAGGTACATATATGAACGCACGCTGTGTGATTCACCAATACACACACGTACGAACAACAGCGGAAATTGTGTCTACCTAACACACGCGAACGCGAACGGTCTGGACTTGTTTTATGCTTCTCGTTCGCGAACGAGAACTCATCAGATAATATTGAAACGTTCACGTTCTCGTTCGCGTACGAACGGTAGTGAATGTTTCCGAACCCTGCTTTACAGACTTGTATCTGATTACTTGAAATCACAGTTACACGTTTCTTTGTACTGAGTGGAAGAACTGAACAAGTCCAACATTTAACATTTCAAACTAAGATAACCATTTTGTATAAATTGTCTCGATCTTGTCGAAAATATTATAATTCTATCTATTGCCAGGATTGCTGAGGAAGCAGCGTGCTCCTGCCAATGCTACAATGACTGGAAAAACATACAAAGCCTCATAAATCTTGTTTACAACTTGAGCCAACAAATATGTTTCCACATAGCAGATATAACTGTCGAAAATATCCCACTATAACATCCCTTAAGGTACCTAAGATTGCCAGAAGCAGTTGGCGAAAATGTAACCGATAAAAATTAGCATATTTTTTCTGATAATAACGAACTTCTTTTCTGGGGGCCAAGAGGCGTTAAGGAGGGTTCTTGAGGACACGAGGGGCAGGGAAGGATACAATAAGGACTGCTACTTCAACCACCGAGCAATACGTCAACTAAATGTAAATTGGAAAGGCTATTTTGGCACTGGTTGTGTGACCTTGTAGGCCTTGCTCCCTTCATATAGCATCTTTACACGTGTTCATGCACGTGCGTGTATAGACAATGGAAAGCGACGAATAAAAAACGTAAAAGACTGGTCCAACGACTAGTGCTATATATATTCATATATATTCCGTCGCTCCAAATCTAATTGTTAGTGCCCATTAAATGGTCTATAATGCGGCGGTCGTAAATTTAAATGTGAAAAAGGACGGTTGTCCGCAAAGAAATAAAATGAAACGGTTTGAAACTGGATTGAAAAAAAATATGTATTCATTGCAGGCCTGAAAGAAGCGGATTTTTTAAGTAATCTGAAAGATCTAAATACATAATCTAAATACATAAAATGATGATGGCTCAGACGTAAAGTCTAATATTATGATGAATATTATGATGTGGACTTACAGCTTAATATTTTGCTGAACTTTGATCTTTACTTTTGTAATTAATGATGAATTTAGTGTAAACGCCCCAAATTCAAATAAGTTAAAGAATTTTCGGTCTTTTTTATTAACATATATTTTCTCCAAGCATTAGAAATAGTTACAGAAGATTTTTTTTGGGTGTTTCAGGCTAGAATAATGATTTTTTTAATGGATATGGCATGAGTTCAACTAGTAGCTCCAGATGTGGTGTAATAGTCTCAAAATTGGTACTCTATCGTATTATTATGAAAATATAATACATTTTTAGTCAGCCTAAATTACAATTTACTTTTACCTATTCCAATTTCCTTAGTTACTGTTATCCTGTAGCGATGTAAAGAGAAGTCGAATTGCAGTTACCTTATAAGGAATAAAACAGATTTAGCAAAAAAACACTTTTAGCAAAACACTCAATTATCAAGATCAGTCAAACATTTAAGTTATCATCTGACCGTTGGAACATTGCTAGAACAAGAAACTATTGTGGGTTGATAAGTGTAAAGTCAAAGCAATAAACCGGATGTCCTAAAAATAGTTCAAAATTGCAAATTTGTTATTTTAACAAACTAAACAGAAATATGTCGGAATTTAAGACAAACAAATTCATCAATATTATAACCCGCCACTGCAAGTTTGAAAAAGATAACGTAGAACATAGTACACAGTACACACATGATGTTTTTGGGTATGGTGGTCTATATAATATCTGTGATTTTAGAAATCTGGCAACTCTGCCACATTGTGTCTTAAACTTTGACTACAAGACCATCGTTCTGACTCTCCCTGTGTAATAAGCTGTGTCTTTTGATTTGTTCAAAATATCACCAAAGAAGTCTAATACTATAGATACATTTGTTTATGTAGTGTAAACATAATGAAAAATCGGTCATTGTTTACAAAGGAAATTGAACATTAAAGCTTTTATAACAATTCTACAAATAATAAGTATGTAAGCACATAATAATATACAGTAGAGCGTCGATAATCCGAACTAATTGGGACCGAAGGTGGTTCGGATTATCAAATTGTTCGGATTTTCGAAAATAACCTAGGAAATGCCACTTTATGGCTAAAACATGCCTAAAAATGCACTTTAATCAATTAAATATACACATATTAAACAAACTATTACATAATTATGTTTTTCTACTTTGCATTCACAATGCACACATTGTAACACTGTTTTCAGTGTCACAGTTAACACATTGTAATACCGAAAACAGTAACATTTTTGTCTGATTGGTACACAGTGATATCAAATGCCATATGTCAAACGTACAATACATAACCCAACATAACCACACACTGCATCTTCTTAATCGCTTGCAATCACATAAACTGCGAAATATCAATATTCTATACATATTTAAACATGGGTGTAGCCTGCTATAGTATGGCCAAAGGATTGGAGCTTTCTTAGTTTTGCTGTGTTCATCAAAATACGCCAGCATGACGTTTACGGTGATGTTTTACGACTCTAGTAAGTGATCGTTATCATTCTTTTCAACTAAACATCAAATCCCCTTTTCAGATATAATTCAAGGACCACATTTACTTTAATAAGGTATTATGCGAAGATCAAACCTACATCGTAGATACGAACGATTTTAATTACTGCTGCGAGATTGTATATGCGCAATAAATGGTTTATCAGCATACACGTACGAAGCTATAGTACATTTAAAGTGTAGAGGATTTCTTAGTTTATGTAACATATATGTTTTCGGTAATATTTTGGACGCTTGGATGCTCGGTTCAATTCATATTCGTTTTTGTCCGTCGCTTTCGACTTCGTCTTAGTTCTGATTATGTGCAACGTATTTGTATTACCTCCATCACATGTAATTTTACTAAGTATAATTTATTCTAATAAACTACTTTGCCGAAATTAGAATTGGGTTTCAATTATAAGTGCTTGTAAATATATAAGCCGCAACGGCTACGTAGCGGAATTAGGTAGACACCGCTGTTAAACGTTAAGCGTTATAACAATTCTTTAGTAAGTTCTTGTTCTTCGAAGTAACTAATCAGTCACCGCCAAACACTTCTATTCTGATTATTATACTTATGAAACCACTATTTTAAAATTGTTAACTTTTTAGGTTAAGTTTCATGTATTTATCACAGTAGGGTTAAAAGTGTTGCCCCAAGCTCCATTATGATCATCGTTGCGACCTCGCTGAATATTTATTCAAACTTGTAGGCTAAAGTAGAGTAAAATTATTCACAATTAGATTTTGTCATGATTTTATCTCATCGATATCATCTTTAACGAAGTTGGCAGTTACTACAGTGCTACCACGTGGTACCCGCAAAATACCCTAGATTTTAATTTAGCGCGATATAGTAACCACAATTTCTAAACTTATATAAAATTAATGACGCAAAGTAGAAAAAATAGTATATTACACTCGTTTTATAAGACGTATTGGTGCACTCGTTCCATTTGGGCACTCCTCGCTACGCTTGTCGTGCCCAAAACAACTCGTGCGCCAATTTGACGTCTTATAAAACTTGTATAATAATATACTAATTTAAACTCTTTTAAAACGTGTTCGGATTTTTGACGTTCTACTGTACTTACTTTATATATTTTTGCTATAAAACTGCCATGAAAAGAAGATGTGCTCCTATACAATATAATTTAGGGATTGGAGTGCATGAGCCTAATGTCAATCAAAAGAAAACGCCGGAAGTGCTTCAAGGGCACACGTAAACAAATTTCATTAGTGAAAGTACAAAATGTGAAGTTTAACTTGTTGTTTTCTAGTTTAGTTTCTTCCTACAACATCGGGTTCATCCGCTAAAATTTAGTAATATTATAAAACGTTTCACAATGTTTATAATAGTGCACAAGTTTAATACTACCGACAGTTTTATAGTTACTTTTTTTAAGGTTTATAAGACGTCAAATTAGTGCATGAGTGCTCTAAATGAACTAATGCGCCAAGATGTCTTATAAATCGAGTGTAATATACTATTTTTTCTACTTTGCATCATTAATTTTATATAAGTTTAGAAATTGTGGTTACTATATTTAGAATCTAGGATATTTTGCGGGTACCGTGTTGTAGTACTGTTGGTACTGTAGTAAACTGTCTACTTCGTAAAGTTGGGATAAAATCATGACAAAATGTTATCGTGGATAATTGTAGTCTACTTTAGCCCACAAGTTTTAATAAATAATTATCGTGGCGCAACTATGATCACAATAGACCTTGGGGTAACACTATTAACCCGCAACGGCTACGGTGATAAAAACTTACATGACAACCAGTGAATAAAGGATATAGATATAGAAACTAGAACACGCACTTATAATTGAAACCAAATTCTAATTTCTGTCAAGTAGTTTATTAGAATAAATTATACTTAGTAAAATTACATGCGATGGAGGTAACACAAATAGTTACACAACTAGAACTAAAACGAAGTTAGAAGCGACGTACAAAAAAAGAATACGGCATTGGCACGACAGAATTCCGTCCAAAATGTTACCGAAAACATATACGTTACATAAACTAGGAAATCCTCAACACTTTAGATGTAGACTATAGCTTGCTACGTGCATGCTGATATTCAATAAACTATTTATTGCGCATATACAATCCCGCGGCAGTATTTGAACCCGATCATACAGCATTTGATATCAATGTAACCAATCTAAGAAAAAAGATCTGTAAACTGATCATTTTATCAAAGCAACAGGCTGTGTGTAATGTGTCGAGTATATACCACACTATATATTTTTTTCTGGGCCAGCAGTTAGTGGGACGGATCTATGTTCCATCTACCAGACGATCCCTTTCAATTAGTGCCCTTCCCATTTCCGTTTTTTTCTCGTTCCATGTCGTTCAGCGTCATTATTATTGTTATTATTATTACATCAGTGGGCTATTGTTATCTGAACCGGCAAAACGAGCTACCTGAACCGAATACCCCATACGTAAATCAATTTTTGATCCAGGGTTACCAAAAACTCTCACGTTCTTAATAATCCGAACTTACCTGTGTAAAAAAATGATCGAAAGGTATAGTTAAGTATGAATAAAAATATCGGTTAAGATTATTTTATGTACGTCAAGGCATTTGAATAAAAATAGACATGAATTTTTTCTACTTTATTTACGTCAACAATTAACAGATTGTAACAGTGTTTTCGGGTTCTTTTAAGGGTACATTCTAGTATAGTTGCACTAAAAATAAGTCGTGAATTTTTAGAATTTGTCTCTGAAATATTTACAGTGTATTCTTTAAATATTGTGCAATCAAAATATGCATTATAAAATCACTAATTTTTGAAAATGTTACACCAGACTGTACTCTTAAAGAAGAGGAATATGGGCGCTATTTGTTTCTTTGCATTGTTTAGTTATTTGATCTTGTCAAGTTAACACAAATAGTTTTTCCTAACTTAACTAAGTTGACAGTAACTACAGTACTACCAAATGCTTCCCGCAAAAATACTCTAGACTCTAAATTGACTTTAATAAGATTTCACATTCTATATAGGAAAAATTAACCACTTGTTAAGAATCATGCGGTTAACAACGGTGGTTAACTGTTGACGGTCATGCGCATTCAATACAAAACATTCAATCAGCTGATCAGTACCCTTTGATGTGCTGTGTACACAGAAGTTAAAAATATGCAAATTAATAATGAATAGGAGTATCTGCGAGAGTAGAACTTCACAAGATCCATTATTATGCCATCATGGTTAATTTTATTCACAAAAATAAAGTTCTTTTGCGACGCACTCAACTCCGTTTACGGAAGCTGGTAACGTCGAAGAATTGTGGAAACAATTTAAATTTGTGCAAAAGTTCACAGAAGATAGCTGCTCAGTAAAATCGCGTAAAATGAATTATTCTATTATATATATATATATATATATATATATATTATATATATATATATATATATATATATATATATATATATGTGATATTGTGGGAAATATGGTCAGTTGGGCGATAAAAAGGAAACTCCTTTAGTCTGCGTTCAAATTTTCGTCTTTATTAAAGACTTCTTCAGGAACAAGCTAATAAGAATAAAACACAGGCTTCAGTCAGAGTAGAGGTCTACACACTTATAAATAGTGAACAAACATAGTTTCTACTTACACACAGAGTAGGACAAAAGCTTGCTAGGAGAACTCGACAAAGTCGAGTTCTCTTGTCGAGTTCTCCTAGCAAGCTTTTGTCCTACTCTGTGTGTAAGTAGAAACTATGTTTGTTCACTATTTATAAGTGTGTAGACCTCTACTCTGACTGAAGCCTGTGTTTTATTCTTATTAGCTTGTTCCTGAAGAAGTCTTTAATAAAGACGAAAATTTGAACGCAGACTAAAGGAGTTTCCTTTTTATCGCCCAACTGACCATATTTCCCACAATATCACATACGTTTTGATTCCAAACTAAGCTGGTCGTTACTTCCATTCAACTATATATATATATATATATATCATATATCGACTGGTGACTTTTTGGTGTTTGTTCAATATTTTGAGAATATAGACGCACGCACACACGGAGAGAGGCGAAAGAGGCGCACACAATGGCGGAAACAAAAGTGGCCCGAAACAACAATGGAAGGTGATCGCGTCCTCTGCGCTGTTATCTGACTTCTTTTGTTTCCGGCCGCGCCTATCCATTCTGTTTGATTTATCGGGTAATTTGTTCGGTCGCGCTGTTCTAACGTATAGCAGGCTTGATTATTTATTACGTGTACGACAGGAGTAAATAACTCGCGGCTATATGTTCTATTCGGTTATATGTTTGCCAATATATTATACGTGTTGTGTGTGTAAGTGTGTGTATGTGTTGTGATCTCGAATTCTTCCAATATATTAAGTATTACATAAAAAAAACTGGAAATAATCTTTTATATCTAATCTGTATTCAAATGTATAGAATTTTTAATAAGTTATATAAGAAAAAATGTGATGTGGCCAGGCACATTACTTTATCATACTATACAGCATGAGATGTCACAAAATAATGTAAAACCCCCTTAAAACTTCAGTAAATTTGTATTGAGTTTTTATTCCATGGCGTAATTTTAACTTCGGAGTTTTACTGTTTAAAAAAGATATTTAGAACTTACTTTCCATAGATTTTGATATTTTTCTAAAAATAAAAATACCAAGTTAGCATCTTCTGATGTCACAATATCTACATATAATTAGGAAAATGTTTGTGTGCCATTGTCAGGTAGTACTTTGATTTTAACTCCCATTATTGTTATTAATGTCCTCGAGAAGATTATTGGCTTATTCATTTGCTTATTCTAGCTACTACACATGATGCAATCAATATAATAGTAGCTAGCCTAAATTTCACATGAAACTAGAATTATTTATTAACTTTATTAGAATAGAAACTTTACACTAGGGTCATTCCGCGATTTTTTTATTTTAGGTTACCAAAACCAAGAGATCACTGTGCTGGTAACGACCGTCAGGGCTATTTAAAAAGGATTTTCATAAAACTTATCAGTTTGAACATCTATCTACAATTCTAAAAGATGAGTCGTCTTTTTGTTGTAATGTTGCATCAAAATAATAATAACAGCCCCCATTGTTTATGTATAGTCGTTAAACTAGCGTGACGGGTGTGACACGTTACTGCGGAATAATATTATTTTACTGAATTTTTACAGAATTACTAAAAGAAGCAAAAAATTTTTTTTCAAATCGTTCATTAATATTTTTATAATTTGAAAACAATGTTGTGGGGTCGCCACCGGTTTTCCAAATTAGTATTTTTTACAAAAAATTATGAATTACCCATTCTGTCTAATGGTGGAATTTGATATATTTGCACGTTTATGAATATTATTAATTGTGCATAAGGAATTTATGGATGTTTGTATTTTTTTGACAAAATTGAATTGATGTCGATAACCAACTTTGCTGGAATCAATGACTTTTGTATTCTTTCACCAATTTCCACTATTTTTTCAGAACATGTAAAGTAAACTTACCTACTTTTAAAAGATAAAGAAAATAATGTTCCAGCTTATTAAAAATAAATGGTGTTTTTCGACTAAGTTTGAGACATCCTGTGGGGTAACTAACGAAGTGGTTCTCTCTATTCTAAGTGCTCAGTTACAAAAACCATATGAATCGTCAACATCTTATTTTGTAATTCATCCCAATATCTGAATTTTTGTAGGAGATACACATTTGTAAGTAAAATATTGCATTGTTTTTGGACCAGCAACACTGGCTAATCTGCAAGGCTGAATATGCTGCAAGGATCACAAACGAACTTTTAAACGTATCATTTAGATTCCATGTTGACTTGCTGTTATTTCAACAAGTGCTGTTATTTCATCACACATTATTAAAGTATGACATACACGTTGAGTTTCGCTTAGTATAATTTAGTTTTTTATCCATCTGTTTATCTGTAAATTTCTGGTCATTATCTTTAAAATAATTCGTTGTTGGTACTAAAAACAATAGTAAAAGCACTTTTAATCAAGTAACATTCGCTGCAAGGTTGAACAGCATAAATTGCAACGGTTTACTTTAAATTATCTTCTAAAAAAATGCAGATATGGGAATGAACCAAACACAAAATGTTGAGAATATCGATCAGATCAAAACTATCTAGTTTACTCGGTGTAATCGGATGAATAAAAAATTATGAAGGTCGTCAAAGATTACAAGAGCTACTTAACATCAAAGTTTAACAAAATAGTTCCTTTAATATAGGTGGGTAAGTTTCTCGCAAAAACGTACTCTTAAATTTGGAATATTTAGTTGTATTGTACAGGGTCATTAGATTAGACCATTTGTTTGGTATCTTCTTTGACCGTAAGATTTGTTTTATTAACCATAGGAATGTAGTTAATCTTTCTTAGTCTTCTTAATATTATTTATTGGTTGATGAAAATCTATTTATTTCGTGCAAAAGGCATATATTTGAAAGATCTATGTTAAAGGAAATAGTTAATATTTACAACTTCAATTCCAATCAGAAACGATAACGAAGTACACTTTTTCTTGTACCAAACTATAAAATATTTATTTATTTTAAATGCGTATAGCAAAACAATTAATCACTAATAATGCAAATAAAATAGTACCTATGAATAATTTCACACTAGAAGTAATTTTGAATTAAACTGTGAGTCTTTACAGATACCTACGCTTTCAGTTAAAGAAATGTACAGATTTGTTATATAAAACATTCATTTTTTTTTCAATTTGTTTCTCCAGGTATACTAAGCTGTAAGTATTTCGCTTCAATATTCAAGATAAACAGACAATTCAACGGTATTTCTTTGTCCTATGCCCTTTCGAGCTTCGGAATACCTCTTACGTGGCAAATCCCTGCTATTACCAGTTCCAGGTAAATTTTTAAAGAGGCTAATAAGTTTACCGACCTTAGGGACAACAACGACAAAAGGTCTCCACATAAAGAGGGAAACAAAATCCCCTCCAGATCCCACCAAATTGGTACAGGGAGCAGAAAGCGTACAGTTTTGCGGAAACGGCCAGATTCGACAAAAAAAAATGATAATAAAAGAAAATAAACGAACACAGGCTAAGGGAGATAGGTAGAGGACCGAATAAGAGTCGTGTACCACCTTTTTGCGTTTAACAGTCGGCCAACTGTCGTTTTTAATCATGCAACAGGAATCACGTGGATTATTCTTCGGTCCACCTAGCAGCTGTTTCAGAATTAAAGGGTATTTTTATCCTCTTTTTTGTGTGTGTTACAACCCTTTTTGTTGATCGTACGATTTTTAAGTAATTACGATCGATTGTAGTATGTTTTAATAATAAATTCGATGTATCTCAGGCGCTTCTGATGACACAACTACGGACGCCAGTAGTAGGTGTAAATACTGTAAATGAGCAAGCGCTGTTACCTAGATTTCGGGATTGTAGGATTGTAGACGTTTAGAGACGGTTGCTAACACCATCTGGCTAATCGAATCTGAAGTAATAAGGGAATCAAGCGCACGAGAATACCGCTAAACAGATAAGACAGGGGGTTATGCTGGAATTGTTGGAATATTTGTGTACGAATCTTGTTTCTTTAAATCGTTCTTGAAGTGACAATCAATTTAGATTAATATTATTTTTTCTACCTTACGTCATTAATTTTATATAAATTTAGAAATTGTGGTTACTATATTTAGAATCTAGGGTATTTTGCGGGTACCGGTTGTAGTACTGTTGGTACTGTAGTAAAATGTCAACTTCGTAAAGTTGGGATAAAATCATGTCATAATCTTATTGTGTATAATTTTACTCTACTTTAGCCTACAAATTTTAACAAATAATTAAGGGGGCGCAACTATGATCACAATAGAGCTTGGGGCAACACTATTAACCCGCAACGGCTACGCTAAGCTAAGCTTATATGACAACCAGTGAATAAAGGATATAGATATAGGAACATAACCTGAAAAGTTAATTTCAAAATAGTGTCTAATAATTATAATAGTCAGATTAAAAGTGTTTGGCGGTGACTGTATACTTACTTCGAATTGAAAGAATTGTTATAACGCTTAACGTTTAATAGCGGTGTCTACCTAATACGCTAGGTAGCCGTTGAGGCTTATACATTTACACGGACATAATTGAAACCAAATTCTAATTTCGGTGAAGTAGGTTATTAGAATAAATTATACCTAGTAAAACTATTTGTATTTGATTGTATTTGAACCCGATTATATCTACGATGTAGCTTTGATCTTTGGCAATACTATAGCATGCTACACGCATATTTAAATCTGTATAGAATATTATAATATTTTGCAGTTTATGCGATTGCAAGCGATTCTAAAAAGGCAGTTTGTGGTTATGTGTGGTTACGTTTGACATATGGCATTTGATATCAATGTGACTAACCTTATAAAAAATGTACTAAAAACGGTGTTACAATTTGTTAATTGTAACACCGAAAACAGTGTTACAATGTGTACATTGTGAATGCAGAGTAGAAAAACATAGTTTGAACAAATTAATAGTTCAAATGAACAACAATACATTTTATTAACGTCACAGTTAGTAATTTCGAAAAAATAATAATTGTAATGACAATTACAGATTTACGTTTTCAAAATATCTATTATTTCAAATTAAAAACACGAAATGTAAATTGTTTCGAGATAGATAATTTTCATTGATATCTTTATAAATTAAATTTACAACAAACCTACTGTCAAAATTTGGTTAGTCTATTACTAGCCAAATTAGTTAATAGAACACGATATAGCTAGTATTTTGTTAGAATTTGATGTTTAAAAACGTTTGTAATTAATGGATTTAGTTGATTTATGTCAACATGTTGTAAACGAATTCATCAAGAGTATCATACGCATGTGCAAGTTTCCAAAATAAATTTGTAGAACTTATTATACCGGTAGAATCAACATGATGTGTTGGTGGTCTAAGTTTGAGACACCCAATGGAATAATTAGGCAGCATGGTCAGATGTCAGGGTCTCAAATAATCTGATACAAAGCCGTATCACCTCTCATTAAATTAGTTTCTTATTTATCCCAATATCTGAATATTTGTAACAGATGCTGATTTACAAGTAAAACTTTTGCTACTTTTGCAAATATTCTTATATTAAGGTGAACGAAAAACAAAAGAAGTTGGAAATTGGTGTAATTTTTGAACAGTCAACTTAGAAAGCTAATCAAGTTTTTTTTTCTCCACAAGGATTTTTTAACTTGAACCACCAAAACACGACGTTGCTACTCCGGGTGTAGTAACTGTAAGAAGTTACTTTTTCTCGGTGAATGAATCGGTGAAAGATTACAAAAGTTATTCAACATCAAAGCCTCAGAATGTGATTCCACTATTCACATTTATCACAAAACATGTCATAACTTCAAACAGTGCAGAAGCGTGTACCATTTTCTTCATGTTTCTTTAAGAACAATTATTACACAGACAAATATAAAAAAAAATCAGCGGCATGTTGTTTCATGTAAATAACTAAATCGTTACAAAAGAAAAATATAACTACACAATATTTAACAGAATGCAGTTAATGGCTTACTAAGAGAATGTTTAGCGACCCTGTGGGTGATGACTCCATATGAAACAGTAAACAATAATCTAAATTTTCAAATTCTACATGGTATTTTTCGTACTTGAATGGCTGTCGAGATATGTAGTCGCTAAGATGGACAAGCTTCGGGCTGGTGCAATAGTGGGGATACACTCACAATATGACTTTTTATTTTTTTTGTTTATTCCAAGAATGCATAGGTTTGGCCCATATGTTATTGGTTGGTTACTTACATTATTGTGTTTACATGTATTAAATTGTGGTAAAAAGACATGAGACAAAAAATGTTTTCCGTAAATAAAAATATCCTTGTTTATTTTTGTATTCTTCTTAGATCTAGAAAACAATAATTCCTCGCTAAATAATATAGTATAAAATAGCAAATTCCTCCCTCGCTGTCTCCACACAAAGAGAGAAAAAGTGTCGAATAAGATAGCTGTTAGTACTCTTCTCCTGTGTCTCGGTCTGTGGAGTTTATTACAGAAACCTTCTTTACAGAGCTCCGCGGTGACAGTACGTAGTAATTCGACACAATTGCATAAAAATCAGATCAACTTGAGAACGGCTGGGTCAATTTTAAAGAGCTGTGTCTTAAAATGTCACCCATAAATTAGCTCCTGTTCCCAGATTAATGCTATGGCTTAATCACCATGAAAGCATGTTAAATCAACAAATCAACAAGTATATTGTGTAAAAAATTAGCTTCTTCTCCCTAATTAAGTTCATGATTAAAGCAAGCACGGTTGAATTTTATATTTATCCTGGAACAATGCCCTATGCTTACACATTCCAACACAACCTTACTTTTACACATCAGTGCAATAGTTTAGACTCCGATCTGCTTTTAAAGACACCCGGTATTTGAATCCATACTAGGGTCAAGGTAAACATCTTCGCTGGTTAAAAAGGGGTGCCTACATACTAAAAAAGAAATCCGTGCAGGTCACATGACAAATACAAGATTTTCTTTCACAACGTAATAATAATTATAATAATCCATATGCATTCATTCCCTCTCGGGATAAAGAAGGCATAATAAACGGTTTGGTCTGCCATAGTGTATGAATAAAAAGAAACTGGAGTAAAAAGGAGGGCTGGAAGAAATCTGAGATGCAAAGGTGGAACTCCTCGTGGTTCTTTGTTGGTCCTTCGATATAAAAAGGTGAGACAGAGCGCGTTGGTTTCGTGTCGTCTTTTTTCTGATCTAAGCTCGGGTTACTGGCGAAAAACTTCGTGTAGGTACATGCGACCTTTTGAGGCGATCAACCGTAATCTAATGTGAGATGGAAAAAAAAGATGGAGTTATTTGCTCAAGCAATTTGAGACTGGACTCTTAAACTTTATTAGGTTGAACTTTGGTGTTTTTAATTTTGTAGATTTAATTATTGAAACAAGATCGTTTATGTACAAATTTAATAAAACAGGTCCCAAAACAGTACCTTGTGGTACCCCCAAGCTGTGTATTAATTCACTTGACTCATTTTCTCCAATCCAATTTTTGTAATAACTTTTGACGACAAATACTTGCGAAGGCTCTTTAAAGTCTACAAAAATTACTTAAAAGCTTTCACAATAGTTATTTATGCTTTAGAGCAGTTTCCCAACCTTTTTACTTTTTACTAAAAATATACAATGTCCTTTCTAAGGTATTTCGAGTATTTTTTGCGTACAGAAAAACGTGTAACGTATTTCAAGTAACCAGATACAAGCCAAAGCAATACAGAAATTTAGCTCCCAATAACCAGGGATGTTACAGTTAATTCTTCTTTTACATCTTTTGTGGTAGTTTATTACATTCATTTTCTGTGACATTGCAGATATATCTCTCCAAGTACCTATAAACTTATTTGTTCTTTTTAGTTCCTTCAAGTATTACCAAAGGAAGGAAGAAGAAAATACAAATCAAACAATGCGAAAACGAAGAATACAAAAAGTACCTTTTACAAATAATTAAATAAATAAATTGATTAAAAAATTTTAAAATAATAATTGGTCAAAATACAAACATTAACAAACATTTATTCTGAGTCAAAGCTTTCATATGGACCTATTGATAATAAGTTAATATTCCTAAGAAGTTAGAGCCATTTAAAATACTGTTTTATTAATATTTTGTTATTTTTTAATGTATTGAAAAAATAAATAAGTCCTTATGAAACATTTTAGTCAGAACAATAATTACCTTCTGAGAGAAAAGTGTGGGAATAAGCACCCAAGTAGAAGATAATTGTACACAGTAATTTTATCTATAACAGATGATCTCTATATTTTCTCTTGAAAGTTTGTTAAATAAGAAAAAGCTTGCTCATACATACACAATGTTGAAAACTGAACTGATACAAAGTAATTTATAACTCGAGGTGAAAATTAAATGCAAAAACATACCAAATTATAAATAAAAATATGTGAAGAACTTTGAAATTTGTTTCATTGTCAAAATTAGTACTTGAATTTAAATTAATTATTTTTTGTTTCATTAAATGCAGTCACGAAATTTGACTGCATTTAGTTTCCTGTCCACATAAATTTTTGTCTATAATTGCAAATCACTCTGTATATTTATTGATTTTCTATGAATGGGACCGACATACTTTTCGTCATAGAAGCTCAGAACTTGTCTGGTGGTAGGTTAGTAATATTATCTGGAATGTAAGATCATATTGAAATCCACCACCTACAACTCTGTTCTTCTCCTAAAGTACCATTATGAGCAGCAGATTCAAATTATAGGTTTATTTTGTCACACATTTGGAAAGGCGCAAATATTGAAAACAAATAGTGTTAGAGTTTGACCAATAACTTTGTGAGATTGTTGTTTTCTAGAGGTTATTTGGTTTTATGTAACAGACAATTGTAAGCTTTCGACATTTCGTACTATTACGGAACTTTGACACAACTGTTCAACATAAAATAACTATTGTTAAATTTATAATATTATTAGTTATTATATTATATTATCGTTAATATGTACATTTTCTTTTGTTTCAGGTGAGTGTCAATCAAGTTACTGTACCACATATCGTAGTAAGTACTGACATAAACAAAACTATTCTGATTTTGCTGATGTTAATTTACAACTTAACTTTCAAATAACGATTATTGAAAAATTAAAAATTTAAATAATATTTTGCGATATTTTGCTATCGTACGAACGAAGCAATGGACAAATTTATTTCTCTACTATGAATTTATAACTGTATAGTACATTGTAGTACTCCACGTTTGGCGTATTGAATGTCCTCTACCGAACTAATGGTCCGTTAACAACAACAAAACGCTGCGGAATTATTATGGAGCCGTCGGATATAGATTTAGCGTCACCGTTAAATTTTGACAGAAACGTAATGGACGCCGCCGGTTATTTATCGCGGCCGTCGTGATTTACAATGATATTTAGTCGTCCACAGTGACAGCAAGCTATGTCCATTACACAGCGAAAACACGATTTTTTGTTTTCCACCACGGAATTTTAATTCCAATTTTCGAATAATTTTTTTTTTGTCCGCTCTACTATCTAATGATTCAGCAAAGTTCATAAATAGGTTTATTCTTAATTACCATTATGATAACAGAAGAAAACAGTACATAAAACAAGAGATAAAAAAAGAAGATGAAAGGTAAGATTGCACTAAAGATAAAACAGAAGATATAATAGAAGATAAAAATACAAAAATAAAACAGACGATACAACAGAAGGTAAAACAGAAGATTAAACAGAAGATAAAACAGAAGATAAAATAGAAGGTAAAACAGAAGATAAAACAAAAGGTGAAACAGAAGCTAAAGCACAAGATAAAAAGCAGATAAAGGCACTCATAAAATAACTGATGGAACGGAATATACAACAGAAGATAAAACAGAAGGAAAATGAATATAAAACAGAAGATAAACCAGGAGATTCTTATTTTTAAATAACTGCATTACAGCTCACAAGGCTTTGCTTTTGACTCTTCTGATCGATCAGGTGTCTAGGCCTCAACGTGTACGTGATGAGTAAGCCTTTACACCTGACTTCTTCCATTTTATTTTGTATTTCTTTGTACACAAACTCCATTTTGAGGTCCTTATGGAGATCATCATTCATAATGTACCTAGGTGCATTGACAAGGCACCTTAATACTTTATTTTGGAAGGTCTGGACAATTTAAATGTTACTTTTTTTTGTGCAACCCCAGAGTTGAGCACCATAAGCCCACACGGGTTTTAGAATTTTCTGGTGCAAGAGAAGCTTATTGTGTACTGACAGCGAGTTTCTTACCAGAAGCCAATACATCTCTTTGTATCAGATTCCTAGTTCCTCTCTTATCTTTTTGACATTTTTAATTATGTTTTAAACTTCTGGTGTTGTGGTAAGCACTATTTGCGTGCTTTCTTGGCCACTGTCCTCCATATCGTTTTATTCTTCTTCGCCAAGATAAGGTTGAAATGTGTTTTCTAAATGGTCAGAAAATCTTTGGGCCTTTTGTTCATCATTCTAGGCCCAGCTTCCATCAGCTTTTCTGAGCGATGGGTTTTTCGGTGCCTTCCAGAGCGATAAATTATTTTTTTGTTCTTTAAACCATAAGTTAAAACAGACGAAAACGCAGAAGGTAAAACAGAAGATAAAAGCACAAGATAAAACAGATGATGAAACAGATGATTTGAAAACAATGTTGTGGGGTCGCCACCGGTTTTACAAATTAGTATTTTTTACAAAAAAATATGAATTACCCATTCTGTCTAATGGTGGAATATGATATATTTGTACGTTTATGAATAATATTAACATATTATGGATGTTTGTATTTTTTTGACAAAATTGAATTGATATAGATAACCAACCTTGCTGGAATCAATGACTTTTGTATTCTTTGACCAATTTCCACTATCTTTTCAGAACATGTAAAGTAAACTTACCTACTTTTAAAAGATAAAGAAAATAATGTTCCAACTTATAAAAAAAAATAGTGTTTTTCGACTAAGTTTGAGACATCCCGTGGGGTAACTAACGAAGTAGTTCTCTCGCATGTTCTCAAGTGCTCAGTTACAAAAACCATATCAATTCTCAACATCTTATTGTGTAATTCATCCCAATATCTGAATTTTTGTAGTAAAACATTTGAAACATTTGAAACATTTGAACATTTGTAAGTAAAATATTGCATTGTTTTTGGACCAGAAACACTGGCAAATCTGGTAGGCTGAATATGCTGCAAGGATCAAAACCGAACTTTGAAACGTATTGTTTCGTGTTTAGCTTTTTAATAAATAATACAACTATTCTGGTTCATAGTACTTTTAATAATGTCTGTCGAACGCATATATACATACAGGATAGGTATAGCTGGTACCAGTTTGGTTTTTTATCAGACATTCGAAGTATGTAAATAGAGTTGCCTAACTGTACATGAATAAAATACATAATACCACAATATGTTACACCTCCCGTTTTTAAGTTAAATTATACATATAATTCGCAAATAAAATAATTCACTAAGTATTTTTATATAAACCAAAACTTATTGTTCTAACAAAAATAACCCCTATCTAAACCTAGTAAGCATACCTCTTTATTTCCAATATTCAAATAATACATTTATAACTTATTTTCTAAATTCCTAATCTAATTATTATTCAATCAGAACCGTTCAAATTAAAACTAAATTTAATTTAATCAAAACACTAAATCATATTTTAGACTGGCGTAAATTTCTTGGTATTTTTTACTACTCTGCCAAATCTTTTTCTATAATTATCAGTATCGTTTATGTTTGATTCAGTGGATTTTGGGGATGTGGATAGGAACTGTTGCTCTTTGTTGTTATCATTATTATCGCAAGTTATTTCCTCATTATTATCATTCCCTGTACTTTTATTTTCTTTATCTTGACCATTGTTGTTTTTGTCATTAGCTACACTTATGTGTGTTTCATTTCGTCTATATGACGTACCTTGTTCATCTTCAACAATGTATGATCTTGGTTCTTTAGCTTTTTCTATTATTTTACCCTTTTCCCATGTTTTCTCTGGTTTCTTTTTGAACCATACGTTTTCACCCTTTATAAAAGTTGTAACTTTTTTGTTTGCTGTCTTGTCATGTGCTTTTCTATATCTTTGTTTGTGTTTATCTATTTCCTTTCTGTCTCTTTGAAATGTTTCTTTTGGTGTTAATGTCTTGTATTGTGTGGGTATATTTGTTCTCATGTTCCTTGAAAATAAAATTTGTGAAGGAGAATTTATTTTTTCTCTTGGTGTATTACGTAAATTTAATAGTGCTAAATACTGGTCGCTTTTAGATTCCTCACATTTTTTGAATACATTTTTTATTGCTTTTACTGCACTTTCCGCCATTCCGTTGGATTGGGGATAAGGTGAACAGGACATAAAGTGTTTAAAGTCCCACTCCTCTGAAAATTCTTTAAACTCGCGGCTATTAAAATACAATGCACCATCAGTGAATACTTTTGTTGGAATTCCAAACCTAGCAAAAGTGGCTTTGATTTTTCTAATCACTGTACTACTGCGTAAATCTTGTAGTTATCTTTTACTTTACTTTTAGTTATTTAGAATCTGTCTTGATCCTCATAATTTGAACAAAGCAATGAGACGATCACATTATCCCTTTCCTACTGTTGACGAATTGAGCGCTAAATTAAAAGCGGCAAAATGTTTTGCAAAGCTTGACGTTAATTCAGGTTATTGGATGATCCCATTGGATAAGAAAAGCTCGAAAATTTGTACTTTTCAAACTCCATTCGGGAGATATAGTTTTCTAAGACTTCCCTTTGGTTTAAATTGTGCGGGAGAGATTTTTCACAGAATAATTTCACAATCATTTGAAAACTTGGAAGGTGTGTTGACCTTTTAAGATGATATTTTGATATATAGCGATAATTGGGCAGAGTTAGAAGTTAGAACGAAAAATGTGCTAAGAAGAGCTAGAGAAAGAGGAATAAAATTTAATCCCACCGCTGTCACCATGTTTCGTGTTTAGCTTTTTAATAAATAATACAACTATTCTGGTTCATAGTACTTTTAATAATGTCTGTCGAACGCATATATACATACAGGATAGGTATAGCTGGTACCACTTTTGTTTTTTATCAGACATACGAAGTATGTAAATAGAGTTGCCTAACTGTACATGAACAAAATACATAATACCACAATATGTTACACGTATCATTTAGATTCCATGTCGACTTGCTCTTATTTCAACAAGTGCTGTTATTTGATCACACGTTATTAAAGTATGACATATACGTTGAGTTTCGCTTAGTATAATTTAGTTTTTTATCCATCTGTTTATCTGCAAATTTCTGGTCATTATCTTTAAATTAATTCGTTGTTGGTTACAAAAACTATAGTAAAAACACTTTTAATCAAGTAGCATTCGCTGCAAGGTTGAATAGCATTTTAAATTGCAACGGTTTACTTTAAATTATGTACCTATCTTCTAAAAAAATGCAGATATGGGAATGAACCAAAAACAAAATGTTGAAAATATCGATCAGATCAAAATTATCCTTATAGTTTCCTCGGTGTAATAGGATGTAAAATATGAATAAGAAAATATGAAATTCGTCAAAAATTACAAAAGCTACTTAACATCAAAGTTTAACAAAATAGGCGTTCCTTTAATATAGGCTGGTAAGTTTCTCGCAAAAACGTAACTCCTAAATTTGGAATATTTTGTTGTATTGTATAGGGTCGTTAGATTAGACCATGTTTGGTATCTTCTTTGACCGTAAGATTTGTTTTATTAACCATAAGAATGTAATTAATCTTTCTTAGTCTTCTTAATATTATTTATTGGTTGATGAAAATCTATTAATTTCGCGCAAAAGGCATATATTTGAAAAATGTTAAAGAAAACAGTTAATATTTACAACTTCAATTCCAATCAGAAACGATAACTAAGTACACTTTTTATTGTACCAAACTATAAAATATTTATTTATTTTAAATGCGTATATCAAAACAATTAATCACTAATAATGCAAATAATATCGAGTACCTATGCAGTGAAGTACATATATTTTGTTTAAACAAGTATTTTTTGATCAAAAGTACAAAAATTTAAAGGAATATGTGAAATCTTTATAAAAAAACTATAATTTTTGTGTTAAATTTGTCGTTTTGCGTCTTTTTCAAAGACGGATACCCCCCTACTGTCTCGCTTTACTACAACAAAATTCTGGTCACCTTAGTTATAACAGAAGGTAAAAAGATGAGAAAATAGAAGATAAAACAGAAGATAACCTACGAATTGAATTTTAGAAGGAAAAACATAAGATATACTAGATGAATCAGACGATACAACAGAAGGTAAAACAGAAGATAAAAGAGAATATAAAACTGAAGATACACCAGAAGATAAAACCTTAGATAAAACAGAAGATTTAACAGCAGCTAAAACAGTGAAACTGAAGTTTAACTAATACCAATGAATATAAAATATAACTATTTCTTTAAACCTGGAGGTATGCAACTCCTTAAAAAACGATGTGTTCTGAAATTCTCCACGACGAGCATGAAAAATGGCTGGTAAAATGGATCCTCGTCTCAGACAAGAAGTCCCTTAATTGTGGTAATCATCTTTTGAAAGAAGTGGATGCAAATCGATTTGAGTGAGCCGTTCAACCGTGGAAATTGTCACGCGATTTTCAGCGAGCACCGACACGGTAAGAATGCGATGTCGCAGCGCTGAAAGTGGCACAAGTAATTGAATTTCGATATTCACGACCGTGCTGATGGACTACAGTCCTCCATTACAAAGGGGGCCCTATCGCCAGCGCAGCGCATCATAAAGGTTAATTAACGGAAAAATTTTAATCCGATTTTTGTCCGCCGATGCGTCCAATATTCATAATTAGGTGAGTACTACAGTGAGTACTGCTGAAATAATTTTAATAGCAAGGAGGAAATTGGATCGAGTGCTTTTTATGACCAATTATCGAACGTTCCTATTGTTATTGATAGAAATGGGACTTTTTTTTAGTAGATTTACGCTGTAAATACAAGATTTTAATCTTGTAGTAAGTCGTCTAACAGATGTTGATTTCGCATAAAATTAATTGACGAATGAAGAACATAATTAAAACCCAACTATAGCATTAATCATTACATAAATCGTTAATATGGTTATCACGACTAAATGTTAGGCTATATATTGATAGATTTTATTATAAGACACACCACACGTGTGTTTTAAATGAGAATTAGAGTTCTTAGAATGTTTTTCTTTAGAATGTTCGTTGTGAGACCCACAGTTACAAACAAAACTTTGCAATTATGGCTTTGATCTTGAATATCTTTTGCAATCTTTGATCTATTTTGATAATTTTATCAACACTGTGTAAGAACATTAGTTAGAAATTTTGGGAAAAAATGACTTAAAGCTTGTTATAAGCTTTAATCTTCAGTAACTTAGATGCCCCTTATATGCAACGCCTATGCAATGCAGTGGAGGCTCGTGCCAGAAGGATTTTGAAGATAGAAAAGTCGTTTATGTTAGATATTCTAAAATTTAAACTATTGAATTTGCAAAATCTTATGTTGAAGTGATTCTACTTACAATACATTGAAGTTTGTGTAGTAAATAAAGTCTCCTTGTTTGCTTTTTATAGCATACGTTTTGTTCTAACATGCTAATATTTAAGGACTTTATTCTTCGGTCCATTTTGAGGAAAAGAATCATATGAACATATGTCCTAAAGGTCTTAACTTTTGAACTACGGGGTGCTAAACTTAAATGTTGTTCTTTGGTTTGTATTTGTACTTGTAGGCTTTTTTTTTAATATTTGTATTTATAAAATAGCCTACGTATTGCTTTTAATTTATAGGATAATCAGGCCAATTCTGTAACGCAGTTGTTACGTAGCAAGTGGATTTGTTACTGAGATATTTACTTTCCTAATAACCTTGTTTACAGCCTTTGTGACAAAGAAATTTACGACAGCATAAAAGCTAATCTATAGGCAAGATCTAAGTTATCCCCAATGTAAATTTGATTTCTTTTTGGCCAGCGGTTTACTGGGCAAACCATCGGAAAACGAGCGTTTCGTTCAAACTGCTAAAATCGCATACATGATTAAACCTAACCGCAGAAAATTTTGAAAGTCCTCCATGTTATGTAGAAATGATTCAGGAGCATAACGGACAGAGTTATAAACCTTCAAACGCAGGGCTCAATACTTTTACAACCGATAGCAAGATGTCTGAGTGTAAAAGCATAGCCACGTTATTAAAAAAACACAAAAAACACCCTAAGAATATATCTGAATAAATACGAAGGCACGTGCAAACAGTCGAAATCTTTCTCGTATTTGCCAATCCAGACGGTTTCGTACACCCACTACACATACATCTATATATAGATATATATATAGACGCATACCAACCATTATCTTATCGCAATGTGGTAACTTCATATCCGCGTCAATCGTGTGTTGGCGTGTGAGGCGGGTGCCCTCTTCTGTGTGTTATTGCAAGCTTAGCACGTCTTATTTATGGCTTATCGCCGCGGCAAATTTCTTTCTGATAGCATCCACAATAGAACCCGAGATTTGAACGACTCCGTCGTCGAAATGAAGAACTAAATTGGATTGCGACCGTTTCCATTTCTCTGTCTTTCTCTTTTATTGGAGTACGAAACTTGAGTACAGTTTTGAGATTTCTGAAAATGGGTATCCCTTTTGAATATTGTTAGATAAAAGGATATAATACACTGCTCAAAAAATTAGGGGGAACACTTTTGTCAAAACCTGTAACTTTTAAATAATAATTGGTCCTCCAAGATGTTTTCAGTAATAATATAACAAGAGAGTGAGAATAAATTGAAAATAATTTGACAAATTGTTTGAAAACTTGTTGCCAGGCAATAGTCACGAGGGCTCGAGTGACTATTGCCAAATGGCAACAAGTTTGAACAAAATCTGTAAAATTATTTTCTAATTTATGGAACTCTCGAGTTATATTTGACTAGATTATTTTTTGATTCACAAATTTTTACAATAAAAAAGATCAATGAAACTATCATAAAATTATTGAAAAATTTAATTTAATTAATTATTACTTACAATATATGAAAATATCGTTGACACATTGTGAATAAATTAAAGGAATTAACAATTTAAATTAGTACAATGAAAAACGCAATTATTAAAAATATTTCGAGACTCATTATTTATTGAGGATTTGGAATTGCTTGTTATATTAAGTGTTTCCTCCTGCGTATTTTCTCTAAGATTATTTATTATATTTGAATGATGTTCTGGGTTCAATTATAAGTATGGTTTAATCGAACTTGCAGAATTATGACCAGTGACCTTGATTAGTTCTTGTTCTCCTACACCAGCTTTTGAAAGGTTACTTACTGCACTTGATCTGGCAGAATGGTTAGTTATTTTTTTAGTAACTGTGTCTAGACCTACTTTTTCTGCGGATTCTTTCATCCATTTTGAAATGGAATTTATTCTCACAGGAACGTTTTTATACCAAAAACCATGAGTTTGCCAAGCCGGATTTGGAGTAAGAAACAAGCGTTCGGTTTTAATATTTTCTTCACGTTTACTCATTAGTTTTTGAAAAAGACGAACAGGGCAAATATCTGGGTTATTTATGTTTGGAGTCAACCATTTACTATTAGCGCACCTTTGTGCTCCACCCTGTGCAGTTTTTGTAAAGATGGGATTGTATTCAATGCGGCCAGTATTTAATCTTTTTATGTCGGTTTCTTTTTTAAAATAATGAACTCAACATTTCGTAGCTTCTACTCCCCTCCAAGCTAGTTCATACGATGCAACGTGAAAAAACTTTCTCTGCAATCCACAAGGTGTATCTTCGTCCCAATAGTTAAAAATTTGCAACAATTCTGTATTAGAAAGTGCCACAGAACTTTGTTTGTGCTTTTCAGGATGTTTTTGTAAAATTTTTCTTTTTGCATCTCTTGCATTCCGAGCATTTCTGAATTCTATATCATGGAAAGGATCAAAGGACCTGTTATACTTATTAAAGTAAAGTTCTCGAACTAATTTTGCCGTTTTATTCCACATTGTCTTTATTACTGCTTCTTTATAATGATTTCCGTCTTTTCTTTTCATGTTAAAAGCCCAATCTTTTAAAATCAATGCCAGAGTAGCTGTTGTAGTAGATTGATCCAGAATATAATTTCTTTCTTTGGTGAAGGTCTTAAATTGTCTCCATATAGACTGATTACTTATTAGAGTATTTTTCGAAGTAGTTTCTAAAATCATTTTTGTAATTTCTGCATTAGAAAAGGTACTAAACCGATGACTTTCACTCATTTCGCGTTGACACAATTAAGTAATTATTTTGACAAGTATCTGACAGTTGCTAGGCAAATAAAAGCTACAGTGATTATTCCCGAGAATAATCACAAGAGATTTATTCCCACTATAATAATGACATAATTGGTTGAAACTTACCCTTGTGACAAATAAAGAAGCATTTCATTGGTTTTAAGAAACGTCAAAAAATAATCGATGTAATTCATGGCATTTAATCTACCAGGAACCACAATATGATCCGTCCTATTTAAAAAGGTTTCGAAAAATGTGTTCCCTTAATCTTTTTGAGCAGTGTATTTCACTCTCTAAAGTTATTCGTAATTAATGTTCTATTGATTTCCTCAATGGTCTCTTAAATGGATTGACCTGGGTTATCCAACGCATAAGCAGAGGTCCTATAGTAGTAGTAGGTAGTAGATAGACATTCACAAACCGACAATCGGTTTAACGGTTAAAATGCAGAGAGCTGTTAGTCCGTCTCGGACCATTGACCACTCAACCAAACTAAATCAAGGATAGACCTCGCGGACACGATGTGATTTTATACAAAACAGGACGGATCGCACCCAGTAGAGAGCTACCGCAACAAATCGCTCACCGATTATTTATTTAATCGTTTAAACGGTTTATTGGCTTACCCATGGGTACCTATGTCAGTTAACAAATGTAAGAAATTCGGAAGTAGGTATTTTGTTATCAAAACTTTTTTTCGTATTAATGTTGATAACACTGGTCAACAAAAAAAAATTCCGGACAAATGACAACTGATTCGGATAGTATTTTTTCCCAGGAATCCGAATCTGATCACAGAAATGGTGAATTGGCTCTAGTTTTCTCGAAAACCAGTGTTAAAGCTGCAAAGAAACGCGTTTTTTGCTTCTTTTGAACACATGCAAAACAATAACGTTAAGTAAGTAGTAGATGTTTATATGTAAGCCCAAATAAAACTTTGAACTTTCTCCTTTAAGACCATATAGCTAGAAATCAGATGGCATAAACTTTGAAGTTTTTACACCACTTTTTATAGGAGCGCGCGCCCATTGCAGCATCACACTGCTTGTTCCTTTCTTTATAAATTGCATTGGCCGAATAAAAAGTTGTTGGAAAATGACCCGTGGAATCCGAATCTGAAAAAATAAATAGTGAATTGGCTCTAATTTTAGCGAAAAACAGTGTTAAAGTTGCAAAAAACTACCTGAACATGTGTAAACTAATAACTATGAACCTACTGCTTTTTGTTAATATAATGGCACCACTTTTTAATGAAGCGTGTGTCAATTTAAGCGCCTATGTACTTTTCCTAACGGCAGAGGCTTTCTTCGTTTAGTATTGGTATTAGATTAAATTGAATTAGATTTTGTGTTGTGATGATTCTGGCCGTGAAAGCCTACGTACTTACTTATTTATAACATTTGCTTTAATTCTTAAGATAATATACAAAAAGCTTGAAAGAAGGAAAAATATATTTTTCACAAATCTATGGTAAAATCCATATTGCAAGTTAGTCGTAAATTGGACAAATCTATTACAGTTTACAATGTCTCATCTTGGCTTTCACTGCCAGAATAAATCATGCTCTGTGTTTAATTGTTTAATTTATTTACGCAAAAGCCTATAAAACGAGTTTTGATTTCTTTACACTGCCTTTCTAAAAAAAACTATAGCCAATTCACTGTTTCTGCCTTCAGATTCGAATTCTACAGAAAAAAATCTGATGTGGCCAGGCACATGACTTTATCATACTATATATAAAATTAATAGTTTAGCTGCATGAGACTATTTGATCGAGATCGGCCATGTCTGCATTAAAATAAAACTACTAGAACTAGACAGATATGTCGATTAAAGCTGCGTTCGGATATTGTACTCCGTTGACACCGGGTACACCGTCCAAATGACACTTACGTGTTATTGGGTGTAAAAAGTGTAATGCAATATGCGAACGCAGCTTATATTGACAGAAGTTATTGTCAAAACATTAGCGTTTGACACCAAGACTACCTACTGTCATAAGAATCAAAAAATCTGACAAATCCTGGCTACTAGTTTTCATGCAGTACGACCGATCTCGTAGAAATAGAATTTGCTCATGCAGCTAAACTATTGATTGTACCAAAAAATGTCATTGTGATAAATTATTCAGAATTTCCTCATCTTTAATTTATTATTTAACTATTTCGACGAAATTCCAGAAATGGCGGCTTATTTGCAAAATATTTCAAAAATGCTAAGACTAAACCTCCAGTTCCTTTGGACCCTCTTCAACAGAAAGCTTTTCAGCTCTAAGTCTGGTTATGAAACTTCTAAATATGAAGTTTCGTCCCGATACCTTTAGTAGTTTCTCCGGAATCGTCGCCACAAAAACGGGTACACACATCCACACATACACACACACACACACACACACACACACACACACACACACACACACACACACACACACACACACACACACACACACACACAGACATTTTTTTGTACCTTGGTCAAAAATGTTCAGGGGACCCAAAAAGACATATTTCCGCTAAAATCTCAAAAACTTTTTTTGGCACGATTACAATACTTTACATACTGCGTATGATAAAGTAAAAAAACCTATCCGATCACTTATCATTTATCCGACAACTTTTTGTTTGGCCAGTGCAATTTATAAATAAAGGAAGCAGAGCGCTCTTATAAAAAAAAGTGGTGTAAAAAGTTCAAAGTTTATGCCATCTGATTTCTAGCTATATGGGCTTAATGCAGAAGGTTCAAAGTTTTATTTGATTGTAGATATCTACATCTATGTATATCATTATTGTTTTGTTATTGTTTTGCATGTGTCAAAAAGTAGCAACAAATACGTTTTTAAAGTAAATGGTGATATCCAGGCGGGATGCAAATTTTAAATAATTCAAAAATTACAGCCACAACCTGGATTCGAACCAGGGACCTTTCCGTTTCTAGCAGAAAAAAAAATACGTTTAAATACGTTTTTGTTTCACCTTTAGCACTGCTTTTCGTGAACAAGTGGTGTAAAAAGTTCAAAGTTTATACCATCTGATTTCTCGCTATATGGTCTTAAAGGAGAAGGCTCAAAGTTTAATTTTATCCAATATATAAACATCTACTATATTACGTTACTGTTTTGATTGTGGTCAAAATGTAGCAAAAAACGCGTTTCTTTTTTCACCTTTGACAGTGTTTTTCGACAGCGCCAATTCACAATTTCTCTGTTCACATTCGGATTCTTCGGAAAAAAAACCTATCCGAATAAGTTGTCATTTGTCAGGCAATTTGAAGTCGGTCAAATTTTGTTGGCCAGTGTAATATATTTTTATTTATTTTGCGCGAAAGTTTGTCATCGGGAATTGTCCGCTCGTTTAACGTTTTTGTTAAATTTTTTTGTTGCCTGTCGACGGGAAAGCGTAACGTTCGTGAAAATAGTTGTCAGCGGAAAACCGTTAAAATATTGAAATATGGGTTCTGCGGTTTTTGCGGCGGCCAACGACGTGCTTTTTATTTCGAAACAAACGGCATTGCCCGATTCTGTTTTCTCGCCCACTAAATCAAACAAACAAACACGCGAGCTTGTGACCCTGCGTATCCCACGTTACGCAAATATGTACGCCGTTTTTACCTATTTTCACCCTCACCCCATATTTTTGGACCTCGATTATAGCCAGGTCCCATGAACAAATATTAACACTGGCCGGGAAAATTAATTATTTTTACTTGAAGGATTAAGTATGTAAAATCTGAAAGAATATAGAAATTTAACAAGCTTCCGTTGTGCTAAACAACCCCCAGGAAGGGGGTGATGCGTCGGCGCTTGTTCTCCGCCCAGAAAAAAAAAATCCTACTTACATTTTACATACTGTAGTATATTGTGTAGCAAGGCAAGAAAGTGATTCTTTATCGAGGTTGGGCACTTTTTGAGACCC
Organism: Aphodius sticticus; assembly: GCA_963966075.1. Taxonomy (NCBI): domain Eukaryota; kingdom Metazoa; phylum Arthropoda; class Insecta; order Coleoptera; family Scarabaeidae; genus Aphodius; species Aphodius sticticus. The sequence goes on from OZ014510.1 coordinate 6,911,698, forward strand.
GGAAATCACTTTTTTGCGGCCCCAGACCGCATTTTTATCCTAATGTTGACTATACCGACTACAATCGTCACCAATGTCAGTTTTATTACATTGTTTATCTCCAGTTTTGTCGCGAAAGAGTCATAAGATAAATTATGCCAAGTTTATAGTCTTGTGCTGTTGTCCAAAATAACCATGTTTGGGCTTTCATTTAATCATATTTATTAGGTTCCATTGCTTGATACCTTTTTGCACTGCTGATATGTTTATCTTAATATACTGGGCGTTAATAACAAGTGTAAGATATTGATAATGTATACTGAATAGTCAACTTTTGATACCGAACTCATTTCCAGAAACACACGTGACACCGTTTAGGTACTGCATAGAGCCGGAATATGGTACCAACTTTAGAAACTGCATTAGGAAAGTAGGTAGAGTGAAGTATCATATTATAACTACATATTTCATAACAAACTAATTTGTATGTGAAACTTTATTTGTTTAACGTCTCTAAAATGAATTAAGGATAACCCAAATTGCCCAACATTGGTACTAAAATTATAAAATGGTTCTCATTAACTCTTCCAAAGACGTGAAATAATAAAAGAAGAATATATAATAGAAGTCAGATTAATATTATTCGATTTTAAAAGTGCCATGCGATGATACATGGTACTATTTTCCCTATGCTGGTTGTAAAATTGGTTAAATATTCCGTATCTCTTCAAACAATACATTTCCGTAGACGAGTTCATTCAAAAATTTGTCTACTATGGTCTGTATGGTCTGTATACTGATTTCCTATACAGCTTATACCAACAACAATTATTATTAATTACTTGACTTGAGTATTGTCAGCTTTCAAGTGTTTACGTATAATAGTAATAATAACAGTTATGTATTTCGTTGTCGATGATCGCTATTCACATAATTTTCAAATTTGTCATTTTTTTTCTATATTTAGTCATTGTTTCCCGTTAATGCGGTTAAATTTTAAAATAATATTGTCGCCTTTTTATTGTTTACCAATTTGTTATTAAGACTTTTTCGGATGCTCGATTGACACGATTATAGAATTAAATTACCAATTGTATTTATTTTGTGTTGTATTTTTGGTTTTAATCATTCTCTATTCTCTAGAACAGTGAATTCCAACTAATATTGCCTTCGCATCGTTTATTAATTTGCTATAATTGTTGGCTCGTGTTCATCGAAAGCAGCAGAAGGACAACAATATTAGTCGAATTATTGGGAGATAATGTTTGAAACCGAAAATACAGACAAAATGGACAACTTTGAAAAGTCTATAACCGTGTTTATCAAAAGGTGGCAATTGTTCTTTATGCATTAGGCCTTGCTCGATGAACACGAACTGGAAATTTGTTTATGAAATTATCAAAACTTATTCCAGTATATTAATAAGTAATAAGAATTCTAGAATATTGGTTGGCAATCAGACCAAATCTTAAATTCTAGGTTAAAGTTCAATGATTCTGAAAAATATATAATTACAAACAATTATTAATAAAAATTATTAATTACACATTAATAAACGATAGAAAGGCAGCAAATTTTCTTGCAATTCATTTAAAACCAATATGCTATAGCTATGTTGTGGAGCATACAGGGGTCACTACCGTGGCTAATAACATAAAACAATGTGAAAAAAATGACACAACCATAAAAGCAACGGAAATTTTCCAGGCTGAATAAAATTTAAGTTTAACAAATCATATGGGCTGTGTTTTTTGTACTTACTTCTATTTAAGGGTTTGTTGAATCTCATTTTAGAATACCAACTAAAAAATAAAAATATGGTCTCTAATTATCAATGTCATTTACAATAAATAATACAAGAGGAAAATACTGAAAAACTAATAATGGCATCGTCATTCACACTACGTCACCCTTTATCACAAAACAAAAATTTTCAACAACGGCGCCCATGGCTGCCGTTGTGCCAAACAACCCCCACGAAGGGGTTGTTGGTCCAACTAACCTAATCCTCGCTGGGGTTGTTTTCCAAACCCCAATTAACAATTTTCTTGAAGCCATCCACACTCGACCGCTTCCCAAAAATAATAACAATAATCAGAGAACCAAAAGACCGAACGCACGACCTCAAATTCTGCGTACTCCGTGCTCCGATGCGTGAACAATGGGCCAAAACCGCCGAAAACAAAACACGACGAATCCTCCTCCGCCATTACCGAGAAATTTGACAACCGCCAACCGAACGGTACGATCGTAACTTTTGTCGCTCGGATCATAAAAGTGGGAACGAGATTTACGCGTGAAAATACGCAAAACGCGCTACGCGCGAGATAAGAAGAATCGGGCGTCCAGTGACACATCGGAGCGGGCCAACAAGGTACATTGAACTACGGTTGTGGTCTCGAATGGATCCGAGAGGCAGCAGCCTGGCCAACCGTGATCTCAGACCGATCGGCCAGAACATACGACGACCACCACGCAATAAAAACAAAGGAGAACGCGAGAGTAGCTCGCCGATTTAACAGACCATGCAAAACGTTGAATGATCGCCAGTTCTACAACTACATGGTAGAAAGTGGGTACGATAAGGATTAAGGATGCTGGAGTTGGTTTTATTTGGTTTTATTTGGTGTCGTTTTGATATCTTTTAAGCCTCGGATTAATTTGTAATCGTACAGTTTTTATCATTACTATGTGGATATAGTTTTTTCAAGTGAAACTTTTTATGGCAGAGTAAAAGCTGTTGCTGGCGGAACGAAATTAGCAAACGCTCGGTTGCTAACGTAAACAATAAACGTACGCATAATGTTGTTGACAGTGCCATGATAGTGTCGTCACCATACGTGGCATTGATACCATCTGGTTGCAGAAGATCATGTGCATAATAAAGATTTTACAGCTTATTTATTAGGAACCATTTTTAATTAACGAATCACCATTAAAAAATTGTGCCTGTGACACATTAATCCTTCATTCCTCGAGTCTCTCTCACTTATACAATATTCCAAAAAAATTAAAATCTACAAGCAAATATACTAGAGCAGGGATTCTCAACCGGTGGTACGCGTACCACGGGTGGTACGCGAAGGACTTCTAGATGGTACGCAAAAGGTACCAAATTTAAAATCATATTTATTCAGATGACATTGTTAAATTGTTTGACCCAAAATTATAGCGGTCAAATCAGATAATCCCCATTACCGTACGCAGACGTACATATTTCAAACAGCACAGTGTGTAAAAGAAAGTGTGGTTAAAAAGATAAATCAAAGTTAATATTTTGCGCTACAGTTAGATGAAATACTGACATAATTAATTGTTATCAATTATTAGTCTTTATCCGATTCGAGGTGGAAGAGAAAATTGCAGAGGAATAATAATTATTTTGTAAACCTCTGCTCGAAAGAACAACTGGTCAAATATTCAAATTTCTTAATAATTTTATGTTTAACAATTCCATTCCATGAGCGAAATGCACTGATGTCTGCACTGATGGAGGTCGGGCTTTAACAAACAAATAATTGCAGTCAATATTATTAAAAGTCGAGCATTCAGTTCACGAATGTTTTTAATCTTATGTCAGGAGATGGGTACCAACAGAAGTCACTATTGTTACATTCCGATGATAGATGGCTCTCGAGAGGTAAAGTTTTGAATCGTCTCTTCGAACTTAAATCAGAAGTTCAAGTTTTTCTTGAAGACGCTAATTTCGAATTTAAAAATTCTTTCTTTGACGAATTGTGGAGGGCCCGGTTAGCATATTTAGCTGATATTTTTGGAAAACACTATGAATTAAATTTAGTTTTGCAGGGATCAAAGGTTCATTTAATTATCGTTGAAGATAAAATTACCAATAAATAAATCGAGTTAATTATAAAAGAAGTTAATAAAAATAAATGTAGTTTATTGCCAGCATTCAAAGGATCCCTTGAAGAAAGATGGGAAACATCAATGATGAATTAGTAGGATATAAAAAAATTATTGATTGCACCTCTTTAAAAAACAATAGTTATTTTCCCAAATCTATGACAATGAAAATTGGATCAGAAACTTCACAACCTAATACAAAAAGAACATTTAAGAACATTTGATAGACATTTCCTCACACACAGCGCTGATAGAAGAATTTAAAATTATTACGATCACCGTTTTTTGGATCCAGAGGAAGAATTATTTTAAAGAAACTGGCGATTAAGATATTTGACTTTTAATGTCTTTTTGCGCCACGATTTATGTTTTCATCAATATTATATTTAAACAACAAACATAAGCCAAAATTAATGATTGAGCCAAATTTGAGCTTGAAACTAATTGACACAGATCATGATATTTAAAAAAAATTGGTTTAGCAAAACAACCCCTAGGGTTTTTTTATTTTACTTTTGTATACCAAATGAAACTTTGTTAGGTATATAATTTTTATTGTTATTGGCTTCGATGAGAATAAGTTTTTACCAAGTGAACGTTATTAACTAATTAACGTTATTATTTTATTACAAAATAAATAAGTAGGATTATTTCCTTCCCAGTATTAATATGCATTGTTGTATAAAGGATGGTGGTGCGAAGAAATTTGGATATTTTTTAGGTGGAACACGGAACCTAAAAGGTTGAGAACCCTTGAACTAGAGTGATATAAACATTTTTGGTGTCAAGGAAAAAGTTTTGATCCAAAAGAATAAATGCAAAAGAATATATTTCTTAAAAACAAGATATCTTTTCTATCTACTTTTGCAACCGACGGTAGTATCCACCACGTCAACATAAATTCAGCATACACCAACAATCAATAAGCAACAATAACAAACACCATACAATTTAATCGTCAGCAATACCAACCTATGAACACTATAATAGCGGTACACGTTTGCAAATTCATGTTAGCATCGGTGTAAACTGCTCAATCCTGAGTGCAATATCCAACACTGAGAGTTCAGAGGAGTGCTGTAGCATATATAGAGACTATACGGAGTATACAGGGTATTTGGCCCACGCTACACCGTCTCAGACATGAACAGTTATGCACAGTGGAAGTACGATTATGGTAATTCATATAGAAAGCGAGACACGAGCCCAAACGTGGCTTATTAGGCATGTAACAGTTCATCGATCACTGTTTGTTCCCGTGACAGGATTCAGATGTTTATGGAAAACAAAAACCTTTTTCGGATGCTGCTCTGTCGTCTTTTATTTGCCGCTGCAATGAGTTGGTTGATCTATTAGTGATGACGTTTATTAATTGATAGATTTTCGAGGAGCATAGTTTCTAAATGCACATTGTCCAAATAATGAAATTTTCACAAATAGAGCAACACTATTAGGTACAAGTTTGTGGTTAAATTTATCGAGAATGTTATTTTGACAAAAAAATGTTAACTATAATTGGATCAACGGATCTTTGTCTTCTGTCTGGTATTAATTTGTTTTCCACTCACTTAGTAAACATTTCGACATTCATATCACCATGATAATCTAACAAATTCGATTTTGTACAATATATCAAACTTGCATGTTCTATAAAACCACCGCAATATCGAGCATGTAGAATGATAAAACGTTTCCCATCATATCCCCCAGGTTTTCTAACGTTTTTCGGCCTCCCTTTGAAAAAATCCACTTCTCATCGAGAAATACAGGAGTACGGCTAAATGGAAAATTTTTATTTTTAATATTCATTCTAAAGCCGGAGCTACATGTTCGTATACTTGCCAAATATCAAATATTTGCCACATGTTAAATTTTTTGCAAATATATTTGTCACGCAAATCGAAAATTTTTATTGATTGGTCTAAACGATGCCACGAGTGATTTATTTTTCCTTTTAAGTTCGTTCACCGAATATTTTTCATCCATCCTTGATTACCGGCTGATTTTTATAAAACTCAAAAAAATCTATGACATATCAACAAATTTTTACAATATTTGTTTGTGATTCCGGACCGTCAGAGTTGCACTGCAACAGTAAATGCATCGGACATTGATGCATCGCTACATGGCATTTTCTAATACGTGAAAATCTTCTTGAGGACTTGCTACATATGCGTACCGAATGGGCACTAGCTATTTTTTTGATTAGTTCGCCTTATTTGCACATTAGCTTTTTCAAATCAAACTGATAATTTGATTACGAACAAGCAAGGTTTTATTTTATAATGCCGATATATTTTTAATTACGTAAGTGCGGAATTCACTGCGTACTAATAAGGGCATTCTTGTGGAAATTTACAAAACAAATCTTGACGAAACTGTTTGTTTCATTTTAATGATTTTTTGTTTAATTCATCATGTTTGTGTATTATTAATTCGCAGCATCTAATTTTAACAGACTATAAAACAATTCAATTGGTCATCTGATGTGAAGTAGTTGTAATAATTTATTATTTTAATGAGAAAAAATATATATGTTTTTATTTAAATTAGGAAGATATTGCCCATAAAAGAAATGTTAGATATGGTTTCTTCGTCATCTTTAAAGTTCTACTAAATCCAATTGTACTACGAGGTTCGTTGTATAAATATGTCCTAATATTGTCTGAAATACAGATCATTTCGCTGCTGAAGCAAAAATTTAAACAAATGAGCTTTCAAAAATAACCTTTTTGTTGAATAAAAAAGCTACACAAAATTGTCTCGAATATTAAAATATTTTTAACCGATTTCGTTTCTCTTCAAATAATAAACATCATAAAAATCTACAAAATAATAAATACAAGACAAAATAATAAATACAAGCAAATAAAGTAAAATTTTCCAAATAAATTATTTTATAGACATGCTGTCTATAAGGTTGTTATGATGTTTATTACTTGAAGATAAATGAAAACGATTAAAAATATTTTAATAGTAGAGACAATTTTGTGTAGCTTTTTTATTTAACAAAAATGTTATATTTTCAAAGCTCGTAAATGAGTATCATCTATATTGTTCATAGAAAAGCATCAACTTAGGATACACTCTGTATATGGTGTACGTTTTTCTTGGAAAGAAATAACATTGCGTTTATGTGGACAGGTAAAAACAACAATATTTTTTTTAATTTCTGTCTGACGGTTTCCGCCCTTTAGAAAAATCAAAAATCTTACTAATAATTACAAATCTTTTGTCAATCTTCATATACGACCTACTACACACAAAACGAAATTAAAAAATGGAAAAATTAAACAGCGTACTAAAATGTTCATCGAGTACAAATAAATGCACCAATATTTGTCGCCTTTGCATTTGCTATACCCACTTCAACTGGGTATTGCTAATACCAAGTATATGGCTTAAAAAAAACTTGTCCGCACTGCCGAACGTCGAATATATAAATTTATTTTAGAGGTGGACTCGCTACGAATTGAATAGAGCAGGTTTTTTTTTTCTTGACAAATATTCATATATTTGCCAAATATTTGATATTTGGCAAGTATGCAAATGTGTAGCCCCGGACAGTTCTTACACTTATTTTTAATGCATCCGCAACTCTCTAAGTAAGGATGACCATTAAGATGTACGTACTTACACATTTTATAAATAACAAAATAATACCCGATTAATGGCATTCAGCGAAATTAAGGGGCCATTGTTTGCCTTCTCAGCTGTAAAATAATCTATTAGATTAGCAACGAAATTTTGCTTTCCTGGCATTTTGGAGTTCACAATGACAGCACCCCTAAAAGCCAAAATCCACTTTTGTTATTTTCCGAAATAAACGCAATCATTTTTTGGGAAAACTGCATGTTGTTTGTGACAACTCCTATTTCAATATCACTGCATAAGGAGCTATATTAACACCATCCACAATAATCATAATCAAAAGACTTGCATAGGTGTGTTCACTGCTTAAGAAATTCCTTACAAAGTAACACATCACTGTTAACTTTAATTCAACAATTGTTTATGGGAGTCAGCATTTCCTTTCTCTGTCACATCGCCAAGATTTATCGGTCATCCTATATAAACACTTCCCTACTATAGCGGTGTAATTGCAGATGTCAACACTACGAGCTACCTTAATAACAAGAGAAGATCGTAATAACCGACAATAGTTGCTCATACTGCCTGTGTTGTAGTACTCGAGCAGTAACGGGTATCAAAGATTGCTGTGATAGCGGGAACGCCCAGATGATCGTTACGGCAATTACTATGGCAACCGGTGTGCACAAATAAATTGCGCAGATTCTTCATGCATATTAACCTTTAAATGCATATGGTTGCAGAACTGCAACATATTTATTGTTCCTTTATAAACATGGCTCTACAAACTGTAGAAATGTTTGCCACCTTGTGGTGTATTCCTACAACATACTTTTGTCAAATTGTTGAGCTATTTATATAATTTTATATCTAGGGTTATTTGCCTTCAGTTGTCAAAGTTAGCGGGACGCGTCATCGTAACCTCTCTGACAAACTGAAAAAGAAAGTTGTTATAATTGTTATTATTTGTAAAATATAATGGTGAAATAAAATTGTAGGGGTTGATTTTAAGTTAGTAGAATAGTTTATAACGTTTGATAATAGGTAAAGTTGTAATATAAAGATATTGTGTTACAAAATTTGTTTGCTGAAGTTCTACAACACTATGCGTTTAGTACAGAAGTTGTTTTAGTTGACATTTGTAATAGGTAATGTTGTCATATAAAGATGTTGTAGTATAAGGTTGGTTTGTTGTAGTTCCACAACATTATGCGTTCAGTACAGAATTTGTTTTCTTTTATAGTAGCTACACACAGAAAAGTAAATACTTCACTCAAAGCAATATGCTTTCATCCAAGTAAATGATTAGTTTGCTATAGCCGCAAGTAGATATTTTCTCAAGTTAAGAATAAAGAGATATTGTTGAATTGGAATGATCATATGCTTGTATATCTGAGAAAATATTTTCTTGCAATGAGTATAGATATTATTCATTCAAGAAAACTATTCTCACGTTGAGAATAATGGAATTTTCTTAAAGTGAGTATATATGCTTGACAATGAGAAAATATTTTCTTGAAATGAGTATAGATATTATTAGTTCAAGAACATGATCATAATGTATTGAACAGAAATTACTATTTTAGTTTGTTTTTTTTAAGGTAAGGAATTGTGTGAAATAAGTAGACAATAACTTAGCGAATGATATTTGTTTTATTGTATGAAATTTCTTTGCTTAATTACATATATATATTCATAAATTATCACTACCTACAATATCTAAGGCATGGAAAAAAACACCATATTCTATTAGACATCAAATTGTTTCCATTATATTACACAAGTAAGTTTTCTGTGGCATGTATGTTGATTTGGTGACCACTATATGGCTAAGCAAATTTTACGTACCGTGTGCGTCACAAGTCACAACTACGAACTGCGTCGCAAATACGTTGGACATAAGTACTGTAGGCTATTCACGCAAAATTAAAAGTATATACTTTCATAATATTATAGATCGCGTAGTTATTGCGTACAGTACCTACAAAATTAGTACTAACATATTGAACTCTTCCCGGACAATACTCGGTAGTCAGCGACCACGACGCCATAGCAGACCCCAACTAACTGAAGGCAAAGGCCGATGCGAAAAATCTTAAATCTCGGCAACGTTCGTGCACGTTTGAGTGTAAATGCGCAAGCGCGTTGCAAGGAATGGCTTACTTGATTCAAGATATTGATCAAATTCTTGAATTGAGAATTTAAACTACTTGGTTTGAAAATTATATACTTAACCGAAACTAATAACTCTGAGATTGGGATATTCTTGAATTGTGAGAACAAGGAATTCTTAACTGAAAGAAATTGTTTCAAACCAAGTAAATATTAACTTTCATCTAAAGCAATAACCGCAAGTAAATAATTTTCTTACGTTTTGAGAATATACTTCGCTGTGTGTAAATGTGTAAATATCTGCTACGAAAGACAATAATAGTATTTTCTATAATTACATTTAGTTTTATCTAACTTTTAAGGATAAAATGTGGTAGGTACCTAAGAAATCCTTACGTGAAAAACAAAGAGAATATTTGGCCATGATTTGAGTGAAATTAGTAATCTTAGTGATCATAAAGACTTCTCTGACATCAATAGCTTATTAGATGAAATGAAAGTTTGCAAGTTTATTTAATTGCTACAAAGAAGAATCGGCTGACGCCATCATCAGTGTTTGTAAACTAAAAAGCAAAAGAAAACAATGAGAACCAAGGTCACAAGTAAGAAATATTTAAGGAAGTTTTCATACTAGAATTTTGACTGTAAGTTTCGATAAAGATTTTTACTTGTGACATTGGTAGTCTTTGTTTTCTTGTGCTTTTTAGTTTACTTACACTGATGATGACGTAAGCCGTAACATGCTTGTAGCAATTAAATAAACCTGCAAAGTATCAAGATGCTTTTCTTTTTATCTACTAGTTTTTCATCATGGACCCACTTGAATTGATAACTTACTTGATTCTGTATATTATCCGCCATCAGTTCAAGAACAAGCTAATGCAGAAGATGCAAATACTGATAGTGAGGATAACTATGATAATGTAGTTTCTGCCAGTACCACCCAAAAGACCAAAGTAAATGTAAACGTAACAAAGCGAAGAGTAAAGAAAGTGATTTAGAATTAACTTTTCACAGAAATGGATAACTTAATAATGAATGGATAACTTTATAATTCGTCCACACCCCATGAATGTTTAAAATATTTATTTACTGGCACTTTTCAGATAAAATTGATATTGAGTCAAATTTATATGTGTAACAAACTGGTGTTTCTAAACCATTATACAGTGCTTCCCAAAGGTAACGGATAAATTCTATAAAATCTTAAATAAAAATATTTGAGAAAAATGCTCCGACACGTCGATTTTTACTTTTAACTTACTATCCTAATATATACTTTTCAGCCCCCCACCCCTTCACCCCTAAGGGGTGGTAACCACAACTTTAAAAATTCAAATAGCAAAGTACCCCTTGCGATACCTCAATTGATAGACTTTTTTAATCTGAATACAAAGAAAAAAAAATTATCGAAATCGGTTGATAAATAACGGCGATATTTATCAAAATTTATTTATACACGAAATTGAGGAATAACAAAATTTAATTAACTAATCCTTAATTAATTGTCAAAGTGCTGCGCGTTAACGACGAGAGAATGCCCTAATCTATCCCCAAACGCTTGTTGAACATTTTCTAATATTTTCTCAATATTTACAGGTCTATTAAAATAAACTTTACTTTTTAAATAGCCCCAAAGAAAATAATCTAGTGGGGTTAAATCTGGCGATCTTGCTGGCCATTCAATAAGCCTTCATCTACCAATCCATTAGGAAATTTGAAAATATTTGGATTAGGAAATACTTGATCGAGGTATTCTCGAACTTGTCGCGCATAATGTGGAGGCGCACCGTCTTGCTGTAACCAAATTCTGCCCTTGTGTCTATCAGGATCTTCTGCGTTGGGAAACAACACCGCTAAAGTAGGTAGTAGTTCATTTCGTAGAAAGTTCAGATAACGTTCACCATTCAGTGTTCCGTCGAAAAATTTGGTCCAATAATTCTAGAACCCACCACACCAGCCCACACCTTAAGGTTTTGAGGATATTGTGTGTTCGCTTCCACCATCCAATGCGGATTTTGAAGAGCCCAGTAACGGCAATTTTGTTTATTGGCGGTGCCATTCAGACAAATTGTTGCCTCAACAGAAAAAAACGATGTTTCTAATTAAGCAAGGATTTTCATTAGAGAGTTCCATCATTGTCTCACAAAACTGCACTCGTCGATCAAAGTCATCATCGGACAATTTTTGTACCAAGTGCACTTCATACGGGTGAAATTTGTGTTTTCGAAATAATCTGGACACTGTGCTTTTTGACGCACTAACTTGTGAAGCGACCTCCGCAAGGGTTGAATGATTTTCTTGCACCATTAAAATAGCATTCCAATTGTCGGTTTTCAATTAAGGCCAATGGACGTCCTGCCTTAGGCTTATCCCGTACATGACCGAGATCGCGAAATTTGTTTTCGATTCGACTTACTGTAGATTCCGATATTGGCGGACGGTCCGGGTGCGTTTCATTGAACAAAACACGAACTTCGTCATGCGTCCGGCTTCTATCTCCAAACCCATCATTAAAACTTCGATTCTTTCGGTTTCTGTAAATCTCATTTTGCTACTATTTCTTCAATGACGAAAAATCTGAATTGTGTTTGACATAAGTAAAAGCAAGTTGCAATTGTTTGAACGATATTGCTATGCCCGCTTCAACAGCGCTTACTCGAATATTGACGTTCTTCTTTGAATACATTTTGGTAAATATCGCGGTTATTTATCAACTGATTTTGATAATCTTTTTTTCGTTGTATTCAGAATAAAAAAATCTATCAATTGATCGCAAGGGGTACTTTGCTATTTGAATTTTTAAAGTTGGGGTTGCCACCCCTTAGGGGTGAAGGGGTGGGGGGCTGAGAAGTGTATGTCAGGATAGTAATTTAAAAATAAAAATCGACGTGTCAGAGCATTTTTCTGAAATATTTTTATTTAAGGTTTTATTGAATTTATCCGTTACTTTTGGGAAGCACTGTATATTACAGCGGCAGCATTGAAACAATACTCGTTACTGGAATAGTGACATCGGAGTGGATATGATAACAAAAACTATGACACTAAGTGCTGGTATTTTCACCTGTTTTCTTGCACTATTTTAGCGCATTAAATAAGAAGATGTGCCGGCGGCAGTGAGCAGAACGTGAACATAAGGCAGTTTCCATCATAGCTCGACATAAAATATTCACGAGGAGTAAAAAGTGATATATTCGAGAATTTTACCATTGCTAGATATGACTTTAGCAAACGATATTACATCGGAATAGCCACTTCAAAGTCCTGTCTTGATACAAAATGACATTCTTTGACATTCTTAGAGAAGATACAACTTACCTTAAAATCTATATGTCAAAAATATCCCAATAGTTTCAATTAAATACACTTTGCTTATACAACAAAATAATCCCCAAATCATAACTACGACCAGCCGATTAAAAACTTCATCAAACAAATGTTTATAAAACGTGTCATCGTAGTCAATAAACCACTCTAGCACTACTCCACGTGTGGTTTTCCATAAACAATTTCATCATGGCGTTTACGTATACCATGCGTCGCCAGAGCAGCCAACATTAGAAGAATTTATTCACTATTGTAGCGTACACCTGCGTACTAATACCATACATAAATACATCGCCTCTCGAACACAATGACAGCTCGGTATTTTTTCCACGTTTTTCCGCCAAATATGCGTTCATTATCATTTTGGGTGCGTGAACCTGTCTCGTATATAATAAATAAACGCCAGCAAGAATGTTGGTAAACTATTTATGATGCTCGGTGATCCTTTTTGTAGGGTTTAATAACGTTTTCCTTTACGTAAACACTTTTGTATGTGGCTTCTAAGCGAGGTTTCATTTACCTAATGAGCTATTATAAAGACTGTGAAGTATGGAAGATGCAGCGCAAGCACTAGGGAGGTGTTTGAGATAATATTTGCTTTCATCTTATAAGCTCAGATGGAGTTCTGTGCAGTACCTAATGAAAACAGTTGGTTATTAGTTAAAGTAACAAACATGCATCTTATATGTAGTTAGGTATGGGTATTATAAAATATTGAATACCAATTTTACTTTTGTCCAGTCATTCTATATTTTTGATATACATACGTTGTATACGGAAGATGTTCACAATGTTCACTATGGTTTATTCTATCAAATAGACATAAAGAGGATGCTTGGGCGAAATAAGCAAGTCCAGAACAGTGCTTTTTTGCTCCCTCATGCAACACGTTTCTAGTCACTCTTCTACTGTTATATCAGTCGTAAACATTCGCTAACTTTGTAATTTGCATTCAAATCGTTGTTGAGGTACGCCGAAGTAATCAATATGAATATCAATATCAAAAACTGGTTAAAATTTTTAATTTTACTACCACATGACTTCCGGACCGCCTACCACCGAAGAAGAAGCAATTTAATACTATTATGTATATAATCATCAAAGTTTATATCATACTCTATCATATCGCCATATACCGGGTTAGTCAAAATTACCGGAACACCTAAATAATTTTCCAACCGTAAACAATTCCAAAATATTTTTCAAGTAAAAGTTGTTTTGCTTTAAACAATGTATCGTTTAAATATATTTTGTATATACAGGATGTTCACTTTATTCTGGATATCTGGTAACCATTCCTTTTTCAAATAGAACATCCTATATAATTTTACATTCTTTAATTCTAAGATTAATTCTAAGAATCTTTTGAATTATTTTTTTTTATAAAATGCCTCATTTGTGACTTATGAGCAACTAATCAAAAATGGACAAAATTATCGAAATACCTAATAAACAATTAAAAAAAATAAAAAAAAATTATCATACAAAAAAATTTAAACAAACTCGTTTATTCTGGAAATTTGGTAACCTTTCCCTTTTCTGATAGCACACCCTGTATATTTATAATATTTTTAATTCTAGGATTAATTCTACTGTAGATATCATATTTTTTTAATACAATAATATCATTTTTTAGTTATAAGTAATTAATCAAAACTCCTTGACTCTAAATTAATTAAGTAATTATATTTATAGGTAGGTTATTTTTTCTTGACATTTTTTTATTTTTCATCCGTTAATGACCGATTACTTGCTCATAACACAAAGATGATACATTTTATAAAGATAAATTATTCCTACAAAAAACTCTTACAATTAACAAATGTAAAACACGACAAAATCTCGACTGTATGGTATTATTAAAAATCCTCATACACGTCGATTTATAATTATCAAAATACACCTTCTGATATCAAATTAATTTTTTAACTTCAATTGTTTGTAACAGATGACGTCATCGACATTTTTTTCTAATGACAACCCTATATGTTTTTTAATGAATTTGGCAGATCTTTTAATTGTCTTAATGGTAGTATAATATTTTTATGTCCTTACATAAGAAAATTTTCGAGAAAATGACAATTGAAGGTTATGAAATAAAAGTGACAAAATCTCCGGAACGGCTCAACTGAATTTAACGAAATTTTGGAATTAAGTATTTTGCAGCCATGTGAAGTCACTGGCGTTATTATCGTTGATGCAACGTTTACAGTTTCTGAGATATAGCCTCAAACTTTTGAATTTGAAATAGAACACCCTGTATTTTTGACATTTTCTGTTAGTCTTCATTATTCAAAAACATCTAGAAAGTAACAAAAGCCTTTATTACTTAGGTCTAAAAATTAACAAAGACAAAATTGATAACAAAACATTATTAACCATTGACAAGAACACATTGTTTTAAGTTTAATCGGTTTATTTTTTTGTTGTTCTTATTTTTTGTTATCAATTTTTTGTTGTTAATTTTTAGACCTAAGTAATAAAGGTTTTTGTTAGTTTCTAGATGTTTTTCATATAATACGTAACAAGCGCAGTAACATTGAATAGGCACTGGAAGACTGTAACAGAAAATGTCAAAATATACAAGGTGTTCTATTTCAAATTCAAAAGTTTGAGGTTACATCTCAGAAATTATAAACGTTGCATCAGCGATAATAGCGCTAGTGACTTCACATGGTTGCAAAATACTTGATTCCAAAATTTCGTTAAATTCGGTCGAGCCGTTCCGGAGATTTTGTCACTTTTATTTCATAACCTTCACTTGTCTTTTTCTAGAAAATTTTTTTATCTAAGGCCATAAAAATATTATGCTACCATTAACACAATTAAAAGATCTGTCAAATTCATCAAAAAAAATATAGGGTTGTCATTTAAAAAAAAATTGTCGATGACATCATATGTTAAAAACAATTGAAGGTTAAAAAATTAATTTGATATCATAAAGTGTATTTTGATAATTATAAATCGACGTGTTGGAGGATTTTTTAAAATAGCAAACCGTTCTTGCGATTTTGTCATGTTTCCATACAAGTAAATGAAAAGGTTCCCAAATTTCCAGAATAAAATGAACAGCTTGTATATTGAAAATATATTTAGACTATAGCTTGTTTAAAACCGAAAAACTTTTGTTTGAATGTTTCTTTAAAATGCTTCACGGTTGAAGAATTACTAAGGTGTTCCGGTAATTTTGATTAACCATGTATAATCCGCCATTTTGAATTTATTTTGAAAATCTAACATGACATTATCGATAATATTACGGGAAATAAGTTTCAAGCAAATCCAAGATTTTTTACATTTCCGGTCGCAATATTGCATCCGCCATTTTGAATTTTGAAAATTGGACATTGGATTTAGACTCTAGGCTCTTTAAATATCACAGCAAATAAGTTACATAAGCACCAGACATCTTTCTAAATTTTCTAGTCGCCTAAAGAATCCGCCATTTTGAATTTAAAAAAATATGACAACAGGTTTGGAATCAGAACCCCAAAAACCCTATAGATCATAAAAAAAATCTTATTTAAATGCTTTAAATAAACAAATACATATTGTTAAACATGTACGGTGTTTTTCCGTTGAGTTCAAAAACAGTACATGTCCATGATGATTGTTTTAATCATAGCTCTGCTTTTAATGCAAATATAAATAAAATATGTAATACATTTAATTCTCTGTGAACTACTTTATATTTTGTCTGTTGGCACAAAATAGCTAACTGCTATACGTTTCAAGATATTGTACCGACAAAATTATTTTGTTAATTTTCTCAGAACTCACTATTTGGACTTGTTTTCGAACCGACCGATTCAATTGCAGTCGATGAAACAGATAACAATCGATAGCTTTTGGTTTCAGTAGTAACATTAAAATATTTAGTGTACATAATAGTTAATAGGAAAATATGTTATTAATTAAAAACCATTGAAAAATTGTGCCAGTCAGATTTTAATGCTTCATTTCTAATGTCAGCCGACAATCATGTCGTCGACGTCAGTCAACAATCACATCTGCGTTTCGCAAGCTTGAAACGTTTTTCTCGAATATAAGTAATGTTTTTTAACTCAATATCTTAAGTCAGCTTGAATCAAGAAAAGTTTTATATGGATCTGTTAGTTTCTTCATCTTTTGTTTAATTAACTTTTATTATTTTTAATTATTGATTATTATCATTTATTTCCTTTTTATTATCGTAACGGTTATAGTTTTTCCTCCGTTTCCGCATTGTTTAACACGTATTTTCTGTTTTATTATTTTCCTTTGTTTTATTAATAATTTCACTTGGCTGTAACTAAAAGGCGTTTCAAATTTCGATATTATTACCCTCTTCACACATACGAGGCGTAAAGTAAATGCTGTAAAGCTATCAAAGAAGCAATCAGCCGCATTTATTTGTATTTACATCGGTAATAAACGAAATTATTGTCGTAAATTTGGGTTTACGCGCGCGCGCGCGCTGTGTATCATTATTGGTCATATAAATGGCAAAAACTCCGGGGTCAACGGTTCTCCAACTTTACTGCTATGAATGAAAGAAATATTCTCTACGGACACATAGAGAAAAGGTGTATAAATATGCAAATGCGAAAACGTACGAAGGTAATTACGTCGTTGTACGTCGTAAAAGGTTTAAAGACAATTAAATGCTTATAGATAGTGTGATATTATTTTATTTTATTATTTACCTACAATTAAAGCCAGGCATTTAAAAGGAAAATTTATCATTAAGTTCTCAATTTATACACTAAAATCGAAATAAATATCAATATTGTAGCTATAGAATATTATAATTTATTTTAATTAAGATATATTGAATACGTTAATCCTAGGAACCAATAAATTATACCACTATAAGTAAGTGTATTTACTCGTACTGAAAAGAAAATCTAATAGCGCAAGAAACATTGAATTTAAGATTTATTTTTAATAGGCATAAGATGCTTAACATATTGAAACTAATCAAAAAGATTAACAATCAATTTAAATCTGAATTCTTAAAACTAGGTACTTGTCTCTAATAGGCTATCCACTGATGTCCTATATTTACTTTGTCCTAAACAAGAACCACTAACACTTCACTCACTGTGCTCTGCTTTTTACACATTTCACTGATTCACTAGTTCGAAGGGTTTAGTTCTTTTTAGTCTTCTCACTATATTCTAGTTATCTAGTAACTGCAGGGCCTCTACATTGCCGTGATGGCTTAAGGTCGCACGACGCCACTTTTCGTATTGCGCAAGTTAAAAAATGGCGCAATTCTTGTATTGCAATGTGTGAACAACGCTGCAACTATAAATATTGCGACACTTTCAGTACAGCGCGCAATTTTTTAAAGTTGCGTACAGCTAAAATGTTGCTGCGTGTAAACAGGTACAAACACGGTACTAGCGCCACACAGAAATGGACCGACGTGTTGGTCCACTTCCACTTTAGTGGCGCAACATTTATAGATGTATATACGGTAGTGTTGGTTAAACATCGATAGTTGGCGTGTCCGATAGTTATTGTTAAAACTATCGATAACTATCGAACTTCAACACCCTTTAGTAAAAAACTTATTAAATTGTAATTTTGTAAATAAAGGATGCTAACCGATAAATACTAATTCTCTAAATAGAAAAGAACATAAATAAATATTTATTATTTCAACATACAATGTTAACAACAGAAACAAGTTAAAATAAATCCTTCTCTAAAAAGAATTTCGAATAAATATGTCATTCTAAAAAAAACAGGTAAATAAATATTACAACAAATATTCCAACTAAAGTCCTCGTAAATAAACAACTGATTTTATATTTTCCGCATAATGCACATTTAGCAAAATTTTCTTTCTACTTGTTAAAGTAATTCCCAACCCAACCCAAGACGAGACTTTTTGTTCGAATAATTTTTTTACGATCGTAAAAATTGACATTGATGGGAATGTTAGGTTAAACTTAAAATGAAATTTCTCTACATTTAGATCCTCCTATCATTCTTGGGGACTTTCTCCTGTAGGTTCGACAAAATATGCAATAATACGCGGCAAAGTTAAAATTTCAATAAGAGCCTTTTCCTACAAAAGCGGCCTTGAATAGCTCATTAACATTAGCTCATAACACGCAGTTGCTCTAGTCCTCTCATCGGCATCAGAATCTGAATCCATTTTTTATGGAATAAACAACAACACAGTATCACTATCGCCGCTTAAAACTTAATGAGGCAGAATATAAACACAACCACTACAAGTACGAGGGTGCGCAGTCGTTCCTTGACCAATTCTTGACATTCGACGTGCCACTTTTACAAGTTGCAGCAATGAAAAGTGGCGTGTACTGTGTGAATAGCATCGCAACTTTAAAATGTGTGGCTGCCACTTGGCGCTGGCGCTAGTCGAAAGTGGCGCAACTTTTGACTGATTTTTATCTCACGTGTGAACACAACATGCCATTTCATAGTGTCGCAATAGAATCTCGCGCAACAAAAGTGGCTACGTGTAAGAGCACCTTTAGGCGAGATTCATGCTTAGTGGCGAATCTTTTTATTTCTTGAATGACTTGTGGGACACCAAGATCACGTTGCAGGTCACTATTCCGTATGTACCAAGGAGCGTTAACCATATTCCTTAGTACTTTATTTTGGAAAGTCTGGATTCCTTGTATTTTTGCTTTTTTTGGCGTGACACCACAAAGTTGGTTGACGTATAACCAAATCGGCTTTAGTACTTGGTTGTAAACTTGTAGTTTGTTCTGTACTGAAAATTGAGAGTTTCTTCCGAGAAGCCAGTACAGTTCTCTGTATTTGAGGCCAGGCTCTACTCTTTTCTTCTTAACGTGTTCTCTCCACCTTATTTTTGTATCCAGAGTCATACCCAATTGCTTTACAGTGTTCGCATATGGAACTATGGCGTCGTTAATCTTGACATGAGGTATGTCCTTGATTCTTTTGTTTGTAAAATTAATGTGGACAGACTTCACTTCGTTGACCTTGGTCTTCCATTTTCTGATCCATTTATATATTTTATTAATAGCTTGTTGAAGATTCTCAGTAGATTCTCCAATAGTTGGTCCCAGTGCCATTTGAGCCGTGTCATCTGCGAATGTGGCGACTGTTACATTTTCCAGCTGTAGTAGGTCAGTTGTATATAGTAGATAGAGAATTGGTCCCGATACAGTACCCTGCGGTACCCCAGCTTTTACTTCTTCTAGTTTCGAGTATTCATCGATCTGTTTTATTCTGAATAGTCTATTAGATATATAGGATGTTAGCAGCTCCGACATATTGTAAAGGAAGCGTACTCTTTAGTTTGTGTATCAATAATCCTTCGTGCCAAACCTTATCGAAAGCGTGTGTCACATCAAGAAAGATTGTTGAGCAAATAAGCTTTTCTTCTAATGATTTCTCTATGATATCTGTTATTCTATGGACTTGATCTATAGTGGAAGCAGTGATATTGGGCGATATGATTTGGCCTCATTCGGTGGTTTGCCTAGTTTTGGTATCATGATAACTTCTGCTACTTTCCAGACATGGGGGACGTATTTTAATCTGAACGATGCATTTATTAGATACGTCAGCATAACAATACGTTTCTTAGGTAATTGCTTAAGAACTTCTCCTGTGATAAGATCATATCCAGGTGCCTTCTTTGGATTCAGGTTTGTCTTGATTTCTCTGGCAACTTCCTTTGGAGTAACTAGCTGTATGGCTTCTTCTTCATAGGTTATATCTTCATTCGTGGTTGGCTCTGATTCGATGTTGTGGGGCTGGAAGATTTCAGTTAGATGTTCTGCAAACATTTCAGCCTTCTGTTTATTGTCTCTTGCCCAGGTACCGTCTCTTCGTATTATAGGTGGGACATGGGCCACTGGCCTCTTGTATTTCCTCACTGCTTTCCCCAGCGAGTAATCTGTTTCTTTATCGGGAGTCAATTTAGTTAAGAAGGATTCCAATGATGCCTCTTTTAGTTTTTGAATTTAGCGTTTAAGTTGTTGGGATTTATTATAAAATATGGTTTTGTCAGGTGGATCTCGCGACTGCTTCTTCTAGCTCGTCTTTTTTGTTTAATCATTTCTCCAATTTCCAAAGGAATTAGGAATTATTTCCAATAGTTCTATGGGTGATTTCTTTAGTGTTGTTCCAGGCGGCTTTCTGGATGGTGTTGATGAATTTCTCGGCTTCCACGGCTAGCTGCTCTCTGGTTTTAAGCTAAGTATTTAGCTGTATAGTGTTTTCAAGCTCTATTTTAATGCTTGCCCAGTCTGTAGTTTTATCGGTCAAGGTTGGGGTACTCCTTTTTGATTATGCTTTCACTTAGTCATTAGTATTGCGGAGTGATCAGAGTCCAGATCAAAGTTCTCAATAGCAATGAAGTTCGGTGAAAATTTTCTTGTTTTGCGTACGTTTTTTTTTCTAAACACACACACACATACACACATTCAATTCAAATCAACTAATGTGTGATTTATAACACGATATCGACTCATTAGAAATGCTAGTTAGGAAATTTAAATTACCACTTCTTAAGCATATTAAGCCACAACCTTAATGCTTACAGCAATTATAAGAATATCAATTGCATTCATGTGATTTAATATACCATTTGAAACCAAGCCGCTATGAATGTTAATTATGATTTTATGGCTCATTCAAAATATTTTTTCGCTAAACTTCAACGTTGGATGAAGAATTTATGAAAAATGCAAACGTTAGCAAGATCCGTTAAACTTGCCTAAGGCCACTGCAGATGAAAATAAGAGCAAAAGTTGTAATAACCTATTACATATAGAAAGTAATAGGTTCACTTCGTTAATTGGCAATTTGTGATACGTAGCTTGGAAGGGTTGGAGTGCATACATAGGAAATTGAGTTGAAATCAATTTTCTCTGACCTCTAATTGGATATGAATTAGAATCAGGAGGAAAATATTGACGAACGCCAAGAGCTACAGTAGATACTTTCGAGTATATTTGATTGTTGAAGTTTTCTTTTTCTAATCGAAAAAAAAATCTCGGTTATTCTAATAATCATGGTTCATATTCCAGCTGAATAAATATATATCTGTGTATGTGTATACAGCTGCTATCAGAATACTGCCGACATGAATGGGTTTATTATATAATGTGTTTTTCTTTAGACTTCTTAAAGTGTAGAAGGTTTTACTATAATTATTGTTTAAATAATTATTTAATTTATATTATTTTTAATAACTTTAACAACATTTTAACAGTGATCCTAAATCTGAGACTTGTGGTACATTATTCCGACAAATAAAAACGTTCAAGTAAATATTAAGTGTTTTAAATATTGTTAATGAGATTTATCATTAAGAAATGTTAAACATTTTACAATTTTTTTTTGTTCTTTAAAAATTTTTACCGTTGTAGAATTATTTGGGTGTTCCGGTAATTTTGGCTGACCCTGTATATAGAGTATACCCGAATTTTTATATAAGTATTGAAACTATTATAACAATTTCATTATATTGTGTCCGTAAGCCATCGTGCGATCCCCCACTACCGGCATCGTCGCTTTCGATCCCTGCCCCCGCACCACACCAAAGACCGAAGAGCGCCGCGTGAATTGCGGCGATCATGAGATACTTCAACACGATCTTTTGTAGGGAAAATGAAAGATAAACTATGATTCAGTAATAAACTTTAAACATATTTTTTAGTAGATTACCTATGATCGATACTTTATCATCCTAGCTCTTCTAATAACGGAATTGCTGGCATTGCATAATATAACTTTTTGTGGGTAAACCACTAATCCGAGCATTTTATAAAAATGCGCATTGAAAGCTAACATTCCGCAGGGGTGATATTACTTTTTAATTCGTTGAAATCTATAGATTCCACACGCTCAATTTTAGCTGCTCAAATATCTTTTCAAATTATTCTTAAAGCATTTGAGATCATGATGACAAATGAAGCCACAACCAAAGCATACTGCATGCTTAGAATTCGCTTGTTATTCATCACAAGTATTAAGAAGATTTTGTTGTACCTAATTCTTAACAGAAGCGTTTAAAACGATTACAAATCTGTCTGTTTTTTCTCTTTCTCTTTCTGTGTCCTGCTACTTACCAACACACAAATACAAACAACCATTCAGGCTTATTTGATAGAATTTCACGGTCATTCCTGATGTTCTTACGCGTAGCCAACACAGTCGCGAAGAATGTTAACCAACAATTGAGGCATTGTATGCTTTTAACAGTTAGCTATCGCGAGATACCTCCATAGGTGCAGAGGCGTTTTCCATTAACCGCAAGTCCTTCGTATTAACAAAATACGAATTCTCTGGCACGTCCTTTCAGCGAAATCCTTAACGGTTATACTCTTTTTACCATCATCAGCGCGTCTTCGTCATCTCTCGCTTTTATTGTACCTCTGCTTCGGGCTTTCGGCTTTAATTTCGTGTATGAACTGTGGCCGTGCCGGCTACAAGAAGTGTGTAACCAAGAAGTGTAAAATTCGAAACTGTCCGAAGAGGAATGTCAGTGTTATCGGTGATGGATTGCAACAAGACCGCTAAAGGAAGACTTCACTCGTCCATCAAGTTGATATAAATCGTGTCTTGTAGTTCGTAATTTCGTTGGATGTTATCTGGCAGATTAATTTAATTTTCGTTGGAGTGGACATGGGAGATTTTTATTTAGTAAGCCTTGTCTTACAAGAATGTTTAAGGTTAGTCGAAATCGAAAAACTACTCAAAATCAAGACCGATTTCTTGTCCTTTCCTCCCTACGTCAGCGTACTGCCACAGCACGAGACCTCCTAAACGACCTAAGACGAGCACATGGCATAGAAATTTCTGATCAAACTGTTCGAAATAGATCTTAAAAGAAGCGAATTTGAAACCTAGAAGACCTGTCCGCGCACCACGCCTTACAAAGCAGCGCGAATGAGGTTTGCTCTGGATCACCGAGATTGGCAACTTCGTCACTGGACGCCTGTACTGTCTACAGGCGAGTCCATATTTCGTTTAACTCGTTGCGACGCACAGTGTGAAAAATTCCCAAAAAGGTGATCAAAATTCATATTTTATAGTTTTCAAAATAAACAGAATTGACCCTACACAACAACTCTTTGATCACTCACGTATCAGAATTGTAAATTGTAAGAATGCTTGCTGAACCGGTTAAGAATGGTATCAGTTCAAAGTTGTCGATTTGTGCAAAGCGTATGTTTGGGTGTTTGACACCATTGCAATTGAAATTTTCTGTGGGCTTGTTGACAATAACAAGCTAAAGCTAAAGCTTCTAAAATGAATAGATATGTAAAAACGTTTTATAATTTATTCTATGCAACTAAATAATTTAACATGTTTTTTGCAACTTTTATTACAACGTAGCAAAAATTTTATAAACTTAAAGTTCGCCTAGACTTTTAAAAAATTTCCCCACATATCTCCGGTTAGAATTATAGCTCATTTTAAAGATCAAGCTTTGTACTTTTTGACTATGTAGACAGTTTCTCCTCATACTTACTCAAAATGAATTTCTGTTTATTTTTAGAATGTAATACATACAATTTACGTAGGCGTCTAAGGGAAGGCTGTTTAATTTTTTTTCTTATGAAGCTGACGAATCAACTTTGTTAAAGGATTTCTAGTTCTATGAGATATTCTTGAGGTTGAATTGATTTTTTCTTGCCAAAAATTGCGTCATCCTTTAAATTTTTTATTGTGTATTAATAGGACGACTTGAAAAACTCTCGACAACTGAGCACAAAAATTAAATAATTTTTGAATATTATAATTAATTGTAGCAAAAACAACAAAAATGAGTTTTGCTAATCTTGGTGATAAAAATTGCTAAAATGTCGTTTTTGGATGCAGGCACGTGTGCCTGGATATTGAAAGGGACCGATTCCAAAGCAGAATGATTTTAGACGCAAGAAGGAGTTTTAAAACTCTGAAATTAGCCATAATGACAAATATTCAGTTAGTTATGAAGAAGCGAACAACATGGTTTGCAAACCGTCAGCAATTAATTATTTTGACGCATGGCATAACCCGGAATCAATTTATTTTCTAATATCATCACAATTAGACCAAAAATTGTAGAAAATGAAGTATAGATATATATATAGTGAAGCTGATGATGAAGATGAAGAAGACCAAGATGAATGAATAAATACTATTCTCTTTTATAATTTTATAGTATTCAATAGGCACAATATCTTTTTATTTACTAAATTTTTAAAATGGCTTATTACATTCATATTTCAATTATTAAAGAAGAATACTAAGCAAAACCATATTTACATTTTAACCTTTAGTGCCTAAAATAAATGCTCTATTACATTATGTATGTACACTATGATAGAAACTTAATTAAGTGCGTTTCCATTTCATAATACGGGAACAACCGGATTTAAACCTGGTTGGGACATACTTTTCAGGATTTGTCGTTGTTATTAGGTTATCCGATTAAAAGTAATTTTGGAACAAATGTCCGCTATTTTTCTACTCTTCTAACTTTGGGTTTGTAATCACCAACCCCGAATACTAAATTTCAACTAAATTCAAAATATAAAAACAAATGTCAGCCAATATATGATCCGCTATTTTGCTTTTTTATTTTTTGTTCGAATTTATAATCATCTACCTCAAATGCCCACAAATATTGAATTTCCATATCCATTTTGATTTTTTGTTTATTTATTTCGGATTTATAATCAATTCCCTCAAATACTTCATTTCAACTAAATTGAAAATAGTTTTCGAACAAATGTCCGCCATATTGGATCGGACATTTTGTTTCTTAAACTTAGAATTTAGATTTATAATCAGCGACCCCAAATCCCCCTAATACCGAATTTCAGCTAAATTGAAAATAATTTAAGTATTGATGTCCGCCATATTGGATCGGCCATTTTGTTTTTCAACTTTTGATTTCGGATTTGTAATCGGTGACCCTTCAAATCTTAGATTACCGAACTCTACCTAAATAGAAAATGCTTTCGACTTTTGGCCAGGTTTTTGGGAATTTTTCACACTGTGCGACGGTCGAGTACGTGGATATAGACATCCTGGTGAACGCTACGCAGCCGCTACTATACAGGAAGTGGATAGATTTTGTCGTGGATCTGTGATGGTTTGGGCTGGAATCAGTATAGACAACAGAACTGATCTTATTGTGGTTCCTGGTAGACTAAATGCCATGAATTACATCGAAAACATCCTGGAGGACCATGTGGTGCCTGCTGCATATGGCATCGGTCAACATCTCATCCTAATGCAGGACAATGCAAAGCCACATACCGCCGGCATCACCAGAAACTTTTTACAAGAATGTGGAATTCAGGTCATGGAATGGCCGGCGTTAAGTGCTGATTTGAATCCTATTGAACACGTGTGGGATCAGCTTGACCGACGTGTTCGCAAGCGCCCTAATCCACCACTAACCATACAGGAACTGACACAAGCCCTGATTGAGGAATGAGAAAGCATACCCCAAGAATCTCTTCGCAGACTAGTGCGAAGCTTTCCACGCAGGTGTCGGGAAGTGATTCGTGCTCGTGCTCGATACTATGCCAGTCATTTCCATTTTGTTTTGCGTTATAAATTTACAGTTTTAAGTCTAACTTAGAAGTAAGTATCTAAGAGTTGTAACATTCGAAAAAAAATTTTTGAGCAGTGTATATGGAGATATTTTTTGTACATTCCACAGCACTTGAAATATAGAGGTCATACCAAATAGACCCCTATGACATAAATATACGCATACCTGAAGCGTGTGTTTTAATCATTGTGTCAACATTGTCACCAGAAAATAAATCCCAAAAGTAGTCAATAAATAACGAATGATATTTCCAAGTTCCAAGTTCATCGCACCTATAGATGCGTACAGTTATAAAAATAAGTAGGTATATTGCGTGAGCTAGAAACAACAAACGTGGATTTTATAGCGCGTGTTATTCGATGGGCGGAGTATCGCCCACGCTCGTGTCTCCACTATAGGTATAGGACTTACAGAAATTTCAGGTTTCAGTAAAACTAAGAGAAAGAGAGATGGAGCTCAAAGGTGTACAGGTCAAATATCTCAAAAATTCACGCAATTTACAATGGTAATTTGATCATTTAAATACCGTGTATTACGAGGATTTGCTTTTTGTGTGCGTATACTTTGGTTATATTTTATAGATACTGGTATTAGTCACTCATATCGAAAATGACGTCTAGAAATTTTTCTCTGCAGGCGTGATAGAGACAAAATTATTACAATAAGTTGAACGACTAACATCGACGTTTGAATTTGTTTGCAGAAATTAACATAATACCAAATAATCCATTGGCTAAATATTGAAATAAATTTAAAACAACACTGAAGATATGTGAAAATGCATTATTAAAATTTAATATTAAAAAACAAAATATTCTTGCAATAAACACTTCTACTCCTAAATTATATAGTTGAATAAAATTGCATAAAACAGATAAACCTATATTCGTACAATATAAATAACTTCCTGCAACACAATTGCTCATAAGCTTGCAAAAAATCTTAACAACATAATAACTAAACATTTGCAATTCAAATCCAAATAGTTATTTAAAAACTCTTTTGACTTCATAACTAAAATAAAAATCGAAATTTAAGTGAATCATCTTCTTTTATGGTATCATTTGATAATCTATACACAAATGTTCCCATGAAAGAAACAATGCTACTTTTACGGGATTTTATATGACATCCAAAACACATTATTCGCATAATTTTGGCAGTACTAACATAACTGATAACTTAGATTTGTTGAACATTATATCCATCATTTCCATGTTTCACAGAAACAGAGACGGCGTGTAATCTTGCATCTCTCTTTAATTTCATTGGGGGGCAAACAACGCAAAAGCGCCATGACAGATCATGTATTTCTAGCTTTCTAAATCAGCTTAAAATAAACCAATTGGTACGAAAGTGATTCAGCTTGGATTTTTTTCTGGGTGTGTGGACTAGGGTGGTTCAAAAATGCATTGCAAAAATTTTTGTGATGATAGAAAGCAACGATCCCCTCAAATCGTTTCCAAATCCAAAAAAAGCGGAGACGTATTTTTTTTTTTCTTCGAAATTTTGATTCTTAATGGTGCCTGTCGAGGCCTCAAATTTACATAAGAAAATGCATGGGAAAAAGACATTTTTTGGTATTTTTCGAATAATTGTTCGGGGTTTGGGAAAACTTTAGATTAAAGTTATATGACTTGTAGAGGACTTTCCAATGAAGAATTTGAGGTATTATACATATGGCTTTGACGCCCCAACCCACCCCCACAGTGCCCTGCAAACTGCCATTAAATGAAAAATGTACATTCTTCTCAAAATTTACCCTTCTAATCACTTCATTCTCTTTTTTCTCATAGAAATCATTACTATAAGTCTAGTTGAATGTTTATAAACATTTGTCAGGTAATTTCCATATGTTTAAACAAATTCGATTTGTTTAAATAATTCGCTTTTCTCGAAACTCCGTCGGACATCTGTTTTCTGAGTTCGAAATGGCAGTTTATTATCTTAGAGTGACACTATTCATTAAACAAATTCTTCCTATTGTTTAAACAATCAATTATTATTAATTTTCAACTGTTGTTCTAATTATGGTAGAAGTTAGCTTTTTTATGAAATTAACTTATAAATTTCATGTTCGAGGCCTATGTTCGTGCCTATGTTATTAGCTAATAAACCCAAATTTGCTTAAACAAATTCCATTTGTTTAAACTATTTTTTGCAATTCTCCTAACATTCATTTTTTTAGATCGGTCTGGTCAACTGTTATTGTCAAGTGACATCATTTATATTTTGGGATAATTTCCATTGTTTAAATAATAAAATATTATTCAAATGCATAATGGTGATATTAATATCAAGTACATTAATAGTGAAATTTATAAGTTAATTTCTCAAAAAATCTCAATTTTCTACCATAGTTAGAAAAAAGTTGAAAATGAATAATAATTTATTGTTTAAACAATAGGAGGAGTTTTTTTTAAGAATAATGTCACTCTAAAATAATAAACTGCCATTTCGAACTCAGTAAACAGAATTCAGACGGATTTTCGAGAAAAACGAATTATTTAAACAAATAAAGTTTGTTTAAACAAATGGAAATTAACTGACAAATGTTTATAAACATCCCACTAGACTTATAATAATGATTTCTATGAGAAAAAAAGAGAATGAAATAATTAGAAGGGTCAACTTTCTGAAGAATCTACGTTTTTTGATTTAAGGGTAGTTTTCAGGGCACTGTGGGGGCGGGTTGGGGGCATGAAATCCATATGTATGATAGGTTAAATTCTTCCTTGGAAAGTCCTCTACAAGTCTTATAACTTTAATCTAAAGTTTTCCCAAATCCCGAATAATTATTCGAAAAATACCAAAAAATGTCTTTTTCCCATGCATTTTCTTATGTAAATTTGAGGCCTCGACAGGCACCATTAAGAATCAAAATTTCGAAAGAAGAAAAAATACCTGTCCGCTTTTTTTGGATTTGGAAACGATTTGGGGGGATCGTTGCTTTCTAAATAAAAATAGCCAATTTGAACCACCCTAGTGAACCTTATTGAATATGTTTTGAAGCTAATTTTGGAATATTTCACGGTGAGTATTATACAAAACGATGTTAAAAAGTGACTTCAGAAAGTGAGGTTATGTTTGAAACGCGTGTTTTTTTCTGGTTTATTTTGGAAAATATTCAATTCAGTGAGTATTTTAAACCACTAGGACATGCGTATTGTTATCAAATTCAAAATACACATCGCCAATATTGACTTTGTTGTATGGTACAAAAACGAATTTTTTCTGCATCGATTTTTTAGAGACGATCCATTCTGGGATTTTACATTTGTTTGCTGATGGAATAACAACACACTGTAAAAATATATTTATTTGAATCAAAATATGATTTTTTTGACGGAAGTAAACCTATTTTTAAGCCAAAGCAAAAATATTTCTTTGAGGGAAATATATCTCTTCTTGTACTCAAATATATTTTTGTTTGAATCAAACTTGGATTTCGTTGGTGTAAAGAAATGTCTTTTTAAATCAAAAGAAAAATATTACTTTAAAGGAAAGTAATTTTTGTTTGTACCCAAATATTTTTATTTTACTTAAATAAATATTCCAAATAAATTAAATCTCTACAAGCAAATAAACTAGAGCATGCAATGAAGTAAATATTGTTAGCGTTAAAGAAACACGTTTTGATCGAAAATAATAAATTTAAAAGAAAATATTTCCTAAAATCAAGAAATCTTTTCTATCTGTGTACCAAACAGTAAACATATCACTTTCTGGTGTCAATATGACAATAAAAATTTAAATTTATACCTACGTCAAAAAGAAACACAGATAGATTAATTCCAAAGTCCTCACAACACTCACACAATGTTAAATATTCGGAATTTCATTATTTATTTAACAGACTTATTACATTACCATTATTAAAAGTAAATTATAATAGGAATATAATAATGTCATGCAAATTGCTCAAAATAATGGATACAAAAAAAAGTATTAATAAAATATATAATTCTATGAAACATAAACAGTTATTAAAACAAATTTATCCACATATAAGTAGCCAAATCAAAATATATTTCTTCGTTTTTTTTCAGCCGACAATTTACAATAACATTAAAAACATTCTACATAAGTTCAACATTATGATTTCTACGACATCACAAAATACTACCACAGGTTTATTAATAAATAGTAAGGACAAAATAAATCTAGTAGAAAAAAGTGGAATTTACAAAGTAAGTTGTTCTGGTTACAACGCGGAATACGTTGGACAGACTGGACGAAATTTAGTAATAATATTTAATGAACATAATAATAGAAAACTTTTAGTGTGAATTAAAAATGAAATAAATAAATATTCTCAAATGGCAAATATTCATGTGTCCTATTATTAGGTAAGCGTTTGGGGCACATTATCCTTAATTGATATCAATTTGTATTACATTTTGGACAACCTGATGATGAAATCGAAATCTATTACTCCCATATAAAAAGAAAACATAAAAATACTTGTTATACTTTTATTTTTATTTTAAACACTACTGAAACTACGAGTATGGCAAGTGTGATATCTACAACTTTATTGCGTTTACTCTAAAAGCACTTCAAAATAGACGAAAATAACTAAAATAAGCAACGTGTTGAAGATGCTTACAACAAAGCAGCAAAGCAAAATTCTTAGAAACCACTCTACGGCAATAATAGCTGGTAACAGTAAAATATTCGTTTTATAGTTCTGAATATGGTCATACGCCGTTCGCGTTCAGAGTCACTCTACGTTCTGCATATTGTAAATTACTTTCCCAAGGCATTACGGATAAAGTAAGTGAAGATACAGTACCACAGCATGTAGCGGTTACTCATATAATGAAACAGATGTAAAATATTAAACGTGGGAAACATCGCTAAAAGCTAAGTTATTATAAATTTTCTTTGATTTAATGGTAGGATTATTATATTATATTACTCTGCAAGATTAATGACGAGTAAACTCATTAACTTGACAATAAAGACAATAATTTGATTGATATTGTAGAATATACACTGCTCAAAAAATGCTTTGAATTCACGTATGAAAGCCTACAGATGACAAATGAATTCAGTTGTCAATTTTCGTTGATTAGAAACCTCATTAGAAGTAACATGACGCATCTTAGTGAAGTGCAAGTTGCTCGTGCTGTCGCCCTTATTCAGCATGGCCACTCTATTCGACATGTTAGCGACCTTCGAGTTTCCCCTTCTGTTATTCAGCGTTTATGGAATCGGTTTCGGGAGACTGGCCAATATGTTAGAAGAGCTGAACAAGATCGAAATCGAAAAACTACTCAATCGGTCTTGATGATTTCTTGTCCTTTCCTCGCTATGTCAGCGTACTTCCACAGCACGAGACCTCCTTAACGACTTAAGACAAGCACATGGAATAGAAATTTCTGATCAAACTGTTAGAAACAGATTAAAAGAAGCGAATTTGATACCAAGAAGACCTGTCCACGCACCACGCCTTACGCAGCATCACAAAGCAGCGCGAATGAGGTTTGTTCTGGATCACAGCGATTGGCAACTTGTCAGTGGACGCCTGTACTGTTTACAGACGTGTCCAGATTTCGTTTAACTCGTTGCGACGGTCGAGTACGTGTATATAGACGTCCTAGTGAACGCTACGCAGCCGCTACTATACGGGAAGTGGATAGATTTGGTCGTGGATCTGTGATGGTTTGGGCTGGAATCAGTATAGAAAACAGAACTGATCTTGTTGTGGTTTCTGGTAGACTAAATGCCATGAATTACATCGAAAACATCTTGGAGGACCATCTGGTGCCTGCTGCTTATGGCGTCGGTCAATATTTCATCCTAATGCAGGACAATGCAAAGGCCTGACCTAAATCCTATTGAACACGTGTGGGATCAGTTTGACCGACGTGTTCGCAAGCGCCCCAATCCACTGTTTTTGTAGCAGTGAAGATACAAACGTTTTAGTCCGAATTGAATATTTATCACATTACATAATCAAATTATCAAAACTAAACTTTGCACAAAGTTTGTTAGTAACACCAAACAACCGTAGTGGTTATATCTCTCTCTCTCTAAATTGTTTACTCAATAATCCTTCAGACTAAACGAGACGGTGTGAGTTTCTGTCAACATCATCGGTCAGAATTCCATAAACAAACACTACCACGAATATATTTTACACTTCTTATCGTCTCCATCGTGCAGTGTGTAAAGTCTAGATTGGAATGATGATGCACCTTGACAATTTCGTGCAATCATTTCCTGTTTCTTATAGCCACTGTGTGCACCTGTATTACTGCTTCAGCTGCTTCAGTTTAATTATAATTATATCTTAATGGTGAGGGCACGTGCAACACATAAACACATCAGTGTTATGAACATATAAGAGGCTTAGATGGTCTGTAAATATTTTCTGGAATACTGCTGTTGTGTGTGTGTGTGTGTGTGTGTATGTGTGAGGAAACAAGTGAGGAAGTACCTTCAGATAAGTGACTACAAAAGCAGTTATTTCTGTCATTTGTAGTACATTGACATCATTTGTGCTTTACAGTTACTTAGCACCTTCTTAACACAGTAAAAGTTGTTTTAATTCAAATGGCATATAGCCAAATGCAGCCAATTTTGCAATTTGTGTTTTTTTTATGATTCAGTTGATATTGAAATTCATTAAAAATTAAGAAAAAATGTTGTTCAAATCATTAAAACTAAGTAACATTTCTTCTAAGTAAATTTTAAATCTTCTAAATTTTAAAATACAGTTTTATTAATATTTTGTTATTTTTTAAGGTATTGAAAAAATACATCCTTATGAAACATTTTAGTCAGAACAATAATTACGTTTTGAGAAGAAAAGTGTGGGAGAAAAACACTCAAGAACCTTTAAATATTTTTGCGTAGTCAAATTGAGTACTTACTTCAATTTAATTTACTTATTTGTTGTTTAATTAAATGCAGGCACGAAATTTTAAATTTTACTTTAGTTACCTGCCCGCACAAATGTTCGCCTAAAATTGCAAATCACTCTGTATATTTATTATTTTTCTATGAATGCAACCGACATATTTTTTGTCATAGAAGCTCAGAACTTGTTTGATGATAGCTTAGAAATCTTATCTGGAATGTAAGGTCATATTTAAAATCCACCACCTACAACTCTGTGCTTCTCCTAAAGTATCATTATGAGCCATCAGATTCAAGTTATAGGTTTATTTTGTCACATATTTGGAAAGGCACAGATATTGAAAGTAAATAATGTTAGATTTTGACCAATAATTCTGCCAGGTTGTTGTTTTCTGGATATTATTTTGTTTTTATGTAACAGATAATTGTAAGTAATATTGTCATTTGATGTTATTGAATAATTAGTCTAGAATGTTTTTGCCCGTTGGATATAATATCGAAATAACAGTGGTTTATTGGGTTAGGTCTCCAAATCAAAATTGTTCAAGGATTGGCTTTGTTTATAAATCCAATATTTAAAATATAGTCCAGTACTAAAATACTACATAAAAATGACACTGAATAATGTGCCCATGAACCAGAAAAAAAACTTACGGAACTTCTTAATTCATTGTTTTGATAATTGTTTTTTTTTGTTCTAGGTAAGTGCTTTTGTCTACTAAGTACCAGAAATGTAAGTAGGTACACACGTATTTTTTTTTCTACGGAAAAATAAAACTTGAATATTAGCGCTTTAATGGTACACAACAATTTAAAAAAAAACGTATTTTTAAATAATTTTCTTACCCACTGAAGTTCGTATCTTTCTTTCTACTAAGTTTCTGCTTGACTTACTTACTGATAGTTTATTATAGTCCATTTAATAACTTTTCGTCATGGTGTTTGGTAAAACCAAATACCAGGTTCACACTAGGAGAAAAGCACCAGAAATGTCACCACATATTTTAGCGGTCAAATCTAAATTATTTTTAGGTTTAATGTATTTTTTATTTTTTTTATTTTGGAAAAATTAGGTGTACAAAATTTAACTGAAAAATATCAATATTTGATATTTTTTGTTAGTATTCAGAGCCATTGATTTCGAACATTTGTTTGTTATTTTCTAGGACCTTAAGATTTGTCTTATTATCCATATTAAAATAATAAATATATTTATTAATTTAAGAAAAATCATTTATTTACAATATTTATTATATACAGGGTGTTCGTAAATATCATGTAAATACGAAAAGGGGTAATTCTTTGGCTTATTTAATGACTAAAAATTCATATAAGCATAGGTCCGCAAACGCTTCGTTGCGATCTAAAGGGTGTTGAAATTTCAAGATTGCTACAAAAACCGCGCCATCCTAGTTTTAATTTTTAACAGTTGGTGGCAAAATGTCAAAATAAATACAAACAAAAGGTTATCTAAATCAAGCCAAGGCATACTAGACTAATTATTTAAATAATTTAATTTAAAATAATTTTAATTTCATCTAGCGAAACACAGAAAAGCTTTTATTTTTTTTTCTCGATAACGGTGGTAAATACGAAAAAACTACAAGAGATTAAAATGCTTTAGAACAAAACAACAAATGCATTTTGTATTTTAGAATCCACCAGCGGCACACCGAAAAAAAGTTCAGGGAGAAAAGGGGGCATGACCCCTGAAATAATATCTCCCTGTAGATTCTTAAAACCATTTGGTATGCCCAATGATGTAAGTCCTACAGCGTAACCTATAATTCCAAATTAGAGCTAAATATCTCAAAAACTACAAGAGCTATAAAGAAAAAACTAAAAAAATCTTGAAATTTCAACACCCTGTAGATCGGCAACGAAGCGTTTGCGGACCTATGTTTATATGAATTTTTAGTCATTAAATAAGCCAAAGAATTACCCCTTGTCGTATTTACATGATATTTAGCAACACCCTGTATAAAAAAAAATATAAAAATAATTTTAAAAAAATAAAATAAATAAATTAAATAATAATTAAATAATTTATTATTTACGTACAAAGGACATTATTTTGAAGAATTTATGTTAAAGGAAAGAGTTCAAATTTACAACTTGAAAGGATAACGAAATAAACTATTTCTTGTATCCAATTTTTCTTATTTTTTGACTGTGTGTTTTGACAACGCAATAACAGAATATAACTACGTGAAGTAACATTGCACACTGTATAATACACAGAAACTCAAAAGATATACATACTAAAACAAAATAAATGATTCTTCAATATTCAACTGAAATATGCTTTTCTCGTCAAAACTAAATTAATTATGCCATAATAAAAATTAAAAATACTAAAAAAATGAATTTTTTTGCATTTTTCTCGGAAGTTTTGAGGTTATGTTAGTAGTAATTAATTTTTTTCATTATCTACAACTTTTGAATTGGATACTAATTGATTGTAGAAGACAAAAACTGATTATTTTGCTTACTTATCTGTAGCTTTATTATTTTAATTTAATGTTTATAATAGCATTAGTGTAGAAATGAGAGACTGTTTCTTTTGTATTTTTTGCCGTACAATTGAATGGTGTAACCAGATTTGCAATTTTCTTAAAAATTTAAACAAATTATGCACAATTACTCAAAAATTCATTGCTGCAAAAGTCATTTTTGAGTTTTTTTTTTTAATTTTTGAACGTGTTATTAAATAGGGACTATTATTTTTATTATTGTATCAATAAGTACACGTAAAATCAATAAAAATGAGCACCAGAATAACCGTGTACGATGATCTTTCACCACAGAATTTCTTTTTGAAATATAACTTAAGACATAAAAAGGCACGCTTTCACAGAATTTTATCATAATTGAATTATTGTTGCAACAACAAAAAATAAAAAAAACAGAAAAATCTTTTTTGCATTGGAATTCGAATTTTTCTCGGAAATTTTGAGGTCATAGTAAAAGGTGACCCGTATGAATGTTGTAGATTTTTATGATCTACAACTTAGTATAGGACATATTTTGATAAAAACAGTATACCCCATGAGTGACTTGCATTTATTTTTTTACCTTCACTATGAGCACCTTTACCATTTACAATGATAAAAGTCCTGTCTACAATAATACCCACTCTCAACTTTATTTGCCTGCACTATCATATAAACTTCAAACGGCGTTTTCTCTCAAACTAAACTAAAGTTTGCCATTTTATTTGCATAACGAGTATCACTAACGCATATTCTTTCACCCGTGTTGATTCTACACAAACCCTACACGTTCTAGACTACCTATTTTCCCCATAACCCATCCCCCAAAACTTTATCTCGCAAGAAATTTCGATTACACAAAGTGTTTGCTCAAGCTAACGAATATTTACGAGATATACAACGAGATATGTCACCGTTATATGCGATCCCGTACACCATGGTTCAGCGCTATGTTCATACGCGAAGTCCCGCGTATAGCGTTTGCAATTTCGTTGTTTATATTCGTTTTGCCGTAATGGAACAGCCATCAAAATAAGGACGAAATTACCTCCAACGTACACGAGAGCGTACCCATACAGCAACATCATCGTCGCTGGCTACACCATGGTGCTCAGTTAACTGTAAAATAAATTCTTTTCCTGGACATGCCTTAACAGTCTGATGCGTCGAAAATTAAACTGCTGATATTGTAAGTGGCCATTGGATGCTGAAAGTATGATTAAATCTGCAGAAAATGCTGTGTGTAAATGTTAATTTGCTTTGATTGAGTATTAAGTATGACATTTAAGACTTATTTGTTCGGGTGGCATTTTTCGGCCTGACAAATTAGGGCTTAGCCATAGATATATAAGATACATATATACTAATATAGACAGCCCACTCAGCCCATTTATTTTTCCATACAATTTTAGTTCAACTAGCCCCGCTATAGACGTTATCGCTAGTGGTCTCATTGCCGCCTCTGCCGTAATTTAAAAGTTAAATTACTTTGGAAATAATAAAAGTATGATGTTATTGTTGCAGACCACTAACAAAATCATGTCTTCAAATTAATAATATTGTCAAATTTACTATAAGCAGTAACAAACTTTGTGGAAAAATTGATGTTATTAACGTTATAAATTATTAATAATGAGACTTAAAAAAGAAACTATATTATTAAATTTACGAATAAAATAGGAAAATAAAGCAATTCAAAGAAACTTGTTAAATGAAAATTTATTTTATCCAATTTCGAATGCTGATAACAAGTATGTTGAGAATAATAAAATGAAAACATGTAAGTTAAAGGCACAACAACAGCAGAAACTTCTTCCTTTGATTACTCAATTGACCCATAACAAATTTTATAGTGGTTTCATTCGTTTAATATAATCTTTGCAAATAGCAAACTTCATTGCTCTGGTTACCCCTTTCTTGTTTGTAATTTGTTGGTACCATTTTGCCCTTTGCTTGTACTGTAAAGCCATCCTATATAATTTCTGCGCCTTGGAAGATAAACATTTATTACATGTAGTAATTATACGCTTCTTGTTTTTTGTTTCCAAACAATAGAAATTTGATAGTTCGCTACTTATTTTGAATTTATATATTTATGTTATGCATATTTCTATATCAATGATTTATCTCATATTATGGTACAAAAATAATAATAGGATCCGGAGGAAACCAGCGAAGGCATTTGAGACTCAAGGGATTAGCAGGAGAGGTTGGTTACTTATTATTGCTGTCCATAAATATAAATTTGATGTTAAATTAAACATATTTTGTAATAGTTGTAATAGTTTATGTAATTTTATTAAACTGAAAAAAATATTTCTTACTTCAATTTAGTAATAATGTTTCAGTGATTACCATTAAGCAGAACTACTAGAGTACCAACTATTTCTTTCTTTGAACTTAAGTAGTGAACATGTAGTAATTAAATACCGCTATTCGTTAAATAAAGAATATTCAGATAATAAATCGGTCAATATTGTGAGAATAATCAATTCATTTATTCACCTCTCTCTATTTGAGAAGTACCATCATTTATTTGACCAGTCCGGTAGAGTCCTGGTAAAAGAATGTATACTTTTGTGGCCATTGCTTGGTACATCTGCAGTCTCATCTCCGGACCCAGGCAAGGAAAGTTGAGTTTCAGGCATTGGTTTTGTTACATATTCTATACCCAGGCATACGTCTATAGGCACCCTGTTATTGGAATGTATCTTCAATGGCAGGAACTGACTACTAAGAAATGTTTAATTTCAGAAGACACCAGACAGGGCTTTCGCAAACAAGTGCCAATCTGGTACAATGGACTGTGGTCCATTTTTTTGTTTTTCAAAGAAGTATGTTATAAATTTGTCAATTATTGTTACTGGAAACGGTGCATTCACGGTGTTCAACTCATAGACAATGACACCATCCTTAGAATAGAAACCATACTGGGCATTGTCACTGATAGACCTCCTAAGGACTTCATTCTTCGTCTTGAAGTCAATAGAAATAAAGAAGAAGCCTTTCCAGCTGAGCATTATTGTTTGATGAAAGGACAGGCCAAAGAAATCATTTCTGCATAAGTTGTGTTGACTGTCAACATTTTTTGCCTCTCGGTGTGAACATGAGCGCGAGAGAAATGAAAAAGGTCCTTGATTTTTGCACTTTTAAATTAACGTTCGTCTTTCATTTTTTTTCCTCGTAAACCGCTTGCCACAAAAGTTTCAATTTTTGTTCAGGTTGTATTTAGAGCCTCTTCTATAGATTGGCGTTTTTATTTTCTTTAGTTTTTGTGGAGTAAAGGTTGCGAACAAGATTTTCATGGATGCGAATATCTCAGTAACGAATATTAGCACGATATCGGGATATGCACGTAATCAATCGTCATATTTTATTTAATTCCACTGTAGAAACAGAATTGCATAATAATTTTTAAGTAATTTTTAAAGCGATTTAATATGAATGATATAAATTTCGTGCAGCGCGCACTACGTCAATCGTAACGGTAAATGGAAACGTAGCTGGGACAGTGAAAGATTATTTATTAGTACGATACGATCAGAACAATTTAATTTCGGAATTTTTAATAGTAGTGCGAGTTAAATATAAATAATGAATTTAGATTTACAATTAATTATACCCAACAATATTTTACAATCACTCATTCAAACGGATTCACTGATCGCGTCAAAACTTCGCATCTCGTTCGACTGTCTCGCACCAAAACCAACAAGCGAGGGAAGCCGAACTGCGCAAAATATTGCTCATGTTTATTTCGGTCTTAAAAATTAACAAATAGTCGGAATGCTACTAAATTCAAGGAATATGTATCGCAGTAAATAAGGATTAACTGCGTTGTCCTGCTAACATTCGTTCCTGAGATATCGGCTTCCATCAAAATCTTGTTCGCAACCTTTATTACATAAAAACTGAAGAAAACAAAAAACGCCAATCTATAGAAGAGACCCTAGATGGCAAAGAATTTTGACAGTCATAGAATGAGTATGAAATCTTTCAGATTTCTTGCCCTGTTTTATATCCCGTGAAATGAGAAGATGTACCGCCGCTACATCTTCTCATTTGACGGGCTATAATGAGGCGACAGATGGGTTTATTGGTTTATTTCAGTTTATGCCATTAAAATTTCCCTATTACGTAATGGTCACACCCGTCACAGGTCAGCTCGACTTTCTCCGATCTTTTGTAGACAGCCGACAGCATAGCAGGCCGGGACAAGTGCAATTTGAATCCAAAAACAACAAAAGAGCACAAATCACGACCTAGTCTACTGTGGCAACGAATCAAATCCAAATAACAACAATTATCACATAATTCACCAACGATTTTCAACTGTTAAAGATGACGTACCCATCTAGATAGATCCTGGGTTTGAAATCGACCCTGGTGAGCTGTTTTTTTGTCTATTTACTCGTCCTAGAGGGTGCTATTCAAATAAGGGCTATCGAAAAACACGATATATCCATTATTGGCTCTTTCAGTGTTTATACAGCGATGAATAAAAGGAATAAAGGGATACTATTCAAGTACTAAAGGGAATCTATCCCTTTGATGCTCTGGGTGGTTTGGATCTAACTAAATATGATAGCACCTCAGAGGGGTAACAATATTTTAATAACGGTATAACAGCCCCAAGGTGGTATTCCGTCCTTACTTCTAGCATACTGCTTCAAGTCCTGAAACCTCGAGTTCATAAAGTTATTTTGTAGCTCCTTGGAGCAAAGTTAAATGCTGCGAGATTATAAGGAATTGTGACAACGCTGTTCGCAACTTTGTCTCAAAAGTAAGTAATCTAAGAGATATTCCAACTGGGGACTTATTAAGTTCTTTCACTAGGTGATCCCATGGATATTATATTTGACCCCGCACGAGAGAATCGCCCTAACTGCCATCTCTCGTTTCGATAGTATTGACTCCTGTATTTGAAGGCCAATAACTCTAAAACTACTAAACAGAAAAAGTTGAAATAAAGTATGTCATATTCCTGAATCATTTTTC
This sequence comes from Aphodius sticticus, assembly GCA_963966075.1. Taxonomy (NCBI): domain Eukaryota; kingdom Metazoa; phylum Arthropoda; class Insecta; order Coleoptera; family Scarabaeidae; genus Aphodius; species Aphodius sticticus. The sequence goes on from OZ014510.1 coordinate 6,952,486, forward strand.
TCTTAAACTACTTACCACAAAAATTTCAGTTTTTGTTCAGGTAGCATCTAGAAGTCTCTTCGATAGATTGCCGTTTTTGTTTTCTTCAGTTTTTATGTAATAAAGGTTGCGAACAATATTTTGATGGAAGCCGATATCTCAGGAACGCATGTTAGCAAGACAACGCAGTTAGCTTGCAAATAATCCTTATTTACTGCGATACATATCCCTTGAATTTAATAGCATTCCGACTATTTGTTAATTTTAGACCGAAATAAACAATATTTTGCGCAGTTTTGGCTTCTCTCGCTTGTGGGTTTTGGTGCGAGGCAGTCGAACGAGATGCGAAGTGAATCCGCTTGAATCCGTGTTTGTAAAATATAGTTGGGTATAATTAGTTGTACATCTAAATTCAATATTTATATTTAACTCGCACTACTATTCAAAATTCCGAAATTAAATTGTTCTGATCTATCGTACTAATAGTAAATAATCTTCCACTGTCCCAGCTACGTTTCCATTTACCGTTACGTTTGACGTAGTGCGCGCTGCACGAAATTTATATCATTTATATTAAATCGCTTTAAAAATTAGACATCCGCTTCCATGAAAATCTTGTTCGCAGTTTTAAAGTTATGCGCCTACGAACACAGGAGTCAATATTATCGAAACGAGAGATGGCAGTTAGGGCGATTCTCTCGTGCGGGGTCACATATACAAATTATAGTAGATTTAGTAAGATTAGAAATGATAGAAATGAAAAATCGCTATCTGGGGTTCCGCATGGTTCCACACTGGGACCACTGCTGTTTAACATAACTAATTTTAATCTAAACTAAATATAAATTAAACACTTCAGGTTGCATATGCAAAGCTAGCTGTACAGCGACAGAATATACAATTACCAGCAATTAGTGCAGTTTAACTTTAATCTCTAGATCTAACAATTCGTGTCACGGTTTGGTTAACTTTTTCTCTATCTCTCTCTGGTTGTACTCTTCGCTAACTGGTAAAAATTCAATTTGCATACATAACCTTAACCGCTAGAGCGAAAAATTATAAGAGCACCAACCTGTTTCACTTTTTAACCCCGTTCTAACTTTTAGTTTTTAGTTATACGACATTGCAGCGGCGAAATTATACTTGAATAAGCGAGGTTTAGATAAACAATGAGTTATTAAACGATTACAATTGCTAACTTGGCCTTCGATGAACAAACTGTGTCATGCCCAGTCAGTTGATTCATTCCGTATGAGTAATATAATGGTAATTTGTTCAATTGGACTATTCGGCTGTTATTTGAACTAATTATAGAATAATAATTCATTTCATACTTATGTTGTATTGGAAGTGTTTCTTAATTATTTTGTGAAACTTGTGTTGTAATGTTAGACATACCTAGTTTATGATAAAATCGAGGTTATTTTATGGTTAAAGATATTATTTTCAGGAATATCTAGTAATTTCATAGAATAACTAGTTTTTGTATACAATCCCTAGTTAATTTATAGAACACCTAGTTTTTTTATAGAATACCTAGTTTTTTTACAATACAAATTATATGCGCAATGTATAAAATAAGACGTGCATTTATTGTAAGGATTTGATAAAATATTTGACCAAATACAAAAAATATTTGAGCATTGCAAAAAATTACTTGTGCATTAAAAAGAATAAATGTGTGCCATAAATTTATTTAAATGTAAATGTCAGAATAAATAATTGTGCATTTATATACATATTTGAGTGTTCCTGTTATTTGTACACTCAAATAAATAAATGTGCAATACAATCGCTACATCTATAGATTTAAAAAGAAACCTTGACGACGTAGATTAAGTTGAATTTCCGACCGTCAATTGTTACTCCTCTTCTTACTTAATTTGGTAGATCATTTAATGTGGAAATGGCATCGGAAACATTATATGGCCTTACATAAGAATTTTTTTGAGAAAACGATAATTGAAAATTGAAAACTATTGATAACTTTAGGGAAAATGGATTTTGTAAATTCAGTATTAAATGCCTTTTGGGTTTGAACTAATTGCTCTGAATCCAAATATAATAAAAATTCTAAAAATAAAATATACTTAAGCTCATATTTATATTCACCGCAAATAAATCAATAGAAAATTAATTTTCAACTAACTTTTTCTCGAAAATTTTATTACGTAAGGATATATATCTTGTAAATTACATTTAAAAACAACTGACAGATCTATCAAAATCAGGCCAAAAAAATATGAGGTGTCCATTTAAAAAAAAAAGGTGTTGATGACGTCATAAGTGGAAAATAATTGAATTGTTATTTAACATAATAGGTATATATACAGTGTGTGGACGTAATGTTTAATTTCTTGAGAAAAATACTGATACACACTTTAGTAGAAGGATATGATGCTCGTCGATTAGAATTTTGCCTATTAATGGGAGAACGAATTATGGTCGATAGATTTGTCTACAGAAAAATTCTTTCTCTGACGAAGCGACGTTTGCCACAAATGGAGTTGTTAGTTCACAGAATTGCAGATATTGGTCTCAAGAAAATCCAAATTTCCGTATTACAACCAATTCCCAAAAATATAAAAAAGTGAATGTTTAGTGTGGGATTTATTACAAGAAAATAATTGGACCATACTTTTTTGACGGTACTGTAAACCAAAACACTTATTTTGATGACTACACTATCAACACGACGGTTGTCCTGCTCATAGCGCATATCAAGTCAGGGATTGGTTGAACAGACATTTTCCAAATAAGTGGATTGGACGATTCGGCCCTATAAGATGTCCACCACGTTCACCTGATTTAACGCCGCTTGATATTTTTTTCTGTGGGGTTATTTAAAACAGAAGGTGTATGCGAATAATTTTCATGATAATGTAAACATTCTAAAATTAAAAATTAGGGAAGCAGTAGACGAAATAAATGAAGAATCAATTGATTTGGTATATCGGGTGTTTAGAAGAAGATTGGAAAAATGTGTAGCTGTAGGAGGGGAACTTGTGGATTAATGTTTTGTTAAATTACTTTGTTAATTTTGATGCGCAGTAGATGTAGTGCTCAATATTTATTATTTTAATGCACAAGATATTCATTTTAGGGCATAATATGAATAAAATATTGCTGATATTAACATTTTTTATGTAACATATTTATATTTATTGAATGCTCATTAGGTATTATTTTAACTGCTCAGAAAACTGCTCTTTTTACTGCTCAAGTTATCCATTCTAGGGCACAATATGTGTTTTCATATGTAACATATTCATATTTAATTAATGCACAATATTTATTATTGTAATGCACAAAGTATTTATTTTAATGCACATATCTATTTAAATAATGCACGCTTTTATCGCACCCGTTTTTTTTATAGAATACCTAGTTATTTCATAGAATTACTAGTCATTTCATAGAATTACTAGTCATTTCATAGAATTACTAGTTATTTCATAAAATCACCAATTAATTCATAGAATATCGATTATATAAGACTCTGTGGATTCGATGTACCAATCATAGGCCGGGACTAGTGCAATATTAGTTTCCAAAATACAACATTGACACGTGTCACGGTCTACGTTCAATACTCGTTAATATCTTCAACCTAACCTAAAATAATGATGATTAATCGTCAGATTTGATACAAACGCAGACATACCTATTAATTTTTGGGTGATTCTCGAATGAGAAATGCCGAAATGAAATCGGAAAACAGTAGCTTGTCATTACTTAGATCATGGGCATACCGCGATTGGTAAAGTGGCGTAGCAAATGGTGCAGTGACCACGACCAGCTGATCGGACTTGACCTCTCGCGTGGTCTGTAGATTTAATATAGGTAGCAGTGAGAAGAGAAGTCCAGTTAACGGCATAATTTTAGACGGAGGCCTGAATCATTCTTACAGCATAGGACATTGAACGAGAACCGAGCAAACCGCGTTCTCACATAGCGGCGAAGCAAGTTGACCGTATTTGCGCGACACATATGGTCAAGACGAGCGTTGGAATCATCGGCAAGATGTCCACCGATACGCACGCCGCCTAGATCGAAAGTGCAACAGCATCTGTCACTCGCGGTTTTACTTTTTTCTGCATTCTTGCGAAAGGTGAGATGGCCTGTTTTGTAACTACCACCAGGTGTTCACGAGAGCACCGTTTGTTATTGAATTTTCGATGTATTATAGTTGTTTTTTGGGACGGGATTTGGATATATGAATTTTTAAGGGGCGTGCATACTGAACGAGTGATTATAAAACCAGGAAATCTAAGCAATCTTACAGTTTGCTGCTTCGATTGTTTTCCACTGTTTTGAGTGGTATATTAAAATTAAAATTCAATTTCTATACAGGGTCTCTCACGACGAACTCACATTAGATGTAGGTATATGGAGAACCAACATGAGGGATTAAAAATTTGTGGACTCATATTGTTTGATACGATCTTATTAACAAAAATATGCATTTTTTGGCTACTTCCGGTTTTACCGGAAGTGGTCTAAACTTTCATATTTCAACTGGAACCGCCTGTATTTTATAGCATTTTTGAAATATACGTAAAATTATAGATCAATTGTATGTTTTAAATAAAAAATGACAGCTGTGAGATCAGTATATGGAGAACCAACATGAGGGATTAAAAATTCTAGACTCATATAGTTTGATACGATCTTATTAACCAAAATATTCAATTTTTGGCTACTTCCGGTTTTACCGGAAGTGGTCTAAACTTTCATATTTCAAATGGAACAGCCTGTATTTTATAGCTTTTAAATTTTAGGTCAATTGTATGTTTTAAATAAAAAATGACAGCTGTAACGATCACTTTCAATTATTTATAACTATTTGCTGTGGCAATTGGAAAAAAGTTGTTTGGCAAAATTGTTGTGAATGTAACATAATTGTTCACACATCGGTAGAGTTCTTCAAAAGGTTATACAGGATGTTCAAATTATAAGATCAAAGTTGAGCTCGAGAAAAGTACTAAAAGGCTAGTTTTACTTTATCATACATAGTAGTTCCGGAGAAACTAAAGGTATCGGGACGAAACTTCATATTTAGAAGTTTCATGACCAAATTTAGAGCTGAAAAGGTTTTTGTTTAAAAGAGTCCAAAGGAACTGGTTGTTTCCTCTAAGCATTTTTCATGGATTTTGCAAATGAGCCGCTATTTCTGTAATTTCGTCAAAATAGTTAAATAAGAAATTAAAGTAGACGAAATTTTGTATAATTTATGTATATGACATTTTTTGGTAAAATTAATAGTTTGGCTGCAGGAGGAGATTCAATTTGAAATCGGTCGTGTCTGCGTTAAAACTAGTTAGCCAGGAGTGTCAAACGCTGATATTTAGACAATATCTACTGTCAATAGAATGAAAATATAATAATATATACTATTAATTTTATATATAGTATGATAAAGTCATGTGCCTGGCCACATCAGATTTTTACTTTATCATACGTTGTATGACAAAGCATTAAAATCGTTTCGAAAAGAAGCTTTTTTGTTTTTTTTTGTGGCGACGATTCCGGAGAAATTACAAAAGGTATCGGGACGAAACTTCATTTCATGACCAAACTTAGGGCTGAAAGAATTTTAGTTCAAAGGGGTTCAAAGGAACTGGATGTTTACTCATTTCTGCCATTTACGCCATTTCTGTACTTTCGTGAAAGTAGTGAAATAATAAATTAAAGTAGAGGAAATTTTGCAGGGGTACTGCATTAAAACTAGTTAGCCAGTATTTGACAGATATTTTGATTCACTTTGACACTGCTGTATAGTATGATAAAGTCATGTGCCTGACCACACCAGATTTTTTCAAGTGGCAACCCTAGCATATGAATACATTTTGGAATTCTGTAGATAATTTTAGATCAACTTTGTGTAAAATGTCCTATACCTGAATGCATTTTTACCCACTTACAACCGATTTTTAAACATCACAATAGAAATTGAAAACATCGCCAAATCTAGATTACGTTGGAAGACAACACAACAATTAGAAATAAACAAAAATTCGTTTAACAAATGTTTCAAAAGTCATTACTAAAGTTAGTTCAGTCAGTGAAAAGGAATCGAAATATATTTAGCAGAAAACGGCAGTATTTTTGAACATTTAAGTACTAAAATAGAAATAAATAGTTTTTGGAATTTAAGAACATCGATTAGTTCTTTTGTTTTTAATTTTGTGTTTCATTTGTTCTTCAACACTGTTCACTCTTATAATTTTATAAATATTAATCTAATCAAAATGACTAAAGAATTGAAGTCTTTAGTTTTAAAAACCTTGTTCAAATGATTTTATGTTTATCAGTAAATATTATAAGTTTTTAATTTCAAATTGTGATGTTTAAAAATCGATTTAAGTGGGTTTAAAGGCATTTAAGGTATAGGACAATTTATATACAGTTGATCTAAAATTTTCCATATAATTCCAAAATTCATTTATATCACAAAGAAAAATGATACAAAAAGATTGTATCCAACAACATAAGTACACAAAATTTGTCGTGAAAGTATAGCAATAAAATTGATGAATTCAGAAAAAAGTCGTACTAAAATAGAAATAAATACTTTTTGGAATTTAAGAACATCGATTAGCCCTTTTGTTTTTAATTTTGTCTGTTTCATTGCTTCTTCAACACAGTTCACTCTTATAATTTTATAAATATTAATCTAATCAAAATGACTAAAGAATTGAAGTGTTTACTTTTAAAAACCTTGTTCAAATGAATTTTTGTTTATAAGTATAGAATATTATATGTTTTCAATTTCAATTGTGATGTTTAAAAATCAATTTAAGTAAGTTTAAATGCGTATAGGACATTTCACACACACAGTTCATCTAAAATTTTCCATATAATTCCAAAATTAGTTCATATGACAAAGAAAAATGATAAAAAAAAGATCGTATCCAACAACATGAGTCCACAAAATTTGTCCTGAAAGACCCTGTATAGCAATAAAATCGCTGAATTCAGACAAAAAAAAGTCTTATATAACATTATGTCATTATAAGAATTGACAGAATAAAAAAATAGACACGTAACCTTGATCTATATATAAATCTATACGTTGGATAGATCCAAGTGCAATATAATTCCACCAAGGTTATCATAGATATGTCTCATGATTTGATATAATTCCACCAAAGCAAGACTGCTGCAAACCAGAAGATTTACCTTGCAAAATGAATTAGAAGCACTTTAGAACTTTGGTTTTTTTAGAGACCACATGCTATCGTGCAATTTATAAAACGTGGCGGTTTAAACAATTCAAGAGATGTTATTAATAACTGATATGCGTTTTCTAAGAACCAAAAGTATCTATTACATAGTATAACTGTAAAAAATTCTGTACCGAAAATGTAGATAACTGTACAATAAGAACTCGAAGAGTTTGCTTCTTATCATATTTCTGGTCTAGAATTCGTCTTTGCTTGTTAGCTATTGGCAAATGATTGTGAGATAGATAACAAATTTAATAAAAACTAATGCCTAAACTTTGTTTGGTCCAAAAATATCGATGGAGCTTCAAAAAAAAGTAACCACGTTTGTATAAAATGTCTTCAGACTCACCTTTTCAGTTTTAACATCCAACCAGAAGATACAGTATCCACAAAACTTGGTACAGCAAGAACAAACTATCGTATAAGATAAAAATTTTCAGAGATTCACTCGATTAACGTGTGTGCCTGTCACACGTGCACGTATACAACTCCAACGAAGAAATGAGACTGTCTTCTCACTAGCGGCCAAAGTCTATATACCAGTGGGTTCCTGAGTGCCCATAGGTTCGTGGTGGGGATATGCGGCCCATTTGTTGTTGTTATTATACCTATTGGTTTGTGAATAGGGTCGAAAAGATCGGGTGGTGATTCACAGTACTTTTGAAAAGGGCCAGCTGCGATGTGCGACACCCTTTTCACTCTGTAGGGACTTCTCTGTCTGTGGAACGAATTCGTTGTCGACCCTGAGGTGGCAAAAATATTTTTTCTCGGAATTGAGGACGGTAATGCTTCTACCTAACCGGGGGTAGTTGATACATTTTGGGGATGCTGGAGATGGTTTGTTGGGAGCTAAAGTTGTGAGTTGGACGATATTTTAAAATTGTATGTGTTTTGTTATGGGGTAGATGGGTTCTAGAGTTTGCTTTTTAGAGATTTAGATTTTTCTTCTTGCATTGGTAATATTGTTTCTACCATTTCATTAGTCTTGAGATTATTGATTTATTGGTCGATACAGATAGTTAATAAATCGTTTCATTTATACAGGGTGTTGCATTTAGGTGTGACGGACAGTATGTAAATTTTTTTTAATGGTCCTTTTAACGTCCTGTATGTTTTATTATATTATGAATATTACTAAATTTGTTTATCCAACCGTGTATGTTGCTCTGTAAGTCACAGCGTTAATAGTTACAGTAAATATTCAACTGTTTTTCCAAAATATGCCCGTTGCAACAACATTTTTGAGTCAATAGTCAAAGCCAGTAGGTAGATGATAGTATCCAAAGATATTAGATACACTATGCAGGGAACTTAAAATTAAACTTTGACGTTTTTCAAATGAGTTTTTCTCGAGTTTTCTAAATGGAACACTCTGTATAATATGTGTTGGCTGTAATAACCCTTTATTTCGCTCTAATTTACATCAAGTATGTCATACACCAAATGTTACTATTTCTTGTGATATTTGCAATTTAACGAAAATGTAATGCAATTGTAAATTTTAATATTGCTGTGACTAAGGTATTTGGTAGTTTGATGTAAAGTCTTCAAGTGGTGATAGAAAAGATAATTTAGAAACGATTTAACTAGCTTGATCCTTATACAAAGTATTACCGTTATATAAACAATTTTATATGCCATTTTGTAAGTATATTTTGCCGTCTATCGTATGGCAACCAAACACGCGATTTAAAAATTCCAAATTACCGCTAAAGTAAACCGTAAGCCCTGTACTTTTAGGTTAAGTATCATGCAAATTTGTTGACTTCTCAGTGTTGAAAAACAGATTTTCTTTGACGTGAATTATGTGCTCACACACAAAAACCAAATATACAACAAAAACAAACTGATACGCATCGTTAGATTCAGATTTTAATTCATAGCAAAAAAATCTATTAAAAACACTTCCAAATAACCCACTTTCCATTAGTCCAATTTTGAATTATCTCTCCAGAAAAATAGCTAACCTATTTTAAAGCAATTAACAATAGTTAGTAGGTATATATTGTTGGTTGCTTTTTGTATGAGCGCAGATACTATTACAATGAAACGTCTTCGCACAATTTTCACACAACTGAACAATTTTCCACGATAGTCCCCCTAAAATAACACTGTTTCTGGTTTACTTCGGAGCCCAACTGAAGTTACTAGGTCTACAGGTTCGCTTGCTGTACGTTTGTAAAAATTGTAAAACATACTTATAAAATTGTGTAATACCTTGATAACCGTAATACTTTTTATATGAATAAATCTTCTTAAATAGGTTCTAAATGGCTTCTTCTATAACCCTTTAAATATTTTACATCGTGCTACCGAGCACACTGTATACTGAGCAATATTAACATACTAAATATCATACTACTCTTTAAATTATAAATATTACAAAAACCAGTAAAAATAGATATACGATATAGTGAATATAAATTACAAAGAACTTAAGGGATATTTCAATTAACAAATAATACACAGGGTGTTCCATTTAAAAATCTCAAGAAAAAGCCATTTAAAAATGTTTCAAAACTAGTGCATGCTACGATCACCCTGTATACCGCATCTAATTTTTCATGACATCAGCATCTAGCTATGGGTTTAGTTATTATGTGACAAAATTTTTAAGACAATATCTGCACAAATGTATTATTAACGTAGTTTTTAAGAAAGTCCTGCATTTGCCAATTTTTTGACAAACAATTGAATATCTCAGAAACTATTTACTTTACACAGGTACAACTTACACAGTTGGAAAGGCAACTTCCTTAGTATTCGTAATATGGTATGATATACAGGCGTTCCATTTAAAAAAATGTATTGACTTTCCGTCACGCCTAAATGCAACACCCTGTATAAATGAAAATAATTTTACGTTATAGAAACTAATGAGTCAAACAACTCTTGTATAAAGTATTTTTTTCTTTCTCAAACGATTTGATGAGTATCGACCGCCGGGATACTAATAACTCACCCTGTATAATAAAAACAACGTAGTTACTACATTTTTGCAGATATTATCCTAAAAATGTGGTCAGATTATGACTAAAACACAATTTTAATTACTTTACAACAATATTTACTCCATTCAAATATATCTTTGAAAAACGAATTGCCTATATTGTGAAGATTTAAGAACACCATATTCGCAACATCAAAATCTATCAATCCAAAGTTATGTTACATTTTGTATGGCAATGCAGTATTTTTTTTTGATTATGTTGGGTCAATTTAATGTGAAATGGAAGGTGTATCCAAATCAGTAGATAATGACATTTGTTTGGGTTTGCTCAGAACAAACAGTAGAGATTTTTTGGCGCTGTATACTGCGGGGGGGCGGTGATTACTTTCGTATACAGGGTGACATAAAAAAACGTAGAATAGGGGTCTTGTACTAAGACTCAAAAATAAAAATTAAAGTGCCAAACGTATACCGGAACCGTACGCAAACGTTTTTTTGATTTAGTTTCAGTTGTCAATGTACACACAGAAAAGCGATTATTTGGAACGAGAAAACATAATTTCTTGAATTTATTTACTAGATTCAAATGCATATTTACTTGGATGTAGAAAGTTAGGTATATACAAGAAATGCCACATACTCAATATAAGTAAAATATTTCCCAGATAAATGCTGTCAACAAATAAATTCTTTCTTTATAAGAACCAATATTGTATTGAAACAAGTAATTGAATTTTTCGTCCCAAAAATGTTAATTTCTCCAACGAAGTAATAGTAAATCCATCCAAGTGCGTAGTTACTTGATCCAAGAAAATATAAGACATTTAATATAAGTAAGTATTGTTTACTGAATAAAATCCCACCATATATCTCACTGAAGTGATTCTCACTTCTTTGAAGTAATCCCTTTCTCGGAATAAATATGCTCACCGTGATTTTGTCAAGGCGCGCGCGCCTGCGCGTGGTGCTGGCGCCGTAAAGGAGCCTAGTACGAAAACAACAGCGAAGTACCCGTAGGGGATGTGCCTTGTGATTTATTGGGGATGTGTATTGTGATTTATAGTGTACAATAAACGTTTCAACACGAAATAGTTTGATGTAACGCACGCAACAGCTTAGAACGAGTAAGTAAATATAACATACCTATCTTGTTAATTAGCAATAGAAAACGTATTTGTGCCAAATCTTTAAAAATTCTTACATTAAGTAGCTAAAAATATTTACCGGGAATAAAAATATACACTTCATTGAAGAATGTTTACTTACTTCACCAGAGTAACCACCTTCTTAAATCTAGTAATTATTCCAAGAAATAAAATTTCATGGTTGAAGTCAATAATCTCTCGCGTATATACGAACCTACCAACTACTTCAGCCAAGTAATTCTCTCTTCGTTCGAGAGATCACTTTTCTGTGTGTAGTTGGTTTTATCTATGTGAAAGTATCATTAAACTATCAAACAAAACACAACCATAATTACACCTATCACCACATCAGACAAAATAATTACTCTCAACAAGTACCTAGTCATGTTGACTCTCCCAAAATAAACACCCTAACACATCTTCACCCCTTCAACTCGTTACCAATTACCCCCAAAAAACAGACAATAATACGTTGACTAACAAATATAATATTCAAACGACTTAATGGGGAAGTAATCGAAATTCATTGTTATTCTAATGACGGCCTGCCAGTGATCAAATAAAAGCACGTCACGTGACGACGCGGGGGGGTGTTTATTGTGCTCACAACCCCTACGACGGGGGTGTGTTATAGAGGGTGGCTACACCCCACCCCCCACCCCCTCAGGAAATTGCTATTTTGATTTCCACGCACGCGTTGATATTCGATTATTATAAACGGATTATTGTTGAATTTAACTGGAAAAGTACTAGAAGCTGCTGGTTTTGTACCCCTGGGGCGGTTTTTGGGGAGGGGATGGAAAATAATTATGTTTTTGTGATTGGATTTAGTCGAATTTTTGATGGGAGATCAGCCAAACACTTATAGGAGGCGACCATAAATTTTGATCACTTCAAAAGTAATTTTGAGCACCCCGTAAATTGAAATTTATGATGTTAAATGATTATTTATTCTCAATTTTTACTTTATCATACGTAGTATGTAAAGTATTGTATGTCTTTTTTGATCCCCTGAATATTTTTGACCAAGGTACCAAAAAATGTCTGTGTACCCGTTTTTTTGTGGCGACGATTCCGGAGAAACTACTAACTACGGGACGAGATTTCATATTTAGAAGTTTCATGATCAAAAGCTTTCTGTTGAAAAGGGTCCAAAGGAACTGGAGGTTTAGTCTTAGCGTTATTGAAAGATTTTGCAAATAAGCCGCCATTTCTGGAATTTTGTCGAAATAGTTAAATAATAAATTAAAGTAGAGGAAATTCTGAATAATTTATGACTATGACATTTTTTGATACAATTAATAGTTTAGCTGCATGAGCAAATTCTATTTCATCGAGATCGGTCGTACTGCATTAAGGCTAGGTTTTCAACCACTTTTCGCGCGCATTTTAGACGCAGTTGCAAGGGTATTTTTGTACGTAGTCATTGACAATATACGGTAAATACAGTGCAAAAATGCGGTTGATCCTTAAAGATAAAGGGTAAATCTAGACAGACAGATAAGTCTCGAGTGCCAAAAACGTCTTAGGTAATAAATTTGAGCAGGAAAAAAACGGTGTTTTGTGAGGACCACAAACTGCACCTCAAATTTGAATTCTACACAGAAAGATACGCTCCAGTACATCTGTCTACAAAGATTATGGTGTTATGGATATCCTTACCAAAATAAATGCATATCTGTAGTCTAAATTTGTTGATAACTACGTTTCAAATTTTGTTGACAAAATCTGGGGATATTCTGGAGAATTTTAGATTTTTGTTGTAACAGTTGAAAATTGAAGTTCAATGATTTTTACAGAGATGGCGCCACCTAAACAAATGCCCTAAGAGTATACTACCCAACTATCACACATATACACAATGCGTATTATGATTATTATATCGGCATAATAATTATGGAACTAATTATGTGATTTTCTTTACAATTGCAACCTTATTAGCTTAACGAATTTAATATATACTTATTTATAATGACACTTGGTACAAACTATAGTAGAGATAAACATAAATATAAAATACCCCGCATGGATATAAAATAAAAACTAAGTTGTAAACCGTAACTTAGTAAAAATTTGTTTTATTAAATTCAAAATAAATAAAGTATTATATTTTTTTTAAAATATCATATTATGTGGAAAATCAAGGAAACAAAGTAATTCATTGTGAATTTTTTATTATAATACTATTCATAGAATCAAGTCAAAAAAGTGTAATAACCGAATAACCATATATATGTCAAATATATTTTTACGACCTATGTACGATCACATATAAAGTATTTCACATGGATTCTTTCAAGATGTCGAATTCAAATATACAATTAAATCTATAACATTTAAATTATTTGATTATCAAATTAAATTAAATTATTTGCGATGCAATATTATATAAAATCAAAAACTATATAATTGGGCATGTATAAATTTATAATTATTTCAGATATATCTAATTATTGCTAGATACTATCATATGTAGTGCGAGTTGTTTTGTCATAGAGATCTTATGTTGAGATTGTATACATATGTTGCATATGTTGTAAGTTTTTTATAAGAGTAGTCAATAAAATGGTATGTTGTGATTATTATTATAAACGTATTGACATTTTAAATTAAATGTAATTGTACAAATTTTTACCATTCGGTACTTTTAATATTATCACTGAAATTGCTATACGTAATAAAAGCTACTTTTGTGTAATATCACAGAAAATTGTTGCATTAATTTCTGCTTACCATAGTGAGCTTATAGTCTGTCTCACGACAACTGCAAATAGTTCATCGGCTTCCGCCTCTAATTTCCGCCAGTAAAATGTATAAAATTACAAAAGATTTATACAGGCGTCCCAAATGTTTTCACAAACAAAATATTATAAGAAAGTAAATGTCATTCTCAATAAAACTTTTCATATGCACTTAATAATTGTTTCAAATGCTTAAAGTTATAGCCGTTATATTAACAAAATAAAGACAAATAAAAAATAATAAACATTAAACAGTTCGATAAAGAAGAAAGAACACAATCAATACCCGTAACAACAATAAAACTCAAAAATTCAAAATAAAAAAAATAAATTGAATTAACAAATGAGGAAACAAACTAAGTAAGAAACTTTTAGAAATTTGTTTCTCTACATGTAAATTCCATTCTGAGTAAAAAGTTTCATATCAACTTATTTGGTTTCTCGATACCTAAAGACGTTAGAATAGTTAAAAACATAGTTTTGTTAATATCTGAAACGGCGGTAACTTTTTAAACTTATGAAAAGGATGGAAAAGTTCTGCTGGACTAAAATGGGACACTCAATGATTTAACACAATGATTTAAAATATACCATTTTTCTAAATACAAAGAGATGTCATAATATAACAACATAAGCTGGTATTTACACAGATCTTCAAATTAACGAAAGAAAATGAAAATGTAGATTTGGTATGGTTAGGTTGGTTGGATTTTAAAACCAGCACCATTTAGTATGGTGTTTATAATTTTGAACACAAGAAAGATGATTTGAAGTAATGACTTATTTACAGTTGTCGTGAAATAGGCTATATGAATAACTCCAATCTCCTGATCTGCAGATTATGGCACTTTATGTTGGCGTTTTGTTGTGTTTTGCAAATATATGGTGGATCAATGCATCAGTTGCCTTTTTTAATGTTGCCCATAATAAGTTCTGGTAAAATGCTGTTTATAGAATTGCTAAAGTCTGGGCAACATTGAACCACACCAAAAGTTGTTGTCTCTTTTCTCTTCCTCTATATGCAGCGGATGTGAATCGTTGATGTATACAATAAAGAATCACAAATCCCTCTTTGTGATGTTTAATTGCCCTTGAATCTAAAATGGAAAACAAGTTTATAGTTAAAGTAGACATTATTATTGTTTTATACCTGATAATAATAATTATGTTTGCTTAAGTCTAACTGTCCCATTACACATCATAAGCATAACCCTTTCTCAGTCTTCTCAGCCTCTTCCAGAGTTTTTCCACTTTTGTGCACTTTTTATAAGGCCTTCACTTCTACAAGCACGTTTGTACCTATAGACCTAGAACAATAAACTTATCATATACTATACATTTAATGAGCATATACAATTGTATGAGAAAGTTCTAAAATTCAATGTCAATTACTCGTCATTATATTTAAATATATAAGTAGTCAACTTCAAGAAACACTTATCTCCGAAATAGATAAGGCATTTATTATACATATCCAAGTTAAGATGTAGCATTTTTATTTCTTACGCCAAAATTCATGATGACAGGAATGTGACATGACAAACGTACTGACATGACATTACAAAGCCCAGTTTAATTAGTGTCCCCGTTTTTTATGCTCACGATGGTACATATTGCAGCTAAGTGTGAAATCGAAAGCATACAGTATCGATCACCTTGTATAATCCTACACTACGTGTCATCTGTTGCTAATAATTAAAAACTAAGAATTGGCTATCTTAGCTTCCCTTATCTCTGCATATCGTCTAGCAGCTGTTGTTAAAAATTAAATTATGTACAATGCGTACAATGTACCAAAAACACAAGCAGCACTATATGTGATTTTATCAGGAGAAATGCAACACTAGTTAGGTATATTAATTTATTGGCCAATTACAACCACAAAGTGGGAAGTGGTGCTTACCGGAGTTAATAATTCATCGTTAGCAATAATTTTCATCTTTAACAGGAATTGTAAACATTTGTAAGGTACCATATCATATTTGTATATTCATATTTCCACAAAAAGTATGAACAACTTCTAATTTTCACGTTGTACTGTAAAATGCAATATCAATATCAACAATAAAATAAATAAATATGAACTTACCTGCAATTGTAACAAGAATAACATAGGTAATAACAAGCAAGCAAGCTTATTTATATTATGTATGTGGTTTATAGGTTAGTTTTGTAGGTTGAATCGGTTTGCGTGGGCACCAGAATACGCGCGAATTTCAAAAATTCTGGGCGGCCGAAAGCAAATCTCAAGCACGAGTTTATAAAATACACCACAAACGAAAAAAAATAGAGAGAACGCGCGTTCTTGAAAGACGGAGAAAACAAATGTTTACGATCGATATCACATGACTTGACATACGAATCGGGGAAAGCACAGAATAGTGCTTAGCGCGCGACGGCATTCCACAAGGTCACACCAATAAATAATACACATATTTCTTCGCTGAGACGGCAACCAAAAGTACACCATCATTACCACCACCATTTCGCCACATTTATCGTTGATATAGTACCGCTGGGGCCATCTATGAGGCTTGTCAAGCCGTGGTCAAGACTCCCGTGCGATAACCCACCCTTAAATATAGTGTCATAATGTCATATAGTGTCATATAGTGTCATGTAGTGTCATAAGTGTCATTTGGACGGTGTACCCGGTGTCAACGGAGTACAATATCCGAACGCAGCTTTAATCGACATATCTGTCTAGTTCTACTAGTTTTATTTTAATGCAGACATGGCCGATCTCGATCAAATAGAATCTCATGCAGCTAAACTATTAATTTTATATATATAGTATGATAAAGTCATGTCCCTGACCACACCAGATTTTTTTTGGGATGTTTCTTTGAAAAAAAATCAATTACTTGGATATTGTCTAAAATATTTGAAATCCTAGGCTATTATCTTCGACAATAATACCTACTTTTTGATTATTTCAGTACACTAAACGCATAGAATATAACAATGATATCCCAGCTGTTTCTACAAAGGTTCATATGAACGATTCATCAGGATGTTCAAACAAGAATAGTTATTTGATACAATACAGCAGTTTAAAAAGGACCCAGGCGTCTACCTTCAAAACTTGCTCGAGATGCTAAAGGTATGAACTATATCCAGAGACCTGACCTAAATTTTCAAATCCCACAAAAACTTCTAATAATAGGCGCGAGAGGTTGGCTTACCTGGATAGCTAATCCCTTACCGTATATTTGCCTTGTGGTTCAAACTTAGAGACCCAAAAGGTTGCTTATAAATATACTCTTATTTTAATATTATATATTTTATATACAGTGTGTCCCCCGATGGACCTAACTATACCTATAATGGACGTAATTTGTAATTTCTCGAAAAAAGTCATTGTTTATAAAGAGTTTTGATTGTCCTAAAAAGTCGAAAGCCATTGTTAATATTTTGATTTAACATACAGGATGGTTAGAAAACACAAAAATATTAAATTGGCCGAAGAGTAAACTATCGGTTTTTCGGAATTAGAACAAAAATGTTATAGGTAAAAGTTGTTTTATATTTAAATTTATGCCCAGATATCAAATTTCAATGTTGTATTCTAAGTTTTATATTTTATTTATTTTTAACAAAGTAATTCAACAAAACATTGCTCCACATGTTCCCCTCCTACAGTTACACATTTTTCCAATCTCTTCTAAACTCCCGATATACCAAATCAATTGTTTCTTCATTTATTTTGTCTACTCTACTGCTTCCCTAATTTTTAATTTTAGAATGTCGACATTATCATGAAAATTATTCGCATAGACCTTCTGTTTTTAAATCAGGTGAACTTGGTGGCCATCCTATAGGGCCGAATCATCCAATCCACTCATTTGGAAAATGTCTGTTCAGCCAATCCCTGACTTGATATGCGCTATGAGCAGGATAGTGTAGTGAACACCGAACATTCACTTTTTTAAATTTTTTAGCATTGGTTGTAATACTGAAATTTGGATTTTAATGAGACCAATATCTGCAATTCTGTGAACTAATAACTCAATTTGTGGTAAGCGTCGCTTCGTCGGAGAAAATAATTTTTCGGTAGAAAAGTCTATCGACCATAATTCGTTCTCCCATTAATAGGAAAAATTCTAATCGACGAGCATCATCTCGGTCTCCTAAAGTGTGTATCAGTACTGGTTTATAAGGATGAAATTTTTGATTGAAAAGATCCTTTGCAGGTGGCTTTTACTGATGTTCAAGTCTCGAGATCTTTGCCTCAACGATTTTTTGGGCAAGTGTTCACGGAATCAATAGCTAACATAACTCCTGCATCATCTTCGCTATTTCGATTTTTTCGAAATTTTTTCGAATTCCGAAAAACCGATAGTTTACTCTTCGGCCAATTTAACATTTTCGTGTTTTCTAACCATCCTGTATATTAAATCAAAATATTAACAATGGCTTTCGACTTTTTAGGACATCCAAAACTCGTTATAAAGAATGACTTTTTCTCGAGAATTTCTTGCTTTTAAGAAATATATTCCTTTAAATTCATTCTGTTGGATCAAAACATACTTCTTTGACGCCAACAATATTTACTTCATTGAAGTTTGATTCAAACAAATATATTTGTTTACAAGAAGAGATTTCTTTATTTCAAAGAAATACTTTTGCTTTGGCTTAAAAATAGGTTTATTCCGCCAAAGAAATCATATTTTGATGCAAGTAATAGTATATTATTATACAAGTTTTATAAGACGTCAAATTGGCGCACGAGTTGTTTTGGGCACGACGAGCGTAGCGAGGAGTTTACTATATCGCGCTAAATTAGAATCTAGGGTATTTTGCGGGTACCACGTGGCAGCACTGTAGTAACTGCCAACTTCGTTAAGGATGAGATCGATGAAATAAAATCATGACAAAATCTAATTGTGAATAATTTTACTCTAGTTTAGCCTACAAGTTTGAATAAATATTCAGCGAGGTCGCAACGATGATCATAATGGAGCTTGGGGCAACACTTTTAACCCTACTGTGCAAAATACATTAAACTTAACCTAAAAAGTTAACAACTTTAAAATAGTGGTTTCATAAGTATAATAATCAGAATAGAAGTGTTTGGCGGTGACTGATTAGTTACTTCGAAGAACAAGAACGTACTAAAGAATTGTTATAACGCTTAACGTTTAATAGCGGTGTCTACCTAATTCCGCTACGTAGCCGTTGCGGCTTATCAAGCACTTATAATTGAAACCCAATTCTAATTTCGGCAAAGTAGTTTATTAGGATAAATTATACTTAGTAAAATTACATGTGATGGAGGTAATACAAATACGTTGCACACAACCAGAACTAAGACGAAGTCGAAAGCGACGGACAAAAACGAATACGAATTGAACCGAGCATCCAAGCGTCCAAAATATTACCGAAAACTTATACATTACATAAACTAAGAAATCCTCTACAGTTTAAATGTACTATAGCTTCGTACGTGTTTGCTGATAAACCATTTATTGCGCATATACAATCTCGCAGGAGTAATTAAAATCGTTCATATCAACGATGTAGGTTTGATCTTCGCATAATACCTTATTAAAGTAAATGTGGTCCTTGAATTATATCTGAAAAGGGGATTTGATGTTTAGTTGAAAAGAATGATAACGATCACTTACCAGAGTCGTAAAACATCACCGAAAACGTCATGCTGGCGTATTTTGATGAACACAGCAAAACTAAGAAAGCCGCAATCCTTTGGCCATACTATAGCAGGCTACACCCATGTTTAAATATGTATAGAATATTGATATTTCGCAGTTTATGTGATTGCAAGCGATTAAGAAGATGCAGTGTGTGGTTATGTTGGGTTATGTATTGTACGTTTGACATATGGCATTTGATATCAATGTGTACCAATCTTAGATAAAAATGTTACTGTTTTCGGTATTACATTGTGTTAATTATAACACTGAAAACAGTGTTACAATGTGTGCATTGTGAATGCAAAGTAGAAAAATATATTTGTGTGCATACCTCATCCAACTGTATTATTAGATGGCGCTGTAAACCATCTCGTCGCAGTTCGTACTTATCTTGAGTATAAATAGTGGAGTGGTGAAAGCCTACCGCTCAGTCGATGTCGTGCGTCTGGCTAAATTGCTAAAAAGACCGTGTGATCGGCAGTATAAAGCAGAGTACATGCAGGTTTAAGTTCTGATTCTGAATCAGCGCACACTTTGCTAGCCTAACCTTGACTATACAGGGTGTCTCAACAGTGCGATCTCGGAAGATTGTGCCTCGGTTAATGAAGATATTTTAAAACTGATTTCATTGTTTGATACAAATAAACGTTCTTTCTACTAAACAAATATTTCATACAAATGCATTTTTACCCCAATATTTCAAAAAATATCTACGCCACTGAATAAAATCCACGCGAGCGAAACCACATGCACAGCTAACATAAATAATATGACCTCTTTCAAGAGCTCTATAATGGACAATTCCCTGATAATACACGGTCACAAACACCGCCACATTTTATTTTATTACCACTTAGAGGGTGGTCTACAAAACCCACCCTTTGTACGTTATACAATACAATAAAGGAGCCACTAATAAAATACAGTTTACGATCCATATTCCCTCCAGGTATTTACCGTTCATCTAAGTTATTTATTGGTACCTTTCGTGTACGTGCATCAAAAAAACTATAGCTTCTAAAAATTTTAAAATTTAAAAATTTGCTCAGATGGTTAATTTTATGGGAAGTCAACTCTTGAGAAGACCTTCATTCCGGGAATCAACCATAAAATGCTGCGCGTTACGCCCTTCATGTATAAAAATGGAATTTGCCACTGGGTGATGCTTGATGCGGCCGTTAGTGCTCGTAACTACAGCGTCCGGCGCCGGTTTATTTACCTGCAAATTGCCGGTCCGTTTTTCCGTGAAATATCCGTAATTATCGTGTACTTCTATATAGGTCATCGTTGAATAAACTCCGGCATCAACCACAGAGGAAATTTTATTTTATTTTAACGCTGAACAAACTGGAACCTGGTGCAGTTTTGAGTGTTTAAATATTCACTATTCCGGCTTTTAATTATACACAATATTACCCCGTTTATACTGGGTGATCTTTTCTCTGGTATGGTTGTTATACAGGGTGTCTCAACAGTGCGATCTCGGAAGATTGTGCCTCTGTTAATGAAGATATTTTAAAACTGATTTCACTCATATATACAGAACGCCGAGGCGCACATTTTAAAATTATTAGCGTGTTCCATAAGGTAGCACCAACCTAAATTATATATTTTTAAATGGAACAACCTATATTTCGGCACAATATTGCATTCCTCGCAAAATTTTACGACAATGAAAAATAACATTACCTACACTGAAAAAAATTTTGATGTAAATTTACAGTAGGAATAGTAGTTTTTTCCTGCAGTGTAATTTTACATCGCTCAATTGTATTTTTACATTGCCATTGTATATTTACACTGTGATTTTACAAGAATTTGGCTGAAATATTACACCGATTTTAATGTAATTTTAAGTCGTATATGGGGCAATGCGTAATATTTGAACATCAATTTAAATGTAATTTGAAATGAAATATGAGGTAATGCGTAATCATTTTACATCTATTTCAGTGTAGTATTCAATAAAATATGCAGTATTTTTGATTTGTATTATTTTATTCTGATCTTGAGTAGATATTAACAATATCTATCATATAATACAAAAAAAAACAATAACACACAGTCAAACGTTACAATAGTACAAACGGTCAAACAAAATGGTATAGATAAAATTACTTGTAAAAAAATAAATATGTAGACGTACATACAAGTATAAAATAGTTTGACGGACATAAAAGTACATTAAAACTACAGAGAAGCAATTAATAAATACTTAGCGTACGCAAATACTTAAACATAGAAAACACACGGATAAATATATAAATGCACTTCGGTCAACCATGAACACACATACTAGTTCACTGTTTTTCTAACAAACACACTTGGTGCAAGATGTTCCGCATCTGTATCTGTAAGAACAAGGAAACATTTGACAGACACAAAACAGTTAACCTAAAAGAAGATTGCACATTATCTTTCTGTTGGTATAAAACCCTTCAATCTTAAAGCAAATTTTCACAAAGAAACGTAGAAGACTGTACTTACAGCTTTCATCCAGGTATGGTGTTAACGTTAAGACATCAACTTCTAATGGCTAATTGTCGTCGTTGGTGATCTACAAAGGCAATACAATTGTTCTGCAGTGTGACATGGTATTTTAACCTACACCTACATGGTATCTAGATAAGTTTTAGTTCACTGCATCATTGTTACTTACCGGAGACGGCAATACAACGCGCCCAACTACATATTGCACTCGATGGTAGGCGTGCCAGCGTTCGTTTGCAAAACAGCTGATCAAACGTAGCGCATGCGTCTGGGCGTCACAATATCAACAAACCCGCTATTATAATAGTAAAATCACAACATACGTTGTAATTTTACGAATTTAAGGTATAATTCCATTGTATTTTTACTAAAAGATCATTGTAATTGAAATAAAGCAGCAATATCGCTGTAGTAGTACACAGACTTGGAATTAAATAATAATAATTGGAATTACGTGTAATTTTTATACTTACCACATTTCTATTGTAATTTTCACAATGATTTATGTGTAATTTTACATCCATTTTTCTCAGTGTAGGCAAAAGTACACTACTGTAAAGCAAAAAGTTGCCTACAATTTAGGGTTGCCAGGTGTCCTGGATTTCGCAGGACATCCTGCATTCAGCCCTACATTTTTCGCGTCCTGCGTAAGACCTCCGCAGGACGCTTAATGTCCTGGAATTTTAGGGAAAAGCGCATTGGCAATAAAGAGTTGTCGGTCTGGACGCTACTTGCGTGTATCCAGGTCTATGTACCTACTCAGCCGACCAATCACAACACGATATTCTAGGTGAGCCGCGAACCAATGTGAGCCGCCTATATACCGAACATATATCCCCTGACTGGCCGGTTTGAATTTTTGCCGCTGATAAGACCGCCCCGTCTCCCTCTAATGCTAGAGACACGCCCACCGTGCAAGCTATAATGCGGTCTCGGCGCGGAGGCGTGTTAGTTTCAATGTTTAATAGTATTTTATTGGTTACAGCAAGTTCAATAAACAAAATTGGGAAGTTTAAAGTATACAGCACCTTTTTAATTTGTATTTTCCACCTTACATGTGCCAGTTTATGTTGTGTTCAGTTTTATTTATTATATATTGTGTTCTTTTATTATTATTTATGATTTTTGTTATAAAAAAGATTTATAAAACATAAACGCCAACATATACAGCTTTCTAATTTTTATAAGTTGTAGCATATTAATCAAGGACAGCACCAGAATTTTTTCGAATTTTTTGCCCCTAGTTTTGCGAGAAAATCCACGTCAAAAGAGCGGACATAATATATGACCACGATGGTACATCATCATGATGAACAGATAGTAGTTCAGTAAAATATAAGACATAAGTGGATATATATACAGGGTGTCTCACGGAACTGGTACATTAGAAGTTTCTCATGTTCTACTATTTCTGAAAACATGAAACTTTGGAATTAGAATTCACTCGATCTGAGCTCTTCAGTTAAAATATTCTCAAGTTAACTGTCACGTCCGGTGACAGAAGTCGGTATCAACTTTGTTATTTTAAATGGAATGATATAATTTTAATTTTATTTTTGGATTCTACGTATCAGAATACATCATTTTTAGTAAGGTTTCCTATACCTATCACCATTTTTGAGTTTTTTGATTTTATTATGTCTTTGGTGATTTTCGCGGTTACGTTTAAAATTGAATATCTCGGTTATTATTGAAATTAGACGTTTCATGATTGGTGGTCCATAACTAGAAACATAACCAAATAAGACGATATTTAATTCATCATGATATCTTATATGTTGTTCAAAATGTTACAACACAATAATTGAGTTTTTAAACGAAAAAAAACTCATCTTTTTCATATATATATATATATATATATATATATATATATATACAGGGTGAGTCACTAGAGTCGCGGTGGTAGATATAGCAATTATCTTTAGAGATGGACAAAAATATTTAATACCAAAGTTGTTTGGCATATCATTTTTTACAACCTAAAATTATTTTCATTTATACTGGGTGTTGCATTTAGGCGTAGCAGAAAATAAATTAACTTTTTTAAATGGAATGCCCTATATATTATAACATATTATGATTGCGAAGAAAATTGGCTTACTAATTGTATCAGGTGATATTGACGTAAAGCTAATAGTTTCTGCAATATTCAATTTTTTATTAAAAAAATGGCCGTTGCAGGCCTTTTCCGAAAACTACGTAATAGCGTCATTTTTGCAGATATTTTCTTACAACTTTGTCAGAAAATAACCAATACTAATAGGGAGGTGATAGTGCCCAAAGAAATTTGATGCGCTATACAGGATGTTCCTAGCACCTAATCAATTTTGATATTTTTCAAATGGCTTTTTCTTGAGTTTTTTAAATGGAACGCCCTGTATATTATTTGCTGGTTGCATTTCCCATTAAGTTGCCTTTAATTTATATTAAGTGTGGCATATACATATTTGTACCCGTTTTCGTGATATTTGGAATTTAAAGAAAATGTGTAATAAAGTATACCAATACAGTGCTTTAATATTACACCCTGCATAACATGGTTCTTTTTTAATGATTTTTTTTGTAAAGAGAACATAGAAAGGAAAAAAATACTTTTGTTGAATTAAAAAACTGACAGAATTGCTCAAAATAAATTGAAAAGTACATGGAATTACCATTTAGTTACTCAATATGAAAAATTAATATAATTTGAGACAACTAAAAATTAAATAAAAACAAATAATTAAGAGAAGCCACAACTAATAACATTTATTAAACTATTTTTTAATCTTGATAAGCATTAACATAAAACTAGTAAAAAACTATAACAATTAAAGATAAAACAACAAGTAGTTATTGATTTGGTAGGTGTTCAAAATGCCCTCCATTTTGTCTTCTACAAGCATTAATCCGATGGGTAAAAGATCTCGAAGTATTTCTTAACATCTCTCTCTTATTTTCTCTGATGTCTGCAAAAACATTTCTTATTCTAATCTTCATATCGTCTTGTGTGGTAGGTGGTGTCTGGTATACTAATTCCTTAACATGACCCCACAAAAAAAATCCAACTTATTTAGATCAGGAGATCTTGGCGGCCATAACGTAGGGCCTCCTCTTCCAATCCATTTGTTGGGGTATTGGTTGTTCAAAAATTGTCTTACGTTCAGACTAAAGTGGGGTGGGGCTCCGTCGTGATGGAAAATTAAGTTTTGGCGAATATTAAGCGGCAAATCATCTAAATATTCATGTAGATGGTTGTTAAGAAAATGTAAGTACCTTTGACCATTTACGGAACCCTCAAAAAAGTAAGGCCCTAGCAAATTGGTACCTACTATTCCACCCCATACATTGAGTGACCATCTATGTTGATGGTCCAAAGGCCTGATAACGCGACGATTTTCTGTTGCATAAAAATGGAAGTTATGTTGGTTAACATACGCATTTTTATGAAACGTAGCTTCATCAGTAAAAAGAACAAATTCAAAAAAATTTGCTTGTTGTTGAATTTTAGCAGCTGCCCAATTACAAAAATTTAATCTCTTTTCTAAATCGTTTTCGCTCAATTCCTGTACATGTTGCACATGATATGGATGATACTTGTGTCGCCGTATTATTCTGGACACAGATGATTGGGTTATTCCTTGATTTCTTATTTGTCTAGTGCTTGAGTATGGATTTTCTACCACACTAGCAACTGCCAGAAATTCATTCTCTTCATGTGTCGCCGCTTTTGTTCTATTTCTTTTTTTGTAAGTAATAGTACCTGTTGATTCAAAACGTTCCCGAACTCTATTAATTGTTCTTGCATCGGGATGCCGTCTTTCGGGATATCGCTGAGCGTAAATTCTTGAGGCCAGTAGAGCGTTTTTGCCGGCTTCTCCATAGATGTAAATAATATTTATCAGTTCCTCTTTAGTATAATTAAAATTCATCGTTAACAGAGATTACAAATGTTGGTTAGCTATATTAAGTCTGTTGACAGCAATAACTACACGTCTGTTATTTGTTTTTGTTTCCATGACAACGAGGTTAAGTAAATCTAAGCTAACTTCAAATATTAGCGTAACTCTGCTATTTAAATGTATCTTTATAAAAAATAGCATTTTTAACTTTACCAACATTTATAATTTATTTATATTATAACAAAATACATGAAAAAAACTAACTCAATTATACAGGGTGTAATATTAAAGCACTGTATTGGTATACTTTATTACACATTTTCTTTAAATTCCAAATATCACGAGAACGGGTACAAATATGTATATGCCACACTTAATATAAATTAAAGGCAACTTAATGGGAAATGCAACCAGCAAATAATTTACAGGGCGTTCCATTTAAAAAAACTCAAGAAAAAGCCATTTGAAAAATATCAAAATTGATTAGGTGCTAGGAACACCCTGTATAGCGCATCAAATTTCTTTGGGCACTATCACCTCCCTATTAGTATTGGTTATTTTCTGACAAAGTTGTAAGAAAATATCTGCAAAAATGAAGCTATTACGTAGTTTTCGGAAAAGGCCTGCAACGGCCATTTTTTTAATAAAAAATTGAATATTGCAGAAACTATTAGCTTTACGTCAATATCACCTGATACAATTAGTTAGGCAATTTTCTTCGCAATCATAACATGTTATAATATACAGGGCATTCCATTTAAACAAGTTAATTTATTTTCTGCTACGCCTAAATGCAACACCCAGTATAAATGAAAATAATTTTACGTTGTAGAAAATGATATGCCAAACAACTTTTGTATTAAATATTTTTTTCCATCTCTAAAGATAATTGCTATATCTACCACCGCGACTCTAGTGACTCACCCTGTATATATATATATATATATATATATATATATATATATATATATATATATATAAGAAGAAGAATATTCTCGACCTTGTAATATTAAATATAATATAATATATTATTCTTGTATATTATATTGTTATATATATATATATATATATATATATATATATAACCCATATCTCATTGTTACGTCACATGAGCAACAAGTCACAACCTGCATGTATTATTTAATAAGTTTGTACATCGAGGCATATCTTGATTTTCTTACACACACTCTGTAGAAGTAAACGGATAACAATTGAGAGAGGCAAGGAGCACCTGGTGTTTGGAACACCTGCCCTTTTAACAGGCCCTCCTTCTTTAAAAAAAAATATAATCAAACACCGTTAGCACTGATAATTTTCTATTGCTAAAGAAGTGTTATACTTGAATACAACTAGCTATGATTTCAATCACTTCGAAGGACATTTTAGATTATGTAATAAGATACGATGAGAACAGTAGTAGTACACGTAAAGAGAGAAAAAATGATACCTTATTGTAATTTAGTGTGTATAATATAGATAGTGATATAGTATTGTGCGAAATAATAATGAACAGTTACTATGGTAACGGTTTTGTGTGTCGCGTATATTTATTTTAAGAGTTTCTAGGCGTTTGAGTATAGTTTGTTGTCTAATGCATCATTGAAATCTCCGGAATAAAATGGCGATTTTGTTAATTGTTTAGTATTTTCTGACTATTTAGGACATTCTAAGACGATTTAGCCCAATTTATCTATATGGGAAATTGCTTGG
Organism: Aphodius sticticus; assembly: GCA_963966075.1. Taxonomy (NCBI): domain Eukaryota; kingdom Metazoa; phylum Arthropoda; class Insecta; order Coleoptera; family Scarabaeidae; genus Aphodius; species Aphodius sticticus. The sequence continues at coordinate 6,980,265 of OZ014510.1, forward strand.
TTTCGGAGTTATGGACAGAATTGCATTGAATATTAATTTTAAAGATTAATAATCACGTCTTTCCGTAACTCATTTCGTCATCTTCTAACCATTTTAAGGCATCAGAACAAATATTTTATACCTTTCGTGACAGCTGTCTGTAATCCTCGTGTAGTAATTTGGATGCACCTTGCCACCAAAAACATTAAAGCAGAGATGGTAGGCCATGATATGGGGCATCAGGTGTTCACTCCACATGAAGAAATCAACATGCATCCCATCAAAAGTAATTCAGTAGTTTGTAATTAGATAGGTTTTAGTTTTTTTTAGCGCTGGACCCATCTCATTTTTGATTAGTCGAGTTCCCACTGCTAGTTTAAATTATATATCCCAGCTTCTAGAATTAAAATTTGTAAACTAACAAACAATGTAGGTACGTTGTTCGTAAATTAAAAGTAATCATTGTTTGTTTTAATGTATGGTTTCGAAAATGGAAAGGTAAATGATAGGAAAAGTAGTAGCTGGTTAAAAAATGATTGATTATTTTTGAGATGATCTATCTTAAAACAGAATATATATTAGGCACTCGAAACCTGTGACTTTTTAAATAATAGTTCTAGGCAAATCAAATTTGGTATACTTGAACGGCATATATTTAACTAAAGAAAATTACAAAAACAATGTTACAACTACGTTACTTCTAAGTTGTTACACTTAAAAATGTAAATTAATAACGCAAAACAAAAAGGAAATGACCCTACCTACGTACCCTGAAAAAAATTTTGATGTGAATTTACACTAGGAATAGTAGGTTCTTTTTACCCTGCGACAATCAGTGTAATTTTACATCTCAATTGTATTTTAACATCGTCATTGTATATTTACACTGTGATTTGACAAGAATTTGGCTGGAATATTACACCGATTTTATTGTAATTTTATGTGATATATGGGGCAATGCGTAATATTTGAACATCAATTTAAATATAATTTTAAATGAAATATGAGGTATATGAATATGAAATATGAGTGTAATATTCAGTAATAATATAACAAGAGAGTGAGAATAAATTGAAAATAATTTGACAGATTGTTTGAAAACTTGTTGCCAGGCAATTGTCACGAGAGCCCGCAGGGCTCGAGTGGCTATTGCCAAATGGCAACAAGTTTGAACAAAATCTGTCAAATTATTTTCTAACTTATGGAACTCGCGAGTTATATTTGACTAGATTATTTTTTGATTCACAAATTTTTACAATAAAAAATATCAATAAAACTATCATAAAATTATTGAAAAATTTAATTTAATTAATTATTACTTACAATATATGAAAATATCGTTGACACATTGTGAATATATTAAAAGAATTAACAATTTAAATTAGTACAATGAAAAACGCAATTATTAAAAATATTTCGAGACTCATTATTTATTGAGGATTTGGAATTGCTTGTTATATTAAGTGTTTCCTCCTGCGTATTTTCTCTAAGATTATTTATTATATTTGAATGATGTTCTTGGTTCAATTGTAAGTATGGTTTAATCGAACTTGCAGAATTATGACCAGTGACCTTGATTAGTTCTTGTTCTCCTACACCAGCTTTTGAAAGGTTACTTACTGCACTTGATCTGGCAGAATGGTTAGTTATTTTTTTAGTAACTGTGTCTAGACCTACTTTTTCTGCGGATTCTTTCATCCATTTTGAAATGGAATTTATTCCCACAGGAATGTTTTTATACCAAAAACCATGAGTTTGCCAAGCCGGATTTGGAGTAAGAAACAAGCGTTCGGTTTTAATATTTTCTTCACGTTTACTCATTAGTTTTTCAAAAAGACGAACAGGGCAAATATCTGGGTTACTTATGTTTGGAGTCAACCAGTTACTATTAGCGCACCTTTGTGCTCCACCCTGTGCAGTTTTTGTAAAGATGGGATTGTATTCAATGCGGCCAGTATTTAATCTTTTTATGTCGGTTTCTTTTTTAAAATAATGAACTAAACATTTCGTAGCTTCTCCTCCCCTCCAAGCTAGTTCATACGATGCAACGTGAAAAAACTTTCTTTGCAATCCACAAGGTGTATCTTCGTCCTAATAGTTAAAAATTTGCAACAATTCTGTATTAGAAAGTGCCACAGAACTTTGTTTGTGCTTTTCAGGATGTTTTTGTAAAATTTTTCTTTTTGCATCTCTTGCATTCCGAGCATTTCTGAATTCTATATCATGGAAAGGATCAAAGGACCTGTTATACTTTTTAAAGTAAAGTTCTTGAACTAATTTTGCCGTTTTATTCCACATTGGCGTTATTACTGCTTCTTTATAATCTTTTCCGTCTTTTCTTTTCATGTTATAAGCCCAATCTTTTAAAATCAATGCCAGAGTAGCTGTTGTAGTAGATTGATCCAGAATATAATTTCTTTCTTTGGTGAAGGTCTTAAATTGTCTCCATATGAACTGATTACTTATTAGAGTATTTTTCGAAGTAGTTTCTAAAATCTTTTTTGTAATTTCTGCATTAGAAAAGGTACTAAACCGATGACTTTCACCCATTTCGCGTTGACACAATTAAGTAATTATTTTGACAAGTATCTGACAGTTGCTAGGCAAATAAAAGCTACAGTGATTATTCCCGAGAATAATCACAAGAGATTTATTCCCACTATAATAATGACATAATTGGTTAAAACTTACCCTTGTGACAAATAAAGAAGCATTTCATTGGTTTTAAGAAACGTCAAAAAATAATCAATGAAATATGCAGTATTTTTGATTTGTATAATTTTATTCTGATCTTGAGTAGATATTAACATTATCTATCATATAATACAAAAAACAGTAACATCATGCACATAGTCAAACGTTACAATAGTACGGTCAAACAAAATGGTATAGATAAAATTACTTGTAAAAAAATAAATATGTAGACGTACATACAAGTATAAAATAGTTTGAGGGACATAAAAATACATTAAAACTACAGAGAAGCAATTAATAAATACTTAGCGTACGCAAATACTTAAACATAGAAAACACACGGATAAATATATAAATGCACTTCGGTCAACCATGAACACACATACTCGTTCACTCTTTTTCTGACAAACACACTTGGTGCAAGATGTTCCGCATCTGTATCTGTAAGAACAACAACATATTAGACAGACACAAAAAAGTTAACCTAAAAAGAAGATTGCACATTATCTTTCTGTTGGTATAAAACCCATCAATCTTAAAGCAAATTTTCACAAAGAAACGTGGAAGACTGTACTTACAGCTTTCATCCAGGTATGGCGTTAACGTTAAGACATCAATTTCTAATGGCTAATTGTCGTCGTTGGTGATCTACAAAGGCAATACAATTGTTCTGCTGTGTGACATGGTATTTTAACCTACACCTACATGGTATCTAGATAAGTTTTAGTTCACTGTATCATTGTTACTTACCGGAGACAGAAATACAACGCGCCCAACTACATATTGCACTCGATGGTATGCGTGCCGGCGATCGTTTGCAAAACAGCTGATCAAACGTAGCGCATGCGTCTGGGCGTTACAATATCAACAAACCCGCTATTATAATAGTAAAATCACAACATACGTTGTAATTTTACGAATTTAGTAAAGCAGCAATATCGCTGCTTAACTTAATATGTATCTCTTCTGATGTTAACAACGCATGAACTTCTTGCAGTTGTCAACAAGTATTCAACCCTTCTCGAGCCTTAAATCCGGGTTTACATAGGACCAACGTCGAGGATTTTCAACTGACATAAGCTAATACCAGTAGTGATGAAGGGGTGGATATATCTCCAGCAAACATGTCACCAATTTCAACGAACGGTACTGAGCAGTTTAGCTCGCAATTTGTTTACCTTGACCACACCAGTACAGGAACGTGAATTGCTGAACAATGCTGAAAGTCATTTATCAACCTGACAGCTCCTTTTGTTAACCATTAGCTGGCTGGGTCAACGCTTATCACAGTTGATGAAAACTGCCACGTGGCGCAAAACTTATCGCGTTATTCTAATGTTTCGAAGGAACTGTCACATCCTCGTCTACAGTATATAATTTTCGCGATATTATCCAAGCACCACCCGCTGGGAAGGAAGGTGTTTCAGTTTCATCCTTATCGCAATATACCCTCAAACTTTGTTAGGTTATGTACCGAGCTTCTTGTATAGGTAAAGTTTGGAGGGTATACTTTTAGCGGATATTTGTTTAAGTTTTGTTTACTATAGTTTTTTTGATTTGGTTGGGTTGATATTGCACTAGCAAAAGTTCAAATCCTGAACTACAGCTTCCAGTTTTGCATATATTTTCTCGTTAGGTAATAATTTGCTATACGTTTTAAGTTTTCCACGGTCGTATTAAGCTGGAGGGGGAAGTTCTAGGGTATATTAAGACAAAACCACCCGGAGGTTAACCATGATATACAGTCTATGAGAATTTATGATATTCGCGGGGATGTGAGTGGTTTTTCCGGAGCTGCAAATCTTTGGGTGATTTATGATCAGCTGCAGTAACAGCAGTCCCTGTTTATAGGGCGCGAAGGCACCCCGTTTCCCCCCTACTCTTCTACGGCACTCCTGAAAGTCCATTACTTTCAATTTGAGCGTGTTAACTTTTCAATTTTCATCATCCGCTTTCCTATTATGGAGTCACGATTTAGAAAAAGTACATGAACAACTGGAGTTTGAGCTCTAAGGGCTTAGAAGACTCCTGCGTTGTTTTGTGGATCATTAAGGTTGATAATGCTCTAAATTAAGTTACTTATCCTGAAAATTACAAGTCTCTGTCGGCTCTGGAAAAAAATTTAAAAAAATGTCCCGACCTGGATTCGAACCACAAGCTGCGTGTTTCCCGTACGATGTTGCCAATCAAATTACTTCACTTTCTGTATGGTGTTATCAATGTATTTTTCTATATTTTAAATCTCTATATTGTAATCATTGTTTCTTATTAGTCCAGTATTACAGAATTTTCAATGTTTGTATCTGTATTTTCGTTTCTAAACATTTGCTGTCGATGACAGTATATTATTATACAAGTTTTATAAGACTTCAAATTGGCGCATGAGTTGTTTGGGGCACGAGGAGCGGCAGCGATGAGTGACCTACATCAACGATGTCTTATAAATCGAATGTCTTATAAATCGACTATATTAAAAATATGGCTTGTATTATAGTCATCCTAATAGATTACAGTTTAAGAAAACTATTTGTTGTGACTTTTCAAAAAAATATGATTTATTTCTATTTAAAACCAAAATTAAAATTGAATTTTATTCACGTCCTATCACGTGATTGAAAACGCTCTGTAATTGGCTCAGTCTCCAGTGACGTCATTCGTTAGTACGCTTAGAGCGCGTTCGGTTTGTCAGGGTAGGGTATGGGGAGAGCAATGCTCAGATAACCTGGGTCGGCTGTCTCTCTCTTATATGCAGATAAACGCCGTATGACGTTAGTCCGCCTAATATGCAGCGTGTCACTCTCACCGTACCCTACCCGATTATCCGAACGCGCTGTTATGCTTCTCCCGTTTGAATTTAATAGCACTAAAGTGCCATGTAAGCATAACTTTGTTGGCTAGGATAGCCCTAACCTTAAGCTGTCAGATCAGATAATACCTGGTTCGAAAATACGATAGATAACTTATTCTAGTCAGTTTTAGTTATGTCGAAGTAATCTTCACAACAAAAAATACTTGTATTGGCCGCTATTTATTTCATTTGGATTTCTACGAGCCAACCACTTTCTTCGCAGTTTCAAATCTTGCGGAACAGCTACAAATAGTTTATCCAGAGTTTTTATTGACGTATTTCTGCATTGTGGATTTATACACCATTTATAGCCCATTTTTATGTAGAAATTGTAAAAACAACACATCATACAACACAATTACCAAACGACGACGATGCCGATGCTGACAGACCATATGGGCCGATTTGACATCTACTATCGTGTGACGTCACACAACAGAAAGTATCGTTTTGGCGGGACTTTTTGTGATTCAATTTTTAACGCTGATTTTTATGAAATATTGAGGAAATAATTACGAATAAATTATACTTAGTAAAATTACATGCGATGGAGGTAACACAAATAGTTGCATACAACTAGAACTAACTTGGAAGCGACGTACAAAAAATGAATACACATATACAATATACAGTATTTGAACCCAATCATAACTGTGATGTATTGTATCTGAAAGTGGGATTTGATGTTTAGTTGACGAGAATGATTCACGATCATTTACCAGAGTCACAAAACATCACCGAAAACGTCATGCCGGCGGATTTTGATGAACAGATCAAAACTAAGACAGCACCAACCCTTTGGCAATACTATAGCATGTTACATGCATGTTTAAATATGTATAGAATATAGATATTTCGCAGTTTATGCGATTGCAAGCGATTCAAAAGAGGCAGTTTGTGGTTACGTGTGGTTATGTTTGACATATGGCATTTGATATCAATGTGACCAATCTTAGAAAAAAATTACTAAAAGCGGTGTTACAATTTGTTCATTGTAACACCGAAAACAGTGTTACAATGTGTGCATTGTGAATGCAAAGTAGAAAAATTACCTTTTAATCATCTTGCATTACTAATTCCAATCTTGCGCTCTTATTGGGACAGTAAAAGTATATACAAAATATAAAAAAGGGTAAAAAATGTCACGATCTAACAACAATGTTTTTACAATATTTCTTACTTCTTAATTTTTACAACTATAAAAATTGTCCCAATCTTAAACGCACTAGAATGGAAACAATCGATTTTACATAGTCTGGAGAGATCGAGACAGCGCGGGCATCCGCCGTCGTCCAGCTTTTGTTTCTCCGGACAGCAGGAAGAAGCATCTGGCAAGCGCTGCGCAGGGCCTGCCAGGATCCCTCCAAAAAATGTAATCGGCCGATTTAATGATACTGGGACGATGGCACGCGTCTCTAAGGACCAGCTGATGGAAATTTTAGTGGCGCTACAATAACGACTATAGAGGTGGAGCGAAAAAAAAGAAGGCTACACAAGCTCAACAGATCTTTACACCTGCCTACTAGATGTGTGATGCGGATGGCCGGTGGACTGCCCGGAAACACGTGGCACGGACAGCTGGACAATTATTGTTGAAGATGCCGCGATATATCTCGGAAATGTCTTCTGGGTTTCTTTGGAGACGCGATGCGTCGATGAATTATGTTGCTTGGGGTCAGGTAAAGCAGAAAGGTTTGATTTGTGAAGCATAAACACCGATTTGTGTGAATTTTGGGCTTGTGAGCGCGGTTCGTCGTCTAGCGAGCGTTGAAGTCTCCCAAATAAAATTGCAATTTTGTCGAATTTTTGATAGTTTTTGATTAATTAGGCAATTCTAAGAAGATTGAGGTATGAATATCTCTATAGAAAATTGCGTGGTTTCTAAGCTACAGACCGAATTTTGATATTAAGTTTAAAAATATTGATCTATGGTAGAATTCTTTCTACTCTTATAAAGGAAACAAACTCGTGCTAGACTTAGATATCAGTTAACTCTTTTTGCATACGGAAAATCCTGTAGATAAGGTAAAATTTGTTCTTATTCTACTAATAAAAAACAACAATAAATATTGCTTTGCAGATGATTTGAAGATTGAAATGATGTATACAGGGTGTTTCTTAATAACATGCTAGTATTTAAGAAGGTTATTCTTGGGTCTATTTTAAGAAAAAAAACTCATGAACATAACATTCAGGGTGCTAAAAAGCTTTAAGAAAAAAATCTTCTTTTGTATGATAACTTTGGTATGACCCTAGATATTCTTGTGAAACGAAGTACGCATTTTCTATGCATGAAAAGGCATTTTCTGCTGTACAACTTATGTTTTTATTCCTGCCAGTGGCGTACGGGCGGGATTTACCCTGAATCATTTTAAAGAGAAAAGTGATACATCACTGCTTTCTCTCAAAGTAAAATTATTTTTGAAATCCTCATTCCGTTCTGAGCAAATCTGGTCTCTTGATTTTTACGTTTGACGTAGGTACGGTTTTCGCATAAACAAATAAAATTAATTCATTTGCATGTTGTTATGAAATTTGTTATCAAGGGTTAAAACGTATCTAGTAGGTAAGAAGCAGATTTTGTTTTGTAAACAAAAACAGTTTTTACAGTTGTCTACCTAGTATAGTTGTCACGTATTTAGGTTATCAAAATCAACAATACTGATGTTTCTCTTAAAACTTTAGCACTTTAGCAGGCCATTGGCCGTGAAAAAAAAGACTCACCGGCCAAAAATCAATTAAATCACGCTAGAGGGCGCCAGTAATGCAATGTCGGCCAAAATCGATTTAGTTAGTGTTTATTTGACAATTTTCGACTATTTTCACCAATTCATAGCCACCTAGATTAATACACAAAAAAAAATTTTGCGTTGCCTTGGTGATAAAAATTGACGATCGATATGTTTTTGTGTTCAGAATGTCATACTGATTGAAAAAATCACACAACGAATATAGGGTGCCATTTAAAATTTCAATGATGACGTCATTTCCGGAAAACCGGAAGTCATATTAACCTCAAGAGTATCCCAAAGAATGGCATTTTTGTCTATTAACACTTTCCCAAATTTCGTTCAGCTTTATAAACAAAGAAAATAAACGGGAGTACCTATGGCGTGGGCCACCCGGTATTTATTATACAATACTGGAATAAATTAAATTTAGCAATATAAAACTGAATGCAAGATACTGTTGTAGGAAGTATCAGGCCACGATAGTTTCAGTAAAATAGGAAGTAGTCATGACCAAGGGCGCCCGCAGAGTGAACCCCCTTTTTTTTATTGGGGATAGATTAACAAGAAAAAAGTCATGGTATGACTTGATGAATACATGAAATACATGGAAATTTTGCCAAATTTGCTTCTAGTTATTGCAAAAAAAACTATAAGCTTAATTAATTTCCAAATTTCGTTTATGACTATAAAATCAGTCTCATCCTCAGACAATCCGGGCATATTAAAGTTTACATCAACGACATTTGCAATCACTTGGTAACACATTGTTTAACACAACCATCGAGAATAGGGTATTCCGGTCATGTCAAAATTTAAGTAGATTTAAGCGGAATCTATTGTATAATTTATGAGGATTCATATAGTTAAGCTATGAGCTTTTTGATTTATTTTTTCTATGAGATAATTGCAATTAAAAGTGTATTTCGTTTGAATTCACCGACCACCCTCGGAAATACACGATGATTACCGATCCCTAGTAGCGGTGGCAACAGCGGACAGCTCTCGAACAGCTGATCGGCCAAGTTGACGGTTGGCGACCCTGTTGTTTGACAACGAATAAAGGTAACTTTTTTGAGAGATGATTTGATCATTGAAACTTGAAGCCAAACATCTCTCATCTCGCTAGTCGGCAATGTAAAGAAAATCTTATCAGGAGTTACTGTTCTACTGCTGTTACAGCCCGGCACAGAACAATGTCGGCCTTGGAGTTTATACATTTTGAACAAGTGTTTGATATAACCTTAATAACAAAGCAGGTGTCAACAAACGAGCGATTCTAAACGTTGACACAACAGAAGACAAAAATTAACTACGTCCACCCTAGGTATAGCAACGTTGTCAAGTCGCTCACTTTGAGCGGTCTTTGTGACGTCACAAAGACCAATCCTAATTCAAACTTCAAACAACGATTTCTCTTAATTTAAAACAATGTTTGATATTTTACTTGTGAAGTAGCAAACCGTAGCACCCATACTTTGTAAAAAATTACAATTTAAAAAACACCGGAATACCCCATTGATGCGAAAATAAAAATTGGTTAAAAATCTACATCGGACTTTAGCCCGTTACTGTACGCTATCTAAATTTTCCGAGGCGAAAAACTGATTGGTTTTAAGTCATTTGGTTATCTAAGAACAGACTTATGTCACTTTGTTTTTGACATAGAATTCGGCTGAATTTCTGATGTAAACAAGCGTTTGAACCGAACATTTCCAATTCCCAATTCATTGCTCTATAAATTCGAACAACACTGGCCGGAATGTTTGCTGTTTTCATCAACAATACGGTCCGAACTACGAAAGATTAACCGCACAGTTACCAGCTAATTGTTAGTCACGGAATTAGCATCATTCGCTCAACCAGTCCAAACACAACATCATCGACGTCCAGATCAGTCCGTCCGTCCAGTCGGAACAGAAACGGACTCACAGAGGGCGCCACCATAGCTCTCACTGCTGGCGAGCTTCACTCTATCACAATATTTACATTCTCGCTGTTGGTTCGGATTCCAGTTCAGTAAATACCGTCGGCAAAACTAATTTATAAAGGGCACCGCTAATGTTCAACTCAAAAAGCGTCCTATTGGATTTATAAAATCATCATTTCTTGATGGTAATTGTTAATTTTCCCTTCTACAGTTCTACAAAATATTGTCTAAGACATACCTTCTTTTTACTCGCCTACTATTGGGTGTTTTTTAGAGGTATAGTACTTTAAGTTGGCAACACTATCTTCTTTGACCGCCATTTTGTCAGCGACGATGTGGTTTATCTTTAGTTTGGTTTGCTATTTCATCATGGATAGACTAACGCCTGGACAACGCATGCAAATTGTGCAGATTGGTCGAAACAATCGTCCATCAGAGCAATTAATTCGATTAACAATGCAACGGTTTCGCACCACGTTTACTCTACTAAATCAGGGGTTCTCAACCTTTTACATCACGTGTACCACCTAAAAAATATCCAAATTTCTTCGTACCACCACCCTATATACAAAAATGCATATTAATACAGGGAAAGAAATAATTCTACTTATTCATTTTGTAATAATAACAATAAAAATTATATACCTAACAAAATTTCATTCAAAGCTCCAATTTGGCTCAAGCATTAATTTTGGCTTATGTTTGTTGTTTAAATATAATATTGATGAAAACCCATACCTACATAAATTTCACATAAATCGTGGCGCAAAAAGGCATTAAAAGTCTAATATCTTAATCTCCAGTTTCTTAAAAATAATTCTTCCTCTGGATCCAAAAAACGGTGATTGTAATAATTTTAAATTCTTCAATCAGCGCTGTGTGTGAGGAAATGTCTATCAGATGTTCTTAAATGTTCTTGTCCTATTAGGTTGTGAAGTTTGGTATTTACATACCTTTTAGATTTCTGATCCAATTTTCATTGTCATAGATTTGGGAAAATAACTATTGGTTGTTTAAAGAGGTGCAATCAATAATTTTTTTATATCCGACTTATTCATCATTGATGTTTCCCATCTTTCTTCAAGGGAGCCTTCGAATGCTGGCAATAAACTACATTTATTTTTATTAACTTCTTTTATAATTAACTCGATTTATTTATTGGTAATTTTATCTTCAACGATAATTAAATGAACCTTTGATCCCTGCAAAACTAAATTTAATTCATACAGCTTTCCAAAACTATCAGCTTAATATGCTAACCGGGCCATCCACAATTCGTCAAAGAAAGAATTTTTGAATTCGACATTAGCGTTTTCAAGAAAATCTCCTGACATAATATTAAAAACATTCGTGAAGTGAATGCTCGACTTTTTTAATATTGACCGCAATTATTTTTTTGTTAAAGCCCGAGCTCCATCAGTGCAGACACCAGTGCATTTCGCTCATGGAATGGAATTGTTAAACATAAAATTATTAAGAAATTTGAATATTTCACCAGTTGTTCTTTCGAGCAGAGGTTTACAAAATAATTATTCCTCTGCAATTTTCTCTTCCACCTCGAATCGGATAAAGACTAATAATTGATAAAAATTAATTATGTTAGTACTTCATCTAACTGTAGCGCAAAATATTAACTTTGATTTATCTTTTTAACTACACTTCCTTTTACACAATGTGCCATTTGAAGTACGTCTCCGTACGGTAATGGGTATTATCTGATGTGACCGCTATAATTTTGGGTCAAACAATTTAACAATATCATCTGAATAAATATGATTTTCCAGTTCTCGTGTTCTTTCTGATGGTGCGTGTTGGTGGTTGTGGAGACTCAGATTGTACAGATTCACGTGTTATTCAAAAGCTTGTATTGTAGGTATAACATGAAAGATAAATAGAATTCTACTTTTAAAACAAATAATCACCTCTTGCCACAAGATTGACGGTGTATCCAAAACTAATTACAAAAATTGATAGAAAATAAACCTGTCTTAGATAAAAAGATATATTTATTATTATTTTATTTATTAAATAAAAAAATTTTAGGTATATACCCAACGGTATTTGTAAAAAAGTCAAAAACAAAAAAAAGCTCTATGTAAAAGTTCAATAAAACACGTATTCCTGTTTTATTTGCATCCACATAACATCCAGATTGAAATGCAACACAAATTGAAAATATGCTAAATAAATATCATAGCTAGGGGCGCGTTGGGCATAGTAAATGAAGTAAACAACGGAAGGTAATTAGGTCCGAATTGATTTTATTCACATGTCGCACTTTTTGATAAATATCAGCGCCAGCGCATGAACGTTTGGTGTGAGAATAAAATTTTCAATTAGCCGAATATTTTTCCCTCCCACCCCGTACAATGCTGCACCATTATCACCAAATCACAGAAATAATAAATATGGACGCGAGAATTCAAGCTACGTGCTGAATTAAATGAAATGTATTGCATGGCATCGAATATATTGGACGATTGTAAATATTTGTCTCGTTTTTTGCCCTGCACTTGGGATAAAAACTAGACAGCCATAGTTCAAAACTTTTGCCTCTAAACTTCTCTCCAAGATTTTTCTGAAAGATGTTTTTTTATATTAGTCGAGTATTTCAAAGGTAGTATGTAAAGACAATGGAATTAAAAACCTCTTTGATCCTTTGAATAATTGTATTTAGTTAGGAACCGGTTTCGATCGTTAGATCATCATCAGCCTAAATGGTCAGATATGGCTTTGCAGAGTTGCAACGGAACCGTTGCAACTCTGTTGCAACTCTGCAAAGCCATACACGTCTGTTTAATTCACATGTTGACGCCTGTTGGAAAAATAAAGAAAATTAAAAGCATATAACAGAAAAAGAATAGAATAACAGTATTCTATACCTTTTATTGTTTTTAAGGAAATCAGAAATAATTAGCTGAAAAGAATTCCAGGCTGCTGCCTCATCCGATGACAAATATGTTTAGAACTTTTCATCTCTTAGCTTCCTTATTTGTGGACTGTCAAAAACCCCTTCATTGCACTGAAACTACTGAAGTGATTGGAAAACAATATTAATAATTTTTATTGGTGATTCAATTGGCTTTAATTTGATGTGCAAAGCAACTAGATTGGATGTTCCAAACTCCAGATATGCTGATATGCAGAGATATGCTCCAATTAGTCAAACTACCACCGAAAAAATATATTTTTTTTTTCAAAAATTATATCGCGAAAACGTATCCATTCAAAATTTTTTAAATGCAAATTTTGAGTTTAGCGGACCAAGGTATCTAAGAAAAAATAGTGGCACCTAATGTACATGTTTTTTTTTTTAATTTTGTTAACTAGTGTAACCTTTGTGTTGGATTGTAGCCCTTTCACATCAGACTCTGGGTTTATGACAAAATCTAACAAATTAGAAAATAATTTTTGTCAATTGTTCATACTCATACTAGAAGCACATACTAAAAACACCACCAGAGAAGTATGTGTACATAGTAAATAGCTCGTCGAAGTTTCACCAAGGTACAGAGGTAAGAAAGGGCTCACAACTGGGCCTCTCTCTCTGGGCATTCGCGCTGAAAACACCATGTGCTCTGGGACACCTGGCGGGGCAGCTGTTCGCGTGGTCTCTCCTTGCTTTTAGAGTAGCCTCTGTGCCACTCTGTGCGTTTGTTGTAAGGACCAGCCGGCATGTGTGTGTGCCTCGACATTTATAACAAAGACGGAGGTTCGGTTTATATGTGTGTGGATGGATATACCTGGCCACCTTTTCTTTCGGCGAGCGGATTGGCCGTCGGGCAACCACCGGGGCATTCGGAAAGAAAGGATAGATGCCAGGGGCGGCCAAGAACAAACTCTACCACCGTAGCGTTGGTAGGATGGCTAAAGTCTAACAGCTGTCCTCAAGTGCGCCTATATAAAGTTGTGTATGAGACGTGGTTGGTTTGAGTATGCTTGGTTCGTCAGAAGGTAGATTTCGTGTTTTGAAAGGTTTAACTATTAAAGGACCTATTAGCTGGCCCGCCAGATCGCCCGACTTAACCCCCATGGATTTTTTTGTGCTACATAGAAACTAGCATTGTTGCTATGAACTGTGATGAAGTTTCTTTTTACTGTATTTTTCTGGATACCACAAGATGCCTGGTTTAAATCCAGGTGTTGGCTTTAATTATTATCAATTCTATTTAATTTCAAGTTTACGTCCTGCCCATGTCTCATCATTTGCTGTTTGTTTATTTTTTAAGAAGTTTGATGAGCTAACCAATGATACTGCCATAGATAATGATTAGAAATGTACTTGGAAAATCTTTTTTCTTCCAACAATTTCACCTCCACTGCCAGAATTAATATACTATATAATAATTATCCATTTTCAAGACCTTGTAACTTTAAAGTCTTATTTGTACTTATTAGACGCAATACATATGTTTATTGCATTTCACTGTCTTCGCAGCTAGAAAACTACACCAAAGCACGTGATTTGCTTCCAACTGATCTCCAATAACGGAGTTTCCTTTCTGAAATGTTCTTAATTTTTCGTTTCTTGACTATTTATCCAGATTGTGATTATTTTTAGATTAATGATAAATATCTGTAAACATATGTGATGTTAATTACAAGGTCATTTAAATTTTTTTTAGAAAGAAATTTTATGGACGATAAATTAATGATGTTTTTACTTTATCATACGCAGTATGTATTACTTTATCATACGCAGTATGTAAAGTATTGTAATCATGCCAAAAAAAAATTTTGAGATTTTAGCGGAAATATGTCTTTTTGGGTCCCCTGAACATTTTTGACCAAGGTACAAAAAAATGTCTGTGTGTGTGTATGTGTGTGTGTGTGTGTGTGTGTGTGTGTGTGTGTGTGTGTGTGTGTGTACCCGTTTTTGTGGCGACGATTCCGGAGAAACTACTAAAGGTATCGGGACAAAACTTCATATTTAGAAGTTTCATAACCAAACTTAGAGCTGAAAAGCTTTCTGTTGAAAAGGGTCCAAAGAAACTGGTGGTTTACTCTAAGCATTTTTCGAAGATTTTGTAAATGAGCCGCTATTTGTGTAATGTCGTCAAAATAGTTAAATAATAAATTGAAGGAGAGGAAATTTTCTATAATTTATGTATGTGACATTTTTTGGTAGAATTTATAGTTTAGCTGCATGAGCAAATTCTATTTCATCGAGATCGGTCGTACTGCTTTAAAACTAGTAGCCAGGATATGTCAGATTTTTTGGTTCTAATGACAGTAGCTAGTGTCAAACGCTAATGTTTTGAAAATACTACTGTCAATGTAGGCTGCGTTCGGATATTGAACACCGTTACACTTTTTACACCCACTAACACGTAAGTGTCATTTGGACGGTGTACCCGGTGTCAACGGAGTACAATATCCGAACGCAGCTTTAATCGAGATATCTGTCTAGTTCTACTAGTTTTATTTTAATGCAGACATAGCCGATCTCGATCAAAGAGAATCTCATGCAGCTAAACTATTAATTTTATATATAGTATGATAAAGTCATGTGCCTGGCCACATCAGATTTTTTTCATTTGAGCTGAAATCTGATAATAATATTTGTCTATTACAAATAAACATCGGTCAAAATTAAAATTAATAAATTTAAATTTAAAAATAAATTTAAAATAATAAAATCAGTTTGACTAAATCTCAAACACAACACACGTTTAAAAATCGTTTGAATAAGTTAATTATTATTTTTAGTGAAAGTGTTGTATTTCTATGACTATAGAATTCCATTCATTCACCCAATCAGGCGCTCAAAGTAGTACGTTGTCCGTCAGCAATATTTAATATAGAATTTGTCAATCCTGACTGACTGAAATTTCTATACACCAGATCTGTTCTTTTACAGAATAAACAGTCGATTCTCTAAACACAAGATGAATCCGTATCCCGTACATTCTATTTTCAAAACACGTAAAATCTTTTGAGGGTTTTTTTTGCTATTAGGTCACAAAATCATAAAAGCTATATACCAAATTAAAGATAAAAGGTTTGCAATTTTCCGTCTAGTGATAGATTTTTTAAATTTTTGATCCTTTTTGACAAAAAGTTACTGAATCTGTCATAAAATTGCCTGACTGCGATTTTGTGTACGGAGAACACAACTTAAAATTGAAAAAAAGTATCACATAATATCTCTCAGTTACACTTTCCCGTATAAGTGTACAAAATTTGGCTTAGAAATATGAATATCCCATATATCAAAATTTCACTTCTTTGAGTACATAAGTCAGACATATTTTTATCACATGGCATGGATACAACAATAAAAATTAATACATATAAATTAATACTATAACAAGTAATACACCTTCATCGATAATTTGAGATATTACATAACATCATTGATATGGACGTACTAGCTCTATTGATTCCTCTTAACTAAATACGCTAATGTTTTCAAAATTGGTTAGAAAATATCTCAATTACCTACATTTCTCTTAGATACGGTTGGATCATTTTGTTGAGAAAAGTATGGTACATTTCAATATGCTAACAAAATCATTACTTTGACTGGCTGGTGTCTGGGAAATTCTGAACATTAGAATAACATTTTTATAAATCAGGACAAAATTCGGGCAGCTTCATCAAACGGGAGAAGTGCTCAAAATTCGGGACTGTCCCGCCCAAATCGGGACGGTTGGTCACCCTACTGTACAGGAGCATCAGGCGTTAGTGGACGTTAAAATTATCGAACTAAAATGTTCACTTTATTTTTACTTTATTGATTATGAAAAAATAAAATAATATTAAAGTAGAAACTTATCAAACAAAGTAATTACACAACAACAGAAACAACATTAACAGACAGTATTTAATACACATTAAATTTGGTCATTATTAGTTCTAAACGCGACCACTACACAATGTTACCAAAAAAAAATATAAACGAAAAGTCTATACTTTTTACGAGACATTGTGTCAGTTGTAGAGCTTTTGTATTCGATTTTCAAAATAAAAAATTCGATTGAAAGAGGAAGCACAGATCAGAAAATTACAGTCAAAAATATTCAGTTTTTCTTTCAGATTTCTTTACTACTGATTTATTATTTATTAATATTCAGGCCAATTCTGTAATGCAGTTGTTACGTAGCAACTACAATAACAGCTTTCGTTAACCACCTTGTTAACGACTTTAATAAGATTTCGCATTCTATATTGGAAAAATTAACCACTTGTTAAGAATCATGCGGTTAATAACAGTGGTTAACTGTTGATGGTCATGCGCATTCAGTACAAAACATCTAATCAGGTGATCAGTTCCCTTCGATGCGCTGTGTACACAGAAGGTAAAAATATGCAAATTAATAATGAATAGGAGTATCTGCGAGAGTAGAACTACACAAAATCCATATTTAAACCGTCATGGTTAATTTTATTCACAAAAATAAAGTTCTTTTGCGACGCACTCAACTCCATTTACGGAAGCCCGTAACGTCGAAGAATTGTGGAAACAATTTACGCAAAAATTAAATTTGTGCAAAGGTCCACAGAAGATAGCTGCTCAGTAAAATCGCGTAAAATAAATTATTCTTGTTGTTATTCTTAGTCTTCTGAGACTTCGCGTCTGAGTGCATTTCTGAATTGTCAGGTTAGGTTATTCGGATATGTATAACTACAAGTTTGTATTGAAGGGGTTCATTAATACGACAAATGGTTAAATTCTAGTGGTTGTGGTTAAAAGTTTTAAAGGTTTATTGGATACTAATTTAATTAGTTAACAATGATCATTTAATTGTGGTAATCTCCACTGTACATTTAATAAATTTAACAAACTTCGTTTAATAGTCGAGGAATACAAAATTGTCTCCCCATCGGTTGCAACGTAGTTCGTAGTCACTCAGTTCGTCACTCAACTGGTGGCTAAGAAATTTAACCACTACGTAAGAACTGCGTTACAGAATTGATCTGATTGTTTAATAATTCGCAAATACCTAATTTTGAATTGAAAAATATAGTAATATTTTGTTTGTTTATAAAAAACATTTACTTCAGCGACAATTCTTCAAAGATTATCTAAAAGCACAGGGTCTTACTGTGACCCAAAACAGCCTCAATTTGATTAAAAATGTCTGGTAGATCAAACTAACGAAGTGGGCTAGTTGTAGGAGTATACCAAGTGGGAAATTCAGCATGTGACATGCTTTTGATCCCTAGGGACTATATATCTGGGATTATTTCTTTCGTCGGGACCGTGCGGGAAATGTCTGTTTGATGAAAATCGTGAGGTGAACTCTGCAAATATGTGTACAACTCGCTTTCCTGTGCTCGCCAGCTCTGCTCTGGCATGAGACCGAGCTTTTTCCCATTTACTTTTCGTTTATTAAAGTGCACGAGAAGAATAAGTAAGGCAAACATCTCGCCGACCCTATCGATCCATCTTACGATATTTCTCTTTCCTTATTTCTATCTTTCCGCCTTTTACTCCTCCTCCTCCACGTATGTACATCTACAGTTTTGGTGCCTTTTGGACAGTGGTGCAGCATGCTAGAGACAAATATGTACCGGTCCGTTAGCAATGTTTATGTTTTAGAGATTATTTTTTGACGTTTCTTAAAACCAATGAAATGCTTCTTTATTTGTCACAAGGATAAGTTTCAACCAATTATGTCATTATTATAGTGGGAATAAATCTCTTGTGATTATTCTCGGGAATAATCACTGTAGCTTTTATTTGCCTAGCAACTGTCAGATACTTGTCAAAATAATTACTTAATTGTGTCAACGCGAAATGGGTGAAAGTCATCGGTTTAGTACCTTTTCTAATGCAGAAATTACAAAAAAGATTTTAGAAACTACTTCGAAAAATACTCTAATAAGTAATCAGTCTATATGGAGACAATTTAAGACCTTCACCAAAGAAAGAAATTATATTCTGGATCAATCTACTACAACAGCTACTCTGGCATTGATTTTAAAAGATTGGGCTTATAACATGAAAAGAAAAGACGGAAATGATTATAAAGAAGCCGTAATAGAGACAATGTGGAATAAAACGGCAAAATTAGTTCAAGGACTTTACTTTAATAAGTATAACAGGTCCTTTGATCCTTTCCATGATATAGAATTCAGAAATGCTCGGAATGCAAGAGATGCAAAAAGAAAAATTTTACAAAAACATCCTGAAAAGCACAAACAAAGTTCTGTGGCACTTTCTAATACAGAATTGTTGCAAATTTTTAACTATTGGGACGAAGATACACCTTGTGGATTGCAAAGAAAGTTTTTTCACGTTGCATCGTATGAACTAGCTTGGAGGGGAGGAGAAGCTACGAAATGTTTAGTTCATTATTTTAAAAAAGAAACCGACATAAAAAGATTAAATACTGGCCGCATTGAATACAATCCCATCTTTACAAAAACTGCACAGGGTGGAGCACAAAGGTGCGCTAATAGTAAATGGTTGACTCCAAACATAAATAACCCAGATATTTGCCCTGTTCGTCTTTTTGAAAAACTAATGAGTAAACGTGAAGAAAATATTAAAACCGAACGCTTGTTTCTTACTCCAAATCCGGCTTGGCAAACTCATGGTTTTTGGTATAAAAACGTTCCTGTGGGAATAAATTCCATTTCAAAATGGATGAAAGAATCCGCAGAAAAAGTAGGTCTAGACACAGTTACTAAAAAAATAACTAACCATTCTGCCAGATCAAGTGCCGTAAGTAACCTTTCAAAAGCTGGTGTAGGAGAACAAGAACTACTCAAGGTCACTGGTCATAATTCTGCAAGTTCGATTAAACCATACTTACAATTGAACCAAGAACATCATTCAAATATAATAAATAATCTTAGAGAAAATACGCAGGAGGAAACACTTAATATAACAAGCAATTCCAAATCCTCAATAAATAATGAGTCTCGATATATTTTTAATAATTGCGTTTTTCATTGTACTAATTTAAATTGTTAATTCTTTTAATATATTCACAATGTGTCAACGATATTTTCATATATTGTAAGTAATAATTAATTAAATTAAATTTTTCAATAATTTTATGATAGTTTTATTGTAAAAATTTGTGAATCAAAAAATAATCTAGTCAAATATAACTCGAGAGTTCCATAAATTAGAAAATAATTGGACAGATTTTGTTCAAACTTGTTGCCATTTGGCAATAGCCACTCGAGCGGGCTCTCGTGACTATTGCCTGGCAACAAGTTTTCAAACAATCTGTCAAATTATTTTCAATTTATTCTCACTCTCTTGTTATATTATTACTGAAAATTGCATCAGAAATCTAAAAGGTATGTAAATACCAAACTTCACAACCTGATAGAAAAAGAACATTTAAGAACATTTGATAGACATTTCCTCACACACAGCGCTGACAAACGTCATCAATACTTGTCATCAATACAACGCCACTTGTGAGCAAACTGTAGGATTTTAAATAATAAGTACATCCTTCAAGGATTACATGAGACCCTTTTGAAATCTCCAGATTATTGGGTTACGTCGCAATAAATACGCAAAACTTGCAAAAATCACGCATTTTTTGGGTTTTGACCCCGTTTAACTCAAAAATGTGGCGTGATGGAACTCTCTTGCCTATGCCAAATATACTACTTATTATGTTACCCTTCGAAATAAATGATAACGATTCATGTTAGAAAATCTTGTCACACAGTGATTATTATCAAGATAGTTCAACAACACTGTAGTATCATCATCTCCACTAGATAGGTATGCATTTTCAAACTTTTTCAAACATTTTCAAGGCTATATTTGGATACTCAGGTAATAATAACCTTCTTACTGGATATATATGTATGGGATATGGGCAACACGGCTTTGTGAGGTGACAAAAACGGTCTTTGTCAAGCGACGTACCACCTTGGCCTCACCCGTAGCTAAGGAACAACGAGTTAAAACCTCCTAACAACGGACAAGCCGCGCGTACAGGAAACGGGATCACCGGCTCCTTTCAAACCAGGACAATTGAACTTATAGAGGTATATATATATATATATACATATACGACGACGAGAGGAGGCAAGATGGAGAGAGAGAGAGGGAGAGAGGTGGTGGTACAGGGAGAAGACGAGGGACTTCAAGCTTTGTTCGCTGTCCACCTGGTCCAAAAATAAAAGCAACGCGACACGCACCCGGGTTCGTATTGCAGAAAATAAAGTAAAGAAAATAAAAAGGAAGCAATAAGACGGAAGAAAAAGTGAAGAGAATTGAACCGAACGTATAATATATGTATTTTATATTTATATTATAAGTAATAGAAGAATTTAATTAGTCAATAACATAAATTGTTTTACTGTAAAACCACTAAAGGCAAGGATATGCTGACATCCAGTTACTTCACACCTTCTAAACATAGTAAAAATGGTTAACTGACATACAGGAACATTTAAAAGTTTCTATAAAGAAAAAATCTGTACACCCAACTCAAAATCCTATTAAATCAGTTAATAAATTATTAAAAATTTTCTAAATAAATTGTTTTGATAATTGTTTTTCCCTTTTGTTCTAGGTAAGTGCCTTTGTCTCCTATGTCCCAGATATGTAAGTACTCACGTATTTTTTTTTCTACGGCAAGGACACTTGAATATGAACGCGTTCGTAGTACAGAACAATTTTTGGAAAAACATATTTTGAACTAATTTTTCTTACTCAATGAAATTCGCATCTTTCTTTCTCCTAAGCGTCTGGTTCAATTGTTTTACTGATAAAATAAGGAAAAATATAGGATTTTTTAATTCCTTTTAACAGGAGTTAATTAAAGATATCTTATTATGAATTATTAACAAAATAAGTTAATCTTTCAAACCAATACTAAGAAAAAGATAAAAATGCTTCATACAAATGTTATTAGACTCATCATTTTTATTTTTTTATATTTATTTAAGGATGCGTTTAAATCGGAAATGCAGTTATAGTTTTCAATCAGCTATTACATATGCATGTTTAAGTTTGTACATTAAAAATATACGTTAGAGTGAGCTTTGTACACACTGTATAACTCTAAGAACACTAAAACTCCTCTATAAATCAAAAACAAAGACCGAAACGTGAACTGTCAATTATAGTAGTAGCACTGACACGGCGTCGGGGTTCCCCTACTATGCCGCAAACATACGTTAAATCGTCAAATGTAGTAAATATTGAATATAAATATTGAATTGAAATGAAATGAAATATTGAATTGAGACGGGAGCCTTAATGAACCACTCTGCATATTTTAACACATTATAAATACTGAAAAAGTACTTTCCAACTGCATCGGGTTGAAATCTTGCATAGTGAATGGTTTCTGAGATACATGCATTTGTTTTTAACGAAAATGTGGTTTAAAAACTATATACATATACAGAGTGTCCCAGTTTTTCCCACACAAAACTTTCTTTCTTTTTGTCTGGTAGTAAATATCACACTGAGCTGAGCAAAAAGTTTCATATAGACTTATTTATTTCCCTTATTCCTTAATAAGTTTACAGCAGGGCTATGGAGTCGGGGTCGTGGAGTCGGAGTCGGAGTTCAGACAAATTTCAGAGGAGTCGGAGTCGGAAAAAAACGACTCCGAGTCCAGGTTTAATTATGGTAGAAAAACAAAAAAAAAGCATGACTAAACATTCTATTAGGTCTTTGATTAAGTACCTACCTACATACATATGTAAATAATCAAATTACAAAAACATTTTCAAGCGAAACTGAAGACGATTAACAAAAGCAATACGGGAGAAATTTAAAAAAGGAAATTTAAGCAAGAGATTTTAAAGGAGATTGTAGTATTTTAATGTAGTAATAATCATTTATCCAGAAGTTAGACCTGTTGCAGCCATAATTATGATTATTCAGTTTTGAAAATAATTAAAAATTATTTAAAGGCAACCTTGCAGGAGAAGTTGGTTGGAGCTATTCTGATCATCATACCAATTTTATATATGTACATTTGCATTTACATTGCATTTAATTCTGTTTTTATTAGAATAAATTTTACTTTGTATTATACACTATGTCTAATGGTTGATTTTGTTATTATTAGAGATAGAAAGTCGGTTAAATGGACAAAGTAGTGCCGATTGGTATGTTTTCTAATGAGAAAACAGTTTAATAGTTAATAATTTCAGAGATCTTTTGAATAAACAAAGAAATTACACTTTATATGTGGTCAGAACTTTGTATTTGTGGTCCGATCAATGGGCCATTTTGATATCTTATAGGCCGTTTTTTATTTACAATTAGATTGTCAGTTTAAATATTTTTGCCAACAAATTCGCTGGACACAAATAAAATTCTGTTTTGCTTATGGATTTAGCATTTGTTTGTGAGTAATTTGATATGCACAAGCTATATGTTTAATACAATCAGATACTAGAATACTAGAATAGAAATTTAATTTTTTAAATTATTTACCTAAGAAAGATTTTTATTATACACAATTATTTGAACATTTTTTTATTCAATTTTTCTGGAGTCGGAGTCGGACCTCGAAAAATATCTGGAATCGGAGTCGGAGTCGAGAATTTTTTTACCGACTTCGCAGCCCTGGTTTACAGCACTTTTTTTAAGAATTAAATAAACCTAATAAGTGACCATGAAACTTTTTACTCATAATGATAGATGATAGACTGTCAAAATTCTTGGCCTCTCGGTGTAAACATGAGTTAATTATTCCCAACAATATTTTACAAACACGGACTCAAACGGATTCACGCTTCAAAATGTCGCATCCCGTTCGACTGCCTCGCACCAAAACCCACAAGCGAGGGATGCCGAACTGCGCAAAATATTGTTCATGTTTATTTCGGTCTTAAAAATTAACAAATAGTCGGAATGCTATTAAATTCAAGGGATATGTATCGCAGTAAATAAGAATTATTTGCATGCTAACTGCGTTGTCCTACTAACAACATTCGTTCCTGAGATATCGGCTTCCATCAAAATCTTGTTCGCAACCTTTATTACATAAAAACTGAAGAAAACAAAAACGCCAATCTATAGAAGAGACTCTAAACTCTAAACTGCAAAAATGAGATACTTTTTTTTACTTCTCTCGCGTTCATGTTTACACCGATGGGCAAAGAATTTTGACAGTCATACAACTTATGTAGAAACGATTCAGTAGTATATGACATACCTAATATAAATTAAAGACACTGGGCATTAACAGAAAATTATATAAAATCTAAAAATATATTACAAGGGTATTCCAATTAAAAACTGAAGAACACCCTTGTTTAAAAGAATAAATTATTTTACAAAGTCAATATCTGTAGATATATGTGAGGTGAGAGGATCTAGAAGAAATTTGGCAAATATTTCCAACATCCTACAAACAGTGATTTCGTTGTTGATCGAAAATGATGTATATCCGCTGTTTTACCTGGCTTTTTGAAAGGTGCAAGTTGGATCTTGCTGTTTTGGTAAGGGTGTAGCAGCTGCGAGTGCGAAAAAGCAACGAACGAATGGATAGCCGATGACGATGATACTGCGGACGCAGTTGTTGCAATTTCGATTTGATGGTAGCGATTACAATGGGCCATCATCAAGATGGCACGTGAACCGCAAAAATGCACTCCTATATATGCGGACAGCTGTTCCGGTTGGTCGTGCCCGACTATAAACGATTGCCACCCAACGCATTTAACCGCTTGATTTCTCGGAATTGCTACCAACTGTCATGTAGTTCGTGGTGTGGTAATGGGACTGCTAAAATACTAGAACAAAAGACGATATCGTTTTATTTCTTGAACGGTCTTTATTAGTCGTTAAAAATGAGCTGCAACGTGACAGGGAAGGATATGTAAAAGAATTAATTTGCCTTCTCTTTCCACAATAGGGTATTTGACTGTATTAAAGATATAGCTTGTATTATAGTCGTCCTAATAGATTACGGTTTAAGCAAACTATTTGTTATTACTTAAAAAAAAATGCTTTATTTCTATTAAAAACCAAAACAACTTTGTTAAAGCGGTTAGAGGTAATCTACCGAAGTTTAACGCTTTGATGGTGGAATTCTTCTTTAAACATAATCCTTATTTTTACGCTCCGGAACTAAGCAACGTGTAAAAAGTGTTGTTAAGATTAGCCCTAACCTTAAGCTGTCAGATAATACCTGGTTCGAAAATACGATAGATAACTTATTCTAGTCAGTTTTACTTATGTCGAAGTAATCTTCAGAACAAAAAACACTTGTATTGGCCGCTATTTATTTCATTTGGATTTCTACGAGCCAACCACTTTCTTCGCAGTTTCAAATCTTGCCGAACAGCTACAAATAGTTTATCCGGAGTTTTTATTGACGTATTTCTGCATTGTGGATTTATACACCATTTATAACCCATTTTTAATAATTTTTATGAAGAGATTGTTAAAACAACACATCATACAACACAATTACCAAACGGCGACGATTACGAAAAATAATGCATTTACAATGTAGAGTGATGGAATAAACACACTAAGATGGTTTTTCAATAATAATCAAATACCCTATTGGCTACTGAGGCAGCCATGGAAATTAACGCCATATTAACGTTACTTCCGCTTCTTTCTCGCACTGACGTCATTGTATGCGCGTGAGCAGACCGTAGTAGTGGATCGGAGTAAGTTTTCATAACTATCAAAAAATCAAATGTTTGTAAATTAATAATAAATAAAAGGCAATGATGAAATAGAAAACAAAATTAAAATTTCACTCCTGAATCGGTATAAATTTCTTCCTCGCTTTCAAAAGAATTATCATGAATGAAAAAAATCTCCTATCTATAACCCTTGTGTATATGCTGGGTGACCCACGCCATAGGTACTGCCGTTTATTTTTTTCGTTTATGATGCTGGACAAATGAAATTTTGAGAAGTGCTAATTGATAAAAAAAATGCATTTTTTTGGGATACTATTGAGGTTTTTATGGCTTCCGGATTTTCGAAAAACCATGTCATCATTTAAATTTTAAATAGCACCCTATATTATTTATATGATATTTTCAATCAGCATGACGTTCTGAACACAAAAACATATCGATCGTCAATTTTTATCACAAAGGGGACGAAAAATAACTTTTTTTGTTTATTAGTTTAGGTGGACTAATGACTCATTAGCCAAAAACCAATTAAATCACTCTAGAGGGCGTCAGTAATACAATATCGGCCAAAATTGATTTAGACAGTGGTTATTTGTCAATTTTCGAATATTTTCACCAATTCATAGACACCCAGATTAATGAACAAAAAAGTTATTTTTTCGTTGCCAAAATTATAAAAGTTGACGTCGTTATGTTTTTGTGTTCAGAATGTCATCCTGATTGAAAATAGCACACAAATAATATAGCGTGCCAATAAAAATTTCAGTAATGACGTCATTTCCAGAAAAACCAGAAGTCATACTAACCTCAAGAGTATACCAAAAAATTATTTTTTTTTTGTTTTTAGCACTTCTGAAAATTTTATTTGTCCAGCATCATAAAATAAATAAAAAAAAATAAACTGTAGGGCCTATGGCATACATTTGAAGACGAGTTAATTTTTTATAGGAATTCCTAATTTCCGCCAGTGGAAAAGCAATGCAATTTGTTGAAAAGGAGTCTTTCTATAATGACACGATGATTCAAACATGATTCAAACATGATTCACCATTACCGTAACACTGTACAATGTACATACTACATACCCCAATATTACTAAAACATTCTTACATTTGTAATAAAAAATCTTTCTGCAAACCAACGTACTGTCCAGCTGGTATATTCCATATTGTCGATCTGCTCCAAACTTCGTAGCATCGCTAGAATTCGTATTGTTGTTATGGAAGCCCAGTACTGAGGCGCGTTCTGTGTAATTACCCGTTACATGGTCTAGTAGGTAACCAAACACCCAAGCTCGACGGAGAGGCTCCTTATTCTGCTTAATTGCCTCCATACAAGACAACACGATTCCTCCTAGTGGGCCCATTGTGCGCACCGCCAAACGCTAACTGATAACACAATGCGAATGGATATAACCGACCCTATTAGTTCGGGCGCTCAGATTTTCGCTAGCTCCCTAGGGACACACATATCCATGTTCCAGCCGCATATACAACCCGCACTTTGATTATTAATCGTATGTGTTGGCCGTATTATACGTTTACATTGCCGAATACGCCCTGTCGCAATGTATCAACCCCAGTAGCGGGTTGTTATATCTATACTGTTCTACGATAAGCTTTGATAGCGACTGCTCAGTGCAGTGGAACCATTCGGATACAGGCTTAAATCATGATTTTTTTTGGGAGATTTTTTAACCTGTTGATGAATTTGTATGACAAAAAAAGTCTTACTCTAAAACGCTTAGAACAAATGAAAAGACTTCGCAGTAGGCGACTCTGAATCTTTCGACTACAGGTTGAAACTTAATTTAAATATCTAAGTATTATATCAACACGTTAATATTTACTACATAGGTTATATAGTTAAAAAGCTGAGTCGAAAGATTAGCTACTAATAGCTAAGAATATCTAATAAACTAAGATTAAAAGCTAGAATATCTTTATACCATACGATTGTAGAACCATATTTGAATTATTGCAGCAGTATATTATTTTTGTGTACAGACAAAGACATTAAAAAATGCAAGTACAACAGAAACGAGCACGAACATTTTTGTTATTGATTGGCCTAAACAATGCCATGCGTGATTTATTTTTCCTTCTAAGTCCGTTCACCGAATATTTTTCATCCACCCTTGATTACCGGCTGATTTTTATAAAACTCAAAAAAATCTATGACATACCAACAAATTTGTACAATATTCGTTTGTGAATTCGGACCGTCAGAGTTGCACTGGCAACAGTAAACAGCAAACATAGCATTTTCTAATATGTGAAAATCTTCTTTGAGGACTTGCTACACGTGCGTACCGAATGGGCACTAGCTATTTTTTGATTAGTTCGCCTTATTTGTACATTAGCTTTTTCAAATCAAGCTGATAATTTGATTACGAACAAGCAAGGTTTAATTTTATAATGCCGACATATTTTTAATTACATAAGTGCAGAATTCACTGCGTACTAACAAGGGCATTCTTGTGGAAATTTATAAAACAAATCTTGACGAAACTGTTTGTTTCATTTTAATGATTTTTTGTTTAATTCATCAGCTTTCTGTATTATTAATTCGCAGCATCTAATTTTAACAGACTGTAAAACAATACAATTGGTCATTTGATATGAACTAGTTTAAATAAATTATTATTTTAATGAGAAAAAATATATATTTTTGTATTTAAATTAGGGAGATATTGCCCATAAAAGAAATGTTAGATATCGTTACTTCGTCATCGTTAAAGTTTTACTAAATCCAATTGTACTACTACGTTCTTTGTATAAATATGTCCTAATATTGTCTGAAATACAGATCAATTAGCTACTGAAAGAAAAATTTAAACAAATGAGCTTTCAAAATAGAACCTTTTTGTTGAATAAAAAAGCTACAGAAAATTGTCTCTACTATTAAAATATTTTTAACCGCTCTCGTTTCTCTTCAAATAATAAACATCATAAAAATCGACAAATATATAAATACAAGCAAATAAAGTACAATTTTCCAAATAAATTATTTTATAGACATGCTGTCTATAAAATTTTTCTGATATTTATTACTTGAAGAGAAACGAAAACGATTAAAAATATTTTAATAGTAGAGACAACTTTGTGTAGCTTTTTAATTTAACAAAAAGGTTATATTTCAAAAGCTCATGAGTATCACTTATATTGTTCATAGAAAAGCATCAACTTAGGATACACTCTGTATATGGTGTACGTTTTTCTTGGAAAGAAATAACATTGCGTTTATGTGGACAGGTAGAAACAACAATATTTTTTTGAATTTCTGTCTGACGGTTTCCGAAAAACTGTCTGTCTGACGGTTTCACAAAATTACAATTTTATGCGGTTTTCGCCCTTTAGAAAAATCAAAAATCTTACTAATAATTACAAATCTATTGTCAATCTTCGTATACGACCTACTACACCCAAAACGAAATTAAAAAATTGACAAATTAAACAGCGTACTAAAATGTTCATCGAGTATAAATAAATGCACCAATATTTGTCGCCTTTGCATTTGCTATACCCACTTCAACTGGGTATTACAAATACCAAGTATATGACGTAAAAAACCTCGTCCGCACAGCCGAACGTCGAATATATAAATTTATTTTAGGTGGACTCGCTACGAATTGAACAGAGCAGGTTTTTTTTTCTTGACAAATATTCATATACTTGGCAATGTACTTATTTAACGAAGTAATTCTTTTGATGCATCAAAAAACTAAGATGAATATGTGTAATTTAGCACCCCAAACACTTTAACATATTAAAAATCACTATATATTTGCAGAGGTATATGTTATTCCGCCATCTGGTCGTAATATATCGGGTTTTTTACTATTAAATCTTCTTATCTACTTGAATCTATTTTATTTAAGTTAATAGCAACATAGAAATAAACAGCTAATTTAATACGCATGGACACACTATATAAACCGACAGCAAAATATTATCACAGCGAATTTTCAAGAAACGTTCAAGTTCGCTTTCTTCTCACAAGAGGGTGTCCTGAAGGGTGTCAAGCAAACAGCTCCTAGATCCTTAAATCCCATTAACCCCAGCGAGCAATTAAAATCCAAAGGAACGAGGTTTTGCTCGCCTGGCACTTGAGTGTTATTTGTAAATCGCCACCAACCACAAGAAGCCTCCAAATTCCCTTACGAACCGCATTTTTCATAATTCGCTAGTTAATTACCGTCTAGAGACACAAGAGGGCGCGCGGGAGCATCAAGCAACCCTTAGAAGCATCCACAAAAGAGACAGTGGAGTAAGTTGATTAAAATTCTCCGCGGTTAGGCCACAATCAAAATTAATTACATTTGAATATGATTATTTTCGTTTTGGGGTTGCAGAGGGGACGGAAGGGGGGGTTGATTCGAATTAAGGGTTCCGCTAGCGACCGCCAGAGAGTGCTGCTCCGGTATCTGAAACTTTCTAAAATAAATTACCCGTAGCGCTGCGCAATTTCAACGGGAATGAAGCGTTATTATGCGGCTTTTGTTTGGAATTCTATCTGCATGATGACGAGTCGGTCGCGTCGCGGGAAAGGGTGCGAAACAGGGGCGGATCTAGGTTGTCGGATTGCAGGCCTCAATTATATACAACTCGTCTTTCTAGCGTTTGTACCAGAAAACGTAAGGGTAACCTTTAAAGATCAGTAACAAGAAAATTACATCAGTTTAAAATTCATATAATCACTTTTTTAGATCTTCTGATATTTTCAGAAACATTTTACGAAACTGTTACGAAACCCTATAATATTAGCGAACCTGACAATAGGATATTTGACTATTATTGGAAAACTATCTTAGTGTGTTTATTCCTTCACTCTACATTGTAAACGCATTATTTTTCGTAATTATTTCCTCAATATTTCATAAAAATCAGCGTTAAAAATTCCGCCAAAACGATACCTTCTGTTGTGTGACGTCACACGATAGTAGATGTCATATCGGCCCATATGGTCTGTCAGCATCGGGCATGCATCGGCATCGTCGCCGTTTGGTAATTTTGTTGTATGATATGTTGTTTTCAGTAATAATATAACAAGAGAGTGAGAATAAATTGAAAATATTTGGCAATAGCCACTTGAGCCCTGCGGGCTCTCGTGACTATTGCCTGGCAACAAGTTTTCAAACAATCTGTCAAATTATTTTCTAATTTATGGAACTCTCGAGTTATATTTGACTAGATTATTTTTTGATTCACAAATTTTTACAATAAAAAAGATCAATAAAACTATCATAAAATTATTGAAAAATTTAATTTAATTAATTATTACTTACAATATATGAAAATATCGTTGACACATTGTGAATATATTAAAAGAATTAACAATTTAAATTAGTACAATGAAAAACGCAATTATTAAAAATATTTCGAGACTCATTATTTATTGAGGATTTGGAATTGCTTGTTATATTAAGTGTTTCCTCCTGCGTATTTTCTCTAAGAATATTTATTATATTTGAATGATGTTCTTGGTTCAATTGTAAGTATGGTTTAATCGAACTTGCAGAATTATGACCAGTGACCTTGATTAGTTCTTGTTTTCCTACACCAGCTTTTGAAAGGTTACTTACTGCACTTGATCTGGCAGAATGGTTAGTTATTTTTTTAGTAACTGTGTCTAGACCTACTTTTTCTGCGGATTCTTTCATCCATTTTGAAATGGAATTTATTCCCACAGGAACGTTTTTATACCAAAAACCATGAGTTTGCCAAGCTGGATTTGGAGTAAGAAACAAGCGTTCGGTTTTAATATTTTCTTCACGTTTACTCATTAGTTTTTCAAAAAGACGAACAGGGCAAATATCTGGGTTATTTATGTTTGGAGTCAACCATTTACTATTAGCGCACCTTTGTGGTCCACCCTGTGCAGTTTTTGTAAAGATGGGATTGTATTCAATGCGGCCAGTATTTAATCTTTTTATGTCGGTTTCTTTTTTAAAATAATGAACTAAACATTTCGTAGCTTCTCCTCCCCTCCAAGCTAGTTCATACGATGCAACGTGAAAAAACTTTCTTTGCAATCCACAAGGTGTATCTTCGTCCCAATAGTTAAAAATTTGCAACAATTCTGTATTAGAAAGTGCCACAGAACTTTGTTTGTGCTTTTCAAGATGTTTTTGTAAAATTTTTCTTTTTGCATCTCTTGCATTCCGAGCATTTCTGAATTCTATATCATGGAAAGGATCAAAGGACCTGTTATACTTATTAAAGTAAAGTTCTTGAACTAATTTTGCCGTTTTATTCCACATTGTCTTTATTACTGCTTCTTTATAATCATTTCCGTCTTTTCTTTTCATGTTATAAGCCCAATCTTTTAAAATCAATGCCAGAGTAGCTGTTGTAGTAGATTGATCCAGAATATAATTTCTTTCTTTGGTGAAGGTCTTAAATTGTCTCCATATAGACTGATTACTTATTAGAGTATTTTTCGAAGTAGTTTCTAAAATCTTTTTTGTAATTTCTGCATTAGAAAAGGTACTAAACCGATGACTTTCACCCATTTCGCGTTGACACAGTTAAGTAATTATTTTGACAAGTATCTGACAGTTGCTAGGCAAATAAAAGCTACAGTGATTATTCCCGAGAATAATCACAAGAGATTTATTGTGACAAATAAAGAAACATTTCATTGGTTTTAAGAAACGTCAAAAAATAATCACAATTTCTACATAAAAATGGGTTATAAATGGTGTATAAATCCACAATGCAGAAATACGTCAATAAAAACTCCGGATAAACAATTTGTAGCTGTTCCGCAAGATTTGAAACTGCGAAGAAAGTGGTTGG
Organism: Aphodius sticticus; assembly: GCA_963966075.1. NCBI lineage: Eukaryota > Metazoa > Arthropoda > Insecta > Coleoptera > Scarabaeidae > Aphodius > Aphodius sticticus. Next base: position 7,012,797 of record OZ014510.1, read on the forward strand.
CTCGTAGAAATCCAAATGAAATAAATAGCGACCAATACAAGTGTTTTTTATTGTGAAGATTACTTCGACATAAGTAAAAATGACTAGAATAAGTTATCTATCGTATTTTCGAACCAGGTATTATCTGATCTGACAGCTTAAGGTTAGGGCTATCCTAACCTACAAAGTTATGCTTACATGGCACTTTAATGCTATTAGATTCAAACGGGAGAAGCATAAGAGCGCGTTCGGATAATCGGGTAGGGTACGCTGAGAGTAACGCGCTGCATAATAGGCGGACTAACGTCATAAGGCGTTAATCTGCCTATAAGAGAGAGACAGCGGACCCAGGTTATCTGAGCATTGTTCTCACCATACTACATCTAAGCGTACTAACGAATGGCGTCACTGGAGACTGAGCCAATTACAGAGCGTTTTCAATCACGTGACAGGACGTGAATAAAATTCATTTTATTCATCATTTTAACTTAAACGTATTAAATAACAGTCAGTTATCTTTAGTTAAAATTTAAAACGTCTCTTATTACGGTATAACATTAACTTGCTGTAACTTCCTAGTTTAAGAAGGACGTTTATGGTAGTCAGATCGACGTCGGCCTTGAGTCTATAGTACGCCAAGGATGTGGTTCCATCTAACGGTGAACCGTTGTACTCAAGTCTTTGTGTATAAACAAACATACTTACTTAATTTGTTCAGCCGATTTCTGCTCTTTGCCAATAGGCAGCTACTGTAGTTGTTGTCAACTGTTAGTTATTATCGATCTGAGCTGTTGGTACTCTTCTCCCTTATATCGGTCTGTGGACTTTATTACAGAAACCTTCTTTAGAGAGTGACAGTTCGTAGTAATTCGACACAATTTCATAAAAAGCAGAATGGCTGCGTCAATTTTAAAGAAGTATGCCTTAAAATGTTACCCATGAATTAGCTCCTGTTTTGGGATTAATGCTATTGGTTTAACCACCTTGAAAGCATATTGTGTCAGCCAGTATATTATGTCATTGAATTTTATATTTATGCCGGAACAATGCCCTATGCTTACACATTCCAACAGTACCTTACTTTTACACATCAGTGCAATATTTTCGACTCTGATCTGCTTTTTATGTGCCTGTGTTTTGCATGTAACTGGTATATGGATAAACGCCCCTCTTAGGTGTTGAAACTTGTTTACTTAGAAAAGATACTTATTTTGGTGTTCTCTTGCTACCCCTTCATGTCCTCACCCTCTATAAAGATGTTTTTTATTTGTTTTTTAAAATAACTCCTCTGGAATAAAATCTACGTTTTACAAGCGCACATCAAATATTTTAACGTGCACATTTTGGCAATGCTGGCTACTGCTGGAAATAGCTACGCAACATTCTAATTGAATTTGTAATGCATTTTCATTCCCTTTCCACTGTTAAATTTTGATTTATGTCCGGATTTAATTTATATATACGCGGCCGAACGCATCGAAGCCAAAATGGAATTTTGCGGAATGACATATTACATCACATTTGTGGAATTACTCGCAAAAAAGTTAAATGAAAACAAAAAAAAAGGTACAAATTGCATACAGTTTTTGAAATCGGTTGTCTGCTAGGTATATATGGCTTATTAGAATTATGAAATTCGGCCAACTTAAACTGTAGATATGTCAACTTTAACGTTAAGTATCTTTTGAACCAGTTGTTAAATTTTTATGACTGTTATTTTTTAATTGAATGTTAATTTTGAGCATATACAGTGTATAAGAATTAAGGTAAGTTTTTTTTATCTTCTTCTATATACAGTATTTAGTTGGTGCAATCATTTTGCTTTATTGCAGTCATATTATCTGGGTTAAATCCCTTCATCTTCATCGCTTCTTTTGCCTTTTCCATGATTCCAGCATCTGGGTTCCTAGTTCTTGTTGATATACTTACGGCTCCTAAAATTTGTGGTTATTTTTTTAAAACTATACATTAAAATAATCTTAAGATATACCTGTTTTTAAATACGATAACATCCTAACACAATTGTAATAAATCACATAATTATCGTAATCTGTAGCCACCCAGTAATGCGTAAATGATACATCAATGTCTAACTGAAGGCATAAATAGGAGGCATAAATAAATTAATATTCAAACAATGGTTTAAGCTACGTCAGTAATACCTATATGCATTATGCTAAATTTACTTTTATGTTCATTTTTAACGTTGTACTTCGATGTATTTCCTTCTTGAATTACTGTCATATTGTCATCGTAGTAAGAACCCCTAAAAAATCGTACAAATCTCAATATTTACCTGATTTTATTGTTTTTTTTTATGTTTTACTCGTCTGTTCTTCGTGATAGTTTAACAAGTCCGCTAACGCCAGTTATATCGATTTTTTGGCAGTCATCAATGTGTTTTCTAGTATGACCATCAACTTCTTGGACATACCAAACACCTTCTGTCTGTAAAAATAATAATTAAATTCGATTCATTTTCTGTTTAAATAAGTACCTTTTTTGCGTCAAAGTGCTGAATTTGTTCTATTTTGTCACACATATCGGTATTATCCCCATGTGTTAAGGCCACAATGGCATATAGAAATATAAGAACTTTGAATAACTTTTTCTCTACTAGGGTAACTTGTAGTCTGTATGTCTGGCTGGATAGCTATCAATAATACAAATTTCGTAGTTATCAAAACAAATAAGTTCTTGATAACTTTGTTATTGCGCTAAAATAATCTAATAATTTCGCAACCATTGCGAAATATCTGCTTTCTTGCAGTTACATATTTACTTGCTTTATGGCAAAAATACTTAAACGATAAGATGCATTATGCGTGTTTATGTGTTTATTATTAATGATGGCTCTTCTAAGTTTGGCTATACTTGGCGTTTAAACTATAGTAACAAGTTTTAACAAATTTTTCCAAAGTTTCATACCATTTTTAGTGCAGCGCACTATGTCAGTTGTGTGCTGCCGTCTATGTGGTAAAATATGGTAAAATAAGTTTACGAAGCCCTAATGAATTTACATAAAGATATCTATTTCGACAACTCATATTCGTATGATCTGTCAGCCATGATGACTATATCATCGAGATAGTATAGAAAGGAGACGCTATGACGACTCGTTTGTTATAATATTGCATACAATGCAACATAGCACATATTAACTATATTTGTTTAACTAAAGAAAGTTAGAATATATAATAAACATAAAAATACTCTGGATTAATTAAGTTATAACAAATAATGTAAAATAAATCTTATAAGTGTAACCTACTGGCCATTAAACAAAACCATTTTATTATTTTGATGTCGACTGCTGGCGGATTTATATATTTTTCTTTTTCTGATGTAACACATTCGAATACATGTGTACCTATTTATAATACTTTTAATTAATAATATTCTGTGACTATCCAACACATATTGATCGAAACTATGTTTTACTAAACTAGAAAATATATTTGATGCGATTTGGTGCTGTTCTGTCTATACATATATCCGTAAAATGCTTCGAACAAACAACACTGGACTTTGTCGGCTTCCAGTTACATCAGTGTACAAACTGTATCTATAATTTCTACTGGGCAGGAATCTTTGGAAACCTACATTTAATTGTTAAATAACCCAAAAATTAAGTCAAATTTTATTGAGTACGATCTTGTTCATTATCATTTGACTGACATCTAACGTCACTTACCGATGAAACGTAATTCCCGCTGATTTATTGCAGCCAGGACCCTTTCTGCTGCGACAGCTGCTTACATCGCATACAGTAGTGCTAATTAGTTATAAAAAGAATACTTATAGCGCACTAGAAACCACTTAAACCTATAGAATGTATCGGCTTGTCAATTTGACGTTATGGGACTAACGGACGGTATGATTTGACATAAAGTGGTCCCAATTTTCACAAAGCTCATATGACTCCACTTTTATACTATCTCCATGGTTTCTTCTAACATTGTGTGTATAAACGCGCTTGACGTCATACTTCTGAAAACATTTAAAGATAAGGATTAAGCAATCCTTCTAATATTCAAGTATCCCTGCGCACACACGGATTTTTTGGCCACTGTAATGCGTGCCATCTAATACATAGTTGTCACACTAGAAACAACGGTTTTTAAGGATAAATGTGCGGCAACACCATGGCAGCACAAAATTACTCCTACAATATAATGTCAATGCATGCCTTTAATATTTACACTATGCAAAGTAGATATAGAGAAATCTAAAGCTTTATTTACTGCGATAATAATATAAATATTATTACTTTTTTAATTTAAGCCATACGCATGGCCCTCCTGGAACAAGTATAGGAAGTATACAGGGTTAGCCAAAATTACCGGAACACCCAAATAATTCTACAACGGTAAAAAAATTCAAAAAAGAAATCAAACAAAAGTTTTTAGACTTTAAACAATCCATCGTTCAAATATATTTTGAAAATACAGGGTGTTCATTTTATTATAGAAACCGCGTAAATTTTTTTTTCAAAGGAACACCCTGTATCTTTTTACATTTTATAATTTTAGGACTAATTCTGGACATTGTTTATTAAAATAATTTTTTTATAAAATGCATCATTTTTGAGTTTTAAGCAATTAATTTAAATTTGTCAAAATTACCGGAACACCCAAATATTTCGCCATCGGTAAAAAAATTTCAAAAAACATTCAAACAAAAGTTTTTGACATTAAACAAGCTATCATTAAAATATATTTTTAATATACAGGCTGTTCATTTTTTATGCAAATTTGGTTAACTTTTCTTTTCAAATGGAATACCCTGTATATTTTTACATTTTATAATTCTAAGACTAATTCTAATCTTTTATTGGAATAATTTGTTTATAAATTTCATAATTTTTTAGTTATAAGCAATTAGTCAAAACTCCTGAACTTCAAATTAAGAATTGATTTGAAGGATGCAATGTGGGATAGCTTACCACATTAAAACTATTGTCCTTTCAGTGATTTCTTCCGGTTTTATTGGAATATTGAGCATAAAATGAAGTAATACCTCATCTCCTAGTTATATTCAACGAAGATCTGAATAATATTTGGTTTCAACAAGATGGTGCACCGCCGCATTACGGTGTCCAAGTTCGGAATTATTTAAATTCAATTTTCCCGCAGAGGTGGATTGGAAGGAGAGGATCCATTGAATGGCCACCTAGGTCGCCGGATTTACAAATACTGGATTTTTCTATTTGGGGCCACCTAAAGTCCAAGATTTACACCAATAGGCTGCAAAATATTGATGCGTTGAAGCAGAGGATAGTGGACGAAGTTCAGAGTATTACTGTCGATCATTTAGACAACTGTTTACGGGAATTTGTTGATAGGTTGGGGCATTGTCAAGCCGCTCAGGGATGGCAGTTTGAAACTTTAATTTAATTGTTTTGTTATTTTTTCTTCACATTGTTATTATTTATCCGTTCGGCTAAAATAAATGTTTTGGAGTTTTGATTAATTGCTGATAATTAAAAAATTAATCAATTTATAAAAACCTACTTGAAAAAAAATTCTTAGAATTAAAAAATAAAAATGTACAGGACGTTTAATGAGAAAAAGGAAAAGTTTTCCATACTTCCATAATAAAATAATCACCCTGTATATTAAAAATATATTTAAACGATACGTTGTTTAAAGTAAAAAACTTTTGTTTGAATGTTTTTTGAAATTTTTTTACCAATGAAGAATTATTTGGGTGTTGCGGTAATTTTGACTAATTTTAATTATTTGCTTAAAACGCAAAAATGATGCATTTTATAAAAAAAGTATTTTAATAAACAATGTCCAGAATTAGTCCTAAAATTATAAAATGTAAAAAGATACAGGGCGTTCCATTTGAAAACAAAAGATTTGCGCGATTTCTATAATAAAATGAACATCCTGTATATTCAAAATATATTTGAACGATGGATTGTTTAAAGTCTAAAAGCTTTTGTTTGAATTTTTTTTTGAAATTTTTTACCGTTGTAGAATTATTTGGGTGTTCCGGTAATTTTGGCTAACCCTGTATAATTAATCATAAGAAATTAAAATACATAATACATACAAAACTTAAAAGACTAATTCACAACTACAAACGTCGAGTGCTTTTTTCACTTATTATAAACCTTATATAGAAATGATTCATGATTATAAAGCACCGTTTAGGCAGGGTTAGTTTAGTGGCGGTAAGTGCTGTCCGCCACTAAACTTGCCATGTTTAAACCATATGAAATTACTAGAAATTTTACAAACATCTTATAGTCATGTGTGTTGTCATAGCTTTCTTTGAAACAAAACTTAGTTTCGTTTGATAATTCTTTGATTTAAAATCTAGAAGAGCTTTTTTTAATATTTTATTTTACCAGCTCAACATACATTGTGTTATTTCTGGGCATGGTTAATAGAAATATTTCACAAATTGGCACATAATGTAAAGGTCCGGTTCCTCGGTAGTCTAGAATGTATGTTTTTTTTTTGTTCTAGGTTATGTTGTATTGCGCTATTACAACATAAGTGTCCGGTTTTTATAAAAACTTGTTAGTGTTTTTTTTTGATAAATTCTTCGATAGTACTAATGTTCAGTTTGTCATGTAATTGCCTGTTCCTTACAAACCAAGGGACGTTGGTGTCAGTTCAGAATATTTTGTTTTGGTATACTTGCACTTTGTTAGGGTTTGTTTTACATGTAGTGCTCCATATAGAGCATGAATACGTCACCAGACTTCTTAGTAGCATTTTGTAGAGTAGTTTGACACCTTCTCGATACAGGGGTGATTTTCTATTAATGACAGAGTATAGCATTTACAAAGTTACTTAATTTTCAATCTATCGTTTACATTAATAACCCATTTTTGTAGCCATGTAAAGATTGTTTCAATAATACCGCAAGTTTTGAATTTTAAATTAAACATATGTAGTTTTCTGTAGTAAAGTACTGAAATATTTACTGATTTATAAGGTAGACATTCGGGAACCAGTACTTTCGAAATTTGCGACTATTCCTTTCACAGGGGATGAATTTGGAACATTATTTCTACAAAAATTGAACGCAATTTACGAATTGTAGCAACCATACAGTCTTGCAATATTACTTACATACATCAATAAGTTGTTATCTCCCCACAGAAACTTACTGGAACCCATATTGTAGTCACATTTGATCGCCAACGCACTGTGCCACTTTTGGCGGATGCGCCGTATTTTTTTCTACAATTTTGTTATTAAGCCTTATTTCCAAATATTCTCACCCATAAAATCGATACCTTCTCACTAAAACAATCTACAAACTTTACATTAGTACCAATCCAAAACATCTTAAAATCTTTTCCCTGGAATTACTCGAGCACGTGAGGTCAAAACGCAAAGGTTTTCCCGGCCGGAGAAAAGTCTATGAATCAATCGAAACCTCCTATATACGGATACAGGAAGTACATCGTACTAAATCCGGCAGATTCGGTCTACGAGCCCTCCGCCCTAGGAAATGAATCGTTAGCTTCGGGACACTATCGGAACACGTTTTAAATTGTCCGGATAGCGCTGCCCTCTACCGTCCATATCCCTACACTCCACCCTCATCCCGAATGTTCTCTTGTTCCTCTTTTTCCCTTATTTTCGCTTTTTCGCTCGTGGCTACGCGAAAAAAGTGTTGACTGCGTTTTCCCAAGGGTCGGCCAACGCTATAGGGGCCGTTTTTATCGACTCTGCCTTCGTGTTCGACTTTTATCTTGTCAGATTCTATAGACGACGACTTGTCCATCCTTGTCCATTAACTGGAAGTGTTTATAATGTAGTGACCGCTCAGTGGCAACTGAAATTATTATTCTATCGACTGCGCCAGTTGTGGAAAATTTTATCCTCGGGTCAATAAAATGTCATATTTTTCATTGGTAAGACATTTTTTAATCAGATTTGGTTGGGTTTGTCATAGAGCAGGGGTTCTAAACCGTGTACCACCTTTATACAAAAATGCATATTAATACAGGGAAAGAAATAATCCTACTTATTTATTTTGTAATAAAATAATGACGTTTATAACAAAAGTTCACTTGGTAAAAACTTGAAATTTTGTTAGGTAGGTATATAATTTCATTTGGTATACAAAAGTAAAATAGAAAAACCCTTGGGTATTGCTAAACCAATTTTTTTTTTAAATATCATGATCTGTGTCAATTAGTTTCAAGCTCAAATTTGGCTCAATCATTAATTTTGGCTTATGTTTGTTGTTTAAGTATAATATTGATGAAAACCCATACCTACATATATTTCACATAAATCGTGGCGCAAAAAGGTATTAAAAGTGTAATATCTTAATCTCCAGTTTCTTTAAAATAATTCTTCCTCTGGATCCAAAAAACGGTGATTGTAATAATTTTAAATTCTTCTATCAGCGCTGTGTGTGGGGAAATGTCTATCAAATGTTTTTAAATGTTCTTTTTCTATTAGGTTGTGAAGTTTGGTATTTACATACCTTTTAGATTTCTGATCCAATTTTCATTGTCATAGATTTGGGAAAATAACTATTGTTTTTTAAAGAGATGCAATCAATATTTTTTTTATATCCGACTAATTCATCATTGATGTTTGCCATCTTTCTTCAAGGGAGCCTTCGAATGCTGGCAATAAACTACATTTATTTTTATTAACTTCTTTTATAATTAACTCGATTTATTTATTGGTAATTTTATCTTCAACGATAATTAAATGAACCTTTGATCCCTGCAAAACTAAATTTAATTCATACAGCTTTCCAAAAATATCAGCTAAATATGCTAACCGGGCCATCCACAATTCGTCAAAGAAAGAAATTTTGAATTCGAAATTAGCGTTTTCAAGAAAAACTTGAACTTCTGATTTAAGTTCGAGGAGACGCTTCAAAACTTTACCTCTCGAGAGCCATCTATCATCGGAATGTAACAAGAGTGGCTTCTGTTGCTACCCATCTCTTGACATAATATTAAAAACATTCGTGAACTGAATGCTCGACTGTTAATAATATTGACTGCAATTATTGTGTTGATAATGTAGTGAGAGCTTAGTGACAACTGAAATTATTATCCTATCGACTGCGCCAGTTGTGGAAAATTTTATCCTATGCCTTATTTTAGTTGGGTAATCCATTTTTCAATATTCTCTATCATAAATCCAAAGTTATTTAGTTTACCGCAAACACACACCAATGTGAAAAGTATCGGATTCGCTGACTCAAAAATTGCCGCAATTTCTGAACGGAGTAAAACTAAAAAAATTGTTTCTGCACTCCCAGTACATGGGATATTTCACTAAAAAAAATATTAGTGATTTTGTGCTAGTACTTCAAGCACTTTCAAAAAATCTGATGCAATTTTCTGCTAAATTAATTACGTTTATTACATAAATTGAGAGAGCGAGCGACCAGAAGGGGGTGGGGCGTACATCTGACGTGTCTGCCGATGCAATTTCGTTGTCGGCAAACAATGTCAGTACAAGAACGGAAGCTGGGTTGGCACTTAGTCCCTCCGGTATCGGTCCACTCCGGGAAAATGCTAAGTGGCGCCGGTAGATGTCGACACCAGTTAATTGGGTTGGCTAATTTTAGAACCGCCGCCGCCGAAGGCAGCGCCCTTGCCGCCACGGTGACGTCAAGAAGGCAGCACCTTATCTGGTGGTCCCTTCTTGCGAGAATAATGCTCTTTAGTTAGGCAAAGATGAGACAACAAGGCAATGCCTGCACGTGTCATCGTCCACTTATGTGTACGCCAAGCACTGATGGTGATGATTATTCGAAATGTTGAGTGTTGTAGTGGATGAAAAAAACTTTTAGTTTTTTTGGACTTCTTAGAGTAACTAGAAATAGAAAAACAAAAAAAAATTTAATGTCTTTAGAGTTTTTCCAGTAATTAGTTCAGGAGATTTTTTGAATCGCAGAGTTTATAATAAACAAATAGATATTTTAGGTCAGTTAGCTTTGCGTTTTGTTAGCTCGTTCGGTGTTTTTAAGAATTAGTTCGCGCTGCAGTGGTACTAAATTTGTTTAAATCCACAGCGGAAAACGGCGCAAGAGGGCGCAGCTGGCGTATAGACGGAGGCAGCACACGTATCGGTTTAATTGTATCACGCGCCGGGAGATGGCGCTGCAGAGTCTTGAATATTAATTACGTGTCTCCTTCGAAACGCCAGCCAGATTTCTTATATTGCATCGACTTGCTCACGATACGCTGGGGCAATTTGCAATAATTGTTTTACCGTATCATAGAATTAATGATGCTTCAGTTTAACTTTAGATGTTGATTTATTGCGCGCTAAATCAATACAGGGAATTAAGTCGAATGCAAGAGTGTCGAGCATGGCGCAGTCGATATATCGTAATATTTTTTTTTATTTTTAATCTAAGATTTTAGACTGCGAACAACAATTTTATCCAAGAAGGTTCAAACCTGTCTCCAAATCGTTCCCAGCTTTTAGACAATGATATATCCTATGAATGCAAAAATTTCCAAATCACGTACAGCTCATTGTTCAATCGGGACTGCAGGATAAAGTAGTGGTGGGGGAAATTTGTGGAAGCGCGAAGGGCTCGTTTCCTTTCACCCCTTTGACCCTTTTAGCTATAGTCGATTCTTTTTGAGCTGCTAAGCACGTGGTAGTGATTTGTGTTCATTACAGGAAACGGAAGTCTATTAGATAGACTGAGGTCTTTTCGGGGTACTCGTGAATTTTTTTTACGTCCCTCTCGCTGATTGTAAAAATCGAATGAAAATGTTCAAATTTGTGTGGTGAAAATTAATTTTTGTAACCAGTTTTTCTAAACATGTGTTTACTTCTCTTATTGAAAAACTACCAATATGTATTAAACGATTGAAGAGTTAATGAACAACTCTCCAAAAAATGCACGTCAAAGTACAGTCATGGAAATAAGTAAGTTCGTATACTATCGCAGGATTTGAAAATAGTATTTCGGTTATATATTCGTGTACTGTTCTACCTCGACCCGGCCGCATCGCAAAAAGTTGTCCGTCACGAGGTGGTTTTTCGATGGATGTAATGTAACGGGATTTAGTTTATTTTTAGCGTGTCCGACCTTTTCCTTAATGTGATATCTTCATTGCAATGTAATAAATGAAATATGATCACTACAGTTAAGTTTACGAGTAGGTAATGCATTTAATTAAATATAGAATTACTTTTATAATAATATTAATAAACATGTTTGATAATATGATACGAAAATCTCATTTTAAGATATTGCGTAATATCATGACACATTATATAAGTTTATGTTAACTAATACACATACTAATTACGCAAGTAAATGCATTTGCCCAGCAGTAGGATGGCGGGCTTAAGTAAGTAAGTAAGTAAATGCGCAAATCAACTTGATGCCAAGGATTATCACTAAATATAGACTATTTCAGAATTGTAATATTAAAATATATTCACTAAATGTAAATAAATTCTCTAAATTTAATTTAAATTTACATTTAGGACGAGCATATTTTGTATGAAGGACAATGGAAATTTTATATCTGTATTTACTTTACAGCAGTTAATGTTCAATTATCTTTCATGACATCTAATACATGCTTGACAACCAAAATCATTTAAATTATAGCAATATATACAGGTGTCCCACGTTTCTTCCGCAAAACAATTTGTTTCAGAAAGTAAATTACTTTTTCAATTCATTAAAAAGTTACAGCCGTTTGAATTATTAACAATATCTTATTTTAAACGACTCCAACTTCAGAATGAACAGAGAAAACCAATAAGACCATATGAAACATATTACTTTCTACTTTCTAGAAAAAAAAAAACAAAACATTTTGCTATTGACTTTTGTTCATTTGTTAAGACAAATTATTAAAATTTTACTTATAATTAATAATTTTTTATTGTTGTAATATGTATTTATTTATGTTAATATTTCAAAGAGCTCTAAAGAAGTTTTATTGTAATATAGTTCCAGTTCAATAAGCACACATTTTTCATTTACTATATATTAGCTGGAACATTATTGGAAATTTTATTTCTTAATTTGTTTTCTAGCTAAATTAAGAGGCGTGCATTAACAACGATAATAAGTTAAAAGTAACATTTTGACTTATGAATTGTTTACTGTAAGGTTAGCTAAAATGCATATACATTAAAAATGAAGGTCTTTTTAATTTCCAAACAATATAAACTATAATTGAAAATGTTTAACGACATACTTTGTCAAAGTAATATTATAAGTTAATAATATGGTAACATACAGGCGGGATGTAAATTTTAAATATATCAAAAATTACAGCCACAACCTGGATTTGAACCAAGGCCCTTTGCGTCGCTAGAGAAACCAAGAACTTTTTTTTCTGAAGCGTCTCCTTTTCGGAAATTATATACCCGTTACCAACACAATTTATACTCATCCCAGTTCAAATTTGATGAAATAATTTTTATGTTGTATAAATGTTCTTTTAGATGGTCGTATATTTTAGTTTTTTTTTTAATAATAATTATAACATATTTACATTCCATCAAAATTCGTCGAAAATTTAGAGCTTGCTTCCAAACATTTTTGTAAATTAGTGATATACATAATTGTCATTATTTTCAGTTGTCAGATATTTGAAACATATTGCTGTAAAGTAAATACAAAATAATAATATAAAAAAATAGTAATGATACATTCATGCTATACAAAATACATACTCCTTTCTGTTTATTAAGTTAAACACTGCAAAATATCGTTGAAGCTAAATATCTCGAAAGCACCAGTAAATCACAATTAACAAATTACCATAAAGACAAATTTAAAGCAATTTAATTTTAATTTATTTCTATTTTGTGAATAAATGTTAATACATATGTCAGTTCTGAAATAACCTGAAAAGTAAAAATATTAACAACAACAAATTGATTTTTGTATTTATTAACACAAAAAAGCTATTAGATGTAATAAGGTTGTAAGTATAATTTGTTGTGTTGTATGCAATATCTTGAAATGAGATTTTCATTTCATGTAATCGGAAAGTTTTATGTTTATTAATATAAAATTAACGTCATATTTAATAAAAACACAATTGCAATGTATGAATTACATTAATTAATTACACATTAAGCTAATAAATAGAAACATATAAATCATTATAAACCAATTCAAAGCATTCGAACAAGGTTTCGCAAATAATAAATTTCCGATATAAGAGTTGAAGCGTAAACGGACAATTTTTTGCACTTAGCGGCCGAGCGGTCGACCAGAATAACAAAAAACTTGTAGTTGGATGTATCATCGACACACTGCTAAAATATTTATAGAACTTACTTAATTCCATGAGTGTACATAATTTAAGGTTGCTTTCAGATCATATTGAAGACACAATATGATCAAAAATGACAGAACATACATAGTGTAGCATAACATACATAGCTTGGCATATAAAATTAAATTGTCAACATTTCGATAGCCGTAACAACTTTGATATCGAGAAATATGCTTTAATAGGTTCTAAATTACCTCTACTTTCAAGCGTACATCAATGTTTATAATTTTTTATACAACGTGATACAAATAAAATAACAAAAAAACGTAACTACAGCGTTCGGCAGGAGATTTTGCAGTATTTGTAATCACAAATAAGTGTACTATTATTTGAACCACTTTCAAGTGCTTAATCAAGCTTAATTGAAGAGTTCAAGTACATAACCAACTAAGTGCCAAAAACATTATTCCGAGATATTTAGAAAATAGTGTGCAGAAAGATAAATGTTTTATAGAAAGCCATCCCTAATTTTTTGTGCATATTTAAACAGATTGTACATCACATGGTGATGTTGTTTTTTGCCGAGGTCTTGTATCGCAAGAACAAATCTAAAGCAAATTCAAAAATTCGTAGAAGGTGCCATAATATTTATTCATACATATTTTAAGCTAAGTTGATATTATTTTATACTAGAAAGTAAAACTTAATAAAAATAAGTTGCTTGAACAAGTATACTTCATACAGAGTGTCTGTTGTTCGAAAAAATACATGAGGACCTCGTTTACTGAAAGCCATGGTAAAATTTGATAGTTCTGCTCAATTCTATGTTCATTAATTTTCTTTAAAAATGCGTTTATTTGTTATTTTGCAAATGTACTGAAAAACTGTTGTTTTTTGTGCAATCTTTCTAATCTAAAGATAAAATGTAATTCTAAAATAAAAACAGAAATAACATGAACTTTATTGTAATAATAAAATTACCAGAACACGCAAATAGTAAAAGCCGTAAAAAAATAAAAAAAAATCAAACAATACTTGTTTGGCTTTAAACAAGCTATCGTTTAAATATATTGTAGGTATTATGGAAATAACTTTGGTAACTTTTCCTTTTTTCAAATAGACCCTGTATATTTTTACATTTTTTAATTCTAAGATTAATTCTAAGAATAGTTAATAGGAATCATTTTTGTTTATAAAATCCATCATTTTTGAGTTAATGTATAGAAAATTTATACCGGGTGGTCTTTTTAACTTGAGACTCCTCAATATCTCGAGAAATATACATGGTACGACAAAAGTGTCTTAAATAAACTTGTAGGACGCAAAGGGGGAAATGAGATGGCGATATCAGTTTCATTGCAGGTGGCGCTGCAATCGGTGAAATCTATCTAAATACTACGTAAAAATTATAAATTCTGAACAATCCGGAATTCTTGGATTTTATTTATATAAGACACTTTTCTCGAAATATTTAGGAGTCTCAAGTTAACAAGGCCATCAGCTATATCCAACCGTAAATAGTTTCAAAAAAATGCTTCAAATAAAAGTTTTTTGGGTTTAAACCAGCTCTTGTTTAATATATTATTCATTTTGTTATGGAAGTTTGCAAACCATCTTTTTCTAATAGAAACTGTATATTTATTTTTTTTAATTCGAAGAGTTTTTTTGTAGGAATCATTTTTTTTTTATAAAATGCATAATATTTTAATTATAAGCAACCACTGGCACTGACTAAAGGCAGTTAGCTTATGCGAGATCGAGCGGTCAAGTTTGTTAAGCATTTCAGGACATATTTTTACGTAGCCCGTTATTTACATTAAAGCCAGTGATATGCAGCCCACTTTAATGTAATAAAACCAATTTTTCAATTTTTGGCACTTACACTGTTAAAAACCTATGGAAATTTACACAGATTTGACCTATTATATGATGGTAAATTTTCATGAAATAGCTGTAAATATCAATATTTCATATTTTGTTGGTAAATATCAATCAAATGATGTAAAAATACACAAAAAGAAACTCCTAAAATACATGCAGGTAAAATAACATAGTTTCCATTTGTTTTGTGAATTTACACGAATAAGAACTACTAATATACATATTTTGTTGCTAAAATTACATTTTATTTGTGCGTTCAGTAGTTTTCGACAATAAAATGTATACACACACAACTTTATTGTAGAAAATATATATTGTGATGCAAAATTACACGATACGTTAAATAATATACTTAAAAAGTGGAATAACACATATATAATGAATATCAAGTACATCTTTTAAGTGTAATACACAACAGTATTGTAAAAACACACACAGAGTAACACAAAATTACACAAAACGTGAATTAATAAACTGAAAGAGTAAAATAATAAATGTTTAATGTAAATGATGTATTATTTTAAATAAAGTGTGTATTGTTTTACACAAAGTGTGTATTTTGCGTTCGGAAAGTGCATTTTTGCCTATTGGCGCCATTCTGCCGCGTTCTCGCCCAAGCACTAGTCGCTCAGCATTAGTTCGCTTTCACCCTACGAAATTCACGGTAGTTGGTGTGGTGTTCCTATATTGTTAAGGTTAATAAGGTAAGTAAGTATATTATCATCGCACTACGATTCATTAACATAGATTAACAAGCTGTCTTAAGGTCGATGTCGTTGGTCAGTTGTAAAATAAAATTACATCTGATGGCATTGATGATCCTGATGCCACTTTGTTGCAGGATGAGGAATAGAACTTCTGAAGATACGCAGAATCTGCCGGTAATACTTCGCGTTGTAAAATCAGGTAATAATAATAACACTATATATGTATAATGTATATACATATATTTTTTTTGTTGAAGTTTTTAAGGTGCTGTTGGCTTTTTCAATATATTTTATAGCATATTTGCAAGATCAAAAACAAAAAAAAATGCTACACGATGGAGTTTGTACAGAAATATTATGGAAAGATCCACCTGATGCCGGACCAAAAATTACCTACCAAGAAAAGCGTCTCCAAGGCTCTCTCGCTATGCTAAGACTTGTTCGTAGGCTGCACGATGTTGTTTAAATAAGTAGGTATAGCGTAAAATTAGTGGTTTTCGCAAAATGAGTCAATATCTTCAGATTATTTATTTCTTCTTAGTTTTTAAACTAAACAATGTCGCGAAATCAAATTCTTTCTTCCATAAATAAGTTGTTGATTTTAGTTTCATATAAGTAAGTTTGAAATCTATTTTGCTTTGTCGTGTTTTCAGTTAACTGTCTTAACTTGAGTATCCCATTTCTTTCAGAAATTAAAAGTGACGCAAACCTGAATCAGTGTAATCAGTCCTTGTAATCAGTGACTAGAATATTATTGTATTGGAGAATTTCTAAGAAGATCTTTAGAAGATTCTAAAATTTGAGATCAGTTGTCTCACTTCTATTTCCTCAGAAAGAGGGGGGTACAGGTTTGCTAACTCACTCTGTATAATTAAAATTATTGTAAGTATATCATATTTACATTAGAATGTATTTTTATTATTTTTATTATAAACAATACAGATTTTCTAAAGTTAATATTGTTTAATAGTGTCTTGTATTCTTGGAAGTGACGGTACATGTTGATTTAAAAGAATAATAAAAGTAGGTAAGTGGGTATATTTTAAGTGACATTTTTTAAGTTATAATACAAACATATATTTTTGCAGTAATTAATTAATTAATTAATTAATTGATGATACTTACGTATTTAAACAATGGATTGGGTGCAGTTGCTATTAGTATGCAAATAAATACTAATAGCGAATACACCAAATTCATTGTGTAAATACAGTGGTGTCATTTATGTAAAAATATATTCTTACGTTACATAATATTGCATGTATTTTAATACACGCAATTATGGAAACTGGTTTACATATATTTATGTATGAAACACATTTATATGTAATAATACTTCTGACATGTAAACTGATTTACACATACATATGTAGGTTACATATTTATCTGTATTAATACTTCTGCCGTGTAAATACAAATACATATTTTTATGTATGCTACACATCGATTTGTATTGATACTTATAATTATGGAAAGTGGTTTTACATTGTTTATGTACAATGCACATAAACGTGTAGAATATACATATTCTCTTGTAATGAATTACATTTTTTTGTGGCTACAAATAACCAGTTAGATATCGTGTAAATTCTGCTAACAGTGTAGTTCAGTATTTATTTTAACTCTTCAATTATGAACTAAAAATCTTAAATTCTACATAAACGTGTAGAAAAGTTCATAGTTGGTTCTAAAGAATATACATCAGAAAAGTAACATTCTTCTTTAAAAACACAAAAAAAAACAACCGTTTTCAAGACCGTCAACTTAAAGCATGAAGCACCTCCACCAAAAAAATCTCCCCAATGAAATTTAAGCAATTCTCACGACTTACACCACAATAATGTCATAAAGCAACACACCGAGTACAAAATCCAAACCAATTAACTAATTTTAACACGAATTTTGCCCTCATTTATGGAGAGATTAACCCTTACAAGGGTGGGCAGCATTCGAAATATCGGCACGAGCGAACAGGGTGCTAATCCGTGATCTCTTTGTCGATATTAACGTGAGATTTCGAATGTAAGGGGCGCGTCGTGCCCTCGGAGGTTAGGGGAATATCCGATGTTATGACCGAAGGTCGGATTACGAGCGTAGGGCACGTACTGTCCCGGTAATTTAAATGATATCGTTAAAGGACTAAAATGTTAATAGGACATAAAATTGTGTGAAATTAAATATCTTTGGAGGTGACATGGGAAACCGCCAAGCGGCAGTTACGTATAAAGTGTAACGTCGTTATTTTCTAGAGATATGAGTGGTGTATTTATAAGAGGGGCTGATTTAATCAAGGGAGTTATGTTATATTTAATTCTCTTGCGGATCTGACTGGATAATTTTCGAGTTTATGTCGCTGGATTCGTTAGGATGAAGGGGTTATCCGATTTATAGGTTTTAATTAATTCGTTGGGCTTTTGGGATTAGTAAAACTGCTTTATTTTATGGTTAAAATACCATTCATAATAAAACTAACATTAAAACTCATACATCTTAGCTTTAAAATCTTCAATTCCTTCAGGTGTACGAAAATCATAATTCTCTTCTGGACGATGCCTCTTCTGCTCGGAAAGAATCATAGTTTTCATCCGCTGTCTAGCGATGTACATAACCCTCTCATGAAGATATGGATATTCGCTAATAGCCTTCAAGAAATCCTTACGGTGCAGCACGTACAAGTCGCAGTAGTCCAGAGCAACAACTGTGGCAACCCTGGTCGAATGAGGCATCACCATGGAAACCTCTCCAAAATTCGAACCATCGGAAAGATGAGAAACCTCCATACCAGAAGGCGAATAAACAGCAACCATACCAGAAGATATAAAGTACATCTCGTCACCAATATCACCAGCTTTGACGATGATATCATTCGCTAGGTAAATCTCCTTTTTTACAAAATTAATCAACTGTACCATCACAGAATTAGGCATGTTTTTCAGGAGGAAGACATTGGTAAACAACCTCTGGCATATATACATGTTTATTTCTGATCTCAGGGTGTGTGATAGAGTAGCCATTATTTCGCTTTCTATGTAGTAATTCTTTTGGAATTTAAAAGTGAAGTAGCTCATGACACGTTCCATAACACTGCTCGGTAAATCCTTAGCATCCATGTAGTCTATGAGTTGTTGGCTCATGGTTGTGAATTTTTTCGACGATGCCTTTGATTTCTGAACGGTTTCTAAGATTTGCGACAAGACGAAGAGTTGGACCACGATACCGATCACAAGACATACCATCTGAAAGCCAACGACAGAGATTGATTTCGTTGGATGGTGCTCCATCAGTAGGAATAGTTCTGTAACTTCCCACAGGCAGAGGACGAAACGTTCCATGAATTGAGCATGCTCGTCAATACCATCAATCCAATCTTCTCGATACTCCCTGGAGAGAACATAATAAGCGCAGCTGGTCCACCAGAGTAATAAAGCTGTACACAGCAAAAGCTTAATCAGCTTAAATCTGAAGAAATTCAGCTGCAAGAAGCTCCTAAATCGCTCCAAGTAATTCATTAATGTGATGATTCTTAAGAGTTTCAAACAATTCGGTAACTTCATCGGCCAAAACAATGCCAATTCACTCTTTGGCCAGAAAATAATAGAGAAAAGCAAGATGGAATCAGCGTTTATACAACTGACGAAATCAATTGCAAACCATGTTGACAAGTAATGAGTCGCTACGTTAATTCGTGACATGACGATCCTCTTAGTTCTTGTATGCTGATAACCAGTATTAAAGGAAATAAGTATATCAATGACGCAGATAACATCTAAAGACATCCGGAAATACAAAGCATTGTTGTTGATTTAAGGCATGCAAAGTTGTATAGGTATTACGACTAAAATCACAAATAAAACTATGATCATGCACGACTCCCAGTAAAATCTGAATTTTGAGAATGGGTGGATCATATAGTAGTGATCTCTGAGGTGTCTCTGTTTATGTGGTCGTATAACTGATATCGACTTAGTTTGGACCTCCATATGAAAATTGTTCAAAAAGTACCATGATTTTTTTGTGATAGCTTGCCACCACCGTGCAAGGGAAGCTTGTCTTTACAGAGAGACAAAAACAAAATCCTTAATAAAAATTCATGTATTGTAACAAAATCAACGTTAAAATTCGTACATTCTAGCTTTAAAATCTTCAATTCCTTCAGGTGTACGAAAATCATAATTCTCTTCTGGGCGATGCCTCTTCTGCTCTGAAAGAATCATAGCTTTCATCCGCTGTCTAGCGATGTACATGACCCTCTCGTGAAGATAAGGATATTCGCTAATAGCCTTCAAGAAATCCTTACGGTTTAGCACGTACAAGTCGCAGTAGTCCAGAGCAACAACTGTGGCAACCCTGGTCGAATGAGGCATCACCATGGAAACCTCTCCAAAATTCGAACCATCGGAAAGATGACAAACCTCCATACCAGAAGGCGAATACACAGCAACCATTCCAGAAGAGATAAAGTACATCTCGTTACCAATATCACCAGCTTTGACGATGATATCATTCGCTAGGTAAATCTCCTTTTTTACAGAATTAATCAACTGTACCATCACAGAATTAGGCATGTTTTTCAGGAGGAAAACATTTGTAAACAACCTCTGGCATGTATACATGTTTATTTCTGATCTCAGGGTGTGTGACAGAGTAGCCATTATTTCGCTTTCTTTGTAGTAATTCTTTTGGAATTTAAAAGTGAAGTAGCTCATGACACGATCCATAACACTGCTCGGTAAATCCTTAGAATCCATGTAGTCTATGAGTTGTTGGCTCAAGGTTGTGAATTTTTTCGAAGATGCCTTTGACTTCTGAACGGTTTCTAAGATTTGTGACAAAACGAACAGTTGGACCACGACACCGATCACAAGACATACCATCTGAAAGCCAACGACGCAGATTGATTTCGTTGGATGGTGCTCCATCAGTAGGAATAGTTCTGTAACTTCCCACAGGCAGAGGACGAAACGTTCCATGAATTGAGCATGCTCGTCAATACCATCAATCCAATCTTCTCGATACTCCCTGGAGAGAACATAATAAGCGCAGCTGGTCCACCAGAGTAATAAAGCTGTACACAGCAAAAGCTTAATCAGCTTAAATCTGAAGAAATTCAGCTGCAAGAAGCTCCTAAATCGCTCCAAGTAGTTCATTAATGTGATGATTCTTAAGAGTTTCAAACAATTCGGTAACTTCATCGGCCAAAACAATGCCAATTCACTCTTTGGCCAGAAAATAATAGAGAAAAGCAAGATGGAATCAGCGTTTATACAACTGACGAAATCAATTGCAAACCATGTTGACAAGTAATGAGTCGCTACGTTAATTCGTGACATGACGATCCTCTTAGTTCTTGTATGCTGATAACCAGTATTAAAGGAAATAAGTATATCAATGACGCAGATAACATCTAAAGACATCCGGAAATACAAAGCATTGTTGTTGATTTAAGGCATGCAAAGTTGTATAGGTATTACGACTAAAATCACAAATAAAACTATGATCATGCACGACTCCCAGTAAAATCTGAATTTTGAGAATGGGTGGATCATATAGTAGTGATCTCTGAGGTGTCTCTGTTTATGTGGTCGTATAACTGATATCGACTTAGTTTGGACCTCCATATGAAAATTGTTCAAAAAGTACCATGATTTTTTTGTGATAGCTTGCCACCACCGTGCAAGGGAAGCTTGTCTTTACAGAGAGACAAAAACAAAATCCTTAATAAAAATTCATGTATTGTAACAAAATCAACGTTAAAATTCGTACATTCTAGCTTTAAAATCTTCAATTCCTTCAGGTGTACGAAAATCATAATTCTCTTCTGGGCGATGCCTCTTCTGCTCTGAAAGAATCATAGCTTTCATCCGCTGTCTAGCGATGTACATGACCCTCTCGTGAAGATAAGGATATTCGCTAATAGCCTTCAAGAAATCCTTACGGTTTAGCACGTACAAGTCGCAGTAGTCCAGAGCAACAACTGTGGCAACCCTGGTCGAATGAGGCATCACCATGGAAACCTCTCCAAAATTCGAACCATCGGAAAGATGACAAACCTCCATACCAGAAGGCGAATACACAGCAACCATTCCAGAAGAGATAAAGTACATCTCGTTACCAATATCACCAGCTTTGACGATGATATCATTCGCTAGGTAAATCTCCTTTTTTACAGAATTAATCAACTGTACCATCACAGAATTAGGCATGTTCTTCAGGAGGAAGACATTGGTAAACAACCTCTGGCATATATACATGTTTATTTCTGATCTCAGTGTGTGTGACAGAGTAGCCATTATTTCACTTTCCTTGTAGTAATTCTTTTGGAATTTAAAAGTGAAGTAGCTCATGACACGATCCATAACACTGCTCGGTAAATCCTTAGAATCCATGTAGTCTATGAGTTGTTGGCTCATGGTTGTGAATTTTTTCGAAGATGCCTTTGACTTCTGAACGGTTTCCAAGATTTGTGACAAAACGAACAGTTGGACCACGATACCGATCACAAGACATACCATCTGAAAGCCAACGACAGAGATTGATTTCGTTGGATGATGCTCCATCAGTAGGAATAGTTCTGTAACTTCCCACAGGCAGAGGACGAAACGTTCCATGAATTGAGCATGCTCGTCAATACCATCAATCCAATCTTCTCGATACTCCCTGGAGAGAACATAATAAGCGCAGCTGGTCCACCAGAGTAATAAAGCTGTACACAGCAAAAGCTTGATTAGCTTAAATCTGAAGAAATTCAGCTGCAAGAAGCTCCTAAATCGCTCCAAGTAATTCATTAATGTGATAATCCTTAAGAGTTTCAAACAATTCGGTAACTTCATCGGCCAAAACAAGGCCAATTCACTCTTTGGCCAGAAAATAATAGAGAAAAGCAAGATGGAATCAGCGTTTATACAACTGACGAAATCAATTGCAAACCATGTTGACAAGTAATGAGTCGCTACGTTAATTCGTGACATGACTATCCTCTTAGTTCTTGTATGCTGATAACCAGTATTAAAGGAAATAAGTATATCAATGACGCAGATAACATCTAAAGACATCCGGAAATACAAAGCATTGTTGTTGATGTAAGGCATGCAAAGTTGTATTGGTATTACGACTAAAATCACAAATAAAACTATGATCATGCACGACTCCCAGTAAAATCTAAATTTTGAGAATGGGTGGATCATATAGTAGTGATCTCTGAGGTGCTTCTGTTTATCTGCACGTATGACAGATATCGACTTCAGATCGTTCTTGGTTTTTAGGCTGTTTTCGTTTACCATTAGGCAATTCCTAAAACGCCTTCTGATGTTGATGAAGTGTCCATCGGAGATGTAGTGTTGCAGTAACTCTTGCTCTGGAGGCAATTGACATTCGTGTGCGCCCTCGAATTCTTTGTCTTTGTCGTCTTCAATGTCGGAGTCGTGATCTTTTGTTACTCTTTTTTTCATTGCTTCGCGAATGAGATCTCGTAGAGAAGTAAAGCGTTTGGTCGAAGTATTTTGTGAGTCAAGATGACAGATGTGACATCTCACTGCTCTCTATAATATCACTATAACATAAGATCCCGAAATGCCTTTGTTGGTCGATGTCATTGTTACCAATGATGTACCTTGATCAGGATCTTACGTATTTTTCTATTCTCATCATTTTGTATTTTGATTCATCCAAATATCTACATTGTGTTGACAAGAAAAAGATACCAATAAAAGTTTTAGGAAATTGCTTAAGCTACAAATTTGAAAAACTTAGAAATGAATCACCCTATATATTGAAAGGTATTTCGTATTTATAATTTAAGTCATTTTCTAAAACGACGAGCCTTTGACACAGTAGAAACGGTTTTACCATTGTTTAATTGCTGTCTTGTAACATTTAAATGACTGACCTCAATGACATGCGATTTTTACAGTTCAAGTTGTAATTTAAAAGAGTATAAAAAACAGTAAAAAATATACAGTCACTGATTTATACAAAAGTACTATTTTTAGTTTCTTTCTTCTAAACTTTGAGGACCAGTTATTGACCCATTACTTCTTCTTGTTAAATTTTTATATAGGTCTGTTAACTAAGAATAAAAATTATAAAACCGATAATGTTAGAAAAAGAAAGAGGAAGTAAGGTTTATTAAAAGTAATATCTCCGAAAAACTATTAAAACTGCATCACAAATTTAATAAGTACATATTCAGAGAACATATATATTAAGAGGGGCTTTTATGCTAGTGAGATCGACGTTGGCCTTGAGTCTGTAGTACGCCCAGGATGTAGTTCCATCTAACGGTGAACCGGTGTACTCAAGGCTTTGTTTATAAACAAACATACTTACTTAATTTGTTCAGCCGATTTCTGCCCTTTGCCAATAGGCAGCTACTGTAGTTGTAGTCAGCTGTTAGTTATTATTGATCTGAGCTGTTAGTACTCTTCTCCTGTGTCTCGGTCTGTAGACTTTATTACTTCTTTACAGAGCTCCGAGGTGACAGTTCGTAGTAATTCGACACAATTGCATAAAAAGCAGATCAACTAGACAACGGCTGGGTCAATTTTAAAGAGCTTTCGTTTTCAATACATTAAAACATTTCTTTATACCAATTTGATATCGATACTAGTTCAGAAATCAATGTAGCGATTACTTCCGGTAAGTAAGTGATCTGCAATTGATATTATATACAAATTAAATAAAACAGGTCCAAAACAGAACCTTGTGGTACCCCCAGGCTGTTTATTTATTAACTTCACTCATTTTATCCAATCCTAACCTTTTATCTCCTGTTTGTTAAATAGTTTTCCAACAATTTCAATTCTTTTATAGCATGCCAAATAACACAACAGTTTCTTTCATTTCTATTATTCCAACCAGCACAGAAAGAAAGTTGGGATTATTTCGTACGAGAAACTTCCCAGTCATAAAACTACACAATTTTCATTCACTCCGCGCAGGCTAGATTGGCGAGTCAACTTTATAAACATCGTAAAACTTTTCCAGCGACTATCAGCGCCCCCTCAGGTTAAAAAGTACCACCCACTCGCCACCCTCTCAGAATTAACCGAAAAAGAAAACCGGGACGACAATAAGTTCAAGAACAGCGATGCAGAAACCCATCCTGAGTATCTTGAGCATCCTGAGCAGTGGCGGCTCGTGCTCTAGAAATATGGGGATTGCAATTTTTATAAGTACCGGTTTTGTATAACATGTTTTATACAGGGTTAGCCAAAATTACCGGAACACCCAAATAATTCTACAACGGTAAAAAATTTCAAAAAAAAATTCAAACAAAAGCTTTTAGACTTTAAACAATCCATCGTTCAAATATAATTTGAATATACAGGGTGTTCATTTTATTATAGAAATCGCGTAAATCTTTTGTTTTCAAATGGAACGCCCTGTATCTTTTTACATTTTATAATTTTAGGACTAATTCTGGACATTGTTTATTAAAATAATTTTTTTATAAAATGCGTCATTTTTGCGTTTTAAGCAATTAATTAAAATTAGTCAAAATTACCGCAACACCCAAATAATTCTTCATCGGTAAAAAAATTTCAAAGAACATTCAAACAAAAGTTTTTTACTTTAAACAAGCTATCGTTTAAATATATTTTTAATATACAGGGTGTTTATTTTATTATGGAAGTATGGAAAACTTTTCCTTTTTCTCATTAAACGTCCTGTACATTTTTATTTTTTAATTCTAAGAATTTCTTTTCAAGTAGGTTTTTATAAATTGATTCATTTTTTAATTATCAGCAATTAATCAAAACTCCAAAACATTTGTTTTAGCCGAACGGATAAATAATAACAATGTGAAGAAAAAATAACAAAACAATTAAATTAAAGTTTCAAACTGCCATCCCTGAGCGGCTTGACAATGCCCCAACCTATCAACAAATTCCCGTAAACAGTTGTCTAAATGATCGACAGTAATACTCTGAACTTCGTCCACTATCCTCTGCTTCAACGCATCAATATTTTGCAGCCTATTGGTGTAAACCTTGGACTTTAGGTGGCCCCAAATAGAAAAATCCAGTATTTGTAAATCCGGCGACCTAGGTGGCCATTCAATGGATCCTCTCCTTCCAATCCACCTCTGCGGGAAAATTGAATTTAAATAATTCCGAACTTGGACACCGTAATGCGGCGGTGCAACATCTTGTTGAAACCAAATATTATTCAGATCTTCGTTGAATATAACTAGGAGATGAGGTATTACTTCATTTTATGCTCAATATTCCAATAAAACCGGAAGAAATCACTGAAAGGATAATAGTTTTAATGTGGTAAGCTATCCCACATTGCATCCTTCAAATCAATTCTTAATTTGAAGTTCAGGAGTTTTGACTAATTGCTTATAACTAAAAAATTATGAAATTTATAAACAAATTATTCCAATAAAAGATTATTATTAGAATTAGTCTTAGAATTATAAAATGTAAAAATATACAGGGTATTCCATTTGAAAAAAAAAGTTAACCAAATTTGCAAAAAAATGAACAGCCTGTATATTAAAAATATATTTTAATGATAGCTTGTTTAATGTCAAAAACTTTTGTTTGAATGTTTTTTGTATTTTTTTTACCGATGGCGAATTATTTGGGTGTTCCGGTAATTTTGACAAATTTAAATTAATTGCTTAAAACTCAAAAATGATGCATTTTATAAAAAAATTATTTTAATAAACAATGTCCAGAATTAGTCCTAAACTTATAAAATGTAAAAAGATACAGGGTGTTCCATTTGAAAAAAGAAAATTTACGCGATTTCTATAATAAAATGAATATTCAAAATATATTTGAACGATGGATTGTTTAAAGTCTAAAAACTTTAGTTTGACTTTTTTTTTAATTTTTTTACCGTTGTAGAATTATTTGGGTGTTCCGGTAATTTTGGCTAACCCTGTATACAAAATGTCTAGATTTTCACACTAAAAGAAAATCGCGTATGCTTTGGGTTAGGTCATTTTCTTGAGAAAGCACTGCTTAACCAGAGAGTCTTTTTGGCCCATGGAGTTTCGTAAGAAAGTTTTATCCTTTCGAGGAACGTCCAAAGGAACGTCCTGCTTCAGCTCAAAAGAAAATGCCCGGGGTCCATGTCCTCACATTCGAAATTTCAAAAAAAAATTTATCTCAAAGTTTTGTGCTTGTTTTGTGCTGTTTTGTGCCGCAAACCAAAAGTTTTGTGCTCCTTTCGTTTCGGAGTTATCAGCAATTTTCTGAAGGGGGGCTGTGGACATGCCAGCCCCCCCCCCCCCGCTTCCGAATTTCGATTTTTTTCTAATGCCAAAGTTTTGTGCTCGTTTTGTGCTGTTTTGTGCCGCAAACTAGAAGTTTTGTGCTCCATTCGTTTCCGAGTTATAAGCATTTTTCTGAAGGAGGGCTGTGGAGATGCCTGTCCTAACTCCCAAATTCGAAATAAAATCAAACTTTTTTCGATGCTAAAGTATTGTGCTAGTTTTGTGCTGTTTTGTGCCGAAAACCAGAAGTTTTGTGCTCTTTTTGTTTTTGAGTTATAAGCATTTTCCTACTTGGGAGCTATCCGTCTCTCTCTTTCGTCCGGGCCCGGGTTCTCGCAGAACTAATATTAAGTCTTTGTGACGTTATAACTACGTACAAGGAACACTTCAGTAACACCCTGATAAAATGAGTTAAATAGTTGAATAGAGTTATATAACCACAAACAGTGCCGTTACACTATTGCGTAGTAGAATTATCAACACGCGGGGTGCATGTCCTCAGCCCCCACTTTCAAATTTTTCTTATGTCAAAGTTTTGTGCTTGTTTTGTGCCCAAACCAAACCACAGGTTTTGTGCTCCTTTCGTTTCCGAGTTATTAGGAATTTTCGTTTTGCGGCGTCTATGGACCCAATTTCCAAATTATAAATAAAATCAAAATTGTTTAATGTTATAAATTTGTGTTAGTGTTGTGATGTTTAGTGCCGAAACCCAGAAGTTTTGTGTTCCTTTTATTTTTGAGTTATTTGCAATTTTCGGTTGGAGGAAATCAAAAATAGTAACAAGTAGAAAAATCCCTATAACTCAAAAACGAAAAGAGCCCAAACTTCTGGTTTGCGGCACAAAGCAGCACAAAACTAGCACTTGAGCATCGAAAAACGTTTGATTTTATTTCGAATTTGGTCAGGTTATGTCAGTTTAGGCATGTCCACAGCCCCCCTTCAGAAAAATGCTTATAACTCGGAAACGAATGGAGCACAAAACTTCTAGTTTGCGGCACAAAACAGCACAAAACTAGCACAAAACTTTGAAATAAGAAATTTTTAAATTATGAACATGGGGGGCTGAGGACATGGACCCAAATGCTTACTATTCAGTTAAATTATATGTGATAGATTATTGCGTATTGACTATTATTCTATTATCACATACAATTAAACTCTTTTCGCTTCCGCATTGTGTTTGGGGGTGCCCCGCGAACCTGCAAGCCAATGCACGAGCCGCCACTGATCCTGGGCCATTTTAGTCCTTTGCATTTTACAGCGGGACGGTCGCGCGTGTCCCATTTTGCAGTTTACGATCTAGTTGGCTGGGCGAGGTCCTTCTACGTTGCTGGTTTTGTTCCGCTCGGAGATTTTTTTAATTAAAACTTTTCGCGCGTCACATTCTCGGTGATTTTTCTGCATTTGTATGGCCCTTAATTACGCCCAGTGCACCACAGAGGTCGCTTCGATTGCCCGTCCGTCGCTAGCGCTGGCTTCGCGAGCGAGCTTGCGTACTTTTAAATGAGGAAAATTGTTTAGTTTTTTGTTAAGTGGTCAAAGTTTTATCCGAGCGAGAATAGTGCTAAACAGAATTAAATATCAACAGAAAATATGCACGAAATAACTGAGTTGGTAAGTAAGCACTACGAATCTGACAGTTGTAAATGTTTTTTGATTTTGTCTAGACATACAAATTGTAGCAAATTGTAGCTCTCCTTGCAAGAAATTATTTTCCAACCATCATCTCCGATTCCGCAATTCCGCGATTCCGATTCCGCGATTCCGCCATAATCACCGCAATTCCGCATGAATCATCTGCAAAACAACATTCATTGTTGTTTTTTTACTAGAAGAATAAGAACAACCGTTAACTTTATTTAAAAAGTTGTTCTAGGCAAATCAAATTTGGTATGCTTTAAGGGCATATATTTACCTAAAGAAAATTACAAAAACAATGTTACATCTCTTAGTTACTTTTAAGTTACACTTAAAAATGTAAATTATGAACGCAAACAAAATGGAAAAAATTTCAAGTATGCTAAATACGTGGGTGTGACCTCTCAGTGGCTGAAGAATCGCGTTTCTTTACATAAGAGTGATTGTCGCACGAATAAAACTAGATGTGCCTTGTCAATACATTGTATAGAAAATGACCATAGCTTTGACTTCACAAATATAGAGATTTTAGATGTAGAAAAAAATTATAATAACAGACTTTTCTTAGAAATGTACCACATTAACACAACTGCAAACACTGTAAATTTTAGAAGCGACTTGGACCGCCTTAGTAATATATATTCCTTCATAATAGAGATTGATAAACATAGATCACTCAGATAATAATTTAGATAATCTCATTTTTAAGTTAACCCCTCTCAGTATGTTGTACAAGGGGAAGAAAAAATAACAGAAATCCGGCTTCGATATAGTCGGTTTCCTTCGATCAGTGTGTACGTAGTACTGTGACTATTAACAACTCTATACTAGTTTTAAGTTTTAAAATGTTTATACTCCGCATTCGGAAATGGTTTTGCTGAAACTTCAAATTGCCATCTCTACTAACTTAGTTGTAAGTGAATTGTTTGATGTTCTTTTCGTACTTTGTTACCATGTGCTCATAATGTTTTTAGTATTGCCTGATGAAGACACAATAAAGCGTCGAAATATTGCAGTTAACAAAGAGTTAATCAATTGATTTTCCTGTGATCGTCCTACCCAACAAATTTATTTTTGGTTATATATATATATATATATATATATATATATATATATATATATGTATATATTACAGAAGACAATAAAATAAATAAAAAATGGAATATTTACAAACCTAAATATTTCTTCATACCATGTACCTTGTTGATTTGAATAGACTCTTTTTCAACAATCGCCCCTGAGAAAACGTTTTGTCAATGTACACCTAGGTATAACCCCACTTTTTAGCCGTAGAAAATGCCACATTTACCTGGCCGTGTGCAAAGATGGGTTGAGATAAATAAATTCTAAATCCAAAGTTTGTCCTCATTTATGGTTATAGCAAAACAGACCTTGATTGAAACCGTCTCTTTGTGATATGAATGGTACGTATGTATATGAAATTGAAAATCTCATGACGGGTTCCTGAGACTTACGGTTACCATACGATAAGTGTAGTTCAATAACACTTCCGAATGACCAATGTTGATGTAACTTTCTTTAAACGAAAATTAGATTCCGGGTTAGATTCCTTGTTCCTGCAGCTTATTTATCACATCATAGATGTTCCTGTAAAAAACAAATTAAACAAAATTCAACTACATATATACTAAAATGAATCTAACCTGAAAATAACAATAAATTGTTTAATTCCTTCAAATTCTTCTACTAAATGTTTGAATAGAGGAACAATTCTTGTTTATTTTCTCTGGAATCATCCCCCAGCTGACATAATCGAGTTGATGTTCACATTCTAAGGCTTCTCTCTTGCGCTCTGTCAATTCCCACACTATTTTAACTTATGGTATGGTAGAACTTGGTTGTATGCCATCTGTGTCTTTTGATATCCTTGGACCTGGAAGATCTTTTGTATTTGCGGCTAAATACGTACAAATTAGTCACTGTACGACAGTTTGTTTACATCCTAAAATTATTAATAAATAAGTAAATGTGTACTACAAATAATCTGTAATAAACTCACCTTATTCTATGTGTGCGGTTGTTCCTGCAATTTACCGTCAAAATATTAGGTTATGTGGTGTTTCTTGATGTTGAGGCTGTCCGCAGACGCGACTGTTGTACATTGGTGCCATCTAACATATTTCGTCCCAAGCTGAAAGCAATTAGAGGTAAAGTAAACTGCAAAATTTGAATGAAAAGCTAATCATCTCTATTAATTTACTTACTTGTGTTTTCATGCATTCGTACGTAATACAGACAAATGCGAATTAATAATTTGATTAGAGGAAATGTTGTTGTTAATTTTCTTTGGAGTCATCCTCATTTCTGGCATAATGAGCTGATGTTCACGTTCTAGGCTTCTCTCTTGCGCTCTGACGATTCGCACACTATTTTAACTTCTGCGTTCTTGTTGTTTGTAGGGGCTATGGTATGGTAGAACTGAGTTAGATGCCATCTGTGTCTGTCGATATACTTTGACCTGGAAGATTTTTTGTATGTGGGGCTAAATACGTACAAATTAGTTACTGTACGACAGTTTGTTTACATCCTGAAATTATTAATAAATAATTAAATGAGTACTACAAATAATCTGTAATAAACTCACCTTATGCTATGCGTGCGGTTGTTTGTGAAATTTCACCATCAAAATATTAGGTTAGGACGTTAGGTAATAGGTGGTGGTTCTTGACATTGGCGCTGTCCGCAGACCCGACTGGTGTACATTGTTGCCATCTAAGCTATATCTCAAACTGTAATCAATTAAAGGTAAAGTAAGCGGCCAAATTTAAACGAAAAGCTAATTGATCTCTATTAATTTACTTACTGTGTTTTCGTAGCAGATTAACTGCGCGGTGACATTCGCTATTTGTCAAATTTTACCATATCATTCCAATTATGCTTGTATGTACAGGTATTAAGTACGTATACAAATTGCTTAGCTCTGTTAGTAGATACCCACTGCAATGTGAATAGGTTATGTTATGATGAGGTTATGTTGGTTGCGTTTTTGACGTTTCTAGCTCGCAGCCATGACGACGCGAAATAAACAGCTACTGAAATGTCGAAGTCCTTTCACCAAAATCGCTCACGTTTCGGAAAATTTTGAAGCAAAAACGCCCGAGAGGTCGTTTTTCGTCGATTTCGAAAACTCACGCAACGTAGAATGGTCCATGCAACCATAAATGTTGCATGTTGCAAATGTAAAAATTATTTTAAATTAGCAAATTTATTGATGTCGTATGTTACTGAAAATCAACGTTAAGAATGTGTTCGCTATTTGGTAGAAATAGAGGTGACTATTGATACGTTATCAGTGCTTTTATCATTATTTCCTATATGTTTACTATGTGTCCGTACTTCCATGAGCGGCAGTGTACATACAGTGGGCTCTTTCCAAAGACTTATTGACTTTTGCTGTCACGCCAATGTATGTATATGTATAGGATACGATAGATTGCAGATCGCTTTATACCGTCGCGTCGCTTGCATAGTCCATAGACTTCTAAGTCCACTTCTGAATAGATTAAAGCGAGCCAGGGAAATCGTAGGATGGAGTAATCATCTTTTCAAGTGAAATAGGATGTATGGGGTGTTTCATAATAGCAAATGTATGAACCGTGTAGTCCTTTAGATGATAGCTATGTATATTGAAGAGTATTTAGTAAGCAAGAAATAGATTTTGTGATTACATGCTAAAAATCCTTCAATGCACCATGTTTCACTAATTACAACAAATTTCCTAATCAGCAACCCTTTGTTAACACGTTGCGCCCCCTCTCTTCGCTCGGAACTCAAGTTTCGTCAGCTAATTCCACGTAGGAACAGTTGAAACTTGCAGAAATCCAGAGAAATTGTACCCTAGCGCCCGGAGGGTGTGCCCGGAAGAAAGCAGAAGTTTGAGAGGCGCCTCACCCCGTAACTAGAAACACAAAATAGTAGGCAACTGCAATCGCACTGCAGTCAACAAGGGAACTGCAGCGCCTCGCATGGCAACACCAGTAAGTTCCACCAAGTGAGCAAACTTCATTAAAGTGTAATACGGTGCGAATCCACCTTTCCACTACTCACGAGTGCAACTTTGCGTAGAGAAAGTTTTAAAGGAAGAATGTGGCGTTCGACAGACTAAGTTCGAAGTCTATATTAACATTAATTACTGTGATGTTTGGCTGAGTTTGGAATAGTACGTTGCGGTTTTGATGCGTGTAGTAGTTGGCAATATTGCTTTGGTAAAGGTAGGACATGGACTGGGGTGGGGGGATGTATTGAACCTTGTGAAGTTTTGAACACCTGGAAGGTTACCTTCTTCAAAGGAAGTGGTTTGCTGTAGAAGTACGCCAAAGTATTTCATTGACAACATTACACTTATCAACCCACAATCGTTTGGGAATTCTAAATAGGGAAAATAATGTGATCAATCCGGTGCGCGGGATGTATCCCCTCGGGGAAAGGGGATAAAGCGCGCGAAACGATGTGACGCTTCGCGCGACCTATTCAAACGAACAACACTCAGGACCATATTCAATATTTTTGTCATTCTCTCGTTCGGTTAGCATAAGTAATTTTTGTGTAGTTTTGATTTTCAAAACCAAAAGTTGTGTTGCAAAATTGCAACACAGTTTTGCCATATCTCTTTTGAGACAGTGCTTTGTTACATAAATTTAATAACATTACTTTAATTTCAAATGGACTGTAGCTGTTTGCAACTTTATTTTGTACATATTATGCTCAGTAATAATATAACAAGAGAGTGAGAATAAATTCAAAATAATTTGACAGATTGTTTGAAAACTTGTTGCCAGGTCACGAGAGCCCGCAGGGCTCGAGTGGCTATTGCCAAATGGCAACAAGTTTGAACAAAGTCGGTCAAATTATTTTCTAACTTATGGAACTCTCGAGTTATATTTGACTAGACCATTTTTTGATTCACAAATTTTTACAATAAAAAAGATCAATAAAACTATCATAAAATTATTGAAAAATTTAATTTAATTAATTATTACTTATAATATATGAAAATATCGTTGACACATTGTGAATATATTAAAAGAATTAACAATTTAAATTAGTACAATGAAAAACGCAATTATTAAAAATATTTCGAGACTCATTATTTATTGAGGATTTGGAATTGCTTGTTATATTAAGTGTTTCCTCCTGCGTATTTTCGCTAAGATTATTTATTATATTTGAATGATGTTCTTGGTTCAATTGTAAGCATGGTTTAATCGAACTTGCAGAATTATGACCAGTGACCTTGATTAGTTCTTGTTCTCCTACACCAGCTTTTGAAAGGTTACTTACTGCACTTGATCTGGCAGAATGGTTAGTTATTTTTTTAGTAACTGTGTCTAGACCTACTTTTTCTGCGGATTCTTTCATCCATTTTGAAATGGAATTTATTCCCACAGGAACGTTTTTATACCAAAAACCATGAGTTTGCCAAGCCGGATTTGGAGTAAGAAACAAGCGTTCGGTTTTAATATTTTCTTCAAGTTTACTCATTAGTTTTTCAAAAAGACGAACAGGGCAAATATCTGGGTTATTTATGTTTGGAGTCAACCATTTACTATTAGCGCACCTTTGTGCTCCACCCTGTGCAGTTTTTGTAAAGATGGGATCGTATTCAATGCGGCCAGTATTTAATCTTTTTATGTCGGTTTCTTTTTTAAAATAATGAACTAAACATTTCGTAGCTTCTCCTCCTCTCCAAGCTAGTTCATACGACGAACTTTCTTCGCAATGTATCTTCGTCCCAATAGTTAAAAATTTGCAACAATTCTGTATTAGAAAGTGCCACAGAACTTTGTTTGTGCTTTTCAGGATGTTTTTGTAAAATTTTTCTTTTTGCATCTCTTGCATTCCGAGCATTTCTGAATTCTATATCATGGAAAGGATCAAAGGACCTGTTATACTTATTAAAGTTCTTGAACTAATTTTGCCGTTTTTTTCCACATTGTCTTTATTACTGCTTCTTTATAATCATTTCCGTCTTTTTTTTTCATGTTATAAGCCCAATCTTTTAAAATCAATGCCAGAGTAGCTGTTGTAGTAGATTGATCCAGAATATAATTTCTTTCTTTGGTGAAGGTCTTAAATTGTCTCCATATAGACTGATTACTTATTAGAGTATTTTTCGAAGTAGTTTCTAAAATCTTTTTTGTAATTTCTGCATTAGAAAAGGTACTAAACCGATGACTTTCACCCATTTCGCGTTGACACAATTAAGTAATTATTTTGACAAGTATCTGACAGTTGCTAGGCAAATAAAAGCTACAGTGATTATTCCCGAGAAAAATCACAAGAGATTTATTCCCACTATAATAATGACATAATTGGTTGAAACTTACCCTTGTGACAAATAAAGAAGCATTTCATTGGTTTTAAGAAACGTCAAAAAATAATCAGATTAATTCCATTGCAATGGGCTACAGGTAACCACAATAATTTTACTTCATTGCTTCCGATTTATATAATTCCGATAAAATCTAATAGAAGTACCTTCTCTTGATGGTGATTTTTTGACAGATACAACAGACGTGCTTTAGTTATTTGAGAAAGGAATTTCTGACATTGAGAATTAATTGTTTTACTTCCTTGGAATAATACTTCAGCATTCTTGCTCAATACTTGCAAAACACGTACGCGCGCAATGCAGTTACTCAAGAAACATTATTCAATGAATATTTATGTATTTATGTTATCTTGATTTTACACAGAAACATATTATTGGGGCCTGAGAAAAACTATTTGGTTTTGTTATTTTATTTGTTTATGCTACTTGATAATATTTTGATTGCTGCTGTTGATTCAAAAGGCGTTAAAAACAAAACAAAATAAACTTACAGCTCTTCGTTGTACAGTTGCAACCAATTCTTTCATTAAACAAAGAGTCCACCATTTCTAACCTTCAACTTCAATGCTGGCTACAATAATAAATATGTACGATGTTTCTTTTATTTATAAGTACGGGCCTGTGATACATGCTATAGTCGACCTCAAACCCGAGCCGATGACGACTGCGTTGAACAACGTGACGTACTTGCGCGCTGTGCCAAAATTATATCGGATATTTATGTCGCTTTATAAAATTAATGAACATCTAAAATGTGTTTCTATTTCAATAGGCTCCTTAAACAAAATTCTGCGATTGTTTTCGTTCCTGTCTCGTTATCGTGCTAATACTCGTTGCCGAGATATCCGCTTCCATGAAAATCTTGTTTATAGCCTTTATTACAAAGAAAATTAGTAAAATACAAATGCCAATTTGTAGACAAGATCTTGAGTTATACTCTGTGTAAATTTGAATTTTTTTGGGCCAGCGGTTTAGGACAAAAAAATTGGAAAGGCCAGCGTTTATTAAAAACTGCTAAAATAGGATACATTTTTACACTTCTCTCGCACTCCTGTCCAAACCTAGGGGAAGAAAATTTTGATAGTCACTCATGTTATGTAAAAATAATTCAGGAGTTTAACAGACTTTATTTCAAGTTTTTTTGTTCAGTCGTTGCAGAGTAACAAGCGTCCAAACACAGGGCTCAATGCTTTTGCAAGCGATAGTAGTTGACAATAGCCTAATACAAATAAACTGTTGCCAAAATGATTAGGATAAAGACAAGAACCTCCGGAAACTAATAAAAAGTACCAAGTATATCGGATAGATGGCATTACGAGCACAACACCACTTCAGGATGATTCTCCTCTAGCGTGGACGATTTGTTATCGACCCATCCAATAAATCCAAGTGGGCTGGCACGGGCAGTAAACGGCGAAAATACGGTATCGTTCGTCGAGCATTGCGATAAATTTCTTGCTTTGGTTCCTTTGGCTTGCTTGCTGCGGTGTTGGCGACGCTCTAGCATCAAGTGTGCCTCGGATTTCTATTCGTCGAGTGCGTCCTTTCTCGAGACGCTATTATACGACAACGTGAGCCGAATCTGAACTTAATACGAAGCACAGTAGGGACAAATCCGCAATGTCATCTATGATTCTACCCTCCATATGATCACAAACTGCAGAGTCAAAAAATACATAACTTAGATATCAATCATTTATTTTGTTAAGTATCATAATATCTCTTACAAAATGCAATGCCGCGCTTATTTATTGTTTTCTTAAGTTGGGAAATAATGGTAATGGTAAGGTAATGCTTGGACAAAATAAAGCATTTGGCACTATTTTTATTTCGCTTTTTTCTCCGGATTTTGCAGGTATGCGCTTATTTTGCCATATTCCTGCTTATTTTAACTTTTTACGGATTTTTTTGGAGTGAGGTTAGGTCGTAGGTCTGCGCATTTGCGTCTCAAAAATCGCGAGAAGCACTCAAAAACGCCTCTACTGCATTATGATATACCAGCTATAACCGTGTTCACAACACAACAGTTTCGACATTTTTGTGTATTTGAAATGCTATTAAGGATAAATGGCTGTCTGCCACATAGATAAAAAAATCCCGAATTAATAATTCAAAACAATAAAATATTCTGCAGAGTGTACATGCAAACAGTAAGTTACAATTATTTATTTTACGATTTGTCTCTTGG
This sequence comes from Aphodius sticticus, assembly GCA_963966075.1. NCBI lineage: Eukaryota > Metazoa > Arthropoda > Insecta > Coleoptera > Scarabaeidae > Aphodius > Aphodius sticticus. The sequence goes on from OZ014510.1 coordinate 7,049,982, forward strand.
TAGTGATTGTTTTGATTTTAGACCTATTTTCTTATATTTTGTCGCTTGGTTTCACAGAATTAAAATGAAAATATTTAAGTTTAACATTCACTTCTTAGCCGTACTACATTAATACATTGTTTCAGTAATACATATTAACTTAATTCTTTTGTTTGTTCAATTTGTTCAACTACGTTTAAATATAGAGACAATTTGGACTAAGAAGAATGTGTCACGTGGTTAAATCTGCGCCGAAAAATGGGCCGAACTGTGAAGTGAATCGTCTTAGTGGCGACAGTATGGCATACTGTTGTTGCCAAGGGATCAAATTTTTAGTTTGCCTAATAAATCGTACCATTTTTGATATTATTCACTCCAGCACAAAAGTCAACACCAAAAAAAATGCATTTTCTCTCATTTTGTCAGTTATTTCAACACCCTGCAGTGTTAATTATTATTTCACACCTCCACACAGTGGGGCATTTGACCCGAAAACCTGGCCAAATTTATTTTTTCACCTATAAGGGCTCTAGATGGGTTGTTCTATTTATGTATAGCATTTTAACCTTTATACTAAGTATTTGAAGTTTAACAACTTAATAAACATAATAAAACAGTACAAACTAGGGAAAAAAGCAAACTGTATTAAAATTATTGTTCTTCATTGCAGTACACCTATTGTAAATTAATTACTGCTACAAGATTTGTCATCAATATGTTTGGGTCTGTTATGTTGTAAGAAAATCATGAAAAAAGTTTTATTTTTAAGACTACTGGTAGAGGAAGAAAATGAAAGTTTTCGATATTGTGATCCAGTCGATATTGTGTAGTGAAACGGTACATACGCTATTCATGCTATTTTCTGTTCGATGCATTCCTTTTAAGACGTGATAGTAGAGGCAGTTAAGAACCTATTTATCCATATTTATCACTATAAAAACTATTATTTTTAGTATTATTTAAAAATTGTCTAATACTTATACTTATTGTTTCCATGAAAACTTTCGAAATGTGATCATCCTTCAAGCTGAAACGGTCGTTTTTTTAGTGGTATGACCTTAATACGCATGTTTTGAACCCAGATTCGCATTCCGTATAAACACATTTATCGAAAACACCTAACCAGTTTCTATTCACAAGCTTACTATTGTCTCTCCCCAACAATAATCCATTTTAATGCAGAGAACTGTGTATGAGAGTAGGTGCTTTCGACGTATTTTCTTGCCCTGAATATAAATCCGATTCGCTTCAAGCAACAAATTTCCAAGAAATTCACATACAAGTACAAAGTTTAAGTTTTTTTTCGGATGATTTTTAAGAGTCTAGGTCAGGGGTAGGCAAACTGCGGCTCGCGAGCCGCATGCGGCTCTTTCGATGTCAAGATGCGGCTCTCCAGTTCCATGTCCAATTAATAATTATATTATGTTCTTTTCAAAACTCATAAAAAAAAATAAAATAAATTACTTCTTTTTGTCGAAGACATGGAGAGCAGTAAATTACTTCATTTCGAAAATCTGAAGCAATATCGCGATGAAACCAATGCAACTATTGACATGAATTACTTCAGCATGGCTTCAAACAAAATGAATGCTGGATTCGCTAAGAGATTTGAGCAATTCAAAACAAATGCAAGTACTCTGGCGTTCATAGTAAACCCTCTTAATACAAATACAAATGAGATCAACATTGATCCATTTTGGAAGTGATGCTGGTTTGCTTCAAATGCAATTGCTGGATTTGAAAACCAAACACTTGTGGAGTGGCAAGTTCACAGAACTCAAGAGCAAATTAGAAGAGTTGGAGGTCCAGAAACGCATGCACGTCGCGCTGCACAAAAGAACACCTCTAAAAGAAATGCCGCGAGTTGAGGCACTCATATTTGACGCATGGAATAGTCTTCCAGAATGCTACAGTGAGGTGAAGAAGTTGGCATTTGGAGTGCTGACGATCTCCGGGTCAACATATTCGTGCGAGCAAGCGTTCTCTTGCATGAATATAATAAAAAGTAAAGTAAGAAGCCAACTAACAAATAAATATCTGGAGGCGTGCTTGAAACTGAAAACAACAAGTTATGAGGCAGATTTAACCAAACTTTCAATGGACATGCAAGGCCAATGCTCCCATTGATGTAACTATCTATTATTCAATAATTATAGTTATATTATTTGATTACTAATTGTAATTATTATTCTAGCAGAGCTATCTAAAATACTTATAATAATATTATGTTTTGTGCGAGAGTATGTTTTTATATGAATAAATATTATTTCATGTTTAAAGCCATTTATTTCAAATCAAAAATCAAATTTATGTACAGAATCCTAATCAAACACCATAATACTGATACACTAAATGTTAGTGGCTCTTTAAAAACTGGAAAATTTTGTAAATTATAACTTTTGGCTCTTCCGTCTCAAAAGGTTGCCGACCCCTGGTCTAGGTCATCGGGGTTGTTTGCTATATGTGATACAAATCGGAAAAATATACGTACATTTACAACATACAAGATGCATTGAACATAAAATTTTCAATATCTTGATAACCGTAATCATTCGTATATAGCTAAATATGGTTAAATATGTTCTAAATTACCACTACTATCACGGTTTCAAGGAATTGCATCAAATTACATATAAGCCCGTACATCAATTTTTTGATTTTCCTTTGATAGAAATAAAATCACAAAAACCGCATCCCTAGCTATCCGCAGCAGATTTTGCAGTAGTTGTATTGTCAAATATGTGTACTTTAACTTGAACCACTTTCAAGAGCTTAATTAAGCTTAACTAAGAACAAAAGAGTCACAATTTTCCTTAACACACAAAATTACAACCGTTTTCAAGAGCGTCAACTTATGTGCATCTATGTTTAGCCATTGTAAAATCTAACTTTTAGCTGACAAGGACACGTGGCGCAGGGCTCAGGTGAAAAAATATTTCCGCCTTTTAATACATCAGTCGTTTACCTACCCAGAAACTGGTTTACTTTTTGGAATTTAACAATTTAGAAATTTGATTTATGGCCAGCTTTTTGGGTCAAATACCCCAATGTGACCGCCTGTCAAAAAATTCACCGTTTCAGATATCAACTGAACTGGTGAGTGGGAGAACAGAGTAAAATTAATAAAATTATTCAGACAAACTAGAAAAAAAAACTATTCCAGACAGAACAATAAACAAAAACACGAAACCATAACCACTTTTGGTGAAGTCGCCGGTTAACTTTATATTTATCTATTTCCGGCTCTCCATTCGCGTTTGTTTACATTTTCATCCCACATCCTTGTTATCTGGACTCCATCAATCCCATATACCCACTTTCCGAACCCCTGACGATCCTAAGGGAGTCTGCATAAAGCAATCAAACTGAGACCTTTGAGTCGACTTCTACGGGTGCCGATAAAGCCCTTCGGCTTCCCCACTGCCACTTCGCAGTCCTACGTCATTTTTACGCGACCGACTTCGTGACCCTTCGACCTTATCGACGCGGGGGTGGCAACCACCCCTTGCTCGAGGGGTTGGTGTGGGTCGGGGTGTAAATTATTCGCTTGATTTATGTTGGCAAAGTTGCGGCCGGCAATTATGATACAATTCAATCGGGAACTTTCCGCGAGGTGGCGCTAGCAACGCCCCCTTCCGGCAACTTCGCCCGACAAGTGCTCGGCATGATTTATCGTATTGGATTTTATGCACCCCTTCGAATAAAACGAGCTAATCGATTGTTCAACGATTAATTTTTCGGCGATTTCGTGTTTGAGTTCATGTCGAAAAAGTTTGACGCGTGTTTTATTAAATTGCTGATTTTCTTAAGGGGTAATGCCACTCTAGATTTTTTGAATAATAAAATAAAAATTTTTTTGCTTAAATGATGTCTTGAGATCTTAGAAATAAGGTACAATACGTTTCATATTGTAAAACAATGTGTAAATGCTTATTTGATAAACACACGGCCAAGTGTCTAGCCGAGCGTACATGCAAAAAGTTTAGCGTGAGAGTTTACAGCCTAGAGACCTATACGCTCTTATCTTATTTGGAGGAATTACATCCGTGGTGCGAAAATAACATAAAATATTATAAAACACAAAGATTTTGTGGAAATATCCTCGATACGTTCGTTGAACTGGCGTTAGCTTTACCCCACAATGTTACAGTCTGATGTAACGTGTGTTGTTCTTGATTAGTGGGTAAAAAAATAGCAGAAATAATTAGTGACATTCCCGGAGTATATCGTGATCAAAAGGAGTCGAAAGGAAGCAGCAGATTTTCAAATAGAACTAATATGACAAGCATTGAATCGTTAGGAACTAGAGTCGCCTCTGCCAGATAACGTATCCACAGTCCACACCTGTAAAAAAGTAATGTCGGTTGAAGATTATTACAACGTTGAAGTGGATGATGTTCAATTATCATCTTTAGAACTTTGTTGATGTGTTTTCTACTATTTCACAAGTTGTAAAGTGTAAAACGTGCAAATCAAATGCGAAATTGGCCGAAACTGGCAACCGTGACTTAGGATTTCAAATCGTGGTTTCTTGTGAGAATTTTGAACAAACATTCATTCCGAGTTGCGGATTTGTTCAAAAAGGATATGAAATGAATAGCGGAATTATCCTTGCCATGCGCATAAGAATAGGTGTAGATGTAATTGAAAAGTTTTGCGCATTCAAGGACCTTCCTCGTCAGATTTTTCACTGATTTTACGATAAAGTTGTTCGCACCATTTTTGTGGAAACAGAAGCATTGTCAACAAAGTATGCAGAAAGCAGCAAAAGAAGGGAGGGCTAAAAGTCAATTGAAAATAGTAAAAAAAAGAATGGCGTAATTGTCTCGGACGATGGAACATAGAGAAAACATAGCTTTTCTTCTCTGTATGATTGGCGGCGCTTATCAGCTGGAGCAATGTTGTTGATATTCTCATAAAATTTTAATACTGCAAAACTTGCAAATTTTGGAATAAGAAAAGGAAATAAGAAAAAGAATGCATATGTCGCGTGCAAAAACTAGTGGCACTCGTCCCCGGCATTTGACAGAACCCAGTTAGGGCCTCGAAGAAAAAGGGAAGTTAACCCAGAAGCCTATAAATGAGCTTTCAATTTATGATGTACTAGCCATTCGTCGTAATCATGATTCAATAAAATGAAGAAAATGAATCTGGGCGACACTGTATCATAAATCCTGACCGATGAAATGCCACCTGGTGATTTCATTTTCATTTTCACTTTTAAGTGGCATAGTAATTGTGGATATTGCAGCAAGTATAGCCATATGTATTGTCAATGATGCGTTATCCAGCCTTATGAAGATTATGGAGGTATTATGTATGAGCATCGAGCCAAACTGCAATAATTTCTGCGCGAAGGCTGACGCACGGCGCATCATGTTTTCAGAGCCATCGCTGACTGATGCTGCAAAACATGCCCGTCTGTCGTCAAAATCAAACAGAAAGAAACAAGATGAGGAAAATGTTAATTTGAAAAGATAATTATATGGTCCAGGCATCGCCGACTATAGTAAAACATAGCAATTCCATACACGAAAGTTACACAAATACACAAACTTTTAAACAGTGTTTTCTCAAAAGTGCTTTTTTCAAACTGGCCGGAACGACAACTTCAACTGATCTTCTTCAATTCACTTGAAATTTTATATGCTGCTTCAGAACAATATTATCTAGGGAAGTAAGTACGGATTTTACGATAAGTTTGAAACTTTTTTTGTTATAAACAATTTCTAACCTAATTTTATACCTAAAAGTGATAATTTGTGTTCAAACGTGAACCATTTTGTTTTAAAGCGGAATTTTTTAATTTCCGTATGTACTTCCCGAGATAATCTGATATAGAATCAATTCTTTTTTGTTTTTAGGGCTAAATGAAAAACTGCGTGCGTTTCCTTTGATATCCTCTAACTCTGCTATTTTTTATTTCTTTTTCTTTTTTTTTCTGCGAATATTGCTCAAAATATAAAGAAATGGCTTTAAAGAGATTTTGTAATTCATTTACCAAATTGTAAAAAAAAATACCTACAAAATCGGCTATTTTTTCTCGCGCTAGGGTGGCATTACCCCTTAAAGGGATTTTTGAGTAATATTCAGTAAGAAAAAGACAGGTACAATCGAATAAATAAAGGATTTAATCGAGCTAAACTAAACGGATAAATCTAGTGAATGTAATAAAGAATACTTTATCAAAAATAATAGCTATAATTGAGTGGGTCGACGTAAGTTTTTCCGAATTTCCCGAACTTGGAGATCACTCGAGATCCACGAGTGGCCATAAAACCCTAACTGCCGAACGACCCCCCCAAAATCGACGAGGAAAAACTAATAAAACGTCCAACTAATACAAATAATGGAAAATTTCCGAACGGATTCGGAAGAATTACAGTCAGTGGCGGGGTAGCGGGACATTATAGGGGTTGGGGAGTACAAAAAAAGTATCCGACACGACCCCAAAGATAATAAACAAGTCCGGGTGAGACGGTTCTCCAGATTTTCCCAAAAGAAAAGTTAAGTGACTCCCCCGCCCAGTAGAGAAGTTCATATTTTCTTCAGCTGTTGTTTCAAGATGATATAATAATATAGTTTATCTCTTATATAAATAGACTGTGTTCCAGAGACAAAATTATCTATCTATTATATTAAAACGTGTATTAAGGGCTGATTACACCAGGAACGATAGATAAGATAACATTCGATATTCTTTCTATCTTCAGATATAAATTTATATTAAGTTAACGTTGCAGATAGTTTAGTAGATAATTTATTTACAAAATATACTGGCTAGTTCAGCTGTCAATAGGACGTTGGTTTATAGGTTAGGTGCTATAAAAGAGCTTTACAAGGAATCTAAGTTAATATTTGATCCCTTCTAAAAATTAATTTAATTGAAATGTGATTGAAATCAACAGTCAAGTCTTTCAATGTCGCAGGTCATAATAAATGAACATTATAAATAAATAAACGTAGAACAAGTATAATGAAAAACAAAATAGGATTTTCCTCAGAATACTTTTACTTTTTAATAACTCTTTAAGGCTCCCGTATCCCCCATTCAAAACGTTGAGTTGCCGCTCTTTTCTCCAGAGCTTCCGACCAATGTTTTACTAGATGTAGATGGCGACACACTACCAAATCTGGAATTATCCCGTATATTTTTATTTGCGCCAAGAATCCACCCCACCACAAATATCTAACCGTATACAATTTCCCGTAACCATGACAACCAAGGAATATACCAATCCAATAAGAGGTTATCTACTTCTCAATATGCTAATATAGGGTTATGTTCGTTATTGTAAGCAGTTTTTTCGAGAGCGATTTATTTATGAGTGTGTCTCTCAAAATGAATATTGATCGATTAGTTGTTTATTAGGGATTTATTGATAGGTACGTACACAATTTCACTGGTTTTTATATTTTCTAATTAAATATTGTTTAAGGTGCTCCATTTCCATATAGAACTTTACGATACCATCCAAGGACAGCAGCTCTGTATACTTTAGTCTGAATGCACGATATGTCATTAGCGGCTGATTTAAATTTAGATGAGAGATGGTCTGTGTTAAATATCCTTAAGTACGATTAGACGGTAACTCAAATTGTGTTGTATTACATAACGTTACCTTTGCTCTCCGTAAAATGACTCGTCTAATTATACCTTTAACGCAGCAGCCCATTCCGAAATAACGCCATACAATGGAGATCGCCTCATTCGTCGTTTTTTGTTGCTGAACACAACTGGAAGATTTCAATATTTTATTACGCAGTCTTGAGGGTCAATTTATGTTTTAAATGATTCTTACCGTAAAACCTTTTCATATAAAAAAGAGAATTCTTTGTGCAATTTAAATGTAATAAAATCTGCCACCTTGAGGTAGGAAGGTATATCGACCCATGCAACGAAGACTATAGTAACTACATTTAGTTTGTTACGATAGTCTTTGTTGCATGGGTCGATATGATTAATAATTATCTACATAAATATAGAAATAAATAAAAATTGTGTGTTGTTTACTATTTACGTCAAATTCAGGTGCAAAAAAGAATGTCAAAAATGAAATGGAGAAAAATACTAATAAAATGCTGACTGATTTTTGTTTTAACGTATGATTATTTAGCTGTCGTATAGCATGTACTTTACAATGACGGTATAACTATATAGTATCAGCTTTGCTCCGAAGAAAGGGGATTTGTGACTAAACTATCAACGAGGTTTTTGTTTTGAACACATTTTGATCGGAAACTATTTTACAGTTCATCTGTGATTTTTAAAAACCCGTCGACACTGAACTGAATTTGAGGGTCGTTTATCTGAATTTAGTTTGATTCGAAGTTAAAGATTTTTTTGTGACATTTTTCGCTGATTACAATAACAGATTTTTAAGTTATTATTCCTACAGCTTATATTAAAAAAAAAAACAACTTTAAACGACCTTCAAATGCAAATAGGACGTCAGCTACGATTTATATTATTTAACACGAACACAAAAAATCCAAAGTGGCATTCTTTATGTTACGTCTTGTTTTCAGTATTACCGATTTTTAGTGTACTTTAGGTCATATCTAAATAAATTATTTATGTTGTATTTACATTTTCAATTTGAAACAGCGCCATCTATCCACAGACCGTTGAACTATTTTGCAATGCCAACAGACTAAAACTCTCCCAGAACGGTATTCTAGTTACGTTCACTAAAAGCTACATCCCATCGCTATAAGTAACATTTAATGTATTTTTATAATATATTACAGTACATAATAATCATACGCCAGTAAGACCAAAGAGAGAGCAATTCTATATTTGTAGTTTAGCTTTTTTAACACTAAAATTTGCAAGTATAATTTGCATAAATATTGAAATTCTTTGTGGACGCAGTTGCGTAAGGACCTATTCAATCGAATAGTTGCTATAGTTTCACAATTTAAACAATAATTATTGTGTGGTGTATCGGCACGTTTTCATTTTTTGTAACGAACATGTCGGAAGCTATGTGTGGAGATGTGAACCTGATGATATTGTTATGACAGCTTGATAAGCAATCTAATTTTATTCTGGTCTGGTGAACGTGCACTTTTTAAAGATTTTAGAGGCGTTCAGAATTTTCTTAAGAAATATTTTTGCCTAGAATATAAAAAGTGATTAGTACGATATATGTTAAGAACTGAAAAGGTAGGGATTTAAGGTTATCTCGTTTATATCTTAACCTACACTGATAAAATTGAAAAGGTAATTTTACCGTGTGGATCGGCGGTCATTTTTAACCTCCGTGTATCGAAGGGAAAATGCCATGTGGTTTGTAATTTTACTTTGAGCTAATAAATTTACTTCTCATATGAAATGAGGTTTCCGATGTGTACGGTTTTATATATACTTTTGTAAGTAAAATTACTGACGTTCAGTAAATTTACCGTAAACGCGGAATTGAAATTAATTGTTGTACAGTAAACTTTCTGCAACTTTAATATTAGATTTGTCCAAGCAACTGCAAAACCAGTTAACAATCAGTACTTTTGTGATGGACCACATATGTTGCTGTGATAACTCCATTATAAATACCAATGAAACATTATCTGGTTTCTCACAAATGAACTGCTTGTAAACTGGTTTTGCGACTGCTCGGACAAGCCTGTATTGTCAACTGTAAAATCACTTGTAAAATCCTATTAATGTGGAGATCATAAATAAGAACAAAAAATAATAGTATGAAGTTTTATTATAATTTTAACAATAAATAACATGTGAAACATTTTTATAATATATATATATATATATCTACATATTTTTTATAAATATTCCATATTTTTAACATTAAATAAATGGAAGTTCTTGACAAAAATGTTCTATATGTAATCATAAGTAAATGAAATAAAATAGGAACCCATGGACTATACTTATCTACATATCGTATAATAAAATAAATCGAATTTCCAATCTGCTTCACAGAGAGAAATATAACTTTTAAATACAAATTAAATCTTATTTCAACAATATTAAGTTGAAATATCTATGGTAAACTTACGTCACACACTTACTTAGACTCCATACAAACACTTACTTATTTAATTTCATAATAAGTTTGATCAGTGGATTTGGTTTTATTCTTATTCGTTTTTGAACCCTGACGTGGAATAATTTTTAAAAAGTTAAACCGTCTCCAGAGTAAGAGAACCTGGGGATACTCCAACCACAGCATATAATATGGTCCAAAGTGTGTCACCTGAAATCAAAATCAAAAGTACATGAGTCATATATTATATACAGGGTATAACAATGTCAGCAGCTGCTTTCCTTTGAGGTACAGAGTGTGTGTTAAGTTATTAATGAGTGTTTATAGAAAAGTATTTTTTATATTGGCGATTGAAATGATATGTGTTATACATATTAGTAATAAATTTGATTGTAACACCGCATGCACGCGAAAGAACAATAAACGAAATCTTACCTATGGACACCACACAAGTGCTTGAATTTGTAGAATGTCAGTACCGTCAACACTTGTATCCTAAAAAGAACATCCAATTAGTGAAAGTGGAATTATACATATCAAGACTGCAAACTTTTACCTGCACTTTGTAGTATATATTTGCAAAGTCCTCCATAATATACAAAGAGATGAATGTACCTATATTATATCTTTTAATACTATAGAACCATATGGAGTAAATATTCCACACCACACCGATAAAGGATAAGTCACAGAGGCATTAACAGTGTTAAATTAGTTGTATATAACAATTGCACTCAATAAAACTCTAACGTATCTGCTGTAAACACAACCAAACGGATGGCGCACGGAACTCGAACTGTATATCTTATTATTGCGCAAGCGCGATAAAAATTCTCTCGGTAGCCCTTTACATATCAGACAGTAGTTTTAATGTATAGATATGAAATTTTATTCCGTTGAAGTAATTGTTATTATGAAATTTACAAACTTGTTAGCAAATTTACATACAGTTTGTACAATTAATGAATGTATTTTTTATTTTTGCTTAAAATTATGGTAAAATTACTAAGAAAATAGGGTGGGGGTGGGTTTACTGAAAAAAATGTATATTTCATTTGTAAATTCGCACTCATTTTTATCAGTGTACCTTTTATTCTCAGTATATAGTAATGTCGACGAGTTGTTTACAAACGATGAAATGTCAAGTTACAAGTGCAGTGTGCGGCAGCAAATTTTTGTTGGTGTAATCCGCCCTAAGTAATTTAGTACTCCAAAATGGTGTGGTATAAAACTGTGTTGATTTATCATACCTTTGGGTCCAAAAACATTCGACTTATCTAGATCGTTTTCGATTTAAAAACAAATAATCAAGTCAGTTCAGTTCAGTGCCACGTTGCGGTCGGAGTAGAATTTCCATTTTCATTAGAACGTTTCCCGGTTTACGTCTAAGCTGTCCGAAGCACTACCGAGCTCGTGTCTTCGGCTTCGGCAAGCCTGCTAGCTGAGTGCACGTCTGGTCGGTACTAACTGAATTAACCCTGATAGCGGACCGAGGAGTGGACGGAATTGTTTGTCGCTAACTCTGTTAAGCTGGACGATAACATTAGCGGACCAGCAGACACAATCAACAAAACTTATCACCTCCTTTCTCTAACCCATTGTCAAAGACGACTTACAGTCACTTCATGGATTGTACTAAACTCTTAATAGAATAGAGTAAATAAAAATTACTGAAAACGTCAATATTTAAAAATGTACTCTTACCATTGACTTACTTTTTCTCAATCAATTGGCGTTTGTATATCTTAAAAATACATTTAAAATCTCGTGTTGTATAGGTAAAACCACGAGAGCTGAGAGTGAGTCATCGATTCCAGCTGTTATTTTGCTGATACGTTAGAGACCATTCCCGTGCGTTAGAAAGAAACAGAGTGCTTTTTCGTGCGTCTGTTTTTACGTTTTTAGGCGATGACTCACTTTCAGCTCTCGTGGTTTTACCTATGTCTATCGGCGTACAGATCTTAGTTTTGTGAAATAATAAGCAAAACCAATAGGTATGGAAAACAGTACTAATAGATAAATACGCTATACATTTCGATTTTATATAATTTTCTGCTAATGCCCATTGTCTAATATAATATATTAGGTCTGTCATATAGTAACGTATTTTTACCAGTGTTTGTGATTTGAAACTTAATGAAAATACCTACCTTAATAATTCTTTGTATACAGGGTGGTTGGTAGTTCGACGTAATTTTTTTAAAGGGCGATAGATGACGTCATTTAGCCCGCATTTAACCAATATTGGCATCAAACTACCAAATAATCTGCGTGCCCAACAAAATTAAGGTTACAGGTTAGAATACTTCACTTTATTATTATATTTGTTGTAGAAATTATTTTTGTTAGTCTAGTATCTAAGGTAGGTTACTCAAGTAGGCTTAGGTGAAATACTATATCAATTCCAAATGGATTTCTTTTTCATCAGATTTAGACTAAAAAGGGTATACTGCCCTCCAAAGGTAAAGTGCCGTATGTACAAAAAGAATAAAAAATTGAGCTATTATTGTTTTTGTACTCTAAAAGGTATACTTTCTCATATTTATTATAAGAAAATACCAAAAGGGCCTTACATTCGATACATTTTAAAACACGTTTTGCCGTATGTGCACTTTTTGTGATATAATACTACGCTAAAAACGCGGCAAGTACAATATACTACGGTAAAACGCGGCATGTGCATTGTACATACGGCGTTTTACCTTTGTATTTGCACATGACGCGTTTTAGCCTATATAGTAACATGGAATGAATTTTGTAATTGCCGCGCACCCATATTGTCATTTTTGACAGTTCTCATATCGTGTTGTATATTCGTTATTATTAACTGAACAATCAGTGTCGCTCGGGTTTACATACGAATATATTGTGTCAAAACATGGTAACCGCGAATTTACAAGAATATAGTAACTTAATACTTCGAGTGCCGTTAGAATTTCAAGGTAGTCATATTTATTATTATTTTAAAATTTAATTTCGAAAGTTGAGCAAATAAAGTTGGTAGTGATTCTAATTCTGTCTTGATGCCAGAAATTAAATGTATATTATATTTACAATAATATGGATAGTATTCATGAAAATTTAAAGTTTTTATTACTTAAAAAAAAGTGTTAAAAATACAAGGTAGGTACCCTTGCCAAAAAGTTTTGAGCCTTGCTCATTAATCTAAAAAATACAAAATATACATCATTAGTTAACATTAGTTAATACTTAAAACGTAAAAAGTGCATGATTTTTGAAACAGAAAACATGTAGTGCATTTTTGTATGTAGATACGGCGTTTTACCGTTGGATATTATGATATGGTCTATACTAGGGAAGAACGCGGCATCTACATTTATTCGCTATAATTTTTTTACTTTAACTGCAAATATCTCGTAACTACCGTTGATGTACATACGGCACTTTACCATTGTAGGGCAGTATTTGACTATTATTGGAAAACTATCTTAGTGTGTTTATTCCTTCACTCTACATAGTAAATGCATTATTTTTCGTAATTATTTCCTCAATATTTCATAAAAACAGCGTTAAAAATTGAATCACAAAAAGTCCCGCCAAAACGATACTTTCTGTTGTGTGACGTCACTCGATAGTAGATGTCAAATCGGCCCATATGGTCTGTCAGCATCGGCATCGTCGCCATTTGGTAATTGTGTTGTATGATGTGTTGTTTTCACAATTTCTACATAAAAAAGGGTTATAAATGGTGTATAAATCCACAATGCAGAAATACGTCAAGAAAAACTCCGAATAAACTATTTGTAGCTGTTCCGCAAGATTTAAAACTGCGAAGAAAGTGGCTGGCTCGTAGAAATCCAAATGAAATAAATAGCGGCCAATACAAGTGTTTTTTGTTGTGAAGATTACTTCGACATAAGTAAAACTGCCTAGAATAAGTTATCTATCGTATTTTCGAACCAGGTATTATCTGATCTGACAGCTTAAGGTTAGGGCTATCCTAACCTACAAAGTTATGCTTCATGGCACTTTAGTGCTATTAAATTCAAACGGGAGAAGCATAAGAGCGCGTTCGTATAACCCGGTATTGTACGGTGAGAGTGAAGCGCTGCATAATAGGCGGACTAACGTCATACGGCGTTTATCTGCATATAAGAGAGAGACAGCCGACCCAGGTTATCTGAGCATTGCTCTCCCCATACCCTACCCTGACAAACCGAACGCGCTCTAAGCGTATTAACGAATGACGTCACTGGAGACTGAGCTAATTACAGAGCGTTTATAATCACGTGATAGGAAGAAATAAAATTCAATTTTAATTTTGGTTTTTAATACAAATAAAGCATATTTTTCAGTTTTTTAATACAGTCAAATACCCTATTGGGTCTGATGTAAAATTGTCTAGAATGTACTTGGAACCATATTTTTGTTGGTAATAATAATAATGCAGCCATCTTCTTTAAGCTCGATTTTTGTAACACATTTTACTATCGCACAACACATTTTTCAACGATAGCCCTTTAGCACAGCCCAGCTGAAATCTCAAAGTGGAAAGATCGTTCCAAGGCATTAATTTTGGGGTACACCGTTAGAGGTCACCACGGTCTCTGGAGTTAGGGCTGCCGCTCCGCACGACGCGTGCGTTTAAAATGCTAAACAGCGGCCATCAAGGCGGCCACGCACTCCAGATTTCAGCCCCTCAAGAGAGGTCGTTTAAATGCAAACTGTGTTTTCAGCGCGCACAACTTTTGCCTCCGCGGCGGCAACTTTCTTAATTCTTTCGAGTGAAGTGGCACTTTTCGTGTTCTCATGGGGGTACGTCACTCTTTGATTCCGCGGGGACCGCGCTGAAATTTGTTTCGCTCATTTAGTAAAGGGAAAAGTTCAAAAACTGGCGCAAACCGGGCGAAACGTTACGCGACATCAGAAGTGGGATAGTCGGGACAATAGAACGTCATTTGTTGGTCTATAACTCGTGACCTGAGAAGCATACGGATCGAAGTAGATTTTAGACAATTTTACAGTAGAACAAATTTAAGATACAAAACGATTAAACAAAAAAAAAACCATTTGGAATTGACATAGTATTTCTGTATTTCACCTGAACCTACTACCTTAGATTCTTGGCAAACCAAAATAACACTTTGTTACAAAAAAAAAAAGTAATATACTTTTCCCGATACATAGCGGAAGTTGTTGAGCTGGTTGAGCGGGTGAGCGATTCTAATAAACAAACTCGTATTAACCGCAAATTTAAATGGGCTTTCAATAAAAAATTGAAATAAAATATTATGGATTGAAGCAGGTCATAAAACTGTTGTTAAAATTCAGAAAATAATGGGAAACTTCTGCCTTTGTAAATAGAATGGAAAATGACGGTCCTCTGCATTTTTATATACATTCTAGTAACCAAAAAGAGTTTTTTTGAACAAAATTCCAGATTTTGGGGGGTTTGGAAAATTTCGTATATGATGTATTTGAATCTGCAACGTTAATATTGTTCTGCACGCAGATTATTTGCTAGTTTGTTGCCAATGTTGGATAAATGTGGGCTAAATGACCTCCTGTATACAAAGTTAATCTCAAAAACTAAACGAAGTAAAGGCTGATGTACCCCAGGGTAATGTGTTGGGACCAATTTTCTATCTACTATATACAAGTGACCTATCTTACTTTTGAAGAATTCATAAAGAAAACGGGCTTCCCATGATTTACCATGAAATATTTAAGTCAGACGCTTGTATAGAAACTATTTCATTAAATTACAATGATCACAAGTGATGCCAATTAACCTTCTCCAATAAATAAATTACCACGTTTGCGTAACAGCATATTCTCCAAAATATATCACCGATACTACAATTTAACATAAGTGCAAGGGGGCTAATAAGTTCCTAAAGCGGAGCACTACGCCTGTAATTTCTGGACTAAATGGACATTAATTACGAGTGTACGCCGGCATGGGGCGGTCAGCTAACATGGTTTCAGTTTTAATACAAGCTGCGGCGCTGCAGAGGAGTTAAGAGGACCCCTGGCGAGCAAGGCGGCCATTAACCACTGCAAATGGCCAGGAAATGGCCTGAATTTGTACGTACGTCTCGACGGCTAAGCCCAGGAAATGGCATGATGTCGAACAGATATCTTCTGGGATTGGCTACTCGGTCTAAGTCAGGATTCGATTTGACCGAAGATTTACTCTGCAGGAAGGAGCTTGGTGATGTTCTAAAAGCTCAAGTTTGAGGGAGGTTTTGTTCATGTTATGCAGAATAGGGTATTTGACTATTATTGGAAAACCATCTTAGTGTGTTCACTCTACATTGTAAATGCATTATTTTTCGTAATTTTTTCCTCAATAATTCATAAAAATCAGCGTTAAAAATTGAATCACAAAAAGTCCCGCCAAAACGATACTTTCTGTTGTGTGACGTCACCCGATAGTAGATGTCAAATCGGCCCATATGGTCTGTCAGCATCGGCGTCGTCGCCGTTTGGTAATTGTCTTGTATGATGTGGTTTTCACAATTATAGTAGTTTGAAGCAATTGAAGCAATTATAATAGTTTGAAGCAATTATTTATTGACTCCTGTGTTTGAAGGCGCAGGCTGTGTCTTTTTTCCCTTCTGTCGCGCTCATATATACACTGAGTGGCACAAAATGTTGATAGTCATAAACCTTATGTACACTGCCGCTCATGGAAGTTCGGACACATAGTAAACATATAGGAAATAATGTTAAAATCACTGATAACGTAACAACAGGCACCTCTATTTCTGCCAAATAGCGAACACATTCTTAGCGTTGATTTCCAGTAACATACGACATCATTAACGTGCTAATTTAAAATAATTTTTATATTTAATTATTATGCAACATTTATGCTGCTTTGTAACTGGTTGTTGGGAATTTTCTAGTTTCCATTAAAAAGGATTAAATACGAAATAACAAATAGAGTCATAAATACTGCATCTCAGACACATGTTGCGACCCCATTTTTACCAGTTTTTTGTATCAAATGCTCGAATTCGTATGCAAACGAATCTGTGCCTGCAATCTGTAGTTTGCACAAGATAACTCTGTCACGCGGAAGACATCATGCGACGCGGAAAGCCAACAAGCCAGGAACAGCGCTCTGTAATTATCGCTTTTCATCAGGAACTATAAGTGAAACTCTTCACCAATATCAAGAAACATGGAATTTGGATGACGTGTTCGGCTGGGACTATCACGAATAATTTCCCAAGCGGATGAAGAACGATTAATATTAATTTTTAAGCAAAACAGAAAATTGACCGCACCGAAAATCACCTCTGAAGTTAATCGCGATCGTGAAAGACCAATTTTCGTAAGCACAGGGAAACGACGTCTCCAAGCGGAAAATCTGCATGGGCGCGTTGCCGTACGCTAACCATTGCTTGGTCGGGAAAATCGTCAGACACTACTGTTTCTAGTCTTCATTTGTCCAACTTCGATGTGTTCGTGCCCACTGAAGTCGTTTCAAACGATTTCCCCGACGAAGCAATGTTATCAGTGCTTTTATCATTATTTCCTATATGTTTACTATGTGTCCGAACATCCATGAGCGGCAGTGATGATTCAGGAGTATCACACTATTCGCTACAAAAATCATCTACGCCACTGAATAAAATTGGGTCGACTGCGCAGCCAGGCGGCAAATGACGTCAGACCCTCTTCTTATTTCGAAACAGCTCTTATAATAAAATAATCAAGATAGGGGGAGTCAATTAGATTTAACGCTATAACAATATCTTACTCATTGTAAATAACTCACAAATAACTAACTCGATTTTACCCTTGTTTCTTATCTACGACTTCGATCACTATGCGTTGGTCTACCGGCACGTTAAATGGCACACTATTACCAATTTATGCGGTACACTAATAATCTCTTTATTTATTCACATCTTTATTAAGTAAAGTCCCTACATAAGTACCCACATTGACGTAGTTTAAACTAAGCTCGTCCAGTAATACCAGGCGGTCATATTAAGCAATAAACCAAACTTTTTACGGCGCAGTTTCGGTTGGTAAGCTCGCAGCGTAGCCTGGCATGCTGCGGGGTGGAATGCAGTGAAAATAGTCGTCGACTGCATCCCCTAAATATGTTTTACGATGTTAGTAGGTTACTAACAGTAACTCAGTGACTTTAATTTTCAAGTCGGGCGACCGCGAACACCATCTAAACAGATATTAAGCATTCATCACGTGTGAATGAGGTCTGCGGCTTCCAACGTATCATCTACCAACCCTGCGAATGCTGCCAACCCCCCGGCGAATGCATTCCACATCCCCAGTTGTGGATTTAGCGAAACAATGGCAAATAAATTTGCTTGTGTTAAGAAAACCGAATGCGAGTAAGGAAGATTATTTAGATTTAATGTCTATTGGATGCAGGTTTACTCTCTTGTGTGTTTGTAAGCAATTTCCGGGTTTGTTAAGCATGCTGAATTATGTCGGCACACACTCTTCCATTTATATTTAGTGTGTCATATACCGGATGTTACTAGTTTTTATGATATTTGGAATTTAACGAAAATGTAATGTAAGTACTAATCTTAATATTGCTCTGTATACAGGGTCGTCTGCCTTCTGGGTACTTTTGAGCTTGATGCATGTCGATTTTATCAAACATCTTGTGTTTTTTTTTTGTTTCTGGTTTTCAAAATACATTGTCGCCCTTTGTTGGTTCATTCTGAAAGTCTAGGTATGATTTGAAGACGCTTTAAAGCTTGTTGTTGCAAACGTAGATTCTTGAAAACATAATGCGAGATGAATTTTATAATCTGCAGAGTTCCTGTATGGTTAATAGTGGATTAATAGCTGACGAACACGTCTGTCAAGCTGATCCCACACGTGTTCAATAGGATTCAGGTCAGGACTTAACGCCGGCAATTCCATGACCTGAATTCCACGTTCTTGTAAAAAGTTTCTGGTGATGCCAGCGGTATGTGGCTTTGCATTGTCCTGCATTAGGATGAAATTTTGACCAACGCCATATGCAGCAGGCACCACATGGTCCTCCAAGATATTTTCGACGTAATTCATGACATTTAGTCTGCCAGGAACCACAACAAGATCAGTTCTGTTGTCTATATTGATTCCAGCTCAAACCATCACACATCCACGACCAAATCTATCCACTTCCTGTATAGTAGCGGCTGCGTAGCGTTCACCAGAACGTCTATATACGCGTACTCGACCGTCGCAACGAGTTAAACGAAATCTGGACTCGTCTGTAAACAGTACAGGCGTCCAGTGACGTAGTTACCAATTTCTGTGATCCAGAGGAAACCTCATTCGCGCTGCTTTGTGATGCTGCGTAAACCGTGGTGCGCGGACAGGTCTTCGTGGTTTCAAATTCGCTTTTTTAATCTGTTTCTAACAGTTTGATCAGAAATTTCTATTCCATGTGCTCGTCTTAGGTCGTTTAGGAGGTCTCGTGCTGTGACAGTACGCTGACGTAGAGAGGAAAGGACAAGAAATCGGTCGCGATTTTATGTAGTTTTTCGATTTCGACCTTGTCCAGCTCTTCTAACATATTGGCCAGTCTCCCGAAACCGATCCCATAAACGCTGAATAACAGAAGAGGAAGGTCCCTGCTAGCATGTCGAATACAGTGGCCATTAGGGTTGCCAACATTGCGCCTATGCTGACCCGGATAAAAATAATTATATTATGGAACGTAAGTTTAAATTAATAACAGCCGCCATAAAAATGTGAAATTTGGATATAGTTAGTGTAGAAAACGATTAGATCTAGATGGTAATTACTAAGTAAATTAATGTATTTCAATTAATGTCTACGAATTTTTTACACAACCAACATGAGACAAAATGCCAATATTACCACCTAAACCAAGCATAATTTTTATGTGCTGAGGGAATCTTTTGAGGGAATCATGTGTTTTTGCTTCAAATAATTATCTACCCGTTCCCTAACTAATTTTAACTTAATTTAACTTAATTTATTCCGACAATGTTGGCGTTTTGTATAAACCCTCATAATAAACGTATCTCTAGTCAAAAATGATAACTATATCTCTCAGTCTTTGTAAATATATAGTGTAACTAATACTAAAATTTTCAAATAAAGGTAGCGCTGTCGTCACCTCCATGATTTAAGAAATACTGGTTTATGGCAGACCAGTATGATACTATTCTGTGAACTGCCTTGGACAAACTCAAATATATTGTTTGGACATTTCTTATCGTCTGAACAACATACATATTAAAATAATCAAGGAAAGTTCAAAACATATTTTGGTAATTAAATTATCGATACTGAATGTTGATTTCTGACAAGCAAAATTCCTACTTTTAAATAATACCCGTCTTTTTGAAAGCCATTTTTGATATTAGATTTGCCTATGATCATCGAAGCAGGATACAATCTTCTGCGTTCGTCGTACCACTACACAATTCCTACTGTATTCACTAGACATGTGACAAAATCTAAAAATGCTACAATTGCTACTTTCAAAGTTTCTCACATGCTCTCAAAAAGTAAAATTAAATTGATCGGAAGATTGAGTAATAGAGAGCTTCTTATTTTATGAAAAATTCCTTTTTTTTCAAGGGAAATCGCTGGAAACTGTATGATTAGAATAACTGTATTTTACTTATCTACATATCGTATAATAAAATAAATCGATCTGCTTAACAAAGAGAAACATATCTTTTAAATATAAATTAAATATTATTTCAACAATATTAAGTTGAAATGCCTATGGTAAACTTACGTCACCTTATTCGTTTTTGAACCCTGACTTCGAATAATTTTTAAAAAGCTAAACCGTCTCCAGAGTAAGATAACCTGGGGATAATCCAACCACAGCATATAATATAGTCCAAAATGTGTCACCTGAAATCAAAATAAGAAGTACATGAGTCATATATCATATACAGGGTATAACAATGTCAGCAGCTGCTTTCCTTTGAGGTACCGAGTGTGTGTAAAGTTATTAATGAATGTTTATAGAAAAGGATTTTTTTATATTGGTGATTGAAATGATATGTGTTATACATGTTAGTAATAAATTTGATTGTAAGACCGCATGTACAAGAAAGAACAATAAGCGAAATCGTACCTATGGACACCACACAAGTCCTTGAATTTGTAGAATGTCAGTATCATCAACACTTGTATCCTAAAAAGAATTAGTGAAAATGAAATTATACATATCAAGACTGCAAACTTTTACCTGCACTTTGTAGTATATATTTGCAAAGTCCTCCATAATATACAAAGAGATGAATGTACCAATATTATATCTTTTAATACTATAGAACCATATGGGGCAAATATTCCACACGACACCGATAAAGGATAAGTCACAGATGCACTAACAGTGTTAGATTAGTTGTATATAATAATCGCACTCAATAAAACTCTAACTTAGCTCCTGTAAACACAACCGAACGGATGGCAAACGGAATTCGAACCGTATATCCCATTATTGCGCAAGCGCGATAAAAATTATCTCGGTAGCACTTTACCATCTAGAAAGGAAAATTGCACGATCAGAGGGCAAATTTACATATCAGACAGTAGTTTTAATGTATAGATTTGTAATTTTATTCCGTTGAAGTAATTGTTATTATGAAATTTACAAATTTGTTAGCAAATTTACCTACAGTTTGTACAATTAATGAATGTAACTGCATTTTCAATGATATTTAGTATTTTTGCTTAAAATTATGGTAAAATTGCTAGGGTAAAATAGGGTAGGTTTACTGAAAAAATGTAAATTTCATTTGTAAATTCGCACTCATTTTTATCAGTGTAGTGGCCATGCTGAATAAGGGCGACAGCACGAGCAACTTGCACTTCACTAAGATGCCTCATTTTACTTCTAATGACGTTTCTAATCAACGAAAATTGACAACTAAATTCATTTGTCATCTTATATATGGATACGTAGAAAATAAGTCAAATCTATGCATTGGAAGTAAACAAAACTCCCTAAAAAAGAAACTATGTAACTTGACTATGACTGATTGTAAAAAGTAATCTACGCTAACATCCACTTTATTGTAAACAAAGATAAATCCTCTCAGATAAAATAAAATACATCAGAGATGCGGAGATTCGGGGCCAAGGGCATAACAGCGCCACTTATTCGCGGAAACGCGCCATTTCGCACTCGGTCGTCTTTTGTTTTATACCCTGCGATTTTTTCACTCCATTTCGTATGCAAACCACCGCCAGATAAGCGAACGGAAAGGCAGAAATAGGGAGCATGGCTATCCAGCTTTTGATTCTGTCCGTTTGCTTCCCTCTATATAGATAGAACAAACACGCTCTCGATCTTATTTTATGGTATATTGGAGGGGCCGAAACTGGCCCTATAAATGTCAAGTTGGCACTCAATAGCCAGATTTAAATTGTAAACATGACCGAAGGTTCCAAGACCTAAAGAAACCGATAACATAAATATATCTCCGTTCTGTGTTTGAGAGGGTCAGAGAGAACACAAAGTGACAGCGGTGAACAGATATATTGGCTTTTTCTTCCGGATGAAAAATGCGGCCAGATATTGTTTTCGAGTTTGATGTGGAAAAATGTGTTCCCGATTTGTTATACTTACTACATTATTCATAGATATCGTGTATATATTTTGTTTTATGTTACTGGATGTAGGATATAAGTGTTGTAAAATTCTTAAACACCGTACACTGGTGCCAAATGCCTCAATTGTTGGTATAAGTTTGTTTTGTGAATTTGTATCATGGAAATTAATAAAACAACATGGAATTGCAGGTCTCATTATCACTGTTTGTGGGTTCATGGAAAATTCAGTAAAAACAATTGGGTATTCTACTAAGCATGCACAATGGAGGTTTTGGAAGCGCTATTGCGTGTGCGCAAGAGAGCGCAAGAGAAAGAATATGCTTTATGCACTTATTTGAGTGCTCCTCGAACAAACCTTTAAGCCGGGGCTACACATTCGTATACTTGCCAAACATTTGCCAAGTATATGAATATTTGTCAAGAAAAAAAACCTGCTCTATTCAATTCGTAGCGAGTTCACCTCTAAAATAAATTTATATATTCGACGTTCGGCTGTGAGGACGAGTTTTTTTACGCCATATACTTGGCATTGGCAATACCCGGTTGAAGTGGGTATAGGAAATGCAAAGGCGACAAATAAAACATAAAACATAAACATAAACAAACTTTATTTCCTCTATGAAACAATAATATAAGGAAAGTCAAAATAAATCATAATGAATTTTGGTATAAACAAAATCTATAACTTATAAAACTTAACCTAAGGCAATCTTTGGACATTGCATTCTTGTTGATACAGTAAATACTCCTCTACTGAATAAAAGGCATTTTCCGGCAGTAACCGTCTCACTGTTGGTTTAAACTGCATTAGAGGAACCAACTTAACATCATCTCTAAGCAAGTTAAATATTTTTATACCTTGGTAACAGACTGTTTTTTGGGAAGTTGCTAATCTGTGGTATGGTATAGATAGGTTGGTCTCTAAATCTTGTGTCATGGGAGTGAACTTCTTGCTGTTGTTGAAATTTTGATATATTTTCCCTGACATAAACTAGACAGCCATACAAATACAAACAAGGAACAGTCATAATCTTTTCACGAACAAAAAATGGTTTGCAGCTGTCTCTAGGTGGTATTCTGAAAAGCACACGTATAACCCTCTTTTGAGACACAAAAACTTTTGTTGCGTGACAGGAAGAACCCCACAATGGTATGGTATAGTTTCTTATTAATAAGAAACTATTAAATATTAAAATATTACATATTGGTGCATTTATTTGTACTCGATGAACATTTTAGTACACTGTTTAATTTTTCCGTTTTTACTGTATCATACGCAGTATGTAAAGTATTGTAATCGTGCCAAAAAATTTTTTTGAGATTTTAGCGGAAATATGTCTTTTTGGGTCCCCTGAACATTTTTTACCAAGGTATAAAAAAATGTCTGTGTGTGTGTATCCGTTTTTGTGGCGACGATTCCGGAGAATCTACTAAAGGTATCGGGACGAAACTTCATATTTAGAAGTTTCATAACCAAACTTAGAGCTGAAAAGCTTTCTGTTGAAAAGGGTCCAAAAGAACTGGAGGTTCAGTCTTCGCATTTTTGCAAGATTTTGTAATTATAATTGTAATTATAATTTTGGAATTTCGTCGAAATAGTTAAATAATAAATTAAAGGAGAGGAAAGTTTCTATAATTTATATATATGACATTTTTTGGTAGAATTTATAGTTTAGCTGCATGAGCAAATTCTATTTCATCGAGATCGGTCGTACTGCATTAGCCAGGATATCTCAGATTTTTTGATTCTAATGACAGTAGCTAGTGTCAAACGCTAATGTTTTGAAAATACTACATTCAATATAGGCTGCGTTCGGATATTGAACACCGTTACACTTTTTACACCCAATAACACGTAACTGTCATTTGGACGGTGTACCCGTTGTCAACGGAGTACAATATCCGAACGCAGCTTTAATCGAGATATCTATCTAGTTCTACTAGTTTTATTTTAATGCAGACATAGCCGATCTCGATCAAATAGAATCTCATGCAGCTAAACTATTAATTTTATATTTAGTATGATAAAGTCATGTGCCTGGCCACATCAGATTTTTTAATTTCGTTTTGTGTGTAGTAGGTCGTATAGAGTTTCTTTCACGACAAGTGGCAGTAAGCCGCTGACATAATACGCAAACGTTCCTACGCATTGACATGTGTTAGAATGAAATAAAGAAGATTGCTATTTCATTCTAACACACGTCAATGCGTATAGGAACGTTTTCGCGTCATGTCGCGGCTTACTGCCACTTGTCGTGAAAAATACCATACGAAGATTGACAAAAGATTTGTAATTATTAGTAAGATTTTTGATTTTTTAAAGGGCGAAAGCTGCATAAAATTGCAATTTTGTGAAACCGTCAGACAGACAGTTTTCTGGAAATCGTCAGACAGAAATTAAAAAAAAATTGTTCTTTTTACCTGTCCACATAAACGCAATGTTATTTCTTTCCATGAAAAACGTACACCATATACAGAGTGTATCCTAAGTTGATGCTTTTCTATGAACAATATAGATGATACCATTATGAGCTTTCAAAATATAACTTTTTTGTTAAATACAAAATCTGACTTTGTCATACTATATATCAAATGCGTACCAAATGCGTACTGGTGGTACGCGAAGGACTTCTAGGTGGTACGCAAAAGGTACCAAACTTCAAAATCATATTTATTCAGATGATATTGTTAAATTGTTTGACCCAAAATTATAGCGGTCAAATCAGATAATACCCATTACCGTACGCAGACGTATTTCAAATGGCACATTGTGTAAAAGGACGTATAGTTAAAAAGATAAATCAAAGTTAATATTTTGCGCTACAGTTAGATGAAATACTGACATAATTAATTTTTATCAATTATTAGTCTTTATCCGATTCGACGTGGAAGAGAAAATTGCAGAGGAATAATTATTTTGTAAACCTCTGCTCGAAAGAACAACTGGTGAAATAATCAAATTTCTTAATAATTTTATGTTTAACAATTCCATTCCATGAGCGAAATGCACTGGTGTCTGCACTGATGGAGCTCGGGCTTAAGAAAAAAACAATTGCAGTCAATATTATTAAAAGTCGAGCATTCAGTTCACGAATGTTTTTAATATTATGTCAAGAGATGGGTAGCAACAGAAGTCACTCTTGTTACATTCCAATGATAGATGGCTCTCGAAAGGTAAAGTTTTGAAAACGCTAATATGAATTCAAAAATTCTTTCTTTGACGAATTGTGGATGGTCCGGTTAGCATATTTAGCTGATATTTTTGGAAACCTGTATGAATTAAATTTAGTTTTGCAGGGATCAAAGGTACATTTAATTATCGTTGAAGATAAAATTACCAATAAATAAATCGAGTTGAGTATAAAAGAAGTTAATAAAAATATATGTAGTTTATTGCCAGCATTCGAAGGCTCCCTTGAAGTAAGATGGGAAACATCAATGATGAATTAGTCGGATATAAAAAAAATATTGATTGCATCTCTTTAAAAGGCAATAGTTGTTTTCCCAAATCTATGACAATGAAAATTGGATCAGAAATCTAAAAGGTTTGTAAATACCAAACTTCTCAACCTAATAGAAAAAGAACATTTAAGAACATTTGATAGACATTTCCTCACACACAGCGCTGATAGAAGAATTCAAAATTATTACAATCACCGTTTTTTGGATCCAGGGGAAGAATTATTTTAAAGAACTGGAGATTCAGATATTAGACTTTTAATGCCTTTTTGCGCCACGATTTATGTGAAATTTATGTAGGTATGGATTTTCATCAATATTATATTTAAACAACAAACATAAGCCAAATTTTAGCTTGAAACTAATTGACACAGATCATGATATTTTAAAAAAATTGGTTTAGCAAAACAACCCCAAGGGTTTTTTTATTTTACTTTTGTATATCAAATGAAATTTTGTTAGGTATATAATTTTTATTGTTATTGGTTTCGACGAGAATAAGTTTTTACCAAGTGAACTTTTGTTATAAGCGTTATTATTTTATAATAAATAAACGATTTATTATAAAAATTTATTTTTTAATCATTGAAGCGCAAATTAATCGACTAAACACTAACATATTCTTCTGTTTTTGTTACAGCTGGGGACACTAGCTTCGAATGCAGTCGGATAGATTATTTTTCAAATGAAGAATACAGTCCGGACCCGAACGATTCAACAATGGCGATACCATGTGAGTATAAACCCTGCAAACGTAACGAAGAATGCCTGCGGATCCCTCAATATAAACCTGGCTATTCATCTAGTCTATTCTCCATTTCCCGCATTGTTTAAAAACGACGCTGAGGGCTCAGTAGGGAAAATGTTTGCTCTCCGATCGTATGTGCAGCGAGCGCAAACCCTCTTTCAGCAAATATGGACCGACTAAATACTTTGTTTGCACATATTGTTACACATAAAACGATTAAATTTGTTTTTCGTTTTTTTGGCTGTTTAGGGAAACGAAAAGTTTGTTTTTAAGTATTCCTGGGTCAGAGATGTATTCAGGAATAAATACTGTAAATCATCAGAATTTGAGCGAAATTAGACTCTCAAATGTTCTGATTTTGCATTATGTGGAACAACATCCAAAGTTGATGGAATACAAATTATTTTTATTTATGCCTGGATCAGAGATGAATGGGGTAATAAATAGTGCAAATTACAGCTTTCTACCAGTGCTAGTTTACCATACACATTTTTTTTTAATTTTCACTTTGCGTGCTTATGATGTTTTTTTAAGACATATTAACTTGAAAACGCCAATTCATACAAAAACGATGTATAAACATTTTTTGAAGAGCATTGAAAGATCTAGAATACTTTCTAATAACACTCACTGTCGTCCGATAAATATAAAGTGAGATAATAGTAAACAAACAATTTGGTCATCTTTGACCGTAAATAACTTCAATGGATATACTGGACTTTTTGGACGTTAATTGAAATGCCCAACCAAAAGTGTACACAAAATCCAAGGTTTGAATTTAAAATAATTAAAAGATTAGCAAGAAAAATAAGGGGTTGTCATTTAAAAAAGTGTCATTGACGTTATAAGTGGAAACCAATAGAAAGCCAGATACTTAATTTGATATGGAATGAATCTAATTAGTTATTATCCAACAATAAATTCCTATTCATTTCATATTATTGTATTTCGCGAGACGCGTTAGTAATGCAGCAAAAACAAACATGTGCATATTTCGTACAAGGATATTATTTCCTTGTCGAAATTGAAATATAAAAAGACATCTCGTACTACGCCTCGAAAATAATTTCTTTGGACAAGAAAAATGTATTTTTCCGTGGAGCATTGACGGTATGGAGTATGTTTTCGTCAAATATTCGAGCAACATTCGGCGTAGTTATTTTACAGCCGTAATAGAACACGTTTTTGTCCAGCCGGCCGGTCCGCTTCGAGAATTTGAAACGTTTTTTTATGAATGCACATGTCCGATGTTTCGCATCCAAATAACATTGTTATACTCTAGGAATTTTTAAGCGTTGACTTATTTATAAAATATCAATCGCACAGTTTAATTTGCTTAGACGAATAATATACTGGGTATTAAAATAACTAAAAATGTTTCTTTATTTCTGCAACGAATTATATTGAAAATTTTAATACTTCTAATACTAATAGCTTCTAATACTGTTGATGGACTAACATTCTTTGTTGTTTTTAAGGATTATATTATCTAAATAGACACCAGATCTAACGATTCTATTAACTTAACAAAACCGGTTACCCCAAGAATTTTTAAATAAATATATGCAAAGAAAAATTGAAATTTGTTGAATTTCAAATATATATCGAACATCTACAACTTAATTAAAATATTGGCGTGGTATTAAAACAAGAATATGAAAGCTAATCTTAGAATTTGAGCGAAATTAGACTCTCAAATGTTCTGGTTTTGCATTATGTGGCACAACATCCAAAGTTGATGGGTTAAAAATTACTTTTATATATGCCTCGGTCGCAGATGAATTCCGTAATAAATACTGTAAATTACAGCTTCATACCAGTGCTAGTTTACCACGCAGATTTTTTTAAACTTAGAATTTGAGCGACAGCATAGACAGCATGTCTATAAAATAATTTATTTAGAAAATTATAGTTTATTTGCTTGTATTTATATATTTGTCGATTTTTAGGACGTTTATTATTTGAAGAGAAACTAAAGGGGTTAAAAATATTTTAATAGTAGAGACAATTTTGTGTAGCTCTTTTATTCAACAAAAAGGTTATACTTTGAAAGCTCATTTGTTTAAATTTTTGTTTCAGAAGCTAATTGATCTCTATTTCAGACAATATTAGGGCATATCTATACAACGAAGCTACTAGTACAATTGGATTTAATAGAACTTTAAAGATGACGAAGAAACTATATCCAACATTTCTTTTATGGGCAATATCTTCCTAATTTAAATAAAGTAATATTTATTTTTTTCTCATTAAAATAATAATTTATTTAAACTAGTTCACATCAAATAACCAATTGTATAGTTTTACAGTCTGTTAAAATTAGATGCTGCGAATTAATAATACGAGAGCTGATGAATTAAACAAAAAATCATTAAAATGAAACAAGCAGTTTCGTCAAGACTTGTTTTGTAAATTTCCACAAGAATGCCCTTGTTAGTACGCAGTGAATTCTGCACTTATGTAATTCGAAATATGTCGGCATTATAAAATAAAACCTTGCTTGTTCGTAATCAAATTATCAGTTTGATTTGAAAAAGCTAATGTGCAAATAAGGCGAGCTAATCCAAAAAATAGCTAGTGCCCATTCGGTACGCACATGTAGCAAGTCCTCAAAGAAGATTTTCACGTATTAGAAAATGCTATGTGGCGATGCATCAATGTCCGATGCATTTACTGTTGCAGTGCAACTCTGACGGTCCGAAATCACAAACGAATATTATAATATGGTATTTCATAGATTTTTTTGAGTTTTATAAAAATCAGCCGGTAATCAAGGATGGATGAAAAATATTCGGTGAACGAACTTAAAACGAAATATAAATCACTCATGGCATCGTTTATTTTTAATACATCTTACTAGCAAAACAGTTCTTCCACAATAAACGCCTTGAACAAACGACCATGATGATCTCCGATCTTCAAAAACGAGATAAAACGGACACATAAATAAACAGGGACACGCGAGGAGTGGGTGGTGTGCAGAAAAAGTAACACCTCGACCAGCAGGAATTACTTAGGACCCTTGAGCCCCTAATTTATATACACGGTGGCCCAATTAATGCTGCCCACTTAAAGAGAATAACGGTTATCCTTTAATCCCAGTGATATATATAAACGTACCAATGCCGACGTAATATTTTTTCTGTGTTACATTTTCTCTCTGTTCCTGTTTGCAGATGCTGTCACGAAATCGGCTGTTTTTTTCGCCCTGGCCACGTTTATGCTCTGCGCCAGTTACTGCTTTTGCATAATTGGTCACTGCGGGAGACATAGAGGGCTCTGCACGTTCATATCCGGTGTTATGTTCATTATAACAGGTAAGGATCACTGTTTGTTAAGGATAAAGTATAACAGATCTGTTTTTTTTATATTCTTTAAATCCTGGTGTTTAATAAACTTAATTTAGATAGTAAATTAGATAGTAGATACTTTGTTTACAAAATATATTGACTAGTTAAGTTATAAGTTTTCAACAAGACGATGATTTATAGGTGGATGATAGGTGCTGAAAAAGAGCGATAAAAGCAATCTTATTTACCATTGACCCTTTCTAAAACTCAATGTCTTTGAAATCAACGAAGTCTTTAATGTCGCAGGTCATACATAATAAAGAAACGTAGAACAAGTAAAATGAGAAACAAAATTGATTGCTTGCAAAATACATTATAAATAATACTTGTTATACGTTTCTTTATGATATTTTATACTTTCTAATCAACTCCACTAATCTGTGCAAGAAAAGAGCTTTATTACTCATTACCTTGGATTTTGATGAGATTTTGTACAATTGTTGTATTCATGTAAGTAGTTATAGAGAAACACCAAATTTTATGATATGTGATCCCGTTTTGGAATTAAGGGTATGCAAAAGTTTAAAAATCGTCCCTTTTATTTTTAGGGTTCGGTTACTTTTATTTAGAAAGAATCGATCCCCCCAAATCGATTCCAAACAAAAAAAAATGGACACGGATTTCTTTTTTCGAAATTTTGATTTTTAATGGCGCCTATCGATGCTTCCACTTTACATTGGAAAAGACATTTTTTATATTATCTAATAAATCCACAATTGTTTAAACAAATGCCATTTCTTTAAACAATTCTTTTTTCAATTCGCCTGAAATTATTTTTTTAGATCGGTCTGGCCAACTGTTATTCTCAAGTGACATTTGGGATGATTTTCATTGTTTAGATAATATAAATATCTCGAACATGAAATTAGTTAGTTAATTTCACAAAAAAGCTGACTTTTCTACCATAATTAGAAAAAAAAATTGAAAATGAATAATAATTGATTGTTTAAACAATAGGATGATTTTTTTAAAGAATAATGTCAGTGTAAGATAATAATTTGCCATTTCGAACTCAAAAAACAGAATTCAGACTGACTTTCGAGAAAAACGAATTATTTAAACAAATAGAATTTCTTTAAACGAATGTGAATTAACTGACAAATAAACATTCCACTAGACTTATAGTAATAATTTCTATGAGAAAAAGAGTCTGAAATGATTAGAAGCATCAATTATCTGAAGAATGTACATTTAGTCATTTAAGGGTAGTTTTCAGGGCACTATGTGGGGGGGGTTGGGGTCGTCAAATCAATATGTACAATAGGTAAAATTCTTCCTTGGAAAGTCCTTTAGAAGTACTTAAATAATAATTTTGCGGTTAGTTCAGCTATTTCCCACGGGGGAATCCGTGGCGCCACCGTCGCAGAATAATCTTGCGGTTAGTTCAGCTATTTCCCACGGGGGATTCCCTGGCGCCACCGTCGCAATATAATTTTGCTGTTAGTTCAACTATTTCCCACTGGCGATTCCCTGGCGCCACCGTCTTTTGCGGTTAGTTCAACTATTTCCCACGGGGGATTCCCTGGCGCCACCGTCGCAAAATAATTTTGCGGTTAGTTCAGCTATTTCCCACGGGGGAATCCGTGGCGCCACCGTCGCAAAATAATCTTGCGGTTAGTTCAGCTATTTCCCACGGGGGAATCTGTGGCGCCACCGTCGCAAAATAATTTTGCGGTTAGTTCAGCTATTTCCCACAGGGGAATCCTTGGCGCCACCGTCGCAAAATAATTTTGCGGTTAGTTCAGCTATTTCCCACGGGGGAATCCGTGGCGCCACCGTCGCAAAATAATTTTGCGGTTAGTTCAGCTATTTCCCACGGGGGATTCCCTGGCGCCACCGTCGCAAAATAATTTTGCGGTCATTTCAACACTATTAAGTTGAAATTCTTATGGTATACTAAGGCCCGGTGTCCACCGCATCGGGCCGATAAGTATCGGCCCAATATGAGTCGTACGATAAATATCGTGCACATGCATTTCAATTGGAACCGTCACACTGTCACGATATTTATCGAGCATGACACACATCGTGTCAGTGTGACGGTCCCAATAGAAATTCGTGTGCACGATATTTATCGTACGACTGACATCGGGCCGATATTTATCGGCCCGATCCGGTGGACATCGGGCCTTACGTCACATACTTACTTAGACTGCATACAAACATTTACTTATTTATTTTCATAATAAGTTTGGTCATCTTTCAGTGGATTTGGTTTTATCCTTGTTCGTTTTTGAACCCTGACTTGGAATAATTTTTCAAAAGGTAAACCGTCTCCAGAGTAAGAGAACCTGGGGATAATCCAACCACAACATATAATGTAGTCCAAAATGTGTCACCTGAAATCAAAATTAGAAGAATATGAGTCATATATCATATACAGGGTATAACAATGTCAGCAGCTGCTTTCCTTTGAGGTACAGAGTGTGTGTAAAGTTATCAATGAGTGTTTATAGAAAAGTATTTTTTATATTGGTGATTGAAATGATGTGTTATACATGTTAGTAATAAATATGATTGTAAGGCCGTATGTACGAGAAAGAACAATAAACGAAATCTTACCTATGGACACCACACAAGTCCTTGAATTTGTAGAATGTCAGTATTATCAACACTTGTATCCTAAAAAGATCATCCAATTAGTGAAAGTGGAATTATACATATCAAGACTGCAAACTTTTACCTGCACTTTGTAGTATATATTTGCAAAGTCCTCCATAATATACAAAGAGATGAATGTACCAACATTATCTCTTTTAATACAATAGAACCATATGGAGCAAATATTCCGCACCACACCGATAAAGGATAAGTCACAGAGGCATTAACAGTGTTAAATTAGTTGTATATAATAATCGCACTCAATGAAACTCTAACTTAGCTGCTGTAAACACAACCAAACGGATGGCGAACGGAACTCGAACTGTATATCCCATTATTGCGCAAGCGCGATAAAAATTATCTCGGTAGCACTTTACCATCTAGAAAGGAAAATTGCACGAGCAGAAGGCAAATTTACATATCAGACAGTAGTTTTAATGTATAGATATATAATTTTAATCCGTTGAAGTAATTGATATTATGAAATTTACAAACTTGTTAGCATATTTACATACAGTTTGTACAATTAATGAATGTAACTGCATTTTCAATGATATTTAGTATTTTTGCTTAAAATTATGATAAAATTGCTGACAAATAGGGACAAATAGGGTAGGTTTACTGAAAAAAATGTAAATTTCTTTTGTAAATTCGCACTCATTTTTATCAGTATAGACGAGTTCATATTGTCTGGCCTATCCCACTTCTGATCTTTTCGCGTAGCAGATTCATTCCGTCAGTATAATTATTTTTCAAACTCCTTTCTACTTTCAGGTCTGTCAATGCTCATCGGCCTCATCATGTACATCTCCGTCTTCAAAGCGGAAATCGGTGGAAAACTTCGACCACGCTCTCAACTTCAACCTCCAGCTTTCACGTACCGTTATGGGTATTCTTTTGCGTTGTACGTTGTTGGATTTGTTAGCTCCCAGGTGACAGGAATCAGCGCGCTGTTCCTCTTTATCTATCGTATGCAAGCGTCATATAGGAGAAAAAGACTTGAGGATGTCAGAAGGGGAAAATATCCGAGCCATACCTCCATAAACTACGTCCATGTGGACGCTGCCAGCTTATACTGCCGAAGACACCCAAACGCTTACGTTAACTCCAATAGTATACATATTCCTACGAATTATCCCTCGCCAGCTCATCGGAGGAATTATTTTTATAGCAAGGAACCGCTGACGGAATCACCCTGTAGTTTGCATAGGAACCATTCGGCGTCGAATTCTTTAAAAGATGTCACAGGTAGGATACAATTTTAGTCAAAATTTCTTCATTATTGTTTTGTGGTCAAATGATGTGTGTGTCTCAGAAAATAAACGATTTTGTATAGAGATAAACAATTGAAGGCATGAGAATGAAAAGTGGACAAAAACATATGGTTTCCTATGGTCTTTAGCCACTGTTCATTCTGAGCCCTTCAATTGTCGACAATTTAATAATAATTTTTATCTCATCAACTTTGCCTGCAATGACACATAACGTAAAATCGAAACATCAAAACAAGCACATATCATGGCTTTTGTTACTTTGAAAAATCCTACCGACTAAAGTAGATCAGATGGAGGGTTGTAATTTTCAGTATTAATTACCCAATTCATCTCCAAGATAAGCGTGTTTAGTAATAATTTTTATCTCGTCAACTTTGCCTGCAATAACACATAACGTAAAATCGAAACATCAAAACAAGCACATATCGTGGCTTTTGCTACTTTAAAAAAAACCCACCGACTAAAGTCGATCAGATGGAGCGTTGTAATTTTCAGTATTAATTACCCAATTCATCTGCACGATAAACGTTTTTAATAATAATTTATATCTCATCAACTTTGCCTGCAATGACATATAACGTAAAATCGAAACATCAAAACCATCACATATCATGGCTTTTGCTACTTTGAAAAATCCTACCGACTAAAGTAGATCAGATGGAGCGTTGTAATTTTCAGTATTAATTACCCAATTCATCTGCAAGATAAACGTGTTTAGTAGTAATTTTTATCTCATCAACTTTGCCTGCAATGACACATAACGTAAAATCGAAACATCAAAACAAGCAAATAACATGGCTTGTGCTACTTTGAAAAATCCTACCGACTAAACTAGATCAGATGGAGGGTTGTAATTTTCAGTATTAATTACCCAATTCATCTGCAAGATAAACGTGTTTAGTAGTAATTTTTATCTCATCAACTTTGCCTGCAATGACATATAACGTAAAATTGAAACATCAAAACATGCACATATCGTGGCTTTTGCTACTTTAAAAAAAAACCCACCGACTAAAGTCGATCAGATGGAGCGTTGTAATTTTCAGTATTAATTACCCAATTCATCTGCACGATAAACGTTTTTAATAATAATTTATATCTCATTAACTTTGCCTGCAATGACATATAACGTAAAATCGAAACATCAAAACCATCACATATCATGGCTTTTGCTACTTTGAAAAATCCTACCGACTAAAGTAGATCAGATGGAGCGTTGTAATTTTCAGTATTAATTACCCAATTCATCTGCAAGATAAACGTGTTTAGTAGTAATTTTTATCTCATCAACTTTGCCTGCAATGACACAACGTAAAATCGAAACATCAAAACAAGCAAATAACATGGCTTGTGCTACTTTGAAAAATCCTACCGACTAAACTAGATCAGATGGAGGGTTGTAATTTTCAGTATTAATTACCCAATTCATCTGCAAGATAAACGTGTTTAGTAGTAATTTTTATCTCATCAACTTTGCCTGCAATGACATATAACGTAAAATTGAAACATCAAAACATGCACATATCATGGCTTTTGCTACTTTAAAAAATCCTACCGACTAAAGTAGATCAGATGGAGCGTTGTAATTTTCAGTATTAATTACCCAAGACATCTGCAAGATGAACGTGTTTAGTAATAATTTTTATCTCATCAACTTTTCCTACAGTGACACATAACGTAAAATCGAAACATCAAAACAAGCACATATCAAGGCTTGTGCTACTTTGAAAAATCCTACCGACTAAAGTAGATGAGATGGAGCGTTGTAATTTTCAGTATTAATTACACAATTCATCTGCAAGATATACGTGTTTAATAATAATTTTTATCTCGTCAACTTTGCCTGCAATGACATATAACGTAAAATCGAAACATCAAAACAAGCAAATATTATGGCTTTTGCTATTTTGAAAAATCCTACTGACTAAAGTAGACCAGATGGAGCGTTGTAATTTTCAGTATTAACTACCCAATTCATCTGCAAGATTGGCGTGTTTAGTATTAATTTTTATCTCATCAACGTTGCCTGCAATGACATATAACGTAAAATCGAAACATCAAAACAAGCAAATATCATGGCTTTTGCTATTTTGAAAAATCCTACTGACTAAAGTGGACCAGATGGAGGGTTGTAATTTTCAGTATTAATTACCCAGTTCATCTGCAAGATAAACGTGTTTAGTAATAATTTGTATATCATCAACTTTGCCTGCAATGACATTTAACGTAAAATCGAAACAGTAAAACAAGCAAATATCATGGCTTTTGTTACTTTGAAAAATTCTACCGACTAAAGTAGGTCAGATGGAGCGTTGTAATTTTCTGTATTAATTACCCAATTCATCTGCAAGATTAGCGTGTTTAGTATTAATTTTTATCTCATCAACGTTGCCTGCAATGACATATAACGTAAAATCGAAACATCAAAACAACCACATATCAAGGCTTGTGCTACTTTGAAAAATTCTACCGACTAAAGTAGGTCAGATGGAGCGTTGTAATTTTCTGTATTAATTACCCAATTCATCTGCAAGATAAACGTGTTTAGTAATAACTTTTATCTCGTCAACTTTTCCTACAGTGACACACAACGTAAAATCGAAACATCAAAACAAGCACATATCATGGGTTTGGCTACTTTGAAAAATCCTACCGACCAAAGTAGGTCGGATGGACCATTGTAATTTTCAGTATTAATTACCCAATTCATCTGCAAGATACACATGTTTAGTAATAATTTTTATTTCATCAACTTTGCCTGCAATGACATATAACGTAAAATCGAAACAGTAAAACAAGCAAATATCATGACTTTTGTTACTTTGAAAAATTCTACCGACTAAAGTAGATCAGATGGAGGGTTGTAATTTTCAGTATTAATTACCCAATTCATCTGCAAGATAAACGTGTTTAATAATAATTTTTATATCATCAATGTTTCCTGCAATGACATATAACGTAAAATTGAAATATCAAAACAAGCAGATATCATGGCTTTTGTACCTTTGAAAAATCCCACCGACTAAAGTAGATCAGATGGAGGGTTGTAATTTTCAGTATTAATTACCCAATTCCTCTGCAAGATAAACGTGTTTAATAATAATTTTTATCTCATCAACTTTGCCTGCAATGACTTATAACGTAAAATTGAAATATCAAAACAAGCAGATATCATGGCTTTTGTACCTTTGAAAAATCCCACCGACTAAAGTAGATCAGATGGAGGGTTGTAATTTTCAGTATTAATTACCCAATTCATCTGCAAGATAAACGTGTTTAATAATATTTTTTATATCTTCAATGTTGCCTGCAATGACATATAACGTAAAATTGAAATATCAAAACAAGCAGATATCATGGCTTTTGTACCTTTGAAAAATCCCACCGACTAAAGTAGATCAGATGGAGGGTTGTAATTTTCAGTATTAATTACCCAATTCATCTGCAAGATAAACGTGTTTAATAATAATTTTTATCTCATCAACTTTGCCTGCGAAGACACATAATAACGTAAAATCGAAACATCAAAACAAGAAAATATCATGGCGTTTGCTATTTTGAAAAATCCTACCGACTAAAGTAGATCAGATAGAGCGTTGTAATTTTCAGTATTAATTACCCAATTCATCTGCAAGATAAACGTGTTTAGTAATAATTTTTATCTCATCCACTTTGCCAGCAATGACACATAACGTAAAATCGAAACATCAAAACAAGCTGATATCACGGCTTGTGCTACTTTGAAAAATCCTACCGACTAAAGTAGATCAGATGGAGCGTTGTAATTTTCAGTATTAATTACCCAATTCATCTGCAAGATATACGTGTTTGGTAATAATTCTTATCTCATCAACTTTGCCTGCGAAGACACATAACGTAAAATCGAAACATCAAAACAAGCAAATATCATGGCTTTTGCTACTTTGAAAAATCCTACCGACTAAAGTAAATCAGATGGAGCGTTGTAATGTTCAGCATTAATTACCCAATTCATCTGCAAGATATACGTGTTTAGTAATAATTTTTATCTCATCAACTTTGCCTGCAATGACACATAACGTAAAATCGAAACATCAAATCAAGCAAATATCATGGCTTTTACTAGTTTAAAAAATCCTACCGACTAAGGTAGATCAGATGGAGCGTTGTAAGTTTTAGTATTAATTACCCAATTCATCTGCAAGATAAACGTGTTTGGTAATAATTTTTATCTCATCAACTTTGCCTGCGAAGACACATAACGTAAAATCGAAACATCAAAACAAAGGAAAGTTCATAGTTTGTGCTACTTTGAAAAATCCCACCGACTAAAGTAGATCAGATGGAGCGTTGTAATTTTCAGTATTAATTACCCAATTCATCTGCAAGATAAACGTGTTTAGTAATAATTTTTATCTCATCAACTTGTTGTACAAATGACACATAACGTAAAATCGAAACATCAAAACAAGCAAATATCATAGCTTGTGCTACTTTAAAAAATCCTACCGACTAAAGTAGATCAGATGGAGCGTTGTAATTTTTAGTATTAATTACCCAATTCATCTGCAAGATAAACGTGTCTAGTAATAATTTTTATCTCATCAACTTTGCCTGCAATGACACAACGTAAAATCGAAACATCAAAACAAGCACATATCATCTCCAGATTTATATAATATATTATATAGGATAATAAAATCGAGGGCCGTAGCGGGGTAAAAAAGTTCACTCTGGTCATTACTTACTCAAACAATGTCTGTATCTCAGAAACCAAGCGATTTTGTATAGAAATAAATAGACCTCAATGATCTTAGAATTGCCTAAATAGTCGGGAATAACAAAAAAATTTACAAAATTGCTATTTTATTATGGTGACTTCAACGATGCGTTACACGACAAACTGCGCTCACATTTCTAAAAATCGCATAGAAATGGATTATTTTATCGATTCACTCTGGTCATTACTGACTCAAACAATGTCTGTATCTCAGAAACCAAGCGATTTTGTATAGAAATAAATAGACCTCAATGATCTTAGAATTGCCTAAATAGTCGGAAATAACTAAAAAAAATACAAAATTTCTATTTTATTCTGGAGACTTCAACGATGCGTTACACGACAAACTGCGCTCACACTTCTACAAATCTCATAGAAATGGATTAGTAACATTCCACAACACAAAGAATCGAGTTTCTAAGAGT
This sequence comes from Aphodius sticticus, assembly GCA_963966075.1. Classification (NCBI taxonomy): domain Eukaryota; kingdom Metazoa; phylum Arthropoda; class Insecta; order Coleoptera; family Scarabaeidae; genus Aphodius; species Aphodius sticticus. The sequence goes on from OZ014510.1 coordinate 7,089,133, forward strand.
ACATTTCACATATCTCCTTAGTTTTGTAACTTATTTATCCATTTTAGTACATAATTCATTACAACTTATTTATTATCTCCATTACAGGTTTCTACAATTTCCCCCCACCACCTACGATAAGCTACCAGTTCGACGAACCGTTCAACGTTCCAGATCCGTCGTACAAGCATTTCCCGCGAGATGTCACCACCAATACGGTTTCAACGACAGCAGATATCGCGACTTGCGATGAAGATTTTCTTCAGGAAAATTTCGACGATTATTCGCCAAGCGTTCAGCACGAGCACGAATTCGTCACGTTCGATCTGGACAGACCTTTGCCCTTAAGGTCTCAAAGTAGTGTTTCGATAAATTCGAGAAACGAAAATGGCGGTTCGTTGCGAAAAGACTATTGCAATCCTGATCCGTTGCGAAGGACTACGCCGGTCTGAGAATGGGCCGATAAAGTAGTTAAGATTATACTAAGAGACTTTCGTACGGCGAATGTTTTCGAACTTTTGTTGTAAATTTGAAATTCCGAGTGATATGGTTGGTATTGTAAGTAATAGGTAACTGGAGGGTGGGGAGAGTTGTGGATATGGTCCAGTAACATGTGAAGAGTTGAAGTAAATAATGAGCCAAGTGCCAAAATTTGTTTATTGAAGTAAAGTGATCCATGGACTTTACATAGAAAACATTAAATCTTCATCCAGTATAAAGTAAATCTTGCCAAATGCCACATTCAGTTAACAAAACCTTTAGACTATATTCTGTTTTCTTAGACAGTATTATTTTTTTAACAAAAGTGTTTTGGCTTTAAACAAAACTGTTAAATATATTTTTAACATACATACCTGTATATATATATATATATATATATATATATATATATATATATATATATATATATATATATATATATATATATATTATATATATATATATATATATACTTATTACATTATTATTATACAGGGTTAGCCAAAATTACCAGAACACCTAAATAATTCACCAACTGTGTAAGAAACATAAAAAAATTGTTCAAACAAAAATTTTTTGGCTTTAAGCAAGCTATCGTCTAAGCTCATTTTATTATAGAAATTTGGTAACCTATCCTTCTTTTAAATAGAACACCCTACATATTATTAAATTTTTTTAAATCTAAGATTAATTCTAAGAATTTATTATAGGTTTCATATTTTTATAAAATGCATTATTTGTTATTTATATGCTATCAACCAAAAATAGTCAAAATTGCCGGAACACCTTAATAATTCTCCAACTGTAAAAAAAATCAAATAAAAGTTTTTTGGGTTAAAACAACCTCTCGTTCAAATATATTTTTTATATACTGGATGTTTATTTTATTATGGAAATTTGCAAATCTTTCCTTTTTCTAACAACACCCTGTATATTTAACATTCTTTTAATGCAAAGATGAATTCTAAGAATGTTGTGTTGGAATTATTTCTTTATAAAATTTTTATTTTTTACTTATATACAATTAATCAATACTCATGAACTTTTACTTTAACCAACACTTTAACCAAACGGAAAAAAATAAAAAAAAATCAAGGGAAAATAACAACACAATTAAATAGAATTAAATTAAATGTTCAAACTGTCACAATAAAATGTGATTAATTTTAGTAATTAACCTTAGAGTTAAAAAAATTAAAATTTACAGGGTGTTCTATTAGAAAATGGAATGGTTTGCAAATTTCCATAATAAAACGAACACACTGTATATTAAAACGATATTAAAACAAAAAGTTGTTTAAGCACAAAAAACTTTTATTCGAAAATTTTTTCGAATTTGTTTGCGGTTGGACAATTATTTAGGTGTTCAGCAAATTTTGACTATTTTTTGTTAATAGCTTCAAATTAAAAAATAAAGCGTTTTATAAAAAAATTAATCGTAAAAAAATTCTTAGAATGAATCTTAGAATTAAAAAATGTAATAATATATAGGGTGTTCTATTTTAAAAAAAGGAAATGTTACCAATTTCAATAATAAAATGAGCAGCCTGTATATTGAAAATATATTTATATATTGAAAATATTTTATATATTGAAAATATATTTAAAAGATAGCTTGTTTAAAGCCAAAAAACTTTCGTTTGAACAATTTTTCGAAATTTCTAACAGTTGGAGAATTATTTAGGTGTTCCGGTAATTTTGGCTAACCCTGTATATATATATATTGTTTATATAAACCGAACAGTTTATCTCAGCTTATTCTGGAAATTTGGTAACATTTCTTTTTTAAATAGAACTGTTAATTTTAGCATTTTTTAGTTTTTAGATTAATTCCAAGAATTTTTGCAGGAATCATTTTTGTTTTAAATGGAGTATTGTTGAGTTATCAGCAACAAATCATAATTAGTAAAAATTACCGGAACACCTAAATAATTCTCAAAGCGTAAAGAATTTCAAAATAGGTCATTTAAATATATTTTTTATGTACATGTGTTCATTGGTGTTCATTTTATTATGGAAATTATGTAACCTTTTTCTTTTTTTAATAACACCCTGTATATTTTTATTTTTTTTTAATTTTCGGAGATTAATTCTAAGATTTTTTTGTTGGTATCATTTGTTTATAAAATGGACATACATACACATTTATTTTATTTGATATTTTTTCTCAATTTTTATTTTTATCCGTTTAGTTAAAATAAAAGTTCATGGCGTTGATTAATCGCCTATAATTCAAAAATGAGACATTTTATAAAAAGATATTTCTACATAACATTCTTAGAATTAATCTTAGAATTTAAAAATGCAAAAAAATACAGGTGTTCTATGAGAAAAAAAGAGATTACTAAGTTTCTATAATAAAATGAACATATATGTATATTAAAAATATATTTAAATGTTAGCTTGTTTAAAACCAAGAAGGTTTCTTTGAAATTTTTTTTTAAATTTATGCAGTTGGAGAATTATTTAAGTGTTCTGGCATAAAATTCTAGGAATTAATCTAAGAATGAAAAAATGCTAAAATATATGTTCTATTTAAAAAGAAAAGTATATTTATTGTGTAGTCAAAAGTTGGGTTATTTTCCATATATGTGACCTCGTACGAAAGTACCACCCTAACTGCCATCTCCCACTTCGATAATATTTACCCCTGTGTTTGAAGGCTCATAATTCAGAAACTACTAAACAAAAGAATTAAATAAATTGTGTCATACTCGTGAATCATTTCTACATAAGTTTTATGATCAAAATTTGGTGCCTCTCGGTGTAAACATGTCTTTCCATTTTTTTCTTCTAAATCGCTTACCAGAAAAATTTCATTTTTTGTTCAGGTTGTATTTAGAATCTCTTCTATAGATTGGATTATTAATAAATATTATTTGCATGCTAACTGCGTTGTCATACTATCATTCGTTCCCAAGATATCCGCTTGCATCAAACTCTTGTTCACAGCCTTTATTACATAAAATCTGAAGAAAACAAAAATGCAAATCTATAGTAGAGACTCTAAACGCAACCTGAACAAAAATTGGATTATTTGTGGTAAGCGGTTTAGGAGAAATAAAATCAACAAGACAGCGTTAATTTTGAAATTCAAAAACCAGGTACCTTTTTTTCACTTCTCTCACGCTCATATCTACACCGAGTGACAAAAAATTTTGATAGTCAAACAACTTATGCAGAAATGACTCAGGAGTATAACACACTGTTTTTAATTTTTTTCTGTTCAGGAGTTTTAGAGTTATGAGCCTTCAAACGCAGGAGTCAACACTATCGAAACGAGAAAAGGCAGTTAGGCCAGTTAGGGTGATTCTATCGTGCAGGGTGTTACATAAGACACTTCTTAACCTTCTGATAGACAAATCTTGGAAATGGTCAAGTTTTAACCAAATGCTATAGGTTCTCTTATTATAAAATATGATGATCTATCATGTATTTTTCCAAAGCAAAATCTTAATTTGATTGGGCTAATTGGGATTTTTCTACTAATGTTACTGGGCTAAATCTTTGTACATTGATAATGGTTAATAAATCAAAACTTGTTTTTGTAGGTACATTTTAGACGCAAGGATATTTGCTAACACGTTTGCCAATAAGGTTATTTTTTAATAAAATTTGGTCAAATCAGAACAACATAAAGCAAACCTGTTAGCGTTACATCCTAGAATTTTAATCGAAAATCTTAAAACTCCTATAAACTAACAAAACACGAATTAATCAAATTATTAATAAATACCCTGTATGTAACGAATAATTTAAAAATTTAAAAACCCGATACATAAAATGAATAACACCGACTAAACAACACGAGAGCAAGATAAAAATGTAATGCAAAACATATCCTCATAAAAATATTATATACCATAAAACTAATTGATAATGTGGTCAATTTTTTACCCAGATTACTGTATATATATGACGTACGATAAACGTCGAATTGTTATTTCCTTTATAAATAGTTATATGTGTGTACAGATCATCGTTTCTTTTTCAGATTGGATGTACGCGCCATAAAATTGTTAATGTTGATTATTCGTATTCTGAAATTATGTTTATCGCGAAGAATAAAAAGAACAATATTGTACGTGAATTGTCCACCATGTACATATTACCTTTGTGCTAAACATGTTAAATATTGTATACAATAAATATATTTGAAAGTAGCTGTTATTTTATTATTAAACATTTGTTTTGAAGTTGGATTGATTTGATGAAAATAAAAAGAAAAATGCCATGTGAGTTTATTTAGGAAAGAGCAAACCAAACATTTTTGGTAAGTGGACATGTGAGACGTTCTCAAAAAATGTTAGCTGCTTCAAAAAATTTTACTCTGCCAAGAAAACTGTCCATGCAACTTTATTTGGGAAAGAGCGACACCAAAATTTTACAAGTGACTTGTTAGACATTATTAAAACATGTTAGACTGCTTGGAAAAATGTTACTTTGCCAAGAAAACTGTCCATGCAACTTTATTTGGGAAAGAGCGACACCAAAATTTTATTTCATTAGACATTATTAAAACATGTTAGACTGCTTGGAAAAATGTTACTCTGCCAAGAAAACTGTCCATGTAACTTTATTTGGGAAAGACCGACACCAAAATTTTACAAGTGACTTGTAAGACATTATTAAAATATGTTAGACTGCTTCGATAAATTTTACTCTGTCAAGAAAACTGTCCATGCAACTTTATTTGGGAAAGACCGACACCAAAATTTTACAAGTGGCTTGTAAGACATTATTAAAACATGTTAGACTGCTTCGAAAAATTTTACTCTGCCAATAAAACTCTGTCCATGCAACTTTATTTGGGAAAGAGCGACACCGAAATTTTACAAGTGGCTTGTAAGACATTATTAAAACATGTTAGACTGCTTCGAAAAATTTTACTCTGCCAAGAAAACTGTCCATGCAACTATATTTGGGAAAGAGCAACACTAAAATTTTACAAGTGGCTTGTAAGACATTATTAAAACATGTTAGACTGCTTCGAAAAATTTTACTCTGCCAATAAAACTGTCCATGCAACTTTATTTGGGAAAGAGCGACACCAAAATTTTACAAGTGGCTTGTAAGATATTATTAAAACATGTTAGACTGCTTCGAAAAATTTTACTCTGCCAAGAAAACTGTCCATGCAACTTTATTTAGGAAAGAGCGACACCAAAATTTTACAAGTGGTTTGTAGGACATTATTAAAACATGTTAGACTGCTTTGAAAAATTATGCTCTGCCAAGAAAACTGTCCATGCAACTTTATTTGGGAAAGACCGACACCAAAATTTTACAAGTGACTTGTAAGACATTATTAAAATATGTTAGACTGCTTCGATAAATTTTACTCTGTCAAGAAAACTGTCCATGCAACTTTATTTGGGAAAGAGCGACACCAAAATTTTACAAGTGGCTTATAAGACATTATTAAAACATGTTAGACTGCTTCAAAAATGCTTACTCTGCCAAGAAAACTGTCCATGCAACTTTATTTGGGAAAGAGCGACACCAAAATTTAACAAGTGGCTTGTAAGACATTATTAAAACATATTAGACAGCTTCAAAGAATGTTACTCTGCCAAGAAAACTGTCCATGCAACTTTATTTGGGAAAGAACGACACCAAAATTTTACAAGTGGCTTGTAAGACATTATTAAAAACATATTAGACTGCTTCGAAAAATTTTACTCTGCCAAGAAGACTGTCCATGCGACCTTATTTGGGAAAGAGCCACACCAAAATTTTACAAGTGGCTTACAAGACATTATTAAAACATGTTAGACTGCTTCGAAAAATTTTGCTCTGCCAAGAAATCTGTCCATGCAACTTTATTTGGGAAAGAGCAACACCAAAATTTTACAAGTGGCTTATAAGACATTATTAAAACATGTTAGACTGCTTCGAAAAATTTTGCTCTGCCAAGAAAACTGTCCATGCAACTTTATTTGGGAAAGATCGACACCAAAATTTTACAAGTGGCTTATAAGACATTATTAAAACATGTTAGACTGCTTCAAAAATGCTTACTCTGCCAAGAAAACTGTCCATGCAACTTTATTTGGGAAAGAGCGACACCAAAATTTAACAAGTGGCTTGTAAGACATTATTAAAACATATTAGACAGCTTCAAAGAATGTTACTCTGCCAAGAAAACTGTCCATGCAACTTTATTTGGGAAAGAGCGACACCAAAATTTTACAAGTGGCTTATAAGACATTATTAAAACATGTTAGACTGATTCGAAAAATGTTACTCTGCCAAGAAAACTGTCTATGCAACTTTATTTGGGAAAGAGCGACACCAAAATTTAACAAGTGGCTTGTCTATATTAAGTAAACGCAATTGAACGATTTTAAATCGGTGTTTCACCTGCCAAAAACTCCATTCTTAATTGCTTATGGAAAAAATGGGGAAGGTATTTCAGTCGCGCAGAGCGCGACTGTCCCCCTAAATGGACCATTCTACGTTGCGTGAGTTTTCGAAATCGACGAAAAACGACCTCTCGGGCGTTTTTGCTTCAAAATTTTCCGAAACGCGACCGATTTTGGTGAAAGGACCTCAACATTTCAGCAGCTGTTTACTCCGCGTCGTCATGGCTGCGAGCTAGAAACGTCAAAAACGCAACCACCATAACCTCATCATAACATAACCTATTCACAGTGCAGTGGTTATCTACAGAGTACAGAGCTAAGCAATTTGTATACGTACTTAATACCGGTATACCCTTAATACCTATACATACAAGCATAATTGAAATGATCTGGTAAAATTTGACAAATAGCGAATGTCACCGCGCAGTTAATCTGCTACGAAAGCACAGTAAGTAAATTAATAGAGATGATTAGCTTTTCGTTTAAATTTGGCCGCCTACTTTACCTCTAATTGATTACAGTTTGAGACATAGCTTAGATGGCACCCATGTACGCCAGTCGGGTCTGCGGACAGCGCCAATGTGAAGAGCCACCCACCTATTACCTAACGTCCTAACCTAATATTTTGATGGTGAAATTTCACAAACAACCGCACGCATAGCATAAGGTGAGTTTATTACAGATTATTTGTAGAACACATTTACTTATTTATTAATAATTTCAGGATGTAAACAAACTGTCGTACAGTAATAAATTGTACGTATTTAGCCCCACATACAAAAGATCTTCCAGGTCAAAGTATATCGAAAGACACAGATGGCTTATAACTCAGTTCTACCATACCATAGCCCCTACAAACTACAAGAACGCAGAAATTAAAATAGTGTGCGAATTGACAGAGCGCAAGAAAGAAGCCTAGAACGTGAACGTCAGCTCATTATGCCAGAAATGAGGATGACTCCAAAGAAAATAAACAAGAACTTTTCCTCTAATCAAACATTTAGTACAAGAATTTGAAGGAATTAAACTATTTTATATTATTTTGAGGTTAGATTAATTTTTGTATATTTAGTTGACTTTATTTTAATTTGATTTTTGCGGATAACATCTACGATGTGAAAAATAGCATGGAGGAACAAGGAATCTAATTTTGGTTTAAAGAAAGTTATATCAACATTTGTGATTCGGCCAATCGTAAGTCTCGGTCACCCGTAATGTGATTTTCAATTTCATATACATACGCACCAATCATATTAGAAAGAATACAATTTCCAATCAAGGTCTGTATTGCTATAACCATAAATGTGGACAAACTTTGGATTTAGTTGGAATGTATTTACTTCAACCCCCTTTGCACACGGCCAGCTAAATGTGGCATTTTCTACGACTAAAAGGTGGGATGCTACGTAGGTACGTGTAAATTGACAAAACGTTTTCTCAGGGGCGATTATGGAAAAAGAGTCTATTCAAATTAACAGGTATATGTTACGAAGAAATATTTAAATTTGTAAATACTCCATTTTTTTGCTTATTTTATTGTTTTCTGTAATATATACATATGTATACACATGTATAGAATGATGTGCAATTGTTCTACAAATATATGTTAATATGCACAGTCTCTGTAAAGGAACTAATTTAATTTTTAACCTCAATCATATGTTTTACATACTTATTTATCATTGCTTATTTGTTATTTAAAAATACTAATCTTAAAAATACTAATGTTATTAATCTACAATACCAATCTGTATGAGTAGTGACCAACCAAGCAGTACAGTGTATAGGAAAAACTTTTTGGAAAATCAAAGTTTTAAGTTGATTTAAGTTGTCTATGAACCCACATATAACATCAACAAGATTGACACAATTAAGAAAAAAATAGGTCTCCCACAAGTAGCCTAAAGTTTATATTTTGTTTCAAATGTTTTTTTTTGTAGTAAGGGTAAAGTATTTTTCAAGTTGAAAATTTTTAACTATAGATTGTGAAGTAATAGTATAAAAATATTACTCTACTGCAAGATTTAGGTCTCCTGCACTTGGCATAAAATTGAGTAATTTTAACAATTAAAGTTTTTTTTTTGTATTCCATGTAAATTAACTGGGAACAAAATCTAACAATTATTTTTTTTTTCAAGTAACAAACATCTTTAACTTAAAAAAAATAACTTAATGTTAAATTTGACAAATATACAATTGACATTATATAAGTTGATAAAAAGTTGTTTCTATGGACCCATGTATACTATCAACAAATTTTGCCCAATTGAAAGCAATCTAGGTCTTCAGCAAGGGACCTAATTTTTTTTACATTTTTATTAAGATCATGTTTGTCACTTGAAAAAAAAAAACAATACCAACATGTTACGAAGAAATATTTAAATTTGTAAATATTCCATTTATTACTTATTTTATTGTTTTCTGTAATATATGCATATTTATACGATGATGTAATTGTTGTACAAATATATATTATATGAACATTCTCTGTAAAGTAACTAATTTAATTTTTAGCCTCAATCATATGTTTTACATACTTATTTCATTATCACTTTACTGGTAATTTTTGCTTTTGTTTGTACAATAATGAAGTTACAATAAAGTATGTCTATAATTTAATAGAGGTTTGTTTATTTATTTGTTTTACCAGTTATCATATCAATATAACTAAGAAAAAGGTATTTAAAAATACTTATACCTGTATTACAGATTCTCCAATATATCTACAATGTTATTAAACTACAATACCAATATGTATAAGTAGTGACCAACGAAGCTGTAGGGTGTATAAAATGAACTTTTTGGAAAATCAGTGTTAAGTTGATTTACGTTGTCTCTATGAACCCACATATCACATCATCACATATCACATACAACTTCAAGATTGCCCCAATTAAGAAAAAAATAGGTTTCCCACCAGAGCCCTAATGTTTTTAATTTTTTTTCAGTTGTGTTTTTTTTTGTAGTTAGCTTAAAGTATTTATCAAGTTGAAAATTTTTAACTATTGGTTGTGAAATAATAGTATAAAAATATTACTTTACTGCAAGATTTAGGTTTCCTGCGCTTGGCATAAAATTAAGTAATTGTAACAATTACAGCGTTTTTTGTATTCTATGTAAATTAATTGGGAACAAAATATAACAATTGTTTTTTTTTCAAGTGACAAACATCTTTAATAAAATCTAAAATAAAAAAGCAAATCAAAAATTTTTTTTTGCATTAAAGCTCTCTATATAAGAGTAGATTGTAGTTTCTGGGCCAAAAACATGCCATTATATTAAAAATAACTTAGTGTTTAATTTGACAAATTGACAATTTACATTATATAAGTTGATAAAAAGTTGTCTCTATGGACCCACGTATACCACCAACAAATTTTGCCCAATTGAAAGCAATCTGGGTCTTCCGCAAGGGGTCTAATTTTTTTTTACATTTTTATTAAAATCATTTTAGCCACTTGAAAAAAAAAACAATTGTTATATTTGTCGTTGTAGTTTGTATTGATTATGAAAGTAATGGTGCGTTTAGTCAGCTTTTCGTAGCCGCAACGCAATTGAACGTCTTAACTTCTTAACAAGTTAAAATATACGGAAACCGTATATTGGTTTAGACAGCACTGGGATTAAATTAATGTTTCCTAGAAAAGGACGTAATGTTTTAACTTTCAGGTCGTTCCCTAATTTGGAGCCATCTGTCGGAGTATCATTAAACTACTAACAAAATTCCTACAATGAATTATTTACAGGGACAAAACGGTGTCGCGAAAAACTAATAACATTACATTAATAACGTGCAGAAAGAAAGACGCACCATGTGCCACCAAACTTTACGTGCAAATCACAAGATGGCGCCTCCTATTCAAATAGAATTTATTTCATATAAAATATTTATTTGACAAAACAAACATAAAAATACGCCGTGATACAATTTTATTTGTAGGATCACCGATGAAGATGGTTTTTGTTGCCATTCAGTAGCATTTGCAGTTTCAAAACAAACATTTTGCGGGTTAAATCTGACAGTTTCTACTGCGCACCCACCGTTACGTTAAGGAATTCTTAATTTATCTGTATAAGCGGCGAGATATTTTCCTACGGTTAAATTTCGGCTAATTTGCGACTACGGAATGCTGACTAAACCCACCATAAGCTAAATTTGTTAAAATTACTACATTTGATGCAATTTTTAAGTAGGTTGCATTAGAATACTTAATTTTTTATACTTTTGTTTCACACCATACCATATTGTTAAAATGATTAAACTTGAAAAGAAGAAGCAACCTTCAAAAAGAAAATCAAATTTACTTCGACAAATTATATTTGTTTTTCACTGGCGGGAGAGACTATTTTTTTAATTGAGCCATTTTTGTTGTTGTATATATTATGAGTCCATAGAAACAACTTTATATCAACTTAAAAGTTTGATTTTGCGAAGAAAGTCTCTTTTTAAGACAGCCAGTATTTATTTATGCTGTCTATTATGAGGAATCGTCCTGCGATGTACCGACTTCACTGATCTACCTATTTAGACGGTCACAGGTCCACTAGTAAGACATTATTAAAACATATTAGACAGCTTCAAAGAATGTTACTCTGCCAAGAAAACTGTCCATGCAACTTTATTTGGGAAAGAGCGACACCAAAATTTTACAAGTGGCTTATAAGACATTATTAAAACATGTTAGACTGATTCAAAGAATGTTACTCTGCCAAGAAAACTGTCCATGCAAGTTTATTTGGGAAAGAGCGACACCAAAATTTTACAAGTGGCTTATAAGACATTATTAAAACATGTTAGACTGCGTCAAAAATGTTTACTCTGCCAAGAAAACTGTCCATGCAACTTTATTTGGGAAAGAGCGACACCAAAATTTAACAAATGGCTTGTAAGACATTATTAAAAACATGTTAGACTACTTGGAAAAATTTTACTCTGCCAATAAAACTGTCCATACAACTTTATTTGGGAAAGAGCGACACCAAAATTTTACAAGTGGCTTGTAAGACATTAATAAATCATGTTAGACTGATTCGAAAAATGTTACTCTGCCAAGAAAACTGTCTATGCAACTTTATTTGGGAAAGAGCGACACCAAAATTTTAAAAGTGGCTTGTAAGATAGTATTAAAACATGTTAGAGTGCTTCGAAAAATTTTGCTCTGCCAAGAAAACTGCCCATGCAACTTTATTTGGGAAAGACCGACACCAAAATTTTACAACTGGCTTGTAAGACATTATTAAAACATGATAGACTGCTTTGAAAAATTTTACTCTGCCAAGAAAACTGTCTGTGCGACTTTATTAGGTAAAGAGCGACACCAAAACTTTAAAGAGCGACATAAAAATTTTAACCAACACAACCAATAATAAATTAGACATAACCAAGAAACCAAACAACCACTCAATAAAAGACATATATTTAAAGATTTCAAATTTTCTTTTTTAAATAACAAATACGAATGTATATAACGTTTTCAATAAAAATCACTAATCGGGAGAATGTGGTACTTCTGTGCTAAAATACGGAGCAGACGATTTGACTAGGAGCGTGTGACAGACGTCACAAACTTTTGAGGGTCGCTGGTGCGGCCCGCTTGGCACCATATGTGACAGACAACCGACGCAGAATATTTGTCCGCAGTGTCTGCAATGCTGCTTCCTTTTCGTCACCGAAAAGGGCGACCGACACATCGGGCAATCATCGACGTCTTCATCGTGCTGCCATCTCACTTGAGTGTCTGAATCTCGTATCTTTTCTAGTTGCACCTAGGAGATATAGAGTTTGTAATACAAGAAGAGACTATTAAAAAAAAAGCTGGATTTATAGAGATTAAAAAAAAAGGTAGAGAAAGAAAGAAAGATAGGTGAGTTTTTCTGAATATTCTAGAGGAAGTAAGAATGAAAAAAATCAGGTAAAACTGAAAATGAAAAAAAAAACTGACCTGTAAACTTTGCGATAACCTCACAAAGTCCTTCTGTACTTGTTCACTCGTGTCCAGTTCCTGTTGTAGGGATGCTACTCGTGTCCTCAGTTCGTTGTTTTGTTCCTCGTATAATTTCTAAATAGATAAAAAAATGCAATTGGATTGGATAGACACAACATTGATTTCAGTTTATACTTCCATTTTTAGCGTCTAAATCAATTATTGAAATGATTCATGATTCAACCGAAAAAATTAAATAAAGTGTGTCGTACTCACTTTATTTCATTTTTTCGGTTGTTGTTTTAGAGTTATGGGTAGAGTGCAGAATTATAAGCATTTATTTTTGGAAATTAAGCACTTAATTAAGCAATATAAGCGCGAAAATAGTACACAAAAAAGCATTATAAGAATATGTATACCTTGTATTATTTTTGTATATATGTATTTATTAGTACATACACATCATTGCTATAACTGAGGAACTTGATACTTAACAATAGAAATAGACTATACCATAATAAATAAACGTTTCATATTTTATTAAAAAAAAAAATGTATTCGCTTATTATTCGCTGTGTTAAGTACATAGGATTTCAATGTAACTTAACACTGTTTGCTTCTGAGGGACTTAATTGAACTAAGAAGCATGTGGTTTTCCAACTAGTTGCGAGCGTGCATATGAAGAGTTGAAGTAAATAATGAACTAAGTGCCAATTCAAAAATTGGCTTTATTACTTTCGGCGTATTTTCGTAAATAAAGTGCCTTTAGTCAGATCCAGTAGTTGCTTATAATTAAAAAATTATGCATTTTATAAAAACTGATTCTTACAAAAAACTCTAAGAATTAAAAAAAAATAGAAAAAGAAATTAGAAAAAGAAAAGGTTTGCAAATTTCCATAATAAAATGAATAATATATTAAACAATAGCTTGTTTAAACCCTGAAAACTTTTATTTGAAGCATTTTTTGAAACTATTTACGGTTGGGAAATTATTTAGGTGTTCCGGTAATTTTGACAAATTTTGATATATAAATTTTGTATACTTTTAACTCAAATATACAATTATAGAAGTAATCTTCTTAGAAGTAATCTTAGAATTAAAAAATACAGGGTCTATTTGAAAAAAAGGAAGAGTTACCAAATTTCCATAATACAATATATTTAAACCATAGCTTGTTTAAAGCCAAGTTTTGTTTTGTTGTAATTTTATTATTACAAAAAAGTTCATATTATTTGTTTTTTATTTTAGAATTATATTTTATTTTGATTTTTAATAAAAAGAAAATGTACAATACTGTTGATATCAATACTGTGTGATACCTTGAGTAGCTTGTGAAAAAAAATATTAATGCTTGTTTTTGTTTTTTTTTTTAATAATAATTCAAAATAAGAGAAAACATTGAGTGGATTTTGATTTCCGGTCCTTACTTTTTCTGAAGGAAGTTAATAAAATAAATAATTTTCAATGTAAACTTTATATAAACATCTTTAGATTAGAAAGATTGCACAAAAAACAACAGTTCTTCAGTACATTTGCAAAATAACAAATAAACGCATTTTTAAAGAAAATTAATTACTATAAAATTGAGCAGAACTATCAAATTTTGCATGGCTTTTAGTAAACAAGGTCCTCATGTATTTTTTCGAACAACGGACACTCTGTATGAAGTATACTTGGTCAAGCAACTTATTTTTATTAAGTTTTACTTTATAGTATAAAAAAAAATATCAACTTAGCTTAAAATATGTATAATTAAATATTATGGCACTTAGCACCTTCTACGAATTTTTGAATTTATTTTAGATTTGTTTTTGCGATACAAGGCCTACAAGGCAAAAACCAACACCTACATGTGATGTACAATCTGTTTAAATATGCACAAAAAGTAGGGATGGCTTTCTATAAAACATTTATCTTGCTGCACACTATTTTCTAAATATCTCGGAATAAGGTTTTTGGCACTTAGTTCGTTATTTACTTCAACTCTTCATATGTGCTTGTATTTTTCGGCAAAGATTTAACCACGTGACACATTCTTCTTAGTCCAAATTGTCTCAATATTTAAACGTAGTTGAACAGATTGAACAAAAAAAAAGAATTAAGTTAATATGTATTACTGAAACAATGTATTAATGTAGTATGGCTAAGAAGTGAATGTTAAACCTAAATATTTTCATTTTATTACTGTGAAATAGAGCGACAAAATATAACAAAATAGGCCTAAAATCAAAACAATCACTACCAAGAGACAAATCGTAAAATAAATAATTGTAACTTACTGTTTTCATGCACATTCTGCAGAATATTTTATTATTTTGAATAATTAATTCGGGATATTTTTTATCTATGTAGCAGACAGCCATTTATCCCTTAATAGCATTTCAAATACACCAAAAAGTCGAAAAACTGTTGTGTTGTGTGAAAAGTTAAAGTTGTTGAAAAGTTCCGTAAAAAGTTAAAACTAGCAAAATAAGCGCATATCTGCAAAATCCGGGAAAAAAATCAAAATAAGCAAAATAAAAATAGCGCCAAATCCTTTTTTTCTAAATTCGTCGAGATCCTTAAGATTTTTAAACTGTTTACATTAAAACTGTCCAAGCAAAATGCTTAGAATCCGCACTCTAGTTATGAGCCTTGAAACACAGGAGTAACTACTATCGAAACGAGAGATAAAAAGTCAACAAATATTAGTCGAAAATGAGACAATATCAAATATCAATAGTTCTACGGCAATTTAGTTATTTTGTAAGGAGATAAAACACATCTTAATATTTTTAACTTAAATAAATAATTAATGAAACGAATACCTTAGCAGCAATCAGTTTTTCATATTCATCCTTGTCTACAGCAAACTTTCTTCGAACATCGTCGTAATTTTTCTCTACTGACATCAGCTTTGCTTTCAAACTATGCCGCTCTGCTGTCATCTGGTCAAAGTGTTCCCTAAACAATTCAAAATTATTAAAGTGAAAATTGAAACAAAAGAAAATAACTCAAAAAATAAATAATAATAATAATAAAAATAATAAATCCAACGTAAATCTTACTTCATATGACCTATTTCTGAATGCAAACTACTCTCTATACTGTCTTTCAGATCTAGTTCAGACCTTAGCTCTTTGAGTTTGTCTTCAGCTTGTTCTTTCCCTATTTTTCCTATGATTAAGTCTTGATGTGATTTGAGAATGTATTCGTGAAGCTCCTGCAGAAAAAATAAAACAATTATTAGAATTACTTGGTGTTTAAAAAGAAACCCAAGAATAGGTAGATTAATTATGAAAATTGAGGATACTCACCTCAACAGTATTTGGCAAATTGATAATCTCACTCTGTAATTGTTGGGAATGTAAGCTATATTTACCAACTAAGTTATCGTTTTCATTTTGCAGCCTGAAAAGTTTAATAAATAAATACAAATTACAAAACAATAAATTGATTGAAATCAAAAAATAAAATGTATAAAACTAATTCAATTCTGGAATCATATATTTTAGGTATCATAATATAAAAATAATTAAACAACATACTTTTCCAGTTCCTGCTGAATATGCTCTCTATCTGACTTTAACGACTGCAGACTTAAACCAACTTCGTCACACGCTTGTTTAAACATCTGATGTACTTCTTTCAAGTCCAATTCGGCACACTCTGTTCTCTTTGTCAATTCTGCAACCTAAAAACAATATGCAGAAGTTATAAACATTATTCTGTAGCAACTGATTTAAATACGTTTGCTATTTGAACGGACATTATTGCTATTTAGAGAGATTATGGGATTATTCTTTGAAATATTGGATTAATAAACAAGGTCAATCCATGAATAATTTTGATTTAGAGCCCTTCTAACCCAATAAACCACTGATATTTCAATATTACACCCAACAGGCAACATTCTAGAGTATTCATTAACTTCAATTGACAATATTACTCACAATTATTTGTTACATAAAAACAAAATAACCTCTAGAAAACAACAATCTGGCAGAGTTATTGGCCAAACTCTAACATTATTTGTTTTCAATATTTATTTTATACCCCCTACTACATTGGTGAGGGGTATATTGAGTTTGCCACAATTGTCCGTCTGGCTGACCGTCTGTGTACACGATGACTGCCGTAATTTTGCTGTTATTGATCCGAAATTTGGTATACAAGCTTATCTATTAAAAAGTAAGGACAAGTTCGTGAATGGGCAAAATCGGTTCATTTTTTTAAAATATTTTACGGTGGGGGGTATTTTAACTTCAGCACGGCTGAAGATAATTTTCTTACTAGTTTTGCCTTTCCAAAAGTTGTAGGCGGTGGATTTCAATCTGATCTTACATTCCAGATAAGATAACTAACCTATCACCAGACAAGTTCTGAGCTTCTATGACGAAAATTATGTCGGTCCCATTCATAGAAAATCAATAAATATACAGAGTGATTTGCAATTATAGATGAAAATTTATGCGGACAGGACACTAAAGTGTAATTTCAAATTTCGCGACTGCATTTAATTAAACAAAAAATAATCAAATTGAATTGAAGTAAGTACTAATTTTGACAATGAAACAAATTTAAAAGTGCTCACATATTTTTTTATAATTTGGTATGCTTTTGCATTTAATTTTCACCTCGAGTTATAAATTATCAGTTTTCAACATTGTGTATGCATGAGCAAGCTTTTTCTTATTTAACAAACTTTAAGAGAAAATACAGAGATCATATGGTATAGATAAAATTGGTGTGTACAAGAAAATTTACATAAGAAAATGCATGGGAAAGAGACAATTTTTGGCATTTTTCGAATAATTGTTCGGGGTTTGGGAAAACTTAAGACTAAAGTTATGTATAATACTTGTAGAAGACTTTCCAAGGAAGAATTTGACCTACCATACATATGGATTTGATGCCCCCAACCCACCCCCACAGTGCCCTGAAAACTACCCTTAAATGACAAAATGTAGATTCTTCAGAAAATTGACCCTTCTAATTATTTCATTCTCTTTTTTTCTCATAGAAGTCATTATTATAAGTCTAGTGGGATGCCTATAAACATTTGTCAGTTAATTTCCATTTGTTTAAACAAATTTTTAGGTGTTTAAATAATTCGTTTTTCTAAAAATCCGTCTGAATTCTGTTTTCTGAGCTCGAAATGGCAGTTTATTATCTTAGAGTGACATTATTCATTAATTCCTCCTATTGTTTAAACAATAAATTATTATTCATTTTCAACTTTTTTCTAATTATGGTAGAAAATTTAATATTTTTAAAAGAAATGTAACTCCCCAATTTCCCGAAAAAAGGATTTTAAATAAATTCAATTTTTTCGAATAAATGATATTGAAAACGAATAATATTTTACTTAATAATGATTTGAACCAGGTCCCAGGTCCCTGGTTCAAATCCAGGTTGTGGCTGTAATTTTTAATTTATTTTAAAATTTACATACCACCTGTATATCACCATTAGGCATTTGAATAATATTTTATTATTTAAACAATAGAAATTATCCCAAAATATAAATGATGTCACTTGACAATAACAGTTGACCAGACCGATCTAAAAAAATTAATGTTAGGAGAATTGCAAAAAAATTGTTTAAACAAATATGGGTTTATTAGCTAATAACATAGGCAAGATACCTCGAACATGAAATTTATAAGTTAATTTCACAAAAAACCTGACTTCTACCATAATTAGAACAACAGTTGATAATTAATAATCATTGATAGTTTAAGCAATAGGAAGAATTTGTTTAATGAATAATGTCACTCTAGGATAATAAACTGCCATTTCGAACTCAGAAAACAGATATCCAACGGAGTTTCGAGAAAAGCGAATTATTTAAACAAATGGAATTTGTTTAAACAAATGGAAATTACCTGACAAATGTTTATAAACATTCAACTAGACTTATAGTAATGATTTCTATGACAAAAAAGAGAATGAAGTGATTAGAACGGTAAATTTTCTGAAGAATGTACATTTTTTTTTAACGTAGTTTTCAGGGCACTGTGGGGGTGGGTTGGGGGCGTCAATATATATATATATATATATATGTATAATAGCTCAAATTCTTCATTGGAAAGTCCTCTACAAGTCCTATAACTTTAATCTTAAGTTTTCCCAAACCCCGAAGAATTATTCGAAAAATACCAATAAATGTCTTTTTCCCATACATTTTCTTATGTAAATTTGATGCATCGACAGGCACCATTAAAAATCAAAATTTTGAAGAAGAAATAAATACGTGTCCACTTTTTTTGGATTTGGAAACGATTTGGGGGATCGTTGCTTTCATTTTATCATCACAAAAATTTTTGCATTGCATTTTTGAACCACCCTAGTGTACAAATATCTTCTACTTGTGTGTTATTCCCACACTTTTTTCTCAGAACGTAATTATTGTTCTGACTAGAATGTTTCATAAGGACTTATTTATGTTTTCAATACCAAAAAAGCTGTAAAAGAAGAATTAACTGTAACATCGCGGTTGTTGGATACAAGCTAAACTTTTGTATTGTTTTTACAGAATTTACATATTCCACAAATATATTGGGACAAAACTCCGAGCGTCGAAGGGCTACTAGTACTTTTAATTATCTACAATTAATAATTAGAGGTACGATAGAAAGTTGTGCAACAATTTGCAGACGTTATAAACATTTTTCTGTAGTCACTAATTGAAATACGTTTGCTATTCGAACGAACAATATTTTTGACACTTACCTGTTGCTTATGCTCCTCCCTTTTCTCATTCCACTTTTCCTCCATATCCTTCCTGAAGCCGATCTCCTTCAGGAGGTCCTCCCTATGCCTTTCAGCCGCTTTTTCAGCAGCCGTAACTTGCGAACGCAACTGAGTCGAAATTTGCTGTTCTTTGACCAGCTGTGCTTCGTAATTACTGCACATGTCGCAAGTGACATCTGCGTATTTCGGACCATCAAAAGAAGTATTCGTGGCCATCGACTGAAGTTGCCTATTGTCATCACTCTGCGTGGATTCCGAATTTCTGAGCAACAGTTGCTAAAATTTGATAATTTTCGATAGTGGGGTTTTTAAAAATTAAAAAGGAGAAAAAATATTACTTCTTGTTCGGAGAGGTGTCCACATTGACGACATTTCTGTAACTGTTCATCTGTGGCTCTCAATTTATTCTTCAAAGCTTTTATTTCTTCTTCTAACGGTTCGACGAGCGATTTTAACAGTTCGATATCTTCTTCTTCACGAATCTGTTAAATGTAAAAACAATTAGATTTAGGATCAGAAGATTTAAAAAATTAATATTTCGTGTGAAAGATAAAAGTCAGACCTTTCAAACGGTGCTTTATTTATTTTGTTACGATGAAAAACAGTGAAGTTACAGTGAAATACAGTCAATAAAATTTTATTTGTTGGTACTTACGACTTCTGTTTGTTTTTGTGTGTAACTTAGTTTCTTTTCATCGCAATAAAATAAACTATACGTTGTTTTAAAGGTCTATCCTTCCTTTGTTAACCACAATTTAAATTTATAAATCAAATCAGAAACAGCCCCCTGACAAATTTGTATACACCGTGTCTCGGAGAGTTATTAATAAACGAGAAACTTTTTTATTATTGATTTCTCAGAAAAAAATATTCTTTATAAAAGTTAGTAGATCTTCTAAAAACAATACGATGGCCATCAAACTTAACAATTTATGCACCGTATACACGAGAAATTAAAAAACTACGACTTTCCGTTATGGTAAAAGAATAAAGCATCTTGGTTTGAATATTACTAAAAAATCTTATTTGGAAATTTTGTTTATACATACGAATTACTTTTTAAATTTATAATCACAACCACCTATCTTGAAAAACTTCGGCACAACTGTGTTTATTTGACATTTTGAGTTAAAAACGTTAAAAATGTACAACTATTTCATTTACCTTTGTGCTTTCTTCTGCGCTGTCTTGTGATGTGAATGCGTCTGCACCAAATTTCTTCAACTTCTTTGTCACAGCACTCAAGACGACGCTTGGAGCTAAACTCGAATGCTCCTTTAAAACATTAAAAGAAGAATAATGCATGCTTACTAAGCAGAACAGCGTACAACAACTAAATATCAAGTTACCAGAAACAAGTGCCATATCACGGCTTCCTGTTAAACTGATAAGCCCAGTTAAACGAAAAGATAACATAACATTGATAAATTAAGTATATTTGTGTGCCTTAACAAAGTTTATAACGTTTATTCTTAAAGACATTGAAAGACGAGTTTTTTTTGCATGTGATCAAATAAGTGCTGAAGTTATAGAAACTATAAAATAGGTCAAGTTATTATTTGCATAAACTCACCATATCACTTTGAAGGTACGTAATTTACTTTGCATACTGAAGATAGCGCTTGTTTTCTTTATCGTGGTTAGCAGCAATGCATACCAACACTATTGTGACATAACTGTTTAAAAAGTTTGTGGAATGTTTTTTTTGATTAATTGTCGTATAGCTGCCTATTGCAATTCATGTTGCTTTAAAAATAACTGCACTATTTTGTTTGAAAAGTATCTACGTAAGTTATTGTTTTAATTATGCACAAATATTTATATAGTGTGGAAATTAAATAACAGTTAAAATCGATAATTAAAAAGACTAAAAAGATATATATTAACCTTACCTGCGTGTTTTTCAGTTCGTAATTCTCACGTTCAAGCTGCTCTATGAAACATCGTAACTTATTAACTTCTGAATTATAAATACTTTTCGAACTACTAGATTCTTCGACAGTTTCTACAAATTACACACACCGTAAGTTATTTAATTCATATCGTAACCACTAGACCAAAAATACCGTGAACTATCTGTTGTAAACTCGCTATTTCTTCGAAAGCTTTACGTTTTTCAACTTCGACTTTTGCTTCAAGCTCCAAACTGGCCACACATAACTGACTTTTAACGTCATCTAATTCCGTCCTATATTTATCGATTTGTTTCGCTAATTCTAAGTTTTCCTTCGACTTTCTTTGTAGTTCGTCTAAAAAGAAACAAAGATTTGTCGGTTTGTGTCATATAATAATAAAGAACTACACACCTTCTTTTTGTAAATATAAATCTTTCATTTTAGCCCTTTGGCTATCAAACTCTTCCCGAATTTTTTTCTTTTCATTCTCCAGTAGCCTCACTCTATCTCCTAAGTCTACGATAATAAAACAAGATTAAAAATCGACAAACAACAATCGGGTTAGATATTTTTTACCAGATTCTTTTGTGTCAAGCTGATGAACTGCTTCCATTTCACTGCGCTGCGTATTTAAGACTATAGAAACGTTAAGTTAAATAAAGTAAAAACATTTTATGTAAGACCAAGGGCACCAGTTTTGGGATTATCAAACCAAAATTCGAAGAATTTGAGATTAACCTATCATTCCATCTGTCATCTGTCAGATAACTTAGGCAATTTTCAACGGTCAACAATAATAGAATAATCCCCTAATTCCTAATCAATTTTTATCAAAACTTACAGATGAGTCAATTCTCTAAACAAAACAAGGCTATAAACCGTATTATACGCGTAATTTAAGTTAATTTTTACATCAAACAATAAAATTATTGGTTAGTTCTAGTTTATAATTTCTAGTTTGTAATACTTTAGATTATTATATAGTTAAAATAACATTACTATAATATGACTGATTAAATAAATAATTCAAATAAGTAAATTTGCGAATTCATTTCCTGGATAATAACTTGGTGTAATAAAAATCTCCCAGCTTTTGCGCGTTCCGCCATCTATCGGTCGTTGCGTGAACTACGCAATGACATTCACGTGTCAATCTCCGTCTTTCTCTGTCAAATTGATAACCGCTTCTTGGAGAGAGATGCGAGATAGGTTCGTGGTGCAAAATACGCGATACAAACAGAAACCCGTCTAAAAATTGACAAAGGTTTTGCTACCTTCATAACTGAGGTCACACAAAAGAGAATTTGTGAAATGTTTTCGCGGTTGAAGCCCGAAAAAGTGCTGCCTTGTACCGAAATTTAATGGGCAATAATCAACACAAGCAAACGCAGGCCGTGGAACAAACTACAGAAGAGACCACAAACAGCAACAAGAAGAAACAAGTTACATTTCAAGAGGTAAATAAACTGCTCGATCTACATCGTTCTGCCAATATAACCTGTCCTGTTTGTTTACTGCGTCATATGTTATTTGTCATAATTCGTGTGCCCGCAGATTAACAATACAACTAGCTTTTTTGGCAAGTCGTTTTTAAGTCTGACCAGCCAGTCATCAACCTATAGCGTTTCAAGACCCTGGTCAAGAGTTTCGCGCAAAAGGTAAGTCTTTAATTAATTACTATTTCGCGTTTTCCCCTTTGATCTATAGGCGCGTGCGTTTTTCTTTCGCACTAGTTTATTATTAGATGCCACATGTCATTGCCTTGTTTTGCAAGATCAGCTGATGATACAGTCATTCGTATTACCTCATGTTTTCTCGATTTTATGATTATTTTGCGCATTTTCACACGTTTATAGGTGGAAAGAATCAACATTGACGTTACCCTACGATTCGAGTAAGACAGCTTGGCCAGTTTCGCAAATAGAAGCCTATTTCTTGCCGGTATTCCCTGTAGATTCTACGTTGCAAGAGAGGAAGTACAAAGTCCTCGAAGAATACGCAAACGGGGCTTTCGGAAAAGTTTATAAGGTGCTCGGAATCCAAGATCAAACGCTTTACGCGTTGAAGGTCTTATCCAAGTCTAAGGTACGTTTAGCTTTTATTTTTGTTACGTTTGCTTTGTAAAAACGGCACTGTAGATTGCGCGGCCGGTAAACACGGAAGTTTTGTTTTACTTTTATTTATTGTTGCTTGTTTTTGTTGTTTTTGACATTTCCGTCTGCCAATACAATTTGTTTATTGTTTTTGCCTTTATCTAAGTGTGTGAAGGTCGTATATTTTTAATAACGTTTGAATAATTGGTACGAGATTATTGCAAGGACTTTCGTGTAAATATAATTAAAGTATTTTTATGTTTTGTCTGGTAAAGTGAGGTTAATTGTTTTAGTTTTTGTTTTATTATGTCATATTTTAATTTTCAATTAGAGAAAGCCGTCGTTTTATGGTAATTTTTGTTTGTTTTTGGCAAATTTGTTAACTAGAATACTATGTTAATTGAACATCTTTCATATCTGTCAATTGATGAAGTCAATTTGTTAACCTCAATGTGATAGGAAAATAGGAATATAAAGTGTTCTATATATAAAATTTAATGAAAGTATAATAATAGAAAATAAAATTAAAGTTTCTTTCTATTTTAGTTTCTTTAGTTCGAACACACGGATAAATACGATGTCATATGTATAAATAAATAATTAATGAAACATAGGAAACTACGTTTATTTTTGTTGTAAACGTAGAAAAATGATAAGAATAGATCTCTATTGTGTAACGATAAAATTTATCAATCGTTTATATCCCTATAACAAAGATAATTTGTATCGATTGTTTGTTTGCCTAGGTTAAATGTTGACAAGTGAACCTAACGCAAATAATACATGATAAAAATGATAATAACTAGAATCGACTGTATTTATTTCCTGTAGTGTAAGTTCGTGTTTTATCTTCCGCAGATTATAAAGGAAAACGCTGTACAACAAGTGAAGGAGGAGGTCCAAATACAAAGCGCTTGCGGTCATCATACTTTCATTGTAAAATCACCTTGTCATTGGCAAACTAGGAAAAAGTTGTTTATAGGTTAGTTTTTTCGTTATTTTATATATTTTTTATTTATTAATTTTTATTTTTGTTATTTTTTTAGTAAGTGAATTCATATCTGGTGGAGAGTTACACAATTTACTGGAATTATACGGTATCCTGCAGTTAGTTTTGGTCAAATTGTACGTGGCCCAATTGGCGTTAGCAATTGGTAAGTTTTAATAATTATACTCCACGTCTTTTTCTTGTTTTTAAAACAATCTCATAATTGCTTACAAGTTAATTAATGACGGTCAATAATAATATTGTTATTCTCTGATATTCTTCGGTTGCCGTTTATTATTGTTTACTTGGTTTTCGGCAACCGGCAACCGAAGAATATCAGAGAATAACAATATTATTATTGATATTGTTATTCTCTGATATTCTTCGGTTGCCGTTTATTATTGTTTACTTGGTTTTCTGGTGTGATAACCTTTTGCGTTCAATGTATTGAAATATTTATTGTATTCCTTTATTATTACATTGTATAAGTGTCTTGATTGTTTCAATTCAGAGCAATTTTTGCGATTGTTTCGCAATAAAATGCAACACGTTAAACAAATAAAAACCTGTGCTCTGATGTCATAGATATTTTTGTGATTATTACTACATGCTGTGCAAATCTTTGAACAATGGTGTAAACAATAACAAGATATTCTATTAATAAATACACATAGTGAGGGAAAGTTGCTCATTTTTATGGTGGTTAATTATTTGAAAAGATGACAGATTTAGCTTAGAAAGTCATTATAAATTTGATTTTGGAAAAAATAAATCTATTGTTTAGGATTTTTAAGTTTGTAATTTTAACATAGCTCAAAAAGTATTAGAGATAGAACAAAATTTAAATCGGCAAACGATTCTTAATGAACGATTTTGCATGTCATTATAAATTTGATTTTGAACAAAAATCTATTGTTTGGGATTTTTTTTTAATTTGTAGTTTTTAACACAACTCAAAAAGTATTAGAGATAGAGCAAGATTGAAACCGGCAATCGATTTTGAATGACCGATTTTGCGTAAAAAGTCATTATAAATTTGATTTTGAAGAAAACTCTATTGTTTGGTTTTTTTTTAAATTTGTAGTTTTTAACACAACTCAAAAAGTATTAGAGATAGAACAAAAAATCAATTTTTAGTGACCGATTTAGCGTAGAAAGTCGTAATAAATTTATAACATTAACCTATAAACTTTTTTTTCTATTTTCTCTAGACTTCCTGCACAACGCCGGTATAATCTACAGGGACCTGAAACCTGAAAACGTCCTACTCGACGCGAGGGGCGACCTGAAACTCGTCGACTTCGGCCTGTCCAAGTGGCTCTCGTACGGCAAGAAGACCAAGACGTTCTGCGGGACCCCGCGTTACATGGGTACGGTATAACCTCAAAAACCGACAAACAAAAAAAAAATCCCCCAAATGAAAAAGCGTCTCTACTCAGGTGTTTACGGGCTGTGATAAATATAAGTTTTTTCGGACGCGAAAAAAACAATTGCTAGTCAATCATGAACGCTCGCTCGCAAGTCTTCGAGCTCACGATGGAGGGGAGGCAAGTCGATGAGGCCGTCGCTAGTATTTTCCACACTCTGTTGTTTCATCGGTCGACCGGGAAGTTTTCTTATAACCCCGAAGGGAATTATTCCGTCGGGACTGTTGGTTACACGGACGTAGATTGCGATTTTATCGATTTGACGTATGTTAGATGTACGTCTTCGAGGTTGGATAACTTTATCCGACGGGAGATTTCCGGGTTTTCGGAGATGCTCCGAGGGAGCGAAGGTACGGGGATGGGGCAGGTTAGTCTGGAATTTTTCCAAAAACGACCGAATCGATGGTTGTTCCCGCAGGAGTGCATACCCTGGGAGGTTTGGACGATCCGTTTAGAATTAATAACCGTTTCGACGGAAGACGATCGGCAGATTTGGCGGGAGAAAGTTTCCGATCACTTGACGGACAAAATTTTGTATATAACCGAGGTGGTGAACCAGCACGATTTTATTCCGAAGATCCCGAATCAGTCGGAATTGGAACTCGTGTTTGACACGTCGTTTCCCGATGTTCAGCCGTACCTCTTCAAGATGAATTATTCTATAGCGGGGCCCTCGGCTTCGTCGTCCGTAGGCTCCACGATGAAGAAACTCATACGCGAGACGCTCTCGTTATGAATTAGGGCAATTTTTTTTTTTTTTTTTTGGACGGATCTCGTTATTTTATTGTCGCGATATTTTCGGAACGTTACTGAAAATCAAACGCATCGTAATGCCGGATTTTACGATTTATATAGACGCACTATATTACGATAGGTATATCTTTTAAACGGTGAATCGGTGTACCCTAGGGTGGCCCAAATTTTTTTTTTTTTATTTATACCTTGCAAAATCTTTTTTTTTTGCTGGAGGGCAACGATCCCCCCAATCGGCTCCTTTTCCCGAAAAAGAAATTCCCCCAAAATTTGAGAAAAATCGGTTAACGTTAACACGTGCCAGCGAGCACGTCAAATTTCCCATTAAAATATGTAGGAAAAATGCATTTTTTTTTCTTTTTTTTTTTCACGTTTCGAATTTAGAAAAGAAGTTGCGGGAGATTATCAGAAATTGTTCAGAACTTCCCAAAGATCAAATCCACAACCACTATTTTTTTTTCACTGCCCCCACCCTCTCCTGCAGTGCCGTAAAAATGAGGCAAAATTTTCCCCAAATTTACAATTTTACAAAGTTACGTGATTTATTATTTTTTTGACAGAAATTAATATTATTGGATTATTGACATGTTTTTTGTCATTTATTAACTAATTTAAAAATTCAAAAATTGTTGAAACAGTTACCATTCGTTTAAACAAAAACATACGATGTTACAAACTCATTTTTCCATTTGTTGCAAAAATTATTAAATTATTGCTTTTTGTCATTTATTAACTAATTAGCAATTGTTTAAACAATTATCATTTGTTTAGACAAAATAATATGTTGTTACGTACATATTTTTCTAATTTTGCAGAAATTATTACATTTTTGCTATTTTTTGTCATTTATTAGCTAATTTGCAATTGTTTAAACAAATACCATTTGTTTAAACAAATATATACATTGTTACGAACATATTTTTTATAATTAGGTATTGCAGAAACTATTATTAAATTATTCGCATTTTTTTGTCATTTATTAACGAATTTGCAATTCTCTAAACAAGTACCAATTTTTTAAACAAAAATTTACAAATGTTTTTTGGTTTTTCCTTTTGTAGAAATTATTGTTACATTGTTCGCATGTTTTTTTGTAATTTGTTACTTAATGTGCAATTGTTTGAGCAAATATATTTGTTTAAACAATAATATTCAATGTTAGTATGTATTGCTTGACGAAAATTATTATAGGATTTCTGGTCGTTTTTGTAATTTTGGAAGTTTTATGATGTCTGTCAAACAAGTAATGTGGTTGCAACACTAATTATTCTTATAGGTTATAATTGAAAATTAGTTAACAAATTTGGCAAGAAAAAAGCGACAAGAAATACAATAATAATTTTTGCCAAAAAGAAACGTCAGTAGCATTGTATATTTTTGTTTAAACAAATGGTATTTAGTTGAACAATTGCAAACTAGTTAATTAACGACAAGCAATGCTATTTATAATTTCTCAAAAAAAAAGAAAAATATGTTCGTAACATTGCATTTATTAATAATAAACAATTGCAAATTAATTAGTAAATGCCCAAAAAATGCCAATGTGCTAATAATAATTTCCTATAAAAAATAGAAAATATGCCCGCAACATTTTTTAAACAAAGATATTTCTTTAAACAATTGCTAATTAGTTATTAAATGACAAAAAAAAAAGTAATTTAATAACTTCAGCAAAAACATGGAAAAATATGTTCGTAACATCGAAAATTTTTGTTTAAATAAATGCTAACTGTTTAAACAATTTCAAATTAGTTAATAAACGACAAAAGAATATGTCAATAACCCAATAATAATCACTCCTGCCAAAAACAAAAATAAAACACGGAACATTGTGAAATTGTAAATTTGTGGAAACTTTTGTCTCATATTTAGGCTACTATGAGGTGGTGAACAAAAAAATAGTGGTTGTGGATTTGTTCCTTGGGGAGTTCTGAACAATTTCTGATAATCTCCTGCAACTTTTTTTCTAAATCTGAAACGTGAAAAAAAAAGGAAAAAAAGATGCATTTTTGCAATGTATTTTAAATGGGAATTTTGAGGTGCTCGGTGGCACGTGTTAACGTTAACCGATTCTGCTCAAATTTGGGGGGAATTTTTTTTTCTCGAAAAGGAACCGATTGGGGGGGATCGTTGCCGTCTAGCGAAAAGACCGTTTTTTGGACCACCCCTAGTGTACTCGGTACACTAGTCTGAGAATATTATCGGTTATTCTAGGAACTGTTTGTGTTTCTTTTTCGTTTTTATTATTGTTTCTGGATAGCCTAGATAGTTCCTTTTTACGTTATTAAATGACTATAATACCCACCTCTATTATTTAAGTCTGTTTCACCAACAAAGTTTACTTGGGCACATTCTATTCAAACGCAGCTGTATTTTAGTATTACTGTTTTGTTGGATTTCGTAGAGAACTAGAAGATCTAGGAAACGGTTTTTCGCATTTTACCGCAAAACTGTTACGATTTGACAAAAGAGGTATATTCCACTTTTTCTTAAATACGTGTGAGACAAAGTGGGGTTATTTGCGACAACACACTGTTGGAAACGTATTGTGTGTCTTGAGTTTGGCAGCCGTTTGACATTACTCTAACCTATATATTTTCGGTTAACGTACCTTCTCATTAGATTGGTGAAGTAACAGACACCATTATACGTTTCCAATAGACTATTGTCGCAAATAATCCCTCTTTCGGGTCATCTCGGGGTGGAATATAGTGGATTATACCTTTTTTGTTTAGAATTTTATAACGATTAATTTTGTACAGGTGCTACAATTTCAAAAATGCATTGCAAAAATTTTTGTGACCATAGAAAGCAACGATCCCCCCAAGTCGTTTACAAATCCAAAGAAAGTGTCCACGTATTTATTGTTTCTTCGAAATTTTGATTTTTAATGGTGCCTGATGCATCAAATTTACATAAGAAAATGCATGGGAAAAAGACATTTTTTGGTATTTTTCGAATAATTCTTCGGGGTTTGGGAAAACTTAAGATTAAAGTTGTAATACTTGTAGAGGACTTTCCAATGAAGCATTTGAGCCATTATACTTTGACGCCCCCAACTCACCCCCACAGAAAACTACGCTTAAATGAAAAATGTACATTCTTCAGAAAATTTACCGTTCTAATCACTTCATTCTCTTTTTTCTCATAGAAATCATTACTATAAGTCTAGTTGAATATTTATAAACATTTGTCAGGTAATTTCCATTTGTTTAAACAAATTCCATTTGTTTAAATAATTCGCTTTTCTCGAAACTCTGTCGGACATCTATTTTCTGAGTTTGAAATGGCAGTTTATTATCTTAGAGTGATATTATTCATTAAACAAATTCTTCCTATTGTTTAAACTATCAATGATTATTAATTATCAACTATTGTTCTAATTATGGTAGAAGTCAGGTTTTTGGTGAAATTAACTTATAAATTTTATGTTCGAGGTATCTTGCCTATGTTATCAGCTAATAAACCCATATTTGTTTAAACATTTTTTTTGCAATTCTCCTAACATTCATTTTTTTAGCTCGGTCTGGTCAACTGTTATTGTCAAGTGACATCATTTATATTTTGGGATAATTTCCATTGTTTAAATAATAAAATATTATTCAAATGCATAATGGTGATATACAGGTGGTATTTAAATTTTAAAATAAATTAAAAATTACAGCCACAACCTGGATTTGAACCAGGGACCTGGGACCTGGTTCAAATCATGATTAAGTAAAATATTATTCGTTTTCAATATCATTTATTCGAAAAAATTGAATTTATTTAATATCCTTTTTTCGGGAAATTGGGGAGTTACATTTCTTTTAAAGATATTAAATTTTCTACGATAATTAGAGAAAAGTTGAAAATGAATAATAATTTATTGTTTAAACAATAGGAGGATTTTTTTTAATGAATAATGTCACTAAGATAATAAACTGCCATTTCGAATTCAGAATTCAGACGGATTTTCGAGAAAAACGAATTATTTAAACACCTAAAAATTTGTTTAAACAAATGGAAATTAACTGAAAAATGTTTATAGGCATCCCACTAGACTTATAATAATGACTTCTATGTGAAAAAAAGAGAATGAAATAATTAGAAGGGTCAATTTTCTGAAGAATCTACAGTTTTTCATTTAAGGGTAGTTTTCAGGGCACTGTGGGGGTGGGTTGGGGGCATCAAATCCATATGTATGATAGGTCAAATTCTTCCTTGGAAAGTCCTCTGCAAGTCCTATAACTTTAGTCTCAAGTTTTCCCAAACCCCGAACAATTATTCGAAAAATACCAAAAATTGTCTTTTTCCCATGAATTTTCTTATGTAAATTTGAGGCCTCGAGAGGCGTCATTAAGAATCAAAATTTCCAAAAAAGAAAATACGTGTCCAGTTTTTTTGGATTTGGAAACGATTTGGGGGGATCGTTGCTTTCTAAATAAAAGTGGCCAATTTGAACCACCCTAATGTACACGTTAGACACAAGGTTACTTTGTGGTTTTTTGTGATGCGAAAACTAACAGTAATACAAAAATCAGCTGGGTTTGAACTTTTCCGATCCAGGCACATACAGGCTTAAAAAAGTGACTCAAGTTGTAGGGCTACAAATACCAACTGATAAATAAAAACCGATAACTCGTGAATCTCTGAAAACAAAAATAAACCCTACTTGAATATGTAAGATAATAGTATCTTGGTAATTTCCAAAACTTGAGTCACCTGTGTCCCTATTTATTCTTTTGTTCCTTTTTTTTTATTTTCACTAAACACGATAGTGGTCTTATTGAGATTTTAAACCTAATTAAAACTATTATTATCATTCTCAAGATAGGCGATAATAATACCAATATTGTATTACTTTTTATGTAATTAGTGAGATATATCTTAGGTTAGGATCCGCAAAATTTGTGTTTAAAGTCGTTTGAAACTTAGGTTAGGTTTTTTTATTATCTGAATGAAACATTAGTGAGAGAAGTAATACAATTTTGATCAAGTTCTATCAGTCAAAAATAAAAGTTTTAAAATATTAATAAGGCCACTATTATAGCACGATATAAACCAACCGAAAATTTAGTATTTTTAAGTCAGCTATTACTTTCGACGATATATAATTATATAATTAATTCAATTAAAGATAAAGTCACGTTTACTTAGCAACGAATTATATTCCACATTGACAATTTTCTATACATGGCTTAGAGGCGTGTGCGCAAGTTTGATGAGAGTAAGGTTATGTACTTACGGTTTGTGTGTTCGTTCGTATTGATAGATCGGTCTGCCTTTGACTACACAAGAATAAATTCGAAATTTGGGCTCTCTATTGAGGTTATGTCGTACCGAAGCAAAAAAAAAAGATGTACGCGTCCGGTGAAAAGTGTTTTCGTGTAGTATTTTTGTATCGTTAGTATTAATTAATTGATTGGTAACAAATCGTGGAGAGATTTTAATTATGTGCACCCGAAAACTGTTGTTTTTCGTATGTATGTTTTGCGTGTAAGGGCGTAAGCGTTTAGTGTGTTAAAACAATACAAGAGAAAATTGCAAGAGTAAGTTTTAAGGTTAGGTTTAACGAGAAAAAACACCTGTAAATATTTGTGAATAATTGTTGTGATTCATAATAATAATAATAAAGAATAATGAAGACTATTATTTATTTTATAATGTACTAGAGCTGTTAGAGAAGTAAAGTTTTATTGAATATGGAATTTGTTTCTTTTTTTGTGGTTGGTGTTGTCGTAACTTCCCCTTCCCCTCGTGGTTTACTAATGCTACTTGATTCTTCCGCTTCTGGCTTTGCAGGTAAGTTTATGTTTTGTTTCAGCTCCTGAAATTGTAAGCCTTCAGCCTTATGGACACTCGTGTGATTGGTGGAGCCTTGGAGTCCTTGCTTGTAGGATGACCACGGGAAAAGTAAGTCTGAATGTCATAATCAATAATCATCCTTATGTATCTGGATAAGCTAAACCCGAACAGGCAAAACTTAAAAAAAAATTGCATTAAAGTGATCTAGTGATCAAAAATTGTGTGACATTATTCTTGACATGGCTTTACTTTTTAAACCAATAAAAAAAATGAAAAAAAATCAGACTTGATATTACCCCGTAACTTAAAATCGACTGTTCAAACGCTGGGTATATAGTGAGCTATGAGCCACCATTGCTTTATCTGACAAAAAAGATTCATTAGAAGAACTAGATAAAAAGTAATACCACAATATTATCTAATATTTGCTTACGTATGCACAGAAAATAGTGAAGTTTTTTTATTCAACATTAAGGTTGCCAGACACTATTTTTTAAAATATCTTTTAAACAATAGTTTTGGCACTTGGCTCGTTATTTACTTCAACGCTTCATATGCAACATATTATAGACTTTCTTGGCTTTTGGAATGATTGCTTGCTTTCGACGTATGTCAGGGACTTAGTTTGACATCAAATTTTTCTAACATCTTTCTGGTATACGAATTTGGACAACATCCTATAGATTTGTATCATCTACTTTAGCAACATTCCTCTTGCAACTTATTCCAATGCAACCGGGATTACGGTGCTGGAAATCTTCAATGCCAACATTCCGGTGCTGAGTCTGAATGTATAAAAGAAAATAAATTTGTTAAACGCGGATTTAATTTTTAATATACAGGCTGTTACTTAATAATATGCTAATATTTTTTTATGATAACTTTAATACGACATTCATTCCAAAATGTGAATAGATTACTCTAATTTTATAAATGAAAATGTTTAACGACATACTTTGTCAAAGTAATATTATAGGTATTACAGGCGAGATGTAAATTTTAAATAAATCAAAAATTACAGCCACAACCTGGATTCGAACCAGGGACCTTTGCGTTTCTAGCACAATGCTCTCCCATCTGAGCTACTGAGGCCTATGACATTTGTTAGATATAATTTGTCTAAATCCAGGAAAGGAAGTATCCGCCTGTATATCACCATATTATTAACCTTTAATTTTATAATTTTACCGTTTAAAAATTATTCTCTTAAATAAATCTATTCGAAAGTTTTAAATTGATTTTTCTCGTAAGATGTTTAGAGATGCAAATGAATGAATTTTATTTTTTTATGCGAAAACCGTACGTTAAAAAATCAAGAGACCAGATTTGGTAAGAAAGGAATGTGGATTTCAAAAATATCACTTTTCTCTTTGAATTGATTCAGTACAAACCCCGCACACGCCACTGGCAAGAATAGAAAAATATGTTTTACAGCAGAAAATGCCTTTTGATGCATAGAAAAAAAAATACATAGCGTACTACGTTTCAAAAAGTCTAGAGTCGTACCAAAGTTATCATAAAAAAAATAATTTTTTTCTTAAAACTTTGGCATCCTGTAGTTCAAAAGTTAAGACCTTTAGGACATATGTTCATATGAATTTTTTTCCTCAAAATGAACCCAGGGATAACCTCCGTGAATATTAGCATGTTATTAAGAAGCATCCTGTATAAAAGTAGGTACCTACACGAAACAATATACAGTAAACATAAGAAAACTTATACAGTAAATAATATGCCTCAAAATATTATCATTTCTATTATTTTCTGCTTTAAGATAAGTCCTTAGAACCAGTGCCGGCCTTAAGGGGGGGGGGGCGAGGTCGGGCGCCAAGTGAGTTGGGGCGCCCTACCTTTTGTACAAGTAATGAAGAATTTCTTTTTACCTGTCGTAAAATTCAATAAATAGCGCCCCATTAAAATTTTTTAAGAGGCAGATCGACAGATATTTATTTTAAGAAACACTTTTATGATAACAACATAGTATAAAACTAAAATTTACTACAAAATCAAACAATTAATAAAACGCTAGGCGCTTATCACGCTTCGCGCCCACCCTTACACTAATAAAAACATATTTAAGATCTACAATGTGGCAAGACTGACTTTCGAATGTTAGTACAGTTAAAAGACGAAAGCTGGCCTATGAAGAAAAAAAATCCAATGCTATTACCCCAATATAGGACTTTGCAGTTTAAGAACCAAACTACTCAGTTTCTACTGATATCAGTCGTAAACACTCGCCAACTTCGAAATTTGCATTCAAATCGTTCTTGAGGTACGCCGAAGTAATCAATATGAATATCAATTTCAAAAAGGTAAATAATATTAAAAGAGTCCACAAACTCCACAAGTATGTAACTGGTGAAAATTTAGAATTTTCTACCATGTGACTTCCGGACCGACTACCACCGTAGAAGAGGAAATTTAATACTATTATGTATATAATCTATAAACTCTATATCATACTCTATCATATCGTCAAAATTACCGGAACACCTAATTAATTTTCCAACTGTAGGTACCTAAACAATTGCAAAAAAATTTTCACGTAAAAGATGTTTTGTTTAAACAATCTATCGTTTAAATATATTTTTATTATACAGGATGTTCATTTAATTCTGGATATCTCGTAACCTTCCCTTTTTCAAAAAGAACATCCTGTATAACTTTGCATTTTTTAATTCTAAGATGAATTCTAAGAATCTTTTGTATGATTTTTTTTATAAAATGCCTTATTTTTGAGTTATGATCAATTAATCAAAAATAGACGAAATTACCGAAAACCTAAATAATTCTCCAACTGAGAAAAAAATTTGTGTTTAAGCAAACTATTGTTTATTCTGGAAATTTGGTAACATACATTTTTTAATTCTTTTATAGAAATCATTTTTTTTTAATACAATACTGTCATTTTTTAGTTATAAGCAATTAATCAAAATTCCTGGACTTCAAATTAAGAATATTTTCCCGCATACATACACATTTATTTAATTTGCCAGCTTGAATATTTAGTTTATTATGCTATTTCATAGTTTAGTTATTTTTTCTTGATTTTTTTATTTTTTTATCCGTTAATAATCGGTTAATGCTCATAACTCAAAGATGGAGCATTTTATAAAAAAAATGATTCTTACAACCTCTTAGAATTAATTTTTTTTAAATATACAGCCTGTTCTATTAGAAAAAGTAAAGTTTACCAAATTTTCAGAATAAAATGATCATCCGTATATTGAAAATATATAGCTTGTTTAAAACCAAAAAACTTTTGTTTGAATTTTTCTTTGAAATTCTTTACGGTTAAAAAATTACTAAGGTGTTCCGATAATTTTGACTAATCATGTATAATCCACCATTTAGAATTTATTTTAAAAATCTGACAACATTTTTAATTATAAATCTTCAAATATAACGGGAAATAAGTTTCATGCAAATCTACATCATATATACCTACATCACAACAAAAATATTATTTAAATGCTTTAAATAAACAAGTATTGTTAACAATGTAAGCGGTTTTTCCGTCGAGTTGAAAGACAGTACATATCCATGATGATTGTTTTAATCATAGCTCTGCTTTTAATGCAAATATAAATAGAATATGTAATACATTTAATTCTCTGTGAACTACTTTATATTTTGTCTGTTGGCACAAAATAGTTAACTGCTATACTTTTCAAGATATTGCACTGACAAAATAATTTTGTTAATTTTCCCAGAACTCACTTTTTGGACTTGTAGTGTTTTCGAACTGACCGATTCAATTTATTATAGAACTATTTTGACGATTGTACAGAAATGGCGAGTCATTTGCAAAATCGTTGTAAAATGCTTAGAGTAATTTCGTGCCGATACCTTTAGTAGTTTCTACGGAATCGTCGCCACAAAAAAACTGGTCATACTATGTATGATAGTAGAAAGGTGCTCAGATTCCACACTGGTAGGTTGTACGGAATATAGATCATCATTGCACCTTTGAAGGTTTATTCTTTTTTACTATACTTTTTTTCTCTTTTGTTGTTCGTTTTTTTTTTGTTCTTCTACGGTTTTTATTTCTAATTCAGATTTCAATCATGGATATGATTGTCGATTTGTTTAATCGTACATATGAATAAAAGAACTATATTCAATAATTCTAATTGGGTTTCTAGCTACTTTTTCAGTACAATAGCCAAATCACTTACCGTAGAGCACATATCCTCACACTGGATAATGTAAGCCCTATTTCATGGCATTTGCCAATAATTCAGTATTCTTTACTCTTAATTTATTACTTAAAATAATATTTTGTTGGACAGTTTCATGATAAAATTATGCGATCAGACGAATATGAATTATCAAACTCGATTACTCTATGTAAGTTCAATAAGCTTTAATTACATAAACTTCAATGACGCTATAATATTATTGTTATGGTTGCATAATTTCGTTATGCGCTCCCATATAATATAGAACTCGTTTTGCCATAAGAAGTCACAAGTACGTTAACGGTCAGATAGCAGCCTCTTACTTAACGCATGCATCTTTTGTCCTGCGCATTTCTCCTTGAATCTGTTCCTTCAACTTTGCGCAAAGCAGCTCTACGGCGACCAGTTGAAAAAAGGGCAAACAAAACACAAAAAAACAACGAAGAACCGACGCACCGCAAGTAGCAACCGTAACCATTGCAGTAGATCGACTCCATATAAGGAGATCTTCAATAATGATACCGGTCTTCTTCATTTGTCTTCAAGATGCCCGGAAAAAATTTAGATGAAAAACTTGGTAGTATATCAGGTCAAAATACCGGCTCGTTCTATGCGATTGGAAGATCTATTCTACGATTTTGCCCGCAGGGTACCATCTTGGGACCAATGTTCTTTTGTGCAAAAGTGAGCTTGGCCTACACTACAAGGAATTTAATTGGGTTTTTTAGGGATGATTTTCACGGTTGCTAGTACTGTCAAAATAAAAAAAAAACACACCCGGTCATGTATAAAACTTTATTGAAAGCTTTCAATACATATTTACCTAAAATACATAGTTTACTCCTACATCGTCAGAAGTAATGTACCTTTTAATAATAAAAAAAAACGCACACACTACAAAATATTTGACTCAATACTATCGTAGCATTTTCTAACGTTCTCTTCTTTTTTTTTTTCTGTGGAATGGCTCTTGACATCGCTTTACTTTCTTCTTCACACTAAACACCTAAGTCGAGATGCCTTTGTCAGACGAGACTAAACGACTAAACACAAGATAAAAACAAAAAAAAATAATAATTAATACAAAAACGCAAGAATTTTAACACGTTGCGTCGGATCATCGCCGTCAATTCCCGTTTTAGTTTGAGCTTTATATAAATAAATTAAATTGACGGCGATGATCCGCATGATCCCGAGTACCAGGTCGACCAGTTGTTACTCGTTGATCGTAACAAAAGGGCAAGCGGTACTCAGAAACGTCTTTTTTTTGTTTCGCTGATATATTAAAATCAGTTTGCTCAGGAAATGCTCTCTGGTGACGCCACTGGTTTCTCCTCTTCTTTCACTGGAACGACCGCCGCCACTGGACTTGATTCAGCTGGCTTCGCAACCTCACTCAACTCTTGTTTTGGTTCCTCAAGCAACGTCTCTGTTGCTGGTACGCTTGGCTCTTGTACAGGCAGTGCTGGTTCTTGTGGCTTTACTACTTCCGGTTCCACTGGAGCTACTTCCTCAGCTTTAGCCTTCAACGAACAAAAAAATAATCATTAACCAATCAATTAACCAATATAAATCATTACCTTTTTTTCTGGTTCCTTCTCCTGCGTCAACTGTTCTTGTGGCAAGGCTTGGGGTAAAGGCTGTACCTCCTCCTCTGGTTGTTGTGGCTTGGCTTCATCCACCAACACTTGTGAAGCCTGTGGTTGCTCCTCCTCTTTGGGCTTCTCCTCTGCCTTTGCTTCCTCCTCAACCTTTGGTGGTTCCTCTGGTTTTAGCTCAACTAGTGGCTCTTGTGGTTTTGGTGCCTCTGGTTTAACCTCCTCTGGTGCGTTTCTCGCTTGTTCGATAGCTTCCTCTGGTTTGGCTTCAACTGGTTTGGTCTCAACTGGCTTGACCTCAACTGGTTTACTTTCCTCCGGTTTGATTTCTTCTGGCTTCTCCGGAACGATCGGTTCTAGGATTGGCTCAGCTGGCTTCACCTCTGGAGCTTTCTCTTCAGCGATGTTTGGCTGCTCCACCTTCTGTTCGCTCGGTTTCGTCTCAGCTGTTTCAGCTAGTGGTACTGGCTCAATTGATTTCAATTCCTTTTGTGGTGCTTCCTCTTTAGCAGCTTCTGGTGTGGCCTCCTTTATGGGTTCTGGAATCACCTCTGGAAGCACCTGGGGTAGGACTGGTTTGATTGGTTCAATCGGTTTTTCTTCTTCTTTCTTGGGTTCCTCGATGGGTTTAGCTGGTTCTTCCACTGGTTTCTCCGCTGGTTTCTCTTGTGGTTTTGCTTGGGAGGCCTCAGCTCTTGGTTCCGTTGGTTTTTCCTCGTTCGAGGCTTCGTCTGAGGTTTCTGCGCTCTTGTCCGGTTGCGGGAGTTCTGGGATTGGATTGGCTGGTTTCTGGGATTCCTGCGGGCTCTCGTTGCTCTCTGCGGACGCTACGCTTTCGTTCGATTCGGCTGATTCGTCCCTCTGGAGTTCTGGTAGAGCTGGTGCTGGGAGTATTGGCTTATCTTCTGGTTTGAGAGCTGGGGTTTCGCTCTCTTCGCCTAATGGGTAGGAGAAGGCCGCGCCCAGGAGAAGCAAGCCTAAGACGTAGTATTTCATTCTGAAAAGAAATAAGAATCAGTTGAGTTAAGTTGGTATCGTTTGTTAAGACTTAAGAACTGCTCGGTGTATTGATGAGTGTAATCTTGTGGATCTAAGGAGTTAATGGTAGGTAATTTAGTTGCGGTGAAGAGCAGTTGGTCGTTTAACAACAGCTGTTAATAAATCTCTATGTCCGGCTGACTATGAATGGAGTTGAATGACCCAAATCTTCAACACGACTGAGAATATCAGTTTTTAATGCAGTGTTAATGAGTTATTTGGTGTCAGTGTGGCCCAGCGGTAAAGCGCTTGGCTACCAGTCTGTGGGGCGTGAGTTCGAGTCTCATGCCCTGATTTTTTTTGAGTAAATGTTTTTCTGTGGTACCTGGTTGCTAACCCAGATTTGTTTAAACTGTCACACTTGACACGTAAAAACGCGGGCATTTCAAACAGACCAACAGTAGCGCAATTATGAATTTTGTGGTTATGTCTGCTTGAAACGTCAAAAGCGGACACACTTGACAGGTAAAAATGCTGGAATTTCAAACAGACCAATCACAGCGCAATAATATACGTTGTGATTTGTCATTATGTGAAACGTCAAAAGCAGTTGTTGAAAAAAAAAACACATCTGACATTTGAAGCTTGAAATGTTTGTATTACGGTAACTTGATGATGCCTACCGAGATCTGAAACGCGGGCATTTCAAACAGACCAACAGTATCGCAATTATGAATGTTGTGGTTATGTTTGTTTCAAACGTCAAAAGCGTAGGTACTATGCGCGCCAAATAAAAGTCGTACACCTTGTAGCTTTGTAAATGGTCCTTTTATAACCTATTCGCTGTCATTCTGACATTAATCATAGGTATAAAACATGCACTAACTGTCAAGTTGACAAGCCAGAATTACATGATGTCAAACTTAGCTGTACGACTTTTTTTTGGCGTGGATAGTACATACTTGACACGCAAAAATGCGGTAATTTCAAACAGACCAATTACAGCGCAATAATAATACACGTTGTGATTGTCATTATGTGAAACGTCACCAGCAGACGTTGAAAACACTCATCTGACATTTGAAGCTTGAAATGTTTGTGTTGCGGTAACCCAGGGATTATGACGTGAAATGCGTTCAATGTCAAAGTAGATTTATGTAAGTATTCTTGTATTAATAGACGTTTCTCGTTCTGGATTTTGATCTGACGAAGTGCGCGCGCATTTCTCCCAGGACCACCCAGGACTAAATTAAGTTGGCAACTGTGCTTTGTAAAAAGCCTAATGTAATTGATAAAAGATAAGTGTGGGAATGACATGAATTCATTGAAAACTGAATAATTATATGGAAGTGAACATGAAAACCAAAATACCTACGTGTTGTTAGGTTAGGACAGTTCAGCAAATTTTCAAAAGTACTTAAAAACAGGTACACCCGCGGCAAGCTTCCTTGAGTTGGGATACGTAGATACAGAATACTTCATGATTAAAGCCGAAATTGGTAATTTTACATGGAATGCGTGTTTTCTGGGGATTTTAGCAATATTATGTTTGATTATGTTACCAGATTTGACAGCGGCGCCAAGTCTTCTGCGCATGTTGTCTAGCGTTTGGGGTCAGAAGTAGAAACCCCTATTGAACCTACTGTTCTTTTCCTTATAGGTTAGGGTGCAATATTTTGACGTTTGACACGCTGCTATGTTATGTTAGTTCCAATACTACCAACGTTGTGTACGATTGTGAACTTTATATGAGATGGTAACCACAAATATGCACCGGAATCGATTTTTAGGTTAGGTGGAAGACAGCAGAAGTTAATTTTGATTGTTTTGATGTAATTTTACTTCTTAAATCGACTAAATTGAAAAAAAAAGTGTGTTGGCAATACCAAGGTTGCGACAAGCCTAAACCACAAACTCCCATTAACAGCTGAACTCGTAGTATCTGTACAATAGGATTGTCAATGGCCAGAGGATAAATGATCTTTTGTGTAGTTCGTCCGACGAGTAATTGCTCGTTTATAGTACCATACAGTTAGACCGGATGTTCTTCTCTGTGACTGAGGTCAGCTGTCTTCAATTTGCGGGTTTCATATTGCAAACGGTTAACAGTAAAATGAATCTTTGTTACTTCTGTCTATATGGAGTCTACATTGCAGTCTATATGGTGTCTATATTGGAGTGTATATGATGTCTATATTGGAGTCTATATTATGGAGTTGCACATTTCCTCATTTGATAATTGTCATGCACAACTCGACGCATACAATAACGTTCTCTTTAGCGTTTGTTTTGGTTAGCTCTCGTGGTGAAAGGTACTGGAATTTGCAGCTATGTGCAATTTAACCTTTAAGTTGTCTCGAGGAAATTATTTTCGAACACGAGGTGTGTTCCTATCACATATGCAATTATTGCTGAATTTGCGCAGAATTACCGGTGTCATCGATTTTGAAATTTTGTAGCCTCAGGTTTATTGTTACCTTTAGTCGCTTACGGCGTAGCTTTATTTGAGGAGGATTCCCATTAGTGTGTCGTTTCTCAATGCTATATTAACTTTGGTATTGTCTGTAATCAAGATTATTGCTTTGTTTATTGCATGTGCTTCGTATTGTAGGATTGTTGAGCAAAATTGAGCTGAAAAAAGTTTTCCCATGATACGTTCTAGCGCAATGGTTAATGAAATTATTTGTTTTAAAGTCAATTGGCTAATAGTTTGACCTAAGTAAACTAGATTCAATATATAATCGAAATACAAGGTAAAAATAAACCAGGAAACACGCTATTCTCAGTAGTACCACCAGTTGTTAACACGTGTGCTGTTTCTCCACGTTTTTTCCTGAAGCAAACATGGCAATTTATTGTCCAACACCCACGAGAGTAATTATCCAATTCTCTTCAGAATTACAAAATTAGTTACACACAAAAAAATACCTCAAGTCACAAGTTTGATCTAAATGGTTCTGTTAACCCACCATTATTAATTTTGAAACGTTTGTCATCAAATATTGCATATCCAGCAAGTTATGTACAAATAATAACAAGGTATAACCGAAGTTTTGGCGACATAGGATACTAACATTTCTATGGTATATATTGCAATGTCGCAATGCCTGATGCAAGTAGTAACAATAATAACAAGTAATTATTTCTGGGCGAAAAGGTTGTTCACATATCGTTGTACGGTTGACTTGTGCTGTAACTTCTTGCAGAATAAAAAAAGGACTGTACCGGTAAATTATTGTTAATGGTATAGGAATAACAAGAACCGTGGTTAACAACCTTGATGGCACATTTTTCATCAGACTTTTACCGGTCGATTATGTGTTTAAATAGTGAGGTACTAAGTGTATAATTTACATCTTTATACGCTTTTTTTTTGTCGATCGCGCCTTTTCAATGAAAATTTCTTCACATACACACGAAACGAATCGATTGTAATTATATGCTTGCTTAATGTAGAAACAGAAATAGCTTAATATTTGCTAGGTTATCGTTGAAAATTAGAAACAAAATAAACTATCACTTGGCAATTTTTAGTCACTCAATTCCAATAATACCATAATTTTCAACTTTCAAAGTTTAATACCTGTTCGCATATCTTCAAATCAAAAACAATCTCTTCACAAAAATGAAAACTGGTTTGCAAGTCACTGTACATTCTCCTTAGAAATGCCAGACTTTTATTCTAATGACTTGACTAGGCGGATTTGCTTCAAATTTTTGAGCATAAAGCACACACAGAGGAAAAAATTCTTTGTCAGTAAGAAATTTTATTTAAGTCAAATATACATGACTTGAATATCACCAAATTTTTTTGCCTCTCGGTGTAAACATAAGCGCCAGAGAAATGAGAAAATGTCCCCGATTTTTGCACTTTTAAATTAATATTAATTAAGACCCAGTTCTACCTCTCCTAAAACGCGTTTGCAAATAAAAGCGTTATTTATTGTTCAAAGTTTATGAAATTTTTTATGTAACTTCTTAGATAAATAACGAGTTGGGCTGGATGAAAAAAAAATTTTTTTAAAGATAAAAATCAATTTTACTTCTACATCTTTGGTTTTTTTCAAATATAAAATAGTTAGCCCAACTCATGATACAAAAATAGATTTTTTATTTAAGTACAATTTTAATCTAAACATTATAATTGCGATAACAAAGCGTAATTGCCAGAAATGTATGTAATTTGCCTATATTACGGGCCCGGTGTAGACAGCAGACGTTAGGAGTTTTAAACACCGCCTATAACTACGCCACGCCTACTGCTATTTTTAGATTAGACTGTTCACAAGTTATGAGTGTTATGACCGTAGCGTATATTGAATCGGGAGAACAGAGTTCTCGCATTTCACATTTATACGCACGGTTTACAAATTTAACACACGATAAAAGTCATATACTGTATGATATTATACTTAGTGTAATTATACCTGCTAGGTGTTAGGTACATTTCTTTAATAATGGGTAGAAGTCGTGGCAAAATACCTAAACATCCGCGTCTGTCCTTTAGACGAATTAGTAAAAGACGACTACGTACCACCTAAGAGACAATATTGTAATTATTTAATTACAAATGAGACAAAGAGACCAGAACAGGACTCAAATGAACATTTTATTTAAAATGTCGGTTTTATGGACAGGAAGAGACAATTAGCAGTGACGAACTTGGGTCGGCTATAATGAATAAGTTCAGCGACTGTATTGGGCAGTATTACAGCGGGAATTGGATATAGCCAATGCCAGAATTTGTTTTCATTCATTAATCTTGCATTCATGGCGCCCAGAACGTTTATAAAATATAGCGAACTTGTAGGTGACAAAATATTTGGGATTTATATAAATGGTTTGGGGAACTTTGGACTATGTGCTATGATTTTACTTTATCATACGTAGTATGTAAAG
The DNA here is from genome assembly GCA_963966075.1 of Aphodius sticticus. Taxonomy (NCBI): domain Eukaryota; kingdom Metazoa; phylum Arthropoda; class Insecta; order Coleoptera; family Scarabaeidae; genus Aphodius; species Aphodius sticticus. The sequence continues at coordinate 7,133,219 of OZ014510.1, forward strand.
TATTGTAATCGTGCCAAACAAAATTTTTGAGGTTTTAGCGGAAATGTCTTTTTGGATCCCTTGAACATTTTTGACCCAGGTAAAAAAAAAATTCTGTGTATGTGTGTGTGCCTTTTTTGTGGCGACGATTCCGGAGAAACTACTAAAGTATCGGGACGAAACTTCATATTTAGAAGTTTCATAACCAAACTTAGAGCCGAAAAGCTTTCTGTTGAAAAGGATCCAAAGAAACTGGAGGTTTAGTCTTATAGCATTTTTGAAAGATTTTGCAAATAAGCCGCCATTTCTGGAAATTTGTCGAAATAGTTAAATAATAAATTAAAGTACAGGAAATTCTGAACAATTTATGACTATGGCATTTTTTGGTAAAATGAATAGTTTAGCTGCATGGGCAAATTCTATTTTATCGAGATCGCTGCATTAAAACTAGTTAGCCAGGATTTGTCAGATATTGTGATTCTAATGACAGTAGGTAGTGTCAAACGCTGATGTTTTGACAATACCTACTGTCAATATAATCAAAATATCCGTCTAGTTCCAGTAGTTTTATTTTAATACAGACATGGCCGATCTCGATCAAATAGAATCTCATGCAGCTAAACTATTAATTTTATATATGGTATGATAAAGTAATGTGCCTGAACGCATCAGATTAATTTTTTTTATTTTTGTCTTCGTGTGTCACTGCCGTGCGTTCGTTCGATATCCAGCATGTTTATAGATGTATTGGGTCCTCATTGCTCGATTTTAATTAATTCCTTTCTAAATTGAAGTCCATAATTCACCGATGAGTTATCATGAGTTAGGTAATACATTTTTGTCAATTTACTATACAGTATGTATGTCACCCTGTTAAAAAGATTAAATATTATAATAGCAAGCGCGCTCTCTCTAACTTAAATCAATATATTTTCTTTTACCGCCTGGCGGCCGCCAGCCAGCTGTATGCAGTCCGGTATGCATATGAGTGAGAACACTAATACATTGTAACTTGAGCGAAAGCGAAAGCACCGACGCGCGGCGACAAACTGGCTGAGTACTTCCCCTTCGAATGTACTAGCGTCGACTATGCTCCGCCTTTGCCTGCTTCCTCTAAACCCCCCAACTTCCCCTTATCGTAAAACTGTGGCCTGGTTGACGTTGGTGGGGGCCAGGCAGACCACTCCCAGCAAAAAAAAACATCGCAACGAAATATTTCGTTTGGAAGTTGCGATGTTTTTAAAACGGAGCCTTAATGTTCGTCTTTCCATTTTTTTCCTTGTAAACCGCTTGCCAGAAAATTTTTAATTTTTGTTCAGTTTGTATTTAGAGCATCTTCTATAGATTGGAGTTTTTGTTTTCTTCAGTTTTTGTGTAATAAAGGTTGCGAACAAGATTTTCATGGAAGCGGATATCTCAGTAACGAATATTAGCACGATATCGGGATATGCACATAATCAATCGTCATATTTTATTTAATGCGACTGTAGAAACAGAATTGCATAATAATTTTTAACTAACTTTCAAAGCGATTTAATATGAATGATAATATTTCGTGCACTACGCGCACTACGTCAATCGTAACGGTAAATGGAAACGTAGCTGGGACAGTGGAAGATTATTTGCTATTAGTACGATACGACCGGAACAATTTAATTTTGGAATTTTGAATAGTAGTGCGAGTTAAATATAGATAATGAATTTACATGTATAATTAATTATAATATTTTACAAAAACGGATTCACTGAAAGTGTCAAAACTTCGCATCTCGTTCGACCAAAACGCACAAGCGAGGGAAGCCGAACTGCGCAAAATATTGTTTATTTCGGTCTTACAAATTAACAAATAGTCGGAATGCTATTAAATTCAAGGGATATGTATCGCAGTAAATAAGGATTATTTACATGCTAACTGCGGTGTCCTGCTAACATTCGTTCCTGAGATATCGGCTTCCATCAAAATCTGGCTCGCAACCTTTATTAGGTACATAAAAACTGACGAAAACAAAATCGCGAATCTATAGAAGAGACTCTAGATGCAAAAATCGGGTAATTTTTTCACTTCTCTCGCGCTCATGTTTACACCGAGAGGCAAAGAATTTGGACAGTTTACTTACTGTAAGATTGTACAATTTCAAATGGATACTAAACCTATTTCACTTAAGAATTTGTTGTTTTAAATGAAAAGAAAAAAAAAGGTTGTTTAGTTTCAAATAAGCAAATATTTTTTGTTGTTATCAACTCATCAAAAGAATGTGGTTATTTGCTCAAAATATCTTGATAAAAAGAAATAAAATTATTTATAATACATAAAGTATCAGTTCTAGTTTTAATACTGTTAAAAGTCGCACTGATTTTAATCGTAGAATTATATTTAGCGAAGTTTTAACGAATATTCCATTAAATTTTAAATCAAAACTATCTAATTTAAGAAAAAAATTAATGTTGTATGGAATGCCTACCTTGTATCTGCAAATTCAAACGGTGGACAACAAAATATCTGGTCAGCTTGCGTTGGTCACTGCACACTGGATCACTTCCCAAGTTCTTTTGTGGGATCAGAAGTGGGCACGTATATATAGGTATACTCCCCCCACCCGACGGACTGTCCGCTACCATAGGCAAGGTGCATCTTCTAATTTTCTTGTAAGAAGCCTAAACCGATCCACATTTACCCATTATTATACTAACATCCTTCGACAATAAAAACACAAACCTTACTTTATATTTACGTAAGAAACAACACCGAAAAGGAACAGTTTAAAAAGATATTAAAATATAATTATTGGTAAGGTTGTTACATCACGTTTGTAACCCGAAAAAACAAAATATAGAGCGAAGAGTTAGAGGTTAATTGTGCTATTTGTTATTAAGTGCGTACTTTGTGTTATTCTACTAAACCAAAAAAATGGGACTGAGTGTAACTAACCTTTATATTTATTTAAATGTCTTTTGCAACCGACAATTTTCTGTTAGGTTGTAAGGTTGTGTAGCATCAAGTTAAGACGCCAATACAGAGGTTGAACTGGTAATCTAGAATAAATCAGGTTTTATTTTCTTTATTTCTGCCGATTCTTGTACATCAACCCTAACAAGCTGGTCGCTGGCGTTTCTCTTCTTTTTTTAACTCCACGAGCAGGACTAATAGGACTGCTATGTAAGCCGAAGGAGTTTGAAGAGGTATATCAACGCTAAGGATGAGTCGTGTCTTGAAATGTACCACGCATTTTTACGCTGATCAATGTTCTAAAAATGCATTGAGTCTATTTGAAGAGTTGAAGTAAATAATGAACTAAGTGCCAAAAATTTAAAAATTGTTTTTATTACTTTAAAGTGGGCTGGATATCACTGGCTTTAATGTAAATAACGGGCTACGTAAAAATATGTCGTGAAATGCCTAACAAACTTGACCGCTCGATCTCGCATGAGTTAACTTTCGGCGTATTTTCGTAAATAGGGCGCCTTTAGTGCCTTCTAAAGTACCTTTAGACAGTGCCAGTAGTTGCTTATAATTAAAATATGCATTTTATAAAAAAAAATGATTCCTACAAAAAACTCTTAGAATTAAAAAAAATTAATATACAGGATGTTCTATTAGAAAAAGAAAAGGTTTGCAAACTTCTATAATAAAATGAATAATATATTAAACAAGAGCTTGTTTAAACCCAAAAAACTTTTATTTGGAGCATTTTTTGAAACTATTTACGGTTGGGGAATTATTTAGGTGTTCCGGTAATTTTGACAAATTTTGATATACCGGGTGGTCTTTTTAACTTGAGACTCCTAAGTATCTCGAGAAATATGCATGGTACGACAAAAGTGTCTTAAATAAACTTGTAGGACTCAAAGGGGGAAATGAGATGACGATATCAGTTTCATTGCAGATGGCGCTGCAATCGGTGAAAATGAGGCTAGCTTCATTTTTTTAAATGGGAGTACCCAAATTTTTTATCGAATTATGATTTTACGCTAAATAAGAAGAATCTTTTGTCTGAATTTTTTTTCGTATTTTTTTCGTGATGCTAAAACGTGTCCCCGTTATGCACACGCCTTCCTATGTTGTACCATGAGTGTCTGTCTACTCAGTCGTCGTTTTGACTGCCAGACGGCGAGCGCATCCCATGCAGTGGCAGCGGTCGCAGACGCCACAAACTTCCATCGTCAATAACTTTTGATAGATGCATCGTACGAAAATAATGTTCAGACAAAAGATTGTTCTTATTTAGCGTAAAATCATAATTTTATAAAAAAATTTGAGTATTCCCATTTAAAAAAGGAAGTTAACCTGATTTTCACCGATTACAGCGCCATCTGCAATGGCAAAAATGTTCATGTTATTTCTGTTTTTTATTTTACAATTACATTTTATTTTGATTTTTAATAAAAAGAAAATGTACGATATTGTTAGTATCAATACTGTGTGATACCTTGAGTAGTTTGTGAAAAAAAATTATAAAGCTTGTTTTTGTTTTTCTAAAATCATAATTCAAAATAAAAGGAAAACGTTGAGTGGATTTTGATTTCTGGTCTTTACTTTTTCTGAAGGAAGTTACTAAAATAAGTCATTTTCAGTGTAAACTTTATATAAACATCTTAGATTAGAAAGATTGCACAAAAAACAACTGTTTTTCAGTACATTTGCAAAATAACAACAAACGCATTTTTTTAAGAAAATTAATGACTATAAAATTGAGCAGAACTATCAAATTTTGCATGACTTTCAGTAAACGAGGTCCCCATGATTTTTTCGAACAACGGACACTCTGTATGACGTATACTTGGTCAAGCAACTTATTTTTATTAAGTTTTACTTTCTAGTATAAAAACATATGAACGTAGCTTAAAATATGTATAAATAAATATTATGGCACTTAGCACCTTCTACGAATTTTTGAAGTTGCTTTAGATTTGTTCTTGCGATACAAGACCTCGGCAAAAACCAAACCAAACTTGCTTCACACTATTTTCTAAACATCTCGGAATAATGTTTTTGGCACTTAGTTCGTTATTTACTTCAACTCTTCATTTGTTTTGGTTTTAACAAAAAACTTGGGTAGGTTTTATTTCTAAAGTCGACAATATTTTGACTAATATTCTTCCGAGAGGTTTGTACTTACTTAATGCACTTTAATAATGATGAAAAACATAAAAAATTTTCGTAATTTTCAGTTTTTGTAATTTTCAGATTTTCAAAATTAGAAATGGCGGATTTAATATTGCAAACCAAAGTCTAGAAACTGTCGGATTTAATTGAAACTTATTTCCTGCGATATTTACGCTGTCGATTTCAAATCTGATGTCAAAATTTTTGAAACACGCACAATAGTACAATAGTACATATGTACTTACTTGTGTGAAAAGTATACTAAATTCATAAAATGTAACGATATACATTGTGATTTTTTACATTCATATTTTTTCAACAATCAATACATATATAATTTTAAGCTCTTTCACATGATCATACAAGTCCAAACAGCAAAGTCTTTGTAACATTGCAGAAAATAAGTTTTATGCAAATCGAAAATTTTCGGTCGCCATATTGATTCCACCAGATTGAATTTGAAAATTATGCTGTAAAATTGAGAATCAGAAGACATGTAATATTACAGGAAATAAGTTTTACGCAAATCGGATATATTTTGACATTTTCGGTCGCCATGTTGGTTCCGCCGTTCTGAGTTTTGAACATCTGAACATCAGATTTGGAATCGGAAGTTTTGTAATATTGCAGGATATAAGTTTCATGCAATTCGGAAATTGTTTACATTTTCGGTCGCCATATTGACTCCGCCATTTTGAATTTCAAAAATCTGTCATCAGATTTGAAATGAGGAGTCTAGCAATATCGCAGGAAATAAGTTTAATGCAAATCGGATAAATTTTATTATTTTTAGTCGACATATTGGTTCCGCCATTTTGTATTTTGAAAATGTGATATCATATTTGGAATCAGAGACCCCAAAAACCTCTTATGAGCATGTTTAACACATGTGTTTCAAAAGTCCAAGCTTATTACAACTTTGGTCATTTTCTTAACATTAGGCAACCATTTCAACGAAAACATCAAAAAAATGTGTTTATTTCAATCAAATCATGTAAGTCTTATAAATAAATATCTTCATATTTAAGTAAACAAAATGTCTGTGTTGCGTTTCATAAAAAATCTTAAATTTTGGACACCCTGTACAAGATATAATGACAAACTAAGCGGTAATACCTGTAATAACTAAGCAGTCAGTAATAACCGATGATTATTATAAATTGTAAATACAATTAGATTCATGTGGTATGCTTTGTATAATGACATATTCTTATGATTCATAACTTTGGTTGTATATTGGTCACTTAATCCAGCAAAATGAAGTATTAATAATTCATGTTAACCGACCTAGTAATAATTATGTTGTTATCGATGGTATGACAGTAGAAAGAATTTTCCGTAAATATGTTCGTCGATATCAGTATCAAAATGACCAAATATGAAGAATATATTTATATAATTATTATCATACCATGAAGTAATACCTATAGGAATGCTAGAAATTCTAAAAAAAACTCTTTGTTCGACTCATTTAACATTTCATCAGGTTTTCTTTTTTTCGATTGGACGTTAAAGATCGAGCTTCTTCGCAAGCAAGCTTTTGTTTTGGTGTAGTTTCTAAGAAAGGATTTTAGTCTTTAGTAGGATTAAAATATTACTTTTGGGGTTTATTATTATGACACAAAAACATCCCCAAGGTGACCCGCACAGGTGCACAATTCTCTGAAATCTTGTATTTAATTTTAAATTTATGGTTTTTCGTGGAACTTTGCTACCTTTGCGGACAATATCATTTCTATTATCCTACCAGAAATACCGGATATTTTGGGTCGGACTGTACTAATAAAATATTGACTTATGTTATGTAAAAATAAAAATAACATTCCTGGTATTAAAAAAAAATCTTCTTAAAACATCACTATAAAAATTATTTGTATATTCCTATACAATTAAGGAAAAAAATCGAACTCCAATTTTTTTCCATTTACTCTATTTTATCTCTGTTATTGAAGATGCATTAGATATTTATTCAATATAGTTACAAAAAATAACAAATATTATGATAGATGTTCGTTATCTGGGTTAAAAAGATTCCATCAAAAGACATTGAAAGGCGAAGCTGAACAGAAAATAAATATTAATTAGGATGTTACGCATGCCTATTGTAACGGGTTAAGCGATAAACAGTGATTGGATTTTTTTTATCAGTTAATAGTAAATACTCAACTTCCTTTTGACAGGTTTGAGGGGAAATACATCATATTAGATGTGCCACCTGATATTTTGACCTCATATTTTACAATCAATACCTATTTATTATTATTACTATTTCTTCTACTTTGCGTCACTAATTATACATAAATTTAAACATTCTGGCTACTACAAAATATGTCAAGTTTCCCCTTCTGTTATTCAGCGTTTAAGGAATCGGTTTCGGGTGACTAGCCAATATGTTAGAAGAGCTGGACAAGGTCGAAAGCGAAAAACTACTCAAAATTAAGACCGATTTCTTGTCCTTTCCTCTCTACGTCAGCGTACTGCCACAGCACGAGACCTCCTAAACGACCTAAGACGAGCATATGGAATAGAAATTTCTGATCAAACTGTTAGAAACAGATTAAAAGAAGCGAATTTGAAGCCAAGAAGACCTGTTCGCGAATGAGGGTTGCTCTAGATCACAGAGATTGGCAACTTCGTCACTGGACGCCTGTACTGTTTACAGACGTGTCCAGATTTCGTTTAACTCGTTGCGACGGTCGAGTACGTGTATATAGACGTCCTGGGGAACGCTACGCAGCCGCTACTATACAAAAAGTGGATAGATTTGGTCGTGGATCTGTGATGGTTTGGGCTGTAATCAGTATAGACAACAGAACTGATCTTGTTGTGGTGCCTGGTAGATTAAATGCAATGATTTACATCGAAAATATGACACTGCAAAGCCATATACCGCCGGCATCAGCAGAAACTTTTTAAACGAACGTGGAATTCAAGTCATGGAATAGCCGGCGTTAAGTCCTGACCTCAGTCCTATTGAAGACGTGTGGGATCAGCTTGACCGACGTGTTCGCAAGCGCCCTAATACTAACCATACAGGAACTGACACAAGCCCCGATTGAGGAATGGGAAAGCATACCCCAAGAATCTCTTCGCAGACTAGTGTGAAGCATGCCACGCAGGTGTGAGGAAGTGATTCGTGCTCGTGGAGGGCATACACTGTATTAAACCTCACCAATCCACAGAAAACCCGACTGTCATCGATACTATGAACGTCATTTTGATTTTGTTTTTTACTTTTTTAACTTTTTTATTATTCATTTCTCAGAAAATTTTATTGCTTATAAAAGTTTCTGCTTGGCCTAAAACCAAAAATGCAGTTATCAAACTTTATGTTTTATTAGCCATATAGAGGCTGGTTCAGAAAATGTGAATTAATGATAAGAGTAAAGTGCCTTTATTTTCATTTTTACCGAAAAATGTTGTTTGGAAAGGTTAGTTAGGTGTAAAAATTATATTCAAATTTGAAATCATAGCCACCTGTCATGAAAAAAAAAAGGAAACATCTTTTTTTTTTAATTTTCACTCCTGTAATAAAATTTATTATGGCATATAAAAATAATTAAAAAATTATAAAATTAAAAATTGGGGAAGTGTTGAAAATGACTTTAAAAGGTCGCATACTCCTTGGGTAAAAATGATCAAGAACGTCAACTACAGGTAATGCAAACTATTGTTGAAACTCCACAAACTTTTCTTAGAGGAATGGCTCGATTGCATCCAGTATCCGCCACTATAGCCAAAAAAATTTTGAAGAAAAATGAACACGGCCCTAAAAACCAAAATTTCTCCACAAATTGCAAGTCCGAGATTTAGATAACTATTTATAACTTTTAATAACTAATCAGTTGTGATTTACATATTATGTACATAATGCAAATTATGAATCATATCTAAACCATCATGGCAGGTGTACACACAGAAAAGTGATTATTTGGAACGAGAAAACATAATTTCTTGAATTTATTTACTAGATTGAAATGCATATTTACTTGGATGTAGAAAGTTAGGTATATACAAGAAATGCCACATACTCAATATAAGTAAAATAATTTCTCAGATAAATGCTGTCAACAAATAAATTCTTTCTTTATAAGAACCAATATTGTATTGAAAGAAGTAATTGAATTTTTCGTCCCAAAAATGTTAATTTCTCGAACGAAGTAATATTAAATTCATCCAAGTGCGTAGTTACTTGATCCAAGAAAATATAAGACATTTAATATGAGTAAGTATTGTTTACTGAATAAAAACCCACCAATTATTTAACTGAAGTGATTCTCACTTCTTTCAAGTAATTCCTTTCTCTGGAATAAATATGCGCACCGTGATTTTGTCAAGGCTCGCGCGTCCGCACGTGGTGGTGGCGCCACGGAACCTAACCTAGTACGCAAAACAACAACGAAGTAACCGTAGGGGATGTGCCTTGTGATTTATTGGGGATGTGTATTGTGGTTTATAGTGTACAATAAACGTTTCAACACGGAATAGTTTGATGTAACGCACGCAACAGTTTAGAACGAGTAAGTAAATATAACATACCTATCTTGTTAATTAGCAATAGAAAACGTATTTGTGCCAAATCTTTAAAATTCTTACATTAAGTAGCTAAAAATATTTACCGGGAATAATAATATACACTTCATTGAAGACTGTTTACTTTCTTCACCAGAGTAACCACTTTCTTTAATCTAGTAATTATTCCATGAAATAAAATTTCTTGGTTGAAGTCAATAATCTCTCGCGTTCGAGAGATCCCTTTTCTGTGTGTAGTACGATAGTACGGTACAATCACAACATTGCATCAAGACAGTAATAATTTTGTGATAATTCTCAAAATTCATTTGAAATCGTACCAAAATCACCAGTCAAAGAAAAAAATAACTTTATTCTCAAAAAAATACACCAATAAGAGTCCAATAGAATAAAATATATAAGCCATAATAGATTTTATTATAGGAGTGTAGATTTTAAAAATTACGTTTTCATTTTCTTAATGGCAGGTGACTGTATTTCAAATTTGAATATAATTTTTACTGCTAACTAACTTTTCCAAATAATATTTGTCTGTAATAATGAAAATAAAGGCACTTTACTCTTATCATTAATTCAAATTTTCTGAACCATACTGTATATGGCTAATAAAACTAAAGTTTGATAACTGCATTGTTGGTTTTAGGCCAAGCAGAAAGTTTTATGAAGAATAAAATTTTCTGAGAAATGAATAATAAAAAAGTTTCCCATATGGTACCAACTTTTTGGCGCACACTGTATACATGAGGTTTGGAGTATTACCGAAATGATACCATGGTCAGTTAATCTTGTGATATTTGTACAGAAGCACCAATGTATGTGTGAACTACATTTAACAGTACAGTCACGTGCAAGAGTAACCGTGTTTGGCCAAACTTTTGGCAAAAAATATGCTTATTTTTTATCACAGCATAGCATGGGACTTTTAAAATACGAAAAAAAAAATCGTCGTCACCTAGCCAATAACCTAGACCTTAAAATCCCGTTACAGTGTAAACATTGGAAACGTCACTTTACAGTTTATAATTGTCGTGTAGCAATAATTTTATTACCGCTCGCGTCTTGCAATTTATTAGCTAGTTAATTTTTAATCAAAAGAAACACTTATTAATGTGTACTTAGGTACACATTAAAAGCGCGCGTCATCGTTCATTTCCTTTTAATAATAATAATCTTAACTTAACGAGATTTATTGTTGGTTATTTTCTTCCGTCAGTCTATCAGTTGTTGGGATATGCCCACTTTAATCTGTTATTTATTGGATATTGTGTGCATCCAATGATTCTTTTTGTCGGGTGTGATTAATCAAAAGAATGCCAAGGTTTTAAGTTTGCACTTTGCATCTTTATTAATTTGTTGATTTTTTGATTTCGAGAATGTTAAATTTTAATATTATAGTAAATAATAAGTAGGTAACTAATCGGGACTTTAATTATATGCACAATAAGCACTTTTGTCATTAATACTATTATTAATACGTTAGGTTATATGCAGTAATCTTCAATCAATTGATGGTCAAGGTCAGATGGACTGTGATACCATTAAGTTGGTAGTAAATGGGGAACTGTTTCGTCTCTCGGAATGTCTCTAGACAAAAAGCAATTAATATTCAAATTAGACCAGCCCGTTATAGCAGCGCTATCTATCGCTAACGGTCACTTTGTTTTACAAGATTTGTTCGACGATACAGGTTGTTTTTTTTTCCTGTGGTCCATCGAAAGGCTTTTGACTCTCAAACACTAACGAATGACATGCTAGTTTTTCTAGACTACCTATTATAATAATAATAGTTCTAGGCAAGTCAAATTTGAAATGCTTTAAGGCTACTAAAGATGACAAATGAATTCAGTTGCAAATTTTCGTTGATTAGAAACGTCATTAGAAGTAAAATGAGGCATCTTAGTGAAGTGCAAATTGCTCGTGCCTTCGTGATTCCCCTTCTGTTATTCAGCGTTTATGGAATCGGTTTCGGGAGACTGGCCAATATGTTAGAAGAGTTGGACAAGATCGAAATCGAAAAACCACTCAGAATTAAAACCTATTTCTTGTCCTTTCCTCTCTACGTCAGCGTACTGCCACAGCACGAGACCTCCTAAACGACCTAAGACGAGCACATGGAATCGAAATTTCTGATCAAACTGTTAGAAACAGATTAAAAGAAGCTAATTTGAAACCAAGAAGACCTATCCGTGCACCACGCCTTACGCAGCATCACAAAGCAGCGCGAATGAGGTTTGCTCTGGATCATAGAGATTGTCAACTTCGTCACTGGACGCCTGTACTGTTTACAGACGAGTCCAGATTTCGTTTACCTCGTTGCGACGGTCGAGTACGTGTATATAGACGTCCTGGTGAACGCTACGCAGCCGCTACTATACAGGAAGTGGATAGATTTGGTCGTGGATCTGTGATGGTTTGGGCTGGAATCAGTATAGACAACAGAACTGATCTTGTTGTGGTCCCTGGTAGACTAAATGCCATGAATTACATCGAAAATATCTTGGAGGACCATGTGGTGCCTGCTGCATATGGCGTCGGTCAAGATTTCATCCTAATGCAGGACAATGCAAAGCCACATACCGCCGGCATCACCAGAAACTTTTTACAAGAACGTGAAATTCAGGCCCTTATCCACCACTAACCATACAGGAACTGACACAAGCCGCGATTGAGGAATGGGAAAGCATACCCCAAGAATCTCTTCGCACACTAGTGCGATGCAAGCCACGCAGGTGTGAGGAAGTGATTCGTGCTCGTGGAGGGCATACACTGTATTAAACCTCACCAATTCATTGTTTTTGTAATTTTCTTTAGTTAAATACATACTGTTGAAGGTAGATTTGCCTAGAACTGTTATTTAAAAAGTTACAGGTTTCTAAAAAAGTGTTCTCCTAATTTTTTTGAGCACTGTATAACATATGACGAGGTAATGTGGCCATATTTCTCTAGAATCTCTGTACCTGTAGACTGTACCTTGTAGGAAACCTTGTTAACTTTCTGGAACTATCTTTTATTTCGACAGAGAAAGATAACATTGTAGCATCCACAACAGTTATCGAAGGGACAAAATACAGACAAATTGGTCTAAGGAATAATGGATTTCTTAGAACATAAAACACAACAGGTAGATTTCTTTCTAAGTATACCTTTGATAATCGCCTTATATTTGAAGAACAGATTTACAATGTTTGCAAGATTGTTATAGATGGACTTGGCTCCGTTTCGGATATTAGTTTCTTATCAGTGGGTCTACTGTACAGTCTTGCCAAAATCAACAGGTCTTGTTTGTCACCTTTGTCTCAAAAAAGTTTGATTACTACAATTCGTAAATTGCGTCCAATTTTCTGTAGAAATAACGGTCCAAATGCATCAACTGTGAAAAGAATATTCCAAATTTTGAAAGTGCTGGCTCGAAACAATTGTTCCGAAACAATTAGTCAACTTCTACAAGTTCTCCGACCTGACCATGCACAGTGAAGAGAGTTCACTAATTGTGCCATTGAACAACAAAGAATGTCTACATTATAAATCAATAAATATTCCAGGACTTTTGGTAAAGAAAACCGTATTTAATTTAAAGCTCAAATCTTGCGCTTTTATTGAAACACTCTTTATAATATGAGGGGTGTGTATGCAAAATGCGACATGTCCTTGACATGAATTTCGAGAAAACCGCAAAAATCTACTAAACATTTATTTTCAATGAATTTGAATTAATTTTTCTGTAGGTTAATAGAGGAGTTTATTTTATATTAGCAACCATTGGTTAAATATATCTTAACATACAAAGACAATACATATTTAAGAAATATTTAGGGATATATTGGATATGTCTCAGTTTGAACTTGTTTGAAAATTGTAGAACTTAATAAATCTAAAAATAGGCAAATTTTAAAGCATATATATATATAATTTTATTAATTTAATTAAACCTAAGCAAACACAATCAATGATAATAAAAATGTTATAAATTATATAGAGTTTGTGGAAAAAGTATGGAATTAATTAATTTAATTTGAAAGTGCTTGATATTATAACAAATTTATTTTCTTTGACTACAATATATTTTTAGACGAAATTCAATGACTGATTTCAATTGTTTTTGAAAGATGACATTCATGAACATATTTTGAAATAGCTACTCCTCATTTTCGTCTTTTATTTTGATAGATTCTTTAATAACAATGTCTTGGATACTGTACAATTTGTATGGGATCAAAAATCTAGCAATATTAATTTTGTAATCACGTGATTTTTTCGATCGATTTCTTTACGCTACATACGAATACTGGCTTGAAAAATACATAACGTGAGCTTTTTCTAGTTGCTTTTTTTTAGGATTTTTAACACTTTATTCAAACGATTTATATTACATTCGGTGCATCCATAATAAATTCGCAAAAATTGTTTGCCATTTTGACGGAATTATTTTCTCTAAACCAACGCAATAAAAACCTACGAAAACAACTATTCTATTATACATTCACAAAATCCATGGTCGACCAATGTATTTAGCTAAAAAATGTTCCTTTCTACGTAAAGCTCATCAAGAAAAAATTCTGCGTGAAAGGGCTTTGCACCGCTTGGAATACTGCTTGGAGGATTGTGAGATTTTTCTACACTAAATAATAAATAACTGCCAGTCACACACACGCAGAGAGCACACAACATAATTTTAGATGTAAATAGATATACCTTAATGTAATATAATTTTGATGTTATTAAAATAATATACCTAAGTCAATAAGAGTAGATTAAGGGCAGTCACTTAAAAAAAAGTGCGATGATGCCATAAGTTGAAGACAATTGAAGGTCTAAAACTGAATTTGGTGATATAAAAAAGAATTATGCCATACTTTACTGATCATTATTATAATAAATACTCAAGAAATACACAAACTTTAATATTTTATACAAGTTTGTGGGTTTATCAACGCCATGTGTTTCCAAATCCTTTTCATTAATTTAGTTAACAATAATCGGCAATATTACCACTTCAACATAGTTTTTTTTCTATATTAATTTTGTTAACATGGACATGTCGCAGTTTGCAACATAATGATCAAGTAGGATTCTGTCGGATTTTGCACTCAAAATTATGTTAGGAAGATGCAGAAAATATAGACAAATCCAAAGACATGCGTAACTCATTTTTACGTTTTTGTGACATGTCGCGTTTTGCATACACACCCCTCATATGGTACACCAAATATGTCACGTAAGCTAGCATTAAAACAATAAGTAATTTATCAAACGAAATATAGAACCCATCCCATAACTTATACGATTGTTATGCATGCAGTATGGTAGAAAGACGTCAACGATTAAATTTTAAAATGTAAGTAGTATTCCGGTCCACGATTTCTCTAGGCCAAATCGGACAGTGATTCACTGCGTTTGTATGAATTAAGATGTCCGCAGATTAAAATTAAGCCGACATAGACGCCTGTTTACCGCGTATACAGCCTGTACTTTCCGGCGTCATGCGGAATTGAAGACACGAATGAAAAAAAACACGGACAATACGAAATTATGGTGATTTGTTGTTTTTTTTATGAGCTAATTACTATCTTACCTAACGAAATGGCGGTGCCGCCAATTCCGTGATATGTTTACAAACAATGCGAATCGTCCGTTCCGAGAACAGACACAATTTCCGTGCTTCGCGTTATTCAGCAGACTGTGATTCATTCATTCAATGATACGAACAATAATGCGAAACAATAACAACGTAGGTACCTCAAAGAGTAGACTCAATTGAGTTGGTATGTAGTAACTATAGTAAATTTTAAAACGCAAGGTTTTAGTAGGTGTAACTTGCATATCAGTTATTAATTTAGTAAAAAAAGTAATTAATAGAATACATGTCCTGGAATTTGTTAATACAAAGCAACGGTTGTTTATATATGTACCTTGGTGCAAGAACAACCAATGTATTTTTTGTTAGTTTCGCGTTTTGCGAGCTTTTCTTTGATAGCTTGCAACAAAATGAAAAATTTGGATATGGGTTGTTTTTGCATCAATGTACAGATACAAATGTCAAAAAATTTTGGAACAAGCTCTCAAAAAAATTTTGCACACAGTTTGCTATATAAACGTATGTCCGCAAATGCTTCGTTTTCTGAGATACGGGGTGTTAAAGTTTTACTTAAAAACTGACGATTTATTTATTGCTCTGAAACCGGTCGAGATATGCATATGAAATTTAGTGGGTTTTAAGAGGTAGTTATTGCGCATTTATTGACATGCAATTAAGAATTTTATGTTCATCATTGGCGCGCATACGGGTAATGATATCAATTTTTTTTTAAGAAAAAAATCTGGTGTGGCCGGGCACATGACTTTATCATACTATATATAAAATTAATAGTTTAGCTGCATGAGATTCTATTTGATCGAGATCGGCCATGTCTGCATTAAAATAAAACTAGTATAACTATACAGATATATCGATTAAAGCTGCGTTCGGATATTGTACTCCGTTGATACCGGGTACACCGTCCAAATAACACTTACGTGTTATTGGGTGTAAAAAGTGTAACGGTGTACCGAATATATAATATCCGAACGCAGCTAATATTGACAGTAGGTATTGTCAAAACATTAGCGTTTGACACTACCTACTGTCATTAGAATCAAAATGTCTGACAAATCCTGGCTACTAGTTTTAATGCAGTACGACCGATCTCAATGAACTAGAATTTGCTCATGCAGCTAAACTATTGATTGTACCCAAAAAATGCCATAGTCATAAATTATTCAGAATTTCCTGTACTTTAATTTATTATTTAACTATTTCGACGAAATTCCAGAAATGGCGGCTTATTTGCAAACTCTTTAAAAAAATGCTAATACTAAACCTCCAGTTCCTTTGGACCCTTTTCAACAGAAAGCTTTTCAGCTCTAAATTTGGTCATGAAACTTCTAAATATGAAGTTTCGTCCCGATATCTTTAGTAGTTTCTCCGGAATCGTCGCCACAAAAAAAACGGGTAAATACACACACACACACACACACACACACACACACACACAGACATTTTTTTTGTACCTTGGTCAAAAATGTTCAGGAGACCCAAAAAGAAATATTTCCGCTAAAATCTTAAATTTTTTTTTCACACGATTACAGTACTTTACATACTACTTATGATTGTTGAGCTATTATCCAAGATCTCTTTCTTGAGATACGCACTAAGAACGACATCGGCATTGGTGTCTGAAGGCGCTGCACTGGCTTCTTATTATGCCTTTGTATTCTCCAGAATAAAATACGGCATTCAGTTACGGGGAAATTCCGTAGATGCACCAAAAGTTTTCAAAATGCAGAAGTCGTGTTTGAGAAACATCTTCCAACTGGGACCTCGCGCTTCCTGCAAGGAAATCTTCAAAAGAAAATCTATACTTACCGTACCTTCGATCTACGTGTGGGAGAGTGCAATTTTTGTAAGAACATACTATGTACCTACAACGAAATATTCTCCATATTTGAAACTAACCATCAATATGACACGAAAGGCAACAGCACAAAACAGCACAAAATCCCACAAATCGCATCAGCAATTCAGATGCTAAAGTTATACAACCATCTACCCGAAGGACTACGCACCCTCCCGAACAAGAACTTAAAAATTAAACTCAAAAAATACATTCTCTTGAATGGATTCTATAGTATAAATGTACCTATGTATATTTTGAATGTCACAATTTTGAATTGTATAATTTATCATAATTATTATGAATTAAGTTGCTTATTTTATTGTGTCTTTTGTGAATTGATTCAAATGACCAGTTCTACACTGATTTTTTGGTTTACAGAGTAAATCATTATTTATTTACATATTTATTTACTATTAACGTAAAAAAAAGAAAATACCCTATTTCCACATGACCAAATCCAAAAATACATAACTACATATTATATATTGGCAAGCAAAAACCTGAAGAAGCTGCATAGTACTATTACACTCGCACAGAAGCGCAGCAAAATAGGCTCGACCAGAAACGTCCTTGGCATCGCCTAGCGACTCCAAACCACCGCTCAGGATGGATCCATCAAGTTATCATCAAACGGCAAGCACTCGCGGCCAGGACGGACATAGAGTTGATTGTATTATAATGATGTCTTGGTCGCTGTTGCAAAATTACCTATAAAATTATAAATAGAAACCGAACGCCGTATCGGCGAGCGCATAAACGCAGGTTTCCTGTTTTAAGTGTGCACCCCGCGTGATATTTATAGAATGCAGATTACGGTTTGGCCGTTTGCTGATGCGATCGAGCCTGCGCCATCAAGGACGACTGTCCTGCTGCAAAACGTCCCCCAGAGGCAGGCGGAGGACTGGTTCTTCTAAGCGAACTATCTACGGGCCGCACTAAAGAACTCTTGAGGACGACTCTAATAACGCTAATTGCGACGGACCGAACGGCCGGATAGAGATGCGAATTGCACGCACGCACATCTAAGATCTCTGGCACCAGGTTCTACGCGTTTCGCAGAATGTCGTCGGTCGCGATAAGCAGTTCAAGGCGAAACGCGTGTCTTCTTCTTCTCTGGGATGCTGGAGGAACGCTGTTGCCAACTGTGAGAAAATGTTTTGAGTATGGTTTCTTTTTCTGTATTGAGGAAATTACCTCTCAGTGATAGAGTCGTAGATATCTCCAGTCAAAATTGAGATAATCGTTACCCCAGTATTTCAGAAACTTTGGCTATGTTATGGTCAAGTGTGAAAGCGAATTCTTCGTTCATGAGTATGATGTTTATACACTCGCTTAAGGCCATTTTGGGAATTTACAGTAGCTGAACCAATGTACTAGAAACGTCAAAACAGTAGGTAAGAAATTAAGTCTTACTTAAACTTTGTACTTTTAAGTAAAATCCTTAAAATATGTGGACGGTGTATTTTAGGACATCCGGTTTGCTGATTTGACATTACACATATCAACCCACAATCGTTTCTTATTCTACCAATGTTCTAACGGTCAGAATATAACCTAGAAGTTTCACTGATCTTGATAATTGAGTGTTATGCTAAAGGTTATGCTAAAGGATTTTTTTCCTTATAAGGTAACTGCAATTCGACTTCTTTTTACATCGCTACAGGATAACAGTAATTAAGAAAATTATAATAATATCTATGCAGGCTGAGGTACGTAGGTACGCCCGTAAGTCAGACATGTGTGTCGGAATTGTGTACATGGTTAGAAGTAATACATATGGGTATATCCTGGGTAACGGACGCGATATTCGTACGCGATTAACAAAGCTTAAAATAGGAAAGAAACTGAAAAATCGTATGCATATTTTAATTAGTGCAAAGTACTCGTAAGTGCTATATTAAACAACAAAAATTGGAAGGATAAATAGTTAAGTGAAAATATACAAGCAAAAACAAGTGTTAGGACGCGATAAAAAATGGAAGTTTTTTTGTTAACGCAAGTAGAAATATTCCAAATTCAGCGATGTTTGGAGAAACAAATCTTTTTGCTTTATGTACAAATGAAGACCAAAGAATGTCTTTTGTCGGTAGACTTATGAAATGTTGGAAATATCTTTCAGCTTTCTTTTATGATGTATAGTACGAGTTACTACTCTAACTTTATTTCAGAAATTTAACATAAAATTAATTCAGTTATGATAATATAGTAAAATTAGATTACGACACGCTACTATACCCAGTACCGACCGATCGAGCTACTACGAGATCAATCAGAACGTAAAGGTGCGTTCTGATTGGTGATAATGGTAGGTAATGACAGTGGTAGCCGACGAAATTATAGTATTTCTCACCAGACACATATTAGTTTGCATGTACATAAATTTGAGTCACTAACACTTTCCATCAGAAATACTATAATGGCATCTACTACCTACCACTGCCATTACCACTAATCAGAACACACCTTAAGCATACTGGATTTGAAATCGGACCTGTTTCAAGGCACAACCGTCCCAACGTACAGCTTGAAATAGTTCCGATTTCAAATCAGTAACTTTATAAACAAACTTTCAGTAATTTTACTATGGTATTTACTGAAAATTTTATGGTTTGCATTTTTCAAAAATATCTCAACAAGCACCCTGTTTGCTGTAGCACTCTGTATTGCCATTTACAGTAGAGCGCCGATAATCCAAACTAATTGGGACCGAAGGTGGTTCGGATTATCAAATTGTTCGGATTTTCGAAAATAACCTCGAAAATGACACTTAGGCTTAAAAAATGTCTAAAAATGCCTAAAAACATGCACTTTAGTCGATTAAATATACATCTATTACACAAACTATTACATAATTAAATTACATAATTATGTATTTAAACTCTTTTAAAAGCGTTCGGATTTTTGACGTTACAGATTTTTGACGTTCGGATTTTTGATGTTCTACTGTATTTTAGAGCTAAGATATTATACTTTCAGATGCAATTTAATTTCTTTAAATATCTTCATTAGTTCAAAAGTTATGATTTTTGCAACGAAATGAGTCAAAAGGCCGCCTCATAGTGTTACGGTTACGGACGCGACAAATTGCAAACATAAATAAAATTTTAATTTAGATTTGTCGTGAGCAAATTTGTTTGCTTTCTGAAACAAATGAATAAGCTTGCTTTGTAACTGAATGTTGCTTTAATTTCAAATGTTTATCGACTAATGACAACAATTAATATGGTTTTTGGTAACGGACGCGACATTAGGATATAGGTAAGATCAAATTTAAAAATAATCCGTTATTCGAACTCGATTCGCCCTTTTTACATTCTGAGGAAAAATGTTGTTGTTAGTAGAGAAAGTCGAAATAACAACAACAATATGATATTACTTTTAACAAGCTAAATTCACAAAGATAAAAGTTAATATTATTAGCCAAAGGTTCAATAAAAAAATATAAAAATTACAGGCCTATAATTTATTACAAAATTAGCGAAAATTGAAACTGCTTTTATATTTACAACATATACACATTTAAGCTTAGTTATTAAGTAATAAAAAACAATTCGGAAGAGTCTGAATTTTTCGCTTGCGGTTGACCTTTTTTGGGATATACCCATGTGGCTCTGTTGCTCTCTTTACACAAGAAAATAACATATGTTACATCGTTTGTTATATTACAATTAATTGTGCGCAGTCTCTTGAAATGTTATCAAAATCGCATTTTATACAGCTCCAACTTTGAAAAAAAAACAATGACCACATGAAGCTTCTTACAGAATAACATTCACCTTCTAGAAAAACAGTAAAAGTTTCATGTAACTAATATCATAAGAAAATGTTTATTTTGATAAATACAAATTAAGAATTTTTTAAAGTAATAAACAGTTTAATACAAAAACAATATCAATTTCTTAGTTTGGCGTTAAATGATTGTTAATACAAATTAAGAATTTTTTAAAGTAATAAACAGTTTAATACAAAAACAATATCAATTTCTTAGTTTGGCGTTAAATGATTGTTAATCAGTCAGTACAAACAATATCAATAATTTCTTAATTTTCTTAATTTCCAGGTAGTTGCCGTAATTTGGAATTTGTTTAAAAATTAACATCACGCCTGTATGTCACCATCTTCTATACTTTAATAATTTCTTAGTTTGGCGCTAATTGAATGTTAATCAGTATAATTAATTATCTAAATGTCGAGAGTGCTTAATGCCAATGTCATACCTATTGCTATTGTTGGTACATATTAGTAATTTTGATGACCCACTAATATGATGACATCGAAAGAGAAATGAGTTATTCAGTAAAGTAGGTAAACCATGTTTTAAATAAATCTATAGGAATTAGGTAATAAATAATTCCAAAAATTGTAATATATATGTGTGTATCCTTTGACATTTCTAATGTGGTGTGACCCACAAAAAAATAGCATTTGCAAAATGAAGAGAAAACGAGTGTGATATACTTTTTTTCTACTTTGCCTAATTATATAAATTCTAATTTCAGTGAAGTAATTTATTAGAACACTTTAGATGTACTATAGCTTGCTACGTGTAATCGCAATCGTGGTAGAGTTGGTGTAGGTTTAGTCTCGTATAACTCCTTATTCAGGTAAATGTGGTCCTTGTATTGACCCGGGGCTACACATTCGTATACTTACCAAATATCAAAATTTTGCCAAGTATACGATTATTTGTGAAAAGAAGAAACCCGTTCTATTCAATTCGTCCACCTCAAAAATAGATTTATATATTCGACGGTCGGCTGTGCGGACGGGTTTTTTTACGACGAATACTTGGTATTTGCAATATCCAGTTGAAGTGGATATAGCAAGTGCCTAGGCGACAAGTATTGGTTTCATTTATTTGCACTCGATGAACATTTTAGTGCGCTGTTTAATTTTTCCATATTTTAATTTCGTTTTGTGTGTAGTAGGTCATATACGTAGATTGACAATAGATTTGTAATTATTAGTAAGATTTTTGATTTGTCTAAAGGGGCGAAAACCGCTTAAAATTGTAATTTTGTGAAACCATCAGACAGACAGTTTTCCGGAAACAGTCAGACAGAAATTAAAAAAAAAATTGTTTTTACCTGTCCACATAAACGCAATGTTATTTATTTCCAAGAAATAACGTACACCATATACAGAGTGTAACCTAAGTTGATGCTTTTCTATGAACAATACAGATGATACTCATTTATGAGCTTTCAAAATATAACCTGTTTGTTAAGTAAAAAAGCTACACAAAATTCTCTACTATTAAAATATTTTTAATCGTTTTCGTTTCTCTTCAAGTAATAAACATTTTATAGACAATATGTCTACAAAATAATTTATTTGGAAAATTATACTTTATTTCTTTGTATTTATATATTTGTCGATTTTTATGTTTACTATTTGAAGAGAAACGAAAGCAGTTATTTTCATAGTAGAGACAATTTTGTGTAGTTCTTTTATTCAACAAAACGGTTATATTTTGAAACCTCATTTGTTTGTTTTTGTTTCAGAAGCTAATTGATGTATTTCAGACAATATTAGGACATATTTATACATCGAACCTAGTAGTACAATTGGATTTAGTAGAACTTTAATGATGACGAAGAAACCATATCTAACATTTCTTTTATGGGCAATATCTTCCTAATTTAAATAAAATAATATATATTTTTTCTCATTAAAATAGTAATTTATTTAAACTAGTTCACATCAAATGACCAATTGTATTGTTTTACAGTCTGTTAAAATTAGATGCTGTGAATTAATAATACAGAAACCTGATGAATTAAACAAAAAATCATTAAAATGCAACAAACAGTTTCGTCAAGATTTGTTTTGTAAATTTCCACAAGAATGCCCTTGTTAGCACTCAGTGAAGTCTGCACATATGTAATTAAAAATATGTCGGCATTATAAAATAATACCTAGCTTGTTCGTAATCAAATTATCAGTTTGATTTGAAAAAGGGTGCAAATAAGGCGAACTAATCAAAAAAATAACTAGTGCCCATTCGGCACGCACATATAGCAAGTCCTCAAAGAAGATTTTCACGTATTAGAAAATGCTATGTGGCGATGCATCAATGTCCGATGCATTTACTGCTGCAGTGCAACTCTGATGGTCCGAAATCAGAAACGAATATTGTTCAAATTTGTTGGTATGTCATAGATTTTTTTGAGTTTTATAAAAATCAGCCGGTAATCAAGGATGGATGAAAAATATTCGGTGAACGAACTTAAAAGGAAAAATAGATCACTCATGGTATCGTTTAGACCAATCAATAACAAACATTTTCGATTTGCGCGGAAAATATATTTGCCAAATGTTTAACGTGTGGCAAATATTTGATATTTGGCAAGTATACGAATGTGTAGCCCCGGCTTTATGTCTGAAAAGAACATTTGATATATAGTTGACGTGAATTATGCAAAATAACTTACGAATCTGTTTGTTCATCGACTGTATTCATTCAAGCTATTGTTTTAATGTGACAACATTTAATGACTTTTAGTGCTGTTTTTTCTTGTTGATTTCAAGACGTTTCATATTATGTTTATGTCACAAATACTACATACAATTTGATATATAGTTGACGTGAATTATGCAAAATAACTTACGAATCTGTTTGTTCATCGACTGTATTCATTCAAGCTATTGTTTTAATGGGACAACATTTAATGATTTTGAGTGCTGTTTTTTCTTGTTGATTTCAAGACGTTTCATATTATGTTTATGTCACAAATACTACATACAATTTATTAACTAGTTCCAGAACAAAATGGACTTGTCAAAGACAAACATCGTAAACTGTGGCTACGTAGTTTTTTGTTCACATTCCTAGACGTCGTCGTCGATATTATTATCCGCTTTTTTTTTGTTTTCTTCCAGCAGTTGCTTGCTCGCAAAATGTGGAATTAAGGAGAAGCGCGTAGAGCCATTATGCAAAACACCATCGCGTCGCAAAAACTAGTTCTTCGCTCCAGCTTAGGTTGAATTTCTCAATTTTTCTTCTTTGCATAGCTATTTCGAGCCACTCGCCGCGCGACGTAAACAAACTCCGTCTTCTTCTTGTAGCAGATGAGGTCTCCACGCCGCAAGACTCGGACCGTTGCTTTTGGCGCCTCCTATTTGATTTAGAAACAAAAAAGTTCGACTAACGGTGCGCGTTTTTTCTTCTTCCTTTTTTTCTTGCTTTGGGCGGGTGGTATTTTTAAACTTCGATTGGTATATCGATGGGATAGAGTGATAGAACGCGATAAACAAGAATGGAATGCTGAACTACTTGAGGCGACTAGATTGAGCTGATATACTTTGTAAGAATGCTTCATCTTTACCTTCGCAAAAACTAAAAGTGTATTAAAATGATTGAAGAAAAACTTCCTCTTTTATGTTTTATCTTTTGTGATAATATCTGGAAACGCGGTTTATTGAAAGATAAAGAAAATCTAAACAATTCAACGTATGGGACCAGCTTTGGAAGAGAAGGGCTTCCTGCTAAAATCAAGTTTTCAGTATCATACTAATATGATACTACGTATGATAAAGTAAAATTTTCAGCAATTTATAGCTACCTAGATTAATAAGCAAAAAAGTTTGGTGAAAAAAATTGACGATCGATGTGTTTTTGTGTTTAGAATGTCGTCCTGATGACAGAAATGATATAGGGTGCCATTTAAAATTTCAACGATGATGTCTTTTCCGAAAAAAACGGAAATTATACTAATCTAAGAGTATCCCAAAAATGGCATTTTTATAGTATGACTTTATCATACTATATATAAAATTAAAAGTTTAGCTGCGTGAGATTCTATTTAATCGAGATCGGCCATGTCTGCATTAAAATAAAACTAGTAGAACTAGACAGATATGTCGATTAAAGCTGCGTTCGGATATTGTACTCCGTTGAAATGACACTTACGTGTTATTGGGTGTAAACAGTGCAACGATGTATATATCCGAACGCAGCTTATATTGGCAGTAGGTATTGTCAAAACATTAGCGTTTGACACTACCTACTGTCATTAGAATCAAAATATCTGACAAATCCTGGCTACCAGTTTTAATGCAGTACGACCGATCTCGATGAAATAGAATTTGCTCATGCAGCTAAACTATTGATTGTACCAAAAAATGTCACAGTCATAAATTATTCAGAATTTCCTCTACTTTAATTTATTATTTAACTATTTCGACGAAATTCCAGAAATGGCGGCTTATTTGCAAAATCTTTCAAAAATGCTAAGAGTAAACATTCAGGCCCTTTGGACCCTTTTCAACAGAAAGCTTTTCAGCTCTAAGTAAATATGAAACTATGAAACTTCTAAATACGAAGCTTCGTCCCGATACCTTTAGTAGTTTCTCCGGAATTGTCGTTTACTAGTTTTTTTTTCGAATTCAACAATGCTCCAATAGAAAGCCTTACATGAGAAAATATTTGCGAAAAAATTTGGCGTTTTTTGATAGATTTCTTTGCGCTGAATAAGAATCCGGACTCAAACTAAGAAGATTGTAGGAAGTTCGGTTGAGCGGCTAGAAAATTGCAAAATCACTTTATTTAGAGTCATCAACTTTTCATGATTTTCACCAGTTTTCGCGTGATTTTTTTAAGTAAGTAATAATTACAATAATAATACACTGCTCAAAAAAAATTAGGGGAACACTTAGCATTAGTACAAACATTAAAATAATCTAAGAAACACAATGGCTAATATGACTTTTGACAAGGAACATAGTCTTTTTTAGTTGTACACGTGTGCAATAGGATTCAGATCAGGACTTAACGCCGGCCATTCCATGATCTGAATTCCACGGTCTTGTACAAAGTTTCTGGTGATGCCGGCGGTATGTGGCTTTGCATTGTCATGCATTAGGAAGAAATTTTGACCGACGCCATATGCAGGAGGCACCACATGGTCTTCCACGACGTTTTCGATGTAATTCATGGCATTTAGTCTACCAGGAACCACAACATCAGTTCTGTTGTCTATACTGATTCCAGCCGAAACCATCACAGATGCACGACCAAATCTATCCACTTCCTGTATAGTAGCGGCTGCGTAGCGTTCACCAGGACGTCTATATACACGTACTCGACCGTCACAACGAGTTAAACAAAATCTGGATTCGCTTCTAAACAGTACGAGTAGGGGTCCAGTGACGAAGTTGCCATTATCTGTGATCCAGAGCAAACCTCTTTCGCGCTGCTTTGTGATGCTGCGTAAGGCGTGGTGGCGGACAGGTCTTCTTGGTTTCAAATTCGCTTCTATTAATCTGTTTCTAACAGTTTGATCAGAAATTTCTATTCCATGTGCTCGTCCAGTCTCCAGTCTAACATGTCGAATAGAGTGGCCATGCTGACGACAGCACGAGCAACTTGCACTTCAGTAGGATGCTTCATTTTAGTTCTAATGACGTTTCTAATCAATGAAAATTGACAACTGAATTGTCATCTTTAGTAGGCTTTCATACGTGAATTCAAAGCATTCTTGACATTTTTTCCATTTTGTTTCGCGTTAGTAATTTAAATTTCTAAGGGCCGATATATTCACCTATCGTCAAAGTTGTCGTTAGCCAACGAACAGATTACGATAACGTTCGCGTTAAAAATGATTCTGTCTTTTCACCGATCTGTAAGTTATCGTCAGGCAACGAGGACGTAAACATCGCTAACGAATGTTTTTCGGCAGTATAGTATCAAATGTCGGTAAAAAAGGTGTACTAAATCAACACTTGGATCATAACTTGGACTAATTGCCGCTAGATGTAGCGCCGTAAATGACATTGATAGACATTGACAAAACCTAACCAAAATTCATTCGCACCCATTTCTAACCTCATCAATTAAAAAAGACGACCAAAAGTAAAAAAAAATGGTATGAAAGACGAATTCAGCAAATTCGGCCATATTAACTAAATAATGACTTCAATTAATACAGTACCACGTACGTACGTAAATATTTGTCAGTTTGACTTTTTCTTTGACATTCAGCACATGCTCTGTGACCAATCAAAGTGTTCGCCATTAGTTTACAGCAGGTTCATTCGATCGCTAAATAATTTGATCGTTAAGCGTATTTATCTGGTCGGTAACGTTAACGACAGGTGAATAGACACATTTTTACCATTTATCTTGTCGTTTAGATGACGAACAGTTTCACGATAGGTGAATATATCGACCCTAAGTCTAACTTAGAAGGAACTAAGAGCTGCAACATTGTTTTTGTAATTTTCTTTCGTTAAATATATGCCGTTGAAGTTTAACAAATTTGATTTGCCTAGAACTATTATTTAAAAAGTTACTTTATTTATCCACTACGTTGGCCAGCATCAGGCTAAACCCATCAAAAACGGCAAGGCAAAAAAGTAGAAGAAGCCAAGATACAAACGGCACACCATCTGCGGGATTAAAAAGTTGCCTCTGCGTCTTGTTTTGTTCCAATGCGAGAGAAGACAGCAGCAGACGCTCTGGGAATCTGTCTGCTTCGAAAGAAAACTGGATGTGGCGAATCGCAGCGAGCACAAAACGGCTCCTTGCTCTATTAGTTCGAAGGGGGTAACAGCAGAAGAAGCGACAGCCGCTCCAACAAGACCATCGAGAAGAAGAAGAACGAACGAATCCTCTTAGCGTTCTTTGGCATGCCACTTTCGTGCTGAAACAGCGAGGAGGATGTGCCCATGACCTTGTTCGGTCATTGCTATCTATCCGAGAGCTCTGTGGTGCAACAGCCAGGATACTCTGAAACTCCATCGCCTGCCCTGCCTATTAGATCTCCTGCAGGCTGACCAGTGGCGTGCTCACTTCGCAAACCGTCTTAAAGCGTTATGTTCCTCTTCGCATAGAGGTATATCATTATATTTTTTTATTATTATTGTATAATTTTTTTTCTGGACATTGTAAAAAAGCTAATTAAAGGCAACAGACTATTTCCCTATGCGTATTCAATACTCAATCGAAATAATAGCACTTTTGGGAAGGTTATTTTCCCTTTCCACAACAATTGATGGATTAGGGTATTCCGGTGTTTTTGAAATTGTCATTTTTTACAAAGTATGGGTGCTACTGTTTGCTACTTCACAAGTAAAATATCAAACATTGTTTTAAATTAAGAGAAATCGTTGTTTGAAGTTTGAATTAGGATTGGTCTTTGTGACGTCACAAAGACCGCTCAAAGTGAGCGACTTGACAACGTTGCTATATCTAGGGTGCACGTAGTAAATTTTTCTCTTCTGTTGTGTAAACGTTTAGAATCGCTCGTTTGTTGACACATGCTTTGGTTATTGAGGTTATATCAAACACTTGTTCAAAATGTACAAACTCCAACGCCGACATTGTTCTGTGCCGGCCTGTAACAGCAGTAGAACAGTAAACTCCTGATAAGATTTCTTTATATTGCCGACTAGCAAGATGAGAGATGTTTGGCTTCAAGTTTTAATGATCATATCATCTCTCAAAAAAGTTACCTTGATCGTTGTCAAACAACAGGGTCGCCAACCGTCAACTTGGCCGATCAGCTGTTCGAGAGCTGTCCGCTGTTGCCACCGCTACTAGGGATCGGTAATCATCGTGTATTTCCGAGGGTGGTCGGTGAATTCAAACGAAATGCACTTTTAATTGCAATTATCTCATAGAAAAACTAAATAAAAAAGCTCATAGCTTAACTTTATGAATCCTCATAAATTGTACAATAGGTTAAACCGAATATCTGCTTAAATTTTGACATAACCGGAATACTCTAATAGGGTTGCATGCTATTAACGTCGAAACAAACGAAATCCTTGCGTGACCATCTGAGTTAGGAAGAAGTTTAGAATTTCGACACCAGATTGCGTTTTACATTCATTGAGATCATGGATTGCATTGCTTGAAAATATCATCCACATCTAACAGTAGCACCTTGCTTATTTATCATGAAACCCTTCCTAGCAAGCGATGCAAACCACAACAATTGCTATTTAAATATTGTAACGGGTGTTCTTTTAGAGATATAGAACTTTAAGTTGGCAACACTGTTTTCATTGGCCGCCATTTTGTCAGCCACCATGTGATTTATCTTTAGTTTGGTTTGCCATTTCATCATGAATAGATTAACGCCTGAACAACGCATGCAAATTGTGCAGATTTATGTCGAAAAACACGTTTCTGTTCGTGAAAAGCATCGCGCACTACGTCCATTCTATGGTCGAAACAATCGTCCATCAGAGCAATTAATTCGATGAACAATGCAACGGTTTCGCACCACGTTGACTCTAAATGATAACACGCATCCTCTGGGACGTCGTGCCGAAGAAGTTTTGGCTGCTGTAGAGCGCAGCGTCGAGGAAGACCCGAATGAGTCCATCCGCCATCGTGCACAACTGGGATCTGTGTCCATCCACTTTATGGAAAATTTTGCGGAAAGATCGTGGTTTGCGGGCTTACAAAATCTAACTTGTGCAAGAATTGAAGCCGCAAGACCACCGTGCACGGCGTACATTCGGTGAATGGGCCCGAAACGAGATTGCTGTTGATCCCGAATTTCACCAGAAAATTTTGTTCAGCGATGAAGCTCATATTGGGTGGAATGGCTCGGTCAATAAGCAAATCGATGTTTTTTTTAGTTTGGTTTTCTCATGTCTACTATTTCTGGAAACTTTCACTACTTTTATTTACTCGATCTGAGCTCTTCAGCTAAAATATTCCCTAGTAAACTGTCACGTCCGGTCACCGGAAGTCGCACACAGAAAAGTAAATACTTCACTCAAAGCAATATGCTTTCATCCAAGTAAATGATTAGTTTGCTATAGCCGCAAGTAGATATTTTCTCAAGTTAAGAATAAAGAGATATTGTTGAATTGGAATGATCATATGCTTGTATATCTGAGAAAATATTTTCTTGCAATGAGTATAGATATTATTCATTCAAGAAAACTATTCTCACGTTGAGAATAATTGAATTTTCTTAAAGTGAATATTTATGCTTGACAATGAGAAAATATTTTCTTGAAATGAGTATAGATATTATTAGTTCAAGAACATGATCATAATGTATTGAATAGAAATTACTGTTTTAGTTTTTTTTTTAAAAGGTAGGGAATTGTGTGAAATAAATAGACAACTTAGCGAATGATATTTGTTTTATTGTATGAAATTTCTTTGCTTAATTACATATATACTTACCTATTTATAAATTATCACTACCTACAATATCTAAGGCATGGAAAAAACACCATATTCTATTAGACATCTAATTGTTTCCATTATATTACACAAGTAAGTTTTCTGTGGCATGTATGTTGATTTGGTGACCACTATATGGCTAGGCAAAATTTACGTACCGTGTGCGTCACAAGTCACAACTACGAACTGCGTCGCAAATACGTTGAACATAAGTACTGTAGGCTATTCACGCAAAATTAAAACTATATACTTTCATAATATTATAGATCCCGTAGTTATTGCGTACAGTGCCTACAAAATTAGTACTAACATATTGAACTCTTCCCGGACAATACTCGGTAGTCAGCGAACACGACGCCATAGCAGACCCCAACTAACTGAAGACAAAGGCCGATGCGAAAAATCTTAAATCTCGGCAACGTTCGTGCACGTTTGAGTGTAAATGCGCAAGCGCGTTGAATTGTGAGAACAAGGAATTCTTAAATGAAAGAAATTGTTTCAAACCAAGTAAATATTAACTTTCATCTAAAGCAATAACCGCAAGTAAATAATTTTCTCACGTTTTGAGAATATACTTCGCTGTGTGCGGTATCAACTTTGTTATTTTAAATGGAATGATATCATTTTTATTTTATTTTTGGTTTCTACGTATCAAAATACATCATGTTTGATAAGGTTTCCCTATACCTAAAATCTCCATTTTTAAGTTTTTTTGATTTTACTAATTTTTTGGCGATTTTCGCGGTTATTAATGAAACTAGAAGTTTCATGATTGGTGGTCCAAAGCTAGAAACATAACCAAATAAGACGATGTTTAGTTTATCATGATATCTTATACAGGCTGTTCAAAATTTACAGGAATTTTCAAACGTAAAAAACTCATTTTTTTCAAATCGAACACCCTGTATACCGATACGCCATTCGATAGGAAATATTATTCGCTATCAATCAATATTAAGGTTCCCTATATATATATATATATATATATATATATATATATATATATATATGTTTAATAGTTTTTGAGATATTGTCACTTTTTCTTTAAATCCATTTTCAATACTCCTGGATTGTATAAGGAGGCCTTCATGTTTTGGCAGATAAAGTAGTACCGTAAACTTGGGTGACTTTAGTCCACTTTTGAAATTTGAAGTCTGGTAACTTTTAACAGATTCGATATAATTACTCATACTTGTGCTATTTTTTGGGTCTTTGATAGTACTTCAAAAATATCAAAACACTAATATTTCCAACGTCAGGATATACTTCTTTTATGTATATATATGGATGGTCAAAGTCAGAATTCATTATTGGGTCACTTTGGCCATACTACTGTTTATCATGCCAATGAAACGATAAGCTAGTGTATGCTCGAGTTTGGCCACAAAATATGTTTTAAAAGTGTTCAAGAACAAAATATGTTAAAGTCAGCAATAAGATCATGACAAAACTATTTTATGACTATTTTAAAAAATAATGCTAACATATTATACATTGCGGAAATGAGAAAAAACACGACTATCGGAAAATGCCAAAATTCAATATGGCGCCCATAAGAAAAACAAAAGCTGGCCATGATTACGCCGCCATCTTTGATGTTATTTCAAATTAAAAAATAACACTGCATTCCTTGTTAAAAAGTCGAAAAGAATGTTTTTGTTTCAAATGTCTAGCTACGTTTGGTTTTGAATAAAAAATTAAAAACGATATCTTAACATTTCAGTTTTTTGCGGATATCTTTAAAATGAAAAATGATACCTAAAATTTCTTTTCAGATAATTGTTCAGCACAATAATACGAAACTTTGCCAAATTTAAACATAGCCTCTATCTCCACTAATAAGCGAGATCTAATAAGCCTCGAAATTGAATCACCCGGTATAGCTAGACATAATTTTGTACTTCTGGTATAATGAAGAAACCTCCTTTGGACGGGACAGGTGTTTTTATTGCTTGTAAAATGTCATCTTTGTCATACCACATCATTGTCATCATTTGATGGCCATTCCCACTGAGAATGCCCGACTTTACTTTCCTTGATTGACTACACCGAGCACTTTAACTACGCGGGTATTGCAGACAGATATTCCTAACAAACCACAGGACTAATGTTATCGGCGGCAAATCATAGATGCTGATAGATTACTCAACACAAACAAAGTTGTTCATAGTGACAAAATTGGTCAATTTTCAAAGCTATCTCCTGAACACTGCCACAAAAAAAAATAAATTATCATCTAACTTACATTAAGCACCTTTGTATTCAATATAGTATCTAAAATATAAATAACCAAAAATACTCGCAATGTTTGAAATATTAACAAAGATCTAAACAATATAAATAAATTTTCGAATAGTGGCCAAAGTCACCCAGGGCGGCCAAAGTCACCCAAGTTTACGGTAGCAGTATTTAAATAATAAAATGTATTTGAATACAGATATTAATACAGATTCATACTTTTCATGTCATTTTTGGCACATTTGCTGTGCTCGGGATTTATCATGTACCGGCCAAAATTTCAAGTTTCCAGAAATATTAGAACGTGAGAAACTTTTAATGTACCAGTTCTGTGAGACACCCTGTATATACTTCAATGAATACTCGGAATTATTTGCATTATTAGTGATCAATTGTTTTGCTTTGTTCATTTAAAATAAATAAATCTTGTTTGATACAAGAAAAAGTTTATTTCGTTGTAGTTTCTTATCAAGTTTCAAGTTGTAAATATTAACTCTTTTCTTTGCCACAAATTCTTCAAATATATGCCCTTTCCACAAAATCAAAATTGTAAATAAATACATGTTTATCAAATAATAAATATATTAAGAGGAATAAGAAAGAGGAATTATATTCTATATATATAATTTTAAAGTATTCTATTACAATGCCATCTATATAGGTAGGTACTCATCATTTTGTTTTTGGTTCAACTGTTAAATCTCGCTGCAAATGTTACTTAATTAGCAGTGTAAGCCTATTATAACTTTAATAACGTGTGTGTCCACCACTTGCAAAATGCAAAATTTTACTTCACACTGAGGCTTCTACAAAAACAAAAATTGTTTTTCAAACTATTAAATAAAACTATTACTGCCTTCAAAAGCGGGATGTCTGGTAACAGCTTATCCATGACGAGACCTTGTTACCCCAACCACGTTTGGCGTAAAGAATTAGAATTTAAGACAAACGTACGGGTTTTCTTTTAACTTGACCGTATACAATAAATCAAACGTCAAGAAGTGTACCGGACAGCCTAATGGCAGTTCCTAAATAATGAAGCAATCGTTATCTGAAACTGTTGATGCCGGCGTTAGATACATGTTTACGAAGTTCGTAAGTTCATAGACCTCACCGCTGCGCCGTCTTGTATAAATTTTCCACTTGACTCTGCGGAGCCATCGCCTACCTGGGCGCAACTACACAATCCCAAAATGGGAAAAATAAATAAATAAATAACCAAAACGCAAAGGCAAAAAAAGAATACAGCGACAAAACGATTCGTCTTCGCCCAGCGTGACGTGCAAAATGCCCATCTTGGTCTCTGGTCGAGAACCTCTTGCCTTAAGACCTTAAAGAGGTCACAGGAATATTACTATGAGCCCCCTTTTGAAGACATGACCAGTAATTCAATTTAGAACGGTGACCGGAATCGTATTATTCAATTATGTAGTCGGATATGAGCGGAGTGTACGCATATTACGCACCGTTGCTCTGCTCTGGACTATTCAGCGAGGCATGAGTTCTTTGACGTGCCAAATTAAGCAGTTAAGTCTCGAGAGGAGTTCCACTTTGGCGACAATGTCAGCCCGAGGCAGCTGGACCGGATGAATCACTACACTCACTTCCTTATAGATAGCATTAGTATAACCATTAAAATAATCTAAGAAACACGATGGATAACATAACTTTCGACAAGGAACAGGTATTCAAAGTTTTTGCTCAAAAAAATTAAGGGAACACTTTTTTCGAAACCTGCAACTTTCTAAATAATAGTTCTAGGCAAATCATATTTGCCATTCTTCAACGGCATATATTTAACTAAAGAGAATAGGGTATTCCGGTCATGTCAAAATTTAAGCAGATATTCGGTTTAACCTATTGTACAATTTATGAGGATTCATAAAGTTAAGCTATGAGCTTTTTGATTTAGTTTTTCTATGAGATAATTGCAATTAAAAGTGCATTTCGTTTGAATTCACCGACCCCCCTCGGAAATACACGATGATTACCGATCCCTAGTAGCGGTGGCAACAGCG
This sequence comes from Aphodius sticticus, assembly GCA_963966075.1. Lineage (NCBI taxonomy): Eukaryota > Metazoa > Arthropoda > Insecta > Coleoptera > Scarabaeidae > Aphodius > Aphodius sticticus. Next base: position 7,167,674 of record OZ014510.1, read on the forward strand.
GACAGCTCTCGAACAGCTGATCGGCCAAGTTGACGGTTGGCGACCCTGTTGTTTGACAACGAATAAAGGTAACTTTTTTGAGAGATGATTTGATCATTTAAACTTGAAGCCAAACATCTCTCATCTCGCTAGTCGGCAATGTAAAGAAAATCTTATCAGGAGTTACTGTTCTACTGCTGTTACAACCCGGCACAGAACAATGTCGGCGTTGGAGTTTATACATTTTGAACAAGTTTTTGATGTAACCTCAATAACCAAAGCAGGTGTCAACAAACGAGCGATTCTAAACGTTGACACAACAGAAGACAAAAATTTACTACGTGCTCCCTAGATATAGCAACGTTGTCAAGTCGCTCACTTTGAGCGGTCTTTGTGACGTCACAAAGACCAACCCTAATTCAAACTTCAAACAACAATTTCTCTTAATTTAGACAATGTTTGATATTTTACTTGTGAAGTAGCAAACAGTAGCACCCAAACTTTGTAAAAAATGACAATTTCAAAAACACCGGAATACCCCATTACAAAAATAATGTTACAACTCTTAGTTACTAAGTTACACTTAAAAATGTAAATTAATAACGCAAATCAAAATGGAAAACATGTCAAGTATGCTTTGAGTTCGCGCATGAAAGCCTACTAAAGATGACAAATGAATTCAGAAGTAAGATGAAGCATCTTAGTGAAGTGCAAGTTGCTCGTGCTGTCGCCCTTATTCAGCATAGCCACTCTATTCGACATGTTAGCAGGGACCTTCGAGTTTCTCCTTCTGTTATTCAGCGTTTATGGAATCGGCTTCGGGAGACTGGCCAATATGTTAGAAGAGCTGGACAAGGTCGAAATCGAAAAACTACTCAAAATCAAGACCGATTTCCTGTCCTTTCCTCTCTACATCAGCGTACTGCCACAGCACGAGACCTCCTAAACGACCTAAGACGAGCACATGGATTAAAAATTTCTGATCAAACTGTTAGAAACAGATTAAAAGAAGCGAATTTGAAACCAAGAAGACCTGTCCACGCAGCATCACAAAGCAGCGCGAATGAGGTTTGCTCTGGATCGCAGAGATTGGCAACTTCGTCACTGGACGCTTGTACTGTTTACAGACGAGTCCAGATTTCGTTTAACTCGTTGCGACGGTCGAGTGCGTATATATAGACGTCCTGGTGAACGCTACGCAGCCGCTACTATACAGGAAGTGGATAGATTTGGCCGTGGATCTGTGATGGTTTGGGCTGGACTCAGTATAGACAACAGAACTTATCTTGTTGTAGTTCCTGGTAGACTAAATGCCATAAATCAAAAAAAGTGTTCCCCTAATTTTTTGGGCAGTGCGTGCAGTTTGTAATAAAGAAATAATAACCACTCGGCAAAGTAACTAAGTAGTATTTGAGTAACCTAGGAAAAAAACAAATTCGTGTAGATAATATGCCTAAACATAGCTAGAAACGAGTATGCAAAATTAGTAAAAGAAAGCTAAAAACGAAGATTGGGAAAATATTTTAGACAAGAATGAAAACAACTCAGAGAAAATATGGAAAAACCTAAAATCCATAATGGGTAACAAAATGCCCAAAAAAAGAAAGTACACAGTTCAATACATATTCCATAGACAAAATCAATCAGATAAATAGCTCAATTTTAACACCATTAGCAACAAAATTCCAAATAAAGCGCAGTGCACAACATTCTCGTGTCTAACATATTTATTTTGTCGTAAATAAAATTAAAAAATCAAACATCACCGATTCTATATCAATTAAGGTGATAAAGGATTCATTACCTATCGTGGGACAATTTATAACAGATTTAATTAATAAATCACTAAATTCAGGAGGAAAAATTTCGGCCTATCATCATATTACCAAAACTAGAACAAATACTGGAAATCATGACTTTATTACCACACAGAGAAATGGACGTCTAATGTTAACAAAACGACATCCTTAAAATAATTTGTTTGTTTTAAGACAACACATACTTGTGATAAGAATCTTTCTTTAATATAAAACAACTTAAATGTTTACTTTAAGAAAACGATTGTTTTGATTTAAGAAAGTCGTTGTTTGAAAATAATGTGAAGGATGCCGATAGATGGCGCTTTAGTTTCTCGTCGTAAGAGAGGTCTCCTAGAGGGTATATAACCGCATACATGTCCATGCAGCATCAGTGATTGTGCTATTATACCGTCAATGTACCTGACGTAGAAATATCCAAGAGCTCTACTATTGATGGAAAAGAGACTAAGAAGGGGCACAGAGTGCCTTCTCTAATTGGAAAATAACAATATTCTTCTTAGGATGCGTTAATTGCATTCCATGTAAAATATGTTTGCTTTCATAATAACATGTTCATATTTAAAAGAAGTAGGTGATGTTTAATCCAAGAATGAGAGCCAAACACTTTGATTAAAAAGAACATATTCTTAAGGCAAATAACTATAGTACCTACCCATTTAAAATTGTACAATCTTAAAGTAAGACAACCGGTCAAAACAATGGTTTTCTTCATTGAACGATATATATTCTTGCGTACATATAAAATAACTGTTGCTGTGGATTAACAAAGGTTTATGATAAAAGAAAACAATAAATATGTAGTCAAAAGTTGGCGGTTTTTGACATATGATCTTCAGAAGAAAAACGTTTTTTATAAATACTTGCAAGTTATTTTCTAAAAAAAAAACAAAACGTTAATAGAACAAATTGAAACTTGTATTGAAGTATAATAATCATCCGGTATGATGCTCTCCAATAATCCAGTTTTTACTAAAATAACCGCAAAATTACTACTCTAAATATAGCCAGATTGAAAGATTGAATCCTTTTGCCCTCTCATAATCTTGTTATATTGCATAACGGTTTGCTCAGATAGGCTAATAACTTTTGCGTTAGCACTCTTCTAGACTGCTACAGGCGACTAGCAAAAATCGAACTGAGAAGCAGAGAATGACCAAGCACTATTCAGAAGAAGCTTGAAGCCGGTCCACATTAAGGTGTTAATTTTTTCATCGGTAACGGTTGATTTTTTCTGATTCGAATACAGAAGATTTGAAAGAATACGAAACAAATGAAAAATGTATCGACACAAACTTTATTCTTTTTACGTAGTTTATATCCAATGACTCACACCAATTGTTATTTATTTCGATTGTTTCTTCTCCCATTTTTTCCCCGCAAAACGTTCCTTAATTGTTATTTAACAACCTTCCTGATGCGCACGAGGTCACCAAAATTGCTTCTTTGCCATCATACGTCGAAACAAACGAAAACCTTTGCGTGTTCATCTGAGTTAGGAAGTAGTTTAGAATTTCGACACCAGATTGCGTTTTACATTCATGAAGATCATAGATTGTATTGTTTGGAAATATCATCCACGCGTATAGTATAACACCTTGCATATTAATCATGAAACCCTTCCTAGCAAGAGATGCAAATGGGTATATCCCAAATAATAATTAATAATTAAGCTTAAATGTGTATATGTTGTAAATATAAAAGCAGTTTCAATTTTCGCTAATATTGTAATACATTATAGGCCTGTAATTTTAATATTTTTTTATTGAACCTTTTGGCTAATAATATTAACTTTTATCTTTGTGTATTTAGCTTGTTAAAGGTAATATCATGTTGTGGTTGTTATTTCGACTTTCTCTACTAACAACAACATTTTTTCTCAGAATGTAAAAAGGGCAAAGCGAGTTCGAATAACGGATTATTTTTAAATTTAATCTTACCTATATCCTAATGTCGCGTCCGTTACCAAAAACCATAATAATTGTTGTCATTAGTCAATAAACATTTGAAATTCAAGCAACATTCAGTTACAAAGCAAGCTTATTCATTTGTTTCAGAAAGCAAAAAAATTTACTCACGACAAATCGAAATTAAAATTTGATTTATGTTTGCAATTTGTCGCGTCCGTAACCGTAACACCATGAGGCGGCCTTTTGACTTATTTCGTTGCAAAAACTTTTGAACTAAAGAAGATATTTAAAGAAATTAAATTGCATCTGAAACTATAATATCTTAGCTTTAAAATACAGTAGAACATCAAAAATCCGAAACGTAAAAAATCTGAACGCGGTTTAAAAGAGTTTAAATACATAATTATGTAATAGTTTGTGTAATAGATGTATATTTAATCGACTAAAGTGCATGCTTTTACGCATTTTTAGACATTTCTTAACCCTAAGTGTCATTTTTCTAGGTTATTTTCGAAAATCCGAACAATTTGATAATCCGAACCACCTTCGGTCCCAATTAGTTCGGATTATCGGCGCTCTACTGTAAATGGAAATACAGAGTGCTACAGCAAACAGGGTGCCTGTTGAGATATTTTTGAAAAAACCTTAAAATTTTCAGTAAATACCATAGTAAAAGTACTGAAAGTTTGTTTATAAAGTTACTGATTTGAAATGGGACCTGTTTCAAGCTGTACGTTGGAACGGTTGTACCTTGAAACAGGGCCGATTTCAAATCAAGTATGCTTAAGGTGCGTTCTGATTAGTGGTAATGGCAGTGGTAGTAGATGCCATTATAGTATTTCTGATAGGAAGTGTTAGTGACTCAAATTTATGTACATGCAAACTAATATGTGTCACTATCACAACTGGTGAGAAATACTATAATTTCGTCGGCTACCACAGCCATTACCTACCATTACCACCAATCAGAACGCACCTTTACGTTCTGATTGATCTCGTAGTAGCTCGATCGGTCGGTACTCGGTATAGTAGCGTGTAGTAATCCAATTTTACGATAATATTATAACTGAATTAATTTTATGTTGAATTTCTGAAACAAAGTTAGTGTTTAAATGAACATTATTGTATTTTATACTTTGGGAAAAACTGTCGCGTCCGTAATGTCGCGTCCGAACTCTTACTATACATCATAAAAAAAAGCTGAAAGATATTTCCCACATTTCATAAGTCTACCGACAAAAGACGTTCTTTGGTCTTCAGTTGCACATAAAACAAATGAATTTGGAATATTTCTACTTGTGTTAAAAAAAACTTAAATTTTTTTGTTTGATATAGTACTCTACTAGTACTTTGCACTAATTAAAATATGCATACGATTTTTCCGTTTCCTTCCTATTTTAGGCTTTGTTAATCGCGTACGAATGTCGCGTCCGTTACCCAGGATATACCCAAATATGTCAACATAGCAGACAAACAACAATTAAAGCCAATATATCCATAGGGCTTTTAGCATATCAGACGCAGACGAACCATAACAAACTATTTCCCTATTGCGTACTCAATAGTCTAATGAGATAATTGCACTTTTGGGAAGGTTGTTTTGCCGTACCACAACAATTGCTGGTTAAATTGTAATTCCGCGGAGCCTTCGTCTTGTCAATTAGGCTTGCATGCGATTAGCAGAAGTTTCTCAGAAGAGCAAAGGGATATGCACACTCGTAGCTGGCCTTGCTAATTTCATACGTCACATTTGTTCAACATTTGTATTGTGCCAATAAGTGGATCCGATGGTATAAGGACACAGACGCAAGGAGTGACAACAGGCTTCGGACTGACCTTTCTTAATAATCTATTGCTAACGAGTGCTAAGGTCAACTAGCTAAGTGTAACAATCAACCAACAAGTTTGTCGAAACTTTTTGGTAACGAATACTTTTTGGGAAAACGAAAATAATGTTCTGGTGTCAATTGAGCTACCCTGTGGAGAAATAAAGGACTTTGGTGATATTCTAAAGAATTCTGTGCAAGGCCAAATAAATTATTCTTTGATTTGTTTTAAAATATCTTTTATATGCGAAATCGGAATATTCATAAATCGTCTATTACGAACGATAAAATGCTGTCGCTATAACAAGCTGCATGTTCTTTTTTCTTTCAAAATTACAAAGCTTTGACACTCTTGACAATTTATTTATGTGCTGAAAAGATAATCAAAATCGGTTAAACTTCGCAAAAGTTATTGACTACACATTCGTATAGTTGCCAAATATCGAAAATTTGCCAAGTATATGAATATTTGTCAAGAAAAAAAACCTGCTCTATTCAATTCGTAGCGAGTCTAAAATAAATATATATATTCGACGTTCGGCTGTGCGGACGAGTTTTTTCCGCCATATACCTGGTATTTGCAATACCCAGTTGAAGTGGGTATAGCAAATGCAAAGGCGACAAATATTGGTGCATTTATTTGTACTCGATGAACATTTTAGTACGCTGTTTAATTTTTTCATTTTTTAATTTCGTTTTGTGTGTAGTAGGTCGTATACGAAGATTGACAATAGATTTGTAATTATTAGTAAGATTTTGGTTTTTCTAAAAGGCGAAAACCGCATAAAATTGTAATTTTGTGAAACCGCCAGACAGACAGTTACACCATATACAGAGTGTAACCTAAGTTGATGCTTTTCTATGAACAATATAGATGATACTCATTTATAAGCTTTCAAAATATAACCTTTTTGTTAAATAAAAAAGCTACACAAAATTGTCTCAAGTATTAAAATATTTTTAATCGTTTTCGTTTCTCTTCAAGTAATAAGCATCATAAAAATTTTATAGACAGCATGTCTATAAAATAATTTATTTGGAAAATTATACTTTATTTGCTTGTATTTATATATTTGGGGATTGTTATGATGTTTATTACTTGAAAAAGAAACGGAAGCGGTTAAAAATATTTTAATAGTAGAGACAATTTAGTGTACCTTTTTTATTCAACAAAAAGGTTATATTTTGAAAGATCACTTGTTTAAATTTTTGTTTCAGAAGCTAATTGATCTGTATTTCAGGCAATATTAGGACATATTTATACAACCAACCTAATAATACAATTGGATTTAGTAGAACTTTAAAGATGACGAAGAAACCATATCTAACATTTCTTTTATGGCCAATATGTTCCTAATTTAAATAAAAAAATATATATTTTTTCTCATTAAAACAATAATTTATTTAAACTAGTTCACATAAAATGACAAATTTATTATTTTACAGTCTGTTAAAATTAGTTGCTGCGAATTAATAATACAGAAAACTGATGAATTAAACAAAAAATCATTAAAATGAAACAAACAATTTCGTCAAGATTTGTTTTGTAAATTTCCACAAGAATGCCCTTATTAGTACGCAGTGAATTCTGCACTTATGTAATTAAAAATGTGTCGGCATTATAAAATAAAACCTTGCTTGTTCGTAATCAAATTATCACTTTGATTTGAAAAAGCTAATGTGCAAATAAGGCGAACTAATCAAAAAAATAGCTAGTGCCCATTCGGTACGCACATGTAGCAAGTCCTCAAAGAAGATTTTCACGTAAAAGAAAATGCTATGTGGCGATGCATCAATGTCCGATGCATTTACTGTTGCACTGCAACTCTGACGGTCCGAAATCACAAACGAATATTGTACAAATTTGTTGGTATGTCATAGATTTTTTTGAGTTTTATAAAAATCAGCCGGTAATCAAGGACGGATGAAAAATATTCGGTGAACGAACTTAAAAGGAAAAATAAGTCACTCATGGTATCGTTTAGACCAATCAATAACAAAAATTTTCGATTTACGTGGAAAATAAATTGCCTAAATATTAAACATGTGGCAAATATTTGATATTTGGCAAGTATACGAATATGTAGCCCCGGCATTACAACTAAAATTGTGTTTATTGTTTTACTGCTAAAGCTGTTTTTACAAAATTCATATATTGAATCAAAAACAAGAGAAATTGGGAATTGATGCAGCTTTTTTTAACAGCCTACTTAGAAACCTAATCAAGTTTTTTCCCCGCAGGGATTCTTACACTTGGATCACAAAAACATGACGTTGACTCTCCCTGTATAGAAACTGTAAGAAGTTACTTTTACAAAATTCCGAAGACGGGTAATAATCATGATGAATGTGTTTACTATTCCCCGAAAGAATCATTAAAATCGGTAAAAGATTACAAAAGTTATTCAACATCAAAGCCTCAAAGTGTCAAATTCCACTATTCACATTTATCACAAAACATGCCATAACTTTAAAAGGGGCCGGAGGGGGAAGCTAATTCTTTATGTGTTTTCAAGAACAATTATTACACTAACAAATATCAAAAAATCAGAGACATGTATCATTTCATGTATTTTTTAAGTCGTTACAAAAGAAAACAACAAAAGAAATAACATAATATTTAACAGAATACAGTAAAAGTTTTAAAATAAGAATGTTTAACGAACCTGTAGGTGATGACGAAATATTAAACAAACAAGAAACTGATAACACTATACTAAATTTTGAAATGCTACGTGGTATTTTTCACACTTGAATACGTGTCAAATTTGTAGTCGCTTATATAGTTTATGCCAAGAATGCATAGGTTTGGTCCCTATGTGCATCACTTCCAGTTCATAGGGTATTTGACTATTATTGGAAACCCATCTTAGTGTGTTTATTCCTTCACTCTACATTGTAAATGCATTATTTTTCGTAATTATTTCCTCAATATTTCATAAAAATCAGCGTTAAAAATTGAATCACAAAAAGTCCCGCCAAAACGATACTTTCTGCTGTGTGACGTCACACGATAGTAGATGTCAAATCGACCCATATGGTCTGTCAACATCGGCATCGTCGCCGTTTGGTAATTGTGTTGTATGATGTGTTGTTTTCACAATTTCTACATAAAAATGGGTTATAAATGTGGTATAAATCCACAATGCAGAAATACGTCAATAAAAACTCCGGATAAACTATTTGTAGCTGTTCCGCAAGATTTGAAACTGCGAAGAAAGTGGTTGGCTCGTAGAAATCCAAATGAAATAAATAGCGGCCAATACAAGTGTTTTTTGTTGTGAAGATTACTTCGATATAAGTAAAACTGACTAGAATAAGTTATCTATCGCATTTTCGAACCAGGTATTATCTGATCTGATAGCTTAAGGTTAGGGCTATCCTAACCTACAAAGTTATGCTTACATGGCACTTTAGTGCTATTAAATTCAAACGGGAGAAGCATAAGAGCGCGTTCGGATAATCGGGTAGGGTACGGTGAGAGTGACGCGCTGCATAATAGGCGGGCTAACGTCATACGACGTTTATCTACATATAAGAAAGAGACAGCCGACCCAGGTTATCTGAGCATTGCTCTCCCCATACCCTACCCTGACAAACCGAACGCGCTCTAAGCGTACTAACAAATGACGTCACTGGAGACTGAGCCAATTACAGAGCGTTTTCAATCACGTGAGAGGACGTGAATAAAATTCAATTTTAATTTTGGTTTTTAATAGAAATAAAGCATTTTTTTTTTTAGTAAGTAATAACAAATAGTTTTCTTAAACTGTAATCTATTAGGATGACTATAATACAAGCCATATTTTTAATACAGTCAAATACCCTATTCTGCATGAATATATCTGGAAAAAGCATTAGTTACTTTTTAACTAGTAGAATAAAAACAAATTACAACTTATCTCGTCAATATGTCATTGATACCTGCACTCCTGACAGCGTTCTTAGCTTCATCTCCATTCCTCATCATAACGATATGCATTTTCCAATATATATACTTCCGCTACTGTATTTGGAACTTCTATATAATCACTAATTTCTCTACAAGTTTACTGTTGCCACTATTACAGCTAGTGGCCCCCGAATCGGTATCGGTGAACCATCACAAAGACCTGAAAAACATCGTATCAACAAATGTTCTCGCTATTGTTGTTTCCAATCAAAAACTAGTTTGAAATTCATCTGAAATCTTCAAATGGGGTCGAAAATCCCTTGCCAAACTCCCATCTATGCCCTAAAAACGAACACCATGAGTACTCATAACAACCTTGAGCACCACCGTCCACAACTATGTCGACCAGAGATAGGAAATGCTCCAAAGATAGCAATCATCTATAAATAGAATCCGCGAATACAAATTCCTATCTTCGTCGCAATTAACTACCAATTATGCACATTTTTTGACCGCACCGGCTTCGCAAACCGCTCGATGACTTCCTCTGTTATTAGCGCCATCTGTCTTCGGTGTAATGCCCAAGTAATTGCGTTTTACGTCCTCTATAACGTTCTAGCGAAACGACAGAACGTTAGCAGCACATAAAAGATCCTAATGGCCAAAGATATTACTACGGTTGTTAGGTTTTTTTTGCTTAATAACGAAAGAATATAAGGTGTTCTTTTTTTGCAGTTTCCAACATCTGCGATGGTTAAAAATGATGATGTGGCTTTGAGGAAGCCTGGAGCCTTACCAGAAGGCGTTGAACTTGATCTGGCTTCAAAAGATCTGCTCCAAAGGCTTCTGGACTTGGACCCAATGAGAAGGCTGCATTCTGTAAGAGCTCTTCAAACCATAGCCTTCTATAAGGACTATAACTTCAAGGATGTCACTGAGAAGAAGGTAGGTGTTTTCTGGTTGATTTTTCTGAAACGTAAACATGTAAATGTATAAAAATTTTAGATGAATCCGAACGATATTCTAAGGGAATGTTACCCAAATGGGCCACCGGTAGTTGAAAATACAGAGGAAGTCGTTATCTTCAAAGGTTTTGAATCTAATAGTATATACGTATAGCAACTCAGGTTTTGTAATGTTAGATATTTTGTAAATTTGGTTATCGATAATAAAGCAGTGATTCTAAACAGGACGATTTATTGTTGTCTATGTAAACCCGAAAATCCAAACTGACAAACATGTTCTTAGATAATCAAATGATTTAAAACCAATCAGTTTGCCACCCTGGAAAATTTAGATAACGTACAGTAACTTAGTTACTTCTAAGTTACACTGAAAAGCGTGACAGCGTTTATGGAATCGGTTTCGGGAGACTGGCCAATATATTAGAAGAGCTGGACAAGGTTGAAATCGAAAAACTACTCAAAATCAAGACCGATTTCTTGTCCTTTCCTCTTTACGTCAGCATACTGCCACAGCACGAGACCTCCTAAACGACCTAAGACGAGCACATGGAATAGAAATTTCTGATCAAACTGTTAGAACAGATTAAAAGAAGCGAATTTGAAACCAAGAAGACCTGTCCGCGCACCACGCCTTACTCAGCATCACAAACCAGCGCGAATGAGGTTTACTCTGGATCACAGAGATTGGCAACTTCGTCACTGGACGCCTGTACTGTTTACAGACGAGTCCAGATTGCGTTTAACTCGTTGCTACGATCGAGTACGTGTATATAGTCGTTCTGGTGAACGCTACGCAGCCGCTACTATACAAGAAGTGGATAGATTTGGTCGTGGATCTGTGATGGTTTGGGCTGGAATCAGTATAGATAACAGAACTGATCTTGTTATGGTTCCTAGTAGACTAAATGCCTTGAATTACATCGAAAACACCATGTGGTGCCTGCTGTAACATTGTTTTTGTAATTTTCTTTAGTTAAATATATGCCGTTGAAGTATACCAAATTTGGTTTGCCTAGAACAATTATTTAAAAAGTTATAGGTTTCGAAAAAAGTGTTGCCCTAATTTTTTTGAGCAGTGTACACTGTGCATGTTATGCTTTTTCTTGGTTATATGACGTGATAGGAGCTCAACATTATTAATAGGGTACTTCGGTGTTTTTGTAATTGTCATTTCTTACAAAGTATGGGTGCTACTGTTTGCTACTTCACAAGTAAAATATCAAACATTGTTTTAAATTAAGAGAAATCGTTGTTTGAAGTTTGAATTAGGATTGGTCTTTGTGACGTCACAAAGACCGCTCAAAGTGAGCGACTTGACAACGTTGCTATATCTAGGGTACACGTAGTAAATTTTTGTCTTCTGTTGTGTCAACGTTTAGAATCGCTCGTTTGTTGACACATGCTTTGGTTATTGAGGTTATATCAAACACTTGTTCAAAATGTATAAACTCCAACACCGACATTGTTCTGTGCCGGGCTGTAACAGCAGTAGAACAGTAACTCCTGATAAGATTTTCTTTACATTGCCGACTAGCGAGATGAGAGATGTTTGGCTTCAAGTTTCAATGATCAAAACATTTCTCAAAAAAGTTACCTTTATTCGTTGTCAAACAACACGGTCGCCAGCCGTCAACTTGGCCGATCAGCTGTTCGAGAGCTGTCCGCTGTTGCCATCGAGCTTAGATGGTCTAAGGCTGTTGCCACCGCTACTAGGGATCGATAATCATCGTGTATTTCCGAGGGTGGTCGGTGAATTCAAACGAAATGCACTTTTAACTGCAATTATCTCATAGAAAAACTAAATAAAAAAGCTCATAGCTTAACTTTATGAATCCTCATAAATTGTACAATAGGTTAAACCGAATATCTGCTTACATTTTGACATGACCGGAATACCCTATTTACAAAACATTAAAATAGCTGACGTATTTAACAGTTTTTTTCCAGAATATACCGAAAGTAGTGATAACTGCATGGGGGTAAAATTTATAACCAGAACCTAGGTCGTGTGTGGTATCATTGGATAGATATTTTAATAAGAAACAACAATTGATTAAAAGCATTGTTTATAAATCATACGGTTTACGAAAGAAACCATAATCAGTTATGGCTTCTGCATTAGCTGTAATCAAGAAGATCATATGGTTTATTTCGTAAACCATATGATTCAGTAAAATTTCTTTCCAACGGAAGATGATTAATTTTAAAATGTCTAAAAAATTTGAAAAGAAAGTGATTATATGCTTAAAAATTCGAAAAAAAAACGTACCTTTACAACTACATATATTTTTCAAATATTACACCTATCGCTGTATTCAAAATTGTGATATTAACAACCAAAAGAAAAGACACACAACTTCATCAACAAAAATGACAGAAAAGTCACGCAATGCCAAAACTTGTTAAATTCGTTCCAGGATGCATTTTCCGAAGGAATTTTAACTTAAATATGAACAAATATAGTGTAAATAGAGCTTTTTATACACCCTGTAGATTAGGGTGGATTAAAACAAGTCAAAATTATCAGGGTCGCCAAAAACTGCGTGTCTTTGTTACGAGGCAATGATACAGAACAACCTTGCATGAGAAATAGAAATTTCCCGCGCCTTATCGGAAAAATATTGATTTCCAAGCACCTGCGCACTATCCAAGTTTTCCTTTCCCGATAGTACTACCCCCATACGGAAAAACACTGTTCCGTTCCTATTATAGTGTTACATCCCAAGACAAAAATTATTTAACATCATAGACAAATTATAAAACCAACAAAAAGGTAAGTTTTACCTCCACGAAAGAATACGTTTTTCTGCAAACTTTTAACAATTAAAAAAGTAATCTTATTCTATCGACTGTCTTACTTAGTGATAAAAATATACACAGATTATTTTCAAAGACAAATTTTATCACAATTCTAGGAAAACGATATTAGAAATTCGTCAGAATGCCTAGTGCTAGGAAGATGATCCTTGGACACGTTATGTCAGGATTGTGCTCAAAGATGAGCAGGACGAAACAACTGCCTGCCGATGTGATGGACACACCACTCAATAGATGCCTTAATACATTCGACATTACCCTGTTAGGTACGTAAATAAAATTCATTATAAAATCGAATTGATATTCAAACTAGATGTTTTACGGTATATTAATAGATTTTGTGTTCTTATAATAAGAAATGGTGTCCTATATTTTTTTATTACACATTGTTTGGCGTGTTTTATAGCCAGTAGTAAGCGTAGATGACCTCCAGATTTTATGACTTTGATTTGGTCCTCTTTTTTGGTCTTTCTGTTTGTGGATATTATGTTGGAATTTTTTTTTATGAAAAGCTTTGTAACTTTTACAAATATTCTTTAATAATCTTCGTCCATATCTCAAATTGTAAGTAATTAATCGTGGTAGCCACCCTTAAAGTCTAGGGTTTTTTCAATGTGGCAAACAACCCCTGAATGATGATTATGTGTACCGGATGTACTTTTTCTAGCGACAGTTTCTAGGACTGCAACAAAAATCTTTATCCTATCTGTTGAAATGAGTCTGTTAATTGTGTATCTTACGTTACCTGGGACGTATGCAACTAAACAAACAGTATAATATACCGATCGGTTAGGCAGAAAACTTTCATTCTAAAATATCCAGTAACCAGAAATGATTATACACCGCGTTATAGGCAACTAAATGTCCAGGTCTGTGAAACTCAAAATAAAATCCAGACGCTTGGCCATGTTACTTAAATACTAAATTATTGTCAAAAAAATATACCATCTCTATATTCTAGAAGTTGTTTAATCAAATATGCCGTTATACAAAACAGGGTTGTGATAAAAAAATGTGTTTTTTTTTTACCAAAGAAACAAGTTTTTTTTAACGTGAAATAAAACATGTTTTAAACATGTTTCATTTAAATCATTCAATTGTTTTATTTGTAAGCATTTTATTGGCATCTTTACATTCCTTACTTTACTTGCCACTTACTTCCTTACTTATTGCATTACTATATTTTATGAAAAACATTTTATTTGTCTAGTAAATACAAAATTTAAATAATTTTTGATGTTTAATTGTTCTATGCATACAAATAATTTTTAATATATTTCAATTATTATTTTATATATTGTTGCTTATCCCAGATCTTTTTGTATCTTTTGTATTTTGACACTAATCATGGTTAAATATCGGGCTCAAAATCTAGAATACCATTAATTTAATCAAATTAAATAAAAAAAAACTTTTACTACAAAAACTAATCGCGCCTAACTACAATAACTTTACATACCATAGTAATCAAATTAATCAAAAAAATAATCATTTAACTTATGAGTCTATTTATCATAACATTTCACATATTTTACATAACTACACATTTCATATTAGTACTTAATTTGTCAAAAATACAGTATAATCTAAGCAAAGTGGCTATCCTGGCCAAACAATGAACAAAATCGAACAAGTGAAAACTGTTGATGGTCTGCATTTTCTGTAGAATCTTAGTCTGAAATCACAATTTCCGATTTGTCTATTTTTGAGGAAAAATAATGCATGTTTACATACTCAACTCAGGATGTATGCCTTCATATTCAGATCTACGGAAAAAAACCACACCAAAAACAATTTTGATTTGTTTGGTTTTATTCCTTGTTGGTCTGGATAGTCACTTTAGCTTAGATTATTGTATTTTTGACTAATTTACTACTTGGAAAAGTGTGAAATGCTCTAAAAGTTAATTGATTATTTTTTCTAAATTCAGTTGTAATTTATTGTAGTATTGAAAACATTGTAGTATTGAAAACACACAAATTGTGTTTGGCCCTCACACTTTGTTGATTTTGATAATTTCTTGTCGTGCCTTCTTGATTAAAAAAGAATATTAAAATGGTATATAAAGAAATACTTGATTTTGGATTTTTTTTTCAAATTTGTAATTAACAAACCCAACGACCAACTTAAAAAAATTCAAATTAAACTTAACTCCTTGTAGTTCTAAGTCTTTTTCATTTTGGAGAACTTATAGTAGACAAACCCTTCCTAAGTTAAAAAAATCTGATGTGGCCAGGCACATGATTTTATCATACTATATATAAAATTAATAGTTCAGCTGCATGAGATTCTATTTGATCGAGATCGGCTATGTCTGCATTAAAATAAAACTAGTAGAACTAGACAGATATCTCGATTAAAGCTGCGTTCGGATATTGTACTCCGTTGACACCGGGTACACCGTCCAAATGACACTTACGTGTTATTGGGTGTAAAAACTGTAACAGTGTTCAATATCCGAACGCAGCCTATATTGACAGTAGTATTTTCGAAACATTAGCGTTTGACACTAGCTACTGTCATTAGAATCAAAAAATCTGACATATCCTGGCTACTAGTTTTAATGCAGTACGACCGATCTCGATGAAATAGAATTTGCTCATGCAGCTAAACTATAAATTCTACCAAAAAATGTCATATACATAAATTATAGAAAATTTCCTCTCCTTTAATTTATTATTTAACTATTTTGACGACATTACACAAATAGCGGCTCATTTGCAAAATCTTCGAAAAATGCTATGAGTAAACCACCAGTTCCTTTGGACCCTTTTCAACAGAAAGCTTTTCAGCTCTAAGTTTGGTTATGAAACTTCTAGATATGAAGTTTCGTCCCGATACCTTTAGTAGTTTCTCCGGAATCGTCGCCACAAAAAAACGGGTACACACGCACACCCACATCCACACACACAGACATTTTTTTGTACCTTGGTCAAAAATGTTCAGGGGACCCAAAAAGACATATTTCCGCTAAAATCTCAAAAATTTTTTTTGGCATGATTACAATACTTTACATACTGCGTATGATAAAGTAAAAAAAGTGGTTTCAAAATAATCCCGACTCTTAACAACGTGTGTCTAAAAGTTGAAAATTTCGGGCACATCACAGCAAACAAATCAATTTGTCAAGAACAGGCTTTTAAAGTTCTGGGGCCTGACAAACAACCAAAAACAAAAAAAAACGGCCAGGTTGGGTAGCAACCTTAACCTCAAAGTAACCAACAAAAACAACCAAAAACAAACAAAAAACAACCAAAAACAACCAAAAGCAAACAAAAACATACAAAAAACAACTAAAAACATACAAAAAAACAAACAAAAAACAACCTGAACAACCAGCAACATCAAAATTTCAGGTGTTGGCCATATGGTCGGAGCAGGAATATACGTCTTAGCTGGTACAGTGGCCAGGGACATCGCTGGACCTGGCATAATCCTATCATTTCTACTAGCTGGCTTAGCATCCCTCCTATCAGCGCTATGCTACGCAGAATTTGGCACAAGAGTACCAAAAGCTGGGTCAGCGTATGTCTACACTTACATCAGCGTTGGTGAATTTTGGGCATTTGTCATTGGTTGGAATATCCTTCTAGAACATATGATCGGTATAAAAATTCGAAATACTTTGAAGAATTGTGCTTAATATCGATTGTTTTAGGTGCTGCTTCAGTTGCAAGAGCTTGGAGTGGCTACGTCGACTCACTATTTGGTGGAATCATCAGTAATACCACAATATCAATAACTGGAGAGCTGCATGAGCAGTTATTAGGGAAATACCCGGACTTCTTGGCTTTTGCTGTTTGTATTGTTTATGCTCTATTGTTAGGTATAGGTGTGAAAGGTTCTACGATTGTCAATAGCTTTTTAACCCTCATCAATTTATGTGTCATGGTGTTGGTGATCGTTGTTGGTTTTTACTACGCTAATGAAGAAAATTGGACTTCTCAAAAAGGTGGCTTCCTTCCTTATGGGTTCAGTGGAGTCATCGCTGGAGCAGCTACATGCTTCTACGCGTTTGTCGGCTTTGACAGCATTGCAACTTCTGGAGAGGAGGCTAAGAACCCATCATTCTCAATCCCAATGGCAACTGTCATCTCCATGGGTATTGTAACCTTAGGTTATGTCTTAGTTTGCGCAGCTTTGACCCTATTGGTTCCTTATTACGAGATAAACCCAACTGCAGCTTTACCAGACGCTTTCTCTAATGTGGGGATGCACTGGGTCAAATATGTTGTCTCCATAGGTGCTATCTGTGGTATGACCACCACTTTATTTGGGTCACTCTTCTCATTACCACGTTGCATGTACGCCATGGCTTCTGATGGCCTCCTGTTTAGCTTCCTGGGGAATGTCAACTCAAAAACCCAAGTACCTCTCACAAACTTAGTCATATCTGGCTTCCTAACAGCTCTGATAGCTTTGCTATTCGATCTGGAGAAACTTGTCGAGTTCATGTCAATTGGTACTTTACTAGCTTATACTATCGTAAGTGCCTCTGTCATTATCCTGAGGTATAGGCCAGCGGTTACCATACTGAATAAACCAGCTCTAACTCCTGGTTCTGATGTTTCTGGTTCTTCTGAACTGACCAGCCCTGGTTCTGAAATGATCTGCCTTACTGGATCTTTGCGACCCAAATACAGCTGGTTGGGGCCTATCCTAGGCCATTGCGAGCCTGGTGCAGCTGTGACAGCATCAGTTTTTATCTACACCATGGTAGCTGCAGCTTTATGTATATTGCTGCAGGTGTCTTCCCAAGATTTAAAGAATGGAATATGGTGGACCATTGCTATTGCAGCGTTCTTCATCGTCATAATGGGTGGATGTAAGTTTTAATCAACCTTCTTCTCTTCTTAGTCAACCTTCTTCTCTTCTTAGCTGTCTGTTGGTTTTTTATTATTTCTATTGTATACTATACTTTATCATTTCCAGGTATGCTCGTCATGGTGGCCCATTACCAAAACACCGAAGGTCTACGATTCAAAGTACCTTTAGTACCATTTCTACCAGCCCTAAGCATCTTATGCAACTTAGAATTCATCATTCATCTGAATATGCTAACCTGGTTGAGGTTCTTCGTTTGGATGATCATTGGTACTTGACCATATCTTTAAAATCTTCATAAATCATCAATTTTCTTTTAGGTGTTTTGATCTACTTCCTGTATGGAATCCACCATAGCAAAGAAGGTGACATAACCTCTACGTATTCTATGCTGATGACATCTTCCGAAGCCGTCAAGAATAAATGGGGTGCTACCACGAAAACTAACCTCAAAGGTGCTCTGACGAAGCGGAAGTGCTCGCAAGGCGATCGCAGCGCCATCTTAGCGGACGAGGAAGGTGCTGCGTAGCCATTACTGGAAAATTATATTGTATAGAGGCTCTCTTTTGTTTTAAACGCGAGACGGATTATTGTAGATATCAAAAAAACAGTTTTAAGTTTGTTTTGGCTAAAATTGACGAATTGAGGTTATGAGTCGCGCTGTATATTCCGCGATATGGTTGTTTATCTAGTTTGCTTTTGAATTAAACAGAAGGCATGTGAATGTATATACAGATAAAACAGTTAAATTTCAAATATATCTATAGATAGATAGTCAGAATTTTAAATTTACAAATGTACCATACAGATCAAAATAATAAGAACTTTATAGGACATAATTTTCATCCATGGCATCTAAAAAGTCTTGTAGAATTACTATTCCAGTTAACATGGTGGTCCCGTGTGCTATTATAGTGTCACGTGCACAAAAAAATACTGTTTAAAAAATTCGAATTCGCTCATTTAAAATTACTTATAACCGTGTTTACATAAACAAACGGTACCGGTGATGATATTCTAGATATAATTTTTAAAACAATCGCACAATGATGTTATCAAAAGTTTTAAAAAGTAAGGCGCTTGACCCTTGACAAAGAAAATATAACGAACAAATGCTACTTAATTATAATTGTAGGTTGTGTTTAGAATTTTATATTTCTGTTGAGCTGTGTTTCTTAGACAAATGTTGACCAGTGTAAAATTTTTAACGAATTGTTTTTGCTGAAAAGATATGTATGTAGTATTTTTATCAAATTTGACATCATATCTGAGAGTATGGATATTTTATGTTGATAAATAATAAATTTTATGTTAGCATAACAAAGGTTTTTTTTATGTCCTACATGATCATAAAGTGACATTTTACATCTTAGATACCGGGGCATGAAGGGTTGCAATGGTTATATATTAAATTATATTTATCATTCAAATTGTAAATTTTAAATCGTCAATGTCAATTATTGGCGATTAAGGTTATAAGTTTGACAATTAATTGTATTGTCACTCGTCAAAGTCAATTATTGGCGATTAAGGTTATAAGTTTGACAGTTAATTGTCTGTATTGTCACTCAACGCCGAATTGTTTGTATTGTTATTCAACTCCGTAGATACGCACGTCACTTGATAACGTCAAAATATTTATTAATATTACTCAAACGGAGGAACAAAACCATTGTAGGATGTAAAATTTTGTATGAACTTCGGGCATTACTTGCCGTTTATACCCTTGAAAAAATGTCACAGTGAGTATAAACATCCGTCTAATGCACTTGGTACATAAATAACTTGCTATTTTAACACCTGTAATTTTTTACAGAAAAGATAAACTATTAAAAACGCGGGAATTTCAATTAGATCAATCAGCGCCATCATCAAGATTGTGGTTATGTTTGTTTGAAACGTCAAAAGCAGACACACTTGACACGTAAACAAGCGGTAATTTCAAATAGACCAATCATACCGTGATAATCAAGATTGTGGTTATGTTTGATTGTAATGTCAAATGCAGGCCTCGCAAAAACACATTTGAAGCTTGAATTGTTTGTATTGCGGTACCCCAGCGATAGTAACTGCTGTCATTGTTCAAAACTAAAAAAACGGCTCAACTTTCTTTGTAATAAAGACTGTTTTTCTACTTTGCACTGTTTTCGGTGTTACAATTAACACATTGTAATACCGAAAACAGTAACATTTTTGTCTGATTGGTACACAGTGATATCAAATGCCATATGTCAAATGTACAATACATAACCCAACATAACCACACACTGCATCTTCTTAATCGCTTGCAATCACATAAACTGCGAAATATCAATATTCTATACATATTTAAACATGGGTGTAGCCTGCTATAGTATGGCCAAAGGATTGGGGCTTTCTTAGTTTTGCTGTGTTCATCAAAATACGCCAGCATGACGTTTACGGTGATGTTTTACGACTCTAGTAAGTGATCGTTATCATTCTTTTCAACTAAACATCAAATCCCCTTTTCAGATATAATTCAAGGACCACATTTACTTTAATAAGGTATTATGCGAAGATCAAACCTACATCGTAGATACGAACGATTTTAATTACTGCTGCCAGATTGTATATGCGCAATAAATGGTTTATCAGCATACACGTACGAAGCTATGGTACATTTAAAGTGTAGAGGATTTCTTAGTTTATGTAACGTATAAGTTTTCGGTAATATTTTGGACGCTTGGATGCTCGGTTCAATTCATATTCGTTTTTGTCCGTTGCTTTCGACTTCGTCTTAGTTCTGGTTGTGTGCAACGTATTTGTATTACCACCATCACATGTAATTTTACTAAGTACAATTTATTCAAATAAACTACTTTGCCGAAATTAGAATTGGGTTTCAATTATAAGTGCTTGTAAATATATAAGCCGCAACGGCTACGTAGCGGAATTAGGTAGACACCGCTATTAAACGTTAAGCGTTATAACAATTCTTTGGTAAGTTCTTGTTCTTCGAAGTAACTAATGAGTCACCGCCAAACACTTCTATTCTGATTATTATCCTTATGGCCCACTATTTTAAAGTTGTTTACTTTTTAGGTTAAGTTTCATGTATTTATCACAGTAGGGTTAAAAGTGTTGCCCCAAGCTCCATTATGATCATCGTTGCGACCTCGCTGAATATTTATTCAAACTTGTAGGCTAAAGTAGAGTAAAATTATTCACAATTAGATTTTGTCATGATGTTATCTCATCGATCTCATCTTTAACGAAATTGACAGTTACTACAGTGCTGCCACGTGGTACCCGCAAAATACCCTAGATTCTAATTTAGCGCGATATAGTAACCACAATTTCTAAATTTATATAAAATTAATGACGCAAAGTAGAAAAAAATAGTATATTACACTCGTTTTATAAGACGTATTGGCGCACTCGTTCCAAAACAACTCGTGCGCCAATTTGACGTCTTATAAAACTTGTATAATAATATACTATTTTGTATGGAAGCGTATGTTCACAAAAGAAACAAACAAAACAAACTTATTAATATATTTATTAATAAATACTAAACGACCAATACATCAAAGTTCATTTTACAATTATCCTACTTCTCTAAAATGCTAATAATGTCCTTCAAACTCTTCCCTTTCGTTTCTGGTACCATGGGCAAGATGAATCCGATAGCAAGTAGCATTATGGCTGCCAACAACCAAAACGAATGATGCTCGCCAATGGTGTCCACTAAAGTTGGGAAAAACTTCGTAGTTATGAACGTTAAAGCTAAACAAGTGAACGAAGTCAAAGTTGACGCAATTGCAGTTGGTGGGAATATCTCACCAAGAATTGTGAAAGGAACTGGTCCAAAGCCAACATTGTAAGAAGCCATGTGCATCAGAATACTGGTTATAGGTACCCAGTACAAGTGGTCAACGTTATGACCAAAATTTTTGAGATAGAAGTATATGCCTAATGTTGTTAAGGAAATTGCTGTACCAGAAGCTGAGATGATCAACAATACTTTTCGTCCTAATCTATCAACTACAAAGACTGCGAAAACGCAGAATAAGAACTGGATGGAACCAACAGCTACTGTGCAGGCGTATGCAGACATTGAGCTACCAGCGCTTTCGAAGATTGTTTGCATATAAAATATGATGATGCTAATCCCAGAGAATTGCTGAAATACTATCAGGGTTAAGCAAATCATCAAACCTCTTCGAAAACTCCTTTCTTTCAACATCTTCCCCATGCTGTTGTCTTTAGCCTCTTCCATGAACAAACACAACTGGCTGAACTCTTCCTTTACATCCTTCCTATTAATCCTCAACAAAGACATAACCTTCAAAGCTTTAGTAGGCTCTTTCTTCGACAAATAATAATGGACTGAATCTGGTATGAAAGGAAGAATAACATATACAATCAACGCAGGCCATAAGCAAGAAAAACTAAAAGTGCTAATATCCAAATAAGGTCCTACCACGTAGCTATACAGGATACCAACCGACATAAAAGTGGAGAACATACAACCTATCATTCCTCGGTTGTGTATCTCAGCGATTTCACAGAGGTATATTGGCACCACTGCTGTAGAAGAACCTACTGTTAAACCTGCTAGGAATCTACCGAAGTAAAAGACGTTTATATTGCAGGATAATGCTATGATGATGTTAGATAAAATGATAGGGAATATCATGATTAGTAATGTTCTCTTCTTGCCAATGCTTGGGTACAACACTCCAGAGGCCAAAGTGCCCAATAAAGCACCCAATGGTAGAAATGCAGCAATCCACGATTCCTGGTGTGTTGTTAATTCTGCTGGCAGTGGATTTTCAGCTGGACTCTTTAGCTTTGGTATTGAAGGCGATGTCCATGCGTAAGACATTCCTGAAGCTAGTGATGACATGTTCACTGAAAGTAAAGCCAAAATTAAGATAGGATTTGAGTGAGTTGTACCAACAACCCATTCGTGGGTGTTGTTTGGCACAACAGCAGCTTGTCAGGTATGCAGCAAAAATAAGGACAAAATAATATGGATATTTGACAAGCGTCCGTTGTGCCAAACAACCCCCACGAGGGGGTTGTAACCTAAACGGTAAATCCAACATATATCCCCAGCCATGGGCGTATCCAGCTCAAATCGGAAGGGGGGGGGGGGGCGTTTGACCGTTTTGTACTCGTAAAGTATTGTAATCGCGCAAAAAAAACGGAAATATGTCTTTTTAGATTCCCTGAACATTTTTGATCAAGGTACAAAAAATGGTTGTGTGTGTACTGTGTATGGATGTGTGTGTATGTGTTTTTGTGACGACGATTCCGGAGAAACTACTAAAGCTATCGGGACGAAACTTCATACTTAGAAGTTTTATGACCAAACTTAGAGCTAAAAAGCTTTCTGTTGAAAAGGGACTGGAGGTTTAGTCTTAGCATTTTTGAAAGATTTTGCAAATAAGCCGCCATTTCTGTAATTTCGTCGAAATAGTTAAATAATAAATTAAAGTAGAGGAAATTCTGAATAATTTATGACTATGACATTTTTTGGTACAATCAATAGTTTAGCTGCACGAGCAAATTCTATTTCATCGAGATCGGTCGCACTGCATTAAAACGAGTAGCCAGGATTTGTCAGACATTTAAACGAGTAGCCAAGATTTGTCAGATATTTTGATTCTAATGACAGTAGGTAGCGTCAAGCGATAATGTTTTAACAATACCTACTGTCAATGTAAGCTGCGTTCGGATATTGTACACCGTTACACATTTTACACCCAGTAACACGTAAGTGTCATTTGGACGGCGTACCCGGTGTCAACGGAGTACAATATCCGAACGCAGCTTTAATCGACAGATCTGTCTAGTTCTACTAGTTTTATTTTAATGCAGACATGGCCGATCTCGATCAAATAAAATCTGATGCAGCTAAACTATTAATTTTATATATAGTATGATAAAGTCATGTGCCTGGCCACATCAGATTTTTTTATATTGGTCTGGCCAACTGAAATTCTCAAGTGACATCATTTATATTTTTGGATGATTGTTTCCATTGTTTAAATAATAATATATTATTCGTTTTCAGTAACATTTATTCGAAAAAAATGAAATGATTTCAAATCTTTTTTTTTCTGGAAATTGGGAAATTGGAAATTGGGAAAAGAAATGTAACTCTTCTTTTTAAAATATTAAATTTCCAAAGTCAACAAATTTTATTAATCATATTTCTTATTCGGATTTCCTACCACTGTGTGTTGCAACATAATTGATGGGAATCATCCCAAAATAGAAATGATGTCACTTGAGAATAACAGTTGGCTAGACCGATCTAAAAAAAAGTTTAGGCGAATTGCAAAAAAAATTGTTTAAAGAAATGGCATTTGTTTATACAAATGTGGGTTTATTAGACAATATAGGCTAGATATCACGAACATGAAACTTATAAGTTAATATCACACAAAAACTGTCTTTAGTGCCATAATTAAAAAAAAAAATGAAAATGAATTATAGTTGATTTATTAGCCAACAGGAAGAAATTTTTTAATGAATAATGTCACTCTAAGAGTCTAAGATAATAAGCCATTTCGAACTCAGAAAACCGAATTCAGAAGGATTTGAGAAAAGCGAATTATTTAAACAAATAGAATTTATTTAATAAAATCGAAATTAACTGACAAATGTTTATAAACATTCCACTAGACTTATTGTGATGATTTTCTGTGAGATAAAAAGAATGAGATTAGAACGGTCAATTTTCTGAAGGATGTAATATTTTTTATTTGGGTAGTTTTCAGGGCACTGTGGGGGTGGGTTGGGGGCGTCAAATCCATATGCATATTAGGTCAAATTCTTCCTTGGAAAGTCCTATAACTTTAACACAAAACCCCCAAACAAAACCCCCGAACAATTATTCGAAAAGTACCAAGAAATGTCCATGTAAATTTGAGGCCCCGATAAGCAACATTCGAAATTTCGAAAAAAAAACACATCTCCTTTTTTTTGATTTGGAAACGATTTGGAGGGAATCGTTGCTTTCTAAATAAAAGTAACCACCTAGTGTCCATAAGGAAAAGAGGGCTAGGTAATACTTAAACATAAAACGTACCAAAAAACGCAAAGAACGTACCAAAACCCCCCCTGAATACGCCCATGATAAGTTGTACCTACAACACCTTCGTGGGGGTTGTTTGCTTATCAGGTGTGAAAGGAAAAACAAAATATTATTGAAATCTGACATATTTCACTAAGGGTAGATTGAATTTGAGTAAAGAGGAACACAAAATCTGGTTTTGATATTGAAGTAATAATTTCATAATTACCTATAACTGCAGTCAGGTATAAGAACCAGTTAAATCCGGTCTTCACTTCCGCTTCTTCTTTAGGCCCATCGTGAACACCGTTGGTAGTGATGGTGAAAATATTGACGGGGTTCTTCAACACCATTTTTAGTGCAGCACGTTTGCACACACAATGGCATATGTGCAATGAAGAAGCAAACAGTTGAGGTTATTATTGATGACCAGTTACCATTATTGGTAACCGCTGAAGTATTTGGTGATAAGTAGAGCGATTCAACTCATTTGGAAAAGTTTTAATTACTTCAAATCAAAGATTGAACCTTAGTCATGCATACGCTGGATTTGATAAACTCTTACAAAATTTGCTTGTACGTATAATAATTGGTACTATCATATTATGTTAGAGTGATGACTGACACATTGGGTGTTTATCTAAAAACTGATGTTTTGAATTTGTCATGCCATCAGCATTAGTTATTCTGATGGAACATATCTGATCCCTATTACTGGATTTTTGAAAAACCTAAATATTAAATAACCACATTTTTATAAATGTATTGTATTTTCCGATGAAAGAACCTTTTGAACAAATGGCATTGTACATTCACAGTATTGTCGTTACTGATAATGATGTATAGATATATTTTGTAGGGAATTAAAAGATTTAATTTCATAATAACGTTCATAGTCGTCCGCTAAATAGAAAGCCAGATAGTTAAAACATCCAAGTCGATTTTTTCGAAGTTTGCCACTTTTTTTGTCTAATTCGACTGAGCCAAACAATAGAACGTATCCGTATAGCAACAAAATGTCACATCATCGCGTAGACGTATTTTATTTATAATAGTATCCTCAAGACAATTCTTTCTATAAATAAAAATGTTTATTATACGAAAACAGTACAATTTTTTTGTCTGCATACATATTTATCGCAAATATTTGATGTGTTATAAATATAATAGGCTTTGTCCCGAATATTCTTCATTATATTATTCAGTAAGTAAGTTATTTAGCAGTACTTCGTGCAACTAAGTCAAGTACTATGGGTAAGCCACAATCATCAACCCCAAAACAAATGAAACAAAGCTCTCGCAAATTTCTCTATTTCACTGCGATTATATGTAAGTTTAAAAGTAAAACAAGAACAGACCACCAAATTATTTAAATAACATTATTTTCCAGTTAATATACTCTCATTTACCGTTGGTCTGACATTCGGATGGACATCTCCAGTAATACCAAAGCTACAACTCGATAACAACCCTTTAGGAGCTGCTATTACAACAGAAGAGATGTCATGGTTGGCACCACTGGTTTCCCTAGGTGGTGCGTTTGGCCCATTCCTCGGTGGTTACCTAGGAGACAAAATAGGAAGAAAACCAACACTGATGATATGCGCAGTACCATTTCTAGCATCATTCCTAATTCTGGCATTCGCATCTTTGATAGAACTGTACTACACCGCTAGATTTATAGCTGGAATTAGCATAGGAATGTTTTTCACAGTCCAACCCATGTTTATTGGGGAAATTACAGAAATTCACAATAGAGGAATGTTTGGTTGTTTAACAGTTGCATCAGCAACTGTTGGAACGTTATTCAGTTTCTGCGTTGGGCCTTATCTCGATTTGAAATTGTTTAATTTAGTATCAGCGTCCTTCCTAGTTGTATTCTTGGTGTGCTTCGGTGTTCTCATACCAGAAACTCCTAGTTATTTAGCATCTAAGAACAAATTGATTGAATCTAGCAGATCCTTGTTGAAATACAGAGGTGGTGATGACAAATCTATTGATAAGGAATTCTTAGAAATAACAGAAGGTAAAGGGGACAACACTAAGGGTGATTTAACTGAAATTTTTAGGAGTAAAGCATTAACGAAAGGTCTAACAATAACAACTGGACTCATGGCTGTGCAACAAGCCGCTGGTATAAGCGCTGTTTTGTTTTACTTGCAACCAATCTTCGAAAGTTCAAAAATTGAAATTGCACCAGAAATATCACCAATCATAGTCGGTATAGTTCAAGTCATAGCAAGCACAATCGCCTCGTTTTCTGTCGAAAAAGTTGGAAGAAAACTTCTAATGCTAACCTCAGCTATTGGTACATGTATAACCTTAACATCTTTAGGATATTATTTTTATTTATTGGATAATAACATAAATGCCACACATTTATCTTGGTTACCTATTGTTGCCTTGATGGCGTATATAGCTGCGTATAATTTTGGTTGTGGGCCAATACCACTTCCGGTTTTGAGTGAGATTTTCCCAGCAAATGTCAAATCGATTGCTTCGGCTATAACGATTTTTGTCTGCTTTGTTTTTTCGTTCTTAGCTTCAAAGTTTTATCCAATTCTTGCTGATACCATTGGAGCTGGGTATTCGTTCTGGGTTTTTGCTTCCCTTAATGCCCTTGGTGTTGTATTTGTCGTAGTAGTTATGCCTGAAACAAAAGGACGCAGTAATAAGGAGATTTTGAGTATGTTAGCTAAATAGGTATGGTATTTATTTTGTATGTGATTTTTTGTTGACAAGCCAATTATATTTTTGTATTGAATATTTGTTTAAATTATATTTATACCTACCTTATTATAGTAGGGATCAAAATTTTACATTCTCTTTTCAAGGTTACCCTAACAGTTTAACGGATAAAGGCTTTAGCCTATATGCTACAATCTTGAGTAATTTTGATTTCACTGATTTATACTATAAATTATAATTTGTCCATTAAATAATATTTATTTATTGCTTGAAACTATACCCAACAAAGTGGTCTCAAATTTTGCAACATATAACTTAAAAAAGTCTTCTTAAAATATACACTGCTCAAAAAAATTAGGGGAACGCTTTTTTAGAAACCTGTAACTTTTTAAATAATAGTTCTAGGCAAATCAAATTTGGTATGCTTTAAGGGCATATATTTAACTAAAGAAAATTACAAAAACAATGTTACAACTCTTAGTTACTTCTAAGTTACACTTAAAAATGTAAATTAATAACACAAAACAAAATGGAAAAAATGTCAAGTATGCTTTGAATTCACGTGTGGGATCAGCTTGACCGACGTGGTCGCAAGCGCCCTAATCCACCACTAACCATACAGAAACTAACACAAGCCTTGATTGAGGAATGGGAAAGCATACCCCAAGAATCTCTTCGCAAACTAGTGCGAAGCATGCCACGCAAGTGTGAGGAACTGATTCGTGCTCGTGGAGGGCATACACTGTATTAAGGCTCCCGTATCCTACGTCGAAAACGCGCCGATACACCACACAATAATTATTGTTTAAATTGTGAAACTATAGCAACTATTCGATTGAATAGGTCCTTACGCAACTGCGTCCACAAAGAATTTCAATATTTGTGCAAATTATACTTGCAAATTTTAGTGTTAAAAAAACTAAACTACAAATATAGAATTGCTTTTTGGTCTTACTGGCGTATGATTATTGTGTACTGTAATATATTATAAAAATCCATTAAATGTTACTTATAACGATGGGGTGTAGCTTTTAGTGAACGTAACTAGAATACCGTTCTGGGAGAGTTTTAGTCTGTTGGCATTGCAAAATAGTTCAACGGTCTGTGGATAGATGGCGCTGTTTCAAATTGAAAATGTAAATACAACATAAATAATTTATTTAGATATGACCTATAGTACACTAAAAATCGGTAATACTGAAAACAAGACGTAACATAAAGAATGCCACTTTGGATTTTTTGTGTTCGTGTTAAAAAATATAAATCGTAGCTGTGGTCTTATTTGCATTTGAAGGTCGTTTAAAGTTGTTGTTTTTTTTTAATATATGCTGTAGGAATAATAACTTAAAAATCTGTTATCAGCGAAAAATGTCACAAAAAATCTTTAACTTCGAATCAAACTAAATTCAGATAAACGACCTTCAAACTCAGTTAAGTGTCTACGGGTTTTTAAAAATCACAGATGAACTGTAAAATAGTTTCCAATCAAAATGTGTTCAAAACAAAAACCTCGTTGATAGTTTAGTCACAAATCCCCTTTCTTCGGACCAAAGCTGATACTATATAGTTATACCGTCATTGTAAAGGTCAGGCTATACGACAGCTCAATAATCATACGTTAAAACAAAAATCGGTCAGCATTTTATTAGTATTTTTCTCCATTTCATTTTTGACATTTTTTGACATTTGACGTAAATAGTAAACAACACACAATTTTTATTTATTTCTATATTTATGTAGATAATTACTAATCATATCGACCCATGCAACAAAGACTATCGTAACAAACTAAATGTAGTTACTATAGTCTTCGTTGCATGGGTCGATATACCTTCCTACCTCAAGGTGGCAGATTTTATTACATTTATATTGCACAAAGAATTCTCTTTTCTATATGAAAAGGTTTTACGGTAAGAATCATTTAAAACATAAATTGCTCCTCAAGACTGCGTAATAAAATATTGAAATCTTCCAGTTGTGTCGAGCAACAAAAAACGACGAATGATACGATCTCCATTGTATGGCGTTATTTCGGAATGAACTGCTGCGTTAAAGGTATAATTAGACGAGTCATTTTACGGAGAGCAAAGGTAACTACGTTATGTAATACAACACAATTTGAGTTACCGTCTAATCGTACTTAAGGATATTTAACACAGACCATCTCTGATCTAAATTTAAATCAGCCGCTAATGACATATCATGTATTCAGACTAAAGTATACAGAGCGGCTGTCCTTGGATGGTATCGTAAAGTTCTATATGGAAATGGAGCACCTTAAACAATATTTAATTAGAAAATATGAAAACCAGTGAAATTGAGTACGTACCTATCAAATAAATAAATAATAAAAAATAGTCGATCAATATTCATTTTGAGAGACACACTCATAAATAAATCGCTCTCGAGAAAACAGCTTACAATAACGAACATAACCCTATATTGAAAAGTAGATAACCTCCACATAACCTCTTATTGGATTGGTATTTTCTGTGGTTGTCATGGTTACGAGAAATTGTATACGGTTAGATATTTGTGGTGGGGTGGATTCTTGCCGCAAATTAAAATATACGGGATAATTCCAGATTTGGTAGTTGTGTCGGCATCTACATCTAGTAAAAAATTGGTCGGAAGCTCTGGAGAAAAGAGCGGCAACTCAACGTTTTGAATGGGGGATACGGGAGCCTTAAACCTCACCAATCCACAGAAAACCAGACAGTCATCGATACTACGACAGTCATTTCCACTTTCTTTTGAGTTATTAATTTACATTTTTAAGTGTAACTTAGAGTAAGTAACCAAAAGTTGTAACATTGTTTTTCTTATTTTCTTTACTTAAATATATGCCGTTAAAGTATACAAAATTTGATTTGTCGAGAACTATTATTTAAAAAGTTACAGGTTTCGAAAAAGGGGTTCCCCTAATTTTTTTGAGCAGTGTAGTTAAGACATCCAATTCGATTTTTCCGAAGTTTGCCACTTTTTTTTGTCTAATTCGACTGGGCCAAACAATAGAACGTATCCATATAGCAACAAAATGTCACATCATCGCGTAGACGTATTTTATTTATAATAGTATCTTCAAGACAATTCTTACTATATATAGAAATGCTTATTATTCGAAAACAGTACAATGCATGCGATTATTCTCATATAGTTTTACAGAAAGATTGTTTTTTTGTCTGCATACATATTTATCGCAAATATTTGATGTGTTATAAATATAATAGGCTTTGTCCCGAATATTCTGCATTATATTATTCAGTAAGTAAGTTATTTAGCATTACTTAGTGCAACCAAGTTCAAGTACTATGGATAAGTCACAATCATCAACCCCAAAACAGATGAAACAAAGCTCACGCAAATTTCTCTACTTCACAGCGATTATATGTAAGTTTAAAACTAAAACAAGAACAGACCACCAAATTATATAAATAACATTATTTTTCAGTTAATATACTCTCATTTACCGTTGGTTTGACATTCGGATGGACATCTCCAGTAATACCAAAGCTACAACTCGAAAACAACCCTTTAGGAGCACCTATAACAACAGAAGAGATGTCATGGTTGGCACCACTGGTTTCCCTAGGCGCTGCGATTGGCCCATTCCTCGGTGGTTACCTAGGCGACAAAATAGGAAGAAAACCAACACTGATGATATGCGCAGTACCATTTCTAACTTCATTTCTCATTTTGGCATTTGCACCTTTGATAAAACTGTACTACACAGCTAGATTTATCGCTGGATTAAGCATAGGAATGTTTTTCACGGTCCAACCGATGTTTATTGGGGAAATTACAGAAATTCACAATAGAGGAATGTTTGGTTGTTTAACAGTTGCATCAGCAACTGTTGGAACGTTATTCAGTTTCTGCGTTGGGCCTTATCTCGATTTGAAATTGTTTAATTTAGTATCAGCGTCCTTCCTAGTTGTTTTCTTGGTTTGTTTTGGAGTCTTCATACCAGAAACACCTGGTTATTTAGCATCTAAAAACAAAATGATTGAATCCAGGAATTCCTTGATGAAATACAGAGGTGGTGATCAGAAATTTGTGGATAAGGAATTCTTAGAAATAACAGAAGGTAAAGGGGACAACACTAAGAGTGGTTTATCTGAAATTATTAGGAGTAAAGCGTTAACGAAAGGTCTAATAATAACAACTGGACTCATGGCTGTGCAACAAGCCGCTGGTATAAGCGTTGTTTTGTTTTACATGCAACCAATCTTCGAAAGTTCAAAAATTGAAATTGCACCAGAAATATCACCAATCATAGTCGGTGTAGTTCAAGTCATAGCAAGCACAATCGCCTCATTTTCTGTTGAAAAAGCCGGAAGAAAACTTCTAATGCTAACCTCAGCTATTGGTACATGTATAACCTTAACATCTTTAGGATATTATTTTTATTTATTGGATAATAACCTAAATGCCACTCATTTATCTTGGTTGCCTATTGTTGCCTTGATGGTGTATATAGCTGCGTATAATTTTGGTTGTGGGCCAATACCACTTCCGGTTTTGAGTGAGATTTTCCCAGCTAATGTCAAATCGATTGCTTCGGCCATAACGATTTTTGTTTGCTTCGTGTTTTCGTTCTTAGCTTCAAAGTTTTACCCTATTCTTGCTGATGCGATTGGGTCGGGGTATTCCTTCTGGGTTTTTGCTTCCCTTAATGCCCTTGGTGTTGTATTTGTCGTGGTAGTTATGCCTGAAACAAAAGGACGCAGTAATAAGGAGATTTTGAGTATGTTAGCTAAATAGGTATTATATTTATTTTGTATGTGATTTTTTGTTGATTAGGGAATTATATTTTTGTATTAAATATTTGTTTAAATTATAATTTTACCTACCTTAATATAGTGAGGATCAAAATTTTTCATTGTCTTTTCAAGGTTGCCCGAGAAGATTTATGGGCAAAAGTTTCACATAATAAATGCCACTTTTTTCTTGACACTAAACCCAACAATGAGTATTAACGTATTAACTAACTGTAGTTAATTGCTTAGGATAGGTATTTTTTAATTTATTTTACTTTTGTAATTACTCATTCAACCTGAAACAAATTCTCATTTAAAATGATTTTTGTATTTAAGAAATTAAGTCAACAATAATTTGTATTACGCCCAGTATATATCGATTTGAGATATCATACATTTGGATTTAAAAACATGTCGAACCACTTCAGGACAAAAAAAACTTGTTATGTTGTGGCCGTAAAATATTTTTCCTCAAAAACCGTTTTGCCACAAAAAATTCAGTTGTTGTTCAGGTTGCATTTAGAGCCTCTTCTATAGATTGGCGTTTCTTGTTTATTGAGTTTTTTTTTGTAATAAGGGTTGCGAAGAAGATTTTCATGGAAGCGGATATCTCAGTAACGAATATTAGCACGATATCGGGATATACACGTAATCAATCGTCATATTTTATTTAATGCGACTGTAGAAGCAGAATTGCATAATAATTTGTAAGTAATTTTTAAAGCGATTTAATATTAATGATGAAACGTAGCTGGGATAGTGGAAGATTATTTACTATTAGTACGATTCGATCAGAACAATTTAATTTCGGAATTTTGAATAGTAGTGCGAGTTAAATATAAATAACGAATTTAGATGTACAATTAATTGAACCGGCGAGTCCGAAAACAGTACAAGTCCAAAATTGGCCATTTTGAACTGAAATAGCCAACACGTTCACTATGATTTATTCTATCGAATAGACCTAAAGAGGATGCTTG
Organism: Aphodius sticticus; assembly: GCA_963966075.1. Taxonomy (NCBI): domain Eukaryota; kingdom Metazoa; phylum Arthropoda; class Insecta; order Coleoptera; family Scarabaeidae; genus Aphodius; species Aphodius sticticus. Next base: position 7,201,180 of record OZ014510.1, read on the forward strand.
GGCGAAATAAACAAGTCCAGAACAGTGCTTTTTTGCTCGCTCATGCAACACGCGTTTCTAGTCAGTGTCTACTCATCTATCAGTCGTAAACATTCGCCAATTTCGAAATTTGCATTCAAATCGTTGTTGAGGTACGCCGCAGTAATCAATATGAATATCAATATCAAAAAGATAAATAATATTAAAAAAGTCCACAAGTAACTGGTGAAAATTTGGAATTTTACTACCACGTGACTTCCGGACCGACTACCACCGTAGAAGAGGAAATTTAATACTATTATGTATATAATCAGCAAACTCTACCTATATCATATCGCTACTCTATCATATATCGCCATATATAGGATTAGTCAAAATTACCGGAACACCTAAATAATTTTCCAACTGTAAACAATTTCAAAAATTTTAAAGTTGCTTTGTTTTAAACAATCTATCGTTTAAATATATTTTTATTATACAGGGTGTTCATTTTATTCTGGATATCTAGTAACCTTCCCTTTTTCAAATAGAACATCCTGTATAATTTTACAATTTTTAATTCTAAGATTAGTTCTAAGAATCTTTTGTAGGTTATTTTTATAAAATGCCTTATTTTTGAGTTATGAGCAATTAATGAAAAATAGACCAAATTACCGAAAACCTAAATAATTCTCCAACTGAAACATTTCTTTTTGTGTTTTAACAAACTATTATTTATTCTGGAAATTTGGTGACGTATATTTTTTAATTCTAGTATTAATTCTTTTATAGAAATAATTTTTTTAAATACAATACTGTCATTTTTTAGTTATAAGCAATTAATCAAAACTCCAGGACTTCAAATTGAGAATATTTTCCCACATACATACACATTTATTTAATTTGGCAGCTTGAATATTGAATTTATTATGCTATTCCATAGTTTAGTTATTTTTTCTTGATTTTTTTATCCGTTAATGATCGGTTAATTGCTCATAACTCAAAGATGATGCATTTTATAAACAAATGATTCTTACAAACTCTTAGAATTAATTCTTTTTTTAATTTACACGGTATTCTATTAGAAAAAGTAAAGTTTACCAAACTTTCAGAATAAAAGAAACATCCTGTATATTGAAAATATATAGCTTCTTTAAAACTAAGAAACTGTTGTTTAAATTTTTCTTCGAAATTCTTTACGGTTAAAGAATAAAATTACTAAGGTGTTCCGGTAATTTTGACTAACCATATATAATCCGCCGTTTTGAATTTATTTTAAAAATCTGACATGACAATTTTAATTATCAATCTTCCAATATTACGGGAAATAAGTTTCATGCAAATCCAACATTATTTACAATTTCGGCCACCATATTTTGAATACGACATTTTGAATTTAAAAAATATGACACCGGGTTTGGAATCAGAACGCCAAAAACACTATAACTACATCACAATAAAAATATCATTTAAATGCTTTAAATAAACAAATATTGTAAAAAATGTACGCTGTTTTTCCGTCGAGTTCAAAAACAGTACATGTCCATGATGATTGTTTTAATCATCGCTCTGCTTTTAATGCAAATATAAATAAAATATGTAATACATTTAATTCTCTGTGAACTACTTTATATTTTGTCTGTTGGCACAAAATATCTAACTGCTATACTTTTGAAGATATTGCACCAACAAAATTATTCCCTCACTTTTTGGACCAGTAGTGTTTTCGAACCGACCGATTCATTTGATAAATCAACAAATAAGTTTTTGTTTGCAAATCTTCATTTAAAAATTCTTTGGGTAACCGGTTTTGTTAAGTTAATAACATCGTTAGATCTGATAATAGATAATATAATCCTTACTTAAAAAAAAATAAAGAATTTTAGTAAAACAACAGTATTAGAAGTATTAGAATTTTCAATTTAATTCGTTGCAGAAATAAAAAAAAATTAATTTGTTTTAATACCCAGTATATTTTTGGTCTACGCAAATTAAACTGAGATTGTTATTTTATAAATAAATCAACGCTTAAAAATTACTAGAGTATAAAAATGTTATTTCGATTCGAAACTTACAAAACACGTTTCAAATTCTCGAAGCGGACCGGCCGGCTGGACAAAAACGTGTTCTATTATGCGGCTGTAAAATAACTACGCCGAATGTTGCTCGAATATTTGACGAAAACATACTCATACCGTCAACGCTCCACATAAAAATACATTTTTCTGGTCGAAAGAAATTGCTTTCGAGGCATCGTACGTGTTTTATATTTCAATTTCGACAAGGAAATAATATCCTTGTACGAAGTATGCACATGTTTGTTTTTGCTGCCTTACTAACGCGTTTCGGAAAATATAATAATATGAAATGAATAAGGAATTTATTGTTGACGCCAAAAACACTATACCTACATTACAATAAAAATATTATTTAAATGCTTTAAATAAACAAATATTGTTAAAAATGTACGCTGTTTTTCCGTCGAATTCAAAAACAGTACATGTCCATGATGATTGTTTTAATCATCGCTCTGCTTTTAATGCAAATATAAATAAAATATGTAATACATTTAATTCTCTGTGAACTACTTTATATTTTGTCTGTTGGCACAAAATATCTAACTGCTATACTTTTGAAGATATTGCACCAACAAAATTATTCCCTCACTTTTTGGACCAGTAGTGTTTTCGAACCGACCGATTCATTTGATAAATCAACAAATAAGTTTTTGTTTGCAAATCTTCATTTAAAAATTCTTTGGGTAACCGGTTTTGTTAAGTTAATAACATCGTTAGATCTGATAATAGATAATATAATCCTTACTTAAAAAAAACAAAGAATTTTAGTAAAACAACAGTATTAGAAGTATTAGAATTTTCAATTTAATTCGTTGCAGAAATAAAAAAAAAATTAATTTGTTTTAATACCCAGTATATTTTTGGTCTACGCAAATTAAACTGAGATTGTTATTTTATAAATAAATCAACGCTTAAAAATTACTAGAGTATAAAAATGTTATTTCGATTCGAAACTTACAAAACACGTTTCAAATTCTCGAAGCGGACCGGCCGGCTGGACAAAAACGTGTTCTATTATGCGGCTGTAAAATAACTACGCCGAATGTTGCTCGAATATTTGACGAAAACATACTCATACCGTCAATGCTCCACATAAAAATACATTTTTCTGGTCGAAAGAAATTGCTTTCGAGGCATCGTACGTGTTTTATATTTCAATTTCGACAAGGAAATAATATCCTTGTACGAAGTATGCACATGTTTGTTTTTGCTGCATTACTAACGCGTTTCGGAAAATATAATAATATGAAATGAATAAGGAATTTATTGTTGACGCCAAAAACACTATACCTACATTACAATAAAAATATTATTTAAATGCTTTAAATAAACAAATATTGTTAAAAATGTACGCTGTTTTTCCGTCGAGTTCAAAAACAGTACATGTCCATGATGATTGTTTTAAACATAGCTCTGGTTTTAATGCAAATATAAATAAAATATGTAATACATTTAATTCTCTGTGAACTACTTTATATTTTGTCTGGTGGTACAAAATAGGTAACTGCTATACTTTTCAAGATATTGCACTGACAAAATAATTTTGTTAATTTTCCCAGAACTCACTTTTTGGACTTGTAGTGTTTTCGAACCGACCGATTCAATTATACCCAACAATATTTTACAAAAACGGATTCAAACGGATTCACTGATCGCGTCAGAACTTCGCATCTCATTCGACTGCCTCGCACCAAAACCCACAAGCGAGGGAAATCGAACTGCGCAAAATATTGTTCATGTTTATTTCGGTCTTAACAATTAACAAATAGTCGGAATGCTATTAAATTCAAGGGATGTGTATCGCAGGAAATAAGGATTATTTTCATGCAAACTGCATTGCCCTGATGACATTCGTTACTAAGATATCGGCTTCCATCAAAATATTGTTCGCAACTTTTATTACACAAAAACTGAAGAAAACAAAAACGCCAATCTATAGAAGAGACTATAGATGCAACCTGAACAAAAACTGAAATTTTTGTGATCAGTGGTTTAAAAGCAAAAAAATCGGAAAGACGAGCGGTAATTTAAACTGAAAAAATGGGGTACTTTTTTTCACTTCTCTCGCGCTCATGTTTACACCGAGAGGCACAGAATTTTGACAGTCATATAACTTAAGTAGAAATGATTCAGGAGTATGACATACTTTATTTCATTTTTTTCTGTTCAGTAGTTTTAGAGTTATGGGCCTTCAAACACAGGAGTTAATACTATCGAAACGAGAGATCGCAGTTAGGGCGGTTCTCTCGTGCGTGGTTAATCAAAAAGTATCAAACTTGGCATTTAGATGTTTTTAATGAGGCTGAATATGAAATTAAATGTCAAAATTGAAATGGCAGAGCCAAAACGGAGGACTTTACTTGAAAATAAAAGAAATCTTTAAAAAGGCGGACTAGAAAATTAGGAATTAAGGGAGAATTCCGATTTGCCATTTTGAATTTTGCAATGTTTATTCCAGAATTAGATTCAGCATCATTCAAAACACCTAAAAGCTAAGTTTGAAGGAGTTTTATGAGCGATTTCAGACAAACTAGGATATTTATGGCTAAAATATCCCAAAAAAACGCCGAAAAGGACATTTTTTTAGGGTTTTAGTAGAATTTAGTCTAGAATGACGGGGCTATTGGTATTTGGCGCAGAATTGTTTCTAAAGAAAACACTTTTATCGTAATAAAAGGTGTTTATTGTAGACTACAATTAAAAATTGCCACACAATGTACTACAAACAGTGGCCTACATGGTTATCTAAATAGAATAATTTATATAATAGATTTAATTTCCATTGTCTCACCAATAGCAAAAGAGATACCACGAGATAACACACTTTCAACATTTGCATCACTCTTACAAAAATTGTCATATTATACATTCTACAGCGCTCCACAACACCGAAAAAAATGGTTTTCTTGAAAAGATATTTCAATTTTAATTTTAACCTATACTTATCGACAATTTTAGGTAAGATGACCAATACAACAAAACTTCTATAACTAGTATAAATACTATAAAATAATTTTAGCTAATATATTCTCCTTCACTGTCGGTTGTTATTTTGGCTGGTCGTCTCCAGCATTACCAAAACTGAAAGGTCTCGAAGGTGCTGAAATGAATCCACTAGACTATCCCATAACATCTGACGAAGAATCATGGATTGCATCACTCTTACCATTAGGTGCAGCAACAAGCACATTTATATCCGGGTATTCATCAGACAGAATTGGAAGAAAGTATACTTTAGCCTTAGCTGCACTAATCTCAATCATCGGATTAGTTGTTAGCATAGTTACATCAACAGTGGCTTATCTATACTTATCAAGATTTCTATGCGGTTTGGGAGTTGGAGCAGTATTCACAGTGATACCAATGTACGTTGGAGAAATCGCTGAAAATAACAACAGAGGCATTTTGGGTTGCGTCATGGTCTTGGCTATTACAATAGGAATTGTTTTTACATACGTCATTGGACCATTTGTCTCCTTGCAAGTGATGTCGTTCATAAACTTGGGACTAACTTTGGCCTTCCTCTTGCTATTCTTAACCTTAGTTCCAGAGAGTCCTTATTACCTAATCGAGAAGAAATACTTAGAAAAGGCGGAAAAATCTTTGAAATATCTAAGGAGGAATGGTGCTGACATCAGAGGGGAATTAGCAGAGATGACGCGCAACGTCGAAGATGCTTCTGACAGTCGTGGGTTGGTGGATCTCCTAAAAGAGAAGCCACTGTTTAAAGCGTTGTGCATCACTTGCGGCTTGGTGCTTTTTCAGCAATTGTCAGGAGTCAACGTGCTTCTATTTTACCTCCAGACCATCTTCGAGGAGAGTGGAACTGGTATGCCTAGCCACACATCTTCAATTATCATCGGGTTGTTGCTAGTTATCGCAAGCACAATGACTTCAATCTTCGTGGATAGAGCTGGGCGTAAGATTTTATTATTTATATCTTGCCTAGGAACAGGAGTATCACTAACAGCTTTCGGTGTTTATTTCTACTTGAAGCAGATCGAGGAGAGCGTCCAATATATCAACTGGTTACCAATCGTAAGCATTGTCTTCTTCATGATTGCGTATTCATTAGGTTTAGGACCTATACCCTTCATTGTATTGAGCGAAGTCTTCCCAACAAATGTCAAATCGGTAGCTTCGACGGTCACAATCTTCATATGTTTAGTCGCTACGTTCTGCACGACTACATTTTTCCCACCGTTGATTGACGTCATAGGGATGGCTTACACTTTTTGGACATTGGCTGTCTTCTGTTTTATCGGTGCCATGTTCGTGTATATGCACCTTCCCGAGACCAAAGGCAAGAGCTTGCATGAGATTCAAGAAATATTAAAGAACAATTGATTTTTTTCGATGTCTTTTATTGTGAAGATGCATATGCATCTCCCGTGACGCAAGAGAAGAGCTTACATGAGATTCAAGAAATATTAAAGAACGATTAAATCTTTAAGCTGTCTTTTATTTTAAATACTTTTACACAAATTCACTTATTTCTTTAGCATAGCTTCCACCTCCTGTAGCGTTTTTCCTTTTGTTTCTGGTACTTTAAAGTAAACAAAGCATCCACCCAGGAAACAAATCCCAGAAAGAATTGCGAAAGAAGTTCCCATGCCGACTAGCTGGACAACATGGGGGAATATGGTAGTTATGCAGAAGACGCAGGTTAAACAGCAGAAAATTGACACTGTTGATGATATAGCCTTGACGTGGAGTGGAAAAATTTCGCCAATCATCGCGAAAGTTAATGGTCCAAAACCAATGGTGTACATAAGAACATATGTCATTATACAAAGAACTGGAAGAAACCTAAAGTTGTGAAATGCTCCCGTGTCTTCGTAGAAGAAACATAAGGAGAAGACGAGTTGAGCGATCGTCATTCCAATTGAAGATGTTAAAAGAAGCACCCTCCTACCGAATTTATCAATGGTTAGTGTAGCTAGTATAGCACCAAGACTCTGTATGATTCCAACTAGGATCGTCGATAGATCTGAAGACAATCCAGATTCGGAATCTTCAAAAATCGATTGCATATAGAAAAATATTGCGTTTATCCCAGAAAATTGTTGGAAGAAAACCAACCCAACACCCAGGCATATATTTCTTTTGTTATTTCGTAGGAACCCAGCAAAGTTGGTCTTCTTGGAACATGAATCCTCAACATTTTCCTCAATGACCACCAATTCCTTCCTGGCAATTTCTTCTGAATTATATCGCAACTTTAACAGAGCTGCATAAGCTTTATCCTTTTGGTTCTTCGCTACGAAATAGTAAGGACTCTCTGGTGCGAATAACCCGAATACAAGAAGAAAGACAAACGGAGGAAATATGTTAATGAAGCTCAACAGGGTTATAGTGCAGTACGGAGCTATGTTAAAGAGAAATAAATTTCCTGTGGTGATGCCAAACACCAGTAGACACCCCAGAAAACCTCTGTTATGCTTCTCACTGATCTCACCAACGTACATTGGTATTACTGTGAAGACGGTTCCACAACTTAAGCCACATAGGAATCTCCCCAAATAAAACAAGTATACTCTGTTGGCTAAAACACTGCATATGTATCCTACGATGGTTGGTATGCTGGATACCATTAAAATTGTTTTTCTTCCTATTTGGTCTGCACCATATCCAGATATACAAGCGCTTGTTGCAGCACCTAATGGCAATAGTGAAGCTATCCACGATTCTTCTGATTCTGTTATATTTCTTCCTAATGGATTGTTGATGGGATCTATCAGGCCATTTAGTCTTGGGATGGCTGGTGATGACCAAGTGAAGGATACTCCCAATGTAAACGCAGACAGGTTTGCTAAAATGGTAATGATGAATTTTATGCTGATATAATATTTGGTGACTTACCAGCTAAGACTGTGAAGTACAAGAAGGCGTTAGCCTTCTTGGGTTGTGCTATTTCAACGTTCTTTGGAGACATTTTTAAGACAAAAACAAAAATTGTGTACACTTTTTATATTACATTATGAATTATACAAATATTGCCTTTGCATTATCAGTGATAATAGCTATTGTTTTAATATTTATTAATATATATATATATATATATATATATATATATATATATATATATATATATATATATATATATATATATATATATATATAATTTTCCTTTACAATTAATATAATTGGAAGAAAGCAAACTTCAGCTTCAGCTGTACTAACCTGAGTCACCTGTCAACTTGGCAGCATAGTAACATCAACAGTGGCTTATCTATACTTATCAAGATTCCCATGCGGATTTGGAGTTCGAACTGTCTTCACAATGATACGAATATACGTTGAAGAGATCGTTTAAAATAACAACAGAGGCATTTTGGGTTGCATCATGGTGCTGGCTATAACAATAGGAATTGTTTCTACAAACGCCATTGGGCCATTTGTCTCCTTGCAAGTGATGTCGTTGATACCCTAGAGACTAACTTTGGCCTTCCTCTTGCTATTCTTAACATTAGTCCCAGAGAGTCCTTATTACCTAATCGAGAAGAAATACTTAGAAAAAGCAGAAGAATCTTTGAAATATCTAAGGAGGAATGGTGCTGACATAAGAGGGGAATTAGCAGAGATGACGCGAAACGTCGAAGATGCTTCTGACAGTCGTGGGTTGGCGGATCTCCCAAAGGAAAAGCCACTGTTTAAAGCGTTGTGCATCACTTGCGGCATGGTGCTTTTTCAGCAGTTGTCAGAAGTCTTCGTGGATAAAGCTGGGCGTAAGATTTTATTATTTATATCTTGCCTAGGAACAGGAGTATCACCAACAGCTTTTGGTGTTTATTTCTACTTGAAGCAGATCGAGGAGAGCGTCCAATATATCAACTGGTTACCAATCTTAAGCATTGTCTTCTTCATGATTGCGTATTCATTAGGTTTAGGACCTATACCCTTCATTGTATTGAGCGAAGTCTTCCCAACTAATGTCAAATCGGTAGCATCGACGGTCACAATCCTCATATGTTTAGTCTCCACGTTCTGCACGACTACATTCTTCCCACCGTTGACTGACGTCATAGGCATGGCTTACACCTTTTGGGCATCAGCTGTCTTCTGTTTTATCGGTCCCATGTTCGTGCATGTCCATCTTCCCGAGATCAAAGGCAAGAGCTTGCATGAGATACAAGAAATATTAAACACCGATTAAATTTTAAAGCTGTCTTTTATTTTTAATACTTATACACAAGTTCAACTATTTCTTTAGCATTGCTTCCACCTCCTGTAGCGTTTTTCCTTTTGTTTCTGGTACTTTAAAGTAAACAAAGCATCCACCCAGGAAACAAATCCCAGAAAGAATTGCGAAAGAAGTTCCCATACCGACTAGTTGGATAGCATGGGGGAATATGGTAGTTAGGCAAAACATGCAGGTTAAACAGCAGAAAATAGCCACTGTTGATGATATAGCCTTGACGTGGAGTGGAAAAATTTCGCCAATCATCGTGTAAGTTAATGGTCCAAAGCCAATGGCGTACATAAGAATAAAGGTAACTATACAAAGAACTGGAAGAAACCTAAAATTGTTAAATGCTCCCGTGTCTTTGTAGAATAAATATAAGGAGAAGACGAGTTGAGAGGTCGTCATTCCAATTGAAGATGTTAAAAGAAGCACCCTTCTACCAAATTTATCAATGGTTAGTGTTGCTAGTATAGCACCAAGAAACTGAGTGATTACAACTAAGATCGGTGATAGATCTGAAGACAACGCGGATTCAGAATCTTCTAAAATCGATTGCAAATAGAAGAAGATAGCGTTAACACCAGAAAATTGTTGGAAGAAAACCAACCCAACACCCAGACATATACTTCTTGTGTTATCTCGTAGGAAACCAGCAAGGTTGGTTTTCTTGGAGTATGTATCCAAAACATTTTCCTCAATTACCACCAATTCCTTTCTGGCAATTTCTTCTGAATTATACCGTAACTTTAACAGGGCTGCATATGCTTTTTCCTTTTGGTTTTTCGCAACTAAATAATAAGGACTTTCTGGTGCGATTAACCCGAACACAAGAAGGAAGACAAGCGGTGGAAATATGTTTATGAAGCTCAACAGAGTTATCGTGCAATACGGAGCTATGTTGAAGAGAAATAAATTTCCTGTGGTGATGCCAAACACCAGCAGACACCCCAGAAAGCCTCTGTTATGCTTCTCACTGTTCTCACCAACGTACATTGGTATTACTGTAAGGATCGTTCCAGAACCGAAGCCACATAGGAATCTCCCCAAGTAAAATAAGTATACTTTGTTGGCTAAAGTATTGCATATGTATCCTACAATGATTGGTATGCTGGATACCATTAAAATTGTTTTTCTTCCTATTTGGTCTGCACCATATCCAGATATACAAGCGCTTGTTGCAGCACCTAATGGTAATAGTGAAGCTATCCACGCTTCTTCTGATTCTGTTATATTTCTTCCCAATGGATTGTTGATGGGGTCTATCAGGCCATTTAGTCTTGGAATGGCTGGTGATGACCAAGTGAATGATACTCCCAATGTAAACGCAGACAGGTTTGCTAAAATGGTAATGATGAATTTTGTGTTGATGATATATTGATTGACTTACCAGCAAAGACTGTGAAATACAAGAAGGCATTAATCTTTTTGGGTTGTGCTATTTCAACGTTGTTTGGAGACATTTTTAAGATTAAAGCCGAAATTGTGTATGCTTTACTATATTACTTTAAGCATTATACAAATATTGTCTTTGCGTTATCAGTGATAATGGCTATTGTTGTAGTATTTATATACTGTACCTATATAATTTTCCTTTACATATAATAATAGAATTGGAAGAAAGTATACTCTGGCTTCAGCTGTACTAACCTGAATCATTTGTTTATTTGTCAGCATAGTAACATCAACAGTGGCTTATCTATACTTATCAATATTCCTATGCGGTTTAGAAGTTGGAGCAGTATTTACAGTGATACCAATATACGTTAGAGAAATCGCTGAAGATAACAATAAAGGCACTTTGGGTTGCTCATGGTCTTGGTTATTACAATAGGGATTGGTTTTACTTACGCCATTGGACCATTTGTCTCCTTGCAAGTGATGTCGTTCATAAACTTGGGACTAACTTTGGCCTTCATCTTGCTATTCTTAACCTTAGTTCCAGAGAGTCCTTATTACCTAATCGAGAAGAAATACTTAGAAAAAGCGGAAAAATCTTTGAAATATCTAAGGAGGAATGGTGCTGACATCAGAGGGGAATTAGCAGAGATGACGCGCAACGTCGAAGATGCTTCTGACAGTCGTGGGTTGGTGGATCTCCTAAAGGAAAAGCCACTGTTTAAAGCGTTGTGCATCACTTGCAGCTTGGTGCTTTTTCAGCACTTGTCAGGAGTCAACGTGATTCTATTTTACCTCCAGACCATCTTCGAGGAGAGTGGAACTGGTATGCCTACCCACACATCTTCAATTTACATCAGATTGTTGCTAGTTATCGAAAGCACAATGACTTCAATCTTTGTGGATAAATCTGGACGAAAGATTTCATTATTTATATCTTGCATAGGAACAGGAGTATCACTAACAACTTTTGGTGTTTATTTCTACTTGAAGCAGATCGAGGAGAGCGTCCAATATATCTACTGGTTACCAATCTTAAGCATTGTCTTCTTCATGATTGCGCATTCATTAGGTTTAAGACCTATACCCCTCATTGTATTGAGCGAAGTCTTCCCAACAAATGTCAAATCGGTAGCTTCGACGGTTACAATCTTCATATGTTTAGTCTCCACGTTCTGCACGACTACATTCCTCCCACCGTTGATTGACGTCATAGCCATGGTTTACACCTTTTGGACACTGGCTGTCTTCTGTTTTACCGGTGCCATGTTCGTGCATATGCCTCTTCCTGAGACCAAAGGCAAAACCTTGCATGGGATACAAGAAATATTAAAGAACGATTGATTGTTTAAGTTTGTCTTTTATTTTTAATCCTTATACACAAGTTCACCTATTTCTTTAGCATTGCTTCCACCTCCTGTAGCGTTTTTCCTTTTGTTTCTGGTACTTTAAAGTAAACAAAGCATCCACCCAATGAGCAAGTCCCAGAAAGAATCGCGAAAGAAGTTCCCATACCAACTAGCTCGATAACATGGGGGAATATGGTAGTTATGCAGAAGACGCAGGTTAAGCAGCAGAAAATTGACACTGTTGATGATATAGCCTTGACGTGGAGTGGAAAAATTTCGCCAATCATCGCGAAAGTTAATGGTCCAAAACCGATGGTGTACATAAGAACAAAGGTTATTATGCAAAGGACTGGAAGAAACCTGAAGTTCTGAAAAGCTCCCGTGTCCTCGTAGAAGAAATATAAGGAGAAGACGAGTTGAGAGATCGTCATTCCAATTGAAGATGTTAAAAGAAGCACCCTCCTACCGAATTTATCAATGGTTAGTGTAGCTAGTATAGCACCAAGGAACTGGGTGATCCCAACTAGGATCGTCGATAGATCTGAAGACAATCCGGATTCAGAATTTTCAAAAATCGATTGCATATAGAAGAAGATTGCGTTTATCCCAGAAAATTGTTGAAAGAAAACCAACCCAACACCCAGGCATATGCTTCTTTTGTTATCTCGTAGAAACCCAGAAATATTGGTCTTCTTTGAATAGGAATCTTTAACATTTTCCTCAATGACCATCAATTCCTCTCCGGCAATTTCTCTGGAATTATATCGTAACTTCAGTAGCGCTGCATAAGCTTTTTCCGTTTGGTTTTTTGCTACGAAATAATAAGGACTCTCTGGTGCGAATAACCCGAAAACAAGTAGGAAGACAAACGGAGGAAAAATGTTTATGAAGCTCAGCAGACTTATCGTGCAATACGGAGCGATGTTGAAGAGAAATAAATTACCGGTGGTGATGCCAAACACCAGTAGACACCCAAGAAAACCTCTGTTATGCTTCTCACTGATCTCACCAACGTACATTGGCATCACTGTGAACACTGTTCCACAACTTAAGCCACATAGGAACCTCCCCAAATAAAACAAGTATATTTTATTGGCGAAAGCATTGCATATGTATCCTACGATGCTTGGTATGCTGGATACCATTAAAATTGTTTTTCTTCCTATTTGGTCTGCGCCATACCCAGATATGCAAGCGCTTGTTGCAGCACCTAATGGCATTAGGGATGCTATCCATGATGCTTCTGATTCTGTTATATTTCTTCCTAGTGGGTTATTGATAGGGTCTATTAAGCCATTTAGTCTTGGAATGGCTGGTGATGACCAACAGAATGATACACCCAATGTAAACGCAGATAGGTTTGCTAAAATGGTAATGATGAATTTTGTGGTGATGATATATTGATTGACTTACCAGCAAAGACTGTGAAATACAAGAAGGTATTGGTCTTCCTGGGTTGTGCTATTTCAAGTTTCTTTTGAGACATTTTGATGATAAAAGGCAGAATTATGCGTGCGTTGCTGTTTTACATTGCATTGTACAAATATTACCTTTGCATTATAAGTGATAATAGGCTATTGTTTTAAAGTTTGCTAACGTTGGCGATATGATAGAAAGTTATGCAGTTTTTTCTTTCTTTTTTGGAGCAAAGTCTACGTAAAAATAAAATAATTCCAGGTTTATAGGTTACTTTATTTCTTAACTTACACACAGCGATAATTTTACATGGTATACCACCCCTACGATAACTAGTTTTAAACAACTCATGAACAACTGAGATCTTAAGAAACAACATTGTGGACAATGCTGCATCTTAAAATTCCTATAGTTATCAATCTGGACTTTGGAGTTGAACTTAACTGTTTTTTGCTTTTTATATATGTCCTAGGCAAATGGTTTTTTCTGGCAAAAGGCTTTTGCCTAGGCAAAAGGTATTTGCCTAGGCAAATGGATATTGAGTATTCATTTATGTTTAAAGTTATTTGCCTAGGCAAATAGCATCTTGTTTAGAAATCGATCGGTCACCAGCTTTCTCAACCTCAACCCCAGATTTGTGTGATTTTATAAAAGAAACTACTACCGATATATAATTGGGACTATAGTTCGGTTTCTACCTATATGTTTTTCTGTGACTTCTAAAATTTTTTGACGATATCGACTGAAGAAGCCGTCAAGTTAAACACGAAACATGTAGCGACCATAAAAATAAAAGAAATAGCTTTTGCCTAGGCAAAAGCCTTTTGCCTAAAATAACCATTTGCCTACCACATATATATATATTATAAACACACATGGAACCTACATGGTAATACATACGCATAATAAACAGATGCGCAATACAATATAAAGTATATCAAAAATTATCATCAGCCTTCCGTTTTGAGAATACAATTTCTCAAAAAAATAACTTGTAAAGAGGCGTTTGTATAATATGTTTTATTTTGGCAGTTTGTTGTACATGTTATGGATGATTTTATGATTGCAAAGCCCTACGATATGAGCAAAAGTTTATTTTAAATAATAGTTTCGCTATACACAAACCAACACAATTTTTAATTACGAAAAATTAAAATGTAACACCTGATTTGGACAAGCTTTCAAGCACTAATACAGTTTCATCGGTGTTTCTGGTAGTACAGGCAGTGAAAATTTTACTTGAATACCCTAGAAAATTGTTAAAACCATACCCCCTACGTTTTGCTTGCAAAACATGCAAAAGTTCTGAGGCTTTTTCTCAGCAATTAGTTCACATAATCGTAAAAGAAATACACCAAATTAAAGATAAAAGATAAATAATTTTGCGCCTAGTGGTAGATTTTTGATAGTTCTGTTCGTTTTTGACAAATCCATTTCTGAATATGACATAAAATTGGCTGATTTTGAAATTTTTTTCCGAAGAACTCAGGTTAAAATTGAAAAAAGTACTACATAATAGGTCTAAGTTACACCTTCCTCTATAAGTGTACAAAATTTCACGCAAAAATATCAATATCTTACATGCTTTTTTCAGTCAAAACTTTACTTCTTCGAGTACATGAATAAGTTATATTTTATCACGTAGCGTGGATACAACAACAACAAGTAATACATACACATTACCACAGCAAGTAATACACCTTTATCTATAATTTGATGTATAACATGAGAGAATTGATACAACATTAAGCTGACTATGGATGCTTATTTTATAGGACGTACCAGCAGTACTGATTCCTCGCTGGTATTTCAAGTAATAGGTCTAGAAAAACGTCACAAGAACCTTTCTGCTATACAAGTCACTGAAAACATGATAGAGCATCATATTTTATAATGATTTTAACCCAACTTTCACTATCGCTAGACCATAGTAAGAAAGATATTGACAAAAAACTATTTTTGAATATGGACAAAATTGTGTATGTGACATAACCTTGCTTCGTATTTATCTGACGCCAATGAACGTTATGTTGAGATTGATAGATCTTTTTGTACAATCAAGGACATATTTTTGTAGAGAATTTAAAGATTTAGAGGTTTCATAATAACAAAATTGGTTTAAGTGTTCCTTTAATTGTGCTAATCTGTGTATAGCGACAATTACAATAATTATGCTGTTTTTTATACAATGCTTCTGACGCTGTGTTTATAAGCAGTGTTTGGCAAACTTGGTAAATACAAATAATTTCATCGATTCTGTATCTTCCAATATCTTCTCATCCCATTTAGTTTTGCCGTTGTGACTTTGAGGTTATGACGAGCTTAATCAAAAAAAAGAACCTAAAAATAAAATTAGTTAAATAATTATAAGAAAAAAATGACTAAAAAAATAAAACAAAACGAAAAATATTTTACATATTCCTGTAGTTGCCCATTTAGTTTTGCCGTTGTTACTTTGAGGTTATGATGAGCTCAATCAAAAAAATAACCTAAAAATAAAATTAGATAAATAATTATAAGAAAAAAAGGAATAAAAAAATGAAACAACGAAACGAAAAATATTTTACATATTCCTGTAGTTTTATTATGTACGGTATCATTACACAAAAAAAAACTCATCGAGAAATGATTGGTACACAAACACAATTTTCTCTAGACGAAATAATCACAATAGCAAAATAAGTACTTAATAACAAAAGACGCTTAAACCGTACGTAGTAGTATCTCAATGATAGCAAAGATGCGTGTATAGACAACTAGGAAACACCCTAAGAAAAGGTTTACACCTACAAAAAAAAAATAGTACAATAAAAATTTCTAAAATTACAACGTAGTAAATATAAATAACATAAATGTAGAATTAAAAAAAAAATACAATAAATATATGCATTTCGCAAGCAGTTCTCTTAGCCATTCTCTTTGACTACTTGCCTCGATGATAGGCTTTTAAAAAAATGATCATTACAAAGACCGTAATATATCCATCGAATCGTGTATAGAAAAGTATAAAAATGGGGGTGGGGTGGCGCCTAGTATTCCCATTGCGTGGCATGCTCGATTGATGTGTCACCCAGGCGGAAAACACCATTCTTGCTGGCGGTTATGTAATTCCCGTTGGAATTTTTGATGCAAAGACGGGTAGGTTCCCGTAGTTCCAGGTAGAAGCCTTCGGGTGCGTCTGAATCAGCTGTAACTCCTTCGCTGTCCACGTGCCAGTATTTTCCAGTTTGACCTGTAAACATAAACCGTTAGACAATGTCCATTTTCTGTTGTTTGTTAACCTCCTGTTAAAAAAATAATTATTTCTATTAAAGAATTATGGCAGAATTATAAACCCTAATTCTGTATTGTATAAGTTTTCAGATTTTGTTTGTTATTTATTCATATTTAAGCATATTGCTAGACAATTAAGTAATATCTAACCAATACTGTCTTATTTCTATTGTTTGTTAACCTGCTGTTAAAAAAATTAATTATTTCTATTAAAGAATTATGGCAGAATCTTGAACACTAATTCTGTTTTGTATCATTTTTCAGATTTTGTTTGTTATTTATTCGTTTTTAAGCATCCCTTTCTAGACAATTAAGTAATATCTAACCAATACTGTCTCATCTCTATTGTTTGTTAACCTGCGTTAAAAAAATAATTATTTCTATTAAAGAATTATGGCAGAATCATGAACCATAATTCTGTTTTGTATCATTTTTCAGATTTTGTTTGGTATTTATTCATATTTATTAAGCATTCTTTTCTAGACAATTAAGTAATATCTTACCAATACTGTCTCATTTCTATTATTTGTTAACCTGTTGTTAAAAAAATAATTATTTCTATTAAAGAACAATGGCAGAATCATGAACCCTAATTCTGTTTTGTATCACTTTGCAGATTTTGTTTGTTATATATTCATAGTTAAGCATTCTGTTCTAGACAATTAAGTAATATCTTACCAATACTGTCTCATTTCTATTATTTGTTAACCTGTTGTTAAAAAAATAATTATTTCTATTAAAGAACAATGGCAGAATCATGAACCCTAATTCTGTTTTGTATCACTTTGCAGATTTTGTTTGTTATATATTCATAGTTAAGCATTCTGTTCTAGACAATTAAGTAATATCTTACCAATACTGTCTCATTTCTATTATTTGTTAACCTGTTGTTAAAAAAATAATTATTTCTATTAAAGAACAATGGCAGAATCATGAACCCTAATTCTGTTTTGTATCACTTTGCAGATTTTGTTTGTTATATATTCATATTTAAGCATTCTTTTTTAGACAAATAAGTAATATCTTACCAATACTGTCTCATTTCTATTGTTTGTTAACCTGTTGTTAAAAACATAATTATTTCTATTAAAGAACAATGGCAGAATCATGAACCCTAATTCTGGCTTGAATTAATTTTCAGATTTTGTTTGTTGTTTATTCACATTTAAGCATTCTTTTCTAGACAAATCAGTAAAATTTAACCAACACTGTCTCAATTCTATTGTTTGTTAAGCTGCTGTAAAAAAAATAATTATTTCTATTAAAGAATAATAGCAGAATCATGAACCGTAATTCTGTTTTGTATCATTTTTCAGATTTTGTTTGTTATTTATTAATATTTAAGCATTCTTTTCTAGACAATTAAGTAATATCTAACCAACACTGTCTCATTTCTATTGTTTGTTAACCTGCCGTAAAACAATAATTATTTATATTAAAGAATAATGGCAGAATCATGAAACCTAATTCTCTTTTGCATCATTTTTCAGATTTAGTTTGTTATTTATTTATATTTAAGCATTATTTTCTAGACAATTAAGTAATATCTAACCAATACTGTCTCATTTCTATTATTTGTTACCCTGCTGTTTTAAAAAAAATTATTTCTATTAAAGAATAATGACAGAATCATGAACCCTATTTCTGCTTTATATCATTTTTCAGATTTTGTTTGCTCTTTATTCATATTTAAGCATTCTTTTCTAGACAATTAAGTAATATCTAACCAATACTGTCTCAGTTCTATTATTTGTTAACCTGCTGTTAAAAAAATACTTATTTCTATTAAAGAATAATGGCAGAATCATGAACCCTAATTCTGTTTTGAATTATTTTTCAGATTTTGTTTATTATTTATTCATATTTAAGCATTCTTTTCTAGACAATTTAGTAATATCTAACCAACACTATCTCATTTCTATTGTTTGTTAACCTACTGTTAAAAACAATAATTATTTCTATTAAAGAATAATGGCAGAATCATGAACCCTAATTCTGTTTTGTATCATTTTTCAGATTTTGTTTGTTATTTATTGATATTTAAGCATTCTTTTCTAGACAATTAAGTAAAAAGTAACCAATACTGTCTCATTTCTATTGTTTTTTAACCTGCTGTTAAAAAAATAATTATTTCTATTAAAGAATACTGGCAGAATTATGAACCCTAATTCTGTTCTCGCAGCATTTTATTGTTTTTTTTTCTTATTTTTGAGCATTTATATCACCTTTGAAGTAGATGACACCCTTCTCAGCCCTTTCGACCTGTATGCACTCGTACGAGGCCTTGTTGCACTCCAGCTTCGGGCTGCTGGAAGACTTGTATCCCACAAAGCCTTGTTCGCACTTGAGGACCAGGATAGGCCTGTTGATGAGGTAGAAGTAGTATTTGCAGTTGTCATCGATGACATCTGAGGTGGCGTAGAGATGCCCGGACCTCTTAGTGATGACGTAACGTCCGTTGTTCGCTCTGAACGCCAAAGAACCATCGTTCTGCCATACCAGGTCGAAGAGAGCGTTTGACGACCTGAGAAAGAGATGACATTGAGGTTATGTTGTTAAGAGTTGTTAAGAAAATGGTTGAGGGGGTGAAGGGTGATGAGGAAGTGTACCTCTTGTCTCCAGAAGCTTGGATTCCACCACCGGTCTCCAGGGTCCAGTATCTGTCTTGCATGGTGCGGATGTACCATCTTTTTGTGCTCCAGTCGAATTCTAGCTGGAAGGTTTCGTGGTCGGAGATTTCGTCTTGATTTGCAGTGACGTCAACACCTGAAAACGAAAAAGAAAATGATCATACATAAGGTAGGAAGAGACAAATAATTCGTTCTGTATTTAAATGAAGAGGTATCTTATTCATATTTATTTATCGAGAATCGAATACAAGCTAAACTGTATTATTATAGGTTCCAAAAATGGTGATTACCATGATGATATGAACAATAGAAGCTGGAACTTGAAGTGAATATGAATTGGACGGAACAACAGTTGATCCAAAAGTTACCTCCACTTTCGGTTCTTGTATTAGATAACTTTCGTTATTATATTGTTAAGAAATGTCTCTCAATTACATAAGCTTCTCGAATACTGGATATGTAGAATTGGCTGATTGCAAATAACACACTTTATAACGGAGGTTTCTTGAAAGTAAAATTGTGCGAAACAGAACACCACTTCCAAGTTTGAGATGTAGAAAAACTTAAGCTTTAAGGGGAAGTTCTCATGTAGAAACTTAAAAAGTATCTTACCTTTAGGACAGTTTTTCAAATGAATTGTAAAAGATGTCAACATTTTTTCTTCTGCTATATATTTATTATACTTTAGTGTACAAAAAGAACTTGTGCCATTAAAAAATATATGCAAGAAGTAGATACTGTTGTAGGAAGTATCATGCCCTGCGCGACGTGCTTTCCTTAACGAGGTGCACGATAGCTCCTATGAAAACAACCAGAAATCGAAATTTCGAAAGCGCTGTTAATCTACATGAAATTAGTTGGAGGTTGGACCAACATTTAGTTAAAAGTTGAAAATTGACAAAATTGTTGCTGTTTGAATTTTAAGTTCGATTTTCTACAGCCTTTTTCCTTTTCAAATCATAATAAGTAATATAATTATTTAAAACTTTAGAAAATAAACTGCTTCCGGGTTATGCCGTGTGTCAAGATTTGTTAATGCTGACGTTTCGCAAACCATGTTGCTCTCTTCTTCAGAGCTCACTGAATACTGAAGACCAGACCGCGTTATGATCGATTTCCAGACCCTACTAACGGCACTGACATTAGTAGGGTCTGGAAATCGATCCTAACGCGGTCAGGTGGAAAAGCACATGAGAGCGGTAGTTCCAGATGTGCGCAGTGAGGTGTAAATTTAGGTATATAAGGGAGATTTCTTTCTAAGCTAATTCGGTTTTATTCATTTATGGGTGTTGAAACGGACCCAATATGAAACCACAATAATGTGCGAGGTTTAGTAATAACTTTTAAGTCTTCATTTTATATAGGATTATAATTTGCCTTGTGGTGAAAATCAAATTATTCAACTGCACTGAGCGGCATAAAAAACGCAACACCTAAAATGATGACCAGTTTCAAACTGCAGTAACTTTTGAAGGTATTGCTCGATTTGAATGAGTTTTTTTTTATTTGAAAGGTACACTTTTTGCCAATATTTCTGTATATGTGCTACCCATTTTTGCGCTCTTGCTGTGGGGTGCACCGACAAAAGAATTTAACTTTAAACAAAAGGAGCTTGTAGTCTCGTCTGTTCTGATCACTTATGTTTTTTGTTCAAGTTTCTATTGTTGTTAACGCCAAAGTTACAAGCTCTAAAAGATAACGCTGCTTCTTCGGCAGCGCCATCGGGTTCCGATAAATAGAAAGTCGATAAGCGAGTAGACA
The DNA here is from genome assembly GCA_963966075.1 of Aphodius sticticus. NCBI lineage: Eukaryota > Metazoa > Arthropoda > Insecta > Coleoptera > Scarabaeidae > Aphodius > Aphodius sticticus. The sequence goes on from OZ014510.1 coordinate 7,222,226, forward strand.
ATTTATGAACCTCGCAGTTTTTTACGACAATACTTCTTATATCTCATTGAATTTATTCTTTCCGCGCGATTTTTACTCTTATTTTCTCCGCCGTAATCGTTCTAGGAACGTAAATCCAAGTCAGCCAGACGTTCACTTCTGCGTTCGAGGAAACGTCTTTATTTTGCTCGGCTGGTTTTATCAGCCAGCTGTCGGTAACTGTAAACGAGACGGCGAACGCAAATCGAGACCATCGGAGGAGGTCGTGCTGACTCTTTTATACGTAAATTACAACGCGGTCGTCACCGTCGTGCGCTTTGGATTAACTCTGATTGTGCTAAAAAATCGAATTCCGAGAGGGAATTATGGCGCAATGGTTCGAAGGAAATTGCAGTGCTGTCATCGTTTCGATGCAAAAATCTTTTATATTCAGGGGGTGTCTTTAGACATAGGGGGGGAGCCCATAGGATATACTTAGTTGGTAGCAATTTGATAGGCATGAGACATTTTCAGACTTTGTGAATATTTTGGTTATTATTGAAGTTAACAGTACCGTGTTTGGTGAGTATAGACCTTCAACATGGACAAACAAAATCCTGTTAAGTTAATTACAATATCTTATACAGGTGGTTCAAAATTTGCAACTCAAATATCACATTTTCGCCCTTCAAAAAAATCTTGTTTTTACACCGTGTATATCATTACACCATCGAAAGAAAATCTTGCCCTCAGTGGGGTGTCATATTTTATGAACAAAAATACTATAAACATGGGAATTTATTCAAAACTAGTGTAACAATATTATCAAATTTACTGTATATTGAAGGGTAAACTAGTTTCAGACAAATTTGACAAGAAACAAGGTTCACAAAGGTGTTCATAAAACACAGTTAACCTTCAAAAGGTCATGGCCCGAAAACGGTAAAGTTTTCCTTGTTTTATCAACTTTATAATTTTAAATAAAATGATATACAGAGAGCGTACAAGTATGGAAACGTGAGACGGTTTGTTAATTTAAAAAAAAACCTCGAAGACGTCGATTTTTAATTATTAAAATACACATTTCTGATAAATAGTTCAATTTCCGTGATTATTACTGAGTTATGACGTCATAGACACTTTTTAAATGGCAACTCCATTATTTACTTACTGATTTTGGTACATCATTCAATTGTCCAAACGGTATCGGAAGTATTTTATTGACTTACCTAAGAAAATTTTCGTGAAAAAGTCAATTGAAAATTGTAAAATATTGATAATTTCAGGAAAATAGCTTTTGTGAATTAAATGTGAAATTGCCTTTAAGTGGGCTCAAAGTGCCAAAAAAAAAAACGCTATTTTGGTAATGTTAATTCATACCAGCTCATACCCATTGACCTAGAAACCTCAAAATGGTCTCGTAGTAAACCTTAATCTTTGCACTATTACCTGAAAGCCGAAAGTTTGTTCCAAAATATTTTTGAAGTACTTACAGCGATTTTTTAAGTAGGTTACGGACAAAAAAACGCCTATTCGCTTTTCATAATCAAAAAAGCTGTCGTTTTCTCTGTTGCCATTAAAAAAATGTGTAAATGGCGTCATAATTCGAAAACAATTGAAAGTCGGAAATTAAATTTGATGTAACTATGTATATTTTGATAATTAAAAATCGACGTGGCCTATGATTTTTTCAAATAACAAACCGTTTCAAAGATTTTGTCATATTTCCTTACTTTACCCGCATACTGTATTTTTTTTTTCATTTTTTGTTTCCAGGTACCAAACATGTATACGATACAATGATTACTAAACCAAACCCACCAAACCTAAAACTGTTAATAACAACCAAGACATTAAGTTTTAAACATTACTGCGAAAATCAACAAAAATATAGTAATACTAGAATAACTCAAAAATGGTGGCATTTAAGTATACGCAAACCTAATGTTTGTCGATGTCTTTTGATACGTGCAAGCCAGTGATGAAATAAAAATTATATATTTCTATCTAAAATATCAAAGTTAATAATCGACTTCCGGTAGACCGAAAGTTGTAGTCAAATGGCCCCAGCTGAGATGTTCAAATATGCTCCAAAATGAATCGCAACATACTGGAAAATTGTGAGGTCAAAATAAGTACCCGACAATTATGGTGGTCTCAAAATGTAGTTGCAATTGTATGAATAAACATAATATTTATTATACAATATAACATACAAAATTGTGTAGTTAACCAAAAACCGATAATATCACATATAAAAATTGTTTGAACACTTTTGCGGAAAACTTTTAGGATAGCGTTTGCATTCATTTCACAGGAAGGTATTGAAGCAGTGAATTTACGTTTTAAAATTAGAAAAAAACTATCGACTCTTATATCAATTTATATCTTTCATGCGTAACATAATATATGTATCTACAACCAGTTTGCGTTTCTAGATTCAGAGTTATGGGTGTGAGGGCTCAGTACTTTTCCAGAACGTCAATTTTCTATTAGGATTTTCCTAAAATCAGAAGATAGCTGAACTCAATAAAGCTGTACGAATACACAAGTAAAACTAAGCCAAGAATTCGTGTAACCCACTGACATGAACGAGGCCATTAACAAGCTACAAGTAGGCATGTTAATACTAATGACCATGTAACAGCATGGCAATTGTCTGTAAAATTCTAGCGCTAACTAACAAGGAATCGTTGTTTGTAAATGACGGTTTACATACGTCGTTAACACTACTGTAACACGAAACGGTTCATTTCTCTTACCATCAAGCCGTCTCATGCCATCAAAGCGATCCTTTGTCCCTCCAATAGCAAGCCATATAACTGTCTATCAAGATATAGGAAGTACCGAGAGAACAGATTAAAACGTTATTAATAATAATAATTATACTAATGTAGAATTAGAAAAGCTACTTTAGAGTCATCTTCGCATTGAAGAAGCCAATATAGCAAATTCCCAAGCAGCTTTCTCACGCATTTATAGGTTATATCGATGGTACCACCTACAATGTAGGTATTTCAGTGGCGACTCGTGCTCTAGAAATATGGGGGTTGCAACTTTTATAGATACCAGTTTGGTATGGCATGTTTTATATAAAAATATCGGGATTTTTACGCAGAAAAGAACTCCTTCTTAATTCCCTAGTTTTCAGTAGCTTTGACTGTCATAACCAGTGGCTGGACAAAAATGTATGTCTCGCAGTGCTAGAAGTCGCCCAGCTATGAGTGTTCGTAGCGGGCACGCATAAGTCAATGACGACTTACGCGGTCGATTGGATTGATATCCATAGGCGCGAAGCGCCTGGCGGTCGGTAGTAAACCGAGTGAATTTAATATTAAATGTTTGTCGTAACTATATGCAACACGTGCCCACTGAAATATTTTACTCATTTCTTGGATATGCATTGAACGATTGTATTACTGCATATTTTTCTAAATTATCTTCAGTTATCAAATTATTTCGCTTAGATGTTAAAATGTCTTTAAACCTTGAAAATGATCTTTCTACATCGCAGCTATTCACAGGCGCAAAAGAATAAACCAACACCAAATTGGAATATTTTTGAGAAATTCCTTCATCCGTAAATGAATTCGTAGAGATTTGTTTTAAAATATTAAAATCCGGATTTCTACGTACTACCGCATCAATTTTTTTTTGTAATTTTTTACTGAAGAAGTTCAACATTTTGTTGTTCTAGAAACTTTATGGTTGGCAATACTTGCGCAAAATTTGTATCAATAAATTTTAATTGCTCATGCAAATCTTGTGATGATAGTACTTTTTTTGCAATCTTTAATACTAACTGCTTCATCAGGCAAATTTAAGACGAAGGGTTTGATGATATCAAAGTTTCTTGCATAAAGAATTGCCGCTTCTAACCATGTACCCATCTCGTAATAACTGGTTGTGGTGGCAAAGGTAGATTAGGGCACTTTTCCTTGTAAAGAGACAATCTGGAAGGAGCTTTCAATAAAAGTTTTTTGCATGTGCTTATTAGCGTATTCACGTCTGGAAATTCTTCCCGAATAAATACACAAATTCTATGAATAGCGTGTGCAAAACATGTCAAATGAAGAATATTTGAAAAATGTTGTTCAAGTAATTTTCCAACTTTTAACATAATCGCAGCAGCGTCAGAAACAAACAGTAATACTTTGGTAGCGTCTGTGATTCCTACTTTTTTTATGGCGTCATTTACTATTGTACATATCGCTTCAGGTTTAACGATACGGCGAAACTGAGTAGATATTAAATAGGGTTTATATAAGTCTTGCGGGTCCAACAATCCGACAACGACGTTGACCACACATCTACCCTTCATATCCGTAGTCATCTGCAGAAACCCAAATATATTTATCGGATGTTTTGACTTTATTTTAGAAATTGTTTTGTCATGTTGCCCTTGTACGCAATATTTTCTAATTGTGGATTCATCGGGTAAGTCTCGTCCAGTATACTTCTTGCTAATTTTTTTAAAAACGGGATTAATTTTTGTGAAAGGTATATTAGCAGAAATAAATGTTTCACATAAATCATCAAAAAAGTTTTTAGTTGACGTTCCTGATACATTTTCCATGTGTTTCTTTGTTTTTACATGAGCCCGAAGACATTGTTTACTACGAATAATAAAATTTCGTGAGCAGAAATTGCAAACCACTTCCCCTTTCTTAACGAACGTGAAAGTATTGCCAAGCTCAGCTAGCAAACGATTCATTGCAGGATTTTCAAACTAAGTACAACTATAAAATAAAAAAATAATTCAACTCTAAGTATAAAACAGAAGAACAAATTCGAAATGGAAAATAAAAACAAATATTCACACAAAATTTCAAGAAACAACACAATTGAAAGAAACTGCTCAAATTATCTATCGACGAAGCGGAAATTTAAACAAGGCAAGCGACTGTACTCGATCAACGCCAAGTCAGGTGTAGTGGTATGTACACCATGAGCCGAAGCCAGACCGGCTAGCCGCGTCCCCACCAGCACGTGTCCCATGCACGACACTGGAAAATATACATTTTTGTCCGGCCACTGGTCATAACCCTCGAATACTTGTTGTTATAATCTATTACTAAATATTGCATAATTTAAATTAACTAACTTCTGGCCTTACTTTATGACTTAACAACATTACAGCTTATTTGAACAGAAAGTCTATATACAAACCAACACACGAGCCGGCACTGCGGTATCTAAAAAGACCTCACAAGAGCACAGATTGAAAGTATAATGATCATCTTCTACCAAGGATGAAGAATGTCTTCGGCGCTCTGTTCCTCGTCCAGTATCAATTTTACGATGCGAAATGCGAGAGAATCTCTACAATGTGCAATTTTGCAATCGCTGCAGCTCAACGGGATGCGATATTGTGGCCAGCTGACAGCAAGCGGACGTTTTCTCATGATGTTCATCCATTGTCTCCGTTGTATGATCATTTTTAGGAAATTGGAGTTGCGCGATTTACTGTTGGCTTCCTGGTTGTCTGACAGTGCCCACACACGAAGTTAAGCACGTCGTGTAATTTAATTAAATGGTTAATGAAGCGACCACCGCGGGGTTATGTAATAGGTTGTAATGAGTGCATGGGTTGGAGTGTGTGGTGAGTTGTAAATTATAACCTTTGTGTGACACAAACAATATAATTAGTACGCGCCCTGCTGTTTAATTGTTTTAATTGAAGTAGTGTTCTTGTGTAGGAAAGATGCAAAGACTTTGAGGTTATAAAACAGCGTTTAGACGTTTAGAAGAGGACGTTTCAAAACGGCAAAGTTGCATATTTCTACGGATTTGTATTCCTATGGTTTATCACGTTGTCTTCATAATTTATTGCAATCCATTGCGTATTCGTTTCGTCTTAAGTGACATCATTTTTATCGTTTATTTCTTTCGACAATCTCAGCAATAATTTAGTCTGTTTACTTAAGGATGCTAATTGCTTATTCTTATTTAACTTCCTCAACAAAAATGACAGAATAGGGTATTTGACTATTATTGGAAAACCATCTTAGTGTGTTTATTCCTTCACTCTACATTGTAAATGTATTATTTTTCGTAATTATTTCCTCAATATTTCATAAAAATCAGCGTTAAAAATTGAATCACAAAAAGCCCCGCTAAAACGATACTTTCTGTTGTGTGACGTCACCCGTTAGTAGATGTCAAATTGGCCCATATGGTCTGTCAGCATCCAGCATCGGCATCGTCGCCGTTTGGTAATTGTGTTGTATGATGTGTTGTTTTCACAATTTCTACATAAAAATGGGTTATAAATGGTGTATAAATCCACAATGCAGAAATACGTCAAGAAAAACTCCGGATAAACTATTTGTAGCTGTTCCGCAAGATTTGAAACTGCGAAGAAAGTGGTTGGCTCGTTGAAATCCAAATGAAATAAATAGCGACCAATACAAGTGTTTTTTGTTGTGAAGATTACTTCGACATAAGTAAAACTGACTAGAATAAGTTATCTATCGTATTTTCGAACCAGGTATTATCTGATCTGACAGCTTAAGTTTAGGGATATCCTAACCTACAATGTCATGCTTACATGGCACATTAGTGCTATTAAATTCAAACGGGAGAAGCATAAGAGCGAGTTCGGATGACCCGGTATTGTACGGTGTGAGTGACGCGATGCATATATAAGCGTACTAACGTATGACGTCACTGGAGATTGAGCCAATTACAGAGCGTTTTCAATCATGTGATAGGACGTGAATAAAATTCAATTTTAATTTTGGTTTTTAATAGAAATAAAGCATTTTTTTTTGAAAAGTAATATCAAATAGTTTTCTTAAACTGTAAGCTATTAGAATGACTATAATACAAGCCATATTTATAATACAGTCAAATACCCTATTGTAAATACTGCGCATTTGCGTTGAGGTACTACTTTTAAGTATCCAGAAAAGTGAAACAATCCCAAAAAAATACGTCTTGGACTCGTGTCTTTTCTGAATAGATGTTAGAAATTCTAGAATTGTGTCACAACTTAAAATAATACATGATAATTGTAACCCTTTTCTTGAAAGAAATCGTTGCAAGCACTTACTTAGCAAAGACTTGATTCTAAATTTGACGTTTTTCTTGTGAACTTTGACATGCACACTATGACTTGATCAATATAATATATCGATACGTAAATCGCTTTAAAAAAAGACTTTCAAACTTCTATGCGATTATTTTCTACAGCCGCATTAAATAAAATATGACGATTGTTTACGTACATGTCCAGCTATCGTGCTAATATTCGTTACTGATATATCCGCTTCCATCAAAATCTCGTTTACAACCTTTGTTACATTAAAACTTGAGAACACAAAAAACGGCAATCTATAGAAGATACTCTCTAAGTGCTACCTGAACAAAACTTGAACTTCTCGCGGTAAGTGGTTGAGGAGACAAAATCTGAAAGACGAGCGTTAATTTAAAAATGCAAAAATCTCTCGCGCTCATGTTTACACCGAGAGGCAAACTTTTGATAGTCAAACAACTTGTGAAGAAATGATTAAGGAGTATTCAGGGCACACTTTATTTCATTTTTGTTCAGTAGTTTTGTAGTTATGAGCCTTCAAACACAGTGATGTGACAAGCTGTTATTTTATAGGTAAAGTTAGGTCTATCTGGACAAACAATATTTTGTTTATAGGAAATTCCCAGTAGCTGTTGCTCTCTTAAATATTAGGGCAGGTCATTAGCGTTTGCTCATTACGTTGAAAACTGGTTTCTGGCCGATGATGTAGTAATGGTAACAGCTGCAAGGCGACTCGATAGCGAATCGTATTGAACGGACGTTCCGTTACATATCTGAAAACTTTGGACTGCTGCATTCCGTGACAGTCCAAGGCCAACAGGAAATGCACAGACTTGCTTCGGGGCACCCAAATTCGAAGAACAACATGCAATTATAGATAAGCGTGCAGGAGTGGTGGAACCAATACCCACTATTACAGAGATTGGTGGGTTTTTGATACGATGATTAAAGTTGTGCGACATTCTATAGCAGTGGTTCTTAACCGGTAATATTCAGTGACCCATAATCAGTAAAGAAAATGGGTAAATTGGTTCAATAGTGCAGAAATAATAATAGTTGTTCTTTTATTAACGTAAAAAACGTCCTAACTTGTCAAAACTCAACAAAACTAACAATTAAAATATTAACAGTTTTCAAAACAGTAATAAATATGAATAAAATAAATAATGAATTCTGGACACAAGACATTTAACGCAAAAATGCGTACTATAAGTATTGTAATCGTGTCGAAAAAAAATTTGAGTTTTTAGCGGAAATGTCTGTATGTACCCGCTTTTTGTGGCGACGATTCCGATTCCGATTAATTTTTATAATTAATGTCTATCACACTTTTTGGTTAATAGTTTAGCTGCATGAGTAAATTCTATTTAATCGAGATCACTCGTACTGCATTAAAACTAGTTGGCCAGGATTTGACAGATATTTTGATTCTATTGACAGGATTGTCAGCACATCAGCGTTTGTTACTGCTGTATAGTATGATAAAGTCATGTGCCTGACCACATCAGATTTTTTTTCGTACTCATCTTTTTGTATCACATTAGTGACACCGCAAATAAATTTTATTCGTGTATTAGTTTTTTCAATTCGTTAAAAAGTTACAGCTGTTTAAAATATCAGCAAATCCTTATTTTTAACGGCTCCAACTTCTTAAGGAATTGAGAAAACCAATAGGTCCATATGAAACATTTTATTCGAAATGAGATTTAATATCTAGAAAAAGAAATCGGTAACTAGTTTCATATGAATTTTATTTCGTTCATTTATTTATTCAATTAATTTTTATGTTACTACTTAAATTTATTTTACTTTATTATTGTTGTAATGGGTATTTATTGATTTTTTTTCGTTTTTGCTTTGTTTGATATGCATTTTATCTTTTATTGTTCTTAGTTTTTTAACATTTCAAATGGAGTAGATTTACAAGAAAATATAAGATACAGAACATTAATTCACTTAAGTGTTATATTTTAATAGACATCAGTGACCTAGCAATATATTTTTGCAACCGTTTCTAATATCCATAACAAAAATTACAATTATCGCAACATACCTTGTTTAACAGAAACATATCTCGCATTCAGGGCAGCCACAAAACTAGCTTGCGGCAACGAATCCTCCAAAGAGAACAGCTCGTCCTTAGTAACAGTATTGGACCTAGTTTTGAGCACAGCCTTCGATCCAATAGGGCTTAAATACTGCCCACTGCGGTCCCTCAACGCCAATTGTCCACTGTGGTACTCCGCAGAGAATAGACAATCCTTATTGCACGTGTCTATCAATTTACCTATCGAGAAAAGACAACACAAGCCTCAAAACTGATGATAAAACCGTTTGGTGTATAGCTCTTACCTCCAGCCGACAGATATTTGTTATTGCAAGTGTGTAGGGCGTATTTTCCATCTTCGTCCGCATGGAATTCGAGAGTAAATAGGGTATCTTCACCCCAGGGGATGTTAGCATCCACGTGAATCTCGTCCAGGTTTTCTGACAAGTGTGCGAAACGTTTCCGACCTACTGATCGTAAGTTTACCTAAAATAAATTGATTCGATTTAAGCGTGCATTATTTAGACAGATATGTGCATTAAAATAAATACTTTGAGCTTTAGATTTAATAATGTGAGCATTAAAATAATAAATATTGTGCATTCAATAACTTGTATAGATCTGTTATTGTTCCTGTTACTGTTTACAAGAGTAATGACTTACATAAGAACATTTGCGAGAAGATTAGGGTAGTATTGATAACTTATTTGTTTATGGAATTCGAATAGGCGTTTTCGCTTGATTTATTTGCGCTGAATACGAATCTGAGCTTGTAAGTTGCATGTCACATCAGATTATTGCGTTTTTTTAATATTTCTTCTGGAAGCGTCCGCATATCACTTAAAGAATCGATGTAAATGCTTCAACATTTGTGACCAAACTTTTAGGATTCAGATTAAGGTTTACCAGGAAACCATTTTGAGGTTTTCAGGAAAAAAAAAGGTATAAATTTGTAAAAACTAGCAAAATCGCACCATTTACAATTTTACCCCACTTTTTTCAAAAACCTTGCGCAATAGTAAATAAAAATTAAATTAAAATTTTCCTATGTACGGCTATAAAATTCGTTTCCGCTGCCATTTACACAATTAAATGATCCAAAATACAGTAAGAAAAAAATGGCGTTCCATTTAACAAAATCTGATGTGGACAGACACACGACTTTATCATACTATACCACTGACCACAGAGTACCATACATACAGCAGTGTCAAACTGTGTCAGACGCTGATGTTTTGACAATACTGTCAATAGAATCAAAGTATCTGTCAAATCCTGGCTAACTAGTTTTAATGCAGACACGAGCGATTTCGATGAAATAGAATTTGCTCATGCAGCAAAACTTGCACTTCAGGGTGAAACAGGATGACGAAAACTCCTCGCTACGCAATATCAATGCCGGAGTACCACAAGGAAGTGCATTGGGACCACTTTTGTACCTACTGTAAACTTATGATATTCCTGTTCCGGGAGAAAGCAGAGTGGCAACATTTGCAGACGATACGGCTATTTTGGCGATTAGTGACAGTGTCGAAAAAGCAACTCAAAAGTTACAGATAGTTGCAAACAAAATCAACCTTTGGACAAAGAAATGGCGCATCAAACTAAATGAAGGAAAATCCACGCATGTAAACTACACCAATAAGAGAGTTAACAATATTCCAGTAACCATTAATGGGAACGATATTCAATACGCGGATACAGTGAAATACCTTCGCATGACACTGGATGCCAAGCTTAGATGGAAAGTACATGTCAAGAAAAAGCGGGACGAACTCGACCTAAAATTCCGCAAAATGTATTGGCTAATGGAACGCAGGTCAGCCCTGTCAGTGCAAAATAAGCTCCTACTATACCAGCAATTATTAAAGCCAGTACGGGTGTATGGAATACAGTTATGGGGATGCACTAAGCAGTCCAATATCAACCTCATTCAGAGGTTCCAAAATGAAGTTCTAAGGGCCATTGTTGGTGCACCATGGTACATCAAAAACACCAATCTTCATCGGGACCTTCGCATGGAGATGGTAACTAGCGAAATATCAAAATTTGCTAAGAAGCACGAGGATCGTCTACTCCACCGCGACAACATTGAAGCCATCCAGCTGCTAGACAACAGTGCGCTAGTGCGTCGGCTGAAAAGAACTAAACCATTCGAACTAGTGCGGGAGTGATTAAAAGCAGAGCACCCGTAGTGTATTCACAGTGATAGTATAAGTGAAAACAACCTCCGTCTACTTGAGTGGTAAAAACTGTCAGACTAACACAACTTGGGCCAATGGGCAAAATTGTAGAAATACTCATTATTTTATCAGTTTAGGTTAAGTGAAAATAACTTGTTAGTCATTGACTAGGTGTTATGCCACAAACACTCTGTGTTTGAACAAAATATATATAGAAAAAAAAAGAAAAAAAATGCAGCAAAACTATTAATTTTACCAATAAATGTCATAGACATAAATTATACAAAATTTCTTCTACTTTAATTTATTATTTAACTATTTTGAGGAAATTACAGAAATGGCAGCTCATTTGCCCGTTTTCTTTTGTGGTGACGATTCCGGAAAAACTACTAAAAGTATAGGGACGAAGCTTTATATTTAGAAGTTTCATGACTAAACTAAGAGCTGAAAGAAGTTTTGTTCAAAAGGGTCTAAAGGAACCCGAGGTTTACTCTTAGATTTTTCTACGATTTTCCAAATAAACCGCCATTTCTGTAATTTCGTCAAAATAGTTAAATAATAAATTAAAGTAGAGGCAATTTTGTATAACTTATGTCTATGACATATTTTTGGTAAAATAATTAGTTTAGCTACACGAACAAAGTTTACCTTTGAAAGCAGTTTTTATTCGAAAGAGCGCGCTAACCCGACTACGCACGTCAAAACATTCTATTTGATCGAGATAGCTCGTATGTTGACAAATATTTTAATTCTATTGACAGTATTATCAGATCATTAGTATTTGACACTGTTGTATAGTATGATAAAGTCATGTGCCTGGTCACATCAGATTTTTTTTTTATAATCAAGAAGTAATTTTTTGTATTGCTCAAATATATTTATGTATTCGACAAATAGTTTTAGTATTGGTCAAATATTTTATCATAATCCTCTCACAATGAACGCACGGATTCGAACAAAGGACCCGTGCATTACCGGTCCTTAAAAAAAAGCACCTACCTGTGGTCTAGCCGCCAAATGGATATACCAAAACTCGGCATCTCCAGGCACCTTGGCAGTACACGTCAGCTTATCACTACTGGACCCCAAAAAGTAGCCCCTGACCACATTCCTAAACGCCCATCTTCCCTTTCCATCCTCAGACACGCTAATCTGGAACTTGCTACCAGGATCTTTCTCCTCACTCTCGCAAGTGACGTTTCCAAAACTGTCCACAGCCAAGTACTTGTCGAGATGGGACTTCAGGTAGATGAAACTCTCGCTACCAGAGGTCGTATCTGGTTCCAGGGTCCAAATCTGCTTCTTCTTCAGAGAGGTTCCATTGGCGTTGATCTTGAAGCCGAAAGTTTCAGCTGTGAGGTAGCGATATTTTGAGTTTATAAGGCCAATGGTCCAGCAACCGCGCTGCTGGTTCTGGGTGATGATGTCCCCGCAACCGTTGAGGTCGCCGTTGGCGTGCCCGTTCAGTCCGTTCATGTCTGTCGATGATGATGATGACGATGGGATGATGACTTCTGATGCGGTGACTTCTGAAAAGAAGAAGAAAATCGTATTAGTATTAATATTGCTGATGGCAAGGCTCTAATTGAAGGTGGAGGCAGGTGTAGATAAGTCCATTAGGAAGTTTCGATAGGCTGGAGATCGAATGATGAGGTCAAAACCTGTTAAATCCACTTTTGGCCCAAAATGACTTTATACAGGTTTTGGGGTTCAATCAATTTTTCGAGGTTTTTGAGATAATAGTCATCTTTATGCAGACATTGGATTTGATGTAGACATTTTTGGAAATTCAATATTTTTAAATATTTTGAAATTGCAGATGGCAAAAAACTTCAGCTAGTCTAATGGCAGCTCGTCGTGGGAGACCCTGTATATAGTTTGCCCACAAATAAATGATAAAGATTGAGGTTATGAATACTCAACTGTTGTATTTATCGGCTTTGTTTTCGATACATTGTGTGTCTTCATAAGACTTTAGAAAATCGTTAGGGAGGAATAAACAGTCCAATTGCGTTGTAAGGGAGTATATTAGTTTGACCACAAATCAATATTAAAGGTCAAGGTTATATACATGACGATATGCATCGTAGGAACTTCATGAAGTAGATTGAACATCAGTTGACCCCAAATTTACCTCCACGGTTGGTTCTTGTAATACTAGTTAGCATAGGAAGGTGGCTCAACTCTCAATTACATCATTGTATTTCTACTTCTTTCCGTTACAATTGAAGGCACTAGATGCAAAACAGCACAAGTACAATGATAAATGCATTAGACTTGTGCTGTTTTGCATCTAGTGTCTTCGATTTATAATAAAAAGACAATTGCAGCTACATTTACAACATAAATTCCAATCAGAGAATACCAATTTAGCGACCATAAATTTAGCATTTAATCCACACTACAATCTCACTGGATGTGGATGACTCACTCTCAACACCCTACCCTCTCAACGTCCTTTCCAGCCATTTCAAGCAGATCGTTTGTTATGTCTATGCTAGTAACGCCCCCACAACTAAAGAATCGATAAAGTTACACGACCTCACACTCGACAAAATAAACAAGATTCTCCACTGCTTTGGATGCCTAGTAGTAGATACGAGCATTTTTTCGATAGGACACGAGTGCTAGGTCAACTGGCAACGGATGTAGATATATCAAAGCGCTTGGGTTAGGTCAGGATTTGTTGCCATGAGATAAACAAACATTCCTATCGCGTCTGACCGTTCTGTAGCAAGTTATTTTCAAGTTGACGAAACCTGATGGTTTTGAATAATTCCAGAAGGAATGTGTATGTCTCGAACTAAAAGTAGAGTACCTATTCAATACCTACCAATTGGTAAATGATGGTGATTACCGATTTCTAACGGCTGACAGCGACCAAGAAGCGGTACTCGTCGTGCAGCTGGCTAACAATCGCTATCGGCGACGGAACTGACTGGATAAACGGTTGAAACGCACCAGAACCATAAAATTTAACGCCATTGATGCACGTTCTCGTGTGTATGCCGATTGTTGTCTCGGATTTGGGTTAACAGCCTTGCCCTCCGAAGACAAAGGAACGTTGCGAAACGAACGTGCCGAAAGAACTGTTGATAATTTGTATGAATATTGTTGCCTTAAGAGTAAATGTTAGTCACCGGCCTCAAAAGTTCGACGAAACTGAGGTGCGAGAGGAGGGAACAAGCCACGCCCACTGTACACTCCGCAGAAAATGCAAGCAACACACTGATTAGATGAGGGGAACGGCGGTATCGTTCTTTGGCGGCGAAGATCAAAGGGGCCGTACGGTGTCGACTGGCGCCGAACCGTTTCCTAATAATTTTGTGTATGTGACTATCGCATGTTCTGAAATGCTTTTCTTGTATATTTTAAATACAAATACAATTCCACAAAACAATACAGATACTATTATAACATTTCTATTTTACTACTAACTACGGTTGAACATTTTACCTTTTGTATGTTGAAAAAAATTGTAGTTTTGGTAAAAACAGACACCTTTTCTTACATAAATCATTTATTGCTTTACATTTATTATTAGAATTAGTAACTAATTATCAGTTAGCTCCGAAGAAGCGAACAGCATGGTTGCGAAGACAGTAATTATGAATTTTTACTCACGGCATAAAACGGTAACTATTTATCATCTAAATTTAAATGACTCTGGCCGTGAAAGCATTCGTACTCAGATACTTATTTAAATCCATTTAACGTTTTCTTTGTGCATCAATAATCTCGAATGTCTCGTTCGTACTTAGCAGAGATCGATACTTTCAGGTAAAACACACCTCATATAAAAATTCAAATTTTTATCGGCTGACGCAAGTAGGTGTTAGTAAATATAATATTCCTATTTTAATTCTAGATACAGTTGGATACTGCATTTTGAAATTTTACTCAAAATTATTATTGCTATGTATAGACTTGGTAGTATATGTACTTCAATTTCAATTGTAGGTATGAGAAAAAATAGATTTCGATAAAACAGGCAGCTTTATGTATATGTATAAGTCATTTATTATATTATATAGATACAAGTTCAAATATTTTACACGTTTATAAAAGTTTTTTGCCATATATGGTAATCCGGCACGCTTACGCCTATAAGAGAGTATTGCCCAAATTAACTAGCGAAGTTAATTAGCGAAGAATTACACTACACGTATAATATCTACATATACACTTACCGCAGGTACTCTAGCAAGTTATTAGTTTTCTTAGAACGCGGGCCACATTAAAGGCAGCTGATTTTTTAATTTGCCCATATTTCTAGCGTCTGTTCTACGTCTGTTGTACAACAAGTCGAACTAAAGCCAACCATCCTACATAGATTGCGATTGCCCTGAATGCATTGCCAAGCGACGAGTGTTTGGTATTAATATTATGTTCTAAATCTAAATACCAATATATTTGAAATTCTATGACGAAAAATAAATGACTGATTTAAATTACTTGTATTTCCTTAGTAATAATTTATTTAACTCCTATTAATTATTTAGTAGTTGTAACATTGTAAGTAGGTATTGCGGTTGTTGATTATTCTTCGTTCCGTGTGTCGTAATTTATAACTCGCTTTTTGCTGTCTGCGTAGAGTCCATCAGGACGGCAAAAAAATATTTCTCGTATTCGGTTTCTAGCCTATTTTGATCGAAATTCAACAATTCATGTTGATCACATACACTTCCGCAAGAACATGCTCTCCTAACTTATAAGCGAGTCGTTGCTATCTACGTAGCACCAGCACGGTAAAATTTATTTCTCGTATGGCTTTCGTTTGCCGGGCGCGGCGCCGCTATACCTCCCGTGTCAACATGCGATCAATATTTTTGTTAGGCCGAAATTGCTCAATATTTGTGATTCCCCTGGCTACGTATTCATGCAGCTGCTTCAGACTGTACCATTTGAATTTGATTGGTCGAAGAAAATGATGTGGTGTTTATCCAACAGATGGCGCGCACCGTACGACTATAAAATATGTTATTCTCGACTCATTCACATGTTCAAAAAAGCAACGGTTAAATCATTACAACATTCATATTTTGTTGTCATTTTTTTTACACAAGTTCATGAAGGCTCAATACAAAATGTTGTAATATTGCTTTTTTGATGTTTGGTTCGGATTTGAAAAAAAAAATAACAAAAATTACCAATTATTGGCTTCTTTAGCAAGGGTAAAAAACAAAACAACAACGCAAATGAAAAAAAGCGGCATTCGTACCCGGTGTAATACACCTTTATCTATAACTTAATGTATTACACGTGAGTATTAACACACAATTAAGCTCAGTATGTTTGGTTTTATGTAGTGTTGTTTTGTAGTACGCTACTACCTCTAGTGATTCCTCTTAAGATTCTCAAGCTTTTTGAAAACTGATGAAACAAGGCATAAGTATACAACAAAATTAAAGTTTGACTCTTTTAATACAAGAACTAACCATGGATGTAAATTTGGGATCAACTGCTGTTCAATCTATTTCATGAAGTTTCTACAATTCATATCGTCACGGTTATCACCACTTTTCTAAAATTTAGTGAAGATTTCAAAAATGCGATAAAATACAGGGTGTTCCATTAGAAATATAAATTAAATATAAATTAAAAATTCAACAGTGGCAAAAGCAACAATGTTCCAGATGTATTACATGTCATGAGACACATTTCCAAAAACCATTATGCGGTATTGCACAAGATATACACAAAAGCCTTATGACGAAAAAACACATCAATTATAATTGCACAAAGAAACACACCAATTAGGTACAGACACCCGATCAATCACGTCAATATGCCTTCCAAAAAACCCCGCTAATCACCATTCACCGCACAAAAAAAAAACAAAAGACGCGCACAACACTAGTCATCACCTGCGCATAAAATCCATTCACATTCGCCCGACCAATTGGATTCGTACAAACCGCGCATAAATTCGTAACGCTCGACGGCCAGAGTTCCTTGAACGCTGAGAATCAGACAGGAAACGACTTCCACCTCATTCTTATCCGCATATTCCAACGCCCGGTCTTTCGTATTCCCCGTTAATTGTATAGATTTTAATACCGGCTTCGTTTCGGCGGCATTCGCAAACACCTCATTACGCTTACGGACGTCTTGGTCGGCAAAACAGAGCGTGACAACGCTCTCCGGTACGCGTACCGCGTACACAACGCCGTACGACGTGTGTGGATACGTTCCGCTGAAGATGTTAGAGGCGACGAACCAAAACCGAATTTTTAGAGGCTTTTTACGAAGATTCTATATCGTTAAATTTGTGTAATTAGTTGAAATTTATATTTGAGAAGATTTTAGAAGTAAAGTAAACGTCCTAAATTCAGACACTGTTCTAAATTCCGACATATTTCTGTTTAATTGGTTAAGGCTCCCGTCTCAATTCCAATAGCGCGCGATTTTCTCCAAAACTTCGAAATAAAAATATCACCTGGAGCCTTATTCTGCAGCACTTAGCGATATCGCAATACGTCACATCGAATACTTAGCGACATCGATAGCCGTATTCTACCGTTTTTATCGATATCGACTGACGTCACGACTTTCCGACATGTCGCTAAATTTAACGACAGCTTCGGAGGTGTCGATAAGTTGATTCGATATCGCTATGCGTACGTAATGTCACTTTACGTTCATTGTGTACGGAATGTGTGAACCCAGTGACAACCAGTGTGTCAAAGTTGTAGAATATCGAAACAGCTAATAATGGTTCAGCAGCAAACTATGTTATAGGTTCCCGCCTAAACGTCAAGAAGTTTTAAAACGGTGGATTATAGCTATCCGAAGAGATAAGTGGTATCCTTCTAGACCCAGTAGGAATTGTGGACAACACTTTTTAGAAACTGATTATCGAATCAAACAAAGATGTAGCAAGAAATTTTTGAAACTTGATGCTTTGCTAAGTGTTATAGATGATACGGTATTGCAGCTAGGCCGTCGAATTATATTGTTAATATTGTTGATAAGAACATTGCTTTTTATATTCTTAAGTAAGTAAGTTTTAAATAACATTTCGAATAAATAAAAATTTTAAAATGTGAAAAATATTTTTTTATTTATAATTAATATTATCCAATAAATATAATCAGCATCATGTGGACTACTTTTTATATGAGAATTCGTTTCCTTAATTCAGTAATACAAAGAGAATTTAGTCATTGGATTGAACTACTAATATATAATTTGAGAGTACCTATATGTAGACAGTAAATTTTATTTAGCCGGAATGTATGAATAAAATATACTTTTTATTAAATCTGCTATTATTATCTAGTTTATTGAAGTCTCTGCAAAAGTTAAACTTGATTAATTTGTTGCAATTTAATTGAAAAAGGATATTATAAATAAAAATGTGTAATTCGGCCGTAGTACTGAATGAAATACAAATAGATGGCTAGCCCACATCACTGCGAGTTGCATACCAAATGCATTTGCCTCACTTATTGACCATTACGGGTCCTTTCCAGAAAATACGTAGTATATACATTTCACTGCCTCAAACGTACAACATAATAACCTCCTGACCACGAATCGAACTGCTGTCATATCTGACAGCAAATGCACTGTCAGTAAGGTATTTTTTTACCGAATTTTAGCGACATCGATACACGTGACGTCATGTCGAATCGAAACGGTATAGCGATGTCGCTAATCGCTATAATTGTAGAATTAGGCTCCAGATGTAGATGGTGCCAATATAACCAAGTCTGATGAATAACCTACACAAATAAATGTATTGCTTTCTATTTATTTTGTAAAGATATTCAAACTGGAGTGGGGGAGGTGGGCAGTTTTCTAAATTTAACTTGTTGTATGGGGGTAGGGTGCCCGTTAGGCTGGTTCCAAAATGCACTGCAAACATTTTTGTGATGATAGAAAGCAACAAACCCCAAAATCATTTACAAATCCAAAAAATGTGGACACGTATTTTCTTTTTGTTGAATTTTTTATTTTTAAGCGTGCCTGTCGATGCCTTAAATTTACATGGGAAGAAGACATTTTTTGGTATTTTTTAAATAATTGTTCGGGGTTTGGGAAAACTTAAGATTAGTGCCGTGAAAACTACCATTAAATGAAAAAAATTACTTTTTTCAGATAATTGATCCTTCTAATCATTTCAGTCTCTTTTTTCTCATAGAGATTACTACTATAAGTCTAGTGGAATGTTTCTAAACATTTGTTAGTTAATTTTCATTAGTTTAAAGAAATTCTATTTTTTAAGTATGTAATTCGTTTTTCTGGAAAATCAGATTGAATTCTTTTTTCTGAGTTCAAAATAACAAATTATTATCTTAGAGTGACTTTATTCATTAAAAAATTTCTTCCTATTGTTTAAACAATCAATTTATTCATTTTCACGTTTTTTCTAATTATGGTAAAAAAGTCAGCATTTTTGTGAAATTAACTTAAATTTCATGTTCGAGATATATAATAAACCTATTATCTATATTATCTAATAAACCCACACCTAAAATTCATTTTTCTAGATCGGTCTGGCCAACTGATATTCGCAAGTGACAAATTGTTGAAAAAATTGAAATGATTGTAATCCTTTTTTTCGGG
The DNA here is from genome assembly GCA_963966075.1 of Aphodius sticticus. Classification (NCBI taxonomy): domain Eukaryota; kingdom Metazoa; phylum Arthropoda; class Insecta; order Coleoptera; family Scarabaeidae; genus Aphodius; species Aphodius sticticus. The sequence goes on from OZ014510.1 coordinate 7,242,021, forward strand.
AAATGGAGAGTTACATTTCTTTTTAAAATATTAAATTTCCTAAAGTCAACAAATTTTATTAATCACATTTCTTTCTCCATTTCTCATTCTGTTTTCGTACCACTGTGTGTCGCAAGATAATGTTGATTTGTTGCTGCCTGGAAACTGTTCCCTGTACTCTAATTTGATAAAATATTGAAAACGAATATTATTTTATTATTTAAATAATGGAAATCATCCCAAAATAGAAATGATGTCACTTGAGAATAACAGTTGGCCAGACCGATCTAAAAAAATAATTTTAGGCGAATTGCAAAAAAAAAATCGTTTAAAGAAATGGCATTTGTTTAAACAAATGTGGGTTTATTAGATAATATAGGCTAGATATCTCGAACATGAAATTTATAAGTTAATTTCACAAAAGAAAAACTGACTTTTCTACCATAATTAGAAAAAAAGTTGAAAATGAATTATAATTAAGCAACAAAAAGAAATTTTTTAATGAATAATGGTCACGCTAAGATAATATACTGCCATTTCGAACTCAGACAACAGAATTGAGACGGATTTTTGAGAAAAACGAATTCTTTAAACAAATAGAATTTGTTTAAACAAATGGGAATTAACTGAGAATTGTTTATAAACATTCCACTAGACTTATAGATGCTGATTTCTATGAGAGAAAAAAGAATGAAATGATTAGAACGGTCAATTTTCTGAAGAATCTAATTTTTTTAATTTTGGGTAGTTTTCAGGGCACTGTAGGGGTGGGTTGGGGGTGTCTGATCCATATGTATATTAGGTCAAATTCTCCCTTGGAAAGAAAATACCAACAAATTCTTTTACCCACGTAAATTTGAGGCCTCGATAGGCACCATTGGAAATTTCGAAAAACAATATGTGTCGACTTTTTTTGGATTTGAGTGTCCATAAGAGAAAGAGTGCTATGTAATACTTAAACATAATACGCACCAAAAAACGCACCAAAAAACGCAAGCCCCCCCCCCTGGATACGCCCATGGATTTTGGTACTTTCACAATCGACTTATCACAAAAAAAAACGTCGCTATTTTAAACATGTTTGCCAACTCACTACAATCACGCACTACAACACTCCAGAATGTAATTCCTGAGAAGTTCAGAAAAATACCATATCATATTATAAAGAAGAAAAAACCGTTTAGGGTACATTCCAAAAGGCGGCATTCTAACGATCAAAACATCAAGCGCATACCAGAAGCTTGCAAAGTGAGGTTATGGCGGCGTCCATTGCTCAAGTTGGTCATTCAACCAGTGTCAGAGTTGCGCTATGCCGGTAAACCTGTTGCTATTGAGTTGTTTGTAATTATCGTAAGTTTTTATGACGCGCGTTCAATACAAATACGGAAAGTGGCTATAATAGTTACGTTATCTACCTCTACCTGGCTCTGGTCGGCGGTTAATTCCAATTAAAATCGCTTTTAACCCGCATGAGGTTATTTATACGCGCGTGTTACTCGTTTTGACCGTTTTGACCCCAGAATACAGAATAAAATTTAGATTAGTAAAAAAAGAAAAACGAGTTGTTGAAAAATTCTCATCGATTTTGAGTTGTTTGCGGTTGATCCTAATGAATAATAATAAATATTAATGATTTCATTCCTAATGAATAATAATAAATATTAATGATTCCATGAAAGCACTCAATGTTTGAAGCTAAATTCCGACATATTTCTGTTCAGTTGGATAAAATAAGAAATCTACAACATTGAACTTTATTTTAGGACATCCGGTTTGTTGATTTGACATTACACTTATCAACCCACAATCGTTTCTTATTCTACCAATGTTCTAACGGTCAGAATATAACCTAGAAGTTTGACTGATCTTGATAATAGGGTATTCCGGTGTTTTTGAACTTGTCATTTTTTATAAAGTATGGGTGCTACTGTTTGCTACTTCACAAGTAAAATATCAAACATTGTTTTAAATTAAGAGAAATCGTTGTTTGAAGTTTGAATTAGGATTGGTCTTTGTGACGGCACAAAGACCGCTCAAAGTGAGCGACTTGACAACGTTGCTAGATCTAGGGTGCACGTAGTAAATTTTTGTCTTCTGTTGTGTCAACGTTTAGAATCGCTCGTTTTTGACACCTGCTTTGGTTATTGAGGTTATATCAAACACTTGTTCAAAATGTATAAATTCCAACGCCGACATTGTTCTGTGCCGTGCTGTAACAGCAGTAGAACAGTAACTCCTGATAAGATTTTCTTTACATTGCCGACTAGCGAGATGAGAGATGTTTGGCTTCAAGTTTCAATGATCAAATCATCTCTAAAAAAGTTACCTTTATTCGTTGTCAAACAACAGGGTCGCCAACCATCAACTTGGCTGATCAGCTGTTCGAGAGCTGTCCGCTGTTGCCACCGGTACTAGGGATCGGTAATCATCGTGTATTTCCGAGGGTGGTCGGTGAATTCAAACGAAATGCACTTTTAATTGCAATTATCTCATAGAAAAACTAAATCAAAAAGCTCATAGCTTAACTTTATGAATCCTCATAAATTGTACAATAAGTTAAACCGAATATCTGCTTAAATTTTGACACGACCGGAATACCCTATTGAGTGTTGAGTGACTTATTTTTACATCGCTACAGGATAACAGTAATAAAGAAAATTCTAATAATATCTATTTAGGCTGACTAAAAATGTTTTATATTTTCATATATAATACGGTATACTAATCTTTTGACCACTATTATTTACAAATTTAGGGGTGTCGGAATTAGGTACATGTAAATATAGCACGTCCGTAACTCAGACATGTGTGTCGGAATTGTGTACACGGTTAGAAGTAATACATAAGGCTCTATTGCTGTCTTTACACAATAAAATAACATATTTTACATCGTGTGCTATATTACAATTAATTGTACGCATTTTGTCCAAATTCAGTGTCGGAATTACGGACATCAATAATTCCTAATTATTACAGGGTCTTGGAATTACGATCATCAATAGTCCCTAATTCCGTCATAAATATCGACAGGCATCATAGGAGATTACGAAATAAGGCAGAATGATGAAGCACTAGCAGCAGAGAGTAGCGATTTTGGCATTAATACACCACAGTTAAGCCATGGAGACAACAGTTAAACTCATGCCTTCTCCATTACAAAAAACATTATTCTGGTCTGAAACACCCAAATAAAGTAAACAGAAACTGTTCTTCGGTAACACTATCACTAATGCTTGGAGAGAATATTTGTTAATAAAAAAAAGAAAGAAGCACTAAAGAAAATCATTCTAGAGAAATAAGGAAGGATCGAAAAAGGAACAGAATAGAAATCTGCGCCAAGAAAAAGAGAACGTTAAGAATTCCAGATGCAAGAAGCATTAAAATACAGATGAGGTAGAGAGGGCAGACTGAAGAAGACTGAGCACTTATTTCATGCGGTCTTTCATTAAAAATGGTAAAACATAAATGCTTAACAATGTTTTACTTGAATGTTTGGGTATGTAATATAAATTACATAGCTATTATCAATTTTCTTTAAAAATTAATAGCCAGATATCTTTAGAAGGAAATTATTGTTTAAAAAAAAGTTGACATAGTCATAATTTACCTTACTAGATGCTGAGATGAGTTGGCTCTAGTTTCTGATAAAATAGGACATGGACATTTCAATAAACTATCAACATTCACCATAAACACGACTTTCATCTTCAAATCAGACATTTCCAATACGACATTTGGGTCATTTTCCACAACTTTCAAACGTCGCTATCTAATGACGATTCTCAAACAACCCATATTTCATCCAAATTTTCAACTAGCTACTATGTGAGGCCCGTTAAAATATATATATATATATATATATATATATATATATATATATATATATATATATATATGTATATATATACCTATATATATATAACAGTCAATCTTCACACCATTACCTAGTGTGCGGTTAACCTTCTTTCAAAGCCTGGTCTACCAGGTCTTCATTTAGTTATGTGTGAGAGCATTTGAGCGTCAGATTTTTTTGGTTAGTATGGTTTAAGGATAGAGAAAGCAATTATTTGGGTAGGCACTTACGTTCTATATGCCCAAATTGGATTCTCAGCGATTATACAGGTCCGTCACCAGCGTACCGTGACCGCGACAATAGCTCTCTGCGCTAGATGCAAATGGCTTTTGCAAATGAAGAATGTACAGGATGATGTGGTAGTAGAAGATGACTCAAGACTCGCTCAGGAGGAAGATTGCTCGCTCAAAGAAGATCCCAGCACTGCTACAAAATTAAAAACTATTGGTCTGGTCTTATTGATACGTACACTATTCTAGTCTCTTAGTTAGTGAAAATGTTTTGGTACTGTATTGGATTTGTATAAGTTATAAATATTTTGCGGAATCAGCTGAGCAAAACGTATATGTGACCCGCTCGGAAGAAAGGGGTCTTATCACTACCCCGGTGGTAAATAATAGTATGGAGACATGTGTTTGAAGACTCATAACTCTGAAAACTGTTTTAAATTAATTTATGTAAGAATGGTTGTAAACAAGTTTGTAGAAATCGGGTTTCATGACTAAACTTAGAGCTGAAAAGTTTTTTGTTCAAAATAGTTTACTCTAATCATTTTTCAAGGTGTTTGCAAATGAGTTGGGATTTGACAGATATTTTCATTCTAGGTAGTGTCAAACGCTGATGTTTTGACATTACCAACTGTCAAAAGTATCAAAATATCTGTCAAATCCTGGCTAACTAGTTTTATTTTAATACAGACACGACAGATCTCGATCAAATAGAATCTCATGCAGCTAAAGTATTAATTTTAGATATTGTATGACAAAGTTATGTGCCTGGCCACATTTTTTGGCAAAATTTTCCCCAAATTTACATATTGACAAAGTCACGTGATTTATTATTTTTTATGTCAGAAGCTACTATAATTGGATTATTGACATGTTTTTTTTGCCATTTATTAACTGTTTAATTGTTTAAACAACTACCATTTGTTTAAACCAAACTATACGATGTTACGAACATATTATTCCATTGTTTGCAGAAATTATTAAATTGTTGGCTTATTTTGTCATTTATTAACTAATTAGCAATTGTTTATACAATTACCATTTGTTTAAACACAAATATATGTTGTTACGGACATACTTTACTAATTTTGCAGAAATTATTAGATTACTGGTATTTTTTTCTGGTCATTTATTAACTAATTTGCAATTGTTTAAACAAATATATACTGTGTAATTGACATATTTTTCTATATTTTTGCATACATTATTATTAGATTATTGGCAGTTTTTTTACATTTATTAACTAATTTGTAATTGTCTAAACAAGTATAATTGGTTAAGCAAATATATACATTGTTTCGGAGATATTTTTTATATTTATTGCAGAAGCTATTATTAAGTCATTGGCATTCTTTTGTCATTTATTAACGATTTGAAATTCTTTAAACAAGTACCATTTTTTTAAACAAAAATTTACAATGTTTTTCAGTTTTTCCTTTTATAGAAATTATTATTGTTACATTGTTGGCATGTTTTTTTGTAATTTGATACTTAATGTGCAATATTGTCTGAACAAATAAATTTGTTTAAACAATAATATTGTAGAACCAACTAAACAATAATAGACAATCTAAGTACGTAGAAATTATTATAGGATTATTGGTCAAAATTATTATAGGATTGCTGGTCTTTTATGTTTTGGAGGTTTTAGTAATGTGGTTGCAACGGTAAATATTATTATAGGTTATAATTGAAAATAAGATAACAATGTTGGCAAAAAAAGACAAGAAATATAATAATAATTTTTTTCCAAAAAGATACGTCAGTACCATTGTATATTTTTGTTTAAACAAATGATATTTGTTTCTCAAAATAAAAATGTGTCCGTAACATTGTATACTTTTGTAAACAAATGGTATTTGTTTAAACAATTGCAAATTAGTTAGTAAATGACCGAAAAATGTCAATATCCTAAACATAATTTCCTTTAAAAAATAGTAAATATGTCCGCAACATTGTATATATTTAGTAAGTACGTAGGCTTTCACGGCCAGAATCATTTAGAAAATAAACTGCTTCCGGGTTATGCCGTGTGTCAAGATTTGTTAATGCTGACGTTTCGCGAACCATGTTGCTCGCTTCTTCAAAGCTAATTGAATACTGTACAGTATTTCTTCTTAAAAAATAAATGTTACTTCTGTCGGCGTAACATTTTACTGATTATTACCCTATCACAGCATATCTACAGGAAGTGGATGTGGGCACTGGCTAAAGCTTGTGCGCACATTACAATTCAAACGCAAGGATCGCTAGTTTTGTTGTGCTGTGTGTGTTGGGCTTTTCCAGTGAGTGCTTGGATAGGTCAATAATTCTGTCTGAGCAGCACCGAGCGGCATGGGCAAACCTCGGCATTGGCATTGAAACAAATGCAAGCCGGTCGTCGTCCATATGCGCCCATGCCTTCTAGGATCTACCAGGCTATTTTGATCTGGCGTACACACGCTTGTTTAGGGTAAAATCGCGGTTTCGGAATCCGAATATCTATTTTAGGTAAGCGAGACAGCAGACACTTACGATTTTATTTTTGTGGTGGGCATAAGTTCAATTTAATTGAGTAATGGGTTGTTTTTTTTGGTGAGAGCGTAAATTTTTTTGATATTTTTAGAGAACGCATTAAAATTTACGGTTGCAGATTTTGCATGACTTTATTTTTTTTTATTTATGTACGTACTTGATTTATGTAGCGACACACGATTTTTTTCTGGCGTGTGCAAAAATTTCTTAGCAAAATCACTTAAAAATAGTTGATTTTGTATCGACTTTGATACAAAATCAAAAAAGTTTTTGATCAATTACAAAGAAAACAAGAAGAACAAATAAAAATCTAAAACATTGATAGAGAGGGGGTATATTTTGACATGTAACGTCTTTCCCTAGGGTATCCGTGCCGACAAATTCGTCACAAAATGTTCTCTATCCATATTTCATCTCAAAAATATTATTATCTCAAAAATTATTAACAATAAAAAAACAAATTATGCATCATATTAAAGACGAAGCATATGGGTACATTATAAGTAAAGAAGAGAATCGAAGACAAAATGACTTCACTGGCCAACAACAAAAACTTCTGACAAATTACAATTGAAGAGTTGAAGTAAATAGCGAACTAAGTGCCAAAAACATTATTCCGAGATATATTTAGAAAACAGTGTGCAGCAAGATAAATGTTTTATAGAAAGCCGAGGTCTTGTATCGCAAAAACAAATCTAAAATAAATTAAAAAATTGGTGCCATAATATTTATTTATACATATTTTAAGCTAAGTTGATATTTTTTTATACTAAAAAGAAAACTTAATAAAAATAATTTGCTTGACCAAGTATACTTCATACAGAGTCCGTTGTTCGAAAAAATACATGGGGACCTCGTTTACTGAAAGCCATGCAAAATTTGATAGTTCTGTTCAATTTCATAGTCTTTAATTTTTTTAAAAAATGCGTTCATTTGTTATTTTGCAAATGTTCTGAAAAACTGTTGTTTTTTGGACAATATTTCTAATCTAAAGATGTTTATATAAAGTTTACATTGAAAATGAGTTATTTTAGTAACTTCCTTCAGAAAAAGTAAGGACCAGAAATCAAAATCCACTCAACGTTCTTTTTTGAATTATTAATTAAAAAAAAAAAACAAAAACAGGCATTGATTTTTTTTCACATACTACTAAGGTATAACACAGTATTGATACCAACAATATCGTACATTTTCTTTTTATTAAAAAACAAAATAATATGTAATTCTAAAATAAAAAACAGAAATAACATGAACTTTTTTGTAATAATAAAATTACCAAAACACTCAAATAACAGCCGTAAAAAATTTCAAACAAAACTTTTTTTGGTTTTAAACAAGCTATTGTTTAAACATATTGTATTATGGAAATTTAGCAACTTTTCCTTTTTTTTACATATTCATATATTTTTACATTTTTTAATTCTAAGATTAATTCTCAGAATTGTTTATAGTAATCATTTTTTTTATAAAATGCATCATTTTTTTTGATAAAAGTATACAAAATTTATTTATCAAAATTTGTCAAAATTGCCGGAAAACCTAAATAATTCCCCAACCGTAAATAGTTACAAAAAAAAATGCTCAAATAAAAGTTTTTTTGGGTTTAAACAAGCTCTTGTTTAATATGTTATTCATTTTATTATGGAAATTTGCAAACCTTTTCCTTTTCTAATAGAACATCCTGAATATTTATATATTTTTTAATTCTAAGAGCTTTTTGTAGGAATCATTTTTTTTATAAAATGGATAATTTTTTAATTATAGGCAACTACTGGCACTGACTAAAGGTACTTAGCGCGCTATACGAAAATACGCCGAATGTTAACTCATGCGAGATCGAGCGGTCAAGTTTGTTAGGCATTTCACGACATATTTTTACGTAGCCAGTTATTTTACATTAAAGCCAGTGATATCCAGCCCACTTTAATGTAATAAAACCAATTTTTCAATTTATGGCACTCAGTTCTCTATTTACTTCAACTCTTCAATTGATTGTGGTATATATTTTTTCTATATCATACTCCTGCATCATTTCTACATAAGTTGTACGACTGTCAAAATTCTTTGCCTCTCGATGTAAACATGAGCGCGAGAGAAGTGCTCGTCTTTCTGATTTATTTTTACTTAAACCACTTACCACAAAAATTTCCGTTTTTGTTCAGGTTGCATCTAGGGTCTCTTCTATATATTGGCGTGTTTGTTTTCTAGAGTTTTTACGTAATAAAGGTTGCGAACAAGATTTTGATGGAAGCCGATATCTCAGGAACGTATGTTAGCAGGACAGCGCAGTTATCATGCAAATAATCCATATTTACTGCGATACATATCCCTTGAATTTAATAGCATTCCGAATATTTGTTAATTTTTAAGACCGAAATAAACATGAACAATACTTTGCGCAGTTCGGCTTCCCTCGTTTGTGGGTTTTGGTGCGAGGCAGTCGAACGAGATGCGAAGTTTTGACGCGATCAGTAAATCCGTTTAAATCAGTGTTAGTCAGATATTTGTTGGGTATAATTAATTGTACATCTAAATTCATTATTTATATTTAACTCGCACTACTATTCAAAATTCCGAAATTAAATTGTTCTGATCGTATCGTCCTAATAGTAAATAATCTTCCACTGTCCCAGCTACGTTTCTATTTATTCATATTAAATCGCTTTAAAAATTATTTAAAAAAATATACAATTCTGTGTCTACAGTCGCATTAAATAAAATATGACGATCGATTACGTGCATATCCCGATTTCGTGCTAATATTCGTTACTGAGATATCCGCTTCCATGAAAATCTTGTTCGTAACCTTTATTACACGAAAACTGACGAAAACAAAAACGCCAATCTATAGAAGAGGCTCTAAATGCCACCTGAACAAAAATTGAAATTGTTGTGGAAAGCGGTTTACGAGGAAAAAATGGAAAGACGAACTTTAATTTGAAAGTGCAAAAATCGGGGGACCTTTTCTCATTTCTCTCGCGCTTAGCTTTACACCGAGAGGCAAAAAATGTTGACAGTCATACAACTTATGTAGAAATGATTCAGGAGTATGATACACATAATTTAATTATATTTAATTTTTCTGTTCGGTAGTTTTAGAGTTTTGCGCCTTCAAACACAGGAGTCAATATTATCGAAACGAGAGATGACAGTTAGGGCGATTCCCTCGTGGACCTTAGTAAAGAAAAGTTAATCGTTTTCGGGAATTTGATGCTTTCATAAATTTTGTCAAAATCGTCGCATGATAGGTTGCATGATTGGATTTTCATGAAATCTTGTACAATTGTTGTCTTCATGTAGTTATAGAAAAATACCAAATTAATTTTGATAATTAAAAAAAAATATAAAATAAAATAATAATTTTGATTATAAAAAAAAATCAGGTAATAGCTTAAATTCCCAAAGTTTGATAGAGGGACGGAAATGGGTTCATGTCTTATAAATAAATGTGCCATTTAGCACAGTCTGTGTGTCATAAACCAGCCTGTATACTATTAGAAACGAATAGTTGTAGAATAAAGAAACATACCCCATCAATAGAAAATCTTTCGATTATTTTTTTTTTGTAAAGAACGCCAAATTTAAATGTTTTTCAGTACTATGTATTTTCGATCATGCCGCAAGTTTTTGTATTTCACTGATAATAGTCTCCCTCTGTAAATAGCGACGAGATTCAAAACAATGGAGAGTCGAGACAGCTCTTTATGTCTGAAGGACACTGCGCTAATCTGCAGTGCGCGAGCATGCCTCTTCGTCGCTTTACTGAATAGAGAATTACTAATCTCGACGATGCGGTGTTGTGACATGAATGGGTATAAACCAAAGCCTTTGGCTGGCAGTCACTTCCGGTTTTACTTCCTCCCATACATCGTGACACACAGCTTATACGATTTTTAACAACATGACGACCATAGCAACCAATCATCACGTTTCAAACGCTTTTGGGACGTTTTATTTGATAATTCTTCCGGCGTTTAATATTGACAAGGCTTATTTTGTTCGTAATTATTCAAATTTATATGGGGAATTAGTAATGGTAATATGAAGATTGAAAAAGATACAAATACAACGAAATGATAGGTATTAAAATTTTGAATATACATACTGCTGTCTGGCTCGACATTGTACTGTTAATAGGGTATTTGACTATTATTGGAAAACGATCTTAGTGTGTTTATTCCTTCACTCTACATTGTAAATGCATTATTTTTCGTCATTATTTTCTCAATATTTCATAAAAATCAGTGTTAAAAATTGAATCACAAAAAGTCCCGCCAAAACGATACTTTCTGTTGTGTGACGTCACCCGATAGTAGATGTCAAATCGGCCCATATGGTCTGTCAGCATCGGCATCGTCGCCGTTTGGTAATTGTGTTGTATGTGTTGTTTTCACAATTTCTACATAAAAATGGGTTATAAATGGTGTATAAATCCACAATGCAGAAATCCGTCAAGAAAAACTACGGATAAACTATTTGTAGCTGTTCCGCAAGATTTGAAACTGCGAAGAAAGTGGTTGGCTCGTAGAAATCCAAATGAAATAAATAACGGCCAATACAAGTGTTTTTTGTTGTGAAGATTACTTCGACATAAGTAAAACTGATTAGAATAAGTTATCTATCGTGCTTTCGAACCAGGTATTATCTGATCTGACAGCTTAATGTTAGGGCCATCCTAACCTACAAAGTTATGCTTACATGGCACTTTAGTGCTATTAAATTCAAACGGGAGAAGCATAAGAGCGTGTTCGGATAACCCGGTATTGTACGGTGAGAGTGACGCGCTGCATAATAGGCGGACTAACGTCATACGGCGTTTATCTGCATATAAGAGAGAGACAGCCGACCCAGGTTATCTGAGCATTGCTCTCCCTATACCCTACCCTGACAAACCGAACGCGCTCTAAGCGTACTAACGAATGACGTCACTGGAGACTGAGCCAATTACAGAGCGTTTTCAATCACGTGATAGGACGTGAGTAAAATTCAATTTTAATTTTGGTTTTTAATAGAAATAAAGCATATTTTTTTTTGAAAAGTAATAACAAATAGTTTTCTTAAACTGTAATCTATTAAGATGACTATAATACAAGCCATATTTTTAATACAGTCAAATACCCTATTGGCCTGGTTGTACTGCTATATCAGTAGATAATAGCTTGCTTACTAGAGAAGTCAATGTCTTCCACATGGTCAACATAATAACGGTTATCAATTGTTATTGTTATTGCGTATCTATGTCAGAGAAGAATATGATACTCGTATAGTTAAGAACTGCGCATAGTGGAGTCAGTTCTGTCCAGATGTATGTGTACAATTGCATCAATTAGCCTTTCACTAAGGAAATTGCAATCTTTCTCATAAAAAAAAACGACCATTGTAGGTAGATCTTATCCAATAACTGGCATACTAGTTATGCAGCTTTCTATAATGCCAGACAAATTACCAAGTGAATTAGATTAGTTATGCTTCGTATTTTCAATAAAATTACCAATTTAAAGTATAGAAATTGATATTTTTCTAATTTCTTTTAATAGGAAGAGTTTTATTTCCTACTTCCGCATAATCACAACTATAAATTCAGGTGCTAACATTTTATTATACTCTTAATATTAACGGAAATACCCATTTTAATAGGATATGGAGATACCGGTAGACCGAAATGGCGTAACATCTTCAGCATCTGGTATAAAGCTTAAGTTTAACGATACTAATGACATTATAAGTTTACTTTATAACCAATTGCGACATAGTTGCGACCGGCAGTTCTTGTTATGTGTTGGAATGCAAGAAATACACGGTATAATCCCATGACCGTTACAGGTTCTGTAAACAAATTCATTTTTGGGTCACAGAAAGATTCCGGAAACTAATGCAAGAATAATCATATTTAATCCACTGGATTTTCAAACTACTAACCCTATTTTGTGGTAATACATCGCACAAAAAAATTTTGGGAAAACTTTTTTCGAAACCTGTAACTTTTTAAATAATAGTTATAGGCAAATCAAATTTGGTATGCATCCTAAACGACCTAAGGGGAGCACATGGAATAGAAATTTCTCATCAAACTCTTAGAAACAGATTAAAAGAAGCGAATTTGAAACCAAGAAGACCTGTCCGCGCACCACGCCTTACGCAGCATCACAAAGCAGCGCGAATGACGTTTGCTCTGGATCACAGAGATTGTCAACTTCGTCACTGGACGTCTGTACTCTTTACAGACGAGTCCAGATTTCGTTTAACTCGTTGCGACGGTCGAGTACGTGTATATAGACGTCCTGGCGAACGCTACGCAGCCGCTACTATACAAGAAGTGGATAAATTTGGTCGTGGATCTGTGATAGTTTGGGCTGGAATCACTATAGACAACAGAACTGATCTTGTTGTGGTTCCTGGTAGACTAAATGCCATGAATTACATCGAAAACATCTTGGAGGACCATGTGGTGCCTGCTGCATATGGCGTCGGTCAAAATTTGATCATACTGCAGGACAATGCAAAGTTACAAGTTTCGAAAAAAGTGTTTCCCTAATTTTTTTGAGCTGTGTATAACTCAATTTCAAGCAAAAGACGTTTTTCAAGTTACTTTTATATAAGAACTGGAATTATATATAACTAATTTTCATAGTTAATATGGATATGTATTATGGAATGTGTCGACGTTGATTAATTGACGGCATGCCAGTCAAAATAATAAATTAGCAAAACAGAGAAAAATAATTACCACTACTACAGATTTGTTTCGATAAAATCGTCAGTTTGTGACAGATTTATCAAATATTTAGCCTTTAAATATCGTCATCATTAACTAGATCTGGTGCACGTTTGGTAATCAAAGGCTATACAGGCACGCATACTTATTAGTATCGGATCATATATCTATATTCAGATGAAGATCATTCGAGATTACAATAAAAAGGAAACGACACTACTAGATATTATAGAAGATAATCGTTAAAAATAAGGCCATTGATTTTAATCAAACTTAGTAAAGTTATTCTGTTATATAATAAATATTTGATGACAAAGGGTTTATGGAAATTTTTCAAAACCATTAAAATCCAGTAAATGTGACTATTCTTGTGCACAAAGTACAAAGGGTTTTTTGGTGTCACTGATTCTAAATCTGTGCCACTTTTTTTTCACATTCAAAATGGCGGAGTCAATATGCCGACCAAAAACTCGCGAATTCGTGCGAAACTTACCGCGGAGAAGTTAGCCATAAAAGATATCCATAACTTTTTTTTTCGAATTTTAATGAAACATATACCAAACGATAGAGCTGTTCAAGTAGTATACGCCATAGTTTTGCACCGAAAATTTATCAAACGGTTTGCCTAAAATTTGATTTAATTAAGAGAGCGTTATCTAATAGAGCGCCCGACGCTTATATAAACAATTACAAATTACTCCGTCCACCGACATCACAGAGAATCGACGCCAGCTAATTCGTAAAGCACATGAAATTCTGCATCCGACGACGGTATTAATAGGCTACTACCCTTAAGACATCCTACCCTAATGCGTCTGTAAAATGAGAAATTGCTGCGGAATTCGCCAGGTGAATGCTATAAATATTTACAACTTCTACAAATATTGTTGCATAACTTTCTTTCATACATCAAATTGTAGGTATTTAGAAGGGCTAGCCACCCTCGACCGCTCGCAGTTTTGCACCGTTGTTAACAACCCCTAAATGGCGATAGTATATAACCACCCATATAGTAAAAATTCGCCGGCAGCCAGAGATAATTGTTTATAACTTCTACTAATATTATTGCATAACTTTCTTTCATACATCAAATTGTAGGTATTTAGAAGGGCTAGCCACACTCGACCGCTCGGAGTTTTGCACCGTTGCTGACAACCCCTAAATGGCCATAGTATATAACCACCCATATAGTAAAAATTCGCCGGCAGCCAGAGATAATTGTTTATAACTTTTCCAAATATGTCAATTAGCAACAAATCCAAAAACTCCGAGCGGTCGAGGGTGGCTAGCCCTTCTAAATACCTACAATTTGATGTATGAAAGAAAGTTATGCAATAATGTTTGTAGAAGTTATAAACAATTATCTCTGACTGCCGGCGAATTTTTACTATATGGGTGTTTGCATACTATCGCCATTTAGGGGTTGTTAACAACGGTGCAAAACTCCGAGCGGTCGAGGGTGGCTAGCCCTTCTAAATACCTACAATTTGATGTATGAAAGAAAGTTATGCAATAATATTTGTAGAAGTTGTAAATATTTATAGCATTCACCTGGCGAATTCCGCAGCAATTTCTCATTTTACAGACGCATTAGGGTAGGATGTCTTAAGGGTAGTAGCCTATTAATACCGTCGTCGGGTGGAGAATTTCATGTGCTTTACGAATTGGCTGACGTCGATTCTCTGTGATGTCGGTGGACGGAGTAATTTGCAATTGTTTAAATAAGCGTCGGGCGCTCTATTAGATAACGCTCTCTTAATTAAATCAAATTTTAGGCAAAACCGTTTGATAAATTTTCGGTGCAAAACTATGGCGTATACTACTTGAACAGCTCTATCGTTTGGTTCATTCATTAAGAAATTCGATAAAAAAAAAGTTATGGATATCTTTTATGGCTAACTTCTCCGCGGTGCGAAACTTGCCTCCTGTGATACCTCAAGCTCCGTGATACCAAATATGTCAGATTCAAAC
Source organism: Aphodius sticticus (assembly GCA_963966075.1). Lineage (NCBI taxonomy): Eukaryota > Metazoa > Arthropoda > Insecta > Coleoptera > Scarabaeidae > Aphodius > Aphodius sticticus. The sequence goes on from OZ014510.1 coordinate 7,257,280, forward strand.
AATTCAAAATGGCGGATTAAATATGACGACCAAAAATTTGAAAGCTATAGATTCGCATGAGACTTACTTCCTAACATATTTTAAGCTTCCCGATTCCAAATTTCATGTCAGATTTTGTAAATTGAGAATGGCGGATTCAATATGACGGACCCAAAATCGAAACTTCTTTCCTGCGACATTTAAGGATCTTTAATGCCAAATCTGTTGTCAAATTTTCAAAATTCAAAATGGCGGATTTGATATTGTAAACCAAAGTCTAGAAACTGATCGGATTTAATTGAAACTTATTTCCTGTGAAGCTGTCGATTTCAAATCTGATGTCAAATTTTCAACCTAATTCACAGGCTGATAAATCGAATTGAATTTACTTTTATAAGCATACAGGCTTATACAGGCTGATTTTCTACATTCATATTTTTTCTATAATCAATACATATATAATTTTAAGCTCTTTCACATGTTCATATAAGCCCCAACTGCAGTCTTGTAATATTGCAGAAAATAAGTTTTATCCAAATCGAAAATTTTCGGTCGCCATTTTGATCCCGCCAGATTGAATTTGAAAATTCTGATATAAGACTGAGAATCAGGAGACTTGTAATATTACAGGAAATAAGTTTTATGCAAATCGGGTATATTTGTACATTTTCGGTCTCCATGTTGGTTCCGCCATTCTGAGTTTTGAACATCTGATATCAGATTTGGAATCATAAGTCTTGTAATATTGCAGGATATAAGTTTCATGCAATTCGGAAATTGTTCACATTTTCGGTCGCCATATTGATTACGTCATTTTGAATTTCAAAAATCTGTTATCAGATTAGGAATGAGTATTTCAATAAATAGTTCAGTACTTTGCTAAAGAAAACTATGTTTAATTTAAAATTCTTTAAAACAAATTTACACACTAAGATAAAAACGCAGGAGAATCACTTACAGTCAGCAGGTATTTAAAGTACAAAGTAAGTGGCTTCATATACTCAAATATGAAATATAAAACCAGTGAGGTTCAATGTTTGAACAGGAGGCAGAAATTGCAGTTGGAATTCAGGATTGCCCGTGACCTTGAAGAGTCGTTCACCGCAACATAATGGAAGCAGCATATATGTACGAAGTACGTACACCTTCGCCATACATGCGATGTGAACGAGCCAAACCAACCGAAATAAATATAGCCACAGGAAAGGAAGAGGAACAACGCACAATAATAATTTCAAGCCTGTAAATTTGATACCCATACTTATGTACTTTGTATTGCTACTGAGAATACTCAAACTAATAGTCTATTTTTCAAAAAAAAAAGACACCGAATTAACGTAAGTAGTATAGAAAATAATCACAATGGTACACAATAGCTTTGATATTGTGCCGCCTAAAAATTATCAATGCACCTTGTTAAGTAAGCTTACTATATTTTATCTACAAAAGATGAAGTAACACTTTGTTTATTTTTTCATTTGTTTACTTATTATAGACAATTAGCGATATAGATAAACTAATTTGCGATAATAATCTCACTCATTAGAAAGTTTAGCGCAAGTTATTAGCTTTTTGATGTTTGATAAATAATAATTTTCAATAACCTGAAATGATCCATCGATCATAATCTAATCTACTCAAGCCAAATTGTTCATACTCTGGTGACAACATAATGATCATAGTCCAATATTATTTAGAAAATATACAGTGAGCGCGTAAAGTATGGAAACATGACCAAAATCTCTGAAACGTTATTTGAAAAAAATCCTCGGACACGTGGATTTTAAATCATCAAAATGTACTATTTACAAAAAAATCCGGACCTTCATTTGTTTTCGACTTATGACGGCATCGACACCACTTTTAAATGGCCACCCCATATTTTTACTTTATCATACGTACATTTTAATAATATAAAACTAGTTAGCCAGGATTTGACAGATACTTTCATTCTAATGACAGTAGGTAATTTCAAACGCTGATGCTTTAACAATACCTACTGTCAATATTATTAAAATATCTTACTATAATGCATAGACGACCGATCTCGATCGAATAGAATAATAACATTTATTGAAAATAGAAGACCTAATACAAATTAACTAAAGTACATATTACAGCATTAATGAAATAAACTCACAATACATAAAACACTGAACAAATAACATGACACATAAATCTCCAAATCATATACAACACTGCAGGCATTATTACAATTCATATTAGGAGCTTCTTTAACTGACATTTGAACGTGCTGAGGCTACTCAATTCCCTTAGAGCTGAAGGCAGGCTGTTAAATTTTAGAATCTCATGCAGTTAAACTATTAATTTTTCTATATAGTATGATAAAGTCATGTGCCTGGTCACATAAGATTTTTATACCCCCCCACATTTAATGTGTTGAGGGTATATTGAGTTTGATTCAACATTTGTAACACCTTTAAGGAGGCGTGGCAGATATAGACATATATATGGATTTGATCAGAATTGAAAACTGAATCGATTTAGCTATGTCCGTCTGTGTGTCCGTCTGTGTACACGATAACTGCCGTAATTTTGAAGTAATTGATCTAAAATTTGGTATAGAATGGGCAAAATCGGTTCACTTTCTCTTTTTTTTTTTTTAAATATTTTACGGTGGTGGGTATTTTAACTTCAGCCCGGCCGAAGATAATTTTCTTACTAGTTTGTATTGATATTGATAGATGTGTTAATTGTCTTAAAGGTAATTCACAAAATTTATCGCCTTATATAAGAAAATTTTTGAGAAAAAGACAGTTGAAATTTAGGGTAATATTGATTTTGTTTGTTTATGGAAAGCGAATAGGCGTTTTCGGTTGATTTATTTGCGCTGAATGCGAATCTGAGCTCAAAATTTGCATATCACGTCAGGATTTTACGTTTTTTGACGTTTCCTTTATGGAGCCCCCCGCACCTCACTTAAAGAATCGCTGTAAATGCTTTCAAAAACACTTGGGAACAAACTTTTGGGATTTGAGGTAAAAGTGTTAAGATTTAGGTTTACTGTGAGACCATTTTGAGGTTTTTAGTAGAATGGGTTTAGTTGGTATAAATTTAAATTAAAAAATTACCGAAACACCCCACTTTTCTCGAAAACCTTGCGCGATTGAAAATTTTGGATCCCAGATTCGTTTCGCAATTTCGTATTCAATTCACAAAAACAAAAGCTATTTTCCCTAATGTTATGAATATTTTACAATTTTCAATTGTATTTTGTTCGAACATTTTCTTATGTAAGGCCAAAAAATATTTCCGATGCCATTTAGACAATTAAATGAACTACCAACATCATCGGTAAACAATAATTTGTAGAAGGTGCTAAGTGCCGTTACATTAATATACAGGGTCCTGCAGCTCAGCTCCCGTCTTCTGTAGCTCAGTTACTAATTAAGCTAAGAGTTTGACATTTTGCAAGCTTACCCTGTACTTCAAGGTACATTTCAAGAAATAATTTTTGATAATACAGGATGTCCCAAAAATGTGCAACGCCAACGTGATATATTTTTTTAAATTGCATGCTATATATTTTTTTACACATTTGGAAGCCTGTTATGGTTGCCTACATACCACCAAAATTTTATTGAAATCGGTTGAGTGACTGCAGCGCAAAAAAAAATAAAACAAAAAAAAATTGATTTTGCATCGTTGGCCTTAAAAATTAATAAAAACCACAAATTGTACCTCGTTAATAAAATTTTGCGACGTCCTTATTAAGTTAGATCTAGTAGTCTCGTTAACCAAGTGTCATTGATCCAAATTATACAGCATGACCAAAATCTAGTGTCAAACTTGTCAAACTTCAAAGCGTGTTATTTTTCTTATTTTAAATTGGAACCCATAAATTTTTTTAGGTGAAACGATGCAGAATTAAAAAATAAACATTGTTTCTAAATACAACCCCATCACAATTCCCAATATTTTAAAAGTTATTCGCCAAAAACTCATTTTTCAACGTTTCCAACGGCAATTGTAGGTGGTAAATATCGTACGTAGCGTTGAAAAACAATTTATTTCATAAAATATAACACAGAGAAGTATTTTAGATTTGAAATAAAGCCGATTAAATTTCCTATAAGAGTACCCCCGAAATGCATTTTTAGTTTTAGTTTAACTGTTTGGCCGCTAGAGCGTGCTGAAAAAATGGCCAAATGTTCCTATACTTTGTGTAAAACCCAGTTTTCGAGTTACTTAAACAGGCTAGGATTGTGCTAAAACTACATTAAAACTGCACATTACAGATCTTAATCACTTATTTTGACCAAATCGTGTAGCCGCGAGAACTGGTTGATATTTTATGTCATATTAAGCTAAGCGAAGCCGATAAGTCAAGAGCCCGATTGTTCATGTTTATGTTTTAATACAAAAAACAAATACGTAATACATTAAGTATAAATTATAAAGAGCTAATATATAGTATTTAATAAATAAATAGTAGATACTAATATAAGTTATCCAATTTGTAGATAATTTAATGCAATTTTATCAGAATCTAAGCTGTTTTGTAATTACACGTACATTACATAAAGTAAGAAAATTTGGCCTTCTTTCAGCGCGCTCTACCGGACAAACCATTCAACCAAAATATACACTTGAGGGTGGTTTTGATAGGAAATTTAGTGTACCTTATTTTTGTATATAGTGGTCTACGTCGAAAAGTGCATAGTTTGATGACTTTCGCAAAAAAATGAAAAAAAAGTCGAAAATTTTGCGTTTTTTCGCGATTTTTGTTGTGACGCCACATCCGTGGGAAGTAGCAAAGTTGAAATTCGGATTCAGCACCCCAAGAAACATGGAGTGAAAGAAAAAAAACTTTCCTGGCCAAAACACCATTTGACTGAACTATAAAGATGCTTGTTTTGTTAACAGAATGTGAAATTTCATAAAATAAGTCATTTGGCAAGATTTACTTTATACAGGGTGTTCGTTTTCCGTGAATATACATGGGGTATCGTGTATTCATTGTTACAATTGTCATGAGTGAAAATTTCAGATTAGTGTGCGATAATTTCGTATACTTTGGTGCAAAAGGAGTGGCAATTGTGCCACTTGATTCTGTTTACAGATGTGGAAAACGTCAAGGAAAAACAGAATTGTTTGTTCATACCATCATAAGTACTCCATATCATTATGTATCAAGTGCGTAACAAAAGTATGTATTATCATATTTGATATTCATTCCTATCAAACAAAAAAGGAATGACCAGATACGAAACATTGTGATCTAATATTTCAAAAACAATATCAGAATATTAAACAATTTACACATACCTAAGTTCACACACAATATTCTTTGATAAAGTTGTGTTGTTATCTGTATGTTATAAAACAAATTATGTACGTAGTTTAATTAAAAAATGACGCTCCACACTTCTAATAAAACGACATTTGTGGGAAAACAATAATCACATAACCATCTGTTTTAATAACTACAATTTCCATCTTTTATTACAAAGTAATAACAATAAAAAAGACGAATAAAAAAAAAGGAACTTCAACCACAATTTCTCGTTAGACTCAAGAGATCAATAAGGAACAATACACTAACAAGACCAAACTTAGAAATTATAAAACTATGAATATGAATGACAAAAGAACAATAGACGAAAAAAAGAAAAGAAAAGACACGCCTATTATTTCTCGTCGATATTATTACCATTTCGAACAACACCCTCAATGGTCTACACCCCACGTCTGTATCTCAACCACCCACACAGGGTCCCACACTAAAGGCCCTCAAGAGCGCACAAGAGAGAAAATAAATCGATATTTAAATACCAGGTCTGGGTGTGAACCTACCTTTAAACGATGAATGAAACTCGGCTTAAAATGTCGCGGAATTGTAGTTTCCTCTGTGCGAAACAAAATGGTACACCCACTATTCGTTAAAAATGCGTTTTTTGTGTGATGCGGTTAAAAAGTTCGACACGTAGCGCGAGGTAAATTCACGGTGACGACAAGCAACAATGCCGCGGTTACACTGCTTTGCAATGCAGCGCTACGCTACGCTTTTATACCAGGGTGGGGAGCGATGAGACTCGATCGCGGCGAAAGAGCGACTCACGCAGGCCCACCTCGCGATGCGGCAGGGGGTAGAATTTTGATATTCGACTTAAGGCGCGTCCACACTGATGCTGACATTCAAAAGTCTATGTACACAGTACTGATGATTTTAAAAAAGGCTTTTGAATATGCAGTACATGCAGTATTACCTAATACTTTTCCTATTCTAGATACAAAATTAAATACTGGCTACTTGGTTTTATTGTTCTCAGAGCATTACTATCCCATTTAGTCATTTATTGGTTGTCTTAAATTCTGAAATTTTTGCAATTCTAAAAAGTCGTAAAAAGTAGGTAAATTCTACAAGAGAAGCAACAATGTTTTCTGGCATAAATCTAATGGAAATATAAATAACGTGCTTTATATACCTACATGTTAGCAGAGCGAAAAGTTATTAGGAAATGCTAGTCCAGTCATTCTAGATTTTTGATATACGTTGTATCAAGAAAATTAAATTCACAGTCGATGAAACTGATACCAATCGATAGCTTATGGTTCCAGTAGTAACATATTAAAATGTTTAGAATCATAGTTAATAGGAAAATGTATTAGTTATTTATGTACCAAGGGCAATAAACGGATGTGTATGCCCTGAGGGTGACAGTTTAAAAAGCGCGAGGGCCTGTCGGCCCTCGAGGTTTTAAACATCAAGTAATGCCCGTGGTACATACAAAATTGGTTTTGTATGTACCACGGGCATTACTTGATGTCGTGGTTTTACAACGGTTTTGTTCCTCCGTTTGAATAATATTAATAAATATTTTGACGTTATCAAGTGACATGCGTATCTACGGAGTTGAATAACAATACAAACAATTCGGAGGTGAGTGACAGTACAGCCAATTGGCAAACTTATAACCTTAATCGCCAATAATTGACATTGACGATTTAAAATTTACAATTTGAATGACAAATATTTGATATATTTGACATATAACCATGGCAACCCTTATTGCCCGCGCGGGCAATAAGAATCTTTATTGCCCTAGGGCGCAATATGAAGCTGTTTTCTGCCCCGTATCTAAGATGTCACTATGATGAATGTCACTATGATCATTTAGGACATAAAAGTAATTAAAAACCATTGGAAAATTGTGCCTGTCAGACTAATCCTTCATTCCTCGAATCTAACTCACTTAAATCGTAAAAATAAAATACCACACTGTAGCGGACAAAATTTACTATCAAAATGATTCTGGAACCTATACGAGAAAATGAACGCTTAATTTAGTATAATCAATTATAATTGATTCAACCGACAATCATCAAACAATCGTTAGACATTAGAACGGGCATTTCTATTTTTCTTTGGAAAAATAGGACTGTGAAGCAGTTCAGAAAAGTGTCTCAATTCCATTAGCTTCAGAAAAAGCCAAAGTATAATTTAGTTTGTGTGATTTGTTCATCAATTTTCAAAAAGCTTGAGAAGCGCAAAAAGAACTAACAAAATAAGAACTGTCATAAGTTGTTAGTCTCAACACATTGTCATCAATTATCCACAGTTTCACATTTCCTATTTCCCTTGTCAACCGACAATCATCAAACAATCGTTTGACATTAGAACGGGCATTTCGGGCACTTTCAATGACATTTATGTATGACGGGCACAATTTTTCAATGGTTTTTCGTATATTAAAAATGTCCCTATTAACTATGATTCTAAACATTTTAATGTTACTATACGGGAACCATACATAAGCTATCGATTGGTATCAGTTTCATCGACTGCATTTGAATTTCCTAATCAAAATATAGAATGACTGGACTATGCGTTGAAAAATCGGGCAAAATGACATCAGACATACTCATTGAACAGAGAGTACTGTACTCTACCAGGAGATCATATCACAATATTTATATAGGCTGTGCATTTTTTCCCCGAAATTGTTATTTTTAGATATAGCAATTGTTGTACTGAGTAAGAAGTTACATATGGAATTTGTTTTTCAATTCCATGGAATGTTGAATGTGTAAGTTGAATATTTGATAATATTAACAAACAATAAATCGATATAGTTTTTACGAATCAAATTTACATTATAAAAAATCCATAAAAAGTTTTATACGGACTTATTTGTTTCTTCATTTCTTTATTCCTTTTATTTTTAGTTAATGGTATTAATGGTAAATGTTTTCGCATTGTTTCACGCGTATTTTATTTTCCTTATTTTTCTATATTACAAACGGCGTATGTTTTTAAGACTTTTAATCACATACGAATAGGTTTATATAAAATGTATTACTCAGAATAACATTTACTGCAAGCAAATACGGGAAAAAGGAGCTGAATATCCGTATATTTATTGAAATCAGGTTCCATACAAGAAATGGAATGTAGAAATTATACAATTTTTTAGAAAATTGATAGCTTGTTCGTTAGAACACCTAAATAAAAAATAACACCAGAATATTATCTAATATTTGCTCAAGTATGCACAAACAAAATAGTGAACTTTTTCTATTCAACAGCTAGCTTGCCCGATAATATTTTCTAAACATCTCGGAACAATGGTTTTGCCACAACTTGTTATGGTGGTCGACCCATGTTGGGAGTAATGTGGACGCGCCTTGGCAAAGTCGCAGCCGCGCACCATCTGTGGAAACCAGCCGATTTTTGAAGTAAACAAACCCGTACTACAAGTAGTACTAAAGAGACCTTGAGGGCCATTCACTGTCACACAGACTGTTTGCCTAGATTATGACAGTTACGGTACACTATAATGGTACTGACCTATTGATGAGTACAACAAGCCAAACAAAAAATTACTGCTTGTAAATTCTTGCATGTTTATATGCTATATAGTTTACGACATAATAGGGTATTTACGACAATTTTCAAATAACATATTTTTACAAAGAATATGCCTCAATTATACTTGTTTCACAATTATATGTCAAACTTTACATAAATTTAAGAGGAAATGCCGTTTGAAATTTGAATGAGTGATTTGGCAACATTGCTTCATTTCTGGCGCAGTTATGCTTCGTTATTACGTTGGTTAGCCTTCATTCAGGGTAGCGTACGTGAGATCGGTGCGATGTATAAACACTTTTAGTTGCAATTTTATCATAAAAACAACGGTATTAAATTATATTTTAGTGGTACATCGATTCACATTGTGTGAAGTAACTCTGAATAAGTGTACATTATAAAAGATTTATCAAATTTGCTAGATAGAACCAGGTTCATTACTAATTATTACAGACAAAAACGACGCGTACAGATAAAAATATATTAGTTTAACATCTGTCGGGCGCCATTATCTACCTTATTGGAAAAACTATGAATTACGATCTACCAAATTAACGAGGTTAATCTTGAACAGCGGCTGGTAAATACGAACAGCAAGTTGCTTTTGCCGTATACAGTTTTATTGCTAATTCTGTCAAATTACCTATACCCATCTATGTGCAGCACAAGTGTCTATAGCAGTTTCAATAGCGCACATTCAGTCACGAACTCTTGTACAGTGCGCTAAGAACGATATAATGAGGAAACCGCAAAATGATCCATTAGATAAATACAGTATGTACTTTTGATGGAGATGATATAACAAATACTATAATAGGAATTGGAAATTAAAAATTGAATATATAAAGATGTTGTAGCCAGTGCATATAGAGTTCTTTTAAAACCAATTTTGATGTGAAATTATTATAGTCCATTTAATTAAGTAGGATATTTAATAACATTAAAAAGTGCCTAAATAAGCCAAAATGAGGCTTGAAGAACATAAATTAAGCTTGAATGACATTATACTATATTTCTGACTAGAAACTTTAACAAGTTTTTAAACTAGAAATAATTGTTTCCCTAGATGTCCCTTTAAACCTTACGAAAATTACGAGCACTGCGAATAATTAAACATTAGTATATGTTTAGCATAGGTATGTTTGTTTTGTAACAATAACCTTTTACAAGAGAACCATGATTCGTATAAAAATTGGTTAGGAACGGACAAAAAATTATTTGAAAAATTCCACAAAAGTAAGAAAAAATTGAAATAAAGTGCATGATACTCCTGAATTATTTCTACATAAGTTGTATGAGTGTCAACATTTTTTGCCTCTCAGTGTAAACATGAGCGCGAGAGAAATGAGAAAAGGTCCCCGATTTTTGCACTTTTAAATTAACAGTCGTCTTTCGAATTTTTGTTCAGGTTGCATTTAGAGCCTCTTCTATAGATTGGCGTTTTTGTTTTCTTCAGTTTTAACGAATATTAGCACGATATCGGGATATGCACCTGATCAATCGTCATATTTTATTTAATGCGACTGTAGAAAAATAATTACATAATAATTTTAAGTAATGTTCAAAGCGATTTAATATGAATGCTATAACTTTCGTGCAGCGCGCACTACGTCAATCGTAACGGAAAATGGAAACGTAGCTGGGACAGTGGAAGATTATTTACTATTAGTACAATACGATCAGAACAACTTAATTTCGGAATTTTGAATAGTAGTGCGAGTTAAAAATAAATAATGAATTTAGATGTACAATTAATTTTACACCCAACAATATTTTACAAACACGGATTCAAACGGATTCAGTGGTCGCGTCAAAACTTCGCATCTCGTTCGACTGCCTAGCACCAAAAGCTACAAGCAAGGGAAGCCGAACTGCGCAAAATGTTGTTCATGTTTATTTCGGTCTTAAGAATTAACAAATAGTCGGAATGCTATTAAATTCAAGGGATGTGTAAAGCAGTAAATAAGGATTATTTGCATGCTAAGTGCGTTGTCCTGCTAACATTCGTTACTGAGATATCGGCTTCCATCAAAATCTTGTTCGCAACCTTTATTACATAAAAACTGAAGAAAACAAAAACGCCAGTCTATAGAACAGACTCTACATGCAACCTGAACAAAAACTGAAATTTTTGTGGTAAGTGGTTTAAGGCTCCCGTCAAAATTGCTTTGTTTTCGATTTATGGTAAATAATCTATTTTTACACTCAGACTTTGAACAATGATGACATCAATACGCATTTTGTCTTTATCGCGATTCATAGAAATAGATAAATAGCTATTTAAGGCTCCCGTCTCCTACCCCCGAAACACCAAAGTAACGCACGCTATAATTATTGCGCCAATCGTGAAATGCTTGCTACCATTCGATTCTGTAGGTCTTTATGCTACTGCCATCGGAAAGGATTTCAATATTTATGCAGATTATTTATGCAAATTTTAGTGTTAAAAAAATGTGGAGTTCAAATATAGAAAAGCTTTCCGATGGCAGTGGCATCTGATTATTGTCTGCTGTAATACATTATAAAAGTACTTTAAATGTTAACTATAAGAGCACAAGTTACTTTCTTCCGAACTTCTCTAAAATTGCATTCCGGTGCATTCTAGTAAGTTGGCAAAAATGATTACAATAGCGACAGTTCAGGTATCCAAAACTAGATGGCGCGGCCTAAATCCGCGTTTTACTAAAGTGTTTTTTATGTGATATGTCGATTGTGAAAGTACTATATTATCAACTAGAAAACTCAAAACGACTCCAGTTTCAATATTTATACAAATAGAAAGCAATAATATATTTACTATAGGTATATATATTATACATATTATAAATATATTATTTATATTTGCAAATTACATATATCCCACATATGGAAGACAACTTAATTGGTTTCCTGTATTTGAAAATTACTATGGTTTTCCAGTTAGTTTAATTAATGGGTAAATGGGTAAATCTATTCGATTTGTCGTACGTAGTATGCTCAAACCACGTTCAAACAGAATGCATGCTACTTGCAAAAAAATAAATATTATATTAGTATAAATTATATTATTTGCTAAGAACCCACTAAACAAGTAAATATATCTGCAACATGTCTACAACAAATTTCTTTGTCACTGTTAAATGCAAATAATGTAATATATTTAATTGTAACATTGTTACTACTTCTTATGTACTATTTTGACCATGTTATAATTAGAAGAATTCAAAATTTTAAAAAATATTTGGATCTTATATATTCATTGCAATTTGTTTTGTAAAATTTGATTAATATTCTTTTTGTAGTAGGTATTTTGTTGTATTAATGTACTTCATAATATTCTTACCTGACGGTTTTAGAAGGAGGAACTAGGGTTTAGGCAATAACTGTACAACTCACGTATATACAGTAGAGCGTTGATAATCCGAACGTTCCGTAATGGTTTATAGCTTATATCCATTACTCGATATTTGATAATCCGAACAATTTGATAATCCGAACCACCCTCGGTCCCAGTTAGTTCGAATTATCGACGCTCTACTGTATATGAATTATTTTAATAAATACGAAACTCATATGAAACTTTTTACTCAGTATGACAATTACTACTAAAAATAATTTTGTGTACATCATACGTATAACAGATGAACGTTTACTGTCTATTATACATGTTAACAGACTGAAAAGTCATGACGAACTTTCTGGAAAAAGGGCAAAAACTTGACACTTATGACACTATTCTCCGCAGAAACTGTACAACATATTTGACAAAGACTTCATATTCACTTCGGAAGGGTTACTGTTATCTTCCACCGTTTCCAGTGATATGCATGTGTGTATAATAAGAAACAAACATTTCAACATCCTCGTTTGCTCCCAACGGATTATCAATAGTCAAATTCACCCTGCTTTCTGGCATCTCCGCAGCAGAATCTTCCACAGTATCCAGTGACAACGGTTCTGGAGAGTTCGGCTGTACATCACCATATCTAAAATAATAATATTTTAATTTATAGCACACCTATTTGTCTAAAATAAAACATACCGTAAAACCTCTTGAAATCTTGCCCACCTTAGTTTTGCTGCCGCACTTCGTGAATTTGTGCCCTTCTTTTTCGAATAACTGCTTCGAGAATGGGATAAGCGACCCATTATTCCAACTAATGATTAGTAAATTTTGTATTGTGGGCAGAAAATATATGTATTTGTCACACGTCACACAAACGAGTTATTTACAACCTAACCTACTAAATCTGTACATAAGTATTATAACTGGAAACTATATCATCACCACTCAAAAATAATATAATACAAACATATACTACAAACTCCCACACATTTTATAACTTTAAGAACACTAACTCCTCTATAAATCAAAAACAAAGACCGAAACTGGAACTGGCAATTACAGTAGTAGCACTGATACGGCGACACGGCGTCGGGGTTCCCCTACTATGCCGCAAACATACGTTAAATCGTCAAATGTAGTAAATACGAAATAAATTCAGAATTGGTTAAATTGACGCCATCTACATCTGGTAATTTTTCTATTTCGAAGCTTTGGAGAAAAGCGCGCCATTTGAATTGAGACGGGAGCCTTAAGAGAAAATAAAACGGAAAGACGAGCGTTAATTTAAAACTATAAAAATTGGGTACTTTTTTTCACTTATTTCGCGATCGTGTTTACACCGAGAGGCAAAGAATTTTGACAGTCATACAACTTATGTAGAAATGATTCAGGAGTATAACATATTTTATTTGAATTTGTTCTGTTCAATAGTTTAAGAGTTATGGGCCTTCAAGGAGTCTATACTATCGAAACGAGAGATGGCAGTTAGGACGATTCTCTCATGCGGGGTCACATATGTTTGTTTTGTAACAATGAACTTATACAAGAGAACCGTAAATTTTAACAGAAAGCAAATTGTTTGACACAAATAAACGTTCTTTCTACCAAACACATATTTCAAAGAAGTTAATTTTTATCCGCAAAGAAATATTTATTTGCTTCTATTGAAACACCAGATTACTTTGAGTCAATGCATATTTATTTGATTTAAACAAAATCTTCTATGTGTAGCTTCTAATATAAAAACATTGATGGTTTTTTTCTGAATTACGTTATCTAAGTTCATACAAGCGCGTCTAGTTTTAAAACTTGGACAGAAATGTGGAAGAAACTAGTATAATGTAATTCAAGCGAAAAATGTCACAACCATAAGAGATGGAGATTTAATAATCCAAACATTTCTTGGTGTCTGGACCAACAAGCATTGTTCAAACTTTCACAAAACTTCACCGGATTTTACCTTCGTTACCATAAAACAATACAGCAATAAAACAACGCTAAACATTTCCCTAATTTCCCCCATTTCACCGGACGATCACCATATAGATTGCAACAAAGATAAAACCCAATCATCTTTTATTGTCGCCTACATTCACTGCACTACATATACCAATTTATCACTTTATTCGCATAGTACCTACTATAAAACTGTACAAGCCGAGCACACCATGGCATACACCATATGCTCAGAGAGGCCAATTACCCTTTATTTCGGCATAAATATGCAATAAAAGAAAGAAAAAAAAACAGCGACTCGCACGCGACTAAAATGGTAGACGCAGAAGCAAACCAGAGCGGAAATCTTGCACGCGCGCACATACGCTTAGTTTATTGTTAATTATTCGAAATGTACAAGAAATAGGGAACGGATGTGTTTATGTGTGTGTGGTATGGCGAAACGCGGAAGAAATTACTTGTTGTTAGGCGATTCTAAATGAACTCGCGTCAATTGATTGTGTGCAGAGTTAAGAGTAAGGCCGGTCACACACCTGCGCAGTTCAGACTGTAAACCATGCGAGCTAACGAGCAAAAATGCTTTTAATTGAAGAGATTGTTTATGGATTTGATAAGGATTGAGACAAGAGTTTCGACATCCTATAACTTTTGAAACGTCATTTTATAATACGGAATTTAATTATATAAATAATTATCTGAAAAAGTGACGTTGAAAAAGTAACGTTATCGAAAAAAGGGTTTACTTATTTTTTTTTGAGTCGTATATCAGCAAAAAAGCGATTTTATTAGAACGCTTACCGTAACTGACTCTTTCTGCGTATCTTTCAGTTTCTTCAGACGATGATTCCCGGTCCGGTCGGATGTACTGCAGGAATGATTCACTTTCTTCGGGAATACCTATAACAAAATGTCCATTTAAGGGGATGTTCTCATGTCATAAAAAGTAAAAACTTTGGGACAGTTTTTCAAACAAATTGTAAGAGATATCAATATTTTTTCTTTTGCTATATATGTATTATACTTTAGTGTACAAAATGAAATTGTGCCAGAAAAAACTATATGCAAGAAGTGGTTACTATTGTAGAAAGTATCAGGTACTGCGTGGTGTGCTTTTCTCAACAAAGTGCACGATAGCTCCTATAAAAATCACCAGAAATCAAGATTTCAAAAACGCTGTGAAACTAGATGAAATTAGTTGGAGGCTAAACCAAAATTTAGTTAAAAAAGTTGAAATTTGACAAAATGGCTGCTGTTTGAATTCTAAGATCGTTTTTGTTTCACATTTTATTTACTCCTTTTCAAATTGTTATAAATAATATAATTATATTTAAGAAATTTATTTATTATTAGGTTCAGCCTCCAATAAAAAGTATTTTCTCCAAGAAAAAGAATCTGATGCAAATCTTAATGCAGACACGACCGATCTCGATCAAATAGAATTTGCTCATGCAGCTACACTATTAATGTTACCAAAATTTCATAGTCATAAATTATACAGAATTTCATCTACTTTAATTTATTATTTAACCTATTTTGACTTTTGAACAAAAAGGTTTTCAGCTCTAAGTTTTGTGTTGAAACTAAATATGAAGTTTCGTCCCGATACCTTTAGTAGTTTCTCCGGAATCGTCGCCACAAAAAAAAAACGGTTACACAGACATATTTTATACCTTTGTCAAAAATGTTCAGGGAGCCCAAAAGGACATATTTCCGCTAAAACCTAATTTTTTTTCCGCACGACTTTAATACTTTATAATACTACGTATGATAAAGTACAAAAAGAATATCTTGTTCCGTTAAATGATTTAAAAGTAATCACGCATGTCAGTTTGAAAGATCGTGTTTGTAGAAAAATGCGTCGGTTGTATCGGTGGAATAAAGTCTTCAAGAGAAGGTAGAATTGCTTTTTAGAATTCCTTTTCTATATATTCATTGAAATGTAATAATTTGCACAACATAAAAGCACGTAGACCTATACATTCTCTATACCAGGGGTGGCCAACTTTTGTCTACTTAAGATCTACCTTTTATCTTTAAAATATTCCGCGATCGACCTGTTGTCATAGGCCGCGAGCTATGAGTAGTAGATACCCAAAATATATGCTAAAAACTATTTTTTTTATATCACCTATTAAGTTTTTGATATAAAGGCATAAAGAAAATAAATTTCCTGCCTCAACTTTTCATATTTGCAGAGTTCATTATAAAAATGCAGTGTATGGCCAAAATTTGATTTTAAGATTTCGCGACAGTTTTCTTTGCCAGAAAAATTAACATGGAAGATTTTTAGACTTATTTTCTAAAAATTTTAGACTTTTGTTAATCTATCAATAGATCGTGGGAGTTCATCTCGTACTGAAACAACTTGTTTATCTACCTACGTTGTTTATCTACGAGTTAACATATTTGATTGGGTTTGGGCTTAAAGGATAGCCCTTTGCTAATATTTTTATCTTGAGTTGAAAGGTTAGTCCTTTGCGAATATTTGTTTATCTTGTCGAGCTGAAGGTTAGCTCTTTACTCAAATGTTAATTTATTTTGTTTGGCTGAAAGGTTAGCTTTTTTCGAATGCATGTTTATGTCAGCCCCTTACTGGCGTGGTAGGTAATTTATTTTGTTGAGCTGAAAGGTTAGCCCTTTGCTAACATCTGAATGGTTTTGAGCTGAAAGGTTAGCCCTTTCCTAATATTTGTTTATCTTCTTGAGATGAATAGTTGTCCCTTTGATAATATTTGTTGTAAGTTTTGAGATGAAAGATGAGCCCTTTGCTATTTGTTTATCGTGTTGAGATGAAAAGTTACCAATTTGATAATATTTGTTTATATTGTTAGAGATGAAAGGTCGGCCCTTTGCTAATGTTTGTTTATCTTGTTAAACTGAATGATTAGTCCTTTGCTTATTTATTTATGTTCATGAGCTGAAAGGATGACCCCTTGCGAATATTCGTTTATTTTGTTGGGCTGAAAGGTTATAGCTTAACATGCTAATATAAGTAGGTGAGCTGAAAGGTGATTTGCTTTTTGCAATTGTTTGACTATGTTTTGAGTTAAAAATTTTAGCGTTTTGAAAGCTATAGGCAGGATTGGCCGTGTTAGGAATTATTTTATTTGTTGGATTAATTCAGGTATTGGGACAGTGAAAATTATAAACACGCTTATTTGTAGGTAAATACATGAGTAACTAGACCCACTTTTTACTGTTAACGGTTTTTGTTACAATGCGATAAGCAAAAAACTGCTATCGGTAAACGGACAGTTCTGTGAGATCGAAACTTGATTCTTGACTCGAAACTATCTTTCATCTTCCACATTCGCTAACGATAGGGTGATTCAATTTCGAGGCTCACCATGGGGATCTCGCTTATTAGTGGAGATAAAACCTATGTTTAAATTTGGCAAAGTTTCGTATTTTTGTGCTGATCAATTATCTGAAAAGAAGTTTTAGCTATTATTTCATTTTAAAGATATCTGCAAAAAAACTGAAATGTTAAGATATCGTTTTTAATTTTTTATTCAAAATCAAACGTAGCTAGACATTTGAAATAAAAACATTCTATAGCGACTTTTTAACAAGGAATGTAGTGTTATTTTTTAATTTGAGATAACATCAAAGATGGCGCCGTAACCATGGCCAACTTTTGTTTTTCTTATGAGGGTCATGTTGAATTTTGGCATTTTCCGATAGTTGTGTTTTTTCTCATTTCCGCAATGTATAACATGTTGGCAGTATTTGTTTATAACAATGGTTTAATAATAAAAACAATTTTCTTCTTTTTCTCGTTGTTTGTCGTGTTTATCAGGTACGGAACTGGTGCTTGGTTACAGACTGCCGGCGCCGGACTGACCAGAGTGCTTTGGATTAACACCGAGCCAGCTTTTCGACATGTTCTTATGCTCTTCTAACTGTTCTTCCCGGAATGTCATTGACCGCATTTGTTATTCGATCCCGCAGATCCTCGATATTTCTGCGAGTATCGTGATAAATTTCGTCGTTCACAGTTCCCCATAGAAAATAGTCCAGAGGACTGAAATCAGGGGAGCTAGCAGGACATTCCACCATTACCAATCCAGCGGTTTGGAAATTGTTGATTCAAATAATTTCGTACAACTGCAAAGTTTGACTTGTGTGGGGTTTGTGCGGTTTCAATTTCCTTGTTCGTAATGCTTTCCAAACACATGTTTGCGGCAATTCCAAATTATAGGCTACTTCCCGCGTAGAAATCCGAGGATCGTCATTATTCTAAAAACCAGTAGTTGAGGCATTGCAAATTATGGTAATCTAACGTTTACCATTTCCAAAATATCTCTTTGATCGTTTTCAACATTTCCATGAAGATTATAAGAACTGCGGGGTTTACTAAACAATCCATGGTCCGCTAAATTTCTGTCCAATGTTAGGATATTGTACGGTTGGGCATTTCTATGCGAACAATAATAAACCTTTATCATATCACGCTTTTCGTTATTGGTAAACGGCACTTTAGATCCACAATCAACCACAATTAAGGTTTATTTGGTTAAATGACAAACCCAACACTTAGCGCGTCGCTTGATCCAAGTGCATTTTGTTGACGTTACTTGGCAACGAGTCCGGCGGTCTGTAACCAAGCTCCAGTTAGGTACCTGAGGGTTTTTTGATTGTTACACCATTATTTTAAAAAATAATGCTAACATGCGGAAATATACATTGCGGAAATGAGAAAAAACACGACTATCGGTAAATGCCAAAGTTCAACATGGCGCCCATAAGAAAAACAAAAGTTGGCCATGGTTACGCCGCCATCTTTGATGTTATTTCAAATTAAAAAATGACACTGCATTCCTTGTTAAAAAGTAGCTCTAGAATGTTTTTGTTTCAAACGTCTACCTACATTTGGTTTTGAATAAAAAACTAAAAACGATTCCTCCACATTTCAGTTTTTTGGGGATATCTTCAAAATGGAAAATGATAGCTTAAATTTATTTTCAGTTAATTGACCAACAAAAAAATACGAAACTTTGCCAAATTTAAACATAGGCTCTATCTCCACTAATAAGCGAGATCCCCATGGTGAGCCTCGAAATTGAATCACCCGGTATACTTAGGCAGAAAATCAAAGGTTCTTCACTGTTCAAGTAGTATATTGGGCAATTAGTTAACAACCTTTTTTTTAATACGGTTATAGTCAGGCTTATTTGCTATCGGTAAATGCCAAAGTTCAACATGGCGCCCATAAGAAAAACAAAAGTTGGCCATGGTTACGCCGCCATCTTTGATGTTATTTCAAATTAAAAAATGACACTGCATTCCTTGTTAAAAAGTAGCTCTAGAATGTTTTTGTTTCAAACGTCTACCTACATTTGGTTTTGAATAAAAAACTAAAAACGATACCTCCACATTTCAGTTTTTTGGGGATATCTTCA
Source organism: Aphodius sticticus (assembly GCA_963966075.1). Lineage (NCBI taxonomy): Eukaryota > Metazoa > Arthropoda > Insecta > Coleoptera > Scarabaeidae > Aphodius > Aphodius sticticus. Next base: position 7,276,775 of record OZ014510.1, read on the forward strand.
AAATGGAAAATGATAGCTTAAATTTATTTTCAGTTAATTGACCAACAAAAAAATACGAAACTTTGCCAAATTTAAACATAGGCTCTATCTCCACTAATAAGCGAGATCCCCATGGTGAGCCTCGAAATTGAATCACCCGGTATACTTAGGCAGAAAATCAAAGGTTCTTCACTGTTCAAGTAGTATATTGGGCAATTAGTTAACAACCTTTTTTTTAATACGGTTATAGTCAGGCTTATTTGCTACTATGTAAAGGTGACTAAACCCACCATCACACATTAAGTCGACATAGCGAGCGATCGACCAAAATTGGCTTCGCGATCGACCGGTCGATCGCGATCGACGGGTTGGACACCCCTGCTCTATACTGTATCCAAATTTCACATTCCTACTTTTAAAACACTTCAAGGTATAAAAATCTGAAAGAAGAAAATTGATTTTTCCAACCGTTTACATGAGAAGGAATAGTTAAGGAATAGTTTTTAAATTTAAGGAGAATCCATACCCCCCACGTTTTGCTTGCAAAACACGCAAAACTTCTGAGGCTTTTTCGCAGCAATTAGTTCACATAATCGTAAAAGAAATACACGAAATTAAAGATAAAAGATATATAATTTTGCGTCTAGTGGTAGATTTTTGATAGTTCTGTTCGTTTTTGACAAATCTATTTCTGAATATGACATAAAATTGGCTGATTTTGCAATTTTTTTACGAAGAACAGGTTAAACTTGAAAAAATCACCACATAATAGGTCTAAGTTACACCTTCCTCTATAAGAGTACAAAATTTCACGTAAAAATATCTTAATGCTTTTTTATCTATTTTATTACGTAGCGTGGATACAACAACAACAAGTAATACATATACATTACCACAGCAAGTAATACACCTTTATCTATAATTTGATGTATAACATGAGAGAATTGATACAACATTAAGCTGACCATGGATGCTTATTTTATAGGACGTACCAGCAGTACTGATTCCTCTTAAGTACTTTTATTATAAAATATGGAAAAAGTATCGCAAATCTGATATAACTACTTCAAGACTAATTTCTAAGAATTGTTTTTTTAATTCACATTTTGCATGTGATGTCACAAGTATTATCAACTGGATTTTTTAAAACGGAATTAAAAAATCAAACAAAATAAACAAAATAATTAACAACTAATAATCTAAAATAGTAAAACAGAACTTATTTCTTAAAAACTAACCTTAAAATATTTTCTATTGCATGAAAAGTACTCTGTTTTTTCTTAAGTAAAAAAATCAGCACATTTGTCACCAAACAGAATTTACTAATTTTAACAGTTTTCTTCTACTAAAAATACAGGTTATATGACTTCAGACGATAAAAGAAGAACAAACGATAAAAAGAAAAGAAGAAATATTTAAATTGAAATTCTGACAATGGGTATAAAATAGTATATTATTATACAAGTTTTATAAGACGTCAAATTGGCGCACGAGTTGTTTTGGGCACGACGAGCGTAGCGAGGAGTGCCCAAATGGAACGAGTGCGCCATTACGTCTTATAAAACGAGTGTAATATACTATTTTTTCTACTTTGCGTCATTAATTTTATATAAATTTAGAAATTGTGGTTACTATATTGCGCTAAATTAGAATCTAGGGTATTTCGCGGGTACCGCGTGGCAGCACTGTAGTAACTGTCAACTTCGTTAAGGATGAGATCTATGAGATAAAATCTTGACAAAATCTAATTGTGAATAAAATTACTCTACTTTAGCCTACAAGTTTGAATAAATATTCAGCGAGGTCTCAACGATGATCATAATGGAGCTTGGGGCAACACTTTTAACCCTACTGTGATAAATACATGAAACTTAACCTAAAAAGTCAACAACTTTAATAGTGCTTTCATAAGTATAATAATCAGAATAGAAGTGTTTGGCGGTGACTGATTAGTTACTTCGAAGAACAAGAACTTACTAAAGAATTGTTTTAACACCTAACGTTTAATAGCGGTGTCTACCTAATTCCGCTACGTAGCCGTTGCGGCTTATATATTTACAAGCACTTATAGTTGAAACCCAATTTTAATTTCGGCAAAGTACTTTATTAGAATAAATTATACTTAGTAAAATTACATGTGATGGAGGTAATACAAATATGTTGCACACAACCAGAACTAAGACGTAGTCGAAAGCGACGGACAAAAATGAATACGAATTGAGCCGAACAGAATTCGGTCGAAAATGTTACCGAAAACTTATACGTTACATAAACTAAGAAATCCTCTACACTTTAAATGTACTATAGCTTTATACGTGTATGCTGATAAACCATTGATTGCGCATATACAATCTCGTAGCAGTAATTAAAATCATTCATATCTACGATGTAGGTTTGATCTTTGCATAATACCTTATTAAAGTAAATGTGGTCCTTGAATTATATCTGAAAAGGGGATTTGATGTTTAGTTGAAAAGAATGATAACGATCACTTACCAGAGTCGTAAAACATCACCGAAAACGTTATGCTGGCGTATTTTGATGAACACAGCAAAACTAAGAAAGCCACAGCCTTTGGCCATACTATAGCAGGCTACACGCATGTTTAAATATGTATAGAATATTGATATTTCGCAGTTTATGCGATTGCAAGCGATTAAAAAGAGGCAGTGTGTGGTTATGTATTGTACGTTTGACATTTGGCATTTGATATCAATGTGTACCAATCCTGGCAATCTTAGACAAAAATGTTACTGTCTTCGGTGTTACAATGTGTTAATTGTAACACCGAAAACAGTGTTACAATGTGTGCATTGTGAATGCAAAGTAGAAAAATGTATTTTGTTGGCAATAGTGTAACGCCAATTTGAGCTCAACTCAATTAATATGGTTTGGCTGAACTCATAGTCGAACCTAACTAAAACCAGTAGGAGGAGATTGTGTTGGTCACACACGTCACGTCTATTCTAAAGGCATTTTTATAAAACTGTCACGACGCAGTTATTTTCAAACAACAATTGATAGTAATTATTATTTTAAATTAAATTACTTTGACAGATATGGCAGATGTGATATGCGCAATCCCAAATACACATTTTCCATACGGGCACCGAGCTTAGCAACACCGTTGCAAAAACGGTTTGCCTTTTGTCACAACCATACAAAATACGTGTAACTATTCTACGATAAAAATAATTAAAATCCCCGCGCATTCCATATGGTCTCTTCGTATAGGAGGTCTTTGAAAACAATTAGAAAACAATATTATTAACAGTAATTATTTTAACGGGAACCAATTTTCTTAGTACATAGTGTAATAACCAGCCAATTAGGCCCCCTTATAGAATTACAACGTAATGTTCACTTATTCTATTAACCTCTAGCGACGATAGATGAGTCACGGTCGCCAAAAACTCACATTCTCATTTCACAAATTTGATTCAACGTTTCTATAATTGTCCGCCAGTAGATTAATTTATAAGTTCAAATAAAATAATTTACATTAATAATAATAGTTGATTTCCCGTTTTAAAGAACTGAACATGTCAATAAAATACCACTTTTTGCGTTACCTTTAACAGCACTTATCCATATTATGATGGAAGGCTTATGGAAAAGTCATGGGACTTGTTGACAGGTTAGAATGAAAGTATAGACGAATGAGTAGCGGATAATCCTTATATGGATTTCCCATTTAATATATTACCTACTTCATGCCCATATACAAGGATGGTATGCAACCAATTAAAAGCATAATAATAGAGCTGTACATCCGGTGTTTACGTACAATATTGTAACTGAGGGGTTGTTAGCCACTGACCAAAAACTCGAGGGGTTCCAGGTTACGTGGAACAGGCCGTAGATGTACTCCTACTCGCAAATATCATTTCTTAATTTGTTATTAACAAAAAACCTCAAAAAATCGTGTTCTTTTTCGTTTTTTCGCTTGTAAAAACTGAACCTATGGAGCAATCTTGATGCTTAACAGATGAATTGTAGAGAATGAAAAGACGAAAAAAAAATAACTCTGAGAATGCGTTTCGTTAATTCAGTAATACAAAGAGCATTTAGTCATTGGATTGAACTACTAATATATAATTTGAGAGTACCTATATGTAGACAGTAAATTTTATTTAGCCGGAATGTATGAATAAAATATACTTTTTATTAAATCTGCTATTATTATCTAGTTTATTGAAGTCTCTGCAAAAGTTAAACTTGATTAATTTGTTGCAATTTAATTGAAAAAGGATATTATAAATAAAAATGTGTAATTCGGCCGTAGTACTGAATGAAATACAAAGAGATGGCTAGCCCACATCACTGCGAGTTGCATACCAAATGCATTTGCCTCACTTATTGACCATTACGGGTCCTTTCCAGAAAATACGTAGTATATACATTTCACTGCCTCAAACGTACAACATAATAACCTCGTGACCACGAATCGAACTGCTGTCACATCTGACAGCAAATGTACTGTCAGTAAGGTATTTTTTTACCGAATTTTAGCGACATCGATACACGTGACGTCATGTCGAATCGAAACGGTATAGCGATATCGCTAATCGCTATAATTGTAGAATAAGGCTCCAGCTCTCCGCAAAAATATTGCCAAAAAAAATTCAAATGAGGATTGTGCGAAAACTGCTAATCCAACCGAATCCAGGTTTTGTACATGTGAATAGCTACCACAGTGCAAAGTTTCAGCTGTTAAGGAGAATCCATACCCCCCCACGTTTTACTTGCAAAACACGCAAAAGTTCTGAGGCTTTTTCTCAGCAATTAGTTCACATAATCGTAAAAGAAACACACCAAATTAAAGATATATAATTTTGCGTCTAGTGGTAGGATTTTTGATAGTTCTGTTCGTTTTTGACAAATTTATTTCTGAATATGACAAAATTGACTGATTTTGCAATTTTTTTACGAAGAACTCAGGTTAAAATTGAAAAAAGTGCCTCTTAATAGGTCTAAGTTACACCTTCCTCTATAAGTGTACAAAAGTTCACGTAAAAATATCAATATCTTAAAAACTTCTTTCACTCAAAACTTTACTTCTTCGAGTACATGAATAAGTTATATTTTATCACGTAGCGTGGATACAACAATAACAAGTAATACATATACATAACCACGGCAAGTAATACACCTTTATCTATAATTTGATGTATAACATGAGAGAATTGATACAACATTAAGCTGACTATGGATGCTTATTTTATACGACGTACCAGCAGTATTGATTCCTCTTAATATTAAAAAGATAACAGTTATGAAAGTAGATAAGCTATGAGAGTTCGAGCTCAATTTTACGGGTTAATTTAAAGGGGGGTCTAAATTCGTTTTACTTCCGGTCCAGCTAGAAAGAGATAGATATAGTGAGATGGTTAGTGTGAGAAGGATAGCCGATATCGATGACGTCATGGAGTTAAAATTTGCGCTCCACCTGGCGGCCATTTTGTGAATTAACTTAATAAATATTAATTTGCTATTTATATTCAGAACTCTAACTTACCGACTACATCTTAGAACTTAGCCCCCTCGTGCGCAGGTGCACCCTCAGCTGAACAGAACCCTAACTTACCGACTGCATCTTCGAATTGCAGCGAGGGGGCTAAGTTCTAAGATGTAGTCGGTAAGTTAGAGTTCTGAATATAAATAGCAAATTAATATTTATTGAGTTAATTCACAAAATGGCCGCCAGGTGGAGCGCAAATTTTAACTCCATGACGTCATCGATATCGGCTATCCTTCTCACACTAACCATCTCACTATATCTATCTCTTTCTAGCTGGACCGGAAGTAAAACGAATTTAGACCCCCCTTTAAATTAACCCGTAAAATTGAGCTCGAACTCTCATAGCTTATCTACTTATGAATTTAAAAAAAAAGCTAAATTTTCCGTTTTTTCAGCTTTTCTCCTGTTCTAATTATCCGATCGGATCGTTTGAACTGTCATTCTCTTCGTAATTTAATTCTCTATAGTTCATCCCGTTGCACCATTAAGATTGCTTCAATACTTTTCCTTTTACAATAAAAAAGTAAAAAAACGCGATTTTTTGTTGATAATTGTTTATAAAAAATTGAAAAATGGCATTTTCGAATAGGAAACAGTGGGAATATACTACGGACTGTCCTGCACAGGATGGCACAGGCGACTTCCTGCTAGTCTTTATGTCAAAAAAAGCAATCATTTGTAGCTCTATTGCTTGGCCTAGAAGTTTATTATTATTGAAAACGGTACAAAATCTAAGTTTTATTTATTGAAACCAACAGCAGAGGAAGAATTTAAAAGTTTACATGCAGCATTGTGTTCCGTTCGATACATTACTAAAAAGACTTGGAAGGCCTACAGTAGATGCAGACAGAATATCCAATTGCACAATAACAAGTAAAACATAATCTAGGACTTTCAGTGGAAACTATGAAACTTTCACCAATATTTTCGTTGGCATCAGCTGTAGCAGAGTGTTGTTTTTCAACCCCCAAAAGGATAAAAACTTTCTTAATGAACTTCCAACAAGTTTAATTATAGCCAGCGTTGTGGATCAATTTCTGTCAAATTATAAAACATGCGCTAGATGTTCCAATAAAACAGCAAAAACTCTAAAATGTCTATAGCGTCTTACCAAAACAATACTCTCCAACCGCTCCATATCCACCAGTCTCACCCGTTCCATCCATACACGACTCCTCTTCATCGAATCCTTCATAATCATCGACCTTATCCTCTCGCAGGACCTCCCGCCGACTATCCTCACGTTCCTGCGGGCAATCCCTCTTAGAACGACCATTCCAAAGGACAGTACGAACTAAAACAACAAAAACATCCAACAAAAAACCAATACGTCCAACGCAAAACCATCAACCATCGTACTCCACAAAAGAAACACAAAAATGAAGACATACTCACGTCCGTCCAGGACATACTGGTCCCTCCTACAAAAGCAGTCGTCCCTGCATATCCTCTCCATCCTCCTAGACACCTCGTCTCCACACCTTCCGCTATGGTAACCCTTCCCGCAGAGCAAATTCTTCGTACAGGGCATCCGATGATCGTCGTGGACTAGGGAAGGCTTCGAAGAGACAGGGCTGGTCTGCGTCTCCACGTTCGTCAACTGCTTGTTCCTGCTGCACTTGCACTGGTGCTTCTTCTGGTTGATGATCATGGACACCGCTTTCCTGGTTTCCTTGGGGAACTTTGGACACCTGGGTGTGTTCAGGACGTATTCGTCTTCTTCGTGGAAGGAGGCTTGTGGTACACGGAAGATCTTCATCCGTATGCTCTCGATTATGGACTGGCGCATGTCTGTACTGCTTCTCTGGTCGAAATTGTAGTCGGGATGGAAGAGTTCGATGGGTTTGCTTGGGCATCGAGAGTGTTTGCTTCTGGAGATTGATGTGGTGCTCGAGAGGGTATGGGCGTTCCTGTAGAGCTCGGTGACGCTCCCCTCGTCATTTGGATTTTCCTTCTCAGCTGGAAGGTGGAAGATCTTGGGGGATTTTGAGCGCCCGTTGCGGCATTCCTCCTTGATGTCCTTGCCTTTGTTCTCGAAGAATTGCTTACGCTCCTGGACGATGTTGCGTCTTGTTGGAGGTACCCTATGGGAAAAATCTAATCTTAGGAAGACATCATTCCAAAGTTTAAGGCGTTTTCTCGCGAGGAACGGTTAAAGCACAGTGAAGAAATTGAGAAAAATTCCGAGGCTGAAAATTCAAGGAACTTGACAGTTTCGTGGGATGGAACTTGGAAAAAAAGAGGATTCAGTTCCTTGTTTAGAGTCACTGGAAAAATCAAGATTCCGCCAAGCTTGTAATATTTGGAAACAGAAAAGTATAGCAGCCGACCAATATAACGAATGGTACGAGGAACATGAACACGAGTGCACTGCAAACCATGTAGGTTCTTCTGGTAAAATGGAAGTCGATGCTGTAAAAGATATATTTACAGGTTGGAAGAGAAGCACTATGTTCGATATACCACGTATATTGGAGACGGCGACAGCAAGACCTTCATTTTAGATGTTCCACCATATGGCGAGGAAGTTATTGTAAAAGAGAAAAATGCGTTGGACATGTTGAGAAAAGAATGGGTACAGGACTAAATATAAAAAAGGATAATAAGGGCATTGGTGGCAAAGGTGTTGGAAAACTGATTAATAAAGTGATCCGAGATTTGACGACTTACTACAGTCGGCAATTCAAGCATTCAAAACGATAGGGTATTTGACTATTATTGGAAAACCATCTTAGTGTGTTTATTCCTTCACTCTACATTGTAAATGCATTGTTTTTCGTAATTATTTCCTCAATATTTCATAAAAATCAGCGTTAAAAATTGAATCACAAAAAGTCCCGCCAAACCGACACTTTCTGTTGTGTGACGTCACCCAATAGTAGATGTCAAATCGGTCCCTATGGTCTGTCAGCATCGGCATCGTCGCAGTTTGGTAATTGTGTTGTATGATTGTATAATTTCTACATGGAAATGGGTTATAAATGGTGTATAAATCCACAATGCAGAAATACGTCAAGAAAAACTCCTGGTAAACTATTTGTAGCTGTTCCGCAAGATTTGAAACTGCGAAGAAAGTGGTTGGCTCGTAGAAATCCAAATGAAATAAATAGCGGCCAATACAAGTGTTTTTTGTTGTGAAGATTACTTCGACATAAGTAAAACTGACTAGACTAAGTTAGCTATCGTATTTTCGAACCAGGTATTATCTGATCTGGCAGCTTAAGGTTAGGGCCATCCTAACCTACAAAGTTATGCTTACATGGCACTTTAGTGCTATTAAATTCAAACGGGAGAAGCATAAGAGCGCGTTCGGATAACCCGGTATTGTACGGTGAGAGTGACGCGCTGCATAATAGGCGGACTAACGTCATACGGCGTTTATCTGCATATAAGAGAGAGACAGCCGACCCAGGTTATCTGGGCATTGCTCTCCCCATACCCTACCCTAACAAACTGAACGCGCTCTAAGCGTACTAGCGAATGACGTCACTGGAGACTGAGCCAATTACAGAGCGTTTTCAATCACGTGATAGGACATGAATAAAATACATTTTTAATTTTGGTTTTTAATAGAAATAAAGCATATTTTTTTTTGAAAAGTAATAAATAGTTTTCGTAAACTGTGATCTATGAAGATGACTATAATACAAGCCATATTTTTAATACAGTCAAATACGCTATTCAAAACAAATTCAGGCAATTCAAAACAAATTCAGGCAATTCAAGACATCATTCAAGCATTTTAGTTCAAATCCTCAGCATTAATTCTGCCCTACTGGTCAAACCAGTTGGTGTAAGTAGCGTAAAGCAGAAGCTGAGTGAAAACTGGAAGAGTTCAATTTCACGATGAAGCACCCCTTGGGCCCTTGACAACATACATTAACGAAGAACAGACATCAGAGGATTTATTGGAAAGATGTTTAGGAACGAATACGCAGAATAACAACGAATCACTAAATTCATTGATTTGGACGTTTGCTCCTAAACAGTGTCATTCAGGGTTAGAAACAATTGAAATTGCCACTTTTCTGGCTGTCTCCATCTTCTATGAAGGAACTCATCCGTTTTGAAAATGTTATTGGTGATGGGAATTACCATTGGAACCACCGCTGAAATATATGTAAACGCACGTGATCAAACCCACATCAACAGATCGAAACTACGAGCGTCCAACGCTTCAGAGGAAGCGAGGACGGCACGACAAGAAGAAAAATCAGCTGGTCGAAGCTTCTTTGAATATGAAGAAGGTGCTCTTTATGGACCTGGGATTAGACCAGGCAATAGAGACTTTTTCGTGACAAAAATAGTATCAGCAAGCCGCCGGTCCCAGGTCACGTGGAACAGTCCGTAGATGTATTGTGATGTTTTCGACTAGCAAATATCATTACTTAATTTGTTATAAACAAAAAACCTAAGAAAATCGTGCTTTTTTTCGTTGTTCGCTCGTAAAAGCTGAACCGATGGAGCAATCATGATACTGTCAACAGACGAATTGTAGAGAATGAAAAGACGAAAAAAATTAACCCTACACGGACCCGATCGGATTAATATTAACGGAGGATATTCGGAAGAACCGGAGAAATCTGCGTTTTTTTTTTAAATTCATAACTCCGCCATTTTCAAAGTTGTAACGCAGGCTTTTCGCGAGAAAGTAGCGATTGATGGGTACTTTAAGTGTGCACAACCCAGGCGTTGTCCGATCATTAGTTTTTGCACAATTGCGATTTGAATTTTTTTTATGCAATATGGTTCGGCGAGCCTGGATGCTTCGGAGGTGGTCCGATTTTAAATTTTTTTACGTATTTCGAAAGTAGAAGTATTGTGCTACAAAACGTCTATTCTGATTTTGCGTTAAAATGTTGCGAAATAGGCGAAAAATGCCTGTAAACTTGACCGAAATCTGCGGCGCGCTCCAAACCGGGCTTCCCCGAGTCGGCCGCCTACCCCACTACTGACAGCGTTTGAGCGCGAGGCAGATTTCGGTCAAGTTTGCAAGCATTTTTCGCCTATTTTGCAACATTTTAACGCAAAATCAGAATAGACGTTTTGTAGCACAATACTTCTACTTTCGAAAAACGTTAATAAAATTAAAATCGGACCACCTCCGACGCATCCAGGCCCGCCGAACCATATTGCATAAAAAAAATTCAAATCGCAATTGTGCAAAAACTAATCATCGGACAACGTCTGGGTTGTGCACACTTAAAGTACCCATCAATCGCTAGTTTCTCGCGAAAAGCCTGCGGTACAACTTTGAAAATGGCGGTTATGAATTTTTTTAAAACATGCACATTTCTCCGGTTCTTCCGAATTTCCTCAGTTAATATGAATCCGATCGGGTCCGTGTAGGGTTCATTTTTTTCGTCTTTTCATTCTCTACAATTCGTCTGTTGACAGTATCAAGATTTCTCCATCGGTTCAGCTTTTACAAGCGAACAACGAAAAAAGGCACGATTTTTTTAGGTTTTTTGTTTATAACAAATTAAGTAATGATATTTGCTAGTCGAAAACACATCACAATACATCTACGGACTGTTCCACGTGACCTGGGACCGGCGGCTTGCTGATACTATTTTTGTCACGAAAAAGTCTCTATTGCCTGGTCTAATAGACACAAATATGTCGTCCTAGAGTAGAATACTTCCTTAAGTGCAACAATTTGCTTATAGACACAAGAATAACCATACTCAAGAACCAGACTCATCAACGACTGGGAATTGCTATGAAGTAAGATATAATAGGCGATGATGGTATACACCATTTATACACTTGTCACTTGCCATAAAGGGAACTAACTATTACTATTCTCACGATGAATAAAAAACAAAATGATGAGCTATCCACTTACTACAGGTAACCGTATCAACATACTTCAACATACCGAGTATGTTCGCGAGAAAACGCCTAAAGTTTAGCTTAAGTAAGTACCTCTCATCTTCCATGTGAGCCTTGGATGTATAAGACTGCTTGAAGAAGCAACCGTCGCCCATGTTCCTCTCGCAATTAAACGGGCAATTCCTATCAGTGCAAGACTTCGGAGCAAAATAATTCTCAGGAACATAGTAGGCTTCTTCACTAGTCTGCAGCTTCGAGATCGACTCTTTCGCATAATTCCTGCAATACTCCCTAAAATCTTCGTCGTTATAATTCCTGACATCACTAAAATCCAGACTTGACTTGATGCTAGGCTTCAACTCCAGGTTATCCTTGCAGTAGTTATTTATGTTACCCATAGACTTATACCTACAACAAATACAATAAAAACTTTAGAAACTCCAACCAAATGATGCCCCGAGGATAGTTAAGAAGACCTATGGATGCTGCTGTCTCTTTGTGATAGACCACGTGACCGTTCCTCGTCATCAAAGATGCTCAGTCCGCTCAAGAGATTCCTCATCAAAGCATGCTGAGGTATGCTCTTCTTAGAGGAAGTCTGCGACAAGTCCTGAATGCTGGTCGGTTGGTATGGTTGGTACGGTTGATTCTTGAAGACAAGCCTCTGTCTGGACTGCGGTGGCTGGCAGTAATAACTTGGAGAAGGTTGGTACTGCTGACAGTGGTTCTTCTCCAGGTATGACAGTTTCGGTAAGTGTGGACTTATCGATCTTGAGGTCCTTTGAAGATACTTTGGTGTGGGCTCCACGTAACTGGAAGAAGGCGTATTGTTGATTGAATATCAAGAGGTTAATGTCAGAACTGACGTATGCGTCAAGAGGTTGTCTTGTCAAATTGCCAAGGAGACGTTTCGAACGAATAACAAAGTACATCCGTATAGCGTCTCCATCTTTCTCCATGGCTAATATACAGACATGTGGTAGATCAACGCAAAAAAGTTAAAACTTTACGTTCTTTACTTCAAATTTGGTGTTTTAGCATAGCTACAATTATCTTGTATTTGTGCAGTTTTCTACATTGTGTAATGTGTGTATACAGGGTGTGTATAAATTGGCGGAAAAGCTACACGTGGCGGTGTTCTTCGCAAAATTCTGAGTAGACAATCTATAATCTAAAATGTTGTACCGTGCTTCTTGAGTCTTCACGAGGTCTCCAAAGTCATTATATCCGATCTCTTGAATGGTGTTATTATTTGAAATCTATTGATGGAGAAGCTGCAGTTTAGAATAAAGAACAATATTGAAAATTTTTCTTTTCCTAAATGTTATCTTTCTGCCTAAAAAGTTTGTTTTTAATTTCGGTATTTCGTTAATTTTGTCATAAAAATACATTCGGAAACACTCTAGAACATGGGTAACTTAATTTTGGCATTTGTCACTTTTGACACTTGTATAATCAAATTAAGTAATTTGACTTGTTTGTGCTAATTTCGTCAGTTCTACCGTTCTACCGTGATTATTCCTACAGTTCATTAGTTAATTAGTTTATTAGTTTATTAGTTATTGTATTTTACGTTATCTTTTCGTTCGTTCAACATGGAATATACGTTTAATGAGTATGCCGATATGTATATGGTATACGGTTATTGTAATGGAAATGCATTACATTATGTTTACAGTGCATAGTAACACGAACACCTGTTGGATTCAGCGTTGCCAAATCTATGTTTCTTTCAAATGGCTCCTGAGGGCACAATAATGACGCTACAACATTTTAGTATAAAGATTGTTTACTCAGAATTTTACGAAGAACATCGCCACGTACACGTATTCTCGAGCGAATTTAACGAATTTTTGGAATTAAGTATTTTGTTGCAACCATGTGAAGTCACTGGCGTTACTATCGTTGCAACGTTCACAGTTTCTGAGCTATAACCTCAAACTTTTGAATTTGAAATACAACATCCTGTATATTTTAACACTTTCTGTTACAGTCTTCATTATTATATCAAACACATCTAGAAATTAACAAAAACCTTTCTTACTTAGGTCTAAAAATCAAAAGAGAAGAAATTGATAATAAAACATTATTACATTTTCTACTGCAACTACTCTAGTTAGTTTATGAGGATTCTCAACCAATGACAAGAACACATTGTTTTAAATTTGATCGGTTTATTTTTTTGTTGTTATTTTTTGTTATCAATTTTTTCTTTGTTAATTTTTAGACTTAAGTAATAAAGGTTTTTGTTAATTTCTTGATATTTTTGATACAATACTGTAACGAGCATAGTATTGAATAGGCAATGGAAGACTAACAGAAAATGTCAAAATATACATGTAATTTTTTCTTTTTGTAATCTTGTCGACTATACCTCCCCCCATCATCTCCGGCATTCTTGTGAGATTAATCTGGCAACCCTGGGTCCTAATGAAACTTTTTAATCAGAATAAATAACGTTTCTTAATTGTTGTAATCATTTTATTTTTTCTTCTGATTCTTTTGAATTTATTAATGAATATATTTAATTATTGAAAAAATTACCGTTTTTATTCTTAGTTTGGTATTTTTTTTATTTGAAATATCATTTTCCTTCCTTTGGTAATACTTGAAAGGGAACATGTAACTTTTGAAGGAAATGAAAGTACAACGACAAAATGCTGTAAAAGAAAAATTAACACATCTGGTTATTTGATACCAGCTAAAATGCTGTATTTCTCGTATATTCCACATACATATTCCTGTGAAAATATAGCATTGTCGCCGTAATTTTACAGAATATTTTGGAAATTTCACTGGAAAAGTGCTGCAATTTCACTGTTTCATTACAGACAATGTTGCCTTCTGATTTTTTATCGTATCAAACCAAACTGTAATCTTTATAACGGCCTGTGTTTTGCCTGATCTTTCAATTGATTTTTTGATTTTGGAAATCAAATACAGAATGGCGGGGTTATGAATTTATATACACACGCAAGTACAAATAACAGTGTTTTTTCTGCGAAATTTTGTCCATACCATTATGTTCAGTTCCACCAGCTCTACAACTTACACTATGTCTCATAAAAAAATTAATATCTAATAAATAATAAATAAATATCTAATAATAAATACATTATCACCTCTACAAAAAACAGTTTGGGATGAATTTTCTGAAAAAAAAAAATAACTTACTTGCATGGAAAATAAGAACATTGTGGCCTGTGGTCTTTTCTCTGCGGTCTGGACTTATATCCCTCTTGAACGTAATATCTGGGCCCAACCGTAGGCCTCCCATAAGGTCTACAGTGCATGACTATTGTGGAAGATTGGGATTTTTCGATTTTGGCTACGACGCAGTCACGAAACTGCACCCTTTTCTGCTTCTTTTTCTTCTTCTTGTTCTTAACCCTCTTGGACCTGCGTTTCCGCCTGCCGAACAGCGCCCTCTTCTTTTGAATTTGAAAAGTTCCGGAATTGAAGGCAAAATCCTGAAATTCCTGCAGGCTGATCTGACTACTGCTGGAAGACGAGCTTGAATTTAATATGGAGTTGAGTATTTTCTTCTGGTCGACGAATTTAGCGATTGGCAGCGTTTCGGTTGAATGGTCGCGAGAATTCGAATTCAAAACTGTTGACCGACATCCAATATCTGTTTCGGAAAAGCTACGAAAGAGGGATAGTATTTTTCCACAATCTCCCATTCATAGCAGTCAAATTTTTCATTCCTAAAAAATGAAGAAGTATATTTATTTTATCTGGTATACACTGATAAAAATGAGTGCGAATTTACATCTTTTTCAGTAAACCTACCCTATTTGTCAGTAATTTTACCATAATTTTAAGCAAAAATACTAAATATCATTGAAAATGTAGTTACATTCATTAATTGTACAAACTGTATGTAAATTTGCTAACAACTTTGTAGATTTCATAATAACAATTACTTCAACGGAATAAAATTACAAATCTATACATTAAAACTACTGTCTGATATGTAAATTTGCCCTCTGCTCGTGCAATTTTCCTTTCTAGATGGTAAAGTGCTACCGAGATAATTTTTATCGCGCTTGCGCAATAATGGGATATACGGTTCGAGTTCCGTTCGCTATCCGTTTGGTTGTGTTTACAGGAGCTAAGTTAGAGTTTTATTGAGTGCGATTATTATATACAACTAATCTAACACTGTTAGTGCCTCTGTGACTTATCCTTTATCGGTGTCGTGTGGAATATTTGCCCCATATGGTTCTATAGTATTAAAAGATATAATATTGGTACATTCATCTCTTTGTATATTATGAAGGACTTTGCAAATATATACTACAAAGTGCAGGTAAAAGTTTGCAGTCTTGATATGTATAATTTCACTTTCACTAATTGGATGTTCTTTTTAGGATACAAGTGTTGATGATACTGACATTCTACAAATTCAAGCACTTGTGTGGTGTCCATAGGTAAGATTTCGTTTATTGTTCTTTCTCGTACATGCGGTCTTACAATCAAATTTATTACTAACATGTATAACACATATCATTTCAATCACCAATATAAAAAATACTTTTCTATAAACACTCATTAATAACTTTACAGACACTCTGTACCTCAAAGGAAAGCAGCTGCTGACATTGTTATACCCTGTATATGATATATGACTACTCATGTACTTCTTATTTTGATTTCAGGTGACACATTTTGGACTATATTATATGCTGTGGTTGGAGTATCCCCAGGTTCTCTTACTCGGGTGACGGTTTAGCTTTTTAAAAATTATTCCAAGTCAGGGTTCAAAAACAAAATCCACTGAAAGGTGATCAAACTTATTATGAAATTAAATAAGTAAATGTTTGTATGGAGTCTAAGTGTGTGACGTAAGTTTACCATAGGTATTTCAACTTAATATTGTTGAAATAAGATTTAATTTATATTTAAAAGTTATATTTATCTCTGTGAAGCAGATTGGAAATTCGATTTATTTTATTATACGATATGTAGATAAGTATAGTCCATGGGTTCCTATTTTATTTCATTTACTTATGATTACATATAGAACATTTTTGTCAAGAACTTCTATTTATTTAATGTTAAAAATATGGAATATTTATAAAAAATATGTAGATATATATATATATATTATAAATATGTTTCACATGTTATTTATTGTTAAAATTATAATAAAATGTCATACTATTATTTTTTGTTCTTATTTATGATCTCCACATTAATAGGATTTTACAAGTGATTTTACAGTTGACAATACAGGCTTGTCCGAGCAGTCGCAAAACCAGTTTACAAACAGTTCTTTTGTGAGAAACCAGATAATGTTTCATTGGTATTTATAATGGAGTTATCATAGCAACATATGTGGTCCATCACAAAAGTACTGATTGTTAACTGGTTTTGCAGTTGTTTGGACAAATCCAATATTAAAGTTGCAGAAAGTTTACTGTACAACAATTAATTGCAATTCCGTGTTTACGGTAAATTTAGTGAACGTCAGTAATTTTACTTACAAAAGTAGGTATATATAAAACCGTACACATCGGAAACCTCATTTCATATGAAAAGTAAATTTATTAGCTCAAAGTAAAATTACAAACCACATGGTATTCTCCCTTCGATACACGGAGGTTATAAATGACCGCCGATCCACACGGTAAAATTACCTTTTCAGTTTTATCTGTGTAGTCACGTGGTTGAAGAAGGTGCAAGGAAGCAAGAAATCAGAAATGGTTAGCTGTACAAGATGCTAATTGCTAATAGCGTACAATTTGCTGTTAACATACTACATGCCGACCTCTGGTCATTTACATTACAGTTTACTTATACGAGAATAGAAATTATTACATGTACCGTTTCAACAAGGAAGCCTTACGAAAATATTGCACTAATATCATGAGTTCTCGCACAGGTGACTTAATGGAAGTCATAATCAACCAAAAAATCAAAACCAGCAAGTAATACCATAGGAAATACCTTTAGATATACTCGTAATAAGATGCAAGATCATTCATTTATCTGACGATAGTTCTTCCTACAGTTTTGAGTACGCATGTACTCAAGTTACAATTTCTACTAAATTCTGAACTATCACTTACACGGAAAATCCTCGTTCCCTAACAATTGTGGCGAATTTGGGTATATTCATTGTCCAAAATCATCCGATAGTTTGACATTTGTGTATTCAATTTGACAGAAATTTTAAAACCCGTGTGTTTCTTCGCGAGTTATTCGGTCGCCATGGACACAATTTGTATCACACTGCCATCTATCCGCATCTATCCTAAAAGCGAACTGTCAAAACACACTGACAATGACGTATATTTGATAGAATGAGCTAAAATGAACCGGGAGATACTTTATAGATACTTTATTTGTAAAATATACTGGCTAGTTCAGCTGTCAACGGGACGTTGGCTTATAGGTTAGGTGCTGTAAAAGAGCTTTACAATCAATCTAAGTTACCATTTCATCCCTTCTAAAACTTAATTTACTTATTATTATTAAAACTAAATTTACTATTCTCACCACAAAGAAAAACAAAATTATCTGAAGAATAGTTACTTATTTTATTATGTTGTAAATTAGGTACACTAATTAATAACAACTAACGTCAAAAAATCTTTTTTTCCTCAGGATACTTTTATTCTTTATTGCTGACGAACCGCTTGACAGGCAATCTAACTTTATTCTGGTCTGGTGAATGTACATTTTTAAAGATTTTAGAGGCGTTCATCATTTTCTTAAGAGATATTTTAACCTAGAATATATTGATTAGTACGATATATGTTAAGAACTGAAAATCTTACATGTTCGTTCCTGGTCTCCAAATTATCGTAGAAATTTGTTGGATACTGTTTGGTAATTCTATACGTACCTAAATATATCAGTTTGGTTTAATTCTATGTTTTCGACCGTGCAGATCTATAAGGTTTGACGCAATACGGCTTGGGAGATTACTGTTGTACGGTTCAACCCTTACAGACGTTATAGGAATCGACCCATAAATCGACGATGAAGCAGGGGGTTTCTCTGTATGTATTCACAATCTTTTCTATAATTCCTATGTCATCCTAGAATAACATGATTGGGATTTAAGGTTATCTCGTTTATATCTTAACCTACCTTTTATTCTCAGGGTTCTGACTCGAGCGGTCATGTAATGTCGACGAGTTGTTTAATACGATGAAGTGTCAAGTCACAAGTGCAGTGTGCGGCAAGAAATACTCGCGCAACGACAAAAGACCCTAGAATAGGGTATTTGACTGTATTAAAAATATGGCATGTATTATAGTCATCCTAATAGATTACAGTTTAAGAAAACTATTTGTTATTACTTTAAAAAAAACTATGCTTTATTTCTATGAAAAACCAAAATTAAAATTGAATTTTATTCACGTCCTATCACGTGATTGAAAACGCTCTGTAATTGGCTCAGTCTCCAGTGATGTCATTCGCTAGTCCGCTTAGAGCGCGTTCGGTTTGTCAGGGTAGGGTATGGGGAGAGCAATGCTCAGATAACTTGGGTCGGCTGTCTCTCTCTTATATGCAGATAAACGCCGTATGACGTTAGTCCGCCTATTATGCAGCGCGTCACTCTCACCGTACAATACCGGGTTATCCGAACGCGCTCTATGCTTCTCCCGTTTGAATTTAATAGCACGAAAGCGTCATGTAAGCATAACTTTGTAGGTTAGGATAGCCCTAACCTTAAGCTGTCAGATCAGATAATACCTGGTTCGAAAATACGATAGATGACTTATTCTAGTCAGTTTTACTTATGTCGAAGTAATCTTCACAACAGAAAACACTTGTATTGGCGGCTATTTATTTCATTTGGATTTCTACGAGCCAACCACTTTCTTCGCAGTTTCAAATCTTGCGGAACAGCTACAAATAGTTTATCCGGAGTTTTTCTTGACGTATCTCTGCACTGTGGATTTATACACCATTTATAACCCATTTTTTATGTAGAAATTGTGAAAACAACACATCATACAACACAATTACTAAACGGCGACGATGCCGATGCTGGCCGATGCTGACAGACACTGACAGACCATATGGGCCGATTTGACAACTACTAACCGGTGACGTCACACAACAGAAAATATCGTTTTGGCGGGACTTTTTGTGATTCAATTTTTAACGCTGATTTTTATGAAATATTGAGGAAATAATTACAAAAAATAATATATTTCCAATGTATAGTGAAGGAATAAACATACTAAGATAATTTTCCAATAATAGTCAAATACCCTATTCTTCCAATCCACCACTAACGTCACTTGTTCGCTTCTTTATGGTATAACCTCTTTAAAATGTTAATAATACTACACTATAATACTATATATAGAGAACTACACCAACGCGTGTATCAGCTGATATACAGGGTGAGCCAAAATTACCGGAACACCTAAATAGTTCTCCGACAGTACAAAATTTCAAAAAAATCATTTTAATTATAGAAATTTCGTAAACTTTTTTTTTTAATGGAACATCCTGTATATTTTTACATTTTGTAAGTTTAGGACTAATTCTAAACATTTTTTATTAAAATAATCTTTTTATAAAATGCGTCATTTTTTAGTTTTAAGCCATTAATTAAATTTAGTCAAAATTACCAAACACATACATAACTCTACAACAGTAAAAAATTAAAAAAAAAAAACATTCAAACAAACGTTTTTTGACATTAAACAAGTTATCATTAAAATATATTTTTAATATACAGGATGTTCATTTTATTACATTTTATAATTCTAAGACTAATTCTAAACATTTTTTATTGGAATAATCTTTTTATAAATTTCGTCATTTTTTAGTTATAAGCAATTAATCAAACTTACAAAAAATTCTTAGAATTAAAAAATAAAAATGTCCAGGACGTTTGATGAGAAAACGGAAAAGTTTTCCATACTTCCATAATAAAATAAACACCTGTATATTAAGAATATATTTAAGCGAGAACCTGTTTTAAAAAATGTTTTAATCGGTTGAACAATTATGTAGGTGTTCCGGTAGTTTTGACTATTTTAATTAATTGCTTATAACTCAAAATGCATCATATTCTATAAGAAAATTATTTCAATAAAAAATGTTTTGAATTAGTCTTAGAATTACAAAATGTAGAAATTTACAAGGTATTCCATTTGAAAAAAAAGTTTAGGAAATTCCCATACTAAAATGAATGTATATTAAAAATATATTTGAACGATAGCTTGTTTAAAGTCAAAAAACTTTTGTTTGAATGTATTTTTTTAATTTTTTACGGTTGGAGACTTACGTAGGTGTTCTGGTAATTTTGACTAATTTTAATTAGTTGCTTAAAACTCAAAAATGATGCATTTTAAAAAAAATTATTTTAATAAAAAAATGTTTAGAATTAGTCCTAAATTTACAAAATGTAAAAATATAAGTACAGGGTGTTCCATTTGAAAAAAAATTACGAAATTTCTATAATAAAATGAATACTCTGTATATTAAAAATATATTTGAACGACGGATTGTTTAAAGTCAAAAAACATTTGTTTGAATTTTTTTGGAAATTTTTACCGTTGGAGAATTATTTAGGTGTTCCTGTAATTACATGAAATAAAGTAAGTTCTATAAATATTTTAGCAGTGTGTCGATGATACATCCAAGAACAAGTTTTTTGTAATTCTGGTCGACCGCTCGGCCGCTAAGTGCAAAAAATTGTCCGTTTACGCTTCAACTCGTATATCGGAAATTTATTATTTGCGAAACCTTGTTCGAATGCTTTGAATTGGTTTATAATGATTTATATGTTTATATTTATTAGCTTAATGTGTAATTAATTAATGTAATTCATACATTGCAATGTAATTGTGTTTTTATTAAATATGACGTTAATTTTATATTAATAAACATAAAAGTTTTTGATTACATGAAATGAAAATCTCATTTCAAGATATTGCATACAACACAACAAATTATACTGACAACCTTATTACATCTAATAGCTTTTTTTGTGTTAATAAATACAAAAATCAATTTGTTGTTGTTAATATTTTTACTTTTCAGGTTATTTCAGAACTGACATATGTATTAACATTTATTCACAAAATAGAAATAAATTAAAATTAAATTGCTTTAAATTTGTCTTTATGGTAATTTGTTAATTGTGATTTACTGGTGCTTTCGAGATATTTAGCATCAACGATATTTTGCAGTGTTTAACTTAATAAACAGAAAGGATTATGTATTTTGTATAGCATGAATGTATCATAATTATTATTTTATATTATTATTTTGTATTTACTTTACAGCAATATGTTTCAAATATCTGACAACTGAAAATAGTGACAATTATGTAAATCACTTATTTACAAAAATGTTTGGAAGCAAGCTCTAAATTTTCGACGAATTTTGATGGAATGTAAATATGTTATAATTATTATTTAAAAAAAAATAAACTAAAATATACGACCATCTAAAAGAACATTTATACAACATAAAAATTATTTTATCAAATTTGACCTGGGATGAGTATAAATTGTGTTGGCAACGGGTATATAATTTCCCAAAAAGAGACGCTTCAGAAAGAAAAGTTGTTGGTTTCTCCTACGTATAGCTTTTATTACACATTAATTACTCACAATCATATGCAATAAAAGGTATACATAAGAGAAACCAACAACTTGACGATTTAAACCAGGGACCTTTGCGTCGCTAGCACAATGCTCTCCCATCTGAGCTATTGACATTGTGCTAGCAACGCAAAGGGCCTTGGTTCAAATCCAGGTTGTGGCTGTAATTTTTGATATATTTAAAATTTACATCCCGCCTGTATGTGACCATATTATTAACTTTTAATATTACTTTGACAAAATATGTCGTTAAACATTTTCAGTTATAGTTTATATTGTTTGGAAATTAAAAAGACCTTCACTTTTAATGTATATGCATTTTGGCTAACCTTACAGTAAACAATTCATAAGTCAAAATGTTACTTTTAACTTATTATCGTTGTTAATGCACGCCTCTTAATTTATTTAGAAAACAAATTAAGAAATAAAATTTCCAATAATGTTCCAGCTAAGATATAGTAAATGAAAAATGTGTGCTTATTGAACTGGAACTATATTACAATAAAACTTCTGTAGAGCTCTTTGAAATATTAACAAAAATAAATACATATTACAACAATAAAAAATTATTAATTATAAGTAAAATTTTAATAATTTGTCTTAACAAATGAACAAAAGTAAATAGCAAAATGTTTTGTTTTTTTTTCTAGAAAGTAGAAAGTAATGTTTCATATGGTCTTATTGGTTTTCTCTTTTCCTTCTGAAGTTGGAGCCGTTTAAAATAAGATATTGTTAATAATTCAAACGGCTGTAACTTTTTAATGAATTGAAAAAGTAATTTACTTTCTGAAAAAAATTGTTTTGCGGAAGAAACATGGGACACCTGTATATATTGCTATAATTTAAATTATTTTGGTTGTCAAGCATGTATTAGATGTCATGAAAGATAATTGAACATAAAATTTCCATTGCCCTTCATACAAAATATGCTCGTCGTAAATGTAAATTTAAATTAAATTTAGAGAATTTATTTACATTTAGTGAATATATTTTAATATTACAATTCTGAAATAGTCTATATTTAGTGATAATCCTTGGCATCAAATTGATTTGCGCATTTACTTACTTACTTACTTAACCCCGTCATCCTACTGCTGGGCAAAGGCATTTACTTGCGTAATTAATATGTGTATTAGTTAACATAAATTTATATAATGTGTCATGATATTACGCAATATCTTAAAATGAGCTTTTGGTATCATATTATCAAACATGTTTATTAATATTATTATAAAAGTAATTCTATATTTAATTAAATGCATTACCTACTCGTAAACTTAACTGTAGTGATCATATTTCATTTATTACATTACAATGAAGATATCACATTAACGAAAAGGTCGGACACGCTAAAAATAAACTAAATCCCGTTACATTACATCCATCGAAAAACCACTTCGTGACGGACAACTTTTTGCGATGCGGCCGGGTCGAGGTAGAATAGTACACGAATATATAACCGACATACTATTTTCAAATCCTGCGATAGCGATACGAACTTACTTATTTCCATGACTGTACATACATAATAGTAAAAGTGCATAATAGTTTATCTGCCAATAGAAAAGAGACAATAGTTGCAAGAAAACAAGCTTGTAAACACCAATTTTATGCCTAAATATGGTTACAAATACAGACAATAAATTAATTTCTCAGTTAATGAGTGAAAAAAGTTTTCTGTGTAACTTTTGACGTTTTTAGAGCAAATAGTCGCTTGCCCCAAAAAAAACAACACCAGCGAGCAAGAATACTTTCACGGTTCTACACATTAAAATAACTTATTGCAAGTCTACCATATAACCGTATTAAAGTGACAGATGTGATTTGCTCGAGTAAATTTGACACGCACAACTGAGAAATTACACCTCTCCACAATTACTTAAAGCAGTGACCGTCAAAATGGTCCAGTTATAAAATTATTATGTCTGAAAGATTGCGATGCAATCTTTTTTATTTAACATCTTAGAAACAGGGTTAAAAAAGAACTAAAAAGCTTAGAAATATTGATACCAATTTCTACAAAGCTTAGCAAAACTTGTAGTATAAGTTTTGGGACTGCTGGTTTCTTTTAAGTGCTACACAGTAAGTACTTAATAGCCTAATTAGCAAATGAAACGTTTGGAGCACGGGTGAATGTCTCGTATGAATCCAAAAACAGTTAACTTCATTTTGAATGCGCGTTGAAGTCATAGGCGAGTGACTACCACCTTAAAACACACGGCATGCAGCGAGGTAAGCGATAAAAATGAGATATTTAGCGAGTATAATCACTGCCTAGCACGTATGCTCGAAGTTAATTTGCACTAATTGGACAACAGCACTGGAAAGAAAATAGCGGTCCACTAAAATGTATATCTAAAACTAAAATCGCACAGCCGTACTTATCAGAGTATAAAGAATTATTAAATAAAATTAAACATTAGGCGAAATATGTTGTTGAATATGATGGATTGCTGTAATTATATGAATGAAGAATCAGGAGCCTTATTCTACAATTATAGCGATTAGCGACATCGCTATACCGTTTCGATTCGACATGACGTCACGTGTATCGATGTCGCTAAAATTCGGTAAAAAAATACCTTACTGACAGTACATTTGCTGTCAGATGTGACAGCAGTTCGATTCGTGGTCAGGAGGTTATTATATTGTACGTTTGAGGCAGTGAAATGTATATACTACGTATTTTCTGGAAAGGACCCGTAATGGTCAATAAGTGAGGCAAATGCATTTGGTATGCAACTCGCAGTGATGTGGGCTAGCCATCTCTTTGTATTTCATTCAGTACTACGGCCGAATCACACATTTTTATTTATAATATCCTTTTTCAATTAAATTGCAACAAATTAACCAAGTTTAACTTTTGCAGACACTTCAATAAACTAGATAATAATAGCAGATTTAATAAAAAGTATATTTTATTCATACATTCCGGCTAAATAAAATTTACTGTCTACATATAGGTACTCTCAAATTATATATTAGTAGTTCAATCCAATGACTAAATTCTCTTTGTATTACTGAATTAAGGAAACGAATTCTCATATAAAAAGTAGTCCACATGATGCTGATTATATTTATTGGATAATATTAATTATAAATAAAAAAATATTTTTCACATTTTAAAATTTTTATTTATTCGAAATGTTATTTAAAACTTACTTACTTAAGAATATAAAAAGCAATGTTCTTATCAACAATATTAACAATATAATTCGACGGCCTAGCTGCAATACCGTATCATCTATAACACTTAGCAGAGCATCAAGTTTCAAAAATTTCTTGCTACATCTTTGTTTGATTTGATAATCAGTTTCTAAAAAGTGTTGTCCACAATTCCTACTGGGTCTAGAAGGATACCACTTATCTCTTCGGATAGCTATAATCCACCGTTTTAAAACTTCTTGACGTTTAGGCGGGAACCTATAACATAGTTTGCTGCTGAACCATTATTAGCTGTTTCGATATTCTACACCTTTGACACACTGGTTGTCACTGGGTTCACATATTCCGTACACAATGAACGTAAAGTGACATTACGTACGCATAGCGATATCGAATCAACTTATCGACACCTCCGAAGCTGTCGTTAAATTTAGCGACATGTCGGAAAGTCGTGACGACAGTCGATATCGATAAAAACGGTAGAATACGGCTATCGATGTCGCTAAGTATTCGATGTGACGTATTGCGATATCGCTAAGTGCTGCAGAATAAGGCTGTTGATGTTATCTATATAAAGGCTGTCTCACGGAACTGGTACA
The DNA here is from genome assembly GCA_963966075.1 of Aphodius sticticus. Lineage (NCBI taxonomy): Eukaryota > Metazoa > Arthropoda > Insecta > Coleoptera > Scarabaeidae > Aphodius > Aphodius sticticus. The sequence goes on from OZ014510.1 coordinate 7,302,460, forward strand.
TTAGAAGTTTCTCATGTTCTACTATTTCTGGAAACTTGAAATTTTTGTATTAGAATTTACTCGATCTGAGCTCTTCAGCTAAAATATTCCCAAGTTAACTGTCAACGTCCGGTCACCGGAAGTCGGTATCAACTTTGTTATTTTAAATGGAATGATATAATTTTTATTTTATTTTTGGTTTCTACGTATCAAAATACATCATTTTTGATAAGGTTTCCCTATACCTAAATATCACCATTTTTGAGCTTTTTTTTTTGATTTTTAGGTGATATTCGCGGTTACGTTTAAAATTGTATATCTCGGTTATTATTGAAACTAGAAGTTTCATGATTGGTGGTCCAAAACTAGAAACATAACCAAATAAGACCATGTTTAGTTCATCACGATATCTTATACAAAGGTGTTCAAAATGTACAACACAATAATTGAATTTTCAAACGTAAAAAACTCACTTTTTTCAAATCGAACACCCTGTATACCGATACGCCATTCGATAGGAAATATTATTCCCTATCAATCAATATTAGGGTTCACCATATCTATCTTTAATAGTTTTTGAGTTATTGTCAGTATAAAAGAATGCAAACTAAATACAAAACAATTTATGCTTCATTTATAGACAATGTAACAACTTTAAACCAGCAGGAAAACAGAGAAATATTAAAACTAAAATAATATATTTGGGGTATCTAAATTGAAACTTAATTATTTTGTTCGAAATTCTGTCCGTTCTGCTCCAAACATTTTAAAACTCTTCGCTGTACTTCTGTCATCGTCGCTCTTCGGATTTCTCGTCGCTGAAGTCCATTAATGGCGGCTACTACTCTGTTTGTCAATTCTTCTCGAGTATTAACTGGTGTGGAATAGACCTGACTTTTCACATGACCCCAGAAATAAAAGTCTAATGGTGTTAAATCTGGTGACCTTGGTGGCCACCGCCAAGGTCCCCTATTTACGAACCACCTATCGTCAAACATCTGCTTAAGTTGAATGGATACCACATGCGAAGAATGTGCCGGTGCGCCATCCATTTGATAATAGCAGTCGCGTAAATATTGACGGGAAGATTTTCGCAAAAATTGTTCACACATCCACGCAATTTAAATTTTCGTTGTAAATTTCGTATCTAATTTCGTCCACCCATTATTAAAGCAAAGACATTAAAACTAAAATTGTGTTGATTATTTTTTGACGTTTCTTAAAACCAATGAAATGCTTCTTTATTTGTCACAAGGGTAAGTTTCAACCAATTATGTCATTATTATAGTGGGAATAAATCTCTTGTGATTATTCTCGGGAATAATCACTGTAGCTTTTATTTGCCTAGCAACTGTTAGATACTTGTCAAAATAATTACTTAATTGTGTCAACGCGAAATGGGTGAAAGTCATCGGTTTAGTACCTTTTCTAGTGCAGAAATTACAAAAAAGATTTTAGAAACTACTTCGAAAAATACTCTAATAAGTAATCAGTCTATATGGAGACAATTTAAGACCTTCACCAAAGAAAGAAATTATATTCTGGATCAATCTACTACAACAGCTACTCTGGCATTGATTTTAAAAGATTGGGCTTATAACATGAAAAGAAAAGACGGAAATGATTATAAAGAAGCAGTAATAAAGACAATGTCGAATAAAACGGCAAAATTAGTTCAAGAACTTTACTTTAATAAGTATAACAGGTCCTTTGATCCTTTCCATGATATAGAATTCAGAAATGCTCGGAATGCAAGAGATGCAAAAAGAAAAATTTTACAAAAACATCCTGAAAAGCACAAACAAAGTTCTGTGGCACTTTCTAATACAGAATTGTTGCAAATTTTTAACTATTGGGACGAAGATACACCTTGTGGATTGCAAAGAAAGTTTTTTCACGTTGCATCGTATGAACTAGCTTGGAGGGGAGGAGAAGCTACGAAATGTTTAGTTCATTATTTTGAAAAAGAAACCGACATAAAAAGATTAAATACTGGCCGCATTGAATACAATCCCATCTTTACAAAAACTGCACAGGGTGGAGCACAAAGGTGCGCTAATAGTAAATGGTTGACTCCAAACATAAATAACCCAGATATTTGCCCTGTTTGTCTTTTTGAAAAACTAATGAGTAAACGTGAAGAAAATATTAAAACCGAACGCTTGTTTCTTACTCCAAATCCGGCTTGGCAAACTCATGGTTTTTTGGTATAAAAACGTTCCTGTGGGAATAAATTCCATTTCAAAATGGATGAAAGAATCCGCAGAAAAAGTAGGTCTAGACACAGTTACTAAAAAAATAACTAACCATTCTGCCAGATCAAGTGCAGTAAGTAACCTTTCAAAAGCTGGTGTAGGAGAACAAGAACTAATCAAGGTCACTGGTCATAATTCTGCAAGTTCGATTAAACCATACTTACAATTGAACCAAGAACATCATTCAAATATAATAAATAATCTTAGAGAAAATACGCAGGAGGAAACACTTAATATAACAAGCAATTCCAAATCCTCAATAAATAATGAGTCTCGAAATATTTTTAATAATTGCGTTTTTCATTGTACTAATTTAAATTGTTAATTCTTTTAATATTCACAATGTGTCAACGATATTTTCATATATTGTAAGTAATAATTAATTGAATTAAATTTTTCAATGATTTTATGATAGTTTTATTGATCTTTTTTATTGTAAAAATTTGTGAATCAAAAAATAATCTAGTCAAATATAACTCGAGAGTTCCATAAATTAGAAAATAATTTGACAGATTTTGTTCAAACTTGTTGCCATTTGGCAACAAGTTTTCAAACAATCTGTCAAATTATTATCAATTTATTCTCACTCTCTTGTTATATTATTACTGAAAATTTACCTTTAAATTTGTCTTATGGCATGGGGATTTTCGGTGGCCCAATAGTGTAAATTTTGTTACAGTCTCCATGAATGAAGAATAAATTCAAAATATCACAATTTGAATAACCGTCAGCGTTTTCCATTTCGTAACTAATAACTAATAACCGCGTACAACTGTATACACAATTGTTACCGATAGATGAACAACAATACAAACATATCTGTCAAATGTAAAGATCTATCAAAATTAAGGTAGCCGCGACCATCGAGCGTATACGATAAATCCCGAGCACTGCAAATGTGCCAAAAATAACATGAAAAGTATGAAAATATCTGTATTCAAATACATTTTATTATTTAAATACTGCACTTAGAAATGCCAATTTATAAAAATTATACAACCCAGGAGTATTCAAAATGGATTTAAAGAAAGTGACAATATATCAAAAATTATTAAAGATAGATATAATAGTAGGAATAAGATTTCCTATCGAATGGCCTATCGGTATACAGAGTGTTCCATTTGAAAAAATTAGTGACCGGACGTGACAGTTAACTTGAGAATATTTTAGCTGAAGAGCTCAGATCGAGTAAATTCTAATTCCATAATTTCAAGTTTCCAGAAATAGCAAAACATGAGAAACTTCTAATGTACCAGTTCCGTGAGACAGCAGCTTGTCAGGTGTGCAGGAAGAATAAGAACAAAATGATACAGAAATTTGGCAACCATGTGTTGTCCCAAACAACCCCTTCGTGGGGGTTGTTGATACAACTAACCTAAACAAAAAACAACATACAGTGACCAAACTATTCAGTAATACTTATTCCAAAATTTATTCGATACTTCAGATACACTTCTATTGCACTTATTTCTCTTACAACAATAATTTGGCTTGAGTTCCCTACAAGAAAACTTAAAAACAACAAACCTATGATAAAACCTCTAACAAACAACTTAAATATTGCACTATATCATCAAAGATCATCTTGATTCCTCAAAACCAAATTCACACTGCCAGAATACAGCGCTGCCATTATAATTTTAATATTGGTAAGCATTTCCATCACTATCTTGTCTCGAATAGCCAGCATTCGTTTGTGGAGAATGATGAGACGAATTCATCAACTTAACATTGCTCGGATGCCTCCTCTCAGTGATACCACTAATGAAAACTGGATGATACTGAAACAAAAAGCAATACAAGCAACTTCTGGCCTCAACTCAACATCTTCCCTCACCTTGTTTGCGCGATGTGGCACAGGGAACCTGTCTTTCTCCCTAGCATCTTTTCCATCGCTTTTTGTCTCGCGAACTGGCTTCCTAGCAGGCTTATTCTGCTGAGCGTTTTGTCTGGACGACTGACCTTCACCACCTCCACGATGACCTTGAGCAGCAGCTGCAGCTGCTGCAGCACTGATGGCATCTTTCTCCGGTTTGATATCTCTGGTATTTCTCAATCTTCTCCAAGTATCTTCATTCATGGTTTCTCGTTGCAACACGATGTCCACTTTGTCGCTGAAGACTTCATTCTGAGCATCGTAAACAGCTGATAAACAAAAGTCGAGAGCGTCTTCTGGTATTAAGCCTCTGGAAGGAAGACAGTTGTGGAAGGTTAGGTTTTACAACAGTTTGTGATGAAGTTATAAAGATTGACTTGTTGCTTGCTTATTGATTTCTTTGATTATATTTTTGATTACACCAATACAAAACATTGTGAAGACCACCAAATGCGAAGAGTTTCGGCCTGCAAACATGTTACCAAAACTAGAACAAACACTGGATAACATTGTTAACTAATGTAAAAGATTAACCATCAATTTAAATCTGAATTCTTAAAACTAGTTACTTGTCTCCAATAAGCTATCCACTGATGTCCTATATTTACTTTGTCCTAAACAAGAAGCATTAACACTTCCCCACTGTGCTCTGCTTTTTACACATTTCACTGATTCAGTAGTTCGAAGGGTTTAGTTCTTTTTAGTCTTCTCACTAGATTCTGGTTGTCCAGTAGCTGCAGGGCCTCTACGTTGACGTGATGGCTTAAGCGAGAATCATGCTTAGTGGCGAATCTTTTTATTTCTTGGATGACTTGTGGGACACCAAGATCACGGTGCAGGTCACTGTTCCGTATGTACCAAGGAGCGTTAACCATATTCCTGAGTACTTTATTTTCGAAAGTCTGGATTCCTTGTATATTTGCTGTTTTTGGCGTGACACCACAAAGTTGGTCGACGTATAACCAAATCGGCTTTAGTACTTGGTTGTAAACTTGTAGTTTGTTCTGTACTGACAACTGAGAGTTTCTTCCCAGAAGCCAGTACAGTTCTCTGTATTTGAGGCCAAGCTCTACTCTTTTCTTCTTAACATGTTCTTTCCACCTTAGCTTTGTATCCAGTGTCATACCCAAATACTTTGCAGTGTTCGCATATGGAACTATGGCGTCGTTAGTCTTGACATGAGGTATGTCCTCGATTCTTTTGTTTGTGAAGTTAATGTGGACAGATTTCAGTTCGTTGAGCTTGGTCTTCCATTTTCTGGTCCATTTGTATATTTTGTTACTAGCTTGTTGAAGATTCCTAGTAGATTCTCCAATAGTTGATCCCACTGCCATTAGAGCCGTGGCATCTGCGAATGTGGCGACTGTTACATTCTCCAGCTGTGGTAGGTCACTTGTATATAGTAGATAGAGAATTGGTCCCAATACACTACCCTGGGGCACCCTAGCTTTTACTATTTTAGTTCCGAGTATTCATCGATCTGTTTTATTCTATAATAATCTATAATAGTCTATCAGGTATATAGGAAGTTAGCAAATATGATACTTTGAAAATTGTTTGTAACTTTTACGAAAAACGTTGCATAAGTTTCTATTATACACTGAGCGGCATAAAAAACGCAACACCTAAAATAATGACCAGTTTCAAACTGCAGTAACTTTTGAACGTATTGCTCGATTTGAAGGAGGTTTTTTTTATTTGCAAGGTCCGTTTTTTGCCAATATTTCCGTATGTGTGCTACCCATTTTTGCGCTCTTCCATTTCAGCAATGGTGAATAACGTTAATGCTTGTTTTCTTCCTACAGTTTGAAGCTTGCTGTGGGGTGCACCGACAAAAGAATTTAACTTTAAACAAAAGGAGCTTGTAGTCTCGTCTGTTCTGATCACTTATGTTTTTTGTTCAAGTTTCTATTGTCGTTAACGTCAAAGTTACAAGATCTTAAAGATAACGCTGCTTCTTCGGCAGCGCCATCAGAAATTAAAGCTAGCCATGGTAATCAACAAAAACATTTAGTGACGTTTAGTGTCGTTAACGTCATCGACTGAATGGCCTGCACGTAGCCCTGATTTAAACCCCATTAAACACATGTGGGATATGCTAGGGAGACGAGTTAGAGCCCGTGGTGCCGCGATACAAACGCTAGATGATCTCCGAATAGCGCTAGAAGAAGAGTGGAACCAGATTCCCCAAAATGAGATTTAAAACCTAATTCGAAGTATGCCTAGAAGGATGAGGAATACAATTCAAGCGAGGGGAGGCAATACTCGTTATTAACATGTTGATCATTACTTTCACAGTTTAATTAAATATTGTCGTTATCCATGGCTTTCTTTAATTTCTAATGGCGCTGCCGAAGAAGCAGCGTTATCTTTTAGAGCTTGTAACTTTGGCGTTAACAACAATAGAAACTTGAACAGAAAACATAAGTGATCAGAACAAACGAGACTACAAGCTCCTTTTGTTTAAAGTTAAATTCGTTTGTCGGTGCACCCCACAGCAAGCTTCAAACTGTAGGAAGAAAACAAGCATTAACGTTATTCACCATTGCTGAAATGGAAGAGCGCAAAAATGGGTAGCACACATAGAGAAATGTATGTGTGTAGACAAAATTATAAACAACTCATGAATGAGGAACAAAGTGAGCATATCTTCTTGTGTCGAGTCTAAAAAAAGAACAACTTACGAATGAGGAACAAAGTGAGCATATCTTCTTGTGCTGGCTAATGTCTGGTAACTAAACAGTCGATCATAGACAGATAGATTTCTGTACCAATCGGTTGCGAAAGTATTGGTTCCCTTCTTCGGTAGAGGTTTGGTAATTCGGCCCTCGGTATCCAAAAAGGGGGCCGCACCCCTATTCCTTACCCTGGCGACCATTTTCTGGTTAGGCCTGAAAACCATCCGAATAAAAACAGGATAAAATAGAGAGTGGAGGGACAAAATCTACAGACTTACTACGTCAAATTTTGTGAGGAGAAACGTCAGGTAACGTCAGCGGTTACCGTGGTAACGGCATCATCGACCCAACAACCGATTTGATGTTTCGATAGAGGAAAAATTTCGCGGTGAAGTGACATTACACGTTGTGGATCTATTATGACAGAACATTCTCCCCCATAAACGTACTGACTCTGGGTTGTCAAGACTGGTAGAGGATGGCCGGTTTTCATCCAAACATCGATATCTACGATGAAGAGTTTAATAGATACCTAAACCTCGCCAAGGCACTCATCCAGAAAGTCAAACGCTCTAACGGTAAGTCAGTTTTGTCTTCAACCAGTGTCAATGCAATCTACATCGAAAATTATCGGATGGAACAAATCTGGAGATATCTCTGTGTGGTTATAAGTTTAGTATGGATACCTGTTGCTTCTTTTGCTGGTTCAATAAAGACAGACGTTATGCAACCAAATATACGATATGAAGCTTGCTTGGTTGAGTTTTCTACATATCACTCACCTCTGTTACAGATAGAAAAATATGCACAAAATGGATAAAAAAGGTCTGCAAATTGGAGTCGGATGACCCAACCGTCAAGAAAAACAGGAACGAATTTTTCCGCTACATGCTAATAATTCTGCACAGATCTATAGATGAAAGACCGAGATCCGGATATATGCCAGAATATCAAGGAAAGGTAATTACTAAAAGTTCGTTTTATAAGTAGCCCAGGCAATTTAGGATTTCAAGTTATTGAGAACATAATTGAGCAACATATTTTAAAACAAGAAAAACAATACCATGCAGTTAAAACCGACCATTTCCGATATGTGTCCTCCAGAAGATTTATAAGTGTCACTTGTTTTTTATGCGAAAATGCAACACAACTTCTGTAACTATGTATTCAAGTGTAACTAGTAGAAGGATATTTGGTAATTTAGCCAAAATCCCATAAAAAAACAAGGGAGATATTTATATCAAACACTTTTTTCTTTTGAAGAACTTACCTCAAAAACGGCCACCTTTTGACTAGGTACATGTTTATTGGATTTTTTATCTTAAAATCATAGCAACACAAACATGGAACCAAGTAACAAAAGGAAAAGTTGCAATAGTTTATCATTTCTAAAAGAAAATCTGATTTGGCCAGGCACATGACTTTATCATACTATATATAAAATTAATAGTTTAGCTGCGTAAGATTCTATTCGTCATACTACGTATGATAAAGTAAAAACATTACTTTATTACCCCTATAACCCCTTTCAATTTGTCGCAGTCTTTATGGGACCACCTGTATATGTAGGTTTACTAGGTTTGCGTAAATTTCCATATTTTACCACACAGACATACTAAAACTGTGAAAGCATTGTTAGAACACCGTTGTGTTAGACCTGGTATGTCGCCATCTTTGTTTTTGTTTCGACATCGATTTTCTCGCAAACCCAGGGCCGAAAAAATTTGAAAAAATTGTTCTCCTTGATTAATATAAAATTAGAAAGCCGTATTAAATTGAATTAGAAGAGCTAGAATAATGAAATATAGACTGCAGGCTACCCAATAATTCACATGTTTAAAGGTTATTACATAATCATTGCTTATCTTGCATTTTCCATACAAAAAATCGTGCTGAAGGGCCGAGTGAATTCCGACGCTCTTCGGTCTTTGGTGTGGTGCGGGGAAGGGAGTCGATAGTGAGAGAACAGCGGACAGCTGTTTATCAATACACAAAAAGAACGATAACTTGTCAAGATAGTAATTCTAACTAACGGAATTAAATTCTTAATTTTTGCAGAATTTTGATTATAATATGTGACCCGATACGAGAGAAATGCCCTAACTGCCATCTCTCGTTTCGATAGTATTGACTCCTGTGTTTGACGGCTCACAACTATAAAACTACTGAACAGAAAAAATTGAAAAAAGTGTGTCATACTCCTCAATAATTTCTACATAAGTTGTATGTCTATCAAAATTTTTTTTTGCCTCTCGGTGTAAACATGAGTGCGAGAGATGTGAAAATATGTACCGTCAACTGGGGTGAAGAGAATCAATTTCTGCGTTTTTTTTAAAGCCATTGCTTAACGAAACTTGGAAATGAACTGAAAAAAATATATGATATTTTCGCACATTTTTTCTATGCTTTAGGGAACAAACAAAAATTTAAGTTTGTACTTTTGCTTTTAAAAAATTCTAAATTGTGATTCGGTTCACCCCGCAATGTGGGGTGAAGAGAATCACATATTTAAAACGCACAAATAACCACTTTACACGTTCTATAGGGTAAAGCGAATGAAAATAATAGCTTTTAAAAAACTAAGAATATGTATATTAAGAAAAAAAACAAAATATCTTAGAAAGTAACAAATATACTGGGGTTTACACATTTTAAAATATTGCCAGTGGTTTTGATCCTATCACCGACTCTCTGGCAACAAAATGTTAATTGTTTACAACTATCTTAAAGCTAAATCAACAAAAAACAAATTCTCGGTAGAAAGCTTTATCAGTTCAGGGTGTCTGTTTAAGAAATTTTTAACCCACTCAGTTCCTGGTTGGCTTGTCTTAAAACGTGGCGCAGTCCTACCTTGTTTATCAAAAGAGACTTGAACAATATTTTGCACATCCCTAGTTTGTTGAGGAAATCCCCAGTTTGTACAAGTCAACAACCCTTCGACCAATTTCTTTTCTTAAACTTCAGTCAATAAAGACATCTGACCTCCTTACTTAAGCAAATGGGCGTTTTTACCCATCTTCTGATGGTGCTGTTTGGGACAGCATACTGATTGGCACCTTCCCGAACAATGTATTTTCTAGGTATTTTATATAGGAAAACCAGAGGAAATGCGTAAAAAACTGACCGTCGAAATGTGATTCTCTTCACCCTACCAAAAGTTAATATTTTTAAAAATCCCGCTAAACTTTTGGTCAATATAACGTAAAATTATTACGTTGGTGGCAAACCCTAAATAACTAATTTACCCAAGCAAATTGCATGAGATTTAACTTATAAAACAATTGGAACATTAATATCCTAATAGGTTTATAATAGATTTCAAATTTTGTTTAATTTTATTAAGAAATTCTCTAATTTTTTAACCACTTGCCTTGAGCAGCGACAGTCTCACGACTTTCCGCAAACCATGTGTGGTGTGTCGGTAATATAGGTATATTTTTAGCCAACAGAAAAACGGAAAACTGTAATCACATGAATGTACGATTTCCGAATACTACCCAGTGATTCCCTTCGCCCCACTAGATTCGCCCCACTAGATTTCCGATTTTCTTTTCTCCTAAATTGGCGTTTTTGTTTTCTTCAGTTTTTATATAATACGGTTGTAACGAATGTTAACAGAACAACGCAGTTCGCATGCATATAATCCTTATTTACTGCGATACATATCCCTTGAATTTAATAGCATTCCGACTATTTGCTAATTTTTAAGACCGAAATAAACAATATTTTGCGCAGATCAGTCAGTGAATCCGTTTTTGTGGACTTGAAAAATATGGAGTTAGCAGATTTTTCGACTAGTGGTGAATACTAAATACTAAAAAATATTTAAAAAGTATGCCCGATTTTTTCGTTATATTGTGTCCGGAAACGCTGTTCTAGTCACTAATGCATCGTGCAATCCCCCACTACCGGCAGCGTCGCTGTCGATCCCTTCCCCGCACCACACCAAAGACCGAAGAGCGCCGCTTCAACACGATCTTTTGTAGGGAAAATGAAAGATAAACAATGATTCTGTAATAAACTTTAAACGTATGATTTATACTTGATCGATACTTCATCATCCTAGCTCTTCTAATAACGGAATTGCTGGCTCTGCAGAATATAGCTTTTTGTGGGTCAACCACTAATCCGATCATTTTACAAAAATGCACATTGAACGCTAACATTCCGCAGGTGATTTTACTTTTTAATTCGTTAAAATCTATGGATTATTTCCGGAGTAATTAATTGCTAAAGTTCAACGAATGAAATTTGCGGGGCAAAAACAGCGCCAATTCTTCTTAATTCGGAAAAATCGGGTAAACGCCAAAAAATACATCTTTCAAATTTTTGAGTTATAGCACATTAATCAAGGACAGCATCAGAATTTTTTCACATGTTGTCGCTCCTAGATTTGCGTGAAAATCGACGTCAAAAGAGCGGGCATAATATATGGCCATGATAGTACGATAGTAGGTATGCTTATTAGATTATAACATTGAACCTAAGGTATGCTTATTAGGTTTTAATATTGTACAAGTGTTGCAGAATGACCGATTAAACGAAAGTCTCGGTGGCAAAGGCTTCATGAGTCGCTGGTCCGCCGATAAAAGGACTTACGTCGCTGTGAAGCCGATCCCGCAAGGTGGCGCTCTCGTCTACATGGCCGTTGCCAAGGAACCGAACATGGGATGGGAATACGGACGACATTGACAGCGGCGCGACAAAAAAAAAGTGTACTTTGTCCCGTGACTAAGTGATGATTATACAGTCATAAAGAACATTATAACATATATTGATTTTGATTTTTTGTTTGATACGCCCAAATATATTTTACTTTTATTTTGAGAAACTGTTTTATGATTTTTTTGGATTTTTATGAAATCCTGTCGACTGCGCCATGTCTAGTATAGAAAGTATAGTAGGAACGATTTAAAGGTGCTTTATTTGGAAAGTTAACATTTTAAATTCTACTAAATTCGTCAAACATGGTGACCAGGGAGTCCATGACCTCCAAACAGTTTGGAATGATTTGATCAGCTGGTAGGATGAATCCGTGTCTGCCAGTATCTCTGAGTTCATACGTGTAGGCAATGCGTGTTCCAAACGTTCCTTTAACCCAATCCATGCTCCCACCAGTAGCAATATCTACAACACAAAAAAAACATATGCAATGAGTTCCTTTCTTCTAATTTTTGCGTTAACATTCCCTTAGTTTACTTACAAATCGTGTTTGCAATGTTGCCAACTGTGTACTGGGTGCCAAAACGTCTGGCCAAGCTTCTTGCAGCGGCATCACCAACAGTTTGCTATGAAAGAAGTGAATATTTAGATATATCTTCTGTATATCAGGAGTTACTCTTTACCAATTCTTGCCAGTTGTCCAAATTTTGGCTGGTGTGTCCATATGGGTAAAGCAGAAGTTGTGAGAACGAGTGGAAAGAGATATAAGCAACCAATCTCGATTGAATAGCAGCTATGTATTGTGACATGCTGTTGGTCGATGGTTCAGAAAATGGCCTAGGTCCAGCAAAGGTATCAAAGCAGGCGATGTTACTAGCACCTCCTGTATTCCATCTGTAAGCCCAATTCCTGTTTGGATCAGCTCCTGTGCAAATACCATAAGGTACCCTGGTCTTCCTCCACATGCGGTTCTAAATTCCAAAAGAACACAGTCAAAACAATAAAAATACGATCCAAACAATAAAAATACGATCCAAACAATAAAAATGCGATCCAAACAACAAAAATACAATCCAAGTCATCTCCCAGAACTGTCAAAGTTATTGGTCATTTTAAGGTTATGGTACTTTGACAGTTGTGGTTTATTGGGTCAAATTTACATTGGTGTGTGAGAATTCATAACCATCGGGGTTGAAAACTGGGAAAATGTACCAGTCGTAGCTTTCGGCCATGTTGCGGATCGCTGGGTCCGTGCTTGTCAAAAGTTCGTTGATAAGGTAGGTCACTGTAGCCGGGGATATCCTAAAAGAAAGTATTATGTCAAATGCAAAAATCTCTCGACGAAACTTAGAATTGTGTTAATTGTTATTTTCAAGTTATTTGACATTTAGCAAAAATCCATTTATTCCGGATAAATCATACTAAAATAATGAAATAAAGTGTGTCACACTTCTACATACCATAAGAAATTTTGTGCCCCTAGGTGCCTAAGCGCTAGAGAAGTGTAAAAATGTACCCTAGTTTAGCAGTTTTTAATAAACGCTGATCCTTCCAATTTCTTTTTACCTACGACCGACAATTTCAATAAATTGTATCAAAAATGACAAACAAATACAGGTAAGAATATTTGACGGTTAACCAAAGTATTCGCGCGACATCTATTGCAACTACGGAGAACCTTGTCTGAAGTGTCGATCGAAAATTCCAGTACAAATTTAACATAAATTATCACGTGTATGTAATATATGTTACAGCTCGAGTATTGCACTTACTTACAACCCAAAATTTTAATAAATATAAATTGTATCAAAAATGACAAAATTAAATTTTACAGCAAAACAAAAATCCAAAAAATGCAATGAAGTAAAATTATTGTGGTTACCTGTAGCCCATTGCGAGTTTAATGCATGTGAATTAATCTGGGCTTACCTAAAAAATAAAGTTGCAAAAAGCCACAATACATTTAAAATTAAAGATATGTTAAATTTATGCAACGAAGATTGTGGTGCATAATATCAACAACTAATTTTCGGCGGAAATAATATTGCGAAGTAATAATAAATCACAAAACAGAATATGTATACAATTCCAGAAATAAAGAAAAAAATCGCGTATGCTAGTTTAAAAAAATAAAACCGAACGAGAAAATGACCAAAATTTTGAATACGGTCCTGAGAGTTGATCGTTTGAAATCGTCGCGCGAAGCCTTGCATCGCTTCCCGCCCGTAATCCCCTTTCCCCGAGGGGAACCATCCTGCGCACAGAATCGCTTACATTCATTTCACCCTTAAAAATTGCCAAATAACTTTAATGTTGTTATCAGTGGCCAGACAAAAATGTATATTTTCCAGTGTCGTGCATGGGACACGTGCTGGTGGGGACGTGAATACCTCCTTATTTCCTCCGCCTTATTTAAATTTCCGCTTCGTCGGTAGATAATTTGAGCAGTTTCTTTCAATTGTGTTGTTTCTTGAAATTTTGTGTGAATATCTGTTTTTATTTTCCATTTCGAATTTGTTCTTCTGTTTTATACTTAGAGTTGAATTATTTTTTTTTATTTTATAGTTGTACTAAGTTTGAAAATCCTGCAATGAATCGTTTGCTAGCTGAGTTTGGCAATACTTTCACGTTCGTTAAGAAAGGGGAAGTGGTTTGCAATTTCCGCTCACGAAATTTAAGTATTCGTAATAAACAATGTCTTCGGGCTCATGTAAAAACAAAAAACCACATGGAAAATGTATCAGGAACGTCAACTGAAAACTTTTTGTCATGATTTATGTGAAACATTTATTTCTGCTAATATACCTTTCACAAAAATTAATAATCCCGTTTTTAAAAAAGTATACTGGACGAGACTTACCCGATGAATCCACAATTAGAAAATATTACGTACAAGGGCAATATGACAAAACAATTTCTACAATATAGTCGAAACTATCCGATAAATATATTTGGGTTTCTGCAGATGAAACTACGGATATGAAGGGTAGATGTGTGATCAACGTCGTTGTCGGATTGTTGGACCCGCAAGACTTATATAAACCCTATTTAATATCTACACAGTTTCGCTGTACCGTCAAAGCTGAAGAGATATGTACAATAGTAAATGAAGCCATAAAAAAAGTAGGAATCACAGACGCTACCAAAGTATTACTGTTTGTTTCTGACGCTGCTGCGATTATGTTAAAAGTTGGAAAATTTCTTCAACAACATTTTTCAAATATTCTTCATTTAACATGTTTTGCACACGCTATTCATAGAATTTGTGAATTTATTCGGGAAGAATTTCCAGACGTGAATACGCTAATAAGCACATGCAAAAATATTTTATTGAAAGTTCCTTCCAGATTGTCTCTTTACAAGGAAAAGTCCCTAATCTACCTTTGCCACCACAACCAGTTATTACGAGATGGGGTACATGGTTAGAAGCGGCAATTTTGTATGCAAGAAACTTTGATATCATCAAACCCTTCGTTTTAAATTTGCCTGATGAAGCAGTTATTAAAGACTGCAAAAAAGAACTATCAGTACAAGATTTGCATGAACAATTAAAATTTATTGATACAAATTTTGCGCAAGTATTGCCAACCATAAAGTTTCTAGAACAACAAAATGTTAAACTTGCAAGCAGTTTTTCAAAGGATTGAATCTCTGTACGAAAGGTTACGAAGCATTGAAGCACCAATCAGCAAAAAATTACAAAAAAAAATTGATGCGGTAGTACATAGAAATCCGGATTTTAATATTTTAGAAAAAATCTCTACGAATTCATTTACGGATGAAGGAATTTCTCAAAAATATTCCAATTTGGTGTTGGTTTATTCTCTTGCGCCAGTGACAAGCTGCGATGTAGAAAGATCATTTTCAAGGTTTAAAGACATTTTAACATCTAAGCGAAATAATATTACTGAAGATAATTTTGAAAAATATGCAGTAATACAATCGTTCAATGCATATCCAAGAAATGAGTAAAATATTTCAGTGGGCACGTGTTGCATATAGTTACGACAAACATTTAATATAAAATTCACTCGGTTTACTACCGACCGCCAGGCGCTTCGCGCTCACACTCATAGCTGGGCGACTTCTAGCACTGCGAGACATACATTTTTGTCCGGACATGTTCACAAATTTGTCTATATTCTTCCGACCTTGGTAGCTCAATTGGTTGGAGCTCCGCATTGGACCTATCTACAGAATTTTACAAGTTCATCCACAAAAAACAACTTCACTCACCATTCACGAGCATGAATGCCTCCTTCAATAAAAATAGCGTTGTTAGCATTCTGGGGCCTGAAGGAAATGTGAAGGCCACGGATTTCGCGACCTTGGAAACTTCCCCCACCAACAACAGTCCTGGCAATGGTTGGGAATCGACCAGCCATCTCGTTCATCCATTCGTAGATCTAAAAACAGACAACCATCACCCCCAAGAAGTAAATCAATAAAAAAACCAATGAAGAACGTCAAATCTTACAGCATCAACACGATAATACGTATTCCATCCAAATTCCCTAGGTTCAACCTTTGGTTTTTCGTTATCTATCAACACCTGGACATCCTCTACATAATTCTTAACCTTCAAGTTTTGCAGTTTGGTGAAGTCTTCAAAGTCGTACTTCATATGAGGTGGGACCATAATTTCAACTGTTTTGTTAACAGCGATAGCATCTCGCCAAAAATTGAAAGCTGGTACCATCTGTTCAAGTTGTTTCAGAGCGTTTAACTGTCCTTCAGTTTCTGGTAAAACCTGAAAGACTTTGAAGCCGTCGTACCTTACTGGTTCTGTTAATACAGTGCCCAAAAGGGCAAGGAAACAGAAGGTCTTCATGTTGCTGAAATTTAAATTTGGGTTATTCTGGTTGGTGATAATCACGTTCTTTTGTACTAACCTGGAGTGTGGTGTGATTGTAAAGTGATCGTGGGTTTATATACTGGAAATTATGTGGGGTTAATCAATTAAAAAATGTCACGATTGATATCGATCTTTAAGATTAATGCATAAAATCGATCTTTTAAGGCGGTACAATCTTTGTTTTGTAAGATTTTCCATAACAGATCAATTATTTCATGTGTGATAATTGATTAGGGCTTATCAAAAATCCCTTTAAATAATTTTAGTTTGATTTCTAATACTCGTTTTCTTTTTGTTTAGCCGAATTTTAGTTGTAATCAAATTTATTAATGATAATTAAATTAAACTTACAATAAAAGGTGTGCTTAGTTCTAAATTTAAACTAGAACTGATTGAGGTACAGAATTACTATTAGGAAAATATTTATAGTAGGTAAGTAATAAATAACATCTCTATCTAACTTTACGTTAATGATATGTATCACTATGTTAATATATTTATCAATATTGTTAGGGAGGCCTAATGTCATATTAAGTCACCTAATCATAAATTATTCTCAAAGTTATCTTCAATACTGTGTTGCTTTGAATGTTAACAAGCTAAACTTAGAAACAAGTAGCACCATTTGAGATTTTAGTTATAAACTATAGTATCCTAGAATTTGATAATGTATACTATAGTATCCGAGGCCCAATGTATAATGACCAATCGTCCCCTTTCAATAAACACGATTATAGATGTGTCAATGTTGTCCCCTTTTTTCTGTATTTTCGGGTTAAACATTATTTCTCAATAACTTGAGTGAATGCTAACTATCTAATGTTGTCGCCTTTCTACTGTTTTCGATGAATACTAACCAACAATTCTTATAGGAAATTAATAAATGATGCTAAGACAATAATAGTTGGAGTTCACTCGGTTGTCGAGTTTAATGTTAAAACCAAAAATACAGGCACAAGATGGACAATATTGATAATTTTATAATCCTATTAATCGAGCATCCGATGAAAAGACTTAATAACAAATTGATAAACAATAAAAAGGCGACAATATTATTTTAAAATTCAGAGAGATAAAGTGGACAAATTTTAAAAATTCTGTGATATCACACACAGAAAAGTGATTATTTGGAACGAGAAAACATAAATACTTAATTTATTTACTAGATTCAAATGCATATTTACTTGGATGTAGAAAGTTAGGTACATATATACAAGAAATGTCACACACTCAATATAAGTAAAATAATTTCTCAGATAAATGCTGTCAACAAATAAATTCTTTCTTTATAAGAGCCAATATTGTATTGAAAGAAGTAATTGAGTTTTGCGTCCCAAAAACGTTAATATCTCCAACGAAGTAATAGTAAATCCATCCAAGTGCGTAGTTACTTGATCCAAGAAAATATAAGACATTTAATATAAGTAAGTATTGTTTATTGAATAAAAATCCACGAATTATTTAACTGAAGTGATTCTCACTTCTTTCAAGTAATCCCTTTCTTTGGAATAAATATGCGCACCGTGATTTTGTCAAGGCTCGCGCGCCCGCGCGTGGTGCTGGCGCCGTAAAGGAGCCTAACCTAGTACGAAAACAACAACGAAGTACCCGTAGGGGATGTGCCTTGTGATTTATTGGGGATGTGTATTGTGATTTATAGTGTACAATAAACGTTTCAACACGGAATAGTTTGATGTAACGCACGCAACAATTTAGAACGAGTAAGTAAATATAACATACCTATCTTGTTAATTAGCAATAGAAAACGTATTTGTGCCAAATCTTTAAAATTCTTACATTAAGTAGCTAAAAATATTTACCGGGAATAAAAATATACACTTCATTGAAGACTGTTTACTTACTTCACCAGAGTAACCATTTTCTTAAATCTAGTAATTATTCCAAGAAATAAAATTACTTGGTTGAAATGAATAATCTCTCGCGTATATACGAACCTACCAACTACTTCAGCCAAGTAATTCTCTCTTCGTTCGAGAGATCACTTTTCGGTGTGCATCGATCATCGACGACGAAATACAAAATTGTTATTATAACTATTATAGTTGTACACATGACAGGCGACAATATTAGATCAACTAATTAATAATCATTGTCGTTTAATCAGTGACTCGTCTTTACACACGGCTGTATTTATTACGATAATAATGTGTAGGATAAAAAACACTTTCTTTCTTGGCTTGGTACACATTATACCAATTACCAAATATTGAAAAATACTTTCTTGGCTTGGTAGAAACTATAACTATTAGTAGTAATATGTCAGTAGGAGTCTTTTAAAATCCACGGGGAGGGGGCAAGCGTAGTTTTTATTGAATGGCAAAAAAAACATGTAGATTTGAGTTTGACAAGTCACCATTTACTATACCTGTGTATAGAATAAAACATCATTCGGAATATTTATTTCAGACCACCTTGCAAAAAAACTCTTACAACAAAAGATAAAATACCAACAATAATACATAACCGAATTTATTGTTAAAACAAACATCCTAATAACTAATTATAATTAAATAGTGTAAATAATAATAACAAAAAAACTCTGGACGAATTCATTACAAACCGCCACAAGATATATGTCGCAAATGTTGTAAAATCGATTTACAACGATTTGTTATCAAGAGAGTTGCTAGAATGGTGTTTAGGTGGCGACACTCAAAATAACAACGAAATCTTCAATTCTACTGTCTGACGCCTTGCGTCCAGTCATGTCCCCTATTGCTCAAAACCCATCAATTTATAAGAATATTGCGGATTATATAGCAGCAGGGGGTGTTTTATTCTTGTTGTATATGGGAGATGTTTATGGAAATAAACTACAGCTTGCTTGCAGACTTGTGTATTGCTTCGCCATCTTGTATACACACACACGTACATAATATCGATCCGTGCTACATTGGTTGCATATCTACTACAATACTATAACACGCCCTTCTCTTTAAAAAAAATAGTAATAATACATGTCATACAAAAAAAATAAACTAAACACATATTCTAATCTGTGTACGCTATAATAAAAAAATTTGAACTGAAAGATTAGTTGCAGACATAGTCTTGGAATTTGATCGGTAATTTCCGTTGTCTCATTGGTCTTGTTTCTTTTTCCGTTCTTCCTTCTTGCCTCTTTTCTATGGCTGACTCGTTGGTGAGTTCAATGTCACTGCGTACACTTCTTTCTTCTTCTTCGACACGCATTGGTAATGTTGTTTGTTTTGTTGGAGGTATCTGTGGTGTTGGTGGAGGTGCTGGACGCATCTGATCGGTTGTAATGTTGTCGCTGATAGGACTGGAACCTGCTGCTGGCTTGATGTGGACTATATTTCTTCGATATGTTTTACCATTACAATCAACATTGTATGATCTGTCAGATAGTCTTGCTTGAACGGTACCTCGACACCACTTATTTGACTGTTCGGGTTGTAATTGTACTGCAATTGGTTGACCTATTTCTAAATTAGGGAGTTGCCTTGTTCTTTTATCATAGTGATATTTGCTGTGTTGCTTATTTAATTCTATTTTTTCAGGGACCTTTTTAATAGCGTTAAATTTTTAATGGCTGTTGGTAATAATGTTCTAGTGAATCTTGAAAAAATTCTTTGAGCGGGAGTTGTGTCAATTTTGTTCGGTGTATTTCTAATCCACCTGGCACAAAAGCGACTACTCTTGAACATATAAATGATCGAACTTATAAAATAAAAACAAGAAACAACAAAAGTTTAATAAGAAATAGTGTATATTTAAACTCAGATTATACAAATTCCAGTCACTCGGATACAAACTCTGAATCTTTGTATTCTTTGTATAAACACGATAATTTCATTAATGACTATAAACCCAATGTTGTGCGTTAAACTGCAAGTAAATCAACCAGTTGTAGCCACACGTGACACCAAGGAAGATTGATGGAACCTAGAGACAGACTATGTTAAGATTAAGTTGCACACAAAAAATTTAAAAAAACAAAGGGGGATGGTAAAGCGAAAATTAATATCAAAGATAAAACACCAACAAATATACATAACCGAATTTATTGTTAAAACAAACATCCTACAATTATAATAATAATAATATTCCGTCGCATGATAATAATAATTCATATTACAACAAACCAACTCAAAAGAACAAGTTTACAGGCTATATCGGTCCATATATTTACTTACAATGTACACTAGAGGAAAAACGGGGCGGGGCGGGGCAAAGACCTAAAAAGTCGAGGGGAGGAGAAAATAGTCACCAAACTGAACAAAAAAAATCCAACACAATTTTACAACTTGATAATCCGTAATAAAATCTACAGAAATGTTTGCCTTCGTACAATCGAAAAAAATCAATCCCTGTCGCGGTCCCTGCGTTTATCTCCGGATCCAGAGTGCCTTGAGTGCGACCTGCGGTCACGATCGCGGCTTCTAGATCGCGATCTGTACGAGCGACTCTTGTGGTCTCTTTCGCGTGGCGTCGCCTCCTTTTCTCGCTCGCCTCGGTCACTGCGATCGCTGCGCTCGCTTCGGTCGCCGCGTTCGCCACGTTCACCTCGTTCGCCTCGCTCGCCGCGCTCGCGGCGTTCGCGTGACTTCGAGCGGTGTCGCTTTGACCGTCGGTCTAGTTCGCGGCCGCCTACGTACTGCTCGCGGTGTCTGCTGCTGTAGCGATCCTCGCGATCGCGGTCGCGGTCCCTGTCGCTGTCTCGCGCCTTGCGTCGCTCGTCCTTGCGCTTATCGGATGTTTTCTGGAACATAAAAGATAAAAAACATTTTTTGTTGGTGCTTTTTTTTTGTGAAAAAAATCATATTTCCTTCATTAGGTTTTATACAAAAAAACATCGGGATAGTATAAAAGAGGAGGAGTCATATGAGCTTAAAATTGGGATCACCTTATGTCAAATGATACCGTCCATTAGTCCCATAACGTCAAATTGAGAAACTGATACATTACATAGGTTTAACTGGTTTCTAGTGCGCAATAAGTATTTTTTTATAACAAATTAGCATGACAGTATGTGATGTAAGAAGCTGTCGAAGCAGAAAGGGTCCTGGCTGCAATAAATCAGCGGGAATTACGGTTCATCGGTAAAATTTGACTTAATTTTTGGTTTATTTAACAATTAAATGTAGGTTTCCAAAGATTCCTGCCCAGTAGGAATTATGGATACAGTTTGTAGACCAATGTAACTAGAAGCCGACAAAGTCCAGTGTTGTTTGTTCGAAGCATTTTACGGATATATGTATAGACAGAACATCACCAAATCACATCAAATATATTTTTTCTACTATGCATTCACAATGTGTATTCACAATGCACACATTGTAACACTGTTTTCAGTGTTACAATTAACACATTGTAATACCGAAAACAGTAACATTTTTGTCTGATTGGTACAGTGATATCAAATGCCATATGTCAAATGTACAATACATAACCCAACATAACCACACACTGGATCTTCTTAATCGCTTGCAATCACATAAACTGCGAAATATCAATATTCTATACATATTTAAACATGGGTGTAGCCTGCTATAGTATGGCCAAAGGATTGGGGCTTTCTTAGTTTTGCTGTGTTCATCAAAATACGCCAGCATGACGTTTACGGTGATGTTTTACGACTCTAGTAAGTGATCGTTATCATTCTTTTCAACTAAACATCAAATCCCCTTTTCAGATATAATTCAAGGACCACATTTACTTTAATAAGGTATTATGCGAAGATCAAACCTACATCGTAGATACGAACGATCTTAATTACTGCTGCGAGATTGTATATGCGTAATAAATGGTTTATCAGCATATACGTACAAAGCTATAGTACATTTAAAGTGTAGAGGATTTCTTAGTTTATGTAACGTATAAGTTTTCGGTAATATTTTGGACGCTTGGATGCTCGGTTCAATTCATATTCGTTTTTGTCCGTCGCTTTCGACTTCGTCTTAGTTCTTGTTGTGTGCAACGTATTTGTATTACCTCCATCACATGTAATTTTACTAAGTATAATTTATTCTAATAAACTACTTTGCCGAAATTAGAATTGGGCTTCAATTATAAGTGCTTGTAAATATATAAGCCGCAACGGCTACATAGCGGAATTAGGTAGACAACGCTATTAAACGTTAAGCGTTATAACAATTCTTTAGTAAGTTCTTGTTCTTCGAAGTAACTAATCAGTCACCGCCAAACACTTCTATTCTGATTATTATACTTATGAAACCACTATTTTAAAGTTCACTTTTTAGGTTAAGTTTCATGTATTTATCACAGTACGGTTAAAAGTGTTGCCCCAAGCTCCATTATGATCATCGTTGCGACCTCGCTGAATATTTATTCAAACTTGTAGGGTAAAGTAGAGTAAAATTATTCACAATTAGATTTTGTCATGATTTTATCTCATCGATATCATCCTTAACGAAGTTGACAGTTACTACAGTGCTGCCACGTGGTACCCGCAAAATACCCTAGATTCTAATTTAGCGCGATATAGTAACCACAATTTCTAAACTTATATAAAATTAATGACGCAAAGTAGAAAAAATAGTATATTACACTCGTTTTATAAGACGTATTGGTGCACTCGTTCCATTTGGGCACTCCTCGCTGCGCTCGTCGTGCCCAAAAGAACTCGTGCGCCAATTTGACGTCTTATAAAACTTGTATAATAATATACTATTTTAGTTTAGTAAAAGATAGTTTCGATCAATTGACGTCGCTCATTTGACGTCAGACTCAAACTGATTCCACCAATAGGAAACAAGTATTTCAAATTAGCGATCAAAAAGATCCAAATCCGATTCAATTGAAAAATTCCGGCCAGCTATCGAACACAGCTATCATTTCAAATGGTAAACTCGTATCATCTGAAACTTTTTTTTAACTAGATATGAATATACGGACTTACCGTAATGATTAATGTGTAGTAAATGCTGACATACAGGCGAGATGAAAATTTTAAATAAATTAAAAATTATAGTCACAACCTGGATTTGAACCAGGGACCTTTGTGTCGCTAGCACAATTAACAAATTAAGCATTAACAAATTTTTATTAAATATCATTATAAACAAAATGAACAAACACATTTTCAAATCAAAGTTAAAATACGGTGCCTTGCGCCGTGGGCGCTTATCCGACATTAACGATTGAAAATAACAAAAGAACGTTAGCACAATGCTCTATCCAACTGAGCTATTGAGGCCTATGACATCTGTTAGGGAAAATTGTCATATCAAGGAAAGGAAGTAGCCAACACCACCAAAGCTAACCTATCATGACACTATCAAATGTCACCTACATGACGTAGGGTTAACACCAGATGTGTAATTTAAAGTCAATTACTGATATAATAATAATAATTATTAATAAATAAACTGGCTTACGAATGTCACAAAGTTTCAACCAAGTTTTACTGTAGCATAGTAAACACTTATTCAGACTTTCATCAACATTCCTCTCTCGTCTTTAGAATTTCTGGGGATATCACCTCTCATATTCAAACAGTCTTCACACAAAAACAAACAATCAACACTCACCTCCAACTCAGTAAGCTTCTCGCGAATCTTGATGAAACCCAGATGCAACTTCCCCCCAAAATGATCGGCCAAACGGCGATCGTTATCGTGTATACCCAGATACGCCGAACAAACCTCGCAAACCCTTAACTTCTGCTGCTGATAGCTGCTAGCCGGCATAGAATTCCTATACTCTTGCTCAGCCTCCAATTTCTTCTTCCTCAACTCGTCAACCTGCAGACGACAAAACAACACACATTTTGAGGTTATCTCTTGACACTTCAACCCCGTTCCTCGACTAACCTCTTCCATGAGCTTCATGCTCTCCTCGACGTGCCCCTCCTCGCCTAGCTGTTCAGCCTTGGCGAGCTTCTGACCAATTTGCTCCGCCAATTCGTGGACGCTGTTGGCTTTCACGGCCACTTCTGCTGATAATTCCTCTTGAGTCTCTGCAAGTCGTTGCTTCGCCGCCTCGGTCCTGCGATCGCAGTCGCTGATGAACGCCTGCAAGTGTTCCATAGCCTATCGAGGTAGGAACAATCAAGAACATCGATATAAGATATTAGCAATGATTTTGAAGGAAGAGCATTAGTTACTACGCTCCAAAAGAGTGTTGGAGCAAAAACGTTTAAGAATGTTCAGCGTTTTTTTTTTTTCAAAGCAAAATCTTGATCTTATGAAGTTAGAAGGTGAAATTTATACTAACATCCAAGTCGTAGAAATAGTCCTTGGTCGCTTGTGCTTTTTCGAAGTCGGCCCTCAGAGCGAGATCGTGAATCTTCGGGCAATCTCCTAGGTCCATGCGCTGCCAACATAAAACATTACAAAAGACCGGCCTGGTTTTCGGTTACAATGCTATACTATTTACAATCTGCGGTGGTCGTCCTCCGTAGTTTTGTAGCAACAACGGCCTCCGGTAAGAATTTTCGCGACATTTTTTTTAGTGAGAGTGGGTGGTTGGGGGGAGGAACGAATACAGAGGAACAAGAACATAGATCCGCGCAGACCTAAGCTAGGTCTGTCTGAAGTTGGTGTCAAAGTAATTAAGATTTTTAGGTAATATAGGCGGTCAACTTACAATTCGGCCTTTCTTTTCAATATCGATTCCCCGATATTGCGATCGAATACACTGTGAGTGTGTGTGTGCGTGCGAGATCGGTATTCCCCTAGGATAATATAGAAACCTTCATGGTGAGGAACAATAATTCTGGATTAACATATTCATTTCATGTGGACCAGTTTCACTTTATCAACTTTTATTTTAACAATTTTGAAAATTTACAGTTTTATAAGTTCCATAACTCAAAAACTACACAATTTTGCATAAACATAAATTAGCTTTAATCGTCTTAAAACTTATAGATTGATCCAATTTTAGCAAAAATTCATTAAAAAAATGCTATTTTTTTCGGAGACTTCAATGCGTTTGACGACGTTAGACGACGAACCCGCAAAAAGTCAACCTAAATAACTTGCTTATTTGAACAATAAAGAAATTATAGGAACTACTTTGGCATAAAAATTAATTTAAATTATGAATGTCGTAGAGAATACTTTGAAAACGATAATGATATGCTAAGCACGACATTTTCTTGGTCATTTTGTTGCAAACTGCGACATGTCTATGGTAACAAGGGATTTTGAAACACATGAAATTGATGAACTCACAAAATTATTTAAAATTTGCGTGGGTGTTTTTATATTATTATGAGATCAGTAAAGTATGGCATAATAGGGTATTTGACTGTATTAAAAACATGCCTTGTATTATAGTCATCCTAATAGATTACAGTTTAAGAAAACTATTTGTTATTACTTAAAAAAAAAATGCTTTATTTCTATTAAAAACCAAAATTAAAATTGAATTTTATTCACGTCCTATCACGTGATTGAAAACGCTCTGTAATTGGCTCAGTCTCCAGTGACGTCATTCGTTAGTACGCTTAGAGCGCGTTCGGTTTGTCAGGGTAGGGTATGGGGGGAGCAATGCTCAGAGAACCTGGATCGGCTGTCTCTCTCTTATATGCAGATAAACGCCGTATGACGTTAGTCCGCCTATTATGCAGCGCATCACTCTCACCGTACCCTACCCGATTATCCGAACGCGCTCTTATCCTTCTCCCGTTTGAATTTAATAGCGCTAAAGTGCCATGTAAGCATAACTTTGTAGGTTAGGTTAGCCCTAACCTTAAGCTGTTAGATCAGATAATACCTGGTTCGAAAACACGATAGATAACTTATTCTAGTCAGCTTTACTTATGTCGAAGTAATCTTCACAACAAAAAACACTTGTATTGGCCGCTATTTATTTCATTTGGATTTCTACGAGCCAACCACTTTTTTCGCAGTTTCATATCTTGCGGAACAGCTACAAACAGTTTATCCGGCGTTTTTATTGACGTATTTCTGCATTGTGGATTTATACACCATTTATAACCCATTTTTATGTAGAAATTGTGAAAACAACACATCATACAACACAATTACCAAACGGCAACAATGCCGATGCTGACAGACCATATGGGCAGATTTGACATCTACTATCGTGTGACGTCACACAACAGAAAGTATCGTTTTGGTGGGACTTTTTGTGATTCAATTTTTAACGCTGATTTTTATGAAATATTGAGGAAATAATTACGAAAAATAATGCATTTACAATGTAGAGTGACGGAATAAACACACTAAGATGGTTTTCCAATAATAGTCAAATACCCTATTCTTTTTATATCAACAAATGCAATTTTACAATGGTTTTTAACTAATAACGTAACCTACTTTCCTATTAACTCTGACACTACGCATTTTAATATATTAGTTTTGAAAACAATTGAAATCGGAAATTGTATTTCATATAAAAATATAATGTAATCAAATAACATACATTTGCTAAAATATCAAGCAGTTTCAAAATGAATTCGTTAATTCTACACTTTTGCCACAAACTCTCCATAATTTATAATATTTTGATTATCATGGACAGTCTTTGCTTCGGTTTAATGAAATACATAATATTATATGCTTGAAACGACAGCAGTTGCCTATTTTTATACTTTTTAAGTTTGTCAATTTTGTAAACTCAAGTGCAAACTGAGATATGTCCAATATATCCCTTAATATTTATTAAATATTGCTTTTGTATATTGGTTGTATAAATTTAAACAATACAGGATTGCTAATATTAAAAAAAAATCCTCTATTAACATTACAAAACATGTCGCATTTTGCATACACACTCCGAAAATAGTGTACCGACCTTAGTTCATAAAACTTTACCTTTGTTAATTGACATTGCACGCGAAGTTCATTTTTTTAAATGTCGGCTTTATTTTAACCAAAACAATAAGTCCCTAGAATTTGTATTTTAAATGACGCAAAGTTCTTATAATTTTTTACAAATTAGTAGTTCCACAATATACATCAAAGAACACAACCACAATATATTGTAAAATGATGAACAAAATTGAATTTAAATGAATTTTTTATTAAACCGTCCAAGTTTAATTTGTTCCATAAAGTTATTACTTAATCAAATTTATAAAATTACTATTCCAGACATTCCATCGATATAAAAAACTATAGAAATTGATAAAGTTGAAAATAGACCCCATAGCAAAACAAAACAGTACACAAATTATTAAATCGCTTTGTCTAAATAAATAAGAACGCACCAAACTCTCTGTAGGAACTGCCTCATCGCCTCGCTGATGTAGATACAAACATAATCAAATTAATAACAAATAAATATCAATCTTTGACATTGACGTAACTTTAAAACGTCCGTTTTCTCAATTTGATTATGTCTGTGTGGTACTGCACAACTATAAACGTGTATATACTCACAAAAAAACGATTCCTGCTAACAAACAATATCGGCAACGTTGATTACTAAATAATACTCACAATCTCCGTATAGTATTTCGTATTCGTACATTTACATGCATCATCGTTATATCAACAAATAAATATCCTTCACGTACGTGGTTTTTTTTTAGTTTCGTTTCTTACTTACCAAGGTCGAATTAGAACTGTTAGCGTATAATGTCAAAAAATTGTTACCATACCTTACTATTTACATAATTAGATATCCGATTTGCTTTTGCGTATCGACCGTTGATGTTTTATCGCACGTTTACGATAGAATATCATCGGTTTCGAATGAAACGTCATCGGATCAAACGACAATTTGCTCTACCCACATAATTAACCTAGGAAATTTAAATAGTATCTTTTTATACGTACGTCATAGTACTTACAAAATTATACACCTATCCTCATGATATTATAGTTAACTGAAGTTTCTGAAAATACATTTCGCATATTAGTCCTACGTACTCCTTTTTCAGTGTCATCAATCTTTTTTTACCAAAGAAAAATCAATTGGATGAATTTTGAAAAGATCAATACAGTACTAAGTAGTGGCATATATGCGACGTTTTCTGCAAACTTACCGTGCTTGAAAGTATTTCGTGCGGGCAACATCCTAACAGGAACGATTTGCACACCTTTGGGTCGTTGAATTTTACTTGAAACTTGTTGTTCTCGCCTGTCCGTAAAAATTCAATCAGTATTGACCCATATTTCACGTTTTGTACTCACCGTTACGCCCCGTACCCATAAGCTGGTCGAGCATCGCTCGCATTTGATCATGAGCGGTCATTTTCGCAGTATTTTACGCCGAATGCACGCAGAAAATTAATAGAAATCCGCCAAAGGGATTAACTACGCAGCAATAATGACGATTGACCGCTGTTGACACCGTACACCACACAAGCACAACACAATGGCGGCCGTGGCTAACTTCACGCCGTTTGATAAGCGTTGTGACGTCGACACTACCAACATAAAGAAACGAGGTTATTATTTGTCACGAAAACTTATTCGTTTAGTACAAAATTAACTGAATCTTTTGATGTAGTGCTGTTAGAAACGTCTTTAAACTTTCACTCGTTTAATAAATTATCTGAAAATAGATTTATATAAGTTTAAATTGGAAATTTGTCAAGCTTTACATGCAAGCTATCGCAACAAGTAAGGTTGGTTGCTCTGTTCGACGCTGAAATTTACAATAATTATTTACTATCAGTAAACAATTATTGTTTAATAAACAATTATTATTTATATCAGTAAACAATACGTATAACTATGTTTAACACTAATAAAGGAGATTTTTTTTATCATACGAGAATTAGAAAAATTGTAATAAACTCTGTACAGTAGACTCTCCTAACTCCAAAAATAATGGAACAATTTTAACGAAATTCACAATAATTATTGACTATGCATCAGGAAACAAATCACGTTACGCCCTGATAAATTAAATATGATTTTTTGAAATAACGTGAATTGGAAAGATAGTACTAAAGTCAGTTAAATTCTCACAACTCAAAAAAAAATACAACAATTTTAATGAAATTCACAACAGTTATTGAGTATGCATCAATAAACAATATAATAGTCATAGGAAGACATGTTACGCCCTAATACTAAAGTGAGTTAAAATCTCGCAACTCTAAAAATAATAGAAGAATTTTAGGGAAATTCACAACAATTATTGACTTTGCACCAGTAAACAAAATAAAAGACATAGGAAGACATGTTATGCCCTAATAAATGAAATATGCTTTTTAAAATACCATGAGTTGGAAAGATTGTACTAAAGTGAGTTAAAATCTCGCAACTCTAAAAATAATTGAAGAACTTTAGGGAAATTCACAACAATTATTGACTTTGCACCAGTAAACAAAATAAAAGACATAGGAAGACATGTTACGCGCTAATACACATATGATTTTTTGAAATAACATCAATTGGAAAGATTGTACTAAAGTGAGTTAAAATCTCGCAACTCTAAAAATAATAGAAGAATTTTAGGGAAATTCACAACAATTATTGACTATGCATCAGTAAACAAAATAAAAGTCATAGGAAGACATGTTACGCGCTAATAAACGAAATATGATTTTTTGAAATAACATAAATTGGAATGATTGTAGTAATGTCAGTTAAAAATTCGTAAATCTAAAAATAATTAAAAAAATTTAATGAAACTCACAATAATTATTTATTATGCATCAGTAAACAAAATAAAAGTCATAGGAAGACATGTTATGCCCTAATAAATGAAATATGCTTTTTAAAATACCATGAGTTGGAAAGATTGTACTAAAGTGAGTTAAAATCTCGCAACTCTAAAAATAATAGAAGAATTTTAGGGAAATTCACAACAATTATTGACTTTGCACCAGTAAACAAAATAAAAGACATAGGAAGACATGTTACGCGCTAATACACATATGATTTTTTGAAATAACATCAATTGGAAAGATTGTACTAAAGTGAGTTAAAATCTCGCAACTCTAAAAATAATAGAAGAATTTTAGGGAAATTCACAACAATTATTGACTATGCATCAGTAAACAAAATAAAAGTCATAGGAACACATGTTACGCGATAATAAACGAAAATGATTTTTTTAAATAACATAAATTGGAATGATTGTAGTGATGTCAGTTAAAAATTCGTAAATCTAAAAATAATTTAAAAAAATTTAATGAAACTCACAATAATTATTTATTATGCATCAGTAAACAAAATAAAAGTCATAGGCAGACATGTTATGCTCTAATAAATGAAATATGATGCTTTTTAAAATACCATGAGTTGGAAAGATTGTACTAAAGTCAGGTAAAATCTCGCAACTCTAAAAATAATAGAAGAATTTTAGGGAAATTCACAACAATTATGGACTTTGCACCAGTAAACAAAATAAAAGACATAGGAAGACATGTTACGCGCTAATACACATATGATTTTTTGAAATAACATCAATTGCAAAGATTGTACTCAAGTGAGTTAAAATCTCGCAACTCTAAAAATAATAGAAGAATTTTAGGGAAATTCACAACAATTATTGACTATGCATCAGTAAACAAAATAAAAGTCATAGGAAGACATGTTACGCGCTAATAAACGAAATATGGATTTTTAAAATAACATAAATTGGAATGATTGTAGTGATGTCAGTTAAAAATTCGTAAATTTAAAAATAATGAAAAGAATTTAATGAAACTCACAATAATTATTTATTATGCATCAGTAAACAAAATAAAAGTCATAGGTTGACATGTTATGCTCTAATAAATGAAATATGATGCTTTTTAAAATACCATGAGTTGGAAAGATTGTACTAAAGTCAGGTAAAATCTCGCAACTCTAAAAATAATAGAAGAACTTTAGGGAAATTTACAACAATTATTGACTTTGCACCAGTAAACAAAATAAAAGTCATAGGTTGACATGTTATGCTCTAATAAATGAAAGATGATGCTTTTTAAAATACCATGAGTTGGAAAGATTGTACTAGTCAGTTAAAATCTCGCAACTTTAAAAACAATAGGAGAAATTTAATTAAATTCACAATAATAATAATTTTATATTGTTTACAATATAAAAGTCATAGGAAGACGTGTTTCGCCCTAATGAAAGTAGTGTTATAATTTGAAATAAGCTACAGTCAGACTAGAGTTTAACAGTCAGTAACAACGTCCAATTCTTACAATTTATTTATTCACAAAAACCAATCCACATAAAATTACATTACAAACAAATACATTAATCATACTGCTTCCTGTATATTCGTATAGATACGTCTAATAAATAAATCTAAAATAATTTCAATCCTCGCTATCACGTAGTTTGGCAGACCTCCTCTGAATCGAGGACCTTATGAGACTATTCACAATTCCAACCATATTTCTTCCATTATTCGGCAAAAAATCATTCACATCACTCGACCTTGGGCTACTCTCCACCTGTATATCTTCAGGCAAATCTCCAGTAGAAGACCTAACAGTCCTATGAGCTGAATGCCTATCCAGGGCACTATCAAAGCTGTTCAGTTCATTTTCAGAGTAAATATTACTACCACGTATACCATTGTAAGACTCAATGCCAGAAAGTGGTCTATGACCTGAAACATACAAAATTTACCGCCATTTGTCGTTATGAAATCATTTGTTTGGACGTTAACATCAAATCAGCAATGCCTTTACCTATTATACCATATTCACTCACGCTTTTCGTCACTGATGAGCCATCTTGACGTTTGTATGACGACAAACCAGAGTTGTCACGACTGTAGACAATGGAAGAAGGCGCATATGAAGATTTGTATCCGTTATCTAATATAGATGGCGATGATAACACTTGAGGACTTCCTAAACAAATAAAATGTATTTTAAACAAAGAAACAACATTAAAATAGTCTTGACATGAGACAAAAACACGTGAGGATTTACTGCATAAAAAACTGAAAAAAACATTTCACAAATATCTCGCCAGGCTGTACTTTTGTATTGCTATCTCTTGCTACGGTTAGGTATTTGGACGCAACATTATTTTATGCTTAGAATAGTTTCCTAGAGCATGTTGCATTTTTACAACATCCACACAACATTACTCTTCTTACAAGCGGTTTGTCTATCTATATTATTATGACATGAACATTATCTGATTCTTACAATAGGATCTACTACATTATTGATCGAATAGTATCTTATGATGTAAACTGCCTGTTACATTTTTACAACATCCATGCAACATAATTGTTGGCTGCCCAATTTCTTTCTATCTCCGTAACAGCTAGATACTTGGATGCAACATTATCTTATTCGTAGAATAGTCTCCTACAACATATTACATTTGTACAATATCCACACAACATTACTCTTCTTACAAGCGGTTTGTCTATCTATATTATTATGATATGAACATTATCTGATTCTTGCAATAGGAATTGATCAAATAGTCTCTTATGATGTAAACTCTTTCTGTTACATTTTTACAACATCCATGCAACATAATTGTTGGCAGACCAGTTTTTTCCATCTCCGTAACAGCTGGATACGGAGATGCAACATTACCTTATTCGTAGAATAGTCTCTTGCAGCATGTTACATTTTTACAACATCCACACAACATAACTCTTATTACAAGTCCTGTCTGTCTATCTACAGTATGCCCACGGAAAACGTGTTGAATAGGAAAAACTTCATTATTTTTAATTTTATCGACGAAAGTTACTCTTGATAAAAAAATGTTGCTAGTTCTTAGAGTAAGATTGGGGTAGAAACATTTAACATATTTTATACGCGGTGTTCAGAAAATTGAAAAAACTTTAAATGGTACAAGAGTAAAGTGCGTTTCATTTGAGAAAATATGGAAATAAGTTATTAGGAAAAGTTGTTAAAATGTAAAAGGTAGTCTCTAATACCAAGTTTCGAAAATCTGCCTATTTTATTTATTTGTAATAATAAAATTTATTTTATTTTTTTCCTATTCAACTCCTTTTCCGTGGACATACTGTATATTTTATGACATGAATCCAACATTATCTGATTCTTACAATAGGACCATTACATTATTGATGGAATAGGCTGTTAGGATATAACTCTTTCTGTTACATTTTTACAACATTCGTGCAACATCATTCTTGGCTGCCGAGTGGTTTCCTTTCCACGTAACAGCTAGATACTTGGATGCAACATAATCTTATTCGTAGAATAGTCTCCTACAGCATGTTACATTTCTACAACATCCATAACACCGTAATAAAGAGATACAAACCTTTGTACACGTAATTTCCCTGGTAGGCCACACCGTTTGATCGTGCTGGTACACCCTGATTGACATAATACTTCGCGATGGGCAGGTCTACACGCATTTTGTTGCTGGCATCATCTGCATATCTGCTTACACCGAACAAGGGAATCATACCATCCCTTTGAGTGTTAAAATAGCTCAAACTAACGGTGGGCTCCACCGTGCTTCGCTGTTCAGTCGCTGGTGGGACTGTCGCTGAATTTGCTCTGTCAACGTCAACAGCAACCCATTCTAAAAATATTAATTTAGAGCACAAAGGTTTGGGGATAGTTTGAGACCAATTTCAATTGTCTTTTCGTCTTTATT
Source organism: Aphodius sticticus (assembly GCA_963966075.1). Taxonomy (NCBI): domain Eukaryota; kingdom Metazoa; phylum Arthropoda; class Insecta; order Coleoptera; family Scarabaeidae; genus Aphodius; species Aphodius sticticus. Next base: position 7,336,248 of record OZ014510.1, read on the forward strand.
ACCATTTGATGGAAGCATTGATACTGAATCTCCTAGTATTGGTGTACCGTTTGGGTCGACAGCAGCGTAGAAGTCAGTAGTAAGCAGTGACTGTCCAAACCTATCTATTAAACAATATTTTGGAGGAAGTTTTGTTAGGTTATGTGCGAATTCTTTTTTACCAACTGGTTTGGTTCCTGAATGAGTGTCTTTGCGTTCTGGTAGCATAGGAATGAAACCTGTAGCGTTTGCTACGAGTTGTGATGATGTAGCTTTTGGAAAAGTTGCGGGAGCTTTGGAATATGGTGTAACTAAAAAAAACATACTCTTGTATTAGCGGGAACCAAAAATTGAGACGACTACCTTCGTTATGTACTTCTGAGTCCATTGGGTTCATGTTATTGGCGAGTGGTTGGTACTGCTGGTATGTATTGCCAGCATTTGCCATGTATGATTGCCTACCTAGTGGTTCAGTTCGAGTGACAGCTAAGTAAGGAAAATAGTTCGAAAGTTTATTGTTAGCTCCTGCATACATATTATCTTGCATGCCAACAGGCGATTCGGTCCTCAAGTTTGACTCTAAAGTCTTAAATGTTGCAGCAATGTTAGAAGGAACTGAAGCAAAAAATATATTTGGATTAAGGATGAGAAAAGGCCGTGTGGTTTTGGAAAATACCTGAGCTGACAGACGCCATATTACCGTTTTGGTTGCTCAGCATATTACCTGCAGTTAGCTGTTGGTTTTGGCCTGAATAAAAGAAAGTTTTTTGTACTTATGCTTTTTTTGACAAACACAAACACTGCCATCTCTCATTTCGATATTGAATCGATATGAATATTGACTCCTGTGTTTGAAGGCGCATGACTGTAAAATTCCCGAACAGACAAAATTTAAATACAGTGTATTGCCTGAATCATTTCTATATAAGTTGTAAGACTGTCAACATTTTTTGCCTCTCGATGTAAACATGAGCGCGAGAGAAATGAGAAAAGGTCCCCAATTTTTGCACTTTTGAATTAACGTTCCTCTATCCATTTTTTTCCTCGTAAACCGCCTGCCACAAAAATTTCAATTTTTGTAAGGTTTCATTTAGAGCCTCTTCTATAGATTGGCGTTTTTGTTTTCATCAGTTTTTGTGTAATAAAGGTTGCGTACAAGATTTTCATGGAAGCGGATTTCTCAGTAACGAATATTAGCACGATAACGGGATATGCACGTAATCATCGTCATATTTTATTTAATGCGGCTGTAGAAACAGAATTGCATAATATTTTTTAAGTAATCTTTAAAGCGATCTAATATGAATAATATAAATATCGTGCAGCGCGCACTACGTCAATCGTAACGGTAAATGGAAACGTAGCTGGGACAGTGGAAGATTATTTACTATTAGTACGATACGATCAGAACAATTTAATTTCGGAATTTTGAATAGTAGTGCGAGTTAAATATAAATAATCAATTTAGTTGTACAACTAATTGAATCGGCGAGTTCGAAAACAGTACAAGTCCAAAATTTGCCATTTAGAACTGAAATAGCCAAAATGTTCACTATTCTATCGAATAGACCTAAAGAGTATCCATGGGCGAAATAAACAAGTCCAGAACAGTGCTTTTTTGGTCGCTCATGCAACACGCGTTTCTACTCAGTTTCTACTGATCTACCAGTCGTAAACATTCGCCAACTTCGAAATTTGCATTCAAATCGTGTTGAGGTACGCCGAAGTAATCAATATGAATATCAATATCAAAAAGATAAATAATATTAAAAAAGTCCACAAGTATGTAACTGGTGAAAATTTAGAATTTTACTACCACGTGACTTCCGGACCGACTACCACCGTAGAAGAGGAAATTTAATACTATTATGTATATAATCATCAAAGTCTATATCATACTCTTATCATATCGCCATATATGTATAGGGTTAGTCAAAACTACCGGAACACCTAAATAATTTTCCAACTGTAAACAAATTAAAAAAAAATTTCAAGTAAAAGACGCGTTGTTTTAAACAATCTATAGTGTGAATATATTTTCTTTATACCGGGTGTTCAGTTTATTCTGGATATCTCATAACCTTCCCGTTTTCAAATAGAACAACCTGTATAACTTTACATTTTTTACTTCTAAGATTAATTCTAAGAATCTTTTGTATGATTTTTTTATAAAATTCCTTATTTTTGAGTTATGATCAATTAATCAAAAATAGACGAAATTACCGAAAACCTAAATAATTCTCCAACTGAGAAAAAAATGTGTGTTTAAACAAACTATTGTTTATTCTGGAAATTTGGTAACATACATTTTTTAATTCTAGGATTAATTCTTTTTTTTCTCGTTTGACTGCCTCGCACCAAAACCCACAAGCGAGGAAAGCCGAACTGCGCAAAATATTGTTCATGCTTATTTCGGTCTTAAAAAGTAACAAATAGTCGGAATGCTATTAAATTCAAGGGATATGGATCGCAGTAAATAATGATTATTTGCATGCTAACTGCGTTGTCCTGCTAACATTCGTTTCTGAGATATCGGCTTCCATCAAAATCTTGTTCGCAACCTTTATTACATACAAACTGAAGAAAACAAAAAACGTGTATTTTTTTCACTTCTCTCGCGCTCATGTTTACACCGAGATGCAGAGAATTGTGACAGTCATACAACTTATGTAGAAATAATTCAGGAATATGACATACAATTAGCAAAGAAATTTTATTAAGTATTTCTGTAAAGCTGGTTTACTTATCCTTCAAAGTAATTATGGAAATACAGGTCTGTATTTTGATTTCTTAAGGCTACTACGACAAACGTACGAAAGTCAAAAATATAGTTTCTACCTGAATATGGACTCCCATACTTCATGGTTGTTGTCTCTTTCACCAGATCATTGTCATTGGAAACTGAAGTTAGAGTTGACCCTTTGACCTTCGCAGCATCAGCCGGTTTTGTGGAATTTGAACTTACAGCTGGACCTACTCCTTATAAACAATCAGTTAATAAACTACTAACTAAATGAGTTAAACTCACCTCTTATAAGCGCCTTAGCTTTACCATGATATTCTTGATTCATCTTCTTGGGATTCTTATTCAAAGTAGTTTTACTTTTGTCAGTGGTGGTCTTTCCAAGCTTCACTTCCGTTGTCGCTACCGATACCAAGTATAATAAGAACATGAAGAAATGTATGCCTAAGTTCATTTTAAAATGTCCCAATTACAATAAACTACATTTGTCAGGTTATTCGGCGTTTTTCAAAAATTAAGGACTAAATAGGAGGCAAAGGATATGTATAAGCGCTTCATTCGATGATGTGAAAGAAATTAGTATGAAGTCGGAAATGATTTTGACGCAAGTGTCAAACGTGACGTTTCACCGATGGTTACTTGGAACGTCATAACTGCCGAACCGTTGGAGATAGGAAAAATCTAATTATACCGGCGTAATCAGCGTCAATAATTGTATTAAGAACCACAATTTTAATTTGATTGAAGGCAGTTGGGTTTTCGCCGACTGGCTAAAATTTTGTAAGAAATCACATATTTGAAACTATAATTTTGAAGTGGCACACCTATCTCGAAAACTAGGACCCGGATCAACATCAAACCTTTGCTATCTTACTAAAATGGGTGCGCTGATTACAAATTCACATAGGAAAACTCTCTGTCTCTACTAGTTACCGAGTTGTGCTGAAATTACGTTTTTCCAAATAACACAAAAATAAGCGAAATAGACCACATAACTTCAAAATGGTATTTGTTAGGCATATAAAAGTATATATATTTTTGATGTACTCATCGAGAGCTATCATTTGGTGGTGGGTTAACCTTTCTATCACCAACGGTTACAAAATTCAATTTTTTTCTACCTCAAAGTGCTAAATTTAGATCAAAAATAATTTGGTAACTTATTGAAAGATAGAGCATTCTAATATAGTCAGGCTTATGCATTGGGCTGTGCTGAATTCAACGGTGATGTCGGTTTTCCCGTAACGCGTACGGTTAGGGCAGAAAGTCGGAAACTATAGTTTCCGCGGTTTCTCGCGGTTTTCTCCCGAACCGCGCACCTTACAGCAACGCGGTTTTCAGAAATGAATTCCTAGGCCAATTTCCCATCCGGTACCGTTTGAAACGTGAAAATCGGTCGATTAGATCGGACACAGTTTCAAAATCAGAAAATCCAAATTCATCTATCAATAGAAATCTTTATCAATAGAAATCTTTCGCAATTTCAATAGTTTTGTATAGTAATATTTACATATCTTGACAAAAGAATGCGTTGAGCATCTAAAATCAATTAGCTGCACTCGAACACATAAAAATCTGATTTTGTTGCAATCATTTCGACGAAATATATGATTAATATATGGTAAAAAAATACAGAAAACAAATTATTGTTTGATGCTGATAAGAAATCAATGCACTGATATGCATTATACATGTATATATAAGAGTTTGATAATCGATTCGTTAGGTAGTAGTACTAGCGAAAATGAAGTCTGTTCTAATCGTTTTAGCTGCAATTGTTTCTGTAAGTACTTTCATGATTTTGATCAGTAACATTTCATTATGGAATTACACAAATACAAGCTTTGAAATTTTATAATTTGCATGTAGAATTGAAATACTACTATCATAAAAAAATTTTAAATCATCATGAGATGTCACAAAATAACGTAAAACCCCCTTAAAAAGTTCAGTAAATTTGTTTGAGTTTTTTTGTCCATGGTGTTGTTTTAACTTCGGAATTTTGCTGTTTAAAAATACAAAGCAGTGCTAGAAAAACTATTTCTGTAAAATTAAAAATACCAAGTAGGCATCTTGTGATGTCACATTATCTACATATAATTAGGAAAATGTTTGTGTGACATTGTCAGGTAGTACTTTGATTTTAACTCCCATATTGTTATTAATGTCTTTGACAAGATTATTGACTTATTTATATGCTTATTCTAGCTACTACACATGATGCAATCAATATAATAGTAGCTAGCCTAAATCTCACATAAAAAATAGAATTATTTATTAACTTTATTAGAATAGAAACTTTACAGTAGAGTCATTCCGCGAATTTTTAATTTTATGTTACCAAAACCGAGACATCGCTGTGCTGGTAACGACCGTCACGGCTATTTAAAAAGGTTTTTCATAAAACTTATCAGTTTGAACATTTATCTACGACAATTCGAAAAGATGAGTCGTCTTTTTGTTATAATGTTGCATCAAAATAATAATAAAAGCCCCCATTGCTTTTGTCTAGTCGTTAAACGGACGTGACGGGTGTGACACGTTACTGCGGAATAACCCACAACTAGGAGTTTGGCATTTTTGAAAAATCACAATAAAAATTTGTTTCCTCTGTGTATCATTGATTATTTATATAAATACATTTCTCACTTATTTTTAAGATCTCTTGGCCTGTGGTTTTTACTGCAGATTGTGTATATTTGAACTCAGTTTAACATAATATTCTTTAAGGTGACCGTTGCTGATCTTGATCCAGCATTTTGCTCAGCTGTTGGCAAAGTCTGTACATCTTGTTCACAACTGGCAACATGCGTCTTAGAGGAAGACATCTTTAGCATCGTCCATTTACAATACTGCACAGGCGCCAACGAGAAATGTTCACCAAGTGGTTCATGTACAACTGATCGTGTAGCAGAATGTGACTACGCACATTTGGAGTTCAGATGCAACAACATTGGAATGTTCCCAGATGCCTTCAACTGTCGCATATACCATTTCTGCGTGCCCACTAGCGAGGGAATTGTCAGATATTCAGCTACCTGCGACAAAGGTTATGGTTACAATCCAACAAGGACATATTGCTCTGATAAGCTGGCCAACAACGTCTGCGAAGTGCCTGTACCACTCTGTAATGCTGCTGGTGAAACTGGACCGCTTTCCAATCCAACTCTGTACTATATTTGTGCTGAATATAGCGAAGAAGAAAGAACTCTGTACCCACGTATGTTTGCTTGCCCACATGGGTCAACTTATGATGGTTTTGTATGTACAAGCGCTATCAGGAGCAACGTTGAGGCTATCTTAGCAGGAAAGTTGTAAACATTTCTGGTTCATCTTACACAAAAACTGTGCATTTGTAATAAAATAACTAATAATAAATTTGTATATATTAATAAATAAAGATATTATTATGAAAAATTGTGCACTTCTTCTATTTTTAAGTGTTAATGGTAAGGAAACCTGTAAAGCCAGGGCTTCATATTCGTATACTTGCCAAATATCAAATTTTTGCCAAATGTCAAATATGTGCCAAATATATTTGGCAAGTGATTCCTTTTTCCTTTTAAGTTTGTTCATCGAATATTTTTCATTTTTACAGATTGCAGATTTTTATAAAACTCAAAAAAATCTCTCACATACCAACAAATTTGTACAATATTGGTGTGTGATTTCGGACCGTACAGCCGGGGCTAAACATTCGTATACTTGCCAAATATCAAAAATTTGCCAAGTATACGATTACTTGTGAAAAGAAAAACCAGTTCTATTCAATTCGTATCGAGTCCACCTCAAAAATAGATTTATATATTCGACGGTCGGCTGTGCGTCTGCACTCGATGAACATTTTAGTACGCTGTTTAATTTTTCCATTTTTTAATTTCGTTTTGTGTGTAGTAGGTTGTATACGAAGATTGACAATAGATTTGTAATTATTAATAAGATTTTGATTTTTCTAAAGGGCGAAAAACGCATAAAATTGTAATTTTGTGAAACAGTCAGACAGACAGTTTTCCGGAAACCGTCAGACAGAAATTAAAGAAAAATATTGTTGTTTTTACCTGTCCACATAAACTCAATGTTATTTCTTTCCAAGAAAAACGTACACCATATACAGAGTGTATCCTAAGTTGATGCATTTCTATGAACTATATAGATGATACTCATTTATGAGCTTGCAAAAATATAACATTTTTGTTAAACAAAAAAGCTACACAAAATTGTCTCTACCATTAAAATATTATTAATCGTTTTCGTTTCTCTTCAAGTAATAAACATCATAAAAATTTTATAAACAGCATGTCTATAAAATAATTTATTTGGAAAATTATACTTTATTTGCTTGTTTTGTATATTTGTCGATTTTTATGATATTTTATTTGAAGATAAACGAAAGCGGTCAAAAATATTTTAATAGTAGAGACAATTTTGTGTAGCTTTTTTATTCAACAAAAAGGTTATATTTTGAAAGCTCATTTGTTTAAGTTTTTGTTTCAGAAGCTAATTGATCTGTATTTCAAACAATATTAGGACATATTTATACAACGAACTAGTAGTACAATTGGATTTAGTAGAACTTTAAAGATGACGAAGAAATCATATCTAACATTTCTTTTATGAGCAATATCTTCCTAATTTAAATAAAAAATATATATATTTTTTCTCATTATTAATAATTTATTTAAACTAGTTCACATAAAATACCAATTGTATTGTTTTACAGTCGGTTAAAATTAGATGCTGCGAATTAATAATACATAAAACTGATGAAATAAACAAAAAATCATTAAAATTAAACAAAAAATTTCGTCACGATTTGTTTTGTAAATTTTCACAAGAATGCCCTTGTTAGTACGCAGTGAATTCTGCAGTTATGTAATTAAAAATATCTCGGCATTATAAATTAAAACCTTGCTTGTTTGTAATCAAATTATCAGTTTGATTTGAAATAGCTAGTGTGCAAATAAGGCGAACTAATCAAAAAAATAGCTCTAGTGCCCATTCGGTACGCACATGTAGCAAGTCCTCAAAGAAAATTTTCATGTATTAGAGAATGCGGCGATGCATGAATGTCCGAGGCATTTACTGTTGCAGTGCAACTCTGACGGTCCGAAATCACAAACGAATATTGTACAAATTTGTTGGTATGTCAGATTTTTTTGAGTTTTATAAAAATCAGCCGGTAATCAAGGATCGATGAAAAATATTCGGTGAACGAACTTAAAAAGAAAAATAAATCACTCATGGCATCGTTTAGATCAATCAATAACAAACATTTTCGATTTGCGTGGCAAATATATTTGCCAAATATTTAACATGTGGCAAATATTTGATATTTGGTAAGTATACGAATGTGTAGCCCCGGCTTTAGAGTTGCACTGCAACAGCGAATGCATCGGACATTGATGAATTCCCACATAGCATTTTCCAACACGTGAAAATCTTCTTTGAGGACTTGCTACATGTGCGTACCGAATAGGCTATTTTTGTTTGATTAGTTCGCCTTATTTTGCACATTAGCTTATCGCTTTTTCAAATCAAACTGATAATTTGATTACGAACAAACTAATTTTTATTTTATAATACCGACACATGTTTGAATACATAAGTGAAGTCACTGCAGCGTACCAAGAAGGCATTATTGTGGAAATTTAAAAACAAGTCTTGACGAAACTGTTTCATTTTAATGATTTTTTGTTTAACTCATCAGCATGCTGTATTAATCGCAGCATCTAATTTTAACAGGCTGTAAAACTCAATACAATAGGTCATTTGGTGAGAACTAATTTAAATAAACTAATATTTTAAGAAGAATAAATAAGAATATAAATAAATTTTTTATCTAAATTGGAAAGATATTGCCTATAAACAAAATGTTGGGTATGGTTTCTTCGCTACTTTTAAAGTTCCACAAAATATTGTCTACCGTTAAAATATTTTTAACTGTCTGCATTTCTCTTCGAATAATAAACATCGGAAAAATCCGACAAATGTAAAATAATTACAACAAGCAAATTAAGTATAATTTAGAGACTCATCTATATTATTCATAGAAAGGCATTAACTTAGGATACACTCGGTAGATGGTGTACGATTTTCTTGGAAAGAAATCATATTGCGGTTATGTGCATAGGTTTCTTGAATTTAAAATATTTCACACAATTACAATGTTATGCGGTTCTCGCCCTTTAAAAAATCACTCATTTTACTAATTATTACAAATCTATTGGCCATCTTTGTATACGACCTACTTTACACAAATCGAAATTAAAAATTGTAAAAATTAAACAGCGTACTAAAATCTTCATCGTGTACAAATAAATGCTCCAATGTTTGTCGCCTTGGCATTGGCTATACCCACTTCAACTGGGTAAAAAAACTCGTCCGTACAGCCGAATGTCGAGTATATAAATCTGATTTTGTGGTGGACTCGCTACGAATTGAATAGAGCTGGTTTGTTTTTCTTGGCAAATATTTGATATTTTGCAAGTATACGAATATCTCTCTCACTAGAATTATTTTCAATATTAAAACATTATTAATACACTGCATAAAAAAATTAGGGGAACACTTTTTTCGAAACCTGTAACTTTTTAAATAATAGGGCAAATCAAATTTGATATGCGTTATTTGGTATTTGGTATATTTAACTAGAAAATTAGAAAAACAATGTTACAACTCTAGTATGCTTTGAATTCACGTATGAAACCCTATTAATGATGACAAATGAATTCAATTGCAATTTTCGTTGGTTAGAAGTAAAATGAGGCATCTTAGTGAAGTGCAAGTGAAGTGCTCTTATTCAGCATGGCCACTCTATTCGACATGTTAGCAGGGACCTTCGAGTTTCCCCTTCTGCTATTCAGCGTTTATGGAATCGGTTTCGGGAGACTAGCCAATATGTTAGAAGAGCTGGACAAGGTCGAAATCGAAAAACTACTCAAAATCAAGACCGATTTCTTGCCCTTTCCTCTCTACGTCAGCGTACTGCCACAGCAGGAGACCTCCTAAACGACCTAGGACGAGCACATGGAATAGAAATTTCTGATCAAACTGTCAGAAACAGATCAAAAGAAGCGAATTTGAAACCAAGAAGACCTGTCCGCGCACCACGCCTTACTCAGCATCACAAAGCAGCTTTGCTCTGGATCACAGAGATTGGCAACTTCGTCACTGGACGCCTGTACTGTTTACAGACGAGTCCAGGTTTCGTTTAACTCGTTGCGACGGTCGAGTACGTGTATATAGACGTCCTGGTGAACGCTACGCAGCCGCTACTATACAGGAAGTGGATAGATTTGGTCGTGGGTCTGTGATGGTTTGAGCTGGAATCAGTATAGACAACAGAACTGATCTTGTTGTGGTTCCAGGTAGACTAAATGCCATGAATTACATGGAAAACATCTTGGAGGACCATGTGGTGCCTGCTGCATATGGCATCGGTCAAAATTTCATCCTAATGCAGGACAATGCAAAGCCACATACCGCCGGCATCACCAGAAACTTTTTACAAGAACGTGGAGTTCAAGTCATGAATGGCCGGCGTTAAGTCCTGACCTGAATCCTATTGAACACTAAATATCTTCGAAATGGGCGGTGGACAAAACAACTTTGGGAACCACTGCTCTAGGCGAAGACAACATTTCACAAAAAGTAAACGTGTGGTAATTTAGTCATATTTCTTCGATGGAAATGTTAATTGACAGAAATATTTGGATGTGTTACAAATTATTTAATGAACAAACATTGCGACCAAATGGTTAAATTTACAAAACCCATTTTAAGAAATGACTACACACTTAGTTCTTATCATGATATCAAAAAATAACTCATTATTGTTTAAGTTTGATAAGGAACTATTGAACTAAGGATGTACGTACCTATATGTATATCTCAGTGTCACAAAAATTGCCTTTGTTAGTATTCCTCCTGAAAATGAAAGCTGCTCTGCTGGTTTTAGCTACAATCTTCTCTGTAAGTATTATTTTCTTTACCTAAAAAACCTCAGATTAATTACTGCGTAAATTTTGATTCATTTATTAATTTTTAGGTTACCTTTGGGGAACTGGGTCCAGAAATGTGTTCAGCTCCTGGGTTGGTATGTGCTTCATGTTCTGAATTAGCAATATGCATATTGGCTGAAGGACAATACACGATCGAACACGTCCACTACTGCGATCCAAAAGAAGAAAAATGTACACAAAATGGATGTACAACTGATCTAGTACCACAATGTGACTTAACCCATTTGGAATTCGTCTGCCAACACCCTGGAGTGTACCCAGATCCCATTTTTTGTAACCAGTACCATTTTTGTGTACCAACAGATGCCTACACAACAGATGCCAACAGAACAGATGCCAACAGAACAGATGCCAACATAACAAAAGGTCTGATCGATTATCCAGTTACTTGCGATAGAGGTTATGGTTACAACGCGACAACTACATACTGTTCTGAGATTTTGGAAAATAATTTCTGCGATTTGCCAGTACCATTGTGTGAAACGCCTGGTCAAGCTGGTGAACTTTCTAATCCAAGTTTGTACTATGTATGCAGGGAATACAGTGAATATGACAAAACATTGTATCCATTTTTGTACAACTGTCCACATGGAGGGCTGTATGAAAATTATAGGTGTATTAGTAACTATACTATCAGGATGCCAGCTTTTAATGATGGCAACTGTCGTACCCCTCCATGGATAGTATATCTATTATTATTGTTTATTATTAATTTCCTGTTGACCACATAACTTTATTACATGTTATAAATGTTAAATGATAAAATTGAACTATTTATTGAGACAGAACGCAGTACGTATTTGTTGTAAATTAGTTTGTATCCAGAATGTACCGATTGTGAGTAGAAGAAGTGAGTTTCTTTCCAGTTTATACCCAAGTTTTGTTAATATCGACAATAAATTCTAGTGCAGATGTTTCTGTTTCTTATTTTGTGGATTTTTCTGGGGCACTTAATATTGTCGCATTTCAATGAATTTTTCCGAACTGAAATCCGTTCAACGCAGTTGTCATCGGCTCGGGACTTGAGGTCGACTACAGCATGTATCACAGGCCCGTACTTAGAATTAAAAGAAACATCGTACATATTTATTATTGTAACCAGCATTGAAGTTGAAGGTTAGAAATGGTGGACTCTTTGTTTAATGAAAGAATAGGTTGCAAGTGTACAACGAAGATACAAAAGATACAAAAATACATTGCAATTGAATTAATCTGGGCATATGTACAAAATAAAGTTGCAAAAAGCTACAATACATTTGAAATTAAAGATATGTTAAATTTATGTAACAAAGCTCTGTCTCGAAGGAGATATGGCAAAATTGTGTAACAATTTTGCAACACAATTTGTGGTTTTGAAAATCAAAACCAATTTTATATTGATCATATTTTTGACTCAATTGTACAAACAATTATAATATCAAGTTGCATGAAGATGATGATGACTTATTAGACTGCAACGACAACAGTAAAGAAGTTTCCTCAATATTGTTCCAATGTTGGTGGTTCTACTGAAACTGCACAATTCGTTCAAAGTTTAAGACAAATACTTGTCGAAATTGAAACATCAACTACCGTAAACTTGGCTGACTTTAGTCCACTTTTGAAATTTGAAGTCTGGTAACTTTTAACAGATTAGATATAATTACTCATACTTGTGCTATTTTTTGGGTCTTTGATAGTACTTTGATAGTACAAAAATCTCAAAGCACTAATATTTCCAACGTCAGGATATACTTCTTTTATGTATATAATATATGGGTGGCCAAAGTCAGAATTCATTATTGGGTCACTTTGGCCATACTACTGTTTATCATGCCAATGAAACGATAAGCTAGTGTATGCTCGAGTTTGGCCACCAAATATGTTTTAAAAGTGTTCAAGAACAAAGTATGTTAAAATCAGCAATAAGATCATGACAAAACTATTTTATGACTATTTTAAAAAATAATGCTAACATGTTATACATTGCGGAAATGAGAAAAAAACACGACTATCGGAAAATGCCAAAATTCAATATGGCGCTCATAAGAAAAACAAAAGTTGGCCATGATTACGCCGCCATCTTTGATGTTATTTCAAATTAAAAAATAACACTGCATTCCTGGTTAACAAGTCGCTGTAGAATGTTTTTGTTTCAAATGTCTAGCTACGTTTGGTTTTGAATAAAAAATTAAAAACGATATCTTAACATTTCAGTTTTTTGCGGATATCTTTAAAATGAAAAATGATAGCTAAAATTTCTTTTCAGATAATTGTTCAGCACAAAAATACGAAACTGCTAAATTTAAATATAGCCTCTATCTCCACTAATAAGCGAGATCTAATAAGCCTCGAAATTGAATCACCCGGTATAGCTAGACCTAATTTTGTACTTCTGGTATAATGAAGAAACCTCCTTTGGACGGGCCAGGTGTTTTTATTGCTTGTAAAATGTCATCTTTGGCATACCACAGAAATGTCATCATTTGATGGCCATTTCCACTGAGAATGCCCGACTTTACTTTCCTTGATTGACTACACCGTGCACTTTAACTACGCGGGTACTGCAGAAAGATATTCCTAACAAACCACAGGACTAATGTTATCGGCGGCAAATCATAGATGCTGATAGATTACTCAACACAAACAAAGTTGTTCATAGTAACAAAATTGGTCAATTTTCAAAGCTATCTTCTGAACACTGCCACAAAAAAAATAAATTATCATCTAACTTACATTAAGCACTTTTGTATTCAATATAGTATCTAAAATATAAATAACCAAAAATACTCGCAATGTTTGAAATATTAACAAAGATCTAAACAATATAAATAAATTTTCGAATAGTGGCCAAAGTCACCCAGGGCGGCCAAAGTCACCCAAGTTTACTGTACTGATTTTTGGCAGAAATAATGCTGTGAAATAATAATAAATCACAAAACAGAATATGTATACAATTCCAGAAATAAAAAATATCACTTATGCTATTTTCAAAAATAAAACCGAACGAGAAAATTACAAAAATATTAAATGCGGTCTGAGTATTGATCGTCGCGCGAAGCGTCGCATCGTTTCGCGCGCTTTATCCCCTTTCCTCGAGGGGAACCATCCTGCTAACCGCATCGATCACATTATATTCCCTATTTAAAATTCCCAAATAACTTTTATGTTATTAATTATACGTCAAAGGATTAGTATCACAATAAATAAGGTTTACGTGCTAACTGCGTTGTCCTGCTATCGTTCGTTTCTGAGATATCCGCGTCCATAAAAAGCTCGCCTTACATACTTTATTACATAAGAAATCAAGAAAATAAAAACACCAAACTATAGAAGAGATCCTAACAGTAACCTGAACAAAAATTTACATTTTTTTGGCAAGTGGTTTAGGAGAAAAAAAATCGGAAAGACGAGAATTATTTTAAAACCGCAAAAATCGGGTACCATTTTTTACTTCTCTAGCGCTTGTGTCTAAACCGACGGGCAGAAAATTTAGTAGACTCGAACATCGATAGAAAAATTGGGAAAAATACGACGCCGATTCTTCAAAGGCGTGACTTTATTTCCTTTCGTTTATTGGAATTTTCTCAAATGTTACATTGACGTAATTGGACCAATAGGGACCCACCAGAACAGTCCTGAAGTTACGTTGAACCGGTTGAATCAGCTTTTTATTTCAAAACTACAATTTTAGTATTTTTTTAGTTATCATGATCATAAATAAAAGAACTACAGATAACTTTAATGTAATGCTGTTATATCAATAAAAATTCACTGTAGATATCTATGGCGGTTTAAATTTATCAATGGAAAATCAGAAAGCACTCAAACATATTCAGATACGAACTTTGTGCAATCGTTTTCGATAAAACGTAATAACGAATTGGAAGAAAACTTATTGTTGTTCAGTTTTGATAAGAAATCAGTGCAGTTAAATATTGCACGTGTATATAAGACCCTAAACAAAATTACCTACCTTAGTTAGTACTTACATCTATTCAACATGAAGACAGTTCTGTTTATATTATCAACAATTTTAAGCGTAAGTATTTTTTATTTTACCCAACCTAAGTCAAAAACATAATTATTAATTATTATTAATAATTTTTAGGTTAGCTTAGCTCAGCTGGACCCTGAATACTGCAAAGCACCCGGTCCAGTTTGCACATCATGTAGCCAATTGGCAACATGCATTCTAGGAGAAAATGGTTACAACATAGTGGCTTTGCAAACTTGTGGTCCACATGAAAACTGTTTTCCAACAGGTTGTAGCACTGCTCCTGGGCCAGATTGTGAACATTGGCCAATGGAATTCGTATGCAAAGATACAGGAATGTTTCCGGATCCCTTTGATTGCCGGAAGTACCATTTCTGCGTACCACATGACGGAGAGATTATCAAATACTCTGATAACTGCGATTATGGTCATGGGTACAATGTTGAGACCAATTTCTGTTCTGATAAGTTGGTAGATGATGTTTGTCCAGAGGAATTGCCTGTTCCAACGTGCGAAAGACCTGGACAAAGCGGTCCACTTTCTAACCCGAGTGTGTACTATATTTGCGCTCAATACAGTGAGGATATAAGGACTTTGTACCCGATGTTGTTTGTGTGTCCCTTTGGAGGAAGGTATGACAGTTTTGTCTGTAGAGATGCAAGTGAATATAATATACGATCGATCTTGTCCAGGTCTAAGGTTTTGCAATAATTTGTAGGCATTTAGGTTGAGCTATAGAAAATTGTACATCTTTAGATAATTTGTAAATGTTGATAAGCTACAATAAATAAAAATATACTCATTCCACCATATGATCGTCTATTTTAATTTCTCTGCGCGGGTTCGTTGTCCATTATTCAAAAAAGCATTGAAGTCTCCGCAAAAAAATCATAGTTTTTTATGATTTAATGATTAAATCTGTTGACTTTATAGATTTTAAGACTATTAAACCGAAATTATTTATATGCAAAATTGCTTTGCTTTCGATTTATGGTAAATAATTTATTTTTACTCACACTTGGAACAATGGTGACATTAATAATGCATTTTCTCTTTATCGCGATTCAGGGAAACAGATAACTAGTTAACTAAGTACCATGTTATGCTAATAAAAATCTATTTATTAGCAAATTTATAAATAGAAATATAGTAGTATTTACATATCTTGAAAAAAATACCTCGAACACCTTAAATCAATTAGAAAGCACTCGAAATTATTAAATCTCAACTTTATGCAACGATTTCGATTAAATATATTGTGATTAATATAAAAAACGGTAAATATTGTTCGATCTTGATAGCAAATAAGTGCACTATAATGTAAGAGATTATTTATATTGAGTCTGGCATACATTTTCGTAGAGTGTACTTCCACTAAAAATGAAGGCTGTAGTGTTTGTTTTAGCTACAATTTTTGCTGTAAGTATACGTTTAGATACTTAGTATCTATAGCAAAAAATATTGTTGGGTATAATTAATTGTACATCTAAATTCATTATTTATATTTAACTCGCACTACTATTCAAAATTTCGAAATTAAATTCTTCTGATCGTATCGTACTAATAGTAAATAATCCTCCACTATCCCAGCTACGTTTCCATTTACCGTTACGATTGACGTAGTGTGCGCTGCACGAAATTTATATCATTCATATTAAATCGCTTTAAAAATTACTTAAAAATTATTAGGCAATTGATTACGTGCATATCCCGATATCGTGCTAATATTCGTTACTGAGATATCTGCTTCCATGAAAATCTTGTTTGCAACCTTTATTACACAAAAACTGAACAAAACAAAAACGCCAAATTATAGAAGAGGCCCTAAATGCAACCTGAACAAAAATTGAAATTTGTGTGGCAAGCGGTTTACGAGGAAACAAATGGAAAGACGAACGTTAATTTAAAAGTGAAAAAATTGGGGACCTTTTCTCATTTCTCCCGCGCTCATGTTTACACCGAGAGGCAAAAAATGTTGACAGTCATACAACTTATGTAGAATGGTTCAGAAGCATGATACACTTTATTTAAATTTTTTTCTGTTTGGTAGTTTTAGAGTTATGCGCCTTCAAACACAGGAGTCAATATTATCGAAACGAGAGATGGCAGTTAGGGCGATTCTCTCGTGTGGGGTCACATATGCTTTCAGAAGATAATAAAAAACTATAATTTTTCAAAAGTTTTACAATAAAAGATGGAATTATTATTATTGAGCATAATTATTAAAGATTTAATTATAAACCAGCGTAAAATAATTAATTTTTTGTGTATTTTATTAGATAAATGAATATTAATTCAAAATCAATTGAATTTCCAACGTCAATATTTGTACTAAACTGACGTTTTACATGTTTAAAATTCAAAATTACGCAAAAATTAGACCACTGCCAACTTTTTTATGGTCATTTTTTAAATCAGGGCGTTAAAATTAAACAAAAAAAGAGTATATTTAGGTTAAAATTATTGACAATAAATTAAACCTAGCAAGAAAATTATCTTCAGCCGGGCTGAAGTTAAAATATCCCCCACTGTAAAATATTTAAAAAATAATTGAGAGAACCAATTTTGCCCATTCACGAACTTGTCAATTACTTCAGTATTACGAGCATAGCTAAATCGATTCAGTTTTCAATGCTGATCTAAAATATATATACAAGTCTATAAGTACCTACCACGCTTCCTTAATGGTGTTACAAATGTTGTGACAAACTCAATATACCCTGCCACAGTAAATGTGGGGGTATAATGATGAGAGATGTTATATGCGTAGCTTTATTGTATGCTTGTATGCTTTACAGGGCAATTGTTATTTATTTTGTTTATAATGCGAGTTTATTTTAATTTCGTTGCACGGGTTCGTTGTTTATTGTTCAATAAATCATTGGAGTCTCCTCAAAAAGTCATGTTTTTTTTATAACTTGATGATTAAATCTGTTGACTTTGTAGATTTTAAGACTAATAAGCCGAATATATTTATATGCAAAATTGCTCGTTTTTCGATTTAAGGTATATAATTTATTTATACACTCAGACTTTAGAACAATGATGACGTCAATAGTGCATTTTCTCTTTATCGCGATTCATAGAAACAGATAAATAGTTATTTAAGTACTATATAATAACAATAGAAATCTATATATCAACGAATTTATCAATAGAAATATAGTAGTATTTACATATCTTGAAAAAAATACTTAGAGCACCTCAAATCAATTAGGAAACACTCAAAATTATTCAATCTCAACTTTGTGCAACGATTTTGATTAAATATATTATGATTAATATAAAAAAAAACAGTAAATACTGTTCGATATAGATAGCAAATCAGTGCACTATAATCTAAGAGAGTATTTATATGGAGTCTGGCATTTTTCTTAGAGTGTAAATCTACTAAAAATGAAGACTATAGTGTTTGTTTTAGCTACAATTTTTGCTGTAAGTATACGTTTAGACACATAGTATAGCAAAATGGGATATGCTTTCCGCATAAAATAAAAATAATAATTTTTCAAAAGTTTTACAATAAAAAATGGGATTCTGGAAGATAAAATATTCTTCTCGATCACTAGGTGCCCGGAATTTGTTGTTGAAGAGGATTTATTTGCTTATAATTCAAAATTACGAAGAAATGAGACCACTGACAACTGTTGTATGGCCATATTCGAAATCAGCACATCCAAATCAACAAAAAACAAGTATATTTACGTTAAAGTTACCAACAACAAATTAAAATTGCGAGACATATTATATGCTTAGCTTTATAGGGCAATTGTGATTTATTTTGTTTATAATGTGAGTTATTTTAATTTCTTTGCGCGGGTTCGTTGTTTATTGTTCAATAAATCATTGAAGTCTCCGCAAAAAATCAAGTTTTTTTATGATTTAATAATTAAATCTGTTGACTTTGTAGATTTTAAGACTAATAAGCCGAAATTATTTATATGCAAAATTGCTTTGTTTTCGATTTATGGTAAATAATTTATTTTTACACTCAGACTTTGAACAATGATGACATCAATACGCATTTTCTCTTTATCATAGAAACAGATAAATAGTTATTTAAGTACTATATAATAACAATAAAAATCTATATATCACCGAATTTATCAATGGAATTATCTAGTAGTACCTATTTACATATCTTTAAAAACATTCTTAGAACACCTCAAATCAATTAGAAAACACTCAAAATTATTAAATCTTAACTTTGTGCAACGATTTCGATTGATCTTGATAGCAAACCTGTGCACTATAATGTAAGAGAGTATTTATATAGACTGCCATAAATTTTCTTAGAGTGTATTTCTACTAAAAATGAAGGCTGTAGTGTTTGTTTTAGCTGCAATTTTTGCTGTAAGTATACGTTTAGATACACAGTAAACCATAAATGGTATATGCTTTCAGAATATAATAAAAAATTAATTTTTCAAAAGTTTTACAATGCAAAATGAAAACATAGGCGTAACTTGCGCAATTCTAAAAATTTTCAAAAACCCATTGGGCACCAAACGTCTCTTATATAATACTATAATTTCACCAAGTTACACGAGTATACTAGCACAGCTACAATTTTTGCGTTACTTTCTAGGTGGGGCTTGCTGACGTCCTTGATCCTTCAATCTGCACATCAGCTGGCCCAGTTTGTGCCTCTTGCACAGAATTGGCAACATGCATTTTAGCAGAAGGAGAATACAGCATAGTACATTTGGAATATTGTTACGGAGGAGAAGCATGCACACCAGAAGGATGCACACTAGACCCAGTCTATGGATGTTACATACCATTGGATTTTATATGCACTGGCAAAGGAATGTTCCCCGAGCCTTTCGACTGCCGAAAATACCACTTCTGTGTACCTGACAATGGACAAATTGCCAACTATACAGTTACATGTCCTTCTGGTTATGGATATGACCCTAGAACGTTTTCCTGTTCTAACAGATTGGACAACAATGTTTGTCGGGAGGAAGACATGGTTCCTCTCTGTCATACAGCTGGACAAACCGGACCGCTTTCAAATCCAAGCTTTTATTATATATGCGCTGAATACAGCGGTTCTGACAGGTCTCTGTATCCGTTTTTGTTTGCTTGTCCAAATGGGGAACAGTATCAAGATTATTCTTGTAAATCAGCAAGGCTAAATGCGATAGATTCGATTATGTAGAACGAAATAATAATTTTTTATACACTGAATGGATTGTAAATAAATTAATTAATAATTGATTCGTGATTTTTATTATTTTTGATACAGTCTGTGACAGGAACAAGTTATACAGAGTGTAAAAGAATGATTTTAAAAAAACCTAGGGTATATACTGTCAGTTTCATTTTATTGCAACTGGAGAGAAGTGAATATAATCTACACTTATTTTCTGATGTTTTGTATCAGTTATGATGCTGGGGGAAATTTTTAAGTAGGTTTAAGCTCGTCTTTCGGATTTATCTTCTCTTAAACCACTTACCAGAAAAATTTCAGTTTTTGTTCAGGTTGCATCTAAGGAGTCTCTTCTATAGATTGGCGTTTTTGTTTTCTTCCGTTTTTATGTCATAAAGGTTGCGAACAAGATTTTGATGGAAGCCGATATCCCAGGAACGAATGTTAGCAGAACAACGCAGTTAGCACGCAAATAATCCTTATTTACTGCGATACATATCCCTTGAATTTAACAGCATTCGACTATTTGTTAATTTTTAAGACCGAAATAAACATAAACAATATTTTGCGCAGTTCGGCTTCCCTCGCTTGTGGGTTTTGGTGCGAGGCAGTCGAACGAGATGCGAAAGTTTGACGCGATCAGTAAATCCGTTTGAATCTGTGTTTGTAAAATATTGTTGGGTATAATTAATTGTACATCTAAATTCATTATCTATATTTAACTCGCACTACTATTCAAAATTCCGAAATTAAATTGTTCTGATCGTATCGTACTATTAGTAAACAATCTTCCACTGTCCCAGCTACGTTTCCATTTACCGTTACGATTGACGTAGTGCGCGCTGCACGAAATTTATATCATTCATATTTAATCGCTTTAAAAATTACTTAAAAATTATTATGCAATTCTTTTTCTACAGTCGCATTAAATAAAATATGACGATTGACTACGTGCATATCCCGATATCATGCTAATATTCGTTACTGAGATATCCGCTTCCATGAAAATCTTGTTCGTAACCTTCATTACACAAAAACTGAAGAAAACAAAAACGCCAATCTATAAAAGAGGCACTAAGTGCAAACTGAACAAAAATTTAAATTATTGTGGCAAGCTTTCACAGTCCTTTTTAATAATGGAAAACCATTATTTATGTTACTGATTTTGGTAGTCTATTAATTGTATCAGTAGCAACTGAAACATTTTATGTTTATGTTATGTTTTTTTTAGTTTGTAAATGATTTTAAACTTTGTTTTCTACTAAATTTTAAAAATATATCTTTCATGTTTTTGTGAAAAAACTGTAAAACAGTCAAAGTCCGTCACAACAGTTTCCATGTCAATTCCAAAATTTAATTGACTAAAAAGAAATACACGTAACCACAAATGCTGTTTGAAAAACGGGTAAACAAGAACAAGAAAACAATAAATTAATATCAAAAAATAAAACCGCAAGTGCTTATTGAGAAAAATTAGAAATATTGACTACAAATGCTGTTAAAACAAATAAATAATATAGGTTAAATCACGAGAGCTGCAAATGAGTCATCGTTGAAAATCGTAAGAACAGATGCATGAAAATGAACGCTGTTTCTGTCTAACACATGGGAATGGTCTGTAGCGTATCACCAAAATAACAGCTGATATCGATGACTCCTTTGCAGCTCTCGTGTTGAACTATACCCATCAGAATATTACCACAACATACGCTATCTAGTATAATATCTTTAAAAAGAAACAATGATCGACAGAAAATTAAAATAATAATATTATGTATGGCAAATAAAATGGAATCTACAAGAATAATCCTGAAAGCAACAGAAACTGAATCAGAATGAATAAGTGCCTGTGGTGCAATATGCCAGTGTCTATATATATTATGTGCCTTGCATTTATGTTACATTTATGTTTTTGCGATCCGCCTATGGAACAACCACATGACCTTCAATTCACTATTTTGTCCGGTCTTTGATTATTATAGAAAAGTATAGAATAAAATGCACAAAGCGGCCCACTTTTTAACCCAAGTTTGTACTATATTTGCGCTCGATACAGTGAGGATATCAGGACATTGTATCCGATGTTGTTTGTGTGTCCTTTTGGAGGAAGTTATGGCAGTTTTGTCTGTAGAGATGCAAGGGAACATAATATACAATCGATCTTGTCCAGGTCTAAGGTTTTGCAATAATTTGTAGACATTTAGGTTGCGCTATAAAAAATTGTACATCTTTAGATAAATTGTAAATGTTGATAAGCTACAATAAATAAAACTATGTATGTTCATTCCACCATATGTTCATCTATTTTAATTTATTTGCGCGGGTTCGTTGTTTATTATTCAGAAAAGCATTGAAGTCTCCGCAAAAAATCATAGTTTTTTTTATGATTTAATGATTAAATCTGTTGGCTTTATAGATTTTAAGACTATTAAGCCAAATTTATTTATATGCAAAATTGCTTTGTTTTCGATTTATGGTATAAAATTTATTCTTACACTCACACTTAGAACAATGGTGACATCAATAATGCATTTTCTCTTTATCGCGATTCATAGAAACAGATAACTAGTTAACTAAGTACCATGTGATGACAATAATAATCTATATATCAACGAATTTATCAATGGAAATCTAGTAGTATTTACATATCTTGAAAAAAATACTTAGAACACCTCAAATCAATTAGAAAACACTCGAAATCATTAAATATCACTTTATGCAACGATTTCGATTAAATATATTATGATTAATAGAAAAAACAGTAAATATTGTTCGATCTTGATAGCAAATCAGTGCACTATAATGTAAGAGAGTATTTATGTAGTGTATGGCATAAATTTGCTTAGAGTGTACTTCTACTAAAAATGAAGGTTGTAGTGTTTGTTTTAGCTACAATTTTTGCTGTAAGTACACGTTTAGATACATAGTATAGTAGAATTATTATTCATGAGTACCTATACTTATTAAAAATTTTATTATAAACCGGCGTAAGATAAGTCATTTGCTTGTGCTTTTTGTTAGGTCTTGTCCAGGTCTAAGGTTTTGCAATAATTTGTAGACATTTAGGTTGAGCCATAGAAAATTGTACATCTTTAGAGAATTTGTAAATGTTGATAAGCTACAATAAATAAAAATATATTCATTCCACCATATGTTCGTCTATTTTAATTTATTTGCGCGGGTTCGTTGTTTATTATTCAAGAAAGCATTGAAGTCTCCGCAAAAAATCATAGTTTTTTTATGATTTAATGATTAAATCTGTTGACTTTATAGATTTTAAGACTATTAAGCCGAATTTATTCATATGCAAAATTGTTTTGTTTTCGATTTATGGTATATAATTTATTTTTACACTCACAATGACATCATTAATGGATTTTCTCTTTATCGCGACACAGAGAAACAGATAACTAGTTCTAGTTCTCTCTAGTTTTCTCATATCACACTATAATTTCACCACGTTACAACAGTATACTGACCCAGCTATAATTTTTATGGTAATTTTCAGGTGGGGCTTGCTGATATCCTCGACCCAGCAATCTGCACAACACCAGGCCCAGTTTGTGCCTCATGCACAGAGTTGGCAATGTGCATTTTGGTGGGAGGAGGCTACAACATAATACATTTGGAATCTTGTGACGAAGGAGAGGCATGCACACCAGAAGGATGTACCACAGATCCAGTCGATGGCTGTTTCGAGCCTTTGGATTTTGTATGCACTGGCAAAGGAATGTTCCCCGAGCCTTTCGACTGCCGCAACTATCATTTCTGCGTACCTGACAATGGAAAAATTACCAAATATTCAGCTACATGTCCTTCTGGTTATGGATATGACCCCAGAACATTTTCTTGTTCTAACAGATTGGAGGACAACGCTTGTCCAAAGGAAGGAGTAGTTCCTGTATGCCTTATGAATGGACAAAGTGCACCACTTTCAAATCCAAGTTTTTATTATATCTGCGCTGAATACAGCGCTTCTGACAGGTCTTTGTATCCTTTTTTGTTCGCTTGTCCAAATGGAGGACACTATGAGAATTATTCCTGTAAAACAGCAAGGCAATATGCAATAGATTCGATTTTATGAAATAAAATTGTAATACACCTAATTGATTGTAAATAAATGAATGATTGAGTTTGTGATTTTTATTATTGTTGACATAGACAGTGACAGGAGTATGGAAGTTATACATCCACAATTTTTTGATATTATAGACCACGAGAATGTCTTCTATGTCCTTTACATCGACCACAGTCCTTACTTAACAGAAAATAAAGGCAATACCATCAAAAACAAGCACGTCCAGAATCTGAAAGACTTGAACCAGCATGGCGCAGCAATTATCATTCAAAACACCTTCAGAAAGTATCGGTATAAGAAGATATTCGTAACGATAAAGAAAAAGCTTCATAGTTTTCGAAAACAAGACCAGAAAAGTATTTTAAGACGTGTGAATATGAAGGAAGCGGAATTATTCGATAAAGACATGCACGTTTTGGCGCTGAAGTTAGCAGGTGATGTTTTTCCACCAAAAATAGTGTATAAAATATACACATCGATCAAGATTGTTGCATTCTATGTTAAGAAGAAAGAAAACTTATCAAAAGTCAAATTTGGGGGAAGAAGTGTGTATAATTCGAAGAGCAACTGGCAACTGTTTTATCAGATGAAACCAAAACGCGCCACTACTTATCATGTCTCAAAGAAACTTGTAAGACCGCACTGCAATAAGAGACCTAAAAGTCATATAACGTGGATAAGCCAGAAGTATGGATTTTGAATAACTATTTAGTTTTTGATTTAATCTTTATGTACATATACTGTAAGCCAATCTTCATACCTTATACATAGTTTTTATTTTAATCAAGACAATAAAGAGTTGTAGAAACATGAAAAGAGTTTAATTGTATGTGATTATTTTTTGACGTTTCTTAAAACCAATGAAATGCTTCTTTATTTGTCACAAGGGTAAGTTTCAACCAATTATGTCATTATTATAGTGGGAATAAATCTCTTGTGATTATGTAGCTTTTATTTGCCTAGCAACTGTCAGATACTTGTCAAAATAATTACTTAATTGTGTCAACGCGAAATGGGTGAAAGTCATCGGTTTAGTACCTTTTCTAATGCAGAAATCACAAAAAAAATTTTAGAAACTACTTCGAAAAATACTCTAATAAGTAATCAGTCTATATGGAGACAATTTAAGACCTTCACCAAAGAAAGAAATTGTATTCTGGATCAATCTACTACAACAGCTACTCTGGCATTGATTTTAAAAGATTGGGCTTATAACATGAAAAGAAAAGACGGAAATGATTATAAAGAAGCAGTAATAAAGACAATGTGGAATAAAACGGCAAAATTAGTTCAAGTACTTTACTTTAATAAGTATAACAGGTCCTTTGATCCTTTCCATGATATAGAATTCAGAAATGCTCGGAATGCAAGAGATGCAAAAAGAAAAATTTTACAGAAACATCCTGAAAAGCACAAACAAAGTTCTGTGGCACTTTCTAATACAGAATTGTTGCAAATTTTTAACTATTGGGACGAAGATACACCTTGTGGATTGCAAAGAAAGTTTTTTCACGTTGCATCGTATGAACTAGCTTGGAGGGGAGGAGAAGCTACGAAATGTTTAGTTCATTATTTTAAAAAAGAAACCGACATAAAAAGATTAAATACTGGCCGCATTGAATACAATCCCATCTTTACAAAAACTGCACAGAGTGGAGCACAAAGGTGCGCTAATAGTAAATGGTTGACTCCAAACATAAATAACCCAGATATTTGCCCTGTTCGTCTTTTTGAAAAACTAATGAGTAAACGTGAAGAAAATATTAAAACCGAACGCTTGTTTCTTACTCCAAATCCGGCTTGGCAAACTCATGGTTTTTGGTATAAAAACGTTCCTGTGGGAATAAATTCCATTTCAAAATGGATGAAAGAATCCGCAGAAAAAGTAGGTCTAGACACAGTTACTAAAAAAATAACTAACCATTCTGCCAGATCAAGTGCAGTAAGTAACCTTTCAAAAGCTGGTGTAGGAGAACAAGAACTAATCAAGGTCACTGGTCATAATTCTGCAAGTTCGATTAAACCATACTTACAATTGAACCAAGAACATCATTCAAATATAATAAATAATCTTAGAGAAAATACGCAGGAGGAAACACTTAATATAACAAGCAATTCCAAATCCTCAATAAATAATGAGTCTCGAAATATTTTTAATAATTGCGTTTTTCATTGTACTAATTTAAATTGTTAATTCTTTTAATATATTCACAATGTGTCAACGATATTTTCATATATTGTAAGTAATAATTAATTAAATTAAATTTTTCAATAATTTTATGATAGTTTTATTGATCTTTTTTATTGTAAAAATTTGTGAATCAAAAAATAATCTAGTCAAATATAACTCGAGAGTTCCATAAATTAGAAAATAATTTGACAGATTTTGTTCAAACTTGTTGCCATTTGGCAATAGTCACGAGAGCCCGCAGGGCTCTCGTGACTATTGCCTGGCAACAAGTTTTCAAACAATCTGTCAAATTATTTTCAATTTATTCTCACTCTCTTGTTATATTACTACTGAAAATAGAATAATAGTCAATAAGCAACGATCTAAAACAAATAATTTACCAAAACAGCGAGCATTTTCTCGCGAATTCCAAGCGCAAGTCGGCTATACGGCATCTTTGTAGCAAAGATAATAAAAATTAGAGAATTTATTCAAGTCCAAAATGGATAAATAAAAAAACACCAATAAAAATCAAAAACGTATATTGAAATTTGTACAATTCCTTAAAAACTATCACCGCCCAATAGTGGGCAACACAGTGACCGTAATACATAATAATTTAAACAAACGTCTCCATTCGTAAACAAAAAAACTCCAAACGTACAAAAATATATTTTAATAACAAACAGCAACAAAGTGAAAATATATAAATACCTATCCAGTGACCTTTTCGACCTTCAGTACAAAAAGGAATCAAAAACTTCAACAAGTGCGTTTCTTCATCGACAGTCAAGGTCACAGCGATTTATAGATCACAACGTACCAAAAAAAATTGCCTAAATCACTATAATCACTACCTGGACCGTTTTGCCAGCTTCCAGTCTTTTTCTGTAAACGACTGTATCCTCTTTATCTTGCTTTTTGCCCAGGCTAACCACAAAAATCCAACCACACCACAAATTATGGTTTCGACGTAGTAACCATCGATTAGCGTCGTACATTTCCCGCCTTTGTCAATACAGAGCTATAAACAAAAAGAAAAACATAAATATTTGTAATATTTAACAGATTGTGATGATTAATAATGGGGTATTCCGGTGTGTTTGAAATTGTCATTTTTTACAAAGTGTGGGTGCTACTGTTTGCTACTTCACAAGTAAAATATCAAACATTGTTTTAAATTGAGAGAAATCGTTGGTTGAAGTTTGAATTAGGATTGGTCTTTGTGACGTCACAAAGACCGCTCAAAGTGAGCGACTTGACAACGTTGCACACACACACACAGACTTTTTTGTACCTTGGTCAAAAATGTTCAGGGGACCCAAAAGAACATATTTCCGCCAAAATCTCAATTTTTTTTGGCACGATTACAATACTTTATAATACTACGTATGATAAAGTAAAAATTAGAAAATTTTCCTAAATTTGGAAAAAAATAATTAACAATAAAAAGATTTGCAAAATTTTCAAAAATTTGAAAGATCCTCAAAAATTTTGAAAAATTTAAAGTTACAAAAAAACAGATTTCGGTGACAATGAATTCAATGATGAATAAAGATTGGAACATTTTTGGTAAATTATTTGCCAATTTTTTTAAATTTGGATGATTCCAACACTTTCAAAAAATTTTTAAATAAAGAGGGTATAACATAGATGGGGATAAAAATTAATCTGATTACAACTAAGTATCTACAGGTGTTTTTTGCGAAATTTGTATTTTGCGTTGTTTTGGGACTCATCCCGTTATTGCACCAAATAATACCTATATAATTCAAAATGTATGCATATTTTTCAAATAAAATACTTCAGGTCTTATTTTTTTGGTAAATCAACATGTGGCCAAAAAACCCGATTTTTTATTTTCTCCTTTCTTTTGCTTCTCCTGAAAAATGTGCGAACAATGACTTATCCCCTTCTTGCACCAAGGTCCTCAATTTCACATATTAGACATAAAAAGGCAACCATTAAAAGTAAGGTTAGGTTTCCGCTGACAGACCACTTGCTCCTAACCTCACAAAAATTCACAATAACGACCTGTCGGTTGACTTTTCAGTTTCCAACAGGCCACAAGCCACCCCAAATAGACCATTTTATCTGAACAGTCATTATACATATGTAATAACCTCAAATATCTAACCTCTATCTAACCTCAATCCTAACACTGCAATAGTCAGTTTCTAACTTCGCTATGAGAGCAGAAAGTAGTTCTTTACCTCACTGAACGTCATAAACTATCACCTACGTCACCAAATATCAAAATTAACTAATTTTAATAACATCATTTCTTTAAATTTAGTGGCAGGATTGAACAAAACGCTATACGGCACTCGTGAGAAACCACTTCACTCACTTGTATGTCTTTCCACCCTCGGGTGCGCCTCGTGCAGAAATCCGACATACCCGTGAGTGAAAACACGTGGTTTCTTCACTTGTACTGTAATATACAATTACCTCTTGCTCAGTGGCGTCCCTGCACAAATTATCAAGTCCCTCGGTGCCGCCGATGCATTGTTTCCATGACAACGGATCAACAAAGAACAGCGCCACCGCTGCTGGCCAATTACCTCCCAAATTGCAGACAGTGTTCAAAAGTGTCATGTACGTTCCGCCCACTGAAGTGTCGCTGATCTTAGCGAAAAATGCCATTAGGGAAACGAACATGCTATAAACGCAAATCTGCAAAATAACACCATTAAAAAAGGATACTTTCATAGGATGGAATGATGGTGTGACATTAGTGGAAGTGAAGATATGATTTTTTTACCTGGTGTAGTGCGTAAGACAGTAATAAAAGTACGTAATACAAAAACGGTAATCCCTGTGATGCGTCTGGTACGAGGATAGGCGTTATCCAGACCAGAATTGCGGCTACGAATCCGAAAAGGAGTCGATATGGAATGAATTTGATGAATATGTCCATCGGTCTTGGACCTGAAAAATAAAAACGATTGATTCATTCCAATATCTAAATTTTTGTCGGAGTAACAAAGTTTAATTTTTTATAAAAATGTATAGTTTAATAATTGAAAATCGACTAGTTTGTTATTACGAAGAATAAAGTAAAGTAGATGACTTGTTTCAGTATTTCTGTTACTTTTCTTTTTCGTGGTAAAGTGATTTTTTGGAATTTCTCAGAAATGACACCAGTGTTACCTATAAGTGAAACTATGACATTTATGTTTTTAGCAAAGTGTTTTGGAACAAAAATTAACTTTTTTTGATCCAATGTGTGTCAATCAATATATTAGGAATAATATTTGTGCCCGAATGTCAACGCTATTTTGTTTAACAAAATTAATTTAATAGTTAACTAACTTTTTCGGTGTAATTTTGGTTGCATCTTTACTAAATTATATTCCCTCTACTAAACTATCAAAAGGAAATACACAGTTATGATTACATACCATCGAATCATTTAAATTTTGAAAAAAAATGAATTTGGATGCCGCCTTATTAAAACTTAGCAATAATGACTAAAAGCTCATCTTCTGATTCACTAAATTTTGTTATCAATTATCATCCAGAGTCACATATTTTTTAATAAAACTTCTAACCTAACAATAGAATTAAACTACTACTACTAGAAGACTATGTCGTAAAAATAATTCTTTTTATTACATTTTGCAGTCAACTTGATAGTTTAAAGCAGAATTTAATGAATTAGAAAATTCTAAAATCATATCTAAATAACACCAATATAGAACTTATATCAGAAAAAAATGTGTTTTCTTGCATGAAAAATACTGAAAAGTATTACTGTAAAAAATCAGCACATTTAGGGCCGATATATTCACCTATCGTCAAAGTTGTCGTTAGCCAACGAACAGATTACGCTAACGTTCGCGTTCAAAATAATTCTGTCTTTTCACCGATCTGTAAGTTATCGTCAGGCAACGAGGACGTAAACATCGCGAACGAATGTTTTTCGGCAGTATAGTATCAAATGTCGGTAAAAAAGGTGTACTAAATCAACACTTGGATCATAACTTGGACTAATTGCCGCTAGATGTAGCGCCGTAAATGACATTGATAGACATTGACAAAACGTAACCAAAATTCATTCGCACCCATTTCTAACCGCATCAATTAAAAAAGACCACCAAAAGTAAAAAAAAAAATGGTATGAAAGACGAATTCAGCAAATTCGGCCATATTAACTAAATAATGACTTCAATTAATACAGTACCACGTATGTACGTAAATATTTGTCAGTTTGACTTTTTGTTTGACATTCAGCACATGCTCTGTGACCAATCAAAGTGTTCGTTATTAGTTTACGGCAGGTTCATTCGATCGCTAACTAAATTTGATCGTTAAGCGTATTTATCCGGTCGGTAACGTTAACGACAGGTGAATAGACACATTTTTACCATTTATCTTGTCGTTTAGATGACGAACAGTTTCACGATAGGTGAATATATCGGCCCTTAGTCTCAAAACTCGTAAAAGATCCAAGAGTTTTTCTATGAGTAATTTACTCATAGAATTCTAAAAGCAATACACCAAATTAAAGGTAAGGAATGTACAGGGTGAGCCAAATTCGATGTTACTATAGGAGATCTCGGCAACTATAAGAGATATCGAAAAATGAGTAAGGTTGTTGTGTCGTCTTTTTGTGAGGGAAACTCAACGGTGAAAACCAAAATTAGCTATCGTCTTTTGTTTTCGAGTTATAACAGAAAACTCGATTTTGAACTATTTTGATACTTGTCGATATCTTTGTTGTTTGTTAAATCAGACGAATGATATTTGCACGTTCTTCAGGCACTTTTTCGATTAAAATTCAGTGGAATTCACAGATTCTAAATATCTCTAATAGTTTTGTAGATATAACATAAAGTTGTGTTTTTTTAAATAGAAACCATAGCTGGCTGTGACTGAAATAAATAGAGCCTTTTTTCCTCTTTTCAACGATATATAATATGCTGGTCTAAAATATTCAAAAAGTAACGTTTTATTGAATAACATAAAATTAGTATATATCAGAGGCATTATGATTATAGTCTTCGAGATTTCTTTGAGTAGGCGTATGTCACTAGTAGTTTGACACTACTAATTAGTGACTTAAGTATTGAATTTGCATTCTTTTGAATATTTATTTCAATTAAGTTACGAAATGCCGTATGAATCATATGAAAAATACGCAATGATCGAATGCTTTATTCAAAGTAATAACAATGCTGAAATGGCATCCAAAACATACTTCAATCGTTATCCAGAAAGAACACAACTTCACAAATCTATTATTGAAAGATTAAAAGAAAATCTCATCAATCACGGGTCATTTAGTATGCCAAGACCCAAACATTACCATATTGAAAATGCTAAAGAAGCTGCCACCAACACAGTTGCAGCCGCAGTTGCAAATCCCTCAACTTCATGTCGTGAAATAGAAACTGAATCTTCAGCATACCAATCCATACCACAATGTTCGGCTTTTGGCATATTAATCAACCCGTAATTGATGGGATGGTCTTTTAATCCCAAAGACAAGTTTGTGCGGTCGTGCACTACTTGGATAACGATTGAATTATGTTTCGGATGTTATATCACAATTATTGTTATTACTTTGAATAAACGATTCGATTATTGCGCATTTTTCATACTATTCAAACGGCATTCCGTAATTTTTAATTAAAATAAAAGAATGAAATTTTACTAATTTCACTGATTAGTAGTGTCAAACTACTAGTGACATACGCCTACTCGGAGAAATCTTGAAGACAATAATTATAATTTCTCTGATATATACTAATTTCATGTAATTCAATAAAACATTACTTTTGGAATATTTTGGACCGGCATGTTTTATATCGTTGAAAAAGGAAAAAAAGGCTCTATTTATTTCAGTCATAGCCAGCTATGGTTTCCATTAAAAAAAAACACAACTTTATGTTATATCTACAAAACTATTAGAGATATTTAAAATCTGTGAATTCCACTGAATTCTAATCGAAAAAGTGCCTGAAGAACGTGCAAATATCATTCGTCTGATTTAACAAACAACAAAGATATCGACAAGTATCAAAATAGCGAAAAATCGAGTTTTCTGTTATAACTCGAAAACAAAAGACGATAGCTAATTTTGGTTTTCACCATTGAGTTTCTCTCAAAAAAAGACGACACAACAACCTTACTCATTTTTCGATATCTCCTATAGTAACATCGAATTTGGCCCACCCTGTACAATGTTTCACATTATAAAATATAGAACAATTTTTGTCAGTTTTTGAAACATTAGTAAAGGAATTTGACAAACGAATTTAGCTGATTTTAACGTTTATCTTGTTACTGGAAACACAGCACTTTTCTCTATGACATTTTACAATTAATGTGAAAACCTGATACTTTGCCCTTAAGGAAGTTTAACAATTTGCTGTTTTGGGTCCATCTCTGTATGTTAAATCAATATTCTGACTTATAGCCGAGATTGCTAGGACATCGGAAACTTTTTATAAAGAATAACTTTTGCTCGAGAAATTAAACTATTTGTCCATTAGAGGGATAGTTGGCTATAGTTAGGGACACACTGTATACAGGGTGAGCCGTAACTTACGGAGGAGATTGACGGGGCAGCTAGAGGCGGTAAATATAAAGTACATATTTTCATAATAACCTTTTTAACCAAAGGTCAATAACATGAAAGCTACATCTGTTTGAAATTCATATTATAAATTAACAACCATTTTTTGAGAACCTCTGATATTTTCAGAAATAGTTATTCTCTTCATTTGCATGGAAACATATCATATAAAAATGCTTTTACCCAATTTTAATAATTTGGAGGAATTATTAACAATAATCATGTCGACATATTCCTCTTTACTGTAATGTACCTGTTAAGTAACAGGTTTCACTTAAAATGTGTTCAATGTGTTAAAATTCTTGTTTTATGAAAAAGTCAGCAGTTCTCAACAAGTAACTCCTTTTATTTCATCATTTTAAACAAACAGCTGTAACTTTTACGTTTATAAATTATTTATCAT
Source organism: Aphodius sticticus (assembly GCA_963966075.1). Taxonomy (NCBI): domain Eukaryota; kingdom Metazoa; phylum Arthropoda; class Insecta; order Coleoptera; family Scarabaeidae; genus Aphodius; species Aphodius sticticus. The sequence goes on from OZ014510.1 coordinate 7,369,356, forward strand.
TTTAAATTGAACATTGTATTAAATAATAATCACGTATCTCTAAATTAAATTTAACACTTCTCTTACTAGCATAGTTTGTAAGGAGTGTTAATTAATATATGCAACTTCAACTTGCTTCACTTCCAAGGTGTTTGGGTCAAACGTTAACTAAGAAATGATACTAATTTAAGTCTTCTTTTGCTACTACTTCAACATTATGACACACCCTGTACACAGAATATTCCAAAATGTCCAATATAAGTCCATATTTGTTTCTTTTCAGCAATTTACCAAATAAAAAACAAGACCATGCACAAAAAAATATAATTATATCTCACCAAAAAAAAGAAAAGAACTTACCAGTGGTATATTTTGAAATAACTAACGGTAGGGCTATTTGTAACGGTATCAGAGGGACAGCCATAAGCCCCAAACGTTCCTTAGGAATCCCAGCTTCAACTAATTTTAACGTCATTACACTATCCGTAGCCGAAAATCCTATCTACAACAGAACCGTAACAATTTTAGTTTTTTTCATGCTTCAAATTTGACAATCCATGTTTTTAACACGAACAAAAAAAACGTACCTTACTCGTCAAAAGTATCACAACCAATAACTGTACCGGCTTCAACTTCATTATCTGCAGTAGCGACGAATACGCAGATTTAATGTCTTTTTTGTCCGAGATATCATGTTCTGCGTCAACCGGTTCCCTTTCGCTCTTAAAAACAGCTACGATCGTAGTCGTAACCACAAAAACCCAACCCCAAAATACTAAAAACCCTGATAACGATACTAACCCTAAAAAACCAAAAAAATCGTCAATAAAAAACAGATAATCCCACGTAAAAACTTACCTGTATCTTGCGGAATGCTTCGTAAGTAACTATTACAAAAACTAGGCGACTCCAATGCCATAAATAAAACGTAGCTCAAGAAAAACCCTGCAGTTTGTCCGACACTATTACACGTCGACGCGTGACCAACGTTACATTTTTTTAACATAGTTAACGCCCAACCGTCAACAGCTATATCTTGCGTAGCCGCTAGGAAGTTCAACGAGAAGAAAAGTAAGGTTAGGATTCCGATGTTCGGTGACGTGTGTGAATCCCCCAGCCATTGGTCCACGTATAAACTTAATAACAACATAAATCCACCTATAAAATACTGTGTCGGTATCAGCCAAGTTTTTCTACGTCCTATTCGTAGAGAAAACATGGAATCTACAATCGGTGCCCATAATAGTTTCAAACTGAACGGCCAATTCACAAAACTGAACTCCGCCTGAAATATAAAATGTTAGGTTATGGTTTTTTAGATTAGTTTGTAGCAAGTTTGTAGGTTATGTTTTGAGGTTAAATCTCACATACCTGTTGTTTGTAGCTAACGCCGCGGTTTTGTAGGATCATAGGTATAGCTGCGCTTAATCCCAAAGGAATTCCTTGTAGAGTGTACAGGAAAAAAAGTAAGGCTATGTTTTGCTTGTCGCCTTTGAGGTTAGATCGCGGTATTGCTGTTGAAACTTCACCATTTTCTATGAGCAGGGCTTCGGATTCTTTAGTTTTTGTAGCACGCCGGCGTTCCATATTGTTGTTCGGTGAATTTCACGAAATGACAAGTGGTTAAACAATACGCGGAACACCTCGACAAAATTTTAAAAGCCACGTCAGTGGAGTTTTATGACACCTCGCTTACATGGGACCATTGTTGTTACCGTTGTTTATTAGGTGGTCATTTAAGCGATTAACAGAACATATAAAACGCGTTTGGGAATACTTTTTAATTGATTTTTCGTGAGTTACATGATTTTATGACGGGTCTGTCAACGAGAAATAAAGTGATAAGATTATAAATAACCAGTGGTTCCGAACATTGTCATTACTACAGTTTGTATTTCAATAAACATATTGATTCCAGGTTTATGATTTATTTATTACCAAATCGATGATTGTTACCCTTGCAATTGTAATTATATGTCGAACATAATGCGACCTTCTTTTTCTTATCAGTATTTTTTAATTGAAGATGCTGTATAGGGATTTTAAGCAATGAATCAAGCTTCAAACTTAGTGGAAATAAATTGCACTATGTATTTGTCATTTTATTAATTAAAACATATTTTAATTAACAACACAGGCAACTTATTATACACTCGTGTTTCTTGGCTGCATAACCTTTCGTAACAACACCACTGGATTGCAAAATGTTCAACAACATTAATTAATATAAGTACCTACATAATTATTTAAAGTAACAACTGATTATTCTTAAGAATTACAAAATAAATAAATAGCTTATCAACATAAAAATCAAAATTCATAGCAAGTAAAATATATTTTCTTAATAAATAAAGGGGTATTCTTACAAACAAATATGTTTTTAATATTCAAAATATTTAAAAAAATGCTATAATTCATTCTTAAATACGCCATCATTCCAACAAGATCAACAGGGATTACGCAATAGAATAACATCTTACCTTATACCGGCAATTTGTCTCTGCAAAATCGACGAAAACCGAACAAAAAGTCAAAAGGGACATCACTAATACCGAATATCACACATTTATCACGTTTTTTAGAGCAATACACCGATAGTTTTGATTGCAAACATAGAGAGACGCGTACAAATTGGAAGACGCTACGGGGTCTACAAACCGTTTAACACGGACGAAAACAAAAACACGCTTGGACTGGAAATGCACATTAACACAGCATAGTAGGTACGCGCGTATAAGAGCGATGCTGCATAAAACGTGAAGCCAATACCTGTTGGGTATAATTTTGAATTGTTGAATGTATTATTGGAGTTATAGTTTTACTAACACTGATTCTATGCGTGGTGTTTGAATTAAACATTGTTTAAAGATTTCTACCGTGTCAATAGCTCGTCGTTTTTGAAAATGACTTAAGGGGTAATGCCACTAAATCTCTTTAAAGTCCCTTATTGTTCATATTTTGAGAAATATTCACAATAAAAAAAAACAAATATAAATGAAAAAATAGCAGCGTTAGAGGACATCAAAGGAAACCTCTTCCGGCGGACAAGGTTGCACGGCCGGAAAGATTTTGCACGCAGTTTTTCACTTAGCCATAAAAACAAAAAATAAAGAATTGGTTCTATATAAGATTATCTCGGGAAGTACGTACGGAAATTAGAAGATTCCGCTTTAAAACAAAATGGCGCACGTTTGAACACAAAATATCACTTTTAGGTACAAAATTAGGTTAAAAATTGTTTATAACAAAAAAAGTTTCGAACTTATCGTAAAATCCGTACGTACTTCTCTAGATAATATTATTCTGATGCTGCGTATAAAATTTCAAGTGAATTGACGACGATCAGTTGAAGTTAACGTTCCGGCCAGTATGAAAAATGCGATTTTGAGAAAACACCGTTTAAAATATTGTGTAACTTTGATGTATAGAATTGTTATATTTTACTATAGTCGGCGAAGCCTGGACCATATAGTTATCTTTTCAAATTAACATTTTCCTCCTCTTGTTTCTTTCTGTTTGATTTTGACGACAAACGGGCCTGTTTTGCAGCATCCGTCAGGGATGGCTCTGAAAACATGATGCGCCGTACGTCAGCCTTCGCGCAGATATTATTGCAGTTTGGCTAGATGCTCATACATAATACCTTCATAATCTTCATAAGGCTGGATAATGCATCATTGACAACACATATAGCTATACTTGCTGAAATATCCACAATTATTTTGCCAATTGAAAGAGAAAATGAAAATGAAATCACCAGGTGGCATTTCATCGGTCAGAATTTATGATACAGTGTCGCCCAGGTTTATTTTCTTCATGTTATCAATTGAATCATGATTATGACGAGTCCATCATAAATTGAAAGTTCATTTATAGGCTTCTGGGTTAACTTCCCTTTCTCTTCGAGGCCCTAACTGGTTTTTTTAAATGGCGGGGACGAGTGCAGTTAGTTTTTTCACGTGATCTCTTCATTCCTTTTCTTATTTTCTTTTCTTATTACAAAACTTGCAAGTTTTGCAGTAAGTATTTAGATGTTATGAGAATATCAACAACATTTCTCCAGCTGATAAGCGCCACCAATCATACAGAGAAGAAAATGTTTTCTCTATGTTCCATCGTCCGAGACAGTTACGCCATTATTTTTTTTACTATTTTCAATCGACTTTTAGCCCTCCCTTCTTCTGCTGCTTTCTGCATACTTTGTTGACAATGCTTCTGTTTCCACAAAAATGGTGCGAACAACTTCATCGTAAAATGAGTGAAAAATCTGACGAGGAATGTCCTTGAATGTGCAAAACTTTTCAATTACATTCTACACCTATTCTTCTGCGCATGACAAGGATAATTCCGCTATTTATTTCATATCATTTTTTAACAAATCGGCAACTTGGAATGAAATTTGTTCAAAATTCTCACAAGAAACTACGATTTGAAATCACGGTTGCCACTTTCGGCCAATTTCGCATTTGATTTGCACGTTTTACACACTACAACTTGTGAAATAGCAGAAAACACAACAACAAAGTTCAAAAGATGAGAATTAAACATCATCCACTCCAACGTTGTAATAATCTTCAACCGACATTACTTTTTTACCGGTGTGGACTGTGGACACGTTATCAGGCAGAGGCGACTCTAGTTCCAAACGATTCAATGCTTGCCATGTTAGTTCAATTTGAAAATCTGCTGCTCCTTTCGATGACGATATACTCCAAGAATGTCACTAATTATTTCTGCTATTTTTTTACCAATTAATCACGAACAACACACGTTACATCAGACAGCTGTAACATTGTGCGGCTAGCGTCAGTTCAACGAACGTACCGAGGATATTTCCACAAAATCTTTGTGTTTTATAATATTTTATGTTATATTTCACACCACGCATGTAATTGCTCCAAATAAGATAAGAGCGTATAGGTCTCGAGGCTGTAACCTCTCACGCTAAACTTTTTGCATGTACGCTCGGCTAGACGCTTGGCCGTATGTTCATCAAATAAGCATTTTAATTTTAATAAGCATTTTTTTCCAATATAAAACGTATTGTACGTTATTTCTAAGATCTCAAGACATCATTTAAGCAAAAAAAAATTCTTTTTATTTTTCGAAAAATCTAGAGTGGCATTACCCCTTAAGCTATAAATACAAAATACTTTTGAATATAGTGTGATTCATTTCTAAGTATTTCAAATTTGTACAGCCTTGAAATAGCAGGCGTACGGTAGATATTCAATAGGCTGTATCTCGTTGACCATTTGTTCAATCTTAGTAAAACCAACACCATTCGATTCCCCTCTTCTTGAACTATATGAAATGTCAAAAAGTCCGATCGCTATTATACAGCCTTGGAATAGCAAGCGTAGACAAAGGTCGGCGTGTTATTCGACAGTTTGCGTCCTTAATTTGGACAGCCGGCTTCCAGCCCTCCTTATGGGAAGTTACGTGTATAGAAAAATGTTAATTACTCGAGTATCCTGAGAGATATCGCGATGAAACTAACACTGTTCGAACGAGCATTCTTCGGCCAATCTAAAAGTGGAAAGGTACGATCCGAAATATCTAAATAAGTATCCGAAATTAATTAATAACTGATTAGGTGACACGGAATATTTGCAAAAATCGTGATATTCAATATTCAATCATTTTCTAGTAATAGATTTCACATTCCTACAAGAAACCATTACCAAAAATTATCTATATTTTCACCATCTTAATGCAAGAAATTTCGACAGGAGCATACCATGGCCTGTTTTTACAACATTTTCCACAAAACACATTCCAATACAGCTGTCATATAAACACAGTAGGTAGCAAGAATATTATGTTTCATAATCATATCTAGTGACCACAAAACCCACATAATTTCCAGACCGCTGCCTTTAAATGTCCTTCAGAGATGCAACAGAAGCTTTTATGCAACAGATCCTGTAGGACAGTGGCGTGCGGTGCATTTGTTCATAAGGTGTGCAGTGGACAATAAATATTTGCAAATGTTTAGTAAAAGATAGGAGTTGCCTTAAAAATGTATAAAAATGGTAAGCTTAAAGTCAAAATCAAGTGCAACAGGCACAACGCATCAGACATCAGGCAACAGAATGATGCGTCAGTGATTTTTTATGTTACAATTTTGTGTTGTTTTTTATGATTGATTTGTGTTTTACTAGCTTTTGGCTAATGATGATTTTTTGATCGAAACTTGTACCTAAGTAAACATTCTTACAAAGGGGGTTTTAAGAGTGTTTTATTTAACTCCTATCCTTTATTAAAGATATACTTATATGATAACTCAATGCTCCTCTCCACATTTTAAAAACGTTTATGATATTTTCATAAATATCCGGCTTAGATTATTAGTAACTTTGATTTAAACCAGAAATAAAACTAACAGAATGACAGAATGAAATATAGGTAAGTAAATCTGAAATAAGCTTGAAAAAAAAAGTCTGATCAGGCTTTCTCTGTATTATTTATTGGAGTTTAAAGAATGCATACGTAAAAGCCCGATCAAAACTCATTTGTAGTTTTTGAATTACACCATTAGCAATTGTTTGACGTTTGTCCGTGCGCCCCTAGCCGCTGCACGCTTTAGCGATATGGTTGCGTGTACCTCCTATACTATCTGCGTATTGGTTGGTTGTAAAGATCGGACAGCGGACAAATAGATTAGTGTGTTCTGCATTCATTCTCTAGAATATAGTTTTATTTGATCAGTGGTAGAGAGGTGCGATAGTTCATACATTATTTACATACGTATAAAGCAGCTATGATTCTTTAATTCGCCGATTTTAACCCACATAGCACCGTCTCGTGCACCGTTTGTGGCTGAACGACATGGCAGTAGCGCAAAGGCGGGTGTCGGTCGAGACGGGAGAGCTCGGCTTTAGCAAGTAGCAATGATATGGTGTGATATGGTGTAACACCATGTGGTGTAAATTACATTAAATTATTATTACAAAAAATATTAGTTAATATGTCGGTATATCCATACATACATAATATATCATTTTTTGGCTGGACTATCTTTAATATTTTTCCTTCTTTTTTGAATCTTAGGGTGTGCACTGCACGCTCTGCACGTATGAACCGCACGCCACTGCTGTAGGAATAATGCATTGAGATCTCGGGTGAACTGTGTTCGTGATAGGTATCAAAGTCTTGTCTAATGCGAGCATTATAATGTTGTTTAGTGCGCAGACACCGACACAAGTGTTTGCGAACGGACCCGAAATGTAGGGAAAAACGGGAAAGCTCCCGTTGTGAAGTTATCTCGCAAAGTGGAAGCGCGTGAACAGTAGTCCTGCTGTAAACGGTGTGAAAGGTTATCGTTCTCCTCCCTTTCGCAAGTTTCGCAGTTGTTTTCTACAAGAGTCAAGTGAGTAAATTCAAAATTAAGTATCATTATGTTTCTAAGGTATTTTTCGGATTTCTTGCATCCTTTCTTTGTGATGTTAATTTAAAAAAAAATCTTAGAAATAGTTAATATGACAATTCAACAATAGTTTCCCCTTTTTATAATGTTTAGGTTATTTTAAAAACGTGAGAAAAACGTATGGTGGTATGGAAAAAGTTCATGCGTTCAAAATTGGCGAAGGAGCCGGTATTTTTTATATTATTTGAATTATTTGTTAGTTTACTATTCGTATGAAAAAAAATAAAGTTCATGCCTCAATCACTGTACTTTTTGTACCGGATATCTCCCTTTAAATAATGCGTTGGATATTCAAACTCTTAAATAGCAAGAAATTTATACTCTGTAGAAATGTAGAAATCTCATATGCCCAGAATTTACAAATAAAATAAAATTAAACAAACTAGACCACGATTTAGACAGACTTTTCTTGTGAAATTACAAAAATGTCCTGTAAAATTACGGTGGTACTGTTGTAATTTCACAAGAAAATGTAGGTGGAATATGTGAATTATGTTAATTAAGTATTACCAAAGGAAGGGAAAGTAAACTGCAAATCAAAAATGCAAAAACGAAGAATACAAACAGTTACTTTTATAGTAATTAAATAAATAAATTAAACAATTTTGAAAAAATGTCGTTGGTCAAAATACAAAAATTACGAAACATTTATGCTGAGTAAAAAGTTTCATAGGGACCGATTGAGAACAAGCTAATATTCATTAAGAATTAGAGCCATTTAAAATAGTGTTTTATTAATATTTTATTATTTGTTAAGGTATTGAAAAATAGATAAGTCCTTATGAAAGATGTTAGTTGGAACAATAATTATGTTCTGAGAAACAAGTTTGGGAATAAACATCTAAGTAGAAGATATTTGTACACACTAATTTGGTGTACAACAGATGATTTCTGTATTTTCTCCTAAAGTTTGTTAAATAACAAAAAGCTTGCTCATACATACACAATGTTGAATTTTTTTGCGTTGTCAAAATTAGACTTAGTACTTACTTCCAGTTAATTTAATTATGCAGTTTTGTTTAATTAATTGCAGACGCGAAATTTGAAATTTCACTTTAGTTTTCTGTCAGCATAAATTTTCGCCTAGAATAGGGTATTTGAGTGTATTAAAAATATGGCATGTATTATAGTCATACTAATAGATTACAGTTTAAGAAAACTATTTGTTATTAATTTTCAAAAAAAATATGCTTTATTACTATGAAAAACCAAAATTAAAATTGAATTTTATTCACGTCCTATCACGTGATTGAAAACGCTCTGTAATTGGCTCAGTCTCCAGTGATGTCATTCGTTAGTACGCTTAGAGCGCGTTCGGTTTGTCAGGGTAGGGTATGGGGAGAGCAATGCTCAGATAACTTGGGTCGGCTGTCTCTCTCTTAAATGCAGATAAACGCCGTATGACGTTAGTCCGCCTATTATGCAGCGCGTCACTCTCACCGTACAATACCGGGTTATCCGAACGCGCTCTTATGCTTCTCCCGTTTGAATTTAATAGCACGAAAGCGCCATGTAAGCATAACTTTGTAGGTTAGGATAGCCCTAACCTTAAGCTGTCAGATCAGATAATACCTGGTTCGAAAATACGATAGATAACTTATTCTAGTCAGTTTTACTTATGTCGAAGTAATCTTCACAACAGAAAACACTTGTATTGGCGGCTATTTATTTCATTTGGATTTCTACGAGCCAACCACTTTCTTCGCAGTTTCAAATCTTGCGGAACAGCTACAAATAGTTTATCCGGAGTTTCTCTTGACGTATCTCTGCATTGTGGATTTATACACCATTTATAACCCATTTTTATGTAGAAATTGTGAAAACAACACATCATACAACACAATTACCAAACGGCGACGATGCCGATGCTGACAGACCATATGGGCCGATTTGACATCTACTAACCGGTGACGTCACACAACAGAAAGTATCGTTTTGGCGGGACTTTTTGTGATTCAATTTTTAACGCTGATTTTTATGAATTATTGAGGAAATAATTACGAAAAATAATGCATTTACAATGTAGAGTGAATGAATAAACACACTAAGATGGTTTTCCAATAATAGTCAAATACCCTATTGTTTACGGTCTTGTGATTTTATTTTCAAGGGGTGATAAAACATCCTAGAAGCAAGCCATTAACGTAAAAATGTCTTAAGAAAAGTTGCATAATAAGAGAGATATTACTGCTTTTTTGTTTTATTTTTTTAGGGGCTGATTAAACACTTTGAAAAAAGTTATTAAAGCTAAAACGATTGATCAACCACTGGTACAAAGTAAATCTAAATTCAAACGATTAAAAGTTATCATTGAACTTTTTACTAAGTAGGCTGATGTCACTAACTTTTCCCATCTGTCAAGCTGTTTCATCAGTTGTTACTGCTTGGTTTGACATAAATTCTCCCGAATACATGCTAATAAGGAAAGTAAAAAATGGTCCTTCGGACCAGTAGTGAATACGTTGACATGTTGTTAATTTATGGGGACGGCAGAATTCTGTTGTTGCCTGTCGATTGTATGTTGTGCGGTTTCCTAACAGATCAACACCTATTCCACAAATATTTACCGCTCTAGTAATCCGTGCACGAGAAACTGGTGTACTGCAAACACGTCAAGGTCGGGATGGTGGACCTGGCCGACCCCGACGAATTTTGGATTCAGAAGAACAAATCTTAAATCTTGTTGAAGAAGGTTCTTCTACTAGTACTCGACAAATATCTCGCCAAGTAGATGACTCAAATCGAATTGTCTGGCGAACACTGCGCGAGGATCAATTGTATCCTTACCACCTACAAAAAGTACAGGCTTTGCAACCTGAAGATTATCCTTTACCAACTGGGATTTAATTATCCTTTACGTTTACAATTTTGCCGATGGTTTCTACAAAAACCTGCTGAAATTCCAGACTTTTCTTCCATTGTATTGGCTACTGATGAAGCAACGTTTACACGTAACGGCATAAATAACTGTCATAATACTCATATCTGGGCTGTCGAAAATCCACATGCTGTTCGTCGTAATCATTTCCAGCACAGATTTTCAATAAACATTTGGGCCGGACTGATTTGACTGGAAATGAATATCTCTTTTTTTTGCAAAATCATTTGATGGAACTATTGGAGGAAGTTCCTTTGAATGTACGTCGACAAAATAATGTGGTTTCTTCAAGATGGCGCACCGCCGCATTTTAATCGTTTAGTTCGCCAACATTTAGATAATGTGTTTGAAAATAAGTGGATTGGTGGAGGTGGACCTGTTCCATGGCCTCCTCGGTCACCCGACCTTAATCCCCTGGATTTCTATTTATGGGGCGTTATGAAGACCATGGTATACACCAACGAAATAATTGATCTAAATGATCTTCGTAACCGCGTTGAGGCAGCTGCGGCGACAATTCGACGGCAAGACCAAGGCCTAGTAAATTATGGTAATTCATGGATACGTAGAGCGAGACGTTGTGTTCAACAACACGGCGATAATTTTGAACAAATGGATTCCATAAAAATACTAAAAAATATGTTTCGTTTAATGTTTAATCACCACTTGAAAAAAAAAATTAGCAGCGATATCTCTCTTATTGTGCAACTTTTGTTGTGACATTTTTACGTTAATGACCTTCTTTTAAGATGTTTAATCACCCGTTGAAAATAAAATCACAAGACCGTAAACACCCTGTACAATCAATTTTCTTACTGAGAGGTTACGAACATCGAACAAAATTAAAATATCTAATTAAATTCCTTTTTATTCACTGTAAAAACGTGACCACAATCGTTTATTTTTCATTAGCTACTCGAGCTGTTTGAATTCATTTGATACGCAAATATTTGCATTTTAAAATGTGGGATGAACTGAAAAATACGCTATGCAAATAAATCTAAAAATGTACCAGCTTCAGGCAAGTTACATAACCATACTTTTTCCATTATCTTAAAAATATACCTCATATTTCACCTAAAAATAGTCCGCATACGTATATTAGTATTAATTTCTTTTAAACCTGTTATTTTGTCGTAAATTTTATTTTAAATATTCTATTTTCTTTCAGAATCAAACATAATTTACAATGACGAAGTTGGCAAATAACACACATAGTGTTGACACTGATTCCTTAAGATCTACAAGTTCTGACGACATATCTCAGCTTCAGAAGAGTTATTGTTGCACAAAATCAAACCCAGCACACGGGAAAGGGCGAAAAATACATCTCCTGCAAATGCTGGTGTTACCTTTCATCCCTATCTTGGCTTTGATATTGCAGACAGCGTTTATGTTGCATAACATCGTACTATACAGGCAAGAAGTGATGGATATTGACACACAGGTATGTGGTTTGTTTTATCTTTGAGTTTGGTACGCGGAGTTTACAAAAGTCATAATAAATAACGCTATGTTCAGAGACTTAACAGTTAACTTAAAGAAAAATGTAAATTAATTGCTCAAACAAGTTATTGCACGGCAATTTTGCAGATTCTCCGTAAATGAGCACCATGTCTACTTACTACTTGTGAAATTGTCCATTTTTATCACACAATATAACAAAATCGAACGCGGACAATTTTATTAACAACTTAATAAACACAATAAAACAGTACAAAATAGGGAAAAAAGCAAGCTGTATTAAAAATTGTTCTTTACTGCAGTACACCTATTGTAAATTAATTACTGCTACAAGATTTGTCATTAAGAGTTTTTGTGATTTTATATCTATTGCTGTGTGAAATTTACAAAAAGTATATGGTATGTCCTGATTGAATACGCATAATAGACGGATTTAAAATTGAACAATACATGTCGTTTCTGAGTTATATAGTAATAATATTTTTGGGTCTGTTATGTTGTAAGAAAATCATGAAAAAAGTTTTACTTTTAAGACCAGTGGTAGAAGAAGAAAATGAAAGTTTACACCAGTCGATATTGTGTATTGAAACGGTACATACGCTATTCATGCTATTTTCCGTTCGATGCATTCCTTTTAAGACGTGATAGTAGAGGCAGTTAAGAACCTATTTAACCATATTTATCACTATAAAAACTATTAATTTTAGTATTATTTCAAAATTGTCTAATACTTATACTTATTGTTTCCATGCAAACTTTCAAAATGTGATCATCCTTCAAGCTGAAACGGTCGTTTTTTTATTGGTATGACCCTAATACGCATGTTTTGAACCCAGATTCGCATTCCGTATAAACACATTTATCGAAAACGCCTAACCAGTTTCTATTCACAAGCTTACTATTGTCTCACCTCAACAATAATCCATTTTAATGCAGAGAACTGTGTATGCGAGTAGGTGCTTTCGATGTATTTTCTTGCCCTGAATATAAATCCGATTCGCTTCAAGCAACAAATTTCCAAGAAATTCACATACAAGTACAAAAGTTTATGGTTTTTTCGGATAATTTTTAAGAGTCTAGGTCATCGGCGTTGTTTGCTTTACATGCTCCAAAACGGAAAAATATACGTACATAACGGCATTTACAACATACAAGATGCATTGAACATAAAATTGTCAAAATCTTGATAACCGTAATCATTTGTATATAGCTAAATATGGTTAAATATGTTCTAAATTACCTCTACTATCACGGTTTCAAGGAATCGCATCAAATTACATATAAGCCCGTACATCAATTTTTGGATTTTCCTTTACAACGTGATAGAAATAAAATCACAAAAACCGCATCCGCACCTATCCGCAGCAGATTTTGCAGTAGTTGTAATATCAAATATGTGTACTATAATTTGAACCACTTTCAAGAACTTAATTAAGCTAAACACTAAACTAAAACACTCAAATTCGGCATAAAACTGTTTTTTTTTTATAATAGCGAATGTTCTCGGCCCTGCACTAAACAAAATTGTGGGTAAATTTTAATAAAAACAATATCGAATGAAAGTTGATACTTGGTTCTAAAGAAGGTATAGCAAGAAAGTCGCATTTTTCCTTAACACACAAAATTACAATCGTTTTCAAGAGCGTCAACTTATGTGCATCTATGTTTAGCCATAGTAAAATTTAACTTTTGGCTGACAAGGACACGTGGCGCAGGGCTCAGGTGAAAAAATATTGCCGCCTTTTAATACATCGGTCCTTTACCTATCCCAGAAACTGGTTTACTTTTTGGAATTTAACAATTTAGAAATTTGATTTAGCTTTTTGGGTCAAATACCCCAATGTGACACACGACTTGCTTAGCTGATCGCGGAGTGAGTAGGTCAACTACTACTAGTCTTCCAAAAACGTGAAGCGTCAAAATTTGCATTATTAATACTTAATTATTTAAAACTGGTGTCAAATAAATCCTAAGTGACAGTTCTTTTAGTTGGTGAAGCATGAAAAATCAATGAGACCCAATATAATCTTTTCCCTTTATTTTCGGTGTTTTAAAACCTTGTAATAATCAAGTTGAATTACACTATTATTTTTATGGCATCACTGTTACTTTTTGGTCGTTTCACTATATCGATTTCATTCCTTTAGCGCGTTAAGTCCCTCAGGATTATTAACGTTTTATGAAAGGACAGGGTCTATCTTGAATCATCAGTCCAATAATTAAATTACTCTGGATATATACCTTTTATTACGTTTCACAGCCAGTAGCGTCGAAATGTTTACGATGTTTGCTCTCCATTGTTCTCCATAGTCTTTTGGGGCTTTCTAATTGACAGTTGACTTTTTATCTGCCCAAAAAGTTTTACATTTTAATTGAAATATTATCTGTTATGGGATATAAAGCTTATTAAAATTTAAAACTTCTCAGACATTAAACAAAAAATTAATATTAATGGATTTTATTTTTTTATATTCCAAAATATTAATACAAGAACCAACTGCCATCTCTCGTTTCGATAGAATTGACTCCAGTGTTTAAAGGCTCATAACTGAATCATTTTCATCTTCTAGTTATACTAAATATACATTTAAACAACAACACTAGTCTGCGTTGAGATTCTTGGGGTATGCTTTGCCATTCTTTAATCAGGGCTTGGTCCTGTATGGTTAGTGGTGGATTAGGGCGCTTGCGAACACGTCGGTCAAGCTGGTCCCACACGTGTTCAATAGGATTCAGGTCAGGACTTAACTTAATGATCTGAATTCCACGTTCTCGTAAAAAGTTTCTAGTGATGCCGGCGGTATGTGGCTTTGCATTGTCCTGCATTAGGATGAAATTTTGACCGACGCCATATGCAGCAGGCACCACATGGTCCTCCAAGATATTTTCGATGTAATTCATGGCATTTAGTCTACCAGGAACCACAACAAGATCAGTTCTGTTGTCTATACTGATTCCTGCCCAAACCATCACAGATCCACGACCAAATCTATCCACTTCCTGTATAGTAGCGGCTGCGTAGCGTTCACCAGGACCTCTATATACACGTACTCGACCGTCGCAACGAGTTAAACGAAATCTGGACGCGTCTGTAAACAGTACAGTAGTCCAGTGACGAAGTTGCCAATCTCTGTGATCCAGAGCAAATTTTCTTGGTTTCAAATTCGCTTCTTTTAAACTGTTTCTCACAGTTTGATCAGAAATTTCTATTCCATGTGCTTGTCTTAGGTCGTCTAGTAGGTTTCGTGTTGTGGTAGTACGCTGACGGAGAGAGGAAAGGACACGAGGAAAGGAAATAGAATTTGCTCATAGTGCTAAACTATTGATTGTACCAAAAAATTTCATAGACATAAATTATTCAGAATTTCCTCTAATTTATTATTTAACTATTTCGACGAAATTCCAGAAATAGCGGCTTATTTGCAAAATCTTTTAAAAATGCTATGACTAAACCTATAGTTCCTTTTGACCCTTTTCAACAGAAAGCTTTTCAGCTCTAAGTTTGGTCATGAAACTTCTAAATATGAAGTTTCGTCCCGATACCTTTAGTAGTTTCTCCGGAATCGTCGCCACAAGAAAACGGGTACACACATCCATACAAAGACATATTTCCGCAAAAACAGTAAATTTTTTTTTGGCACCATTACAATGCTTACTACGTATGATAAAGTAAAAAATCTCATACATTATTTACATACGTATAAAATATGTTTCTTAAATTCGCCGATTTTAACAAAAAGTGCACCGGTTGTCGCTGCACTGAGATGGCAGTAGCCGCAAAGCCGGACGTCGGATGTCCATTATAGCTGCACGACTAGTTGAAGTTTTTTAGCACCATCTGCTAGCAGTGACACAAAATCGCATTAAAACCTACCCCTAGCAGAACTTCTCAATTTAATTGCAACTGCACCAGCATATTCCCAAGTCAACATCGTGATGAATACAGATTAACATCTTTTACTCGCAACTACGACCTTCCGCAACAGAAACTCCAAGAAAAACGCAATACATCATCCGTTTCATTCATTTTCATCCCCTCTAATTTGCACCACGCTATAATTGGCCCCCATTTCACCCGTTATACCCCAGATAATAACAAGCGTAACACACGAAGCAGCAAAACAACAAAACATCGTCACATAACCTAATTTGCTGGCTAGCGAGTAGCGACATTTACTCTTTTATTACGATCGCTTTAACAGGTGTTTAGTGGACCACCTAAATCGCGTTTTTTACGACGCCATCTATGAGCGGACGTCGTTAAACGCAACTGTTAAGTCGTAACGATGTATTCTACGCTCAACCTTAAACGTTTTTAACTACCTTGTTGTCTTATACGGGATTTTGCCGGGGTGCCATGAAAGTGGACCTCGTATATTGGCCCATGACACTCAATGTCGCGTTTTTTATGTACGATAAGGGAGAGAGGGAAAAATAAAAAAAAATATATGGGGGTGCGATTTTATTGGGTGTTTTGACCTTTTGTTTCAGACGTGAGGTGAAAGCAGATTTGTATATAGAGTTGTTAGTTAGTTGTACCAACATCCCCTTTATTTTCAGAGATATGAAAGTTTTAAGTTTGGATTATTTACGATAATTTGCCAAACCTTGCCATATTCCAAATTCAATATCTTTGGTTCTAGTAATCGTATCGAACCCTAGATAACTGCGTAAAATCATTATTTTAATTTATATATGTAAAAATATTAAAAACAATTGAATTTTTTAAATAATTATTACATAGTCGCCCCCACAATCTATATAATCGAAAACATACACATAATATCCGCTACACTTTTACCTACAAAACCCATTTTCTCCTCTGATGGAGTCTCTTATAGTGCAAAAGATATTAAATTTTATCTGAAGTGAGCAACGCGCGGCGTGTCGAAACTCGATAAAAAAACGCAGCAAGCGGCTACTTCAGGCGTGGACGCGATGTTGAACGTCTCGCAGACATCAGGCTGGTTCAACATGCTAGTGCAGTTTGCTTTTTAAGAACTGAGTGAGTGGAAGTGCTTATTTATTACGTGCAACAAATATTTATTTATTAAACACCTTTAAAAAATGCCAAAGTCTTCTAACCGTATCAAACGTCCTAAATTTCGAACCGACAGATGTTTCAATCCACTCAATTTGTCTCCACATCCAAATATAAAAAGAATGAGGCTCTCAGAAAACTAATAAAATACCAATTATTGGCATTAAATATACCTATGACATCTTGGTCACCAACAAAGAATTTGTAACTCATGCCGGTTTAAATTACTTATCTAAAATCAAGAAAGATAAAACAAATATCCAATTGAATGAGATTTGTGTATAGTTATTTAACCAACAAGTATATTAAAACGAGCGCTTATTGATAGAGACTGTTTAACGCACGAGCGATTAGCGAGTGCGTTAATTGTCTAGATCTTTAATCGCCGTTTAATATTCGAGTTGGTTACAAATTTTTTTCGTCGATCGTATTCTTCATTTATGTAAGTCGTTTGGCTATAACAAATCATGCATTAATAGAAATCGTGCATTTATAGAGCTTTTTAATAAATGATTTTCTATTTAGTAAACATACTCATAAGTAAACGATCGACGGAAATATACAGGGTGTTAATAAATAAGTGCGACAAACTTCAGGGGGTGATTCTGCAAGAAAAAATAATAACAGTTTGCTATACAGGGTGTTTACGGTTTTGTGATTTTACTTTCAAGGGGTGATTAAACACCTTAAAAGAAGGTCATTAACGTAAAAATGTCACAACAAAAGTGGCACAATAGGAGAGATATTGCTGCTAATTCTTTTTTGTTTTTATTTTTAAGTGGTGATTAAGCTTTTATGGAATCCATTTCACACCAGTTGTTCAAAATTATCGCCGTGTTGTTGAACACAACGTCTCGCTCTACGTATCCATGAATTACCATAATTCACTAGGCCTTGGTCTTGCCGTCGAATTGTCGCCGCAGCTGCCTCAACGCGGTTACGAAGATCATCTAGTTCAATTATTTCGTTGGTGTATACCATGGTCTTCACAACGCCCCATAAATAGAAATCCAGGGGATTAAGGTCGGGTAACCGAGGAGGTGATGGAACAGGTCCACCTCGACCAATCCACTTATTTTCAAACACATTATCTAAATGTTTACGAATTTTAATCGTTTAGATTAAAATGCGGCGGTGCGCCATCTTGAAGAAACCACATTTGTCGACGTACATTCAAAAGAACTTCCTCCAATAGTTCCATCAAATGATTTTGCAAAAAAAAGAGATAATCATTTCCAGTCAATCGATTTGGCAACACAAATGGACCAATAAGTTGTCCGTTGACCAGTCCGGCCCAAACGTTTATCGAAAATCTGTGCTGGAAATGATTACGATGAGCAGCATGTGGATTTTCGACAGCCCAGATATGAGTATTATTACAGTTATTCCGTTACGTGTTGCTTCATCAGTAGCCAATACAATGGAAGAAAAGTCTGGAATTTCAGCATGTTTTTGTAGAAACCATCGGCAAAATTGTAAACGTAAAGAATGATCTTCAGGTTGCAAAGGCTGTACTGTTTGTAGGTGGTAAGGATACAATTGATCCTCGCGCAGTGTTCGCCAGACAATTCGATTTGAGACATCTACTTGGCGAGATATTTGTCGAGTACTACTAGAAGAATCTTCTTCAACAAGATTTAAGATTTGTTCTTCGGAATCCAAAATTCGTCGGGGTCGGCCAGGTCCACCATCCCGACCTTGACGTGTTTGCTGTTCACCAGTTTCTCGTGCACGGATTACTAGAGCGGTAAATTTTTTTCGAATACAATCGACTATGTTACATGTTAGCATACAATCGACTGGCAGCAGCAGAATTCTGTATAAACGTATGTCGGCAAATGCTTTGTTTTCTGCGATAGGTGGTGTTTTTCTTAAAGTTTTTCTTAAAAACTGACGATTTATTTATTGCTCTGAAACCGGTCGAGATATGCAAATGAAATTTAGTGGGTTTTAAGAGCTAGTTATTGCGCATTTTTTGACATGCAATTAAGAATTTCATGTTCATCATTGGCGCGCATACGGGTAATAATATCAATTTTTTTAAAGAAAAAAATGGTACGCCCCTGGGATATTTCAAATTAAAAATCATTTTGAAATTCTTCGTTCAATTTGTGACAAAAAATCTCTCTGCCTTTTTTTGTGGGGGGCACCGTTTTTGTGAAAATAAAACATCGTAATTATCTCAATTTTTTAAAGAACTATTTAATACAATAACTTTAAACTAAACAATAACAGAAAATACCACTAATAAAATTTTAAATAGGTGCAAAGCTACAAAAAATGTTGAAAATGACCTCCCTTCAGACGAGATTCAATCGTCAGTTTTTAAGAAAAACTTTAACAACCCCGGTATCTTAGAAAACGAAGCATTTGCGGACATACGTTTATATAGCAAACTTTCATTATTTTTTCATGGAGAATCACCCCCTGAAGTTTGTCGCAGTTATTTACCAACACCCTGTATATTTTTCGTCGATCGTTTATTTATGAGTTTGTTTAGTGAATAGAAAATAATTTATTAAAAAGCTCTACAAATGCACGATTTATTTGTTTTTTCTTACAGTTATCTCTCAGTTATAAAACAAAAATGAGTCCGATACTATTACTATATGTACTCTATTCACTTTAAGAATAAAGAGTTGGATAAGATAGGGCTATAATTTGCGGCTTGTGATTGGCTGAAAGTTGAACCAAATTTACACCAGCCAACGCGCGTATGTCACTTGAATTTTGAAAGGTCATGTCATTTGCGTCAGATTCAAGATTTTCAACAATCGATTCAAATAAAACTCAGTTCTTTTTAGAACTCCACACAATATTAACATTGTAACAGGTAATCTTAATATTGCCAATAATATTTGTTGTTAATGTTTTACGATGATATTTAATAGTGCTAATATGGATGAGAGAATGCAGGCTGGTTCATCAAAAAATCCGCAAGGAAAACCCATTCGCAGGGGACAACGGCTGATGGCCTACAATGCATATCTCGAGTACAGTCGTGAACCTGGAAATTCGAAGTCAGATTCTGTAAAATTAGCTTCGAAGCTTGTAGGTGTTGGAGAATCAACAATGTGGGCCATTGTAAAGGAAAAGGGCACTTCTGGAGTATTACGTTCTCCAACCAAAATCGTAAACGGGAAAACACTTACGACAAATTGGATGAATTACAGAAAAATGCAGTTAGGCGACATGTTCATTCTTTCTATTTTAACAATGAATTACCAACTATTTCCAAAGTATTAACGGTAATGATATGATTATTTATGTAATATTGATTAAGTGGAAATTTGTATAGACTATCTAAGCAGATGATTTCATACCTACGGTGAAGCGAACAACTTTGTGGAAAATATTGCGTATGTTGGGATTTAAATGGGAGAACCGAAGCAGGAAAAGTATTTTAATTGAAAGACAGCATATTGTTTTAGGGAGACGAAGATATTTGACTAGTATTAGACAGTATCGCTCAATGGGGAAAAAAAGTTATTACTTAGATGAGACATGGGTTAATGCTGGTCACACAAAACCAAAGGTCTGGAAAGATACTACTATAACAAGCGCTGGACAAGCATTTGTTCGTGGGTTATCACGAGGTATAACAGATCCTTTTGGAAAAGAAAAACGTCTTATTGTTCTACACATCGGCTCGGAAGCAGGTTTTGTAGATAACGGCCTTCTGTTATTAGAATCAAAAAAGACTGGCGACTACCACGAAGACATGAACAGCGACGTCTTCACGGAATGGATGAGAAATTTGTTGCCGCGACTTGAGCCTGGATGTGCAATTGTAATGGATAATGCTCCTTACCATTCCGTGAAGATGGATAAAGCACCAAACAACTCTTGGCGAAAAAGGGCATTAATAGAATGGCTTATGTCAAAAGGCGTAACCGTAGATAACAGTATGTTGAAAGTAGAACTTCTAGATATGGCAAACAAGTATACAAGTGATAACCCAGTCAACTATGTAATCGATCAATTAGTGGAGGAAAGTGGTCGCAAAATCTTACGATTGCCTCCATATCACTGCGATTTAAACCCAATTGAATTAATTTGGGCCCAAGTTAAACATCATGTCGCCGCAAACAATAAAACAAGTTGCCGGAGGTAAAAACTCTGCTTCTTGAGGGTTTGGAAGTTGCAAATGCGGAACGTTGGAAAGCTTGCATCAAACATGTAGTCAGCGAAGAAAACAAATTATATCAACTAGACATATTGTTGAAGATATTATAGAAGAGTATATTATAACAACCAATACAGGATCATCATCAGATTTGTGGTCTGATACTGAACCATCTACAAGCGAATGAAATAAGGAATTCCTATTTATCAAATGACAAACTTTTCGTGTTTTCTTTTACTTTTTTAAACAGCAATATAACGCAAGACGTGTGAGGACGCTTTGAGAACTGCTGTCGGAGCAAATTGCTGCTCGTAGAGATATACGAGAATAAACAGTGATATTTTATTCTTTTTTTTTGTTTTTGTGTTATTTCTTTGTTTGTTATTCTTTATTGATATCATTAAGTGTTTATTGTGTACTATCTAATATTTAATAAAAGATAGCAGACTTAATACAACGTTTTAATATAACGCACTACATTACATAACGATGGCTAATTGACAAATCAGCGGTGCGAGCTATGGCACACTATTGTCGTGACATAACTTTTCAATTTGCCGCTATTGACAGCATATTGCTCCAGTGTAAATCGGGCTCAGTTTGCACCCCCCACTACAATGTTCTTATCGTGAATAGGGTATAGAACCAAAGATACTGAATTTTGAATATGGCCAGGTTTGGTAAATAATCCTAAATCATCCAAAGTTTAAGCCTTCATATCTCTGAAAATAATTTTTTTAAATGAATTCCTGATACAGGTATCGACTACAATTCCGAGAAAATGCCATAAAAAAAGTTTGGTGTAATTTATAAAAGTAAAATTTGTTTTGCGAAATCCGTACGATTTGTAAAAGAAAGACCTATATGGACGATTGCAGGTAGATTAAATTCCGCTCTCTGATTATAACAAAAAATATTAGCTAAGAAAATAGGGCAATGACCTAACGTGCTTAAAAAAATAGAAAAAAATAGACAATTCAGACTTCTTCTTCTTTAAAAACAGGGAAATTGGTAGTGGTTATGGTGCTCTTAATTTTATTAGGTTACCAAGTTTCGCCACTAATTTCTCTTGGTAAAAGTTTTAAAAAACTCGTTTCAAGGTCGCATCCCCGCTATTAAGTATGTAGTATATTTTACAAAAGGTAATTAATTCTACTTACACCGTGTTGAGAACTGCTATCTACAAGCCACGTCTAGAGTTTTGCTTAAGCCAGCAGATTCAATTAAAATTAGTCAGCGTAATTAAAAGAGCAATTTGTGTCTGTGCTAGATGTATTGCTTAAATTGTTATACACTGTACTTTACTGAGTGGGGTCAATCTGCAAAACCAGTGATTCGCAAGCCAGAGAGAAAAGATAGCAGCGAGGCGTCTGTCTTAATTTGGGAACGGAAACAATATCTGTGACATGTATCACTGAAAGTACTCCTTACTGTCTTTGAGTCTAAATTATTGCCCAATATCCTGTAGCTTTTAAGAGGGGAATTGGATTAAAATATCAAAGCTAAGAGGCACTTCTAGATTATTCTGTTACTACATAATATAAAAAGTCTACGTTTCTTTAGGAATACTTACTTTTATTCCATGTATAACTTATTATTCATTATACCGTAATAAATATTCCAATTGACAATATTATGGAATATCGTTGGAATGTATGCCTTCATATCAGCAGTAAGATAAACAATGCTCCGTAAATCACATTTCTGAATATATGAATACTGAATGCATGAATAATATAAATGTATGAAACCAGTATGTTTAGAAAATTGTCCTGTACAAACTAAAATAGATAGAGAGCTGTAATTTTCAGAACTGTTAGGGAAATATATTGGATTTATCGGTTGTTAATTGTAGCAATAACCCCTTCATGGGGGTTAATCGCTCCTATATGCAGAAGAATATAGTATTTTTCTGTGGAGCAGTTACAACATTATTCGACGTCATTTATCTCACATATTTTGATAAAATTCGTTGCTGAAGAAATCGTCCAGCAACAAAAGGAGTTTTTTCTGCGTTTCGCAAACTATAAACGCTTTTCTCGAATATAATGTTTTCAACTCTGCATCCAGTTGATAACTTATTCATGCCTATTTTATTTGTACGCAAACACTAACCCTTTAATATTGATCTGTCCCGCGAAAATGTAGTTTTGTTCAACTTCAACTTTACCAAATTTTGTCCGATTGATCTCGGATAAATTGCATGTTAAAGAATAAAAATTCAGTATTCCAAATCTGCCAAAACCCCAAAATCTGGTCACATAAGTATTGGCTGTGTACTGGCTGTGTATGATTTGGGTAAGTTGTTAAGTTAAGTTAAGTTAAGTTTACGAGTAGGTAATGCATTTAATTAAATATAGAATTACTTTTATAATAATATTAATAAACATGTTTGATAATATGATACGAAAAGCTCATTTTAAGATATTGCGTAATATCATGACACATTATATAAATTTATGTTAACTAATACACATATTAATTACGCAAGTAAATGCCTTTTCCCAGCAGTAGGATGACGGGCTTAAGTAAGTAAGTAAGTAAATGCGCAAATCAACTTGATGCCAAGGATTATCACTAAATATAGACTATTTCAGAATTGTAATATTAAAATATATTCACTAAATGTAAATAAATTCTCTAAATTTAATTTAAATTTACATTTAGGACGAGCATTATTTTGTATGAAGGACAATGGAAATTTTATATCTGTATTTACTTTACAGCAGTTAATGTTCAATTATCTTTCATGACATCTAATACATGCTTGACAACCAAAATAATTTAAATTATAGCAATATATACAGGTGTCCCACGTTTCCTCCGCAAAACAATTTTTTTCAGAAAGTAAATTACTTTTTCAATTCATTAAAAAGTTACAGCCGTTGGAATTATTAACAATATCTTATTTTAAACGGCTCCAACTTCAGAAGGAACAGAGAAAACCAATAAGACCATATGAAACATATTACTTTCTACTTTCTAAAAAAAAAACAAAACCTTATGCAATTTTCTTTTGTTCATTTGTTAAGACAAATTATTAAAATTTTACTTATAATTAATAATTTTTTATTGTTGTAATATGTATTTATTGTGTTTCATTTTTGGTTTTGCATTGTTTGATAACTAATTAATTTTTTATTTTTCTTTCTTTGTTAATATTTCAAAGAGCTCTACAGAAGTTTTATTGTAATATAGTTCCAGTTCAATAAACACACATTTTTCATTTACTATATATTAGGTGGAACATTATTGGAAATTTTATTTCTTAATTTGTTTTCTAAATAAATTAAGAGGCGTGCATTAACAACGATAATAAGTTAAAAGTAACATTTTGACTTATGAATTGTTTACTGCAAGGTTAGCTAAAATGCATATTCATTAAAAATGAAGGTCTTTTTAATTTCCAAACAATATAAACTATAACTGAAAATGTTTAACGACATACTTTGTCAAAGTAATATTATAAGTTAATAATATGGTAACATACAGGCGGGATGTAAATTTTAAATATATCAAAAATTACAGCCACAACCCGGATTTGAACCAAGGCCCTTTGCGTCGCTAGCACAATGTCAATAGCTCAGATGGGAGAGCATTGTGCTAGCGACGCAAAGGTCCCTGGTTCAAATCGTCAAGTTGTTGGTTTCTCTTACGTATACCTTTTATTGCACATGATTGTGAGTAATTAATATGCAATAAAAGCTATACGTAAGAGAAACCAACAACTTTTCTTTCTGAAGCGTCTCCTTTTGGGAAATTATATACCCGTTACCAACACAATTTATACTCATCCCAGGTCAAATTTGATGAAATAATTTTTATGTTGTATAAATGTTCTTTTAGATGGTCGTATATTTTAGTTTATTTTTTTTTTAATAATAATTATAACATATTTACATTCCATCATAATTCGTCGAAAATTTTTCGTCGTAAATATATACATAATTGTCATTATTTTCAGTTGTCAGATATTTGAAACATATTGCTGTATAGTAAATACAAAATAATAATATAAAAAATTAGTAATGATACATTCATGCTATACAAAATACATACTCCTTTCTGTTTATTAAGTTAAACACTGCAAGATATCGTTGAAGCTAAATATCTCGAAAGCACCAGTAAATCACAATTAACAAATTACCATAAAGACAAATTTAAAGCAATTTAATTTTAATTTGTTTCTATTTTGTGAATAAATGTTAATACTTATGTCAGTTCTGAAATAACCTGAAAAGTAAAAATATTGACAACAACAAATTGATTTTTGTATTTATTAACACAAAAAAAGCTATTAGATGCAATAAGGTTGGAAGTATAATTTGTTGTGTTGTATGCAATATCTTGAAATGAGATTTTCATTTCATGTAATCGAACACTTTTATGTTTATTAATATAAAATTAACGTCATATTTAATAAAAACAATTACATTGCAATGTATGAATTACATTAATTAATTACACATTAAGCTAATAAATAGAAACATATAAATCATTATAAACCAATTCAAAGCATTCGAACAAGGTTTCGCAAATAATAAATTTCCTATATACGAGTTGAAGCGTAAACGGACAATTTTTTGCACTTAGCGGCCGAGCGGTCGACCAGAATAACAAAAAACTTGTACTTGGATGTATCATCGACACACTGCTAAAATATTTATAGAACTTACTTAATTCCAAGAGTGCACCAACAACCCCTTCGTGGGGGTTGTTTGGCACAACGGAAGAGTTGTGAAAATTATTAAAATTAATAGGACCTACTTTGTTCGTAATCGCCCATGACACAAAATCATAACTTTCTTCAACCTTCAAAAGCAAGAACTAACTAGAATAGACAGAGAGCTGAAAAATTTCGATATCATTTTGTTCTTTATTTCCCGGAAACCTGACAAGCTTGCGTTGTGTCAAAGACAACTTACCCCGGCAGTTTACTGTCCCTTTTTGTGCGTCGTATTCCCATCGAGCTTATATGACTAGAGGGAGCGTGACGGGCTTTGTTTGTGGCCAAAGATAATAAGGTCGAAAGTCGTATATTTTCTCGTTCCCAATGTAACGCACCAATGAGCGGTCAGATTAAACTGGCGGCTATATGTCAAATTTGAATTAGGTAGTCGCGTATGGCGTGAAAGGTAACCTCACAAAATAAAAATCCTTTACTGTTTTTGAATGTACATACATTTGTAGTACCTGTTATAATTGTGACATTTGTTAAAAAAGCAATTAAACCATCCAAGAGCAATTAATTCACTATTCCGGTTCTCTGCAAAAATCTTTTTGAGTGACGTTTGTTCAACTTTTATATAGTAACAACAGAATCCATTTTTTTATAGGTTTGGACAAAATGTATTCTCGCGTGTAAGATTTTATTTGTTTCTGTATAGCTTGACCAGCGAGTAGTTGCATCGAGAGCGTTGCGCAGTACTCAGGTCACGTACTCATTATATTTACGCTCTGCGCACCGCTGTCGAGTCAAGTTTAAGTTGGTTGTACTATACATGATTTGTTTATTTTCTTTAATAGGAATATGGGTAATAAACTACAAGGAAAATACAACTTATAATAGGAAAATATTTTATTTGAACATAATTTAACTACTGGTTTTTAAACAAAATGGTCTTGGTGTAAGAACTTCGAACTCTCTTTTCTGATTCTAATAACATGGTTTTACACAAATAATGCTCCATTAATGTTGATAAATTGCACACTTTATGTCTTAATCGCATGTTGTAACGAGACAATTGGCGAATTCGAGCAATTTTCTTGCTTATGGTAGTTCTTGCTAATGCTAAAACTGCCCGTGCTTGAGGAGACGAAGATAAGTCTGACATATGTACGTCACCCATATATCGAGGATTGTACCTACAATAAAATAACGTTAGAATATACCTAAAACAAAGTTACATATTACATAAATTTTCTCCTTTTTCTTGCAAGTGCTGAAGGATGTTCCGTTGGTGTTGCACTGTGTGGCACTTTCAAAGCTCGTAGCCGTGGCAGTGATTGTTGACTCTGTGTGTCCACTAGTGTCTGCTACAACTGCATCGCTCATGCTATCTGCGTCCGTATTTTCATTTGGTAGATCACTCATAACAAAAATACTTGGCACCGCACTACGGGAGAGTTATGGTCTTCCGTCTTTTCCCAGTTTATAATCGCTATTAGAAAAGTGTCTTGAACACAACACGGTTGTTTTAAAACCCCGAATTTTTATAGGTATAGCTTCAATCCGAGCTTGTTTTGAGTCTTGAACTGTTGGAAATCTACGAGAAGGTATATGTTATAATTTAATATTACTGTATTGCGGTAATAAAGGTCATACCTGTGACACGTTATATTTTTTGATGCTGCCTTTTTACAAAAGCAGCAGTTTCGCCCCATTGTTACCTCTTAACCATCCAAGGTACCATCTACATGCATTAATGCATCTACATAGGTAAACAAACTCATAACCTCGATGTAAACATATGTTCAAAATAATGGCGGTATCTAGCATCTGTGCGCATGCGCGAACAATGTGCACGAGAATCTACACGAAATTCGACCTTATTGACAAGGTATGTTGGGCCAAAACAAGCCAATGCATTGGGATAGACCGTACTCCGTCTAGTTATAGATGGTCTAAGCGTATTCCCCATCAGTTGTTTGCAAGACAATATTTAAATTTGTGCTCGAGTGCGTACTTATACCCGCTCATATCAACTTACAAAGTAAATAGAATTAATCATTATTAATATGACAGCCGCGTCGCGTTTGTTGATTGTCTTACACCAGCCCACTCCACCAAAATTAGGTTATGTCGCAAATTAGTCGGTATTATTTTGTTCGCGCCAGATGATGTTTTTCGTATAATTAATAACGTTTGTATACTAAAATTGATCGTACGAGGCTTATGTATTATTATTTTTTAATGGTAACGTAGCAACACGTGGAATAAAGCTCGTAGCGACCAAATCTACAGATGTCATACGGATTTAATAGTAAATTATTGGAAAATGTGTCACTATTCCGGGAAAATTTGCATATTTATTGCTTCGTGTGCAACGAAATTGTTACGCAAATCGGTTGTGTCAGCAAACGAGAAAAAAAATCTTCGCATCTGAACGCATAACTGGTTTCTGTTATATTCAAGCTGTCATATCCATCGTGGTACTTGTATCCACTTGTATCATCGTAATTTTTGTTTGTTTTCAGGTTACCATAGCGACCGAATTGGGAAAAGTTGTCACCAGGATTCAGCTAGAAAGATCAGAGGTGGCGTTCTTTGTATACACAAATAGAAGCCCTCTAAGGTAAATAATATAATAGACTTTATTAATGTGATATTAAGAATTAGTACTCCATTTTTTAACACAATTCTAGACAGCTTTTTAGGTGATTCTTTTTTGACAATTACAGTCTTATTAATTAGAATTATCTTTAAAATTTTCAGAAGATACGAACATTTGACTGATACATTTGCACTGACGAACTATGCGTTGGATAACATGAGCAGTTGGCCTGTGGTGAAGCTGCCAAATGAAGAGGGTATTCAGGAAACTTATGAAAATAAAGAAGACTTTCAGCAACGTTTGAAAACATTCAGGTACGACTATTTGTTAATTATTAAGACCGAAATAAACATGAAAAATATTTTGCACAGATCGGGTTCCCTCGCGTGCGTTTTGAACGTTTTGACGTTTTCCTACTAATACTGTCCCAGCTACATTATAATTTTCCGCTACGATTGACGCAGTGCGCGCTGCACCTTTCACTTTGATCATTTTTGTTGTGCATTTATTGTATCAAGGCGATTCAAAAAGGTAAGGGCTTGTTATTATGTATTATTTTGTATATAATATATAGTAAATATACGATACCTTCGACCTTCGCGATACCTTTGTGGTTTGGCCACACGGTAGAGCTAAACATACTGAGTTCCTTAACCACCTGAACAATGTTTGTCCTTCCATCAAATTCACGATGGAAATAGAAGAGGATAATCAGCTGCCTTTCTTGGATGTGCTGGTATACAGAACGTCAACGGGTAGGCTTGGACATACAGTCTATCGTAAGAAGACACATACCGATCGGTACTTGAACGCCAAATCACACCACCACCCCCAACAGAAGAGAAGTGTTATTAACACTTTGTTCAACAGAGCCGAGAAGGTATGCGACTCTAGCACCTTGGACGAAGAACGAAAACACTTGGAGTGGGCCCTACGTCAGAATGGATACACCAAGTCTGACATACGGGGTGTCACACAAAGAAAACCGCAAGTCTCAGAGGAACCGCAAGAGCCAAAGGGGTTCGCTTGCTTACCATACGTAAGTGGGGTATCAGAGAGAATCGGTAGAGTACTGAAGAAATCGGGTATCACGGTAAGGTACAGAGCACCAGCTAAGGTAAAGGATCTTTTGCCTAACCCAAAGGATATCACACCACTCCTGAAGAACGAAGGGGTAACAAGATAACATGTGAGTGCGGAACACGCTATGTAGGACAGACAGGACGAAGCATCGAATGTCGAATCAAGGAGCACAGTAGGGACACCCGGCTAGGCAAGATTCAACAGGCCGCTGTTGCCCAACACTGCCACGAGTCGGGACACAGAATGCATTTCGATGACGCGAAGATGTTGGCAAGGGTGGGTAATTATCATCGAAGGCTTATTAGAGAAGCCATCGAAATTTACAAACATCCTGACAACATCAATCGCGAGGACGGTACTGACATTAGTAGGGTCTGCAAATCGATCCTAACGCGGTCAGGTGGAAAAGCACATGGAGCGGTAGCTCCAGATGTGCGCAGTGAGGTGTAAATTCAGGTATATAAGGGAGACTTTCTTGGTAGGTCTTCAGTATTCAATTAGCTTTGAAGAAGCGAGCAACATGGTTCGCGAAACGTCAGCATTAACAAATCTTGACACACGGCATAACCCGGAAGCAGTTTATTTTCTAGTAAATATATAGTTTGCGCGCAAAGTATGGAAACATACCCCATATTTTTGTTTTTATGACCTTCAATCAGAAAAATCATGGAATATTGAAAACTTTTGTTTGTGAATGAAAGGCGATTTCTATGCACTGAATATGAATCCAGACTTGAAAGTTTCATATCATCTCTCGTTTTTGTTGTTCTTTTTTTATTGGAGCACCTGCACACTACTTAAAGAATCGCTGTAAATAATTCAAAAATATTTGTGAACAAACTATCACGATTTCAGGTAAAAGTACCAAGTTTAGGGTTTGCTATGAGATCTTTTAGATGTTTCTTGGACATTAGGTACAGCTTTTTGACATTTTCATCCCACCTGCTTCGAAAACCATACGCCAGAGTCCATATTCATATTTTCAGTTGTGTTTTTTCCAAAAAATTATGTAAGACAATTAAAAGCTCTACCAAAATCTCTTAGAAAAATATGAGGGTTACATTAAAAAATATGCTGAAGAGCCAGAAACAACTCAAAATCGATCAAATTGAATATTGATAGTTAAAATTCAACGTGTTTTTTAAAAATAAAATTAAAATTAAATTTAAATTAAATAAATAATTTTTTTAAACAAACTTTCTCAATTCAAAGGAACGTTTGTTAATCCTAACCAACGGTTGTTTTATATATACGCAAGAATATATAGATATATCAAATCGTTCAGTGACGAAAACAGTTGTTTTTTGTTTTTGGTTGTCGTACTTTAAGATTGTACAACTAGAAAAGGCACCCGGTTCTTAGTCTCTTTCCATCAATATTAGAGCTGTTGGACATTTCTACGTCAGGTACATTGACAAAGCAAATATGTAGGTTGTGTTATATTAAAGAAATATTCTTATTACAAGTATGTGTTCTCTTAAAACAAATAAGTTATGCAGAGAATGTCATTTTCTTAAAATTAGACAACCATTTTTCTGTGTATGATTCCAAATAATACTTTGCGCGCTCATTGTATAGATATAATTATCAATCATTTATACTAAAATGGCTTAAATCCAAAATAATAAAATTTTCAGTAGAGCAAAAAGACATTTTAGATTTGTATAGAACCAAACGGAGACCAGCTGCATTATTTACTGGGGATGTTAAGATGTACATTACAAATTACTAAGTTAATTATTATTATTATTATAACTTCGCGCCTTTTAATCGATGACGAATTTGCTTATAGAATAGGGTATTTGACTATTATTGGAAAACCATCTTAGTGTGTTTATTCCTTCACTCAACATTGTAAATGCATTATTCTTCGTAATAATGTGCTCCATATTTCATAAAAATCAGCGTTAAAAATTGAATCACAAAAAGTCCCGCCAAAACGATACTTTCTGTTGTGTGACGCCACCCGATAGTAGATGTCAAATCGGCTCATATGGTCTGTCAGCATCGGCATTGTCGCCGTTTGGTAATTGTGTTGTATGATGTGTGGTTTTCACAATTGCTACATAAAAATTGATTATAAATGGTGTATAAATCCACAATGCAGAAATACGTCAAGAAAAACTCCGGATAAACTATTTGTAGCTGTTCCGCAAGATTTGAAACTGCGAAGAAAGTGGTTGCCTCGTAGAAATCCAAATGAAATAAATAGCGGCCAATACAAATGTTTTTTGTTGTGAAGATTACTTCGACATAAGTAAAACTGACTAGAATAAGTTATCTATCGTATTTTCGAACCAGGTATTATCTGATCTGACAGCTTAAGGTTGTGGGCTATCCTAACCTACAAAGTTATGCTTACATGGCACTTTAGTGCTATTAAATTCAAACGGGAGAAGCATAAGAGCGCGTTCGGATAACCCGGTATTGTACGGAGAGAGTGACGCGCTGCATAATAGGCGGACTAACGTCATACGGCGTTTATCTGCATATAAAAGAGAGACAGCCGACCCAGGTTATCTGAGCATTGCTCTCCCCATACCCTACCCTGACAAACCGAACGCGCTCTAAGCGTACTAACGAATGACGTCACTGGAGACTGAGCCAATTACAGAGCGTTTTCAATCACGTGATAGGACGTGAATAAAATTCAATTTTAATTTTGGTTTATAATAGAAATAAAGCATTTTTTTAAAGTAATGAATAGTTTTCTTAAACTGTAATCTATTAAGATGACTATAATACAAGCCATAATTTTAATACAGTCAAATACCCTATTATGTAACACAAAAGCCATTTTGGCAAAAGCTGGAGTTATACAAAAAAATTGATGACGTAAACGTCAAAACAGGTAATTTTGGTAGAATAGTCCCGTCAAGCGTGAAACGCAGACAAAAAGTCCTTATACATCCGGGAAATTGATTGCTTACGTGTTTGAAATTGATATACAACCGCAGGAATCCGGCAAGTGATACGGAAATCAATCCTGCTCCGGAAACATCCATCATAATAAAATTAATCACTTCGTGAGTGAACGGAAACGCCCCAAAAGCATCAATTATCAAACGCTAATTATAAGTACACTAATATGGAAATTGATATTGGATAACCTATAACGTGTACATATATTCTTAGCAACCTTCCTCTTTATTTATTTATTTGCCATTAGTTTGTAACTACATTCTTAGTAAATATTTATTTTACCACTAATATAAAACAAAGCTTTTGCATTAGCGTTTATAGGCATAATACATACCTACTTAAAAGAGTATTAGATAGTCATATTCATATAATTTTAATAGGCCATAACTTTTCTTTGCGGCAGATATACTAAAAAAATAAGTGTTACTAATACCGTTAGTAACATTTACCCAGTTATGATGAACTTTAATATATTGTTCTGTTGACAGGGAAAAACTCCTAGAAGAATTCAACAATATGTCAGATATATTTCAGTGGTACTCTGCTGTCAATGAAGCCATGTTGAATCACCTCACCAATCAAATCAAAGAAGCTGACAGCAGTGGAGTTTGGAGGTAACATAGTTCTTTTCCCTAAACTTAAGTCATGGTTAAAATATTTTCAGTAATAATATAACAAGAGAGTGAGAATAAATTGAAAATAATTTGACAGATTGTTTGAAAACTTGTTGCCAGCTTGTCGAGCCCTGCGGGCTCTCGTGACTATTGCCAAATGGCAACAAGTTTGAACAAAATCTGTCAAATTATTTTCTAATTTATGGAACTCTCGAGTTATATTTGACTAGATTATTTTTTGATTCACAAATTTTTACAATAAAAAAGATCAATAAAACTATCATAAAATTATTGAAAAATTTAATTTAATTAATTATTACTTACAATATATGAAAATATCGTTGACACATTGTGAATATATTAAAAGAATTAACAATTTAAATTAGTACAATGAAAAACGCAATTATTAAAAATATTTCGAGACTCATTATTTATTGAGGATTTGGAATTGCTTGTTATATTAAGTGTTTCCTCCTGCGTATTTTCTCTAAGATTATTTATTATATTTGAATGATGTTTTTGGTTCAATTGTAAGTATGGTTTAATCGAACTTGCAGAATTATGACCAGTGACCTTGATTAGTTCTTGTTCTCCTACACCAGCTTTTGAAAGGTTACTTACTGCACTTGATCTGGCAGAATAGTTAGTTATTTTTTTAGTAACTGTGTCTAGACCTACTTTTTCTGCGGATTCTTTCATCCATTTTGAAATGGAATTTATTCCCACAGGAACGTTTTTATACCAAAAACCATGAGTTTGCCAAGCCGGATTTGGAGTAAGAAACAAGCGTTCGGTTTTAATATTTTCTTCACGTTTACTCATTAGTTTTTCAAAAAGACGAACAGGGCAAATATCTGGGTTATTTATGTTTGGAGTCAACCATTTACTATTAGCGCACCTTTGTGCTCCACCCTGTGCAGTTTTTGTAAAGATGGGATTGTATTCAATGCGGCCAGTATTTAATCTTTTTATGTCGGTTTCTTTTTTAAAATAATGAACTAAACATTTCGTAGCTTCTCCTCCCCTCCAAGCTAGTTCATACGATGCAACGTGAAAAAACTTTCTTTGCAATGCACAAGGTGTATCTTCGTCCCAATAGTAAAAAATTTGCAACAATTCTGTATTAGAAAGTGCCACAGAACTTTGTTTGTGCTTTTCAGGATGTTTTTGTAAAATTTTTCTTTTTGCATCTCTTGTATTCCGAGCATTTCTGAATTCTATATCATGGAAAGGATCAAAGGACCTGTTATACTTATTAAAGTAAAGTTCTTGAACTAATTTTGCCGTTTTATTCCACATTGTCTTTATTACTGCTTCTTTATAATCATTTCCGTCTTTTCTTTTCATGTTATAAGCCCAATCTTTTAAAATCAATGCCAGAGTAGCTGTTGTAGTAGATTGATCCAGAATATAATTTCTTTCTTTGGTGAAGGTCTTAAATTGTCTCCATATAGACTGATTACTTATTAGAGTATTTTTCGAAGTAGTTTCTGAAATCTTTTTTGTAATTTCTGCATTAGAAAAGGTACTAAACCGATGACTTTCACCCATTTCGCGTTGACACAATTAAGTAATTATTTTGACAAGTATCTGACAGTTGCTAGGCAAATAAAAGCTACAGTGATTATTCCCGAGAATAATCACAAGAGATTTATTCCCACTATAATAATGACATAATTGGTTGAAACTTACCCTTGTGACAAATAAAGAAGCATTTCATTGGTTTTAAGAAACGTCAAAAAATAATCAGATTAAAATACATTGAATTATGCAATAAAACAGTTTGCTTTGATTAAAAAAGTCATAGACTTGATACTCATAAAAACAAAGAAAATTTTGTACGACCTTTTTTTATGGTCTCTAAGATTTATAGGCACTGAAGCACATCATTCACGATTTGTTATCTTTGGAGGGAAAACTTTCAACGTTGAAGGCAAACTGAAAAATAAAGTTAGTATTGATCGGTTCATTAATAATTCGAACAAGGAATATAAACGCAGAAAGCGAAGAAAATAGTCTCTGGTTTTATAGATAAGAGCCGATTTTATTATTTATGGCGCAATGTAGACGTAACGAAAATAGATCTTTCAATCTAAAAATGTTGTTTCTAAGGAAAAATATGGAAGCAGTCATTTCAAACGTTTGGATTTCTGTTTTGAGATTGGTAACGTAATATTAAATAATCGAAATTATCATTAATGTATTTTCGGATGAAAACAGTTTTTCAAGGTACATTTTCTTCAAAAATTAAACATATTGGTTACAGTAAACCATTACAAGACCATTAACTAAGAATAATGAAGGGGAAAGTTTAGTGATTTAAAGAAACTCTCGCAGATCAACGAAAGAAACTTTAATTTCCTGTCGCCGGATTCTAAAAGGTACGTGCTATAAATACAAATAATCCGCTACTGAAGTCCCCTTCTGAAATACGTCATTAAGAAGATTACAGCTACATTACTGCGTTGGTACACTTTTTTTATATCAAGGAAACAAATTTAAACGTTTTCCTGTGTTATTAAAGACGTAATATCAACTTATTGACAGTGAAAATTGAACAAAATCCTCTATAATCTTAATTTAGGTCAACAGATAAATCCCTATTCCCGCATTGCCCTTAAAAATCCCGATTTGAATAACTATAAGATCATTTGAAGATGACATTTTCGCATAGCTGCCAGAATTACTGACTTAAAAAAAATATTAAGTTATCAGCGATGGAAAGCTCTATAATATTGGTCATTGGAAGTAATTGGAAAGAAGAAAAAAGACGAATGGTGTATGTCCAATATTTATTGATGTAGCATAATTTATATAATTATTTAAATTTCGCGCCCGAACAGAAGGAAGGTGGTGGGGGTAGTGGTAGGAAGTGAGCAGGTTAAGAAGTTGAATGCATTATGTTATGGTTGTCGAAAGTATTAAGACGTAGAATAAAGTGTTTAAGTGGAGAATTGGTATTTTATTATATAAATAGACGGAGCCTTACAAATCAGGTGTGGGGTAAAAGGCAAAAAAAAAAAAAAAAAAAAAAAAAATTTTACGTGTGAGAGTACCAGGCGACATAATCTTGGTCGAAGAAAAATGTCTACTGATGAGGGAAATAGCGGCCGAACATATTCTTTACAACAATATGAAGCTTTCAGCGATAAAGAGGGTGAAATGACCAAGGACGTTTCAAGCAGAACAGCAGTTGATGGGAAAGATGCGTTGGAGACTTTAAAAGTTGCCCCTGAAGTTTTTGACCACGTGCATAACCTC
The DNA here is from genome assembly GCA_963966075.1 of Aphodius sticticus. NCBI lineage: Eukaryota > Metazoa > Arthropoda > Insecta > Coleoptera > Scarabaeidae > Aphodius > Aphodius sticticus. The sequence continues at coordinate 7,405,427 of OZ014510.1, forward strand.
AATTTAGTACGCGAGTTGGAACTTATGAAAAAGGAACGAGACCTGATGGAAAGGGAGGTAAATCTCTTGAAAAGAGAAGCCGAAATACTAAAACAATCGCCGAGTCCAGCTAATTGCGGTAAGTCACAGATCAGTATCAAAATGATTGGTGAATTAGTGCATGAATTTACGGGTGCTGATTGCGCTTTTGATCAATGGAAACAGCAACTAACCGTAGTACTACGCAATTATAAATTGGAAAATGATGATGCAATGCTGCTGATTTGTAGCCGATTGAGAGGAAAAGCGCAAGTTTGGTTCCATTCCAAGCCGCAGTTTTTGGAAATGAACGTAACCGAGTTTTTGGAAGAAATGAAGTTAATGTTTGATCATCGCCAAAACCGCTTAGACTTCAGGAAAGTGTTTGAAGCCCGCAGATGGCTGCCTGGAGAAAATTTTTATGACTACTACCACGACAAAATAATAAAGGCAAACCGAGCGCAAATATCCGACGATGAGTTGCTGGACTACCTCATAGATGGAATTCCTGATCTGTATTTGAGAAATCAAGCTAGAATGCAAGACTTTACGTCCACGTCACAAATGGTACAGGCGTTCAAAAAAATTACTCTTGCATCTGCGACCAGGCTGAAGGCGGCATCAAGAATAGATGAGAAACGAGGTCCGAGGTCACCAGTCCAGTGTTTCAACTGCAATAAACTAGGCCATATGGTGGCAACCTGTCCAGAAGAAAGGCGTTCCAGGGGTTCGTGCTATTGTTGCGGGAGTGTGAATCACCAACAACGGGATTGTCCGAAAAGAATGCCCGAACCAACACCACCAATCAGAAGCAGTCCCACCAGTTCAGGAGGCAGAAATACATACCTGCTCGATCAAGAAGAGACGCCTGCTTATGTAATTCCTATCATTGTTGAGTATAGCTTTAATAACCTTTTTTTTAACTTGTCGATAGATGCATATTTAGATACCGGTAGTCCAATAAGCTTAATTAAAGAAAGTTGTTTAAAAAAAGGATCCTATAATCCGAATTTTGACAGTGTAAAACAATATTCTGGCATAAATGGAGCAAGGTTGAATATTTTGGGAATTTATGATAAAGCCGTAATTATTGATAATGAGGTAGTTCCAATTATTTTGCATGTTGTGCCTGATAGTACAATGAAATGTGCAGCTTTATTGGGAAGGGACTTTACATCTTTGGGAAATATTAGAATTGTTCTTGATGAAAGGCAGGGTGTTAGATTATTGCGAAATGGGGAAAATGGTTCTGAACCTTTTGCTAAGGAGAATGAGTCACTGATGTTAATTGATATCAGTAGTGACACAGATAGATTGCACCCTAATATCAATATCGATCCGAATCTTAATTTAGAAGTTCAGGGTAAAGTAAAAAAACTAATTTCTGAATATTTACAAATGGATGGGCTAGACGAACCTGTTACCAAGTTTGAATGTAAGTTAACTTTGCAAAGTAATGATAGTAAACCTTTTGCTTTTCGGCCTAGAAAACTTTCATTCCAACAGAAATTAAAACTGCAAGAAATTTTGGATGATTTAGTTGATAAGAACTTCATTCGAGAAAGTTATTCTGAGTTCTGCAGCCCAATTGTGTTAATAAAGAAAAAGAATGGATTAGATTACAGACTGTGTGTGGATTTTCGTGAATTAAATAAAATATTGGAAAAGGATAGATATCCCTTGCCTTTAATTGATGATCAGTTGGAGTTACTCAGAGATAAGCAATATTTTACTTGTTTAGACTTAAAGAATGGATTTCATCATATTAAAATGGATGAAAATTCGGTTAAGTACACTTCATTTATTACTCCCTTAGGTCAGTATGAATACTTGCGTTTACCTTTTGGTATTTGTAATGGTCCTTCAGTGTTTAGTCGTTTCATAAATAAAATATTTCTAAGTTTAATCAGACAGCATAAAATTTTAGTATATTTGGATGATATTATGATTGCTACAAGTACTATTGAAGAACATTTAGAAATTCTCAGCGATGTTTTGAATTTAATGGCACACAATCTGTTGGAATTAAAACTCGAAAAGTGTTCCTTTGTACAGAGTGAAATAGTTTATTTGGGATATTTGATTGACTCTACCGGAATTAAACCGAATCCTGAAAATATTAATGCAGTTAAAGAATATCCTGTGCCCAGTAGTTCTCAACAAGTTCACAGATTTTTGGGTTTGGCATCATATTTCAGACGTTTTGTTCCTTCTTTTGCGGTGTTAGCCAAGCCTCTTTACGATTTGATTAAGAAAAATTCCACATTTTGTTTTGGAGAAACGGAAATGACAGTTTTTAAGATGATAAAGGATAAATTAGTGAAGGCACCAATATTGTCAATATATTCACCATTTTTGGAGACTGAGTTGCACTGTGATGCTTGTTCACAAGGTTATGGTGCCATACTGTTACAAAAGCAAAGTGATAATTTATTTAGACCCGTCTTTTACTTCAGTAAGCGTACTACAGTAGTTGAATCTAAATTGCATAGTTACGAGCTGGAAATGTTAGCAATAATAAACGCTTTAGCTAGATTTCACACATACTTACAAGGGATAAAATTTAAAATTGTCACAGATTGCAACTCTATCAAACTAGCATTGAACAAAAAAGAAATAAATCCTAAAATAAATAGATGGGCATTGATTCTGCAAAATTACGATTATCAATTGGAACATAGAGATAGTAATCGCATGCGTCATGTAGATGCTTTAAGTAGAGTGTATTCAGTTTTGATTGTTGAGGAAAATACTTTTGAACAAAATTTAGTCATTGCACAAAGCTTGGATAAAAAGATTGATGAAATAAAAATCATATTACAAGATCAAGAAATGAAAGAGTATGAATTGCGTGATGGTTTAGTATATAAAAAGGATAAAAAGAAAGTTTTGTTTTATGTTCCCAGTAATATGGAGCATCAGGTTATTCAACTGAGTCATGATAGTTTTGGGCATCGGGGAGTGGATAAGACTTGTGAATATTTAAAACGAACGTATTGGTTTCCTGACATTAAAAGTAAAGTAAAGACATATATTCGAAATTGTATAAAGTGCATAACGTATTCAGGAACTGCGGGTAAGACCGAGGCAATATTACATAATATTCCTAAAGGTAATAAACCATTCGTTACATTACATATAGATCATTATGGACCCTTAGAAAAGACCCCTCGAAATAACAAATATATTTTTGAAATCATTGATGGGTTTACAAAATTTGTACGACTGTACCCTGTGAGATCAACAAAAGCTTGTGAGGTTACCAGACAATTGGAGGATTACTTTGCTAATTATAGTAAGCCAGTTAGGATTGTGTCGGATAGGGGAACTTGTTTTACATCTCAGGAGTTCTTAGATTTTGTGGAAAAGAATAATATCATTCACATAAAAGTAGCCACAGCCTCTCCGAAGTCAAATGGTCAAATTGAAAGAGTGAATAGGGATTTAACTCCAATGTTGTCTAAATTGTGTAACGTAAAAAATAAATGGGATCATCATCTTCATGAGGTTGAATTTGCAATTAATAATTCTTTTTCAAAATCTACCGGTAAGGCACCAGCCATGCTGTTGTTTGGTATTAACATGAGGGACCGTTATGATGCACTGAGAAATTATTTAGAAATTGAAGGGAGTAATGAGGTTGACTTGAACGAATTGAGAGAAAATGCTGAAGTTAAAAACGCAAAAATCCAGACCAGTAACAAACATTATTTTGATTCCAGACATAAACCTCCACATCAATATAATATTGGAGATTATGTAATGATTAAAAATACCGATGTTACCCCAGGGATAAATAAAAAACTATTACCAAAATATCGAGGACCATATGAGATAAAGCAAATGTTGGGTAAAGATCGTTATATAATTGAAGACACCGAGAATTTTCAAATAACACAAAGGCCCTTTAAAGGTGTTTGCAGTGCCGAAAATATGAGAATGTGGTTGCAAGTTTAGTCGTAATGAATTGTGGATTGTAGTATGTATGTTATTGAGAAAATTATAGTTTAATTTAGGTACTTTTGTCTTGATCGGGACGATCATTGTCAGGTTGGCCGAATTGTTAAGTATGTATTTACAATGCCAAAAATATGAAATTTCGTTAAAATTTAGTCTTAGGAATTGATGTACTGATTTGTTAATTGTTAAGTGTCAATAATAAGAAAATATGTATGAAAATTTAGTTTTAGTGAATTGTTATTGTACTGCGTTATGTAGGAAATTCTAATTTTGTTTAGGTACGTTCCTCCTGATCGGGACGATCATTGTCAGGTTGGCCGAATTGTAGCATAATTTATATAATTATTTAAATTTCGCGCCCGAACAGAAGGAAGGTGGTGGGGGTAGTGGTAGGAAGTGAGCAGGTTAAGAAGTTGAATGCATTATGTTATGGTTGTCGAAAGTATTAAGACGTAGAATAAAGTGTTTAAGTGGAGAATTGGTATTTTATTATATAAATAGACGGAGCCTTACATTGAAAAAGGCGATCTTATGTTTTCAGTTAAAATTTACAATTTGTATATTATAACGAACGAGATTTATTTAGTTCAAATAATTATGATTTTGTTGAGTGATTCTTTTTTTAATTAACGAAATTGTTGGTTGGATTAAAATGCTATATTTTAAGACTGCGATAAATGGTTCTTTGATTAAAGAAATTATTGTTTGTTGAAGGAATTAATGTGGACCTATTACACTGTGTTACAAAAGAAAAAAAAACGAAATATACTTTTCACGAGACATAGCGGAAGTTGTTGAGCTGGTAGAGCTAAACATAATGGCATAGCTGAAATTTTCCAAACACCCCCAAAATATCGATTTAAAAAAAACGTTTTTGAAATGAAAGAGGAAGCATAGACCATTATAAATATCTACTCTTCGGTCAGATCCACTAACAAATCGAAAAGTTATGGACGTTCAAGTTCAGAAGATTCCAATTATTTTCAGATTTTTACAACTTTAACAACAGTTTGATGACGTGATTGAATCCGAAATATTTTTTGCTATTTTTTTATTGAAAGCTCATTTAAATGTGCGTCTAATACGCGTTTGTTTATTAGAATCCATTGAAATTTAACAGAATTATAAAATTTTATTGACCGGCGAGACACATCACACTACGGAGAAAAAATATACAAGCCGACTGTAATAAATCCGTAGTCTTTAAACACATTAACTAGACATTACTACCACTTATATTTACAATGTTATGCTAGAATTATGACACTGTATTTTTTTCTTTTCCTTTTTGTTGTTACCTGCCAGACTATCACAATATGTTACTAAGTACATTAGAGTTTACGTTCATTACATTTTCAGGTATATTTGGGCTCAAAATAAATTGCACCAATAGCAAAATTTTCACTCGTTTATTGGAACGGTACTGAGTTACTATCGTGATCTATGAAAAATAAAAAAATAAAAACACAAAACTTAAAAATGTTTACTTGATCTCCGTCGTTAATACAATCATCAAGAGCTAATGGTTTCGTTACAGTCAAAACATTAGCATACTTAATGTATTTACGCGTTTTAACGGTCGGCAAGCGATTAAGCTGACCACACAGAAATCATGTAGAATAAAAAAGTACAAGGCGGTCGTAAGAGACAATTAAATTAATATCTGAATTGGCAAGATTGTTAATGAATATCTCATTTCAATTATCTCTATTTATCGATGATTTTTAAGTATCAAATAACCGCATAAAATAGATACAATGGAGATAAAATAGAGATTTTAACACCCATGCTCTCCTAAACCGAATGGTATATACAACCATACTAAAATAAATTGTAATTAACGCGTCTTGTACATTAATCACATAAATAATGTACTCTAATCATGCTTGTAGACACTTGGTCATCTCGTCGTGCGAATTGTCACTACAAATTGGTTCTGTATTTACAGTTTAGATAGGTTCTGTCTGTTGTGATCTTGTTCGTTTTTGTTTCATTACGTGAATGCAAAAGATTTGGGAATAAACAATTACAATGAACGGTAAAAAGCACGTAAAAAGGGATGATAATCGTTTCAAGGTCGCCGTGGATAGTGCAGTTGGTATTATATTACCAACTTCTTAAAAACGCGTTTTTTTCGTTTCGCACCGACCCTTAAAATGATGGTCATTAACTTCCAATTCACAAAAATAGCAATCCTCCACCTTATGATAAGTTTGATGATGCCATATCATCGGAGTAGAAAAGGCCATTCCAGTTCTTGAGTTATCAACATTTTTTTATTTCCATAACTTCAATTTTGACGAACAAACTACATACACGTATTCTGGTTCATACCAGCGACTTGCGGTGTAAACACGGTCAAAAAAACTGCTTTATTTTTTACTAATTATAACCGATGCTGTTTGTCCACAAACAATCCGCAGAGGTAACAAAACTTATTTCGATTGTCACACATTTTACTTTTATTTATATTTGCACTGAAGCAAGCACTAAAGCTGATTTCTTACTGCTTATGGACCAGTTTGATTGTTATTTTATATGAAATTTGGTGATACTAAAAACCTATATCGTCCTAATAGTATATACAATTGTAATAGGTTAAGATTGTCGATTAATGATTTTACGATATTTGGGTACAAGGCGAATAGTACTTAAATAACATATTAAATAGACTCAAATACAATAAAACAAGGTAATAATCAAACAAAATAATGTCTAATTAATGTGAATCAACAGTACGGATTTATTACGGCCGGGCCGTAGGTATATTCCTTCTGCCTAGTGTGAATGTCAAGACGGTGATTAAACTTCGATAACTCAGTCAAATTTCAACCGATTCTAATAAACAAACTCGTATTAGACGCAAATTTAAATGGGCTTTCAATAAAAAAATAGAAATAAAATATTATGGATTGACAGGTCATCAAACTGTTGTTAAAGTTCAGAAAATCTGAAAATAATGGGAAATTTCTGAATTTGACGTCCATAACTTTTCGACTTTTTATTGGATCTGACCGAACAGTACGGCCTTATAATAGTCTGTGTTCCCGCTTTCATTTGCATTTTTTATTTTGAAAATCAAACGCAAACTGACGGAGTTCTACATTTTTATACACATGCAAGTACCCAAAAACAGTTTTTTTTTGTTCAGTTCGGAAGTTGAATCGGAATCGGAAGTTGAATCGGAATCGGAACTTGAACCTGCATGCACTAGCACCTATATTGCCGATCACACGGACTTTTTAGCAATTTATCCAATTTAGACGCATGACATCAACTGAGCGGTAGGCTTTCACCAGTCTACTATTTATACTCAAGATAATGCCGAACTGCGAGGAGAGTGTTTACAGCGCCATCTAACAATACAGTTGGATGAGGTATTCACATTAAAAATATATTCATTTGAATCAAAATATGATTTCTGTGGCGGAAGTAAACCTATTTTTAACCTAAAGCGCAAATGAATCGGCGAGTTCGAAAACAGTACAAGTCCAAAATTGGCCATTTTGAACTGAAATTGCCAAAATGTTCACTATGATTTATTCCATCGAATAGACCTAAAGAGAATGCTTGGTCGAAATAAACAAGTCCAGAACAGTGCTTTTTTGCTCGCTCATGCAACGCGTTTCTACTCAGTTTCTACTGATATCAGTCGTAAACATTCGCCAACTTCGAAATTTGCGTTGAAATCGTTGTTGAGGTATGCCGAAGTAATCAATATAAATATCAATATCAAAAAGATCAATAATATTAAAAAAGTCCACAAGTATGTAACTGGTAAAAATTTAGAATTTTACTACCACGTGACTTCCGGACCGACTACTACCGTAGAAGAGGAAATTTAATACTATTATGTATATAATCATCAAACTCTATATCATACTCATATCATAATCATATCGCCATATATGTATAGGGTTAGTCAAAATTACTAGAACACCTAAATAATTTTCCAACAGTAAACAATTTCAAAAAATTCTTCAAGGAAAAGTTATTTTGTTTTAAACAATCTATCGTTTAAATATATTTTTATTACGTTTCATTTTATTCTGGATATCTCGTAACCTTCCCTTTTTCAAATAGAACAACCTGTATAGCTTTACATTTTTTAATTCTAAGATTAATTCTAAGAATCTTTTGTATGATTTATTTATAAAATGCCTTATTTTTGAGTTATGATCAATTAATCAAAAATAGACGAAATTACCGAAAACCTAAATAATTCTCGAACTGAGAAAAAAATTGTGTTTAAACAAACTATTGTTTATTCTGGAAATTTGGTTACATACATAATATTTTTTAATTCTATGATTAATTCTTTTATAGAAATCATTTTTTTTAATACAATACTGTCATTTTTTAGTTATAAGCAATTAATCAAAATTCCTGGACTTCAAATTAAGAATATTTTCCCGCATACATACACATTTATTTAATTTGCCAGCTTGAATATTTAATTTATTATGCTATTTCATAGTTTAGTTATTTTTTCTTGATTTTTTTATCCGTTAATGATCGGTTAATTGCTCATAACTCAAAGATGATGCATTTTATAAAAAAAATGATTCTTACAAACTCTTAGAATTAATTTTTTTAAATATACAGGTGTGCTATTAGAAAAAGAAAAGTTTACCAAATGTTCAAAATAAAATGAACATCCGTATATTGAAAATATATCGTCGGGTTAAAGGTAAAAGTCACTAACTAACATCTAAAATAATTACGAAAATCTGACTTTAAGATGTATTACCAACAATTATAATGATATTTTCTGGATAATTAATGCATTTTCGAGTACTTAGAACACTTATTGATCGCCTCCTTGTACAAGATGCGCATTTAGAAGCATTTGACTACAATTAATTCGTGTTTCAAGAAAATGTAACAAAATGTTAGTAGTGACTTTTACCTTTAAGCCCACGATATAGCTTGTTTAAAACCAAAATACTTTTGTTTCAATTTTTCTTTGAAATTCTTTACGGTTAAAGAATTACTAAGGTGTTCCGGTAATTTTGACTAATCATGTAAAATCCGCCATTTTGAATTTATTTTAAAAATCTGACATGACATTTTAAATTATCAATCTTCAAATAGTACGGGAAATAAGTTTCATGCAAATCCTACATCATATATACCTACATCACAATAAAAATATTATTTAAATGCTTTAAATAAACAAGTATTGTTAAAAATGTAAGCTGTTTTTCCGTCGAGTTCAAAGGTCCATGATGATTGTTTTAATCATAGCTCTGCTTTTAATCAAATATAAATAAAATATGTAGTACATTTAATTCTCTGTGAACTACTTTATATTTTGTCTATGGGCACAAAATAGCTAACTGCTATACTTTTCAAGATATTGCACCAACAAAATTATTTTGTTAATTTTCTCAGAACTCACTTTTTGGACTTGTAGTGTTTTCAAACCGACCGATTCAGTTGATAAATCAACAAGTAAGTTTTTGTTTGCAAATCTTCATTTAAAAATTCTTTGGGTATTTTAGTCCAACAACAGTACTAGAAGTATTAGAATTTTCAATTTAATTCGTTGCAATAATAAAAAAAAATGTTGAGTTGTTTAATACCCAGTATATTATTCGTCTAAGCAAATTAAACTGAGATTGATATTTTATAAATAAGTCAACGATTAAAAATTCCTAGAGTATAAAAATGTTATTTCGATTCCAAACATAGCACTTACAAAACACGTTTCAAATTCTCGAAGCGGACCGACCGGCTGGACAAAAACGTGTTCTATTATGGCTGTAAAATAACTACGCCGAATGTTGCTCGAATATTTGACGAAAACATACTCATACCGTCAATGCTCCACAGGAAAACACATTTTTCTTGTCTAAAGAAATTGTTTTCGAGGCATAGTACGAGATGTCTTTTTATATTTCAATTTCGACCAGGAAATAATATCCTTGTACGAAGTATGCACATGTTTGTTTTTGCCGCATTACTAACGCGTTTCGGAAAATATAATAATATTAAATGAATAAGGAATTTATTGTTGACGCCAAAAACACTATACATACCTACATCACAATAAAAATATTATTTAAATGCTTTAAATAAACAAATATTGTTAAAAATGTACGCTGTTTTTCCGTAGAGTTCAAAAACAGCACATGTCCATGATGATTGTTTTAATCATAGCTCTGCTTTTAATGCAAATATAAATAAAATATGTAATACATTTAATTCTCTGTGAACTACTTAATAGTTTGTCTATTTTGGCACAAAATAGCCAACTGCTATACTTTTCAAGATATTGCACTGACAAAATAATTTTGTTAATTTTCCCAGAACTCACTTTTTGGACTTGTAGTGTTTTCGAACCGACCGATTCAAATGTATTTTTCTGTGGAGCATTGACGGTATGAGTATGTTTTCGTCAAATATTTGACGAACATTCGGCGTAGTTATTTTACAGCCGTAATAGAACATGTTTTTGTCCAGCCGGCCGGTCCGCTTCGAGAATTTGAAACGTGTTTTTTATATCCGAATGTGCGTTATTTGAATCGATATAACATCTTATAATTTAGGAATTTTTAAGCGTTGACTTATTTATAAAATATCAACCTAATTTGCTAATACTAATAGGATAATATGCTGGGTATAAAACAACATAACAGATTTATTTTTGATTTCTACAACAAATAATATTGAAAATTCTAATAATACTTTACTGTTATGTGTACTAAAAATTAAGAACTAAGAATTACCCCAAGAATTTTTAAATAAATTTTTGCAAAGAACACTTTTTCTTCTGTTTAAATTTGTTGAATATCTAACATATATATCAATGATAAATAAATGATTTTTCACTCAAAATGCCCACGGCACAGTGGTTGAAATAGACATTTTCAACTCGAAAACTATCGTTATGTTTAAAGCTATGCAAAAATGTTATTTGAAGAAGTATTTAGAAATATTATAGTTCGTTAAATACAAATAATAATATCTTTCTCCGTTGCATATACCAGAGAGTTGCCAAAAAGATGAACTTTTTACAATATGTCTCAAGAGTACCTAAGTATGTACCTTCATTTTCAAATCTATACAACAATGTTATTTGAAAAAGGTATTTCGATATGTCAGAAGGAATTAAATATGAAATTATAGTCACTTTCGACATTCCAAAAGATGCCAAAAGATGAAAATACCTTAACACTAAATTACCTTTATTTTGAAAGATACGCAATGTTTCTTTGAAAACGATGTTTAGAAATATTATAAAGACGCCGTAAATGAGAGTTTGACTTAAGTCAACGTACAATATATTGTTATTGTAATGCTTCCTTTATTTCCCTTCACAAAATTGTAGATGGTGGGCGCAAAAATACCAAAAGTTTACAATTCAAAGTCGAAACCAGTATTCTTCTAAAAAAAAATATGGGGCACATTCGGGCAGCTAATTCATTATGTGTTTGATAAAATATACTATTGGCTACAAAATTATAGTAAACAGTTAAGTAAACAGTGATAAACTTTTAAGTTTGTGTCCAAAACATTAGGTAATGCTGTATAATCTACGAGATTGATTGACCATAAAATAAATATTCATAATTCATAAACGCGATTAGTTATAGATAATTTTAAACATTCTTAATAAAGTACGTACTTTGTTGAATTTTATCTATTTCACATAACCTCAGCTACTTCTGACACAACGTGATAAAATAGACTTTAACAAAGACAAATAATTGCATGGTCTGCCTTGCTTTGATAAAACATTGACATGGTAGTTTTAATAATAATAATAATTAATAAATAATTATGTGATATCAAAATGCATAGTTTTGAGAGTCTAGATTGAGTATATCAACCACTGACATTCAGATTTAATTATTATAGAAATTATCACTGTCATTTTCACAGGTATCTAATAGCATTCAAGAACTTATTACGAAGCATAGAGAGTACAGGGATATCCAGTGTGTATGGGGTTCATTACTTCGGAAAAGGATACCTAAACGGCACAACTTACAGTAATTATATACGCCATGACGCAATTGCTAAAGATCTACTCAATGGTTCCCTAAACTATGTCCCAAAGTTGAAAGCAATCTACAAGAACTTAACAACGACAATGGTCCATTATGGCTCAATCAAACACAAGTAAGTATACACTAATTACTTTTCATTCAATTATACGTCAATAAATAATAAAAATTCAAAAATAATTTTCGACTAGTCCCAAAAAATAAATTCTTGGATGATTATAAATTGTTCGTTTTTCAAGTGTTAGTATATTCCTTGAAGTCCAAATTCCTTTCATCGAAAGTTTTGAAGAAAACACGACGGGTAAATACGTTAATAATTCATCTGAAGCGATCCAACAAATCATCAAAACTTGCGTAATTGTTGTGCAAATGTCCTCCCTAGAGCTTACTAAGTCATTTGTTCCAGGCGGGACATAATAATTGCCAACAAACAAAGGAGTGCGAACATAACGGATGCTATCGATTACTTCGATTCCATAGCCAACTACACAGATGAGCTCAGGAAATTACAAACCGAATTGAGACACCAAATTAGGTGAGATTGGTCGACGTTTTCTCTATTGTTATCTCATTGACGGTCGGACAAATTAATTAGGGTATATATAGGACAAGTAAACAGTTTGAGTTGCTTAGTTACGAATGATCTGTTCCTTTTTTTACTGGGAATTAATTTTGGCCTTGTCCACTTGTTTTTATTGGCAGAAAAAAACTGTTAACACTTTTCTAGAAACCTGTAACTTTTTATATAATAGTTCTAGGCAAATCAACTTTGGTATGCTTTAAGGGGATATTTAACTAAAAAAATTACAAAAACAATGTTACAACTCTTACTTCTAAGTTACACTTAAAAATGTAAATTAATAACGCAATACAAAATGGAAAAAATTTCGACATATTAGCAGGGTCCTTCGAGTTTCCCCTTCTGTTATTCAGCGTTTATGGAATCGGTTTGGGAGACTGGCCAATATGTTAGAAGAGCTGGACAAGGTCGAAATCGAAAAACTACTCAAAATCAAGGCCGATTTCTTGTCCTTTCCTCTCTACGTCAGCGTACTGCCACAGCACGAGACCTCCTAAATGACCTAAAACGACCACATGGAATAGAAATTTCTGATCAAACTGTTAGAAACAGATTAAAAGAAGCGAATTTGAAACCAAGAAGGTTTGCTCTGGATCACAGCGATTGGCAACTTCGTCACTGGACGCCTGTACTGTTTACAGACGAGTCCAGATTTCGTGTAACTCGTTGCGACGGTCGAGTACGTGTATATAGACGGCCTGGTGAACGCTACGCAGCCGCTACTATACAGAAAGTGGATAGATTTTCGGTCGTGGATCTGTGATGGTTTGGGCTGAAATCAGTATAGACAACGGAAGTGATCTTGTTGTGGTTCCTGGTTGACTAAATGCCAAGAATTACATCGAAAACATCTCGGAGGACCATGTGGTGCCTGCTGCATATGGCGTCGGTCAAAATTTCATCCGAATGCAGGACAATGCAAAGCCACACACCGCCGGCATCAGTAGAAACTTTTTACGAGAACGTGGAATTCAGGTCATTAAGTTAAGTCCTGCCCTGAATCCTATTGAACACGTGTGGGATCAGCTTGACCGACGTGTTCGCAAGCGCCCTAATCCACCACTAACCATACAGGAACTGACACAAGCCCTGATTGATGAATCGGAAAGCATACCCCAAGAATCTCTTCGCAGACTAGTGCGAAGCATGCCACGCAGGTGTGAGGAAGTGATTCGTGCTCGTGGAGGGCATACACTGTATTAAACCTCACCAATCCACAGAAAACCTGACTGTCATCGATACTATGACAGTCATTTTCATTTAGTATTGCGTTGTTAATTTACATTTTTGTGTATAATGATTGCATGATTTATATTTTTTTATTTTTCAAGGGAGTACGTCAATGATAATTTGAATGAAGCGGCTAGCAAAGAGGGCTTAGGAATAGCAATACTAGTAGTGGTATTAGCAGTATCGCCAGTTATAATATGGCTGGTTAGAAACGCTGTCAAAACAATACAGGTATTTATTATTACAATAAATTTTTATAATTACATTGGTGGACATTGTTTTGGTAAGTTTAAGGACACTATATTTTTGTGATATCTATGCAATAGGGTATTTGACTGTATTAAAAATATGGCTAGTATCATAGTCATTGTAATAGAGTACAGTTTAAGAAAACTATTTGTTATTACTTTTCAAAAAAATATGCTTTATTTCTATTAAAACCCAAAATTAAAATTGAATTTTATTCACGTCCTATCACGTGATTGAAAACGCTCTGTAATTGGCTCAGCCTCCAGTGACGTCATTCGTTAGTACGCTTAGAGCGCGTTCGGTTTGTCAGGGTAGGGTATGGGGAGAGCAATGCTCAGATAACCTGAGTCGGCTGTCTCTCTCTTATATGCAGATAAACGCCGTATGACGTTAGTCCGCCTATTATGCAGCGTGTCACTCTCACCGTACAATACCGGGTTATCCGAACGCGCTCTTATGCTTCTCCCGTTTGAATTTAATACCACTAAAGTGTCATCTAAGCATAACTTTGTAGGTTAGGATAGCCCTAACCTCCAACTGTCAGATCAGATAATACCTGGTTCGAAAATACGATAGATAACTTATTCTAGTCAGTTTTACTTATGTCGCAGTAATCTTCGCAACAAAAAACACTTGTATTGGCCGCTATTTATTTCATTTGTATTTCTACGAGCCAACCACTTTCTTCGCAGTTTCAAATCTAGCGGAACATACAACGGATCATACAACACAATTACCAAACGGCGACGATGCCGATGCTGACAGACTATATGGGCCGATTTGACATCTACTAACGGGTGACGTCACACAACAGAAAGTATCGTTTTGGCGGGACCTTTTGTGATTCAATTTTTAACGCAGATTTTTATGAAATATTGAGGAAATAATTACGAAAAATAATGCATTTACAATGTAGAGTGAAGGAATAAACACACTAAGACGGTTTTCCAATAAAAGTCAAATACCCTATTTTAAATGCAGTTGGACCTTGCTGTAAATGTTACTTAATTGAGAGTATTAATTGAATCATTGTAAGCTCATAATACATGTAAATTATGACACTTGTGCTCTTAAGTTATATGCTGCTAATTTAGCATTAAAGGCTAAGGAATTGAAGAGGGAGAAACGCAAGAGCGATTCGCTATTGTTTCAGATGCTACCGCCGAGTGTCGCAACGCAACTGAAGCAAACGAAGCAGGTAACCAATTATTATCTTTATTATGCGAATTTTGGGGAAAAATATGAATAAAACATGGTATCTTGACAAACTTGGTAACGAAATTATCCAACAATATTTGTAAAAGTCACAAACTTTGATATGAAACGTGTTACTGGTTTGGTTCTAGATGGCGCTTGTGTCGTGAAAACGAGCTCAACTTAAGCTTTTGAAATGGAATGACCTATGAGTCTGTAGATATTTGAATTATTTGCAAAATTTTAGTAGATTATGAAGCATATGTTCTCTATACTTTTTCAAGTTCAAATTGGCACTAATCAAAATCAAATTAGCACTAATTAAAATTAAATTTGCACGAATCAAAATCATGTTGACAAATAACAAATTCAAGTTGACATTAAATAGTTTAATTGTCAATTCATATTAACATCTTAAAAGAACCCTTCCACGTTCTCATAATGCTTTATATAAAAAAAAGTTGACGCCGTAAACTCAAAAATACAAATTTGTGCTGTTTAGAATTCTAACGGGGATTGGCGCAATCTTGCAAATGATCTCGGAGTTTCAAAAAGAACAGCGTATAGATGGGCGAAAATCAAGACGTTCCAGAGAAACGGCATGGAGGTAAACGCAGAGTTAAAATCACAGACGAACTTCATCGCTTTTTTGAAAATGATTTTGAAGGAAATCCAAAGATAACTCTCCAGCAATTAAAAGAAAAGATCTTACAATCATATGAAATTAATGTCACTAAAGAATGTATTCGTCATCACCTCGGCGGTCTTTTGTATACAATAAAACAAGTACGTCGTGAGCCAGAAAGAGCCAACGGTATAGACAATAAAACAAAAAGGTTAGAATATGTAAGAACATTACTTAATCTTCAAGCAGAGAATTTGTCAATAATTTTTTTTGACGAAACTAATTTTAATATGTTTATTTCGCGGACGCAAGGACGTTCTAAGAAAGGAAGTCGATGTACATTTGTAGCAGCCGGTAGCCGAGACGCAAATATACATCTTATTGGGTGCATAGGTATTTCTGGTCTAATACATTATGAGCTAAGATCATTTAAAAAACCAGAAGCAAACGAATTTGTGAAACAATGTTTGAGAAACGCCTAAAATAGATACCAAGATCCAGTAGTTATGCTTATAGATAATGCATCTTGGCATTCTTCTATTGACGAAGTTTTTGCAGAAGAGAAATTTTTTCACCATAGATTAATAAGACTAAGTCCATACAGTCCCATGTTAAATACGATTGAGCAAGCATGGTCTGTATTAAAGGCTAGTGTAAAATCAGATTTGGCAGATAACCTAAGAGATGTTTTAGCAGGAGAAGATCGGCATAATGTCTCCCAAACTGAATACAGAATGCGCAGGTTAGAAAATATTGTTCAGAAAATATTAACATAATCAATGAGGCCAACTGTGCAAGATTCATAGCCCATATTCAACGATATATTACAGCAGCATTAAATATGGAGAATATTAATTTCTAATTAATTTAGCAAATGTTGTCTATTTAATATGTCCATGTTTTTTTATATTGATTAGTGCCAATTTGAACTTGAAAAGGTACAGAACTGTATCTGGTATAATTCCGATAAAAAAACTTCTACAACAAAACTAGTAACACAAAAATGTTTTGTAAATTGTAAAAAAAAAACAGTTATGGCTGTATTTTTCGCTATTTTTTCTGCTGTGTCTACAGTTTTACCAAGTCCAACAGGCTTATGCTTTGTAACAAGTTTATTGAAATAATCAAAAGTAAACAAATTCCAGGTACCTGCTGAATATTACGCTTCAGCTACTATCTACTTCAGCGACATTGTTGGATTTACTGAAATATCAGCAGTCAGCACACCATTAGAGGTATGAAATTCAAAACATTAACAATTCTTTTGTGTGTTGTTTTTTCCTCTAACAATAACCCAATTAATTTTAGGTTGTGACATTCCTAAACAAAATTTACAAACTATTCGACGCCAGAATCGAATGCTACGATGTCTACAAGGTCGAAACAATTGGAGATTCCTACATGGTCGCGTCAGGACTACCAGTAAAAAACGGTTATATCCTTTTTTCACAATTATTTCCGACCAATTCTTAGAATAAATCATTTCCAGGCAATAACCACATAAGCGAGATAGCTAGCATGGCTTTAGACTTACTAGCAGGTTCCACAATATTCAAAATACCACACCGGAAGTCCGAAAGGTTGCAGATCAGATGTGGGATACACACTGGACCTGTTGTTGCTGGAATTGTTGGATCTAAGATGCCCAGGTACTGCCTATTTGGGGATACAGTCAACACAGCTTCTAGGATGGAGTCAACAGGTGAAGCTTCGAAAATCCACATTAGCTTGGAAATGAAGAAGGCTTTGGACTCTATCGGTGGTTACAGGACTGAACATAGAGGGCTAGTCGATGTGAAGGTATTATTTATTAAGTAGTTATGAACTTATTTTGGATAGTAACAGGATCGCCTTTGATCGCGACTATACCTTTTCAAGTTCGAATTGCCACTAATCAAAATCAAGTTGACAAATAACAAATTCAAGTTGATATTAAATAATTTCATTTTGATCTCGGTGTTTCAAAAAGAACGGCGTATAGATAGGTGAAAAATCAAGACATTCCAGAGAAACAGCATGGCGGTAAACGCAGAGTTAAAATCACAGAACATAGTTGTTGTTTTTTTTTTAAATGAACTTGAAAGAAATCCAAAAATAACTCTCCAGGAATTAAAAGAAAAGATTTTACAATCATATGAAATTAATGTCACTAAAGAATGTATTCGTCAACACCTCGACGGTCTTATGTATACAATAAAACAAGTACGTCGAGAGCCAGAAAGAGCCAACAGTATAGACAATAAAACAAAAAGGTTAGAATATGTAAGAACATTATTTAATCTTCAAGCAGAGAATTTGCCAAAAATTTATCTTCACGAAACTAATTTTAATATGTTTATTTCGCGGACGCAAGGACGTTCTAAGAAAGGAAGTCGATGTACATTTGTAGCAGCCGGTAGCCGAGGCGCAAATATACATCTTATTGGATGCATAGATATTTCTGGTCTAATTCATTATGAGCTAAGATTAATTAAAAAACCAGAAGCAAACGAATTTGTGAAACAATGTTTGAGAAACGCGCAAAATATATACCAAGAACCAGTAGTTATGGTTATAGATAATGCACCTTGTCATTCTTCTATTGAAGAAGGTTTTGCAGAAGAGGAATTTTTTCACCATAGATTAATAAGACTCAGTCCATACAGTCCCATGTTAAGTCCGATTGAGCAAGCATGGTCTGTATTAAAGGCTAGTGTAAAATCAGATTTGGCAGATAACCTAAGAGATGTTTTAGCAGGAGAAGATCGGCATAATATCTCCCAAACTGAGTACAGAATGCGCCGGTTAGAAAATATTGTTCAGAATAATATTAACACAATCAATGTGGCCAACTGTGCAAGATTCATAGCCTATATTCGAAGATATATTCCAGCAGCATTAAATCTGGAGAATTTTATTTTCTAATTAATTAATTTAGCAAATGTTGTTTATTTAATATGTCCATGTTATTGTTCTAAAATATAGTATAAATAACATTATTTACTTAGTTCTATTTAATCGTATGATACTGCTAATTTTAAATTATTCAATGACATCTTGAATTTGTTAATTGTCATAGATATAGTTAAGGAATTACTGTGATGTCTTATTTTTTAGGGCAAAGGTTTGATGGACACTTTTTGGTTGACATGCAAAGAAGGAGTATGCCATGAACCACCGGACATTGACGTCAACCAAGATGAGGACACCGAACCGATTTTCTTAAGGAGAATTAAGGGAAATTTAAGATAAATAAAGCTGTTCAAAGAGACAGTTCAATAATATTGCACAATTTTATGTTTGTGAAAATAATATCGTAAATGTCAATTGTATTTGTTCAACCGGAAGTCTGTTTGAACGTGGTGAGTAGTATAGGCAACCAACTATACAACCAACGCTACTCGCGAAACAAGGGTTTATTACTATATAAAAAAATTGAAAAGAAGAACAAAATCCCGTTTGAAAACTAAACAACATTGAAGCAAAACATTTTTTTCTATCTCTAAATGTAACGGTAATATTGAGCACTGCAATGCTGTGACTCACACTGTATAGTAACGTTGGTTCACACAGGAAAAACACCGTTCATTCACGCGATGCTCAGTGAATCCGTTTGAATCCGTTTTTGTAAAATATTGTTGGGTATAATTAATTGTACATCTAAATTCATTATTTATATTTAACTCGCACTACTATTCAAAATTCCGAAATTAAATTGTTCTGATCGTATCGTACTAATAGTAAGTAATCTTCCACTGTCCCAGCTACGTTTCCATTTACCGTTACGATTGACGTAGTGCGCGCTGCACGAAATTTAATATAGAATAATATAGAATATGTGACCCGCTCGGAAGAAAGGGGTCTTACTGCTAAAATCCGGTTTTCGAGATACACGCGTTTAAAAAGTACAGCGTTTCCCCGCGTTCAGCCTAGTGTTTGAAGACTCATAACTCTGAAACTACTTATCAAAAAGAAATGAAATAAAGTTTGTTATGTTCCTTAGTAATTTCTATATAAAGTCTATGAATTTCAACATATTCTCTCTCTCGATGTATGCGCGAGCGCGAGAGAAGTGAAAAAAGGTACCCGGTTTTTGAAGTTGTAATTCTTTGAAATTCGCACTCACCTTTCCGATTTTTTTTCTTAAAAACCGCTAACCCGAAAATGTTCAAATTTTCATAGGTTAAAATATAGAATCTCATGTACAGATTGGCCTTTTTTAAGTTTTACGATTACGTAAAACTTAAAGGGTGTAAACAAGTTTGCAAAAATCTGGTACGGTTTTTTCAATTCCCTCGCTCTCAATATTATTACTACTAAATTTTGACAGCTATACATGTTATACGGAAATGATATATAGAATAATTACGCAATTAATCTCATTTTGTTCATTAAAACCTTTTAGTGAGAATAGATCTATGTCTTGATTCACTATTCCTATGTACAGCGGGCGGTTGTTAGTCAAGCCAAGCGCTGCGCTGGCTGCACACGTGTGCACCGGCTGTTTATTTTGGACAAATTATAAGATTTCAGCATACCTCAAAATCGATTATTTATTCATAAGACCTTTTTCTTCTAACGGCACAATTTATGTTTTCGCAAAAGTATTTTCAGTATTAAGCCACGCCGCGCCGCTCTGTGGAAATCTCGACAATTGCGGTAACAAACAGGGAAAGCTGTTGTTTCCAAAACTAGTATTTTTAAAATTTACTATTGTATAAAGACTCACGTGGTGGAAGTCAATTCTACAAAAATACGTTAAGTAATTTTGGATGAGTTTGATGTAGATTCAATTTTTTACTCGTCCCAAAAAAACAACGATCCTTTGATAGTTGAATCTCCCAGTAGCGATGAGGATAATATAGTAATGTACAGTCGTTTCAAGCTGAACGGCCAAAACAATCTACTTCCGGTCAAAGTGAGGAACTAGAAAATCTTATTTGTTGTCAAAGTCGACCACAACAAATATCTTAGATGTTTCAACGTATTCCAATGTCAGAAAATATTTTTCTTTTTACATCACTTAACACTGAAGCGCTATATGAGCATCACAGCTCATTTTGGTCAGTTTGGATTAGTGCCACTTCGACCGTTAGTAACAAACCCTAATGCCTAGTGCGCACAGTCCCTAACGCTGTGTCCTGCGTGCGTCCGTCGCCCGTCATCCGTCGCCGCATGTGTTTTTGTTTTTGCGTTACGTCCGTCGTGCCTGTCCAACGTAGCGCCGGCGCGACGTGCGGCAGATCCCCCATTCCCACGTACATAATAGGTACGTCATATCTTGGGAAGTTAGTATCACATTGTCTACGTACCGACAACATGAGTTTGTCAAAGAAACAGAAGCTGCTGCTATGTGATAACTCATATTTGAGATTTTTTAATATGCCACATAGTAAAAGAGCAAGAAACAAAACCAGCCAAATAGTACTAGATAGGAAAACATTTGTCGAATTTCACCACCTTTACCATCAATTACGGACTTCACCACATTTGTTCCATGGCTATTGTAGAATGTCACCAATGACATTCGATTATATTGTGGAAGCCATAACACCCGAAATAAAACATAATCACACAAATTTTCAACAAAACAGGCCAGCAAGGTCGAGCAAGGTGCGTGCGCGCACAGCGCGACGGATGAAAACATGCGGCAATATCAAAATATTTGATATAGCTTGCGTCGCCGGATCCGTCGCCGCATCAGACGACGGACGAACGGTGCCACGTAGGACACGCTCATTTACTTCAGGCTATTTGGTATCGATGCGTTGTTGGCCTTGACGCAACGGACGCAACTGACGGACGTGACGGACGCACGCAGGACACAGCGTAAGAAGGCAGGCGATTTCATTAAAAAAAAGCCACAAAAGAGCTTCCCGAGAAAAGACGCTGTCAAGCAAACAAAATACAAATGCAAGATTTATTCATAGTATAAAAAATAATTTCATTCGGTACTATTACAATAAGCAATACTTTTTTACTTTACATCATTATTTTCACAGCAATGTCTTTCATTTCAACTGTATAAGAAGTTAATAAATAATAGCATAATTTATCGGATTTTAGTAATACAATAATATAAGCCAAATTCGTGAGGGAATATATCGAGGGACTTCTATTAGTTCGTATTGTTTTATGTTTTACTTGTTTTCGGCAATTAATATTTTGTCAGATTATTCTTTTAGCTAATGAAAAATATCAAAATTTCTATTAGAAAACAAAAATAAGTATTTATCTTTATTTTGGTGTATTGCTTTTGACTTTCTAATATCAAATAACTTGGTAATCGCCGGGAAAGCATAGGTACATGTTTTGCGAGTAAAATGCAAGCGCACGATTCCTTCCGCGAAAAAGTAGTTCCGTTTATCGTCCTGTAACTTCGTCAAATTTCATCCGATTAATCTCGGAAAAATGACATGTTAAAGTATAAGATTCCAGCATTCTGAATCTGCCAAAACCCCAAAATCGATAATTTAGCAGTAAGAAAGACCCCTTTCTTCGGAGCCGGTCACATATAGAAGTGCAAAAATCGGGTATCTTTTCTCATTTCTCTCGCGCTCATGTTTACACCGAGAGGCAAAAAATGTTGACAGTCATACAACTTATGTAGAAATGATTCAGGAGTATGAGATACTTTATTTAAATGTTTTCTGTTCAGTAGTTTTAGAGTTATGCGCCTTCAAACACAGGAGTTAATATTATCGAAACGAGAGATGGCAGTTAGGGCGATTCTCTCGTGCGGGGTTACATGTGGTTCTGAGCCAGCATTTCATAAGTGGGACTTGGAACCTTATGGAATTGGGATTATTGCATTCTCTAATGTAGTTTAAATAAAACTATATTGCTTAACCTATGTAGTATAACATTGAGGTTACAATTCATTAAAAAAATCTCACTACACGAATAACATACATGGATAGAAAATACAAACGATAATTATGGACTCACCAGTTGTTTGGGTGCGCTTGGGCCCGATATCCAATCGTAGGGCACTAAATACACGAAACATTAACGAAAATTATCACAAAAAGCACGCACAACGCGAACAACAATCATCTGAGCGAAACCGTTTCACGAACTCATGCGGCAACACAAGAAATTATGAAATGATCCGCCTACTTACAAATTTGAGCAACCCAGCAGAGGTTAGAATACAAAATTCTAAACCAATAACCCTGGTTTTAACACACAACATCACAAATCTCCGCTTACAGTAATCGTTAAACACTTATGTACGTAATATTCTAGCAGTTACCCCGTCAACCACATACCGAGAACGTACAGAGCAAATTTTGAACACAATTGACAGAACGGAGGAGCTGTGACTCAGCGCCCCAAGCGGTGATTTTGACAATTAGCGCTTACCGACTAGGAATTAACAAAAGTCCCATGTATCGGTTCGTTTTTTGTCGTGTTAGGCATGTTGCAAGTTATAACCCGACCGGGATGTAAAAAAGCCAATCATTACAGTCTCACCTGTAGGTTACGCGGTTTATAACGGCACAATCACTACGCGAATTTCTCGGGGAAAATGTTGTACCAAAAAACGTAGGAGTACCGGCAAAGTTTGACATTCGACTAGTAGCGCCGTCTCGCGGTCAAATTAACAGTTATTGTTTTACTGGTATATAGCAATTTAGCCGTAGAGGGTATACGATTCGTATACCCTCTACGGCTAAATTGCATATAATAATAAAGGAAAGTAGGTATTTTAGGTTACCAACATGTAAAAACCAAATATGTTTTCCGAAATAATTTAGCTGAAGTTGGTTATGATTACCATATTGTAGGAATTAAAGCCATTATGTCTAAATTATTTCATTAAACCAATAATAATTTTGTTTATTTAAAATAAATATTGTCTTATGTCTTTTAAATAAATAACACATTCAAACAGACTCCCAGTATGTGTATTGTAGTGTTTAGACGTAATAAAACTGCATTTTTGTAATAAAGGATGTTATAATTAAGTACGTATATCAATAAACAATTTGAAAAAAAAGCATTTGAACTAATCATTTGTAGCGAAAATGACGGAATAAAACAAATCGTTTTTTTAGGTTAGAAAAATTAATATTTATTAGAAAAACATTATAAAAATAATCGATTAGATTCTAATGGTTTTTAATCACATCACTGTTGA